>OY829328.1:75558746-76997094 GCA_963691655.1 Toxonevra muliebris
AGTTTTTAAAAAATTGCACAAATTAATCTTGCGACAGCATGGTACCAAAAGGGTTAAGGCTAACAAGATCTACTAATGTCTAATGACCGCACAAAGGGAAATGGCTGAGTTTAAGTATTTTCCTCAATCTCAAATTTCTCTTTCACCAACAATTGTTTAATCAGTTTTTCCCCAAAATCTCAACTCCACCCCAATTGAATTCCCTAGTGCTTTATCTAATTTCTAACTGTATTCAAAATAGTAGCTATTCATTTACGTCATTCTTAGGTAACTACCTACCTAACTATTTATCTATAATTTTATCAACATACTATTCTATTCTATTCTATTATATTTTCAACAAGGACAGACAAATTTTCTAAATTTTCTTAAGTGTAAATGTGTAACAAGTACTTAACTATGTATATAAGTATGTATGTATATACATTAGGATGCATGTCCTTGTATACATACTTAGAAATCAGATTGTAATTTTAAAGTGGACACATAAGAATTTATTTAATTGCTTTTACAAGAGGCCATAACATAATAAGACTTTATTTTCAACTATGCAGTGATTGGTATGTATGTATGTATGTATGTATGTATTCCATGTATATGTATGTACTTATGCATGTATACATTGTTCGTGTATGTATATCAAAACTTACACTAGGGAGCAATTTTGAATTTTAATAAACTGGTTTAATTTCCTTGTTTCATTATATGTCGATTTGTTTTACATACATACTTATGTACTTATGTATATATGTATATAGAATACTTAATGGATACAATGAATAAATATGTTTTGGAGAAAAAGTACTTTAGCATAAAGTGTTTACTAAATTAAGTAAACTTTATGCTTGAGCGAACAAATTTTAAAGAAATATCAGAGATGAAAAGGAGAAATTGTTATTTTATAGATACTACTAGCTGACCCGGCAAACGTTGTTCTGCCCTTTCTGCAAAAAGGCGCGAAAATTGAAAAAGAATGAAGTACTTGATGTTTAAAATTGAACATTGATAATGACAATTCAGGCTTAAAGTCCGACCATTGAATTTCGTTTCGATCGAACCGTAGTTGGTTCCGAAACGATCGTCTGATCTGCTGGTTCTATGAACTTTTTGATATTCTTCTGGCATCATTGTTCATTCAAAGCCTAATAATTTTAAAAATAGTTTTTTTTTTTTGTTGAACAATTTTATTAGATTTCAGTTGAATTTTAGAAACAATATATCAAATACCATTCTTGAAATTATATCTAAAAATTATAATTATAAATTATATCCCAAAAATTACTTAAAAATTTGAATCAATTTGATATTTATTATAAATATTGCATTTGGTACAGCGCCACCTAAAGGATTTTAAGGCAGCGAAGCAGGGTCTCAAGATATTTCATAAAGTAGTAGAAATAATAGTGGAAAATGGAATGGAAAAATTAATAGAAAATAGCACTAAAAAAGTACAAGAAAATAGTAGTAGAAAAGGTAGTAGGAAAAGGAATAGAAATTAATATTAGAAAAAAAAAAGTAGAAAAAAGGTAGCAGAAAAGGTAGTGGAAAAATAGTTAAACATAGCAGTACAAAAATAGTAAAAATGAAGTAGAAAGAGTGGTAAAAATAATAATAAAAAAGAGTAGTAGAATTTTTTTTTTAAAAGTAGTAAAAAATAGTAGTAAAAAAATAGTAGTAAAAAAATAGTAGAAAGTTGTGGTTCAAAATAAAAAGAAATTGTACAAACATGTATTAAAAAGGTAGTAGAAAAATATAGTAAAATAGCAGTAGAAAATATTAGTTGAAAAAGTAGTAGAAAATAAGAAGAAATTGCAGAAAAAAAGTACTAGAAAATAGTAATAGAAATAGTAGTATAAATAGTAGTAGAAATAGCAGTAAAAATAGTAGTAGAAAATAAAAGTGAAGCATTGTGCCACACCCACGAATCCTACAAACTGAAAGAATTTAAGTTTTAGTACCGTACCATAAATGGCTCCTAAGATATCTCATAATGGAAATTCAGATTATATGGAAGGTGCCACACTCCCTTTGTCAATCCCACCCATATTTTTGTTATAGCATGGCATTGTCAATTCTCGTTATTGTATCAAATTTCTGTTCTGTTTTATAAATGGTTCTTGAGATATACACAAAAAACTATTAGAATTGTGTGGGATTGTATGCCACGCCCATTTTCCTAAAAGCTATTATGAATAGCCGCGTTTCATCGCCCTACCCAAGAAAATATATTCTGGAAATATGACTTCAATCGGTGCAGCTGAAACTCTCCATTTATATGTATAAAGATTAGAATATATAATTTTCAGTCACTGCAGTTATTTTAGACTTTCAAATAACATTTTTAAGAATGAGATCTATACGACCTACGACCTATACGATCTATTGTACCAAAGCCTCAAATTATGAAGTAAACCATACCCTACGCGAAAACCGATCCCGCGACTCCATAGTTTGACACGCTTCCAATAGACCACAAAGGCGACTATTTTTCGTCATTGTTACTCATCAGTCACTACAAATTTCCAGGCACCGCTACTATCTCAGAAAGGTACTATCAAATTACAGTGGAAAGTTTTGCTCATTTGCGACTTAGTATACCGTCACAAAATCGTCGTTATTAAATACTTCTTTAGCTGTTGCTATTATGAGAGACCCGGACCTCTGGAACATCGAAACATTGCAAATCGAGATGCCGGACTACACATACCTGGTCGGCTACGTAAACGACAACGCTATCACCGCTCGATACAGGGACGAAGCGAGGCAAAAGTTACATCAGGTAACGCTGAGAACGCAAAGGAGGCTTGACTGCCATAGTCTAAAACTGGCTGTTAAAAAAAAAACTGAGCTGCCCCTACTTACAAAGAAGCTCCTCGTCGTCAGACTCAGAAGGAGATAAGCTACTTGGGTATAAGACTGGACAACAAACTGTCATATTGGGCTCAAACAAAACACGTGGCAACCAAAGGAGGCAAAGGAGGTCTACTCGCCTAGTAGACTCTGATGACAAATGTCGAGGGCCCAGCGCCCAGCAAAAGAACGCTGCTGATGTCAACAATGGACTCAGTCCTACGTGAAGTGTGGGCTAATGCGCTGAGAACAAAAAGTCGCAGCAAACTGCAACGCTCATGGCTGTAAACAAACAGCAGAGCAAGATGTCAAGCTGCAAGTGGTAGGAACAATAGAGCGAAGAGACTGTAGGGAGGTGGAAAACCAGGCTAATACCAATGGAAATGCCAAGCTGGACAAGCCGAAAATGTGGTGAAGTAAACTATTACCTCACACAGTTTCTGACAGAATATGGATTTTTTCAAAAATATCTATACACCCAGGGAAAAGTGGAGCAACCTTATTTTATATATACGGCGATGGACAAGTAGACACCGTAGAGTACACATTCGGTCTAGGCTGCCTCAATGAGGCTTCGCTAGTCACCTCTGCTATGCGCGCGCTGGCGCCAAGTGCAATCAGGTCCCTGGTGTATCTGGTCTTTCTTACAGAGATTCGGTTGTCCTCTTCTGCGTGTTCTACCACCGTGGCTCGAATAAAATACCTTCCTAGCCGGAGTGTTTTCTTCCATTCGGTCAACATGCCTAGTGCAGCGAAGCCGTTGGATTTTTATGCGCTTGATTACGATATTGCCGGGGTACAGCTCATAGTTCCATCTTATGCTTCTATGCATATTGGATCTTGCGGAGTATCTTCCTCTTGAACGCATCTTACAGTCGCTCGTTATTAGTGGTCAATGCCCACGTCTCAGCGCCATGTATTGAGATGGGGATGATGAGATACTTATACAGCGTCGAGAGAGGGCACTGCTTCTCATTTGCCTACTTAGCCCGTAGTAACACCTACTGGCTAGAGTTGATTTTCGTTTGATCTGGAGACTGACATTATTGTTGATTCTGGATTCTAGTTAGACGAAAACCTTGACCACTTCAAAAGTATAATTGTCAACAGTGACATTTTGTCCCAGACGTCGCGACTCCTAGTTTGTTGACACAAGATATTTCGTCTTGTTCTCTTTCACCATTAGAACCACTCGACGAGACTCCATTCCCAAGTTAGAGAATGCTGCGCTGACGCTGACGAATTATTTTCTGCAGCATAAGGTTGAAGAAGTTGCACGATAGCGAAACCTCTTTTAGTATCAAATGGTTCGGAGTGGTCTAACCCAATTTTCACTGCACTAGTGGTGTCGGTCAGTATCATTTTGCAAGGACGAATAAGCTTTGCTGGGATACCAAAACCAGACATTGCGACGTGCAAGTGTTTCCTAATCGTCCCATCGAAAGCGGCTTTATAATCGACGAATAGACGTTGAGTGTCGCAGTGTTTTTCTCGGATTTTCTCCAGGATTTAGCGTAGTATAAATATCTGGTCGATGCTAGTTTTACCAGGCCTGAAGCCACACTGATAAGGTCTAACCAGTTTGTTAACAATGGGCTTCAGTTTTTCACACTTCGATACTGAGAATTATCCCACGGTAGTTTACGTAGATTGCGGGATCACCTAAGCATCTTGTGGTTTGGGCAGAGTACGCTGAAGTTCCAAATTATCCGAACATATTCATTCATAAAAACTCGTGTTTGCGTCTTGGCTGTTAGGACCTCGTCATAGGTTAGAGTGGCTGTCTTAAGGCCTCGCCATAGTCGGGCGGCTGTACTTCGACGCCGTCCGTGATTGGAATTTCCGAAGCATTTATTATTTTTCAGTAGCAGTGACCAAACTTTGCGGCTTCCTTAATAACTGCCCATCCCTAAGTTAGAGTTGCTACTGCTACTCCATCTTCTTATGTAAATTTGCAATAAAATTTTTTAAACGAAATCGATTTTGTCATTTCAGCAACAGCGACAACCACAACAACAATACAAAGCAATGACATGATTGTGAATGATGATACATTATCACGTGATGCGAATGAGGGATTCCGATTCACACTCGGATATTCACTAGTCGTACTACATTTTCGCTGTGTGAATATATAAATTCAAAATATTTACACAAATTTCAATGTTGTTGTTGGTTTTTTTTTTTTCTTTTTTTTCAGATTTTTGAAAAACTAACAACACCAAGTAGAAAATTCACCATAAAGCTGGTAAGAATATCACAAACAAAAATGGCACTAACTAAAAATTGAAGAAGACGAATACGCGTAGCAGCAATACCAGTAAACTGAGTCGCTTATAAAATGCTGTTGTTGTTGTTGCTATTGCTGTTGTGGCCTGAAACCTTGCGTCACTTTTACTTTATCAGTAATTCGGTACGAGTTATACTTATTTCCCCCCGCTGTTGCTGCTGTGTATATTTTCATTTTACCAGTTTTTGGTGTGTTGGATATTCTTCTTCTATTTTTTTGTTTTTTGTTTGGTTTAAAGCTTCTTGTTTGCTTTGTCGTATTTTATATTTTGTGATTTCCTGATTTTACCAATGGTATTTCCTGTGTATTTATTGCGCATATTTATATGCAGTGAAGGTGGAGGAGACCAAGAAACACCAAAACAAAAAGGGAAGAGTAGAAAAAAAAATATGTAAAATTAATAAAGTTCAACGAAATGTATGATTTTATAGACTTATAGGCATTACGCTTGATAAACGACTAAACTGGAACACTCATTTACACACTGTCCTCTTAAAAGCCACTAGGGCTTTCTGGGCCTGCAAGAGACTCTTTGGTAAAATATGGGGTCTTACTCCTAAGATGACCTTTTGGCTCTACACCATGATAGTTAGACCTGTCATAGCCTATGCGGCTCTAGTGTGGTGGCCCAAAGTCATGCAGGGCTCGGCCATCACCAAACTTAACAAGCTCCAAAGGCTTGCTTGCGTCTCCATAACTGGAGCTATGCGCACCTGTCCAACTCCTGCCATTCTGCCATTGAAGCGTTGATTGGCCTGGTGCCATTACACATTTTCATCAAGAAAACAGCCGCAAATACTGCTTTGCGGCTGCGTATATCGTCAAGCTTAATAAAAGGCAACTATGGTCACCTGAACATTCTTGACGAAATCCCTAACACTCCAATATGTACTGTATCGGATTATATGGTTAGGGATCTGTGTTTCGATAGGAAATTCAACATCATTCTTCCTTCCAGGTCCGAATGGGATGGCCAATGTCCCGATTTCGGTCCCTTTGCTCTCAATTGGTATACAGACGGCTCGAAAATGGACTGTGGTTCTGGTGCCGGAGTTGCTGGACCCAATACTAGAATCTCAATCCCTCTGGGTATTTGGCCCAGTGTCTTTCAAGACGAAATATACGCAATCGAGATCTGCGCTCATATAAACCTGTATAAAGGTCTTAAAGGCGCAAATATTGTAATTTTCTCAGATAGCCAGGCGGCTCTCTTGGCACTCTCTTCATGGAGTTTTTCCTCTAAACTGGTGAAAGAGTGTTTTGATAGTCTCCAGCGCTTGTCTACCCGTAACAAAGTTACGCTTTGTTGGGTACCCGGCCACTGTGACATTGTTGGTAATGAGGCAGCCGATGAACTGGCTAGACAAGGTTCATATACCAAGCACATTGGCCCCGATCCGTTCTGCGGAGTCGGCTGGACCTCTACGAAATCTATCGTTGAGGAGTTATCTAAGGCAAAATGGCTAGAGTATTGGAACTCTATCCCGGGTTTAAGACAGGCAAAAGCTCTCACCATTCCGCTTGCCCAAAATCAGCCCATCTCTTATTCCAAACCTGACCTTAGGCTATTGGTGGGCTACATGTCTGGACACCATGGGCTCAGATATCACCTAAGCAAAATAGGTCTGTCCAATGAGACAGAATGTCGTCTATGTATGGAAGATGACGAGACGACACATCACATTCTGTGTGAGTGTCCGGCCTTGGCTCGGCTCAGAGGAAGAATCTTTGATTATTCGTTTTTGACGGCTGATCACATGAAATCTTCTTCTACGAAAGATGTCTTGACTTTTATTAGGTCAGCCGAACGTCTTTTGTCATAAAATGGGGAATGGCACAAACGATCTTTTAGGTCGCAGTGCCTGCCTGGTTGGGCTCCTCTAATACTAATAATAATAATAGACTTTTGTGAAGTTCAAGTCATAAATAAAGCACACAATCAGAATCGTGGAACTGTATTCCCCGCACCTCTGTTACAGCAATTAAGATCACAGCACGGCTCTGTCTCATACAACCATCATTACTTTGGGGATCGTAGTTTAACGGTACTTTGACAGATTAATACTTTTCTCAAGGAAAAGTTAGGCAAAATCTTGCATCTTCGGCGGTAGATAATGTGTAGGCAGCTATGTTTATTTAATTATACCATAGGATACTTTTAGGAGCTGTTTTTTTAATAATATTTTTTTTATTCCTTCCCTTTTATTTTTAAAACTGAAAATCAACCAATTTATTTTTTTTTTTTTTTTCGTTTATTTTATAAGAATAATTTAAACTTTTTATATATTTATATTAAAACTTCATTATAATTTTTTTGTTTTTCTTTTTGTGCGTTTCGTTTTTTTTTGGTGGAGGGCGTTGCAACCACAGCTTCATTGTAGTCAATCTAAAATAGAAATCGAATTTGACGCACTCTACCGAAAAACCGGAAAATAAAATTGGTTGATTTCCACCCTTAAAAATTAGAAAGACTCCTCAAATAAAGCATAAAGTATTTGAGAGATCGCCAAGTTCTTTATTGCAAAGTAAAGCTCTCGTCATGCCATTTAAGAACCATTAAGTTTTCGCTGCTTAATGTTACGATGCCCGTGGGATGAAAAAACGCAAGGAATCTTGAGAATATTGCAACCGTCTATTGCCGACCAACCAAAATCAATTAATTCCTGACCACATTGTGATGAATTTTGTGAAAGGATCTCGGCCTACACACGTAAAATATCAAATTAAAGCCTTAAACGCAATGTCGGCGAATGGCAGGAAACCCGATGACTGGTAGTGAACAGCTGATTAGTACAGGGAAATTATTTTTGAAGTGAAATCTTTTTGCTTGTAAGTACGTGCGCCTAAAAATATTTTAAAAAGTTGACAATCAGCTGATCAGATATACAACCCTGTCTTGTCATCGCTGACGGGTAAAATAGAAATAGATCTCAGTCGATGAGAAGCCCACAGGCTGGAGATCTGTTCCGCCTCAACTCTGTGCCACTTCATGCGATTGAGAACATTTTGACAGCAGGTGCCCGTCAACGAGTTTCCCGTCACCCGTCGCAATTGTGTTTAAGGCTTAACTCAAGTACTGACGCTGCATAATAATTTTCAACGCCGGAATTTCTTAGATTGGTGCTTGAAAAAGTGTGACGCCGATTCGGATTTTTATCGCAAAATCATCTCCAGCGATGTTAATTTTTGGCTGAACCGCTTTCACATGTGCTGTATGAGGGAGCACTACATTCACAAAACGTGACTGTTTAGTGCGGTTTTCATGCCGGTGGCGTTATTGAACTCTTTTTTTTCGTTAATGATGATGGCCGGCAGGTTACAGTCAATGGCAACCGCTATAGAGCGATGATAAACTTATTTTTGTTCCCGAATATGCATCGCATGAATGTAAAGGCGATGTGATTTCAACAGAATAGCGATACATGCTATACAACGAACGCAACCACCGACTTAATGAAGCCGAAATTTGGGAATCGTGTTATCTCGAGAAATCAACCCTTCAATTGGCTACGTAGATCGTGAGATCTAACGCCTCTGGACTTTTGTCTTTGGGGCAATGTGAAGTCCTTGGTCTATGCCAACAAACCAGAGATGTTAGACGAGCTCAGAGCCAATATTCAACACGAAATTGCCCGAATAATGGCCGAAATGTATGGTACGAGTACAGTGGTCGAAAATTGGGTCCAACGAATCGATCGCTGCAAACGCGCCCACGGTGAAGTTCGCAGCGAATGGCTGATGCTCGGTGACATTAGAAGCTGAGCCACCTACGGTTAAAATTAACACAAGTCCAGGACCTGTTCCACCTTTCATTGCTGACAACATATCTTAGTCGGCTGGTAAACTTAGCTTAGGCTTAGATAAACTGGGAAGGAATAACATGATAAGAATGGACAACCTAACTCTAATACAATTTTCAATGTGCCTTGTCAATGGTGAATTTCTTGGTCTAAATTAGGATTCATTCTTCCGCAAAGCCGCTTCATATTACAACTGGCCGCCAAAGAGAAGTTCGATCGCTAAACCTGTCCAATCCAAATTTTCCGATTTAGTTTCTTCGTCTTCTTTTGAGGTTTTAAATGAGGCTCTAAATTTGAAGGAAAGTCATGAAGTACCCAAAGCTAAATAAAGAAAAAGCGAAGAAAAAAGAGATGTGGGGTTGTCAATAGCAAAGCAACTGGCATTGCAGTCATACCCTCTCGCGCCCCCCCCCCCCACTCGTTTCCTTCTATGACTTACCTTTCTATCTGTGAAAAAATGGGACTTTGCACCGTGAGACCCCCCAAGAAGAGTGGAAGTAATTCGGAGGAAAAATATGTTAGTGAAACCAAGTTCAGGTTAACCAAACTGAGATTTAACACCATCTACATACCTTGAGCCTATAAGGATGAGTTACGCTGAAAACTAACCTGGAAGATTCAACAAAAGCGACCCAACTCAAGGCTGCATGATCTTCCAAAAAGCAAAGCAAGACTGTGAAGTTTGTTTCTGGCGCTGAACAGCGATTTGGCATCAGCACTACTCACCCGCATAAAAACTCCTTAGAGTAAGTTTTTGAACCCTATGCAACACAAAGCTGAAAGTTGTCTTATTTTACGAGCCGACTCGAAGTTTAATGAAAAACCAACTAAAAATGCAGGATAAGCCATTGATGAACACCATCCTTGCGAGCAAATTCATTAGAGCAATAAATGTTTTAATTCCTTGTGTCCTGACGCATCCTTCCCAGATTAGGAAATATACAAATATTAAGGTGCCCGCTAGTTCCGGGCAACAATTTCTCGCTCGTCAAATACATGCAGTAAATTAGAATCTCAAGCCACAATTAATGTTTAGTTTTTGATAAATAACACAACAAGAAAGGAATTAAAAACAAATCAAAACTACAATCTTTGATTTTCACTTTATTCTTGAATGCATTTTTATTACTGATTACTGGTTGTTTGGTTAACTTAAACAAAAATACAATAGAATTTATTAGCTTTTCATATATGGTAGAAGTTTCAGCTTCAATTTAAGCTTCACAGCTGAATCTGAACGCTCAACTTCATGGTAAATTACCGTGAACACGATTAAACAGCAGCCACAATTGAAGTTGTTCATTTAAAGTTGGCATATCCGCAAGCGATAGCTACCTACCTACTATGCCTTAGTTAAGAGATTGTGGCTTGCTTCCTTGCTTGCTGTTGCTGCAATACCATATGCGAATACAAATACATACAAACAAATTTGTATGTATGTGTATAACTGCCTTCTTTGGTTCACGCGGTCTACTGCTCTGGTGCAATTAAAATGCAACACGGACACACACACACACACACACACACACTATCCACATATAAACATAATATGAATCACATTGAAGCAACTTTTATTTCAATTGCTACAACGAACCGCAAATTGAGTGTTAATGAAGCAATTTTTATTAACTTTTCCACGTTTGTGTTTTTCCAAATGAAATGTAAAGTTTTTGTATTGGTGTTTGTTAGTATGTACGATTATATACAGGAATATATGTATGTAAGTTTATATTTAAAAGTATAGATATGTAAATATTTATATTTAACCAATTTGCGTATGTTACACGCGCATTTACTATGGGGAGGGAGAGGTGATTTACTATAAGGGTTCCGCAAAAAAAACAAACACACTTCATAATTTTTTTAAATTTCTTTCGATAGCTGATATAGGATGAGAAAATTGAGTAGCTTTCGCCACTAGCCACCTCTAAATCAATTCAATTGATCTCACAGCAGTTCGAGATATTATAAGTATACGAACCTTAATATAACTTTAAATTAAAGTTAAAGTGTCCAGAATATAATCGAATTTGATGGTCCAAATAATTTATGGAGACAAAATTGTTTTCCCAACTTAATCATAAGTCTAAGCGAATGAATCTGAACAAGAAACCTGAGCTAGAACTTGAATTAGATTGTAAATTTGTAAGTGCTTAAATCTAAAACTAGAGCTTGAATATAAAAAGCAGTATATGAATCTAAGCAGGAATCAAGAAAATTTGACTTAGAGTTTTAAGCTGACAGCCATAAGTCTGAACTTGAATTTAAATGCGAAACTGAATTTGTAAATGGGGTTGATTTGGACTGTCAATCAAAACCCGAAAATGAACTTAAAACCAAAACTTAATATGAACCGGAACTCAGCCTGATTTGAACCTTAACTGATCCTGAACTGACCTAAACTAAACCGAACCTGAACTGAACCTGAACTGACCTGAACTGGCCTGAACTGAACCTGAACTGAATCTGGACTGAACCTGAACTGAACCTGAACCTAAACTGAACCTGAACTGAACCTGAACTGAACCTGAACTGAACCTGAACTGAACCTGAACTGAACCTAAACTGAACCTGAACTGAACCTGAACTGAACCTGAACTGAACCTGAACTGAACCTGAACTGAACCTGAACTGAACCTGAACTGAACCTGAACTGAACCTGAACTGAACCTGAACTGAACCTGAACTGAACCTGAACTGAACCTGAACTGAACCTGAACTGAACCTGAACTGAACCTGAACTGAACCTGAACTGAACCTGAACTGAACCTGAACTGAACCTGAACTGAACCTGAACTGAACTGAACCTGAACTGAACTTGAAGTGAACCTGAACCTGAACTGAACCTGAAGTGAACCTGAACTGAACCTGAACTGAACCTAAACTGAACCTGAACTGAACCTGAACTGAACCTGAACTGAACCTGAACTGAACCTGAACTGAACCTGAACTGAACCTGAACTGAACCTGAACTGAACCTGAACTGAACCTGAACTGAACCTGAACTGAACCTGAACTGAACGTGAACCTGAACATGAACCTGAACATGAACCTGAATATGGACCTAAACATGGACCTGAACATGAACTAGAACCTGAATATGAACCTAAGGTTAAACATAAACTTCACCCTGACCATGATTTCAATATTGAACATGAACTTCAATTTAAACATGAGCTTAAAACAGGACGTGAACATGAACACATTTCAAATATATATATATATATATATCATCGAACATTAATCAGATAAAACAATGTTGTTTTTGAATGTAGCACATTAATGCTGCATTCAATATATTGAAGCTAATCTTTTTGCTTCCTAGTACACACTAATAGAAGCAGAGTTGTCAAATATATTCTCACTTCTGATTTTTTAAAATATCAGTGACAATGGGTGCATGTCCTGGACGTAAAATCAGAAAAGCTGTTGTCAAAGCCATTAATCAAAAATCAGTGTTTGCGTTAGTTTATAAAGCTAATGATTAGAGCCGTGATCACCTATGCATCTATAGTCTGGTGGAGAAGACTTAACGTTGACAGCATTAGGAAAGCTCTTGCCAGACTTCAAAAGACTATGGACATCCGACAGCACCTAGTCCATCCTTGGATTTTTTACTGAACTTATTACCCATAGATATTTGCCCAATGAGAGGCTGTCTGTAGGCTTAAACGTAATGGATATTGGTATGACACTTGCTGAAATATTGGTGTCATTGTTGAAGATACTGACTTGGACCTAACAGTTCTATCAATGTCATCCGATACAATGCCAACATTTTCAGTTTTAAAACAGCATTATACAATACAAATTCCAGAGGCCCAAACTTGGTTATTGCCGGGACCTGGACCGGTAGTTGATTTTAAACGCATTTTCAATGACAGCTAAAGAACAGAATACGTTTTAGGTTCTGGGGTCTTTTTTGAAAATTATGGGGCGTACCTTCACTACTTTCTTGGGTTGTATGCTTCAGTTTTTCAAGCAGACACTTTTGCAATCAACAAGGCAATGGATTATGTCATTGATAGCGAGAGAGGAGCATTTGTGTTTTTACTGACAGTCAGGCTGCGTTTAAATCCCTGCTTAATCCTCTAACCACCATTTAAACTGGTTAAGCATTGTCAATCCAGGCTTAATTGTGTTGGAAAACACAATAACCTGCTGTTGATATGGGTTCCTGGACACTCAGGAAAATTTCAAGAAATGAATCTGCTGACGTTTTGATCAGAAAGGCTTCGAAAACTTGGTTTCTTCGGTCCTGAACCTGTACTCTATTTGTCGTTTATAGCCAATAAGACAGCAATTAAGCAAGTGTCCACGATTTGACTCACAATCGTAAATGTGAGAGGAGAGGCTTTAGATACACTAAAATCATGTTACCTGTTATCTTGAAGCGTCTAACAGACTTTCTGTTATCACTTAACAGAAAGAGCTGTGGTGGGACTAAACACAGGTCACTTCTCTTGGGCCAAACATTTGAATATGATTGGTCATATTTGGCGTTGGAGTGTGGGAAGACGAACACCTGAGCTCTTTAACTCCGCAGTATCTGCTAAGATTTATTAATAAGTCTGGCAGCTTTAAGGACTAGCAAAAGGGAACACAGTATATAGGAAAATGGACGTAAAACTTGTCTGAGTTGCTGTATTCTTGTATCTTCTTTTGCAATACCAAAAATTGTACACCAAGTAGGGTAGCCAGATTTTTGAACCACGAAATCAGTACATTAGACGTTGGAAAGCTGAGAAAATCAGTACAAATAAGTTCAGTTTTTATGCTTTTATTACCTAATAATTTCAATGTAATATTGTGATATAAACGTCTTTAAACTTTTCCTCCGATTTTGTGTTTTCATTTTACATTTTTTTTTCTTCGTCAGTAGAAAATACTGACTACGTACCAGTTTCCATATTTAGAGGACTGTGAGAGCTGAGGACAGTAATCAAATTCAATTAATAACAAATTCCTTTCACTCATTTCAAAACGTACGTTAACCGACTTTTCTTTAAGAAAATGTTGCTTTTCTCCTCTCGATAGCAGCAACGCGTATGTATTTTATTTTGTGAACAATCAGAATAAGAAACAAAGAGGATGTGACTGTCTGCAAAAACGATTTTATAACCATTTGGGTTAATCACAAAAATTCTTAAGATAATAATTTTAAAAAAATCATTACAAAATACAAAAATCAGTACATTTTCGTACTGATTTCGAATCAGTGCATTTTCGTACTGATTCTGAGATTTGAAAAAATCAGTTTTTTAAAAAAAAAATCAGTACGTCTGGCTACCCTAACACCAAAGCACCTTTATATGTATATTTTTCGTTTTGCTTCGAATTTTTTACTATAACGAACCCAAAGTTAAAAATAAAAAAAATTGATGCTCTTCAAATTTTAAATTTGGAATGTCCCCTAAAATACAAGCATTTTTATTTGTCGTATTGATAACAGATTTTGAAATTTTTTAACGGTGTTTTTTTTTTTTTAATATTGGAAAATACTAAACTGGAAATTTCATTACACTTTCTTTTTTCTACAACTTAGTCGCAATACTAACACACTCGGTTATGCGCGAATATGAAATTTCGCCTGCTGGTTATAATATTCCCTAGGGTAAGGTATGCCTGCCGTAGGAATCGACTCAAATTCTCTACGAGAATTTGTTGTTATAATTCCACGAATCGCGGTCCAGTCCAGTCTTAAGTTTTATGCGAAACTGTGGCTATATTTAGTCGCTTCAGGAAGTAACTTGGGTTTTCCCGGGATTACAAATAAATGCAACAACCCCCCTGGAACCTAGTCTTACAAATTGTGGTATTGTGGGGATTATATTCCCTGATCTGATGAAGAAAAGAAAGAAGCTCAAGAAAAGCAAAGAGTGAGGGTGTTTTAAGGTCCCAGTACACTGCACAACCTAGTAGTCAGTAAAGAGTCAAAAGCAGGGCATCACACCTAATCGCTTAGCGACTGAAAACAATGAGAGACTCACTAACTAAATTGGGTGATTCCACAATGCCAACAGACACAAAATACGCCCGCGATATAGCAAAGGCGAGTTAAGATGTACCAGAATCTACTTGAGATGCGGAACCACATAGCCAAAAAGCCCATTTCCTAGCAATACTATAAACACTTTTGAAAAAATTTATTGCCAGAAACGGCAAAAAAAAATACCACATTTTGAGAGAAATTTATATTTGAAAAGAAAAAAAGCTTTTTACCGTTATTGCAAGTAAAAAAAATGATACAACTTAGTTCATGCATTCGAAAAATTTATATTTAAAAATAAAAAAGATTTTTTTTTACCGTTATTATAAAAAAAAATTCCACATTTAACAACACGGTCAAAAAAAATTTATAAGAAGAAATAATACATATAGAAAAAAATTGATTTTTACCGTTCTCTCAAGTAAAAAAAAAAATGCCAAATATTTAAACGCCGATTGGGCGAGAAAATGTTTATTCAAAAACATATAAGATTTTTACCGTTATTACATTGCAAGTCAAGACAAATTATATTGAAAAAAATTTAAAAAATTATATTTAGAAAAAATATATATATATATATATATATATAAAAAAAAAGCAATCATGTTTCGTAATAACCAGTTAGCTTTGGCTTTTAAAAATATATTTTCAATTCCTTCTACGACATGTTCTTGCTGATATGTTCTTCACACGTTTGGCATAATTTCAATTTTCATATTAGCAACTAAAGAAAAAATAATTTCGCACAGACCTTTTATGCAAAATCTTCTAAATAATTTAAATGCATAACAGTTAACCGTTATAGTATTTTTCAAAATAAAAAATAAAAAGAAAACTGTAAATTCTGCGAGAAAAAATCCAATTAATCCTTAAATGCATTCATATAAAAAATAATATAAAAAAAAATAAGAAAATAATAGTTATAAGTTTTTCAAAAAAAAAAGCCACAATAATTCTTAAATACAACTTAAATTTTTATTTTTACTCATAATTATTATTAAGTGGAAAATATTTTTTACATTACCGATAACTTTTATTTTGTAAAAAAATTTTTTACATTGCCGATAATTTTTACTTTGTAAGAAATATTTTTTATGTTTACTTATAATTAATTATTGGGAGTAGAAAATATTTTTTACATTGCCTTTAACTTTTACTTAATAAGAAATTTTTTTTACGCTCACTCATAATTACACAGTCCAACAGCATTTTTGCAAACAGTTTTCTTATTTTGGTCGAAGGGAGCTGAATACTAAGTGCAAAAAGTGTTATAAATTGATATCTGAGGAAAATCTTATTAGCAAAGTTGTATTCTAGAATTTTACAAGGGTCATTTCGGTAGAACATTTTAACCCTTTAGTTCCTCTTTTTATGGGACAATTTGTCCTCTTATTTCATGAAAACCTGAAAAGTCCTTTCAAAAGAGACATTTAAGAATTAAAATATTCCACAAAAATAATTGCCAAAAAATTTCACTAGGGGTCACGAACAAATTGGATACATATATTTATATTCAATAATTATTTTTAGTAAAACACTAAATTACATAAAACACAAGCAACCACAATTTAGAGTTATGTACATACATTTATAAATGGAACAACAATTCTAAAGAAATTTTTGAAGTAAGTAGAATGTCAAAAGCAGAGAGATTCCTTAGACATAAAAAAATAATAAAACCAACAACATCTCAACAGCAAATAACAGCAACAATCTATAATAAAAAGCAGCAACACCAACAGCAAATATCTATAAAGTAGTTGACATTTGTGCTTAATTTGACAATTTTCCATTTACGAAATTATCTGGAAAATGCGAAACAACAACAACAACAACAACAATAGCAAGAATAAACCGAAGAAAAGAAAATCTATGAAAAGAGGTGATGAACGAAGCAATAAAATGAAATTAAGTGAATTGCTTTCTCAAAAATTCCATACATACATACAGACATTGAAAAGTATATGTATGTGTGTGATGGTTGTCTGTGTTGGTGATATTTTGTTGATGTTTGCTACTTTATTGCTAGCTATTGTTATTTGATACATAATTGTTGTTGTAGTTGTTGTCAAAACTCTATTATTCTCAAATCAGTGATGAGATCTACAAAAATCAAACAACAACAAACAGCAGGAGCAGCAGAAGCAGCAGCAGGAGCAGCAGCAGGAGCAAAATCAGCAGCAGGAGCAAAAGCAGAAGCAGCAGCAACTATACCAACAACAGCACATAACAAACAAAAACCACAATTCAAGAAAATATCATCATAAAATGATAAAGAAGGAAAAAGAATAAAGGAGTTGAAGATGAAGAAGAAAACGTTGAAGAAAATCACACAGCTGCATTTCATTTATAAATACATATACACACACATATGTAAGTATGTATTACATTACACTCAACGAAAAGAAATATTTATAATGCTTTACTTATGAGCTTCAAGTAATACAGTGCTATAATAAATTTCAAATGAGGAATGAAGAACTTTTTAAGAGTCGTTCATTTCAACCCGGTTCACAATGATTTGATCCATAAACAAAATTCAACAAAATTCGTAACTTCAAAACTAAGTAAATTTTGGTATCAACTAAAAAAAAACTTCTAAAAATTTTTTGCGGAAAAATAACACAAAAAAAAATTGGAGTTTTTAGTTAGTTTTTCTGTAATTATTTGCGATGCTGATCACGAATCTACAAACATTTTCTGTTGCGTCAGGTCATGATATAGATGATTTTATGATTTTTAAAAAAATGGCAAGGTAGGGGTACGTGGACAAAAAATATTTTTTTTTGATTTTTTGTATTTTCTACATGTTTTATGAGTTTTTACAACGTTTTCAACAAAAAAAAAAAATTTTGTTTTCGACCTAAATTTTTCACAAAATTCATAAGGGGGAATGCATATTGAAAATAATTTTATTTATTTTATTTTTAATGTTTTCTACACGTTTTATGAGTTTTTACAACGTTTTCACCAAAAAAAAAAAATTTCAAGAAAAAA
This sequence comes from Toxonevra muliebris, assembly GCA_963691655.1. NCBI lineage: Eukaryota > Metazoa > Arthropoda > Insecta > Diptera > Pallopteridae > Toxonevra > Toxonevra muliebris. Next base: position 75,576,673 of record OY829328.1, read on the forward strand.
TATATTTTCAAAAAAAAAAAAAATTTTTTTTCGACCTAAATTTTTCAAAAAATTCATAAGGGTTCCCAGATGGCTCCAAGACAAACAAAGGAGTTGGGGCAGGAGTGTACGGAGTTAGACCAAAAAAATATATTTATGCTGGTATGGGCACAGGTAACTCAGTTTTCCAAGCCGAGGTGCATGCCATCGAGCTTTGCCTAAGGGAGTATGAAAACAGATCTGTGCACAGCAAGAACATTTATATACACTCTGACAGCAAAGAAGAGCTTCTTGCACTAACTACATATAAAATTAACTCCAAACTAGTTTGGGAATTCACTGGATCACGACCATTCTGCGGTCTACCATGGAGTTCCGTTAAAATCAGTTTAAAAAATTGACTGGACAGTAACTCGCTACAATACTGGAGGGAAACCCCCGGTAACCGACAAAGCTAAATCATTCATCCCAAAGATCTGTCAACGCAGAAATAAAATACTGCTTAATTTAGGCAAGAACCAAATCCGAATTGCCACAGGGTTCTACACAGGGCATTGTATGGTCAATAAACACTTATCGAACTTGGGTCTAGCACAAGACGATACGAGTCGAATAATGTAACGAGGAGGAAGAAACAGCAGAACATATTTTATGCCACTGTGAAGGTCTAATGAGGAACCGATTTCGTTACTTAGGAAATTCTATCCTACAACCGCAAGACATTGCGGATTGTTCTCCTAAAGAGATATTAAATTTCCTCAAAGGAAATAAACTCATAGGAGAACTATAAATACAATAAATTCTTGAGGTATATCACAATAGGCCCTAGATGGCCGCAGTGATCTGGGAAATTATTGCCCACCTCCGGACTAATCTAATCTAATCCCAGACAGTTTTAAAAATTTGTTTTTGAAAAACTTGATTTTGTTGAAAATGTTGAAAATACTCATAAAACGTGTAGAAAACATACTTAAAAAAAAAAGAAAAAAATTGTTGTCCCCTACCTTACCATTTTTTAAAAAATTATAAAATCACCGATAGCACAAAAGTTCGACCTGACCCGAAAAAAAATGTTTATAGATTCGTGGGCAGCATCGAAAGCAACTCCAGAAAAACCATATGAAAACTCAAAAATTTTGTTTAGTGTAATTAGTGTGAGAGCCAATGTTGAATTGTTCAGTTTCAGAAAACTTAAATTTAATCCGTTGAACAAAAACTATCAGGAAAATTAGTTTTTGATGATATCCTGCCGAAAGTCCCAGTTTTTTATTCGGAATTTATCAAGAAAATTTTAGATGTTATCTTTTTTTTATCAAGTTTTGAAAAGCTGAAAATTCTGCATTATTTCTAAAGTTAAATATTTTTGAAAATACGAAAACTGAAAACTGACGAATTTTATTAAAGAAAATCTAGAAAAAATTTTAAAATATATTCCTGGATCTTTTGTCAATTTTAGAAGGCACCTTTCTTTTTTGGGAATATGAAAAAACATGCTCCGCTGTCTTCCACTCTCAGGCAACAATTCAATTTGAAAATTAGTCTGAGCACTTTTTTTCGAAAAAAAAAATTTGGAATTCTCTACCACGTCTGGAATTCCCGATATAGAGGCAGAACCAAGTATTTATTATTCGTGAGCTTTTATTTAGCCACAAGTAAAATATAGATTAGTCCGTCCCTATACAAAACTTGAGTTCTAAAAGTTTTTTTTTCAAAAAGATCTAGCTCACTATCGGTAACTTCTGGAACCGAATTTTATTTTGAAAATCATTATAAATTAATCGAGGTGTGTTTTTAGAGGAGTAGATCAAAGTCATTTTTTTTTTTTGATGGTTTTTAAAATAGGTATATACTCATTCTTGGAAACGGTTTTGTGATAATGTCGTTGATAAAAATATTCTCCATTAAAAACAGTTAGGGTCACGGAATTCTCAAAACACCTAAATCCTATTTAAAAAAAGAAAAATAATAATTATCTTAGAAAAATAAAAGTTTGAATTTTTTCAATAATCTCTCTATATTGGATTAACAGTTTGAAAAAATTATAAATAATCTTCGAGAAAAATATTCCTTATCGAAAAGTAACTGGAGTTACTGAAGGTCAAAACCACTCAAGTTCAACTTTTTTGAGAAATATACCAAAAATATATTACAAAGCTAATCCACTTACTGTGTTTGAATCTGCTGGCATCAGGGACTCTACAGTTCAGAGAACCACAAAGTTCATTGTAAGATTAGGGAATTGTGGATAAGCTACGTGGTATTACCCATGGCCCATTGGCCTTATGTGGCCTAAGTAGGTCCTATTATCATAGGACAACCACTCTAACCTAACCTAACCTAACTTTCACTTAGCAGTTTTTAATTACTCTTCAATTATTCTTGGTTCCACGACCCTCCCCCCACTTTTTACTTATTGTCTTTTATTTATATAGTACAGTGCTCTGGTTACTTTACTTTGTTTCCCTACTGATGATATTCTTAGATCCTAATTGAGATTACAGTCCTAGATATCGTATATACAATATTCAGCTTTAGATCTGGAGTTTTAGTTCTAGACCCTGCATTTAAATTTCAATCCAATAATTTAAGTTTAGCACAAGAGATTTTAATTCTAGGGGAGACATTTCTATTAAAGATCAGGCATTTCAGTTCTGAATCAGAATTCTCGAGTTCCATACTAGAATTATCAGATTTAGAACAAAAAGTTTGAATTGTAAGTAGATAAGAAATATCATTCATGGATAAGAAATAATAAACCGAGAATCTGCTTTGATGTCATAGGAAATTTGCAGATTGTTGTGTGGATGCTTTAATATCAGAATTAAAAGTTCCAGTTTAAAAGTTGTAGCTCTGGACCAGTTGCAGCTTTGGACCAGTTCCTTCAGTTCTTAGCCAGATGTTTAATTTCTGCACTAAAAGTTGCAGTACAAAACCAGAAGTTTCACATTTGATCAGAATTTTAATTTCTATATCAAAAGTTTTAGTTCTAAACCTGACGTTTAAGTTTCTGACTAAACATTTTCGTTCTAGATAAGAAATTTTAGTTCTAGAGCAAATATTTCAATTATAGGCCAGACATTTCAGTTTTGAATCAGAAGTTATACAGGGTGACAATTTTAAAGTGACGCACACACTTTTGCAATTATTTTCATAACTACAGACTCCTTCGAAATAAAATTATATTTCAGTATTGGCTGAATACGTATTCTTTTGAATAAACTCAGTCCTATTCAATATAACCGCCTTCAATTGATCCGAAAATCGTAGAACAGTTCGCCGCAGGACTTCTTGATCATTTACAGCCCAGAATTTCTATAATAACATATTCAGTGATTGCAAAATATGGTGCTGAGATGAATAAGCCTTCCTCTAAGATCTATGTATAGTCCATTGGATTCAAGTTTTGGGAGTAAGTATGGTGGCCATTTCTTTTATTCTTGCAATATTTGTTGCACTAGTTATTGTCTTTCGACAATGTAAGAATGAGTAAGATATACAAAATTGAATGATTCAATCATTATTTCTAAAACAAAAAACTATACAAAATTTTTGAAAGCTAAAAATTTTGTTACTGTATTAGAGTTTCCATCAGCCCTGTCTTGCAGGGAAAGTTTGTTGTCACATTATGTGATGAGTGCAGAAGGTACTCATTTAGTTTCCTTTGTTTCAGCTTTAAGCTCAGGTTCTACAATAATTCGTTCTTTTTCGTTGTTTACTCCCTCCCACTTCCTCAGCGATATTTCTCATTGAGTGCTTTGGATTTCGCGTGATTCATTTACGAATCTTTTCTGTTACACCAGTAGCGGTAACTGTTAAAACTTTTGTACGCTCTCTATCTCCAAACTCTTAAGTTTAATTATATCGAATATTTGCTCGGTCTTTAGAGTCTTTGCAATTTGTCTTGGCACTATAATTTGCCAAATGAAATTACAAAATTTCTCGACGAATATTTTTCTTGTCTATTTTCAGAAAAATATGTATGTACTATAGGTTCAATGCGGGATTCGGCAAACTTCAAGAATTTCTGAAGCCAATTTTTATACAATATCTAATTTTTTAAAATAAAGAATTATTATGAAAAAATTTTCACTTTGCGTTCGAAATAAATTAAATTTTATGTATTAACCCTGTCAGGACCATTGATCACTGGTGACCCGAAATTCGATTTTAAATAAATTTTTATTTATTCAAAAGAGAATTGATTGTGCTTTAGCTATCATTAAAAAATTCTGGAAATTATTGCCAGGGGGACCTGAAATTAAACAAAAAAAGAAAAAAATTAGTTTTAGTTTTTAGTTATTTCCAATTAGCATCAACGCTTCAGAGTTTCTTATGAAATTCGCCACTCGTAATACGAAACTTGAGTCTGTCATACAACGCGTAGATTTTGTCTGCATTTTGGTCTAGATTTTGATATGAGATTTGATCCGAATTTATCCCAGGCTTTGGTCCAAGTTTTGTTGGAATATCATTTTGAATTTCAGACTGCGTTTGTTTTTAGTTTGGATCGAAAATTGGTTGGGTTTTTATCAAATATTTTCCGTGAGGTTGGCCTGATATTCGATCTAAGTTTTAGTATGATTTCGGATTTGAATTTTAATTTTTTTTTCTGATTTCTTCTGATTTTTAGTTTACTTTTTGGTCTGGTTTTTTGACCGGAGTTTCGGTCTAAGTTTTTGCATAATTTCGGATTTGAATTTTAATTTTTTTTTCTGATTTCTTCTGATTTTTAGTTTACTTTTTGGTCTGGTTTTTTGACCGGAGTTTCGGTCTAAGTTTTTGCATAATTTCGGATTTGAATTTTAATTTTTTTTTTCTGATTTCTTCTGATTTTTAGTTTGCTTTTTGGTCTGGTTTTTTGACCGGAGTTTCGGTCTAAGTTTTTGTATAATTTCGGATTTAAATTTTGATTTTTTTTCCTGATTTCTTCTGATTTTTAGTTTACTTTTTGGTCTGGTTTTATGACCGGAGTTTCAGTCTAAGTTTTAGTATAATTTCGGATTTGAATTTTGCTTTTTTTTCTGGAGTTTCAGACTGTTTTTGTTCTGAAATTTTTCTGAATATCGATTGATTGTTGGTTTAATTTTTGATCCGATTTTCAGCCAAACTTTAGGTCTAAGTTTTGGTCAGAATTTTTTTCTATTTTTGAACTGAGTTTTACTTTGATTTGTGGTCCAATTTTTGCTTGAATTTTTTATCTATGTTGTGATCTGATTTCCAGTGACAATTTTGGGCTGATTTTTGGTTTGAAATATAGCCAGAATTTGGTTTTTTTATCTAAGGTTTTTTTTACAATTCCTATCAGAAATTTTGTCTAAGTTTTGGTCGAAGTTTGGTTTATTTTCGGACCATATTTTGTTCCGAGTTTTTATATAAGATTTGGTCTGATTTCAATCTAGTTTTTGGTCTGATTTTTGGCTCGAGTTGTGCCTGAATTTCGGTCAGATTGATTGTTTTGATTGATTTGTTTGTTTAAATTTCAGTTACATTTTTGGTCTGATTTTTGATCTGGCTAATGATCAAATTTGTAGTCTGTGTTTTGGTCTGACTGATTTTTTTTCAGAATTTTGGTCTGTACTTGGTCTCCCTTTGAGTCTGATTTGATGGTTTGAATTTTGACCAGAATTTGGCTTAAATCTTTATCTGGATTTGAATCTATATTTTTACCTGGATCTTGGTCTTGTGTTTGATTTCTGAATTTCTGAATATGATACAGTTTAGACCTCCTTGGTTCTGATTTTTGGTGTAAATTTTAAATTAACTTTTAGACTATTTCTACGTCTGTATTTTTATCTGACTTTTGGTCTTGTTTCCAGTTTGAAATTATAAATTTTTTGGGGGTTTTCTCAACTATTCTTAAATATTTTAGTCTAGTTTTTTCCCAATTTCCTTTTCTTCCATCTGAGGGGCTGTGAGTCTGAAAATTGTGGTCATAGGATAAAAATGATTCAAATTAAATGCAGTACAAAGCTTTCTCGCTGAGTGTAAATACATATTCAAGTGCATAGATATAAATACTGAAAGATTTACTTGAAAATTGTAATTGAAATAAAAGAAAAATTTAATATTTCCTTGTAAAAAAACAAAAATAAATAAATGAAAATAGAAGAATGTTGCAAAAATCGCTACGTCCATCATATCGAATCGTCTGGCAAATCAACGCTTACAATCACATTGCATTGCAACGCGTACTATTTTAGAAAAAGGAAATTGTTGTCCATGTCATTGTGTGTTATTGTTGTTGTTGTTCTACATTTTTACGATAAATCCACTCAATATCTAACTATTTGGGATCATGTGGATACATACATACACAGCTACATAAGGAGTGAGATCGAAAAAATCTTAACACACGTTTTACCTAATAATATTTTTTGGGTATAAAATTTTAAAATTTCTTTGATCTAGTTATCTTTGAAAAATATGTCAGTTGTTATTTTTAATGACAAACATGTTGATTTATTGTGAGTTTGATCAAAATGAGTGAAGAAAACGAAGTACGTCTTAAAATTATGAAAAATTTTCAAAAAAATCCAAATTGGTCCTACAAAAAATTGGCCAAAGAATTGAAGGTCTGCCGTCAAACTGTTTCCAATGTTATTAAACAGTTTCAGGAGAATTTGACCATCAATAGGAAACCTGGGTCGGAAAGAAAACAAGGACCACATGATATTGGGAAAGCCAAGAAAATAGAAAAATTTAGACGCCAAATTAAAATCGAATTTCATACAAAAATATTCATGTAGTAATGCAATGGACGACGAAACTTATGTACTGGCAGATTTTACGCAGCTTCCGGGTCAAAATTTTTATGTTGCTGATACTCGAGCTCGAGTAAATGTCGCAGAACAATTGACAGGCTGAGAGGAAAAGCGGGCTAAAATTTATATAAGAGCAAAAGTGAAATAATTTAGAGTGTCAATGCAAGAATGGCATAAGTAATACGGTTTAGAGTAAAAATGAAACGCCTTAAAAGTAAGAGCAAAAGTGGTATAACAATTCTCTCACAGCAAGAACAGCATAGTTTTTTATTCCGTTTTCGCTCTGAACATATTTCGTTTCACTTTTGCTCTGAACATATTTCGTTTCACTTTTGCTCTGAACATATTTCGTTTTGCTTTTGCTCTTAAGTAAAATTATTCCACTTTTTTCTGAACGTAGAAGTTATACCACTTTTCTTCTCAGCGTCTCAATTTAGAATCCAAAAGCAGACAAAATTCCTGGTATGGCAAGCTAAATGCAGTGGCGGCAAAAGTAGCAAGTCATTTGTTACAGTGGGCTCTATAAATACCGAAATATACATCAAAGAATGTTTGAAAAAAAGACTTCTTCCTTTCAAAAGAGAACACAATGTGTCCACATATTTTTGGTCCGATTTGGCATCATGTCCCTACGGCAAGAAAGCTCTGGAGTGGTGCCAAAGTAATAACATAGTTTTGTACCAAGAGAGGCCAATCCTCCAAATTGTCCGGAGCTAAGATCAGTGGAGAGATAATGGGCTCTTGTGAAAAGAAACTTAAAGAGCACAAAAAAGGTGTCCCAAAATATCGAAGATTTTAAAAGGAGATGGGCAAACTGTTCCAAGAAGGTGTCTGAAACAACTATCAAATCTCTAACGGAAGGCTCACCAAAAAAAGGTTCACGAGTTCATAAACAGTGGTTAGATTTATAAAAGTTATATTTTTTTTTTGTAATTTGTAAAATATTATCAATTAAATAAAAAAAAAAAATCAAAACTCTAAGATCAACCGTTTAAAAATTATTGAATTTTATATATGCTAAGATTTTTTCGATCTCACTCCTTATATATTTATGTGTCTAGTAATGTGTACATATATATATACATAAATGTGTAGTCATGTCATATTCTTGCAGAGTAAATATCTCACTTAATATACAAAGATATCAATAGCAAATTTTTTTTTTTTTTTTTTTTTGTGATTCTTCGAGCTGTTGCTGTTGCTGTTACTGCTGCACAACTCAACGTAAGTTTATTTTATTTTATACTTTATTTTGTTTATTTTTGTTTTTGTTGTTATTATTATTGCCATTGACAGACATTTTTTGGCTGACATTTCAAATACTCTGCTGTCATCATTGTTGATTTTTTCTGTGTGTGTGTGTTTTTTTTTTTTTTTGTATTTTACTTTCATTTTTGACACATCAATAATATACAATCTCAAGTAATAACCACAAAAAGGATAAAAAAAAACAAAAAATATGAAGTAGTAGATAGGATCGAGCACGTTTAATGAGAAATTTATTGCAATAGAAAATGTTTGGATGTCAAACAATCAAAATTTAGCAGAGAATTATTATAAATATGTATTTATTCTTTTTGTTGAGCAATTATTTGCGGTATACATTCGCGGAGCATCAGAGGCAAAGCGGAAAGGTAGAAAGCAATTTTTTGTGATTTAATACCGAAGGTCCTGGCAGCCACAGCCCTCTCAATTTAGTAATCTAACGATTTATCATTATTTTTCTTTTAATAAATAAAAATCACAGAAAGCTGCGTTTTATTCGCCACTTGCTTCTAGTTATGTATAACTAGCAGCGATAATTGTGTGGAAAAATGTCCTTTGGACCGATGAAACTAAAATTAATAGAATGGGTCCTGATGGAAAATCTGTTGTACGTCGTCCAAAAGGTGAAGCACTGAATCCAAGGTACACAAAAAAGACAGTTAAGCACGGTGGGGGAAGCATAATGGTGTGGGGAGCATTTTCTTGGCACGGAGTAGACCCGATAGTGCGTATTAATGGCAAAATGGACAAATTTCAATATCTGAATATACTGAAGAATGAAATGGAGCCATTTGTATTTGAGTTCATGCCAATAAGTTGGACTTTCATGCAAGATAATGATCCGAAGCATACGGCGAAGATTACAAAAGATTGGATTAGGAAAGAGAAAATCGAAGTTTTAGATTGGCCTGCACAAAGCCCCGACCTTAATCCAATAGAAAACCTATGGAATGATGTAAATGTTATAATTGCGAACAAAAATTATAAAAATTTCGATGATCTGTGGACAGGGGTGCAAGATTCTTGGTATTCTATCCCGAAGGATAGATGTCAGAAGCTTGTGGAGAGCATGGGTCGCAGATGTGAGGCCGTGATCAAAAATGGTGGATATAGTACAAAATACTAAGGATGTAAATCCATTTTTTATTTTGATCTTTTTAAATTTTTAACATTTTTTGCTTAAATTTTCAGAGTATTTCCAGATGTGCTATTTATATGTCCAATGCATTTTGAAGTGGATCTCAAGTTATGAATTAAATTATTTTTTTTATTTGATTTAATTTGAATTTTTTGTGTGTATTGAATTTATAACTAATTGAATTAAAAAAAAAGTTACTTCCATTTTTTCTTTATTGCTTTACATTAAATGAAAAAAGTCCATGGCTGTATATATAAAGGTAGAGTTTTGTGTGTAGACGAGAGCATGATACATAGCTATTCATAATGGCTTTTAGGAAAGTGGGCGTGGCACCTCCCATACAATCCTAATACTTTTTTGCGTATATCTCAAGACTCATTTATATCATAGTACAGAAATTTGGTACAATAACGAGAATTGACAATGCCATGCTACAACAAAAATATGGGTGGGATTGACAAAGGGGGTGTGGCACCTTCGATATAACCTGAATTTTCATTATGAGATACATATCATAGGAGCCATTTATGGTATGGTACTAAAATTTAAATTCTTTCAGTTTGTTGGATTAGTGGGTATGGCATCGTGATCCCTTTTTATTTTCTACTACTAATTCTACTACTATTTTCTACTACTTTCAAACTTCTTTTTTTCTATAATTTCTTTTTATTTTCTACTACTTTTTCAACCAATATTTTCTACTACTATTTTACTACTTTTTTCTACTACTTTTTTAATACATTTTTTCTACAATTTTTTCTTATTTTCTACTACTACTTTTTACTACGTTTTTAGTTTTTTTTTTCTTTTTTTTACTATTATTTCTACCACTCTTTCTACACCATTTTTACTATTTTTGTACTATTTACTATTTTAACTATTTACTAGTTTAACTATTTTTCTACTACTTTTTCTGTTCCTTTTTGCTACCATTTCTATCACTTTTTCACAACAAATTGTAATACTATTTTCAATTCCTTTTATTATTAAGTTTTCCACTACTATTTCTACTGGTACTTTCCACTACTTTTTTACTGTTTTTTTGATTACTATTTTCTATTACTTTGCTCATTCCTTTTTTTACTATTATTTTTACTAATTCATGAAATATCTCAAGAACCTGCCAACTATGTCGAAATCCGATAGGTGGCGCTGTAACAAATTCTATTTTTATAATAAATAACAAATGGCTCCATATTTTTAAATAGTTTTTGGAATTAGATATAACTTCTAGAACGGTCTTTGATATTCTTCTGCAAATTAAAAATTTTTTAAAAATGCAAATTTTGATGCCTCATTTTACCAAATTCAATGTACGTCCTTTAAGCTTGAATTGTCAGTACCAATGTTCAATTTTAAACACCAAGAATCTTCATTCTTCTTCTTTATTCAAAGAAATTTCAATTTTCCTGCTTCTTCGTAGAAAAGGTAGAACAACGTCAATAAAGAGAAAAAACTAAAAACAATGCCCACGATTGACCGCAATGGGCTGAGATGCTTCACCTCTAGCTGCTGAGCAGTTTCATTGTGAATAACAATACAACGAAGAAGAGACTTAACAGTTTGGTCGTTTTATTCGCACATGTTAAGCTAGCTGGCGAATAAAACGCAGCTATAATAACAATGAGGTAACTTTAGGAATCCCTTGAAAATCTTTCAAATTGCAAATTCTGTGTATCACCAGATTGAATTCAGAAAGCTTCATTTTGATGTCAGGAATCACCAAATTGATTTGACAAATTATCAATTTAAATTCAAAAACCATCAATTTGAATAAAGAAGTGTCAAGCTGGTTCCAGAAAAAGTCAATTTGAATTCAGTATAAGCAAATTTATTTCAAAATTTACATTGATTTTATAATGCATTAATTTGATTTCAGAAAAACTAAATTGATTTCAGAAATGGTAAAATTGAATACAAGTGAGTTAAATTAAATTTAGAAACCGTCAGCTTTAACTCAGAAAATTCAAAATGGTTTCAGTAAGAGACAAATTGAATTCAAGTGAGTTGAATGGAATTCAGAGATCGTCAATCTGAATTTTGAATAGTGAATTCCAGAAGGTATCAATTTGATTAAAAAATTTCCACAGTTTTTTTCAAAAACGGCAAATTGATTTCAAAAAGTTTCTATTTAAATACAAATAAGTCAAATTGATTTCAGAAAACAAATATTTAAATACAAAAGAGCCGAATTGATTTCAAAAATACCCAATTCGAATTCGGAATAGGAAAAAAAAAAACTAAATTCAGAAAACGTCAATCTGAATTTTATATAATGATTTTTAAAGGCGTCCATTAGTTTGGACTGGAAATAACCTTTAACGTGGATAATTTAAATGAAGGTGAGTTAATGTGGTGGACCAAAAATAGCCTCTAATGCCATTATAATATGGCAAACTTACCTACGAAGGCCGGTGTTTTTCGATGTCTCTTATTCAAATTCTCGATTTGAAATTTTGGAAAATCAAAATACAGAAAAAGTTGAACCTAGGTGGGTTTGACCTTCAATGACTTCAACCATTTTTTGATGCAAAAAAATTTTTTTAGAGAAGGATTATTATAAAAAAAAAATTTTGTTTTTCAAAAGTTGATTTTTTAAAAAAAAAAGGTTGGACCTTCGCTGACCCCAACTACTTTTCGATGGGGAACATTTTTTACCAAAACCCTATGATAGGTTTCGCAATATTTTACCCGGTATAGCCATATATCGAATAGTGGCTTCATATAACACCCAAAAGGGTGGGTAAAGAGACTTGATGGAGTGTTGCAGTTTAAGAAATTTTTTTCCTTTCTTCCATGTTAAACAACTTTCTCTTCCTACCTTTTATTAATTCAAGCTTCACCAATCACTAAATATTTTTTTAGTTTAAAGCTTTATGTTCACTCCACAATTGACAGGTTGAAAACAAATACGATATAAAAAGTTTTGTTTAGTGAAAGTGACATAAAAATATTTGAGAGCAAAAGTGAAGTGACAATAACTGAAAGCGTAGTGAAACAATTCAAGCTGAATGCAAAAGTGAAATAAAATACATTGAGCGTAAAAATGAAATACGCAGTGTTCTGTTTTTGCTCTAAAGTATTGTTATTCCATTTTTGCCCCGAATTTTTCATTAGTGCCATTTTGCGATCAAGACATTCGGTTACTCAATTAGGTATTGAATATTGTAACCAACAAAAAGTAAATTAATAAAACTAAATTATAATTAAATTATTTAAAAATTTGCATCAGTTTAATATTTATGATGAAAAATATTTGAAACACATTTTCTAGTCTAACTCGAGTTTTTCCTTTCTACCACTGAAATATACGCCTGCTGAATATACCAAAGATTACGATAACAATGCTGAGAGATAAAGCATAAACGTTTTTAGAAACTTCCAACGTTTAGAAAGTGGACGCAAAGAAGAAGGCAGCCATAAAAGCATAAAAGAAATATAGCGACAGCCAAAGGTTAGTGTGGCCTGGAACGGTATACAAAGTTGAGAAAATTTATTCCAGCGAAAGTTTTCACATATCAAATTTTGTGCAGATGTGAAACGTCGTGCTTAACAAATAAATTTAATATTGATACATGATTGAATTTTGAGCGTAAAAACGCAGTAATTAAAAATTCGGAGCAAAAACGGAATAACAATACTTCAGAGAAAAAACAGGACACCGCATTTTTCATTTTTGCGCTGAATATATTTATTTTATTCTACTTTTGCACTCCGCTGGAGTTGCTTCACTCCGCTCTCAGTTTGTTATTGTTACTTCGCTTTTGATCTCAAACATTTTTATGGCAGTTTCACTATATAAAATTTTTTGCATCGCATTTGTTTTCAGCCTGTCAATTAAAAGACTGCGAGCAAATCGGACATATATATTTTCTATGCGCAAAAGTGGAACAAATTTTTTTTTTTAACAAAAAAAGGACAAATCTCTTTTACTTAAATCAATGAAACTTTTTTTTTGTTCTCATATTCTTCATTTTTGTTCTTGTTTTATTCAAATTTAGGATCTGTTTATTTTCTCAGAAAAACTTTCTTGTTATACATTGAGCTGTCCTCTCTTTGGAAACGAAGTTTGTTGTTGTTTGCACGTGTTAATTCCCTCTTCGGCAATAAGGAATCATCACTTCGCTTCGAAAGAGAGCGAGAAATCATTTTTTTATGTAAAAAAATAGGAATAAAAAGCTTTAGATTACAAAAAAGTAACAAAATCTTTACCACTTAGTTACAAAAATAATTTGAGAGCTTCGCGAATTTCAAATTTTGTATATTCCTTTCTTTTGCGTTCAAATTGTTTTGTTACATTTTTATAAACAAAAAATGTGTGTGTTTCTTTTGCGTGTTTCTTTTGCCCACTCAACAAGTAAGTTATGGTTTTGTTTTCATAGTTTCTAAATTTTTCTATAGATTATCGCGAAAATGACAAAAGGAAGAAGTAACTCCAAACCGTTGCATCTTTAAATACGCCCATGACACCAACACATATGCACAAATACACAATAAAAACTTCTCACTTGATTTCTTCACACTCTTCTCAATCCTTCTGCTTCATTTTCAGCTCAAATTTCACGCGTCTTTTCTTTGAAGTTGAAAATTTTAAATTAGAAAAGTTTTTTTTTTTTTTTTTTTTTTCTTTTTGTCAACATCAAAGCAGAGCAAAATAATAGAAAAAAAAGTAAAAGGTTCAAAACTTTAATATAATGGCAGCCTTAACAAACATACATCCGTTCATACTCGTTCTACGTCAGTGTAAAGATGGAATACGCTCCCCCAATCGGGATAAACGCATTTCTAAAAGCCTTGAAGAGCATCTGCTTAAATACTACTAACCTTTGCTTTATTTACATATATGGCATGTCCGGGAAAAAAGTGCAACTTTTAAGATTCCTAAAGTCTGAAGAGTGAATTTATAATTTTTTTTCGTATAAAAATATGACTGAGAGAATATGTGCTGTATTTCGAATCACTTTTGAAAACTAAAAAAGGAGAAAGCATTTGCTCGTGTATGAAAAATTCAAACTGCTTCCAATCTGCACTAAAAAGAAGAAAGAAAATTTTTGCTGCGTTTTCATGCACATGTGTATACTAAAAAGTTACCCCAGTAAATTTGATTTCAATTTTTCGTAGATCCCGAACTTTATCACCTTCAAACCTGATTCCAAAAGGTGCGCATTCAATGCGCAGAAAATTGAAAAGTACATAAATGTTTACCATTGGGTTAACACGAGCAGTACTTGGCACACGACAATAGAAAATTAATTTGTGAGTGCGGAAACTGCGAGGAGTAATAGAAGTTCAACTTCCGTTTACCATTGCAATTGTGTTTGTGTTTTACTAATACAAACAAACAACGAGCTAGCAAAAACAAAACGCTATATAAACGCAATGGAACGCAAGAAATGCGAGCGACTCAAGTAACAAACAGCAAAACTATTTAGACTTTGTCAAAATACAAAAAAAAAAAGGCAACAAAAAACAGAAATTCTTTATATAGAAACGCGTTAACGACATTTAACTTTTTAACAGCGTAATTGTTAAGGGGAGGAGTGGGGGAGGCAGTTTGGGGAATTGAGAAAACGTTAACTGTTGAAATTCTTTACTTTCTTGTAAAATGGTTTTTGTTGTTATTTATTGTTGTTGCCTTTGAAGAATGCATTGTTGTGATACTTTTCATTTTAGTTTTACGCTTTTGGCGCGTATTTAAACAATTTACGATGTGTGTTAATGCCTTTGAAGAACTTTTTGAAAATCGAAGCAGTTTTCTTTTTTCGAGTTTTTTAGTTTTTAAGTAAATAAATCAACTTGCAATTTAAATAAATCGTAAATAGATTAATTAGAGTTGAGGCAGCTCAGTTGTAAGCTCTGTCGTCTGACATCGTTGAGGTTTTGGATTCGATTTCCAATGATTCACTTTCCAGCAATTCCTGAAATGTTAAGAGAAGAGAAGAGAAGAGAAGAGAAGAGAAGAGAAGAGAAGAGAAGAGAAGAGAAGAGAAGAGAAGAGAAGAGAAGAGAAGAGAAGAGAAGAGAAGAGAAGAGAAGAGAAGAGAAGAGAAGAGAAGAGAAGAGAAGAGAAGAGAAGAGAAGAGAAGAGAAGAGAAGAGAAGAGAAGAGAAGAGAAGAGAAGAGAAGAGAAGAGAAGAGAAGAGAAGAGAAGAGAAGAGAAGAGAAGAGAAGAGAAGTTTTAACCCGTTAAGTGACGAGTTACTTGAGAAAAAATTGTTTTTGAACCTGGCTCAGCGACAAGGTGTCATACGGCACAGGGTTAAGGAAATTGTTTGGTGACACGATTAATATGCCGAGCTAAAGGTTTGAAGGCCCAGTCTTTTAGACGAAAACAGAGAAAGAAATTTAGAATATTATGAGAATAAAGAGACCATGTTAATAATAATCCCACAACTGGGGAGATCGGCATGGAAACGTCAACCACTGATGATGTTGACGTACTGCCAATCACAATGCCGATATCTTAAAAGCCATGGCTGGGCAGAAAAACAATTAAACTCTTTCGGTGCCGTAAGGAAACCAGAGGAGATAGCGCAAAATCAAATCCGGATCCGTATGCTTTGACCCCAATTTTTTGTTACAATTTTTTTTTCAAAAACAGACATTTTGCGCCTCTGAAAGCCTGAACTTTCATGGGTCACCGGTAACCCTGTGGCACTCAATGGGATTTTTTATAAACTTTTTCTGTAGATTTTCATTAGATATGTTTTTTTAAAGATAGATAAAGTAACTTAGTATCAATTTTTCACTTAACCCTAAGGAAACTGGAACCGATAGAGCAAAACCGAATCCAGATTCGCTTTTTTCATTTCATTGTAAAAAAGTTCTTAAAAAATTTTCATTGAAAAGCTTAGGGTTACCGGTGACCCATAGCAAAACTTGATTTTTCAAAAAAAAAAAAAAAAAAATTAAGAAAAATTTAAAAATATGGAAATTTTGTTTAAGTAAATAGTTTTTCACACAAAGTGTTAAAAAGTGAATATTTGGACGAATTTTGTTAAAAAATTAACAAAAAAAAAAAAAAACCATAACAATTTTTCATTTTAATTCGTTTTAATTTTTTTTAATTGAAATTAAAGAACATTTTCTTTCAAAAACCTTAAATTTATAAAAAATAATTGGATAGTGTTAAAAAAAAAAAATCGCAAAAATCAACCTTGTGACAACGGTGTCAACATGGTACCGAAAGGGTTAACTTCAGTTGATGATTATAATGATTAAATAGTTATTCACAGATTAAACAGTATTATTAAAAACCATATATTTCAAGTAAAGAATAATTATAACTGTTTCCTTTAGACCCTTCCCCCTCTTCCCCTTGGCCACTCCTCTAAAGGGCGACTTTATTCATAATAACGTTAACGATTTAAACATTTTGTAATATATCATTTTGTCAGCTCTTCTATCAAATTTATGCGCTACTGCTGATGTCGTAAAAATATTTTTCTATGTACGTATGTATGTGTTAACTTAAAGTTTTATTACAGTTTTCAACGCACACACACACACACACTCTGAAACACAAATGTGCTTCATATATGCACATATACATATAAACATTCTGTTGCAACAGGAGCAAGTGGGATATATATAAATCCTACATGCATTTTGCTATAAAAACATAATCATATATTATCTATTTTTACAACCAGTGTCCTTTTTTTTTATTTTTAAGTATTTTATTTTTGCTGCTGCTCAGTGTTTTCTACTCAAATGTGATATTTACAAAGAAATACACGCTTCTTCTTCATCTTATTTGATTGTTTGTTTGTTTGTTTGTTTGTTTTATTTGCACAGTGTGAAAGACAGACAGAAGCTTCTGTTTTTGTTTTTTCTATTTTTTCTTTATTTTTTTTTTTTTTTTTTTGATTTTGTTATTTTCATTTCCGCATTTTGTTGGTGTTGTTCTTGTTGTTGCTGCTCTTCGCTCTCTCAAAAAGTGTGTGGAAAAAGTGTCATGGCGATGATTACATCCGTCGTACACGCTTAGAACTTTTCTCATTAGAAAAGTTTTACTATTTCCTTTTTATCACAATACACCACCCCGTTCCCCTCCGCTCTTCATTTCATACGAATCCAACACAGCTTCATGTCACAAACAAAAGAAAAAAAATATCTCGTAAATATATTACACGCATACAGACAAACATACTTACATACATATAAATGAGTATAAAGTATAAAAGTAAAATAAACTGTAAAATAAGATCAGTTGAAGAAAAAGGAAACAATAGCAGGAGCAATAGCGGCAGCAGGCATGCATCAGAAGAATTCGCGTTTTATAACCACATACGCCGCCGCCACCGCCTCCGCCGCCACCGCCTCCGCCGCCACCAGCGCCGCTTGTCATCTTCATCCATTCTTGCTACTCTCTATAAAGCTTGAAAAAAAAAAAAATGTTTCTTTGTCATAAGTTAAGCGAAAAAGGGAAACACATTTCCATTGAAGTCGAACTCTTTTCGAAAACAAAAACTCATTTACTGCTTTCAAATTCTATATGTGTAGCATATAAAAGTGATGAAAGCTGGGCGGGCCAGGAAGAAAGCGGAATTGAAACTAAGAAACGTATAGTTCTCGTATTTCACTGACTAAACATTGCAAATGGTTTAAATAAACGAATAAATCTAATTTTAGTTTAAAACTAAAAAGTTGTAATTTTTAGCATCAGCATTTACCTTCATTTATTCGTTTATTTGTTTGGCAAACATGTGTAAACGTGCTATAATTTCGGAGTGAGGAATGAAACGAAAATGGAACGTTTTAATAGCAAGAATATGAAACTTTTATAGTTTTTCGTCATTTGGAAAGATAATTTTGAATCTCCTCATGTATGGTTTCTTTCATAATTTTGATCTAATACTTTTATGAAATAAAGTTTCGTGTAAAAATATGGCAAAGAGGCAGCAGAACACTTTCATAACCCAGTAACGCCTAGCGGTTCCATATGGCAACTTGTCGCTGATCCGTTCTTGAGCCAGGTTCAAAGACAATTTTTTTCTCAAATTACTTTCTCGATCTATCTACTTTGTTTCCCGGTCGTCCTTAATGGGTTAATGTATGCAACGCTTTCTGTTGGAACACAGTTATCATATTTGGCAATGGAACGAACAGCATATTTGGCAATGGAACGAACGAACACCTGAGCTTTGAGAGTTGGAACTGCCGAAGAAGTATTCAAAAATACAGCACTCAGACAAGTTTTACGTCTATTGTACTCTTTCCTGGGTTCACTTTTGATATTCTTTGCATTTACCAGATTAATTGATAAACCTGAACAGATCATAAGGGGTCAAAGTGTTCAGGTGTTCATCTCTCAACACTCCAGTGCCAAATATGTTAAGAATTACCCGACAAAAAGCGGGGCAAACACTAAAAAAGTGGTCTGCAGTCTCTTCACATTCTTCCTCCAAACCACAGGCAGCACAAAAGGCACTAGACATGAAACTGAACTGCATAGCTAAGGGTTTTGTCATACGAGTGCTATTTGTGTTGTTTACAGTGACTTGAAAAATTCATCCCTGATAGATTTAAATCGTGAACATTTTCATGCGATGATTTTTTATGATTTTCGACGTGGATTAACTCAACCACAATCAGCTCTCTTCGACCAAAAAAATGAAAACTTTGACCCACTGTAAAAAAGAACTGAGACGTGCTGGACTATAAGTTTATTTTACAAAATGGTCTATACAACATGCCCTTTCAGGATTATAGGGTGGCTATTCTGTTGCAGCCAAAAAGTCTTAATTTGTTGGACTGTGTTATTTATAAAGTATACAGACAGCCAGAGGATTGCCACACTATCAAAATAATGCAATTATATATGTATACATGAATGTAAGTATGTATCTATTATCTCAATTTGATTTATCATTTTTAATGAGGTTTACGCAGAGGCTTTTGCTGGTGGTACAGACATTGACACATAGAAAGTGCATTGCATCACAATGAGATAAGAAGATGAAGTCAGTAGAGAGAAAAAAAATATTTACGCTCCTTTAAGGCACAGAATTGTATTTTAGCAGTTAATGAAACAGATTTTTTCAACTGGAAACCAATAAAAAAAATTTGTTGTTGTGCAAAATTCTTTTGCTTGGTTTTCACTATGTCAAATTCAATCAAATTTGCCAACATGTTTGCAAATTTCATATGGGAAATTCTCTCTTTTTCTCTCTTTGATGGCAAATATAACATTGTGAAATCCAAGCATTTGTTCCTCTTTTTGCACTTATAATTTTTTATTTATATATTTAAAGCGAAACTGCAAATGGGATTCATTTATTTATTTAATATTATTAATTACAACAATGAATTATCATAATTAATAAAAGGAAAGAGTACTAGCGACCAGGGCTTTCGACTCGACTAAAAAATAAAAAAAATGTATATTATTATATTTTGTCAGATAAATTGCATTGTTTGATAAATTTTACGATTTTCGATATGTTTGTGGATGATACTTCTTTTAGAAGAGTACTTGGCATAACTTGTCCAAATAAGTTTGACCATAGTGAATTAAATAAAGTGAAATAAATATAAGTGACGCCCTCTTTTCTGTTCACTGACGTCTGCCAAATTCGAAAATTATTCTCTTACTTCTCCCAAAAGCTTTGATATCTCAGAAGTGAATATAAAAAAGTATTAACCCATTGGTACCAGTGCAATATGTAAATAAAATAGAAAAATTTGAAAAGCCCGAAAAATTTTTAGACATTGATAAACGAGATCTTTGAAGGCGTTTGTAACAACCATGTACATAATGTGAACCAAGGATATAACCCAAAACTTAAAGTTTTTCTGTTATGTACGCCATTCAAGTAAGAAATCTACCTCTCCGAAATTTAAATAAAATTCTTTTGAAATCGGTAAAACTATGAAATCGGTAAAAATATAAAGAGGACATTTATGAAGAAGATAATTGTGAAAGTATTGTATTTTGCTTATTTAAATATTTTATAGAACCACACTCTACAAAATATTTTGAGAGCTTTTATTTCAGAAAAAACAAACAACAAACGAAAGGTTTTTTGTTTTTTGATACATTTATTTATTTGTGTATAGCTGACGAAAATGGGTTAAGCGAGTTTTCTCTCATAAACAAAATTATTTGTCAAAATTTATTGAGCGAATACATGTCATAATTGTGAAATCTCAGAAGACCTGAGAGTATTTCAGATTACTTTCTGCTATCTGGCATACTGTATACTGTGGGTTTGACCTAATGTTACTGAATGATGAGCATTCGTCAAGTATGTGACGAACGGAAGAAATACCGTGACATGGGATTCATATTTCATTTCATTTTTTGACAGGTAATATGACGTAGGAAAAACCAGGCATACCACTTAACGGCACTTTTTCTCAGTGTCAACACTGTATCTAGTTAGAAAATAAAAAAAATTATTTTCTTAAAGAAGCAACATTGTTCATTTAGTAGTTGCTGTGATTATATTGAGAATATGCTCGGTGAACACCATGAAATTGTTGTTGCAACGAACACAAAGAGAGAGAGAGAGAGTCTTTACTCACTCTCACACCGAATACGATATGCTCGGTGTATTGTACATAAGCAGTGTTGCCAGAACGACGATTTTATCGTCATTTTGACGATTTTTTTACTCAATGACGATTTTTGTTGAAAAATTACGATTTTTTAGATCAAAAAACAACTGCAACAAATATTTTGTTTTAAAACCTCTTCTGCTATTTTATACATTTAATGACAAGTCGGGCTTAGTGATGATCATTAAAAAAACTTTCTTCACCATTATGCACCTATTTCAATACTTTTTTAGGTAGTTTGATGCATAATGGTTTCATTTAAGATAGTGCAAATATTACCTATTCAGCTTTTCTCTTCAGGAAGTTAAACGTTTTTGAAGGAATAAAGACTAGGTATATCTGTGTTGAACTTGATTCCCAGTGCTGGAATTTTGATTATGCTTTCCATGCATAAATATTTTAAAACCAGAGTATTTAATTCTTGATGTTAATAACATTAATTTCAGAGACAAAACAATATTTTGGAAAAGCCTCATAAACCGCATAACATTGTAAAAATTTATATGAAATTTGACAATATGTTTACGCGGTTTACAAGGCTTTTGCATGTTTTGATGCAATTTAAAAAATATCTGCATTTTAAAAAAATATCTGAAAGTCTGTTTTCTGAATCTGTAAATAATTGCACTTTTTTATTTTGAGTTGTGTAATCAAATAAAAAATGATTTGATAAAGCTGCATAATGCTGCATTGAAAGAATTAAGTTTTCTTTAGCCAATTCATTACAAAGTTTAATGTCACATTTTAAAAATTTGGGGGACGAAAATTACTTTCAGCAACTAGATATTGATTTTAGGGAGTTACGATATGTTGATTTTGAGACTATTCTTGATAAGGTGAATAAATTGTGTTTACCCAACTCATCCGCAAATGTTGAAAGAATATTATATAAAAGTCAATTTAAATAAAACTAAGTGCAGAAATCGTGTAAACAATAAGACTCTTGAAGAGATATTATAATATAAATGAATGCAAACATATTTAAAGAAAATAAATATGAGTTTTTCTCTCATGATGATTTTTTTGTTGAAAATAACGATTTTTCCTTACAATTTTGACGATTTTTCAAGTGAAGTTTCTGGCAACACTGTACATAAGGGAGAGTTAAGGCTCTGGCACATAGAGTCCGTTATGTACGTGAGAGCGAAGTATATAACTGAGACGAAGTAAGTGAAGGAGAGAGGTGATACAAAGCATACGTTGCCAACGGATACACAATCACACACATCATACCCAAAATTATTCAACTGATAGCTGCAATACTTGCAACTTTCTCTCAACGTATGGCAAAGTTGAGAGTTGCCCAACTTTTTACATTACTTCAACGTATTCGTTGTGTATGGGCCGCACTGCATACGATTTCATATATTTTATAGTAGTTGTCAGTTGTATACTTTGCTCTCACGTACACAATGGACTCTATGTGCCAAAGCCTTTAGTTTGAAAATTCAGAGAGATAATAAGCTCGTGACATCACCTCAAATACCATGATAATGTTTTTGTATATCATAATTTAATGGCGTCACCACTCTCTCTTTCTCTCTCTGCTACACTGTAGCACCAGCTTGAGCTCTCATCTTTTATCAGCTCTATTTAACCTCATTATTCTCACAGTTTATATGCATAAATATTTTTGTTGCTCTATGTTTTATGGTGTTTGTTTTTATTTTCTTTTTAATGTAGTAGCAACAGTAGCTTTTATCTTACTTACTCTTTCACTTATTTATGCTTTCTCTCACTCTCTCTCCCTTTTCACATAATTCTACTTAAATGGGCAAAAAAAAAGCTTGAGAGCATTTGAAATTTACTATCATGACATTAGAATATGGCAGCGACCTTGGCATGTTGAGTTTTTTGTATAATTATTGCGATTGTTAATTGGTTTTATGTTCCACACCATAAAATTATTTTTCATGTAAATGTACATAAAAAAGAAGATCCATCTGGGTGAAATTTGTGGTTAGATGCCGAAATGAAAAAATTATTCTTTGATAGAATTTTTTTTTTTTTTTTTGATTTATGTATAGTTTGCATTTATTGTGTGTTAATAAACAATGTTCCTCTCCCCATTGAACAAAAATGCCTATATAATTTGTGAATTTTATAGGTAAGTATTGTAGGCTCCTTCGACTCGGCAGACAAATGAAATCTCTTTGTAGTCCACAAACAAATAATATTTGAAGATAATTTTCTTCAACTAAAACTACTTAGCAGGGCCGTAGCCAGGATTTTTTTTCGGGGGAGGTTTTCATTCGAAGAAAAAAAATTCATAAATATTTTTTATGAAACTGATGCTTAAATAAATAAATTAGAAACTATGTTGCATTTGATGGACCCTATCTGTCAAGGGACAAGAATGGATAAATGCCTTGAAGCTTTAGGAATTGTTCTTTCCGAGTTTTTTTTTTAATCTTAACCTAAAAAAAAATGGCCGAAAATAACAGAAAAATTTCACAGAATAATCAATTTCAATTTTTTCAAATAAATATTATTCAATGTGAATTCCAATGCATTTTTTAACGTCAAGGACATAATTTCGATAACTCCTTGACTTTCCATTACTCAAAGTTAAAATAATGACCAATAATGCTAAAAATATTCAGATGCTAATTTTTTCAAATGATTATCAGTGGGAATTTGGGCCTTTATCAATTATGAGGAACCCATATATTTCCTAAATTCGTGCAGTCATAGCATTAAAAGGGATCTTCCGAGTCGTGGTGCTCTGAGCAATAATGGGTTAAAGAATTAATTACATTTTAAGATTGTCTCCACAAACTTTGAAGCTGATTCAATAACACTGCCCTGCATGGGTTTGGCGAATAATATGGTTCCTAGCATTAATTTTTCATGCTGAAAATAAATCTGAGGTCAGAAACTTCGCATTACGTCACGTTTTACAAAAATTGGGACTGAAATCCCTAAAAATACCGTTTTTGGCCATTTTTGAGAAATTGTAGAGCTGAACCCTGACGTGCTAGAAACTTCGAAAATTAGGAATTAAAGGCTAAATCATGCCCTTTCAAATAAACCCTAAGCCATATTGTTTTCATGCGCCCTTAAAGCAGGGGATGTGTTTATGTCTACGGGTGCAGGAAAAAATTTACAAAAAAGGGATTTTATCTTACTCATACTCACAGCCAGACATAATGAAAAGTGCAGTGGTCCGCAGTGTTTTAAGGGGCGCTGGTTACAAATCTGCAGTCAGATTTTAAAAATTCAAAATTCCGAATCAAATATAGCGGACCACTTTAGCATAATAAAATATTGATTTGTATTACTTTTCACATAAGTCTAATTTAACAAGGATCCGACAGCTTTTTCTATTTTTTTATTAATTTTTAAACTTTCCAAAAAGTTTCACGACGAAGCTTTAAATCAAAAACAGTTACTAATATAGAAAAACTATGAATGCAGGATTGCTCAGCAGTACCTTCTCTTTTTGAATCCGAAATCAAGCCTCATGTCAAAGAAAATAAATCAGATTTGGTCGCAATGTGTAACTAAGATTTCAAATTTACTTGACTTTTTAGAAAAAAAACCGATGGAAGTAAAAAATATTCAAAAATCTTCCAATAGATTTTATTTTCTACTTTTTTCCCATCCACTGGAAATTAATATAAAAAATTAGAAGAAAGTTTCCACATTTCGGGGGGGGAGGGGGGAGGGGGGTCAGAACTCCCAAAACCTCCCCCTAAATACGGCCTTGCTACTTAGAATCGCTTGAGATCAGGAGAAATGAATTTTAACAACTAAAGGTTATTTTTCTTTGAAATAATATCTTTATAATTCTGCATAAACAGTTATAAAACACACACACAAAAAAGCAAGTAGAAACATGTAGAGAGAGAGAGCATATCTCACGATTTCTTCTGAATTATTGTAACAGTAAAATCCTCTCAATATGAGCAGAAGAATTATCAACTCAATTGAAATGAACTATTTTTTTTTTTTTTTTGAGAGAGAGAAAGTAATTTAACTGTTGTTGCGATAGAAATTTTATACAGAGAGATAAAAATTATTGGGAATATACATGTGTCACTCACCTTGAAACCGTTTACAATTGTAGGGTAAAAACCTCAAGAAAGCAAGTCAAACAAACAAACAAATGATGACATATGCAGAAGAGAAAGAACTAAAAAAAAAGAGAAGAGTAAAGCAAGTGTTTTTTTGTTGCCTATTAAAATTCGATTACAAATAACAGTTAAATTCTCTCACTAAACCCAAGAGAGTTATCAATTTACATGAAGTATACAAAAAACTTAATAATAATTTTTAGTCATTCTCCGAACTCTCACGAACCCACGTACCGTCGTCACTACATATTTCCAATATGGTCACCGCTCGTTTTATTCTAATCTGTGCATTTTTAATATTTGGATTCATTTACATATTATATTTTATACAATCTTCTATGGATATGGTTGAATGCGATGGAGTTGCAAATGAATGTTTGTCCAGTGAAATTTGTAAATGTAATCTCAATGATTGTGAGTGTTGCGATAAATGTATGAAATGTCTGGGACCCGAGAATAAAGTGAAATGTTCTAAACACATTGGTTGCTCAAAAAAATGTATGCATCGCATCGTACCGACAGATGAAAAGGATTTATACGAAGGAGAAGAAGATGGACTGAATGCTTTGCTGGCGAGTAGATCACATATTGTACAATACGATGGATACCCAAGTTTATTTAATCTTTTAACTTCCGTTTATGAAAATGTATTTGATTGGACCGTGATTAGGTTTGATAAAACATTCACACTGCCAGAGGGCGTTAGTAAGGACGACGGCACGAAAATAATTATCATAAGTAAAGATTGTACGATTACATTCTGGGATACATGCCTTTCATGGTATAAATGTAATAGAAAATGTCAAAAATTTGGTGCAAGTAGCTCACGTTGGTTTCATAACGGCTGCTGCGAGTGTATAGGCGATAAATGCCTTAACTTTGGCTTTAATATGGGGCGTTGTAAATTGTGTCCCGATCCAGCTATGGGCAGTTGTGGCGACACTTCTAAAGACGTTGATGAAAATCAAGAAAATTCAAAAGAACCCAAACAAAAACAAGAAGTATAAATGTGTAAAAAATTTTAAAACTGTTTTAAGTACCTAAACTAATAAATAATTGTAGTCTTTTTAGTAAATATATAAATAATATCGTTTATTTCGTTTTTTATTTATTAAAGTTAATCGAGAGAAAGTTAGTGGAAATATTCAGTGAAAAATCATTCCGTGAGGTAATAACCCAGCAAGAGAAGTATATCACCTTTAATCATGGTAATTACTTCGGGCTTTGGATTCAGGGTGAGCTGATTTTGGTAAATCATAGATTGAATATCAAACCAATAACTGCCCAAAATCCAAGCCAAGGCACAGTTCAAAAATTTGAACCAAATTCACAGCAAAACTTATACCAAAAGAAAGAAAACTAAATTCAGATCAAAACTCAAACCAAAATTCAAATTCCAGTAAAAAATCGGACCAAAAATCAAACCCCAACCAAGGGCAAGGGGTATTCAGGTCAAGTCAAAATTATATTAAAATTGAAATTAAAACTTCCAAAAGTAAACCAGAAATCCTTATGAGTTTCTCTAAAATCATGAATTCCATAAATTGTCCCTGAGCTTTTAAATTTAATGTAGTTGCAATGTATATGATAATGACAGTAGCGCTGCAGAAAGATTATTTTTTTAGAGGCTCATATTTTGGATATCGTGCCCCTATAGCTTCTCTCTGGACTCGTCATAGAATGGAACGAGGAGTCATTTGGAAATGTAATACAGGAATGCGGAACGAAACGAATGGAATAAAGAACAGTTGATTTGGGCAAAACGTTTGAGAAAGGCAATGGAAGGAGCAAATTTATGAAGAGCAACAAGACGGCAGAATTGGAAAAAACATAGTGAATGGAAGAAATAGTGGAATCGAAAAAAATGAAAAAAAAGAAAGAAAGAAAAAAGGGTGGAAAGAATAGAAGGTAATAAAAAAACAACAATAGGAACGAAAGGAATAAAAAGAACAAAACAAATTAAGGGAACTGAAAAATTGTATGAAACAAAAGGAATGATAAAAGCGAAGAAACAGAAATGGAGAAAAAAATGCATTGAGCAAATTATTGCAACTTTTGGAACAAGTTTCCAGTTCTAAATTAATGCTTAAGGATGTAGTCTGGTGTGCCGCCCTAATTTTTAAGGTTATTTCGAGAATTTTTTATTATTTCAAAATAAAATACAGTAATTACAATTTTTTTATACATATCATTCATTTACTAAAAGACTGTCATAATTCAAAAAACGCGATTTTGCAGAAAATGCGTTTAAAGTTTTCAGTTGACTCTCACTTTGCAGAAAAAAGAAGAAATCTTATAATTCTCACGCGCAGAGTATACAAGATATTAATATGCAATTTTTACACAATATGAAGTGTGATATAATGAATAATTCTGCATCATTAACTCAAAAATCGTGTTTTTTGACTTATGACAGTCTTTTAGTAAATGAGCGATATGTTATTATTGACATCTTTAACTGTACAAAAATTATTTTTTGGAGTTAACTTTAAAATATTTTTTTAGTGTTTTTTACGTCCAAATTGGCCACCTAAAAAAAGGTGTGGGGCTGGCCCGGGTGATTACGGTACTTGAAGTCATCGTAAACAAAGAAATTAAATAGATTATTGTTTTGTAGGCTTGTCTTCTAGACCAATTTTTTCAAAATCGCGTTATTTTTTGTTCAAAATTCTGTGGCAATAAGGAATAACAGCTAAACTCAAAAGTCGACTAAAAACCTGTTGCGTATTTTTCATTATAAAAACCCAAAATATTGAAAGTTCTTAAATAATTATTGGAGTTTAATTAATAAAAAACTATGGAGACTGCTAAATTGCAAAAATTTGTTGAAAAACTTTCAACATTTTGGGATTTATAATATAAAATACGCAGCAGGTTTTTATTCGACTTTTGAGTTTAGCTGTTATTCCTTATTGCCACAGAATTGTGGTTGGATATAATGTTTAAAAATAAACAATTCTACTACCTGCGAGAGCCATTGGTGTGTAAAATAACATATGAAAATTTCAGCCCAATCGGTTCGATAGAACTCTCTCAGACCCCTGGGCCGATCAAAAACACGTTGTGTCGAGAAAATCGCTTTAAAGTTTTAACAACAGAAGCTCTCGACTATGAGCTATAACTTTGTTAATATTTTGAATTTTGGTGTGAAATTTTTACAGTATGCTCAGTATGTACTTTCGAAATACATTTTAAAAAAAAATAATTAAAAAAAATAAGCAGCTAGTGCACCGAAATTCTCCAGATCATTTATTACACTTAATATTAGATGAAATCTTTTTATTCGAAAGTAAACTTCAAAATTAAAAATCTGTTTTCTGAGTTTTCTTTGTTCCCATTATTTTTTTTTTTTAGAGTAATCTTGACCCAAATATGTGAAACATCAGATTTCCCTCCCATTCTGCCATTTATAAAATCTTAAGGACATTCTTTTGCCAATTTTTCCATCAATTCTACAAAAAATGATTACCCTTACTGCTTTATAGCAAATCGATCGGATCTTTTGTACCGCCAGAATTGAATTTTTAGATTTTTTTTATTCAAGAAATCGCATGCAAAGCATTTTCTGTTTGATTTTAATTTGATTAATTTTATAGGTTTTAGATAACACTCAGACATTTTGGAACTTTGTTTGCATCCTTGATCAATGATAACAGATTTCCATAATCTTTTTCTCGTAGAATCCAAATCAGGGGGTTTACTCTGCATTTCGATTCGAAAGGCAGTTCTATTCGAATGTCAAATTCAATCGGAAAGGTACAAAATGAAATCTGATATTATTTGAAAATACTTTCTAGAGTACCAATCGTTCGAATTCGAGTAAATTTTCTTTCGAATCGAACTACAGAGTAATCCTCAAAAATAAGAAAACGGGATTAAAAGCCCAAAAAATGTGAGAACTAACGCGAGTCAATAGAATATTGTAACTAGAATGGAATGAAAGCTTGGACTGTGCTCTTTGACGGTGCAAAAGCTATAAAATCAGATGCCCTTACCAAGGGATACTTGGAAATCTGGTGTCGTTGGTCAAATGTCAAAATCCGTAAAGATTTTCTAAGAAAATACACATGTCTCGCTGGTTTTACACTTCCATCTTTATCTCACTGTTTTATTCTTGTCGTAAATTTAACCATTTCTAACGTGTCATCTTAACGTACTTTATTACTTTTCAAATAGGTCAAGATTTTCAAAGATCTGATAATAACTTACGTATACAAATATTTTAATATTTTTTAAACCTTTAAAGTTCAGTAGGAAGAAGAAAATTTCAAACCATAACAAATTTCTTAACTTTACTAATCTAGAAAAACTGTGAATACGGGATCCCTCTTTTAGAAACCCGTTCAAATTTGATTTTTGTTAACTTGTTAGCATAATGCAATTAATATAGAAAATGTATAAAAAGTTTCCTCGTTTCGTGAAGGGACGACGCCAATACTGACATTTTCATAAAGCATTTTCAGCATTCTTGAATTGATTTTGGGCCAAGGCGAGAACTTACTAACGCTGTAGAATAAGTAAATCAGTATTCTGGCTACGTATTGTAGCTAGATTTTTTCATTTTCAGGGCACCACTTATTATGTTTGCTCAAGTCATCAGAAAGGCCCTGTAGGCTCCGATCTATGTTTATCACGAAATAAGTTCCATTTCACCAAATCCAGAATGTAATTTCTATGACTTCTGTCATTTTACTTTACATAGTATTGTATATTAATATTAGTTTGCTGCCATTTTTATAAATAGATTGGAGAAAACAAATATTTTCTTTTACTTTGCATGTTAAAGAACGATAAAAAATTGCTTAAAAGAAAAACTTCGGATTGAAACTCTTGCTTCGGTAAGTCAGCTCTTAGATGGTGAAATTAATCTCATGAGATTTTTTGCATTGCCTTCTGAGGTCTCATGTAGCTCTCATACAGTGAGATTAATTGCATGAAACTTTAACCTATTTTATTTGATATAAAGAGAAACGTCAAAAAAAGTTTCATCAAAAATGTTGCCCGTGCGATTTTGTCTATCCCCCTGTCGTTTTTTCTCTCTTCGGTACATTTTTTCAAGTTGCATGAGATAAATCTCACCGTCTAAGAGCAGACTAAGATGTTTTTTTCTTCTTTAGTCTGAGTGGAACATTCCTTTTGGAACTAAAGTTTTATTTCTCATTTCATTCCGCATTTTTAATGTTCCACAAATTTGGCATAAGCATGAGCAAATGCAACGATATAGATCAGTACTAAAAGGTTCGTTGAGATAAACGCGTGGCACTTTAAATTGGAAAGTTGTGGTAATTTCGTACAGCAATGAATTTTATCTTGAGCTTGGAAATAATAACAGCTGGTTTTGTTGCTGCGATATATTTGTAGTTAAAAGTGTTTATTTTTATACTTACATTGGATCACACTTAAGTAAATGGTGCAGGAATTATTTTGGTAGATAAGGTAAGAAATATTTTTTGAGAGTAATCAAACAAATCTTTAAGTTAAGTTAATTTATTTGTTACATAATGACATTAAAAATCAAAAAGCATAATCCATGAACCAAAGCTGCCATTTTCTATTATTTTTTAAAATGAATATTTCCTATGCGATAAAAAATGCGTTAAATGTTAACCCCCCCCCCCGTTTCCACCAGCAATAATTCATTGCATAAAATTAAAAATTTGTTGTTGTTTCTCATAAAAAAAAATGAAAAAACAACAAACGACCCCGTTTTCTTTTCCCCTTCTTCGTGCAAAAAACACAATCGGGAAAACAACAGCAAAGAAAATAAACTTTGCTCTTTGTCTTTTTTGTTCTCTTGATATCTTACTCTCTTAATACTTTCTCAGTTAAGTACAATTGCATTTTGTTGGTAATAAATAAATTATGTGCTTTTGACTACTCGGCTGCGTTTACGAATGCTCAACGAAGATTTCTCTCAACATTTTTTTATTTCAAAATTTCAAAATATTCAGAAAGCATATTGCTTTAGCTTAAATTCTATCTTAATTTGCAAATAGACAACTAACAATTTTAACTAATACTTTTTCCTTCTAATTTGGATTATTAGCAATGATCAAATAAAATTCACTGATTCTCTCTCAAGCAAAAAAAAGAAAAAAAAGGCGGCAAAATAAACAAATCTGTGTTAAGTTTCATTAATCTCTTGTGAATATTTTTTTCGCTTTTCACATTTCTAGGCGATACGCAGACACCAGCAGTCAATATGTTTCAAGTTGCTTTACCTGATTTGCTTCTTTTTGACTAAATTTTTTTATATCACTAATAGTATCAAAACGATATAAAGTTTTCCAAGCACGCACAAATTGAGCGTTGTTCTTTTTTTTTCTCATTATTGCATATTTGTATATATTTAAGAGCGTCTATTATTGAACTTCCTTTTTGGGTAATTTAGCCGTAACTAAAACCACAAAGAAAATATGTTAGTGAAAATGTTATTAAATTAAAAAAAAATTCAAGAAATTGTTTGTCTTTGCTATATTTTGCCGGCCGGCAAAGTCAATCAAATTTTCGAAGACATGTCGTCGCCTGAGAATTGATTTGACGTATAGGCATAGGAATACTTATACACATACGCCAAATCAATTCTCAGGCGACTATGTGACACTCAGAGATTGAGTTTCTAATTACCGAAAGCTCAAAATATAAAACAGAAGTATTGTATTTTTTGTGCCTACTCTTATGGCGGATTCTTTGACCGAGTGCCGCACTCTCTTTTCGTATTTACATGAAGTTTTTAAGCTCTCAATTAAGACAGCGAAAAACTTCATTTAAAAATAAGGAAAAGAGAGTGCAGTACTCGGTCGGTGAATGTGACTTCGAATTCCGCAATTTTTACGTTTCTGAAACTTAACACCCCTGTTTTTGTTGCTAGAATTCTCATAGCTCTGAGTAGTAACACATAAAATACTTTTTTTTATTCAGTCCCCTATTCCTCCTTACAATTTTTATTTAAAATAATTTTTACTCGTATAAATTAATAACTTTGAAAATTATAATTATAGAAATTTAAAACTGACAAAAATGATTTTTCCAAATTTGGTCTGCTTTTAGTATAAGATTTGGTTTGAATTTTGATCTTATTTTTTGTCTGAATTTGGTATGAGTTTGATTCTTTCATTCTGAGGTTTGTTCTCAATTCGGTATGAATTTCAGTTTGAATTTGATCTGAAATCTAGTCTGAATTTCGATGTAATGTTTTAATTTTGGACTTAATGTCTTAATTTTGGACTGCTTTTAAACTGAGATTTGGTCTAAATTAGGTCTGACTTTCAAATTTGAGTTCTGGACTTTTTTTTGGTTTGGCTTGTAGACCGAAATTTGGCCTGCATTTTGTCTGGAATCTGGTATAAATATTAGTATAATCTTTATCCTAAATTTTGATTTGCTTTTGATTTTTCTTTAGTCTAAATTTTGGACTACTTCTCAACTGAGATTCTGTCAACCTTCGGTGTTAATTTTGGTCCGAATATTAGTCTGGGAATTGGTATACCTTAGTTCTAAATTGTGGGCTACATTTGATCGACCAGAATTTTGGTCTGAAGTCTGGTTTAAATTTGGGTGTATCTCACTATCTGGTCTAAATTTTGGATTGCTTTTGTATTAAGATTTGATCAAACTTCGGTGTAAATTTTTTCCCAAATGCTAGTCAGAGATTTGGTCCTCCTTTGGGCTAAATTTCAGCAGGAATTCTGGATTCTATTTAACAAAATTTGTTCTGATTTTTGGTTTAAATTTTGTTCTATTTTTAATCAGACTTTGGTCTACATTTTGGATTGCTTTTGAACTGATATTTGGTCAGCCTTCAGTGTAAATTTGGGTCCGAATATTGGTCTAAACTAGTTTTAAATTTCAGTCTAAATAAATTCTGGACAATTTTTGGACTGATTTTGAACAAAAATTTGGTCTGACTTTTGAACAGAAATTTAGTCTGAATTCGGTCTGATTTTGATATAATTTCTCATTTGAAATTTGATCTATTTTTGATCGGCATTTGGTCTAAGTTTTTGACTGCTTTGAGACTAAAATTTGGTCAACTGTTGGTGTAAATTTTGGTCCGAGTATTAGTCTGAGATTTGGTCTACGTTTGGTCTGAGCTTCAGCCTGAATTCTGGACTAATTTTGGTTTGACTTTAGACAGAAATTTGGTATAAAATCTGATTTGAAGTTTGATCTTAGTTTGAGTCGGATTTCAGTCCTGTGTTTGATTTAAATTCTGGGCTTAGTTTTGAACGAAAGTTAGTCTTAATTTTTGATGGATTTTCCGTCTGACTTTGGATCTGATTTTTAGTTTAAATTAGGTTTGAATTTCAGTCTGAATTCTGGAGTATTTTAGTCTGACTTTTGGATAGAATTTTGGTCCGAATTTAGTCTAAAATCTGATTATGGTCTAAAATTTTTTAATTTTTTGAACTGAGATTTGGTCAACCTTCAGCGTAGAATTTGATCCAAATGTCAGTCTGAGATTTGGTCAGTTTGTCTGAGATTTGATCTACCTTTGATCTAAATTAAGTCTATATTTCAGTCTGAATTCTAGTTTACTTTTGGATTTAGGTCTGAATTTGGTCTGAAATATAATTTATATTTTGGCATAATTTTTTGTCTGAATTTTGATCTACTTTTGATCAGACTTCGGTCTAAATTTTGGGCTGAGATTTTATCATCCTTCAGTGTAATTTTTGATTCGAACGCTAGTCTGAGATTGAGGTCTACCTTTGGTCTAAATTAAGTCTGAATTCTGAGCTACTTTTGGTCTGACTTTTGCACAAAAATTTGGTCTGAATTTGAAGTCCCCTTTAAATTTTTCGTCTAAATTTTGATCAACTTTTGATCTGATTTTGGTCTAAATTTTGGGCTGTTTTTGGATTGAGTTTTGGTCAACCTTTCATGTAAATTTTGGTCCGAGTGTTACTCTGAGATTTGGTCTGAATTTCAGTCAGAATTCTGGACTAATTTGGTCTGACTTTTGAAGAGAAATTTGGTTTGAATTTAGTCTAAAATCTGGTTAAAATTTTGGTATAATTTTTGGTCTGAATTTTGACCTGATTGTGGTCTAAATTTTTTGACTGCGTAGATTTTGGTCCAAATGTCAGCCTGAGATTTGGTCAGTTTATCTGAGATTTGATCTACCTTTGATCTAAATTAAGTCTAAATTTCAGTCTGAATTCCGGACTACTTTTGGACAAATTTAGGTCTGAATTTGGTCTGAAATATGGTTTAAATTTTTGCATAATTTTATATCTGAATTTTGATTTACTTTTGATCAGACTTTGGTCTAATTTTTGGACTGATTTTGGACTGAGATTTTATCATCCTTCAGTGTAATTTTTGATTTGAATGCTAGTCTAAGATTGAGGTCTACCTTTGGTCTTAATTAAGTCTAAATTCTGAGCTACTTTTGGTCTGACTTTTGCACAAAAATTTGGTTTGAATTTGAAGTCCGATTCAAATTTGTCGTCTGAATTTTGATCTACTTTTGATCTAACTTTGGTCTAAATTTAGGGCTATTTTTGAACTGAGTTTTGGTTAACCTTTGATGTAAATTTTGGCCCGAGTGTTGGTCTGAATTGTGGACTATTTTTGGTCTGACTTTTGAAGAGAAATTTGGTCAGAACTTTGATTTGATTTTGATATTAATTCTGGTCTTAGTTTTGAACTGAAGTAAGTCTTAATTTTTCTTTGATTTTCGGTTTGACTTTTGATCTGATTTTTAGACTGAATTTGGTCTGAGTTTTTAAATGATTTTTAGTCTCGGTTTTGATGCGAATTATGGACTAAAGTTAACCTGAATTTTTACAAAATTTTAGTCTGATATTTTATCTATTTTTGATCTAAGCTTTAGTCTGAATATCGGTATAATTTCGGGTTTCGAAATCTAAATCCTAAATCCGCCATTGAATTTGGTTTAACATTCGAAGTTTGTCTCAATTACAAATATTTTTGTGTGTGACTTTTCAGTTGGCCTTCAACAATGACTATTGATGTTTCTGTGTGTGTGTGTTTTTGTTTTAGTTAGTCAGAGAGTTAACAAAGAAAACAACTACAAAAAACAATAATAACACTAGAAAAGATATGCGTGTGTGATCTGCGACATGCATGCGTAATGTGGCGCCGCCATCACCAACGCCACTACCACTACGGCCAGCATCAACTCCGTTTGTTGTTGTTTTTCCGCCATTCATAGCGTTAAAGGCATCCTTTTTAGTTTAATTGCTTTATTTGTATAAGGGAAGTGTAAAGCAAACTGAAATTGCTATGAAGGAAACAGGAACTTGTTGTATGTATATTTCATTGTTGCTGATTGCTGTTGTTGTTATTGTTGTTGATGGTAATGAGTGCAATTTGTAGTGCAGACACGCGATTAAAGGTTAATTGGAATTTTCTTCCTCTTTTTTTTGTTTTTTGCATCTAACTACTTAGTTACTTCCTGGTGATGAATGTTTCCTCTTATTATTAAAAATTAAATTTGTTTTCAATTGCACAAAATAAAATTTTATCTCTTCTACTTACTACCTTTTTGAACTCTGCTCGAAAATTCTTTTTAACTTTTCGAACGTTTTCCCCCTAACTCCATTCAACTCAACTCAACTTAAAAAACTTACAAGTTCAACGCGATGAACGCAATGTCCTTTCACCGCGCCATTACTGGGTAATTAAATAATTTTACAACATAACGAGTTGGTAATGAGATTCTTGTTTGAAAAGCATAAAAAAAAAAATAAAAACGGAAGAAAAACTTTTTCTCTATTCTTTTATGCGCTGTGGAATTGAAGAGAATGCAGACTAAGTAAATAATGTAAAAGAAAACACGAGCATAGGCGCCACAAAATTTTAAACGTCGGAAGCGTTGGCGTTTCGGTTCGTTTGGTGGGCGGACGGGCGTTATGCAAAATATCCGCAAGGTAAATATATTCAGCATAAAAACAATTAAAATCTCCTGCAAAGCAGACAGACAAGACACACACACTTGCCAAAAAATATTAACCCTTGCGCGTGCAATTATGTAGAAAGGTCAATTGTTTGATTGCTTGGTTGCGGCTCATTTGCCAGCCAAGCAGAAGAAGAAGAAGAAGAAGAAAATGTAATTTTCTTAACTATTTATGCAAATAATTTCATTGGTTTTCTTGTTTTTGTATTTTTAGAATGAAGTGAAATGATGTGGTGTGGAAAATTAAAAGAAAAAATTGAGGGACCAAATATTAAAAAAATTTGTGAAATAATTGTAAATGCTCCGGAAATAAGTATTGACTTTGTGCAAAATATTTGTTGAATTTTCAGGATCTCTGTGTCTCCCTAAGAGGTTCTGAGTTTCAAGAGTGATTTCCATTTATATACCTTTCAAATGAGCCCCGTTTACTAAACTGATATTAGTCCCCTAAACTCTATGAAAGCTTTAAGATTTCCTGAGTATTATTTCAAAAAGAATTTTTCTAAAAACTATTTGGTTTAGGTTCAGAGAGACTGAAACAAAACTTACAATTTTAGTTTAGTTTGTCCCATCATTATAAACCAATCAACCCTGACATATAATTAGGGAGAATAAATGAGTGCACCTTAGTGTTAAGATTTATATTTTTATTAATACTATATTTGTATTCTGCGGTGAGAAAAATCTCCAGAAAACTAATTTCAAACAAATTTTTTCTTTCTTTTTATCGATATTAGTTAATTTTTGATACGAAGTTCAAAAATGTGCTTTGACTGTTTCATGGTCTCGTTAATGATTGAATTTTTGTTAAAATAGCATAAATTTTGCACTTCCTTATTCGATGTATCCGATTCTCGACGATATAGGGGTATTCACTTTCGATCATCTTCTTCTTTTATGACGTATCAGCCCATGGAGGGTCTAGACCAAGGTTTTCGCTTCCGTTCACGTTATGTCAGTTATATTTGTATATTGAATGAAAGTGACTTGTAGTTTTATGCCGAATCCGAATCTTTTGGAGGCTTGTCACTGCCA
Organism: Toxonevra muliebris; assembly: GCA_963691655.1. NCBI lineage: Eukaryota > Metazoa > Arthropoda > Insecta > Diptera > Pallopteridae > Toxonevra > Toxonevra muliebris. The sequence goes on from OY829328.1 coordinate 75,613,414, forward strand.
CACTAGGTGTGAATACCACGTAGAAAAATTTTTTATTTTGAATTTTTGACCAGGCATCGAATAGATCAATTGCTTTTAAAATTTTACCAGCAGCCTCCTAAAGTGTTGGTTCTCCTATTTACCTTGACCTTACATTTGATTTCCCAAATCAGATTAAAGTAATTCTACTAGAGGAATTTGATTAGAGAAATCCCTCTAGTAAAATAAGATTAGGGCAATTGTTCTAGGAATTGGACTAGGGGAATCCCTTTTCGGTAGACAAGGGAAATCAGGATAGGAAAATTCTTCTAGGAATCAGACTAGAGAAATCTTTTCTTCCGTAGACTAGGAAATTCAGATTAGGGAAATTCTTCTAGGAATCAGACTAGAGAAATCTTTTCTTCCGTAGACTAGGAAATTCAGATTTGGGGGATTCTTCTAGGAATCAGACTAGAGAAAGCCCGTTTTCGGTAGATTTAGGAAATCAGATTAGGGAAATTCTTCTAGCAATCACACTAGAGAAATCTCTCTTCGGTAGACTAGGAAAATCAGATTAGGGGAATTCTTCTAGGAATTAGACTAGAGAAATCTCTCTTCGGTAGATTAGGAAATTCAGATTAGGGGAATTCTTCAAGGAATTCGACTAGAGAAAGTCCGTTCTTCAGTAGACAAATTCTTCTGGGAATCAGAAATCTCTCTTCGGTAGACTAGGAAAATCAGATTAGGAAAATTCTTCTGGGAACCAGACTTGAGAACTCCCCTTTCGGTAGATTAGGAAATTCAGATTAAGGGAATTCTTCTGGGAATCAGACTAGAGAAATCTCTCTATGGTAGACTAGGAAAATCAGATTAGGGAAATTCTTCTAGGAATCAGACTAAAGAAAGTCCGTTTTCGGTAGACTAGGAAAATCAGGTTAAGGAAACTCTTCTAGGAATCAGAAATCTCTCTTTAGTAGACTAGGAAAATAAGGTTAGGGAAATTGTTCTAGGAATCAGAAATCTCTCTTTTGGTAGACTAGGAAAATCAGATTAGGGAAATTCTTCTAAGAATCAGACTAGAAAATCCCTTTTTGGTTGACTGGAGAAGTCAGATTAGGGGAATTCTTCTAGGAATCAGACTAGAGAAATCCGTCATCGGTAGACTAGGAAAATCAGGTTGGGGTATTTTTCTAGGAATAAAACTTGAGAACTACCTCTTGAAAAGGCTAGGAAAATCAGATAAGGGAAATTCTTCTAGAGATCCCTCTTCTATAGATTAGAAAAATTAAATTAAAGAAAATTCACTAAGCAAGTCAGACTAAAGAAATAATACTAGGCGAATCCAACACCAACAGTAAATCGAAGAAAATGTCGGAAGACTAAGGAAATCGAATTGGAGTAACGCCACTAAGGGATTCGGACTGGGGATATTCCACCCAAAATATGTAACTCAAAATTTTTCTATGCCAAACATGTTTCTAATAAATTTATTCAAATTATGAGAAGCCTTGGAGAACCAGTTTAGAGAAACTTAGTCTTATGGACATTCATGCCAAAGATCTGTCAACGCAGAACTAAACAACTGCTTAATTTGGGCAGGAACCAAATCCGAATTGCCACAGGGTTCTATACAAGGCACTGTAGGGTCAAAAAACACCTATCGGACTTGGATCTAGCACAAGACGATACGTGCCGAATATGTAACGAGGGGGAAGAAACAGCAGAACATATTTTATGCCACTGTGAAGGTCTAATGAGGAACCTATTTCGTTACTTAGGAAATTCTATCCTACAACCGCAAGACATTGCGGATTGTTCTCCTAAAGAGATATTAGATTTCCTCAAAGGAAATAAACTCATAGGAGAACTATAAACACAATAATCTTTGAGTTATATCACAATAGGCCCTAGATGGCCGCAGTGATCTGGGAAATTATTGCCCACCTCCGTACTAATCTAATCTAATCTAGTCTTATGGAATTAAATTAAAATGGATTCATGTCAACTGGAGAATTCAGACTAAGAAAATCAGATAAGGGAAATTCACTAAGGATATCAGACTGTAGAAATGCGACTGAAGAAATCAGACAAGGCAAATTTAATCCCCAATCTTTCTATACCGTGACTCACCCACAATAAATTTGACAATGGAATGGAATCGAAACTCGGAAACTTAAGGTAAATCACCACTAAGGCACATGTAAGACCCACAATAAACTAAATAAAATTGGACTTTACCAATAAGCTTGGATTATATTAACACTCTTAAAAGAATCAGACAGGTAAAATTCATAGACTCTGGTACGCTTTACAGTGGAATGAACTAGGTGAACATAAGGAGTGAGATCGAAAAAATCTTAACATATATAAAATTCAATAATTTTTAAACGGTTGATCTTAGAGTTTTGATTTTTTTTTATTTAATTGATAATATTTTACAAATTACAGAAAGATATAACTTTTATAGTTCTAACCACTATTTATGAACTCGTAGACCTTTTTTGGTAAGCCTTCCATTAGAGATTTGATAGTTGTTTCAGACACCTTTTTGGAACAGTTTGCCCATCTCCTTTTAAAATCGAATCTTCGATATTTTGGGGCACCTTTTTTGTGCTCTTTAAGTTTCTAGTCACAAGAGCCCAATATCTCTCCACTGGACTTAGCTCCGGACAATTTGGGGGATTGGCCTCTCTTGGTACAAAAACTATGTTATTACTTTGGTACCACTCCAGAGCTTTCTTGCCGTAGTGACATGATGCCAAATCAGGCCAAAAATATGTGAACACATTGTGCTCTCTTATGAAAGAAAGAAGTCTTTTTTTTCAAACATTCTTTGATGTATATTTCGGTATTTATAGAGCCCACTGTAACAAATGACTTGCTTTTTTACCGCCACTGCATATAGCTTGCCATACCAGGAATTTTTTTGGGAAATTTTGTCTGCTTTTGGATTCTAAATTGAGACGCTGAGAAGAAAAGTGGTATAACTTCTACGTTCAGAAAAAAGTGGAATAGTTTTACTTGAGAGCAAAAGCAAAACGAAATATGTTGAGAGCAAAAGTGAAACGAAAGATGTTCGGAGCGAAAACGAAATAAAAAACTATGCTTGCTGTGAGAGAATTGTTATACCACTTTTGCTCTTACTTTTAAGGCGTTTTATTTTCACTCTAAACCGTATTACTTATGCCATTCTTGCACTGACATTCTAAATTATTTCACTTTTGCTCTTAAATAAATTTTAGCCCGCTTTTCCTCTCAGCCCATCAATTGTTCTGCGACACTTCCTCGAGCTCGAGTATCAGCAACATAAAAATTTTGACCCGGAAGCTGCGTAAAATCTGCAATATTTTTATATGCAATTCGATTTTAATTTCCGAGCCCTACTTTTGGCGTCTAAATTTTTTGCAGCATTCCTGTCTGGAACTTTTTGGACTTTGTATGTTTTCAAACCTGCATTGGCTTTAACTTTTCGCACCAAATAGTCAGGGCACTGGGCTAACCGGGTAGCTTTTCTACCAGATGTGTTTGGAGATCTTTTCAATATGCTTTCTATTTTCTTGGCTTTCCCAATATCATGTGGTCCTTGTTTTCTTCCCGAACCAGGTTTCCTATCGATGCTCAAATTCTCCTGAAATTGTTTAATAACATTGGAAGCACTTTGAAGGCAGACCTTCAATTCTTTGGTCAATTTTTTGTAGGACCAATTTGGATTTTTCTGAAAATGTTTAATAATTTTAAGACGTACTTCTTTTTCTTCACTCATTTTGATCAAACTCACAATAAATCAATATGTTTGTCATTAAAAATAACAACTGACATTTTTTTCAAAGATAACTAGATCAAAGAAATTTTTAAATTTTACACCCAAAAAAAATTATTAGGTAAAACGTGTGTTGAGATTTTTTCAATCTCACTCCTTAGGTTATCTAATGACTTTTTCCTAAAAGGCCAATACATACAGCCCTATTCTAAATATTACCGAAATTAAATCCCGAGAAAATGTGTTTCCTTTCCACGTATTCCTATAGGAAAAGAGGGGAAAAGAAACAATTTTTCCGAGGATTTCATTTGGGATTATTTAGAATAGGGAAGAATATATATTTTTAAGCTGCTGATTTCGATTTTGGTATTAAGTTTTTTGAAGGAATCATAAATGGGGTCCTAATAGTGTGCATTATGGGTCCTCGAACAGTATTTTGGAAATGCTTATAGCGTTCTCAACGAAATTTTACATTGAGAAAGAAACCAAAGATCTCTAATTTTTGGTTTATATTTAGTAGACTCATATTTCGAAGAGGTCTAATAGAGGATCCTGAGTAATAATTTGAAAACGCGCTGTGTAATTTAGTGAAATTTTGCATGGTTGCAAGTTTAATTTGATTTTAAAGTACAATGCTTTCTCACTTACTAAATTTTTGATACACTAAGCACCCACAGTAAATCAATTTATCAAAATTTTCAAATCCATAGAGCAACGAATTAAAACAAAAAACAATGAAATATTTCAATGCTGCAATGTTTTTTCTTTTTTTTTTTTGTAATTGAATACAATTTTTCCTTTCTCTCTATTGCAAAAATGATAAATGATTTTTCAAGCAAACCAAAATTTAACTATGAACGCTTTCAATATTATCTGAAGTAATATAAAAAAGAGATGAGATAAACTAGAGCGAGAGAAATAATAGTACAAAAAAAAATAAAATAAAAAATCCTGTACCAAAAAATGCTCTTCCTCAATGCACCATTTGCGCTCACATTGCAATTATAGCGAGATTTACGTATTTTTCGTTTTTATTTTTTTTCTTCTATATATCAATATACGTGAAATGGAAAAAGTAGGTAAGTTTATATAGCACAATCGATAGATGTCATTTTTATTATTTATGACTGTAAAAGAAATATAAAAAAAAAACAGTTGGCGTAAAAATTCAATAAAAAATTTAACATTGAATAAAGAACCATAAAATGAAATGTGTGTATCAATTTTCATTTAGTTTTCAGTTTAATTTAGTTTAAAAAATTTTTGTTAAAATTTTTAATTTAAAATTTTTTTTTGTGCACATAAGAAAAAATCAATACAGCCGCTGCTCATATTGCTTCGTTGCTGTCTGTACAACGCAGCGATGCCAACTTGCGGGGAATTCCCCGATTTGCGGGGAATTTGACTTCGAGCGGGGAATCGGGGAATGAGCTGTTTTTTTGCTGGGAATTTGAAACCGTTCAGCTTTAAGTTAATAAAGTCTGTAGAATATTTTTTGTCAAATTTTATGTAATGTAAATCGTTTAACTTTTGCAATACTTCATATTTTAGGTCTTCTAACCTTCATCTCTTCTTAAGAGGGTCCTGCACTTTCTTGGTTTGGAGAAATCTATTTTTAAAAAAATGTGTAATTTGAAAGTATTATATTTCAACAGTATTTTGTAAAAATTTCAGAGAGAAACTCGAAGTACTTTCATAGATATAGACGATTAAAGCGGCGAGAGTCAGTCGGACCAAGTCGCCCAGCCCTTCGACTTCCGTTTCGGCTGTTCAGAAAGGCTTAGCTATGCCTTCGTTTAGCACCCCTTCTGATTAATAATGCCGGACTGCGATTGCATCGGTCACAGATCTGTGCGTTATGCAGATGCGCCTCTCGGTCGTATTGGGCGGGAAGAAGGTCCGTTGGGATTCGTCGATATATTTAAAAACCGATAGCCAAAACTTTGAACTTGAACCCGTTCTTCTCAAAACAAGGTTTTTGCCATTGGCATTGGTAGGATCTAAAAGTTAAATATGTTTTTCTACACAAAAATGATCCCAAAAAAAGTTTGGTTAATTTTTTGTTCAATTTGCAACGTTGTACTTTCGAAAAAAGTCCAATTTCTGAGAAAACTAATTTTGGCTGTCAGCCATTTCGTGAATTATCGGTCAAACAAAATAATAGTAGTATGTCCTAAGACCATAGTCATAATTTTTCTAAGGGTTTTTTAGACCTTTCAGTGTGCCGCTACAAAAAAAATCTTGTATACAATTTTACATAATTTTTCTTATATTTAAAGTCTTTAAATATACGTAGTAATGCGATATATCGTCCCCGTTTTGGGCTCAAACTTACACTAAGTTTTGCCTTATTGGGTAGTAGTTACCACACTAAATTTGAGCGCGATCAGTCTAAAATTCGCCGAGTTGGAGGGCGGTAGAATTTATACATTTTGGTCAAACATCCTCTGTTTTGGATCCATGTAACTAATCGCCTATTGCATTTGGAAATTTTTATCGAACATGTTTTTTATTTAATCTTTCGAAAAATGAAAAAAAAATCTTCAAAATTCAAAATGTGACATTTTTTTTTTTTCAAAATCAAAAATAGTTTTGACTTTTTTTTTTAAAAGGAAACATTTTTTGTTTTTATTTGGTTCAAAAGAAAGCCCATTTATTTTCCTTTGAGAACTTTGAGTGTTTATCTATCAAAATGAAAGTCGAGTAACTACATCGGATTCATGTAAGCTCAATCGATTTTAAGAGTGGATTCCCTTGAGATGAAATCTTCCATGTGTCAACAGAGTTCCGGAGTCAGAAAGTACCTTACTATTAACCTACCAGTTCTGGACCGCATTAAAATAACATTAACCTTGATCAATTTTAAACGTGTTTCGCGGTTATAATATAAAATTATACTGGTGCGGGGAATTTGATTGAAAATCGGGGAATTTCTCGCGGGCTATCGGGAAGGCAGAAAAAATGAGTTGACATCCCTGGTACAACGACTGATTGGAAGAGCGTAAGAATGCGTGTGATGAATGCACTGCTCAAATGAAATGATAGCTGACCTATGCTCTAGAGCAGTGTGGGCCAAAGAGTAGCCCCTCGTGCACAAGAGCATAGAAAATTTAACAGATACACCGCTTATGTCCATAGAAAGAGTGCCCAGTTGATCATTATGTATGTATAGGTCATCACTGCAGTAATGGTCCATACACATTGACGACAGCAGCTACACGAATACACGACTACGAAATTCTGCCGGCTACGACTGTCGCCGTGTAGTCAGCTACTAAACAGAAATTGGAAATAGATAGAAATAAATTGGCTACAGCAACAATTGTGGTCGGTGGTCATGTGGACGTGTCGTGTAGTCGTTATAATTTGACAGGTGTAGTCGTGTAGCTACCGTCGTCAATGTGTATGGTGCGTAAATGGTCATAATTTTGAGATATGTCCTTGAGAATGTGAAAGTTTAATATGTGTACATATTTTTGATGAGATCCAGGAAATGAAAGACAGAGGGAATTTTTTTTTCTTTTGTACGTTGGAAGGTGAAAACCTTACCGTAGAACTCCTATTCTTATCTGGTTATGTCGGATTCCTACCGACTAAAACCACCTTCATCTCGTTTATTCCACCCCGCGGGACTACCGTTAAGTATTACTTCGCGAGGAGAAAAAGTTTCAAACCCCACTTCTTTCATCTGAGCTTTTCTCCTGCGAATTCTCGATTCTTCTAAGCTCTACCATAACCAATGTGTCCATATTCCATATTTCCTTAGATTTTAGCATATGACTAACGATTCTTTCCGACGTAATAGTGTCATCAACAGCACTGTTTCGCACGGCTCGTAATGACGTAAAACGTGTGCAATCAAAGAACATCATATTCTCTGCCTGGTCTGCAGTGATCACAAGTATCGTTATTTTCGTGGCCGAATCTATGTAAGTACGTCTTGAAGCACCCGTGTCCGCTGAGCATCTGTATCAGGTAGAAGTTCACCTCGCCATTTATCCTGGTCAGCCAGTCAGTGAGGTTTGGAATGAGTTTTTGTGCCCATCTTTCATTTTTCGCTTGATTTCAGCGACTCTGCCATTCACCGATTATAACGCATTTCATATTTACGCGTTGTTCTTGACTCTGCACCTGATGTGTTTCTTATTGCATGGTTCTTTTGCTACAAAATCTAGCGGGTATAATTCGGCTATGGCAAGCGCGGCCTCTTCGAAAACCGTAAGAATCGCGCAGCATTTCCTTAGCGCGCAGAGTCAATATGTCGAGATTATTCCGCGTACATATGACTTCAGTTTTAACGCTTCAATCCACATTGCTCCGTAAAGTATTATTGATTTAACAACTCCTGCCAATAGTTGTCTTCGTCGTTGTCTGGGATCTCTGTTGCATCTGCTGCTTTTTGATATGGATACTCTAGATCTACTCAGCCTCTCCTTTATTGCATAGGAAAGGTTTGCCAAAGGTTTTGAGTCTATATCTTGCTAAAGCTAGTTAAAGTTTGAGACTTTCGATCTCCTGTCGTGTCGATGTCGTGACAACTACAGCAGAAATCATTTTGAGTGATACCCATTATCGCTGCATGCGAGCCAATCACTCAGTGTCCCATATAAACTTTTGCACAGAAATTTGGTCTAAATTTGAAGTCTGATTTAAATTTTTCGTTTGAATTTTAATCTAACTTAGTCTAAATTTTGTACCGCTTTTTACCTGAGATTTGGTTAAACTTTGGTTTGAATTCTGGGCTATTTTTGGTCAGACTTTTGAAAGGAAATTTGGTTTGAATTTGGTCAGAAATCTGATTTTAATTTTGATATAATTTTTGGTCTGAATTTTTATCCTAATTTGGTCTAAATTTTGGTCTGCATTTGAACTGAGATTTTGTTGCCCTTCGGTGTAAATTTTCATCCGAATGCTAGTGTGAGATTGAGGTCTAACTTTGGTCTAAATTAGGTCTGAACTCTGAGCTACTTTTGGTCTGACTTTTGAACAGAAATTTGGTTTGAATTTGGTCTGAAATCTGGTTTAAATTTTGGTATAATTTTTGGTCTGAATTTTCATCCTAATTTGGTCTAAATTTTGATCTGCATTTGAACAGAGATTTTATCACCCTTCGGTGTAAATTTTCATCTGAATACCTGACTTTTGTCGAAATTTTAAACTGTTTTTAAAATGACATTAAATTTGTAAATTTTGGTCTGAATGTTACTCTGAGGTTTGGTCTACCTTTGGTCAGAGTTCTGGACTAATTTTGGTCTGACTTCTGAACAGAAATTTGATATGAAATCTGGTCTGAACTTTGATTTTAGTTTTAGTCCGAATTCAGTCATGTGTTTGATCCGAATTCTGGTTTTAGTTTTGAACGATATTAGTCTTAAATTGTAGATGATTTTCGGTTTGTTTTTTGGTCTGAAATTGGTTTGAAATTAGTCTGAAATTAGTCTGAAATTGTCTGAATTTAGTCTGATTTTTAGTCTTAGTTGTAATGAGAATTATGGTCTAAAGTTTGAGAGCTTATATTGAGGCCACATTGTTTTTGATGTAGCGCCAGCTGTTAAGCCTCTGCATCTGAAGTCATATTGTTGAAAAAAGTACGTGAAAATGTTTCTCTTAACGAAATTTGAGGGAGATAGAACCTGTTCGGACTGAAAGATGTTCAGCGAAGAACCATGTCTAGCCAGAGCATCGACATTCTCATTTCCGCTAATGTTCCAATGTCCACATACCCAAATGATAGTTAAATTAATGTGATCAACCACTTTTTTTTATTTTGAAATAATTGAGGTTAGGGCTTTGATCAGGGATTGGCTATCAGAAAGAATTGCTATATTTTTTCCCTTCAGTACATTGTTCAAAATTGCCCTATTAGCTTGTAAAATAGCGAATACTTCCACCTGAAACACTCTAGAAGAGTCTGGCAAACGGAAAAAACTAGAAAGGTCTAGAAAATGCGAGAAAACATCAGCGCCCACTCCACAGTTCAAAAATGTAATCACAATCGTTTACTAGTGACCGATCAACCTAATCGTGTCTTGTAGGAATTAAAATTTTCAAGTTTGAATCACCAAAACAAAAAAATGCGAAACTCCTGTAAAATTTTGCAATTGTTAGATACCACGTTTTAAGACGACCTCGATAGCCTAGTGGATAGTGCACTAGACTTTCATCTGGGGGGTTCGGGTTCGATTCCCGTCTTCGTCTGGTGGTTAATTTTCATTACTTTCTTACATTCACTATCAATATGAAGTGTATGAGAATTATAAGATAGTGTACAAGTACACACCTTGGTTGGTAAAGGCAAAGCCGATAAAAAATTGCCACACCGCCGTTCGGAATCGGCGTTAAACTGTATGTCTAACTATGTGGTATCACAATGGGTCGTTCAAGCCTAAGTGTGTCTCTCGACAGCCACTCCAACCTAACCTAACCTAGATACCACGTTTTGACTGCAATGACCAAAAAAAAATTTAAATATGGCAATTCCATACCTCAACTGTGCCGCTCAGATATTAAAATTCCGTTATCTCAGTAAAAGAGAATGCAGTCTAACAATCTCAATTTGAGAGCGCAAAAAAACTTCATATGAAAAAAAAGAGAAGAGAGCGAATCCGCCATTATTGTTGTATTTCAAATATTTGCTACTCTCCCAATCGAATTCTCGCATGTCAGTTTTTTTTCTCCAGCCGAGTTTATTCATTCGGGGACTCTCATCACATACTCAACTACTTCTAATCAAAAGAAATTTTCAGAGTCAGATTTTCTCAGTCAGGTTTACTCAATCGGACTTCTTCAACCAGATTTTACTGCTCTATTTTCACAGTAACAGTTTGATTTCACATTATTCAGTTCTATAATAATATTAATTCACATTTTCCCCTTCTCTGAAAAACCTTCAATGTCAACAGCAGCATCAATTGAATCATTCCCAAATGCTTCACTATGAAAAATTCAACTATTTCAAGTGAATAGAAATTTAAAGAATTTACAACTGATTTTTTTAGTTAGTTATCAACAAAAATTTCAATTTCCAATCTAACATTAAACTAAAGACAACTGCAAAAACAACATAAATACATACACGAGAACACATACCAGGATATTTAATCGATTTTAAAATTTTAAGTGCCCACATAAATCTTTTGATTGACTTTTATTTCTTGTTGTAAATGTATGTAAGTATGTGTGTATGTATGTATGAATGTATGTGTATGTATGTGTGAATGTAATTTTAATAGTGCTAGTGCAATAAACTTTTAAACTAATCGCATTTTGTGTTTAAATATAAATTTTATTTGTGAAAATCTTCAACTGCATTCAGCTGAAAAATTATTTTCATCGTTTTCAAATTACGTACATATTGAAAAATTTGAGGTTATGTCTGTGTGTGTGTAGTGTGTAAATACCACAAAAGATTTATACGCTTTATATGGCATTGGACAGACAGGTTATTTTATTTATCGATTTTATTGGTATTTCAATGAAATAATATTTTAAAGTTAATTTACGTACAAGTAACTTATGGATTTACATATGTAGTCACAAACAGAATATAAATTCCATTTAAAATATTTACAAAATTTATTTATGATTTTTATGCTAGGTTCTTAATGCTGAAATTATTTCGTTTTAACATTTAAATTTTAATTGTAACAAAATATCATAAAAATTTGTGAAAAGCATAAAACCTTTTTATATTAAGGGGGTAGTCTACCCGAGATGGTGCGTTGTAAATGAAAAGCTTTTCAATATTTTTATTCGAGGTTTTTTCGAGGAAGTTTTTCTACAGGTTTTGAACAATAATTTTCGTTTTTAATGTTAAAAATATCTTTTTTATTAATGGTTCATTCGACACCTCGAAGTTGAGCCTGCCGAAAATAGTTGCTCCATGGTTGACATGATATCTCCGGTTTAAATATTCTGAAACACAAAATGTAACCCATTTTGTAATCGTGAGACTTCCTGCTATCGCCTCGTCTAGGGAATAAAAAAAACAATTTTAATTTTCTTCAATTTAAATCCCTCTAGTTCAAAAATCTGTTCATTGGTTATGTATGCATTAAAGGTGCAGTTGGATGTGTACCAAACTGGCATACTTTATATGAATTTTCTTTCCTTAAATAAATATCCATTAATTATATTTACTTACTAGCTGACCCGGCAGACTTTGTTCTGCACTTTCTACGAAGAAGCGCGAAAATTGAAGTTTATTTGAATAAAGAAGAATGAAGTTCCTTGTTGTTTAAAATTAAACATTGATAATGACAATTCAAGCTTAAAGGATGTACATTGAATTTGGAAAAAAATTTAAAATTTAAATTTAGATTTAAAAATGAGGCATCAAAATTCGCATTTTTAAAACTATTTAATTTGCAGAAGAATATCAAAGACCATTCTAGAATTATTATTTAAAAATATGGATCCATTTGCTATTTATTATAAAAATAGAATTTATTATAGAATTTGTTACAGCGCCACCTATTGGATTTCGACATAGTTGGTAGATTCTTGAGATATTTCATGAATTAGTAGAAATAATAGTAAAAAAAGGAATAGGCAAAGTAAAAGAAAATACTAATGAAAAAAACAGTAGTGGAATATAGCAGTAGAAATAGTAGTTGAAAACGTGTAGTAAAAGGAGTAGAAAATATTGGGAGTATGAATGTACAAACTCGTATTTTTTCGTAATTTAGACATTTATTGTAAAAAAGTGATTATAAATGTATTCTTTAAAGTTTTGTCCATCGTTAGCCACAACCTTTTCCCATCTTTCTGATAGCATATGGACTCTGCGTCGAAAGAACTCCTCATCTTTTAAGGCTATCCACAAATCGACCCATTTTTTGAGTTCTTCGAAAGAACAGGAAGTGCTGTTCAGCCAGGCCATGTGTCATCGATCGGAACAAGTGGTAATCAGAAAAAGCAATGTCTGGAGAATACGGCGGGTAGGGTAGCACTTCCCATTTCAGCGTTTCCAAGTATATTTTTACTTGCCTTGCAACATGCGGCCGAGCATTGTCGTGTTGAAGAATAACTTTGTCGTGTCTATTCTCATATTCTGGCCTCTTATCCTTTAATGCTCGCCTCAAACGCATCAATTGTAGTCGGTAGCGGTCGCCAGTGATCGTTTCATTCGGTTTCAACTGCTCATAATACACGACACCTTTCATATCCCACCAAATACACAGCATGAGCTTGGATCCATAGATGTTCGGCTTTGCCGTTGATGTTGATGCATGTCCGGGCGGTCCCCATGATTTTTTACGCTTTGGGTTATCGTAACGTATCCACTTTTCATCGCCAGTCACAATACGATGCAGAAACCATTTTCTTTTCTGTCGTTCAATCAGCAGTTCACATGTGAAAAATCGCCGTTCGATGTCTCTCGGCTTCAATTCGTACGGCACCCAATTTCTTTGCTTTTGAATCATTCCCAATTCTTTTAAGCGTTTAGAAATGGTTGATTGATCAACTCCTAAAGATTCTGCAAGTTCTTGTTGCGTTTTACGTGAATCTTCTTCGAGTAATGCCTTCAATTCTTCATCTTCGAACTTTTTCGGGCCGCCTGAACGTTCCCTGTCTTCAACATCAAAATCACCACTTTTGAAACGGGCATACCACACCTGAAACATTCTAACGTCTATAGCACAGTCAGGATAAGCTTCAGTGAGTAAACGATGTGCTTCAGTTTCGTTTTTCTTTAAATGGAAGAAGCAAATTAAAACTTCCCGCAAATGTTGTTTTGTTGGCACGAAATTCGACACTTTCAGCTATAGTAAAACACTTTTGTAAAATTATGAAAATTATTTGACAGAACAATTCATATAGTATTTTTGGCGCTCTTCAATGTCAAAAAAATGGCGCGTATGATAGATATGAAGCTAGTCACAATTACGAGTTTATACATTCATACTCCCAATATTTAAAAATATGGATCCATTTGCTATTTATTATAAAAATAGAATTTATTATTATTCTATTGGATTTCGACATAGCTAGGCAGGTTCTTGAGATATTTCATGAATTAGGGGAAATAATAGTAAAAAAAAGGAATAGGCAACGTAATAGAAAATAGTAATGAAAAAAATAGTAAAAAAGTAGTGGATTATAGCAGTAGAAATAGTAGTGGAAAACGTAGTAGTAAAAAGAGTAGAAAATAGTATTACAATTTGTTGTAAAAAAGTGATAGAAATGGTTTACTACTACAAAAGCAACTTAAAAAGTATTAGAAAAATAGTAAAAAGGAGCTGGTAATAGTAGTGTAAATAATAGTAAAAAATAGTAGTAGAAAAAACTGTGAAAAAGTAGTAGAAAATAATAATAATTTGTAGAAGAATATAGTAAAACAGTGGTAGAAAGTATTAGTAGATAAAGTAGTAAAAAAGTAGTAGAAAATAAGAAAAAAATTTTGGAAAAAAGAAATTAAACTAGTAGTAGAAAATAGAAGTAGAGCATGTTGCAACACCCACTAATCCAACAAACTGAAAGAAATTTTTGAATCCGGTATTGACAAATAATACTTCCCTACTAAGATATCCCGTAATGAAAATTCAGGGTATATGGAAGGTGTCACACCCACCCATTTTTTTGTTGTAGCATGGAATTGTTAATTCACGTTCTTGCACCAATTTTATTATGGTTCAGTTGAATTATACAAATAATATTACAGGAGGCTCTATATTCATATCAAAGACCATTCTTGAAATTATATCTAATCCATTTATCTAAAAATTTAAACCAATTATATATTTATTATAAATATAGAATTTGTTATAGCGCCACGTATCGGAATTATCCATTGTTAAAACTGGTTGGACTCTTTGACACCACAAGATCTTACAGTTTTAGATTTCATTTGATATAAGTTTTCGACACAATTTTAGTCTGAATTTCGGTTTAAGTTTTGACCTAACATTTGATCTGAATTTGGTCTTAATTTGACCTCCGTTTGATTTAAGCTTTGATTTGATTTTTGTTCTCCTTTTGATCACAGTTTTGGTTTGATTTTCTTCTTTTTTTTTTGGTCTGAGATTTGGTGGGACTTTAATTTTTTCGGGATTTCGGTTTCTTTTTGAGTTGAGTTTTGGTTTAAAATTAAAGCCACAATTTTGACCTCAAGTTGGGTCTGATTTTTAGTCTGAATATGGTCTTCTTTTGATCTGAGTTTTAGTCTTAATTTTAGTTTAAACTTAGACTCTTCAGAATACTAGATAGCAATTATTAATAAGTTTGGTAGATTCTTAGGATTGATAAAGGAAGCAGAGAACACAGTACGATGGTTGTGAAGTGAGGTCTGAAGCTAAGAATACTTGCTATTCTAATCCAGAAGGCTTAATCCTGATAAGAATTTCTTACATTTCTATTTAAGGATAAAATTAAAGTATTTAAAAAAACTGGCGAAAGTTTATTGGGTAGCAAAGGAAGAATGTTGAATGTTCAATTTTTTCGAAAACACCAAAGTTTTCAGAACCAATGGATTGTGATAGAACTCGGCAAAAGAAAATTTTTACAGGTCCTCAGCGGGTTAAAAGTTTACGTCTCATTTTCTTTTTCCGCGGGCCCATTTCTAACAGATTAAGTTTAACAAACCATAGCATAACTTGTTAGTTTTACATCAGAGCTTACTTATATGTTCAGGAATTTATAGTAGAATTTTCCGTAGAATATTTTCTTCCAATATATTAACTCTTTGGCTCCCACCATTATGGGTCATTTGTACCTTTTTCGAAAAAAGTTACTTTTCTGATCGATTTCGAGGGATGATAGAGGGTTAATATGTTCAAGAAATATGTTGCCCATTTAATTTTACTGTAGATCACTGAACAACAAAAATCTGTAAACTTGATTTTAGTAAAAATCAACGCAAATTCAAATTTACACTTTTTATAAGTAGCCATCGTGGGTGCCTATGAAACAAAGTGCTCTTTTTGGATTGACTGGCTACATTAGAATGGCACACAATGCAATTACAAGAACTTTACTATAAACGACCACTTAAGCTTACAGTACAATAATTTACTTGAACTAAATATGTATTCCTAAATTAAAAAAAAAATTATGTGTCTTCGTGCACTCACAGTAGAAGTGAAACTTTGTTGTTTATTTGAAAATTATTAGAAAACATTTATAACAAATTCTGTTGAAATTTTTGCAGTCTTCATCTCTCTATTTTGCTGTTGCTTTTCTTCTGTTGATACTCTTTATACTTAACGGCACAAACACTTCGTATTATACGTATATAACACAAGAGAGGAAGGTTCCGCTATACGCAATCAAGCAGAGGCAACTTAGTCGGCTCTCTCAACAAAGCACATGCGATAAAACTTCGAGAAGTCGATTCTCTGCTTGATTGTATGCAGCCGATCCCTATATGATCTAGTTTGCTAAACACTAAAAACTTCGTTTCTTATTAGTATCGTAAGAGTGCAACAACAACGCGATTTCCGTTGCAAAATTTTCAATTTACCCTCGCTAAAGAAGTTTCACTTCAAAAATCTCAAGGATTTATAGCTGGATTGATTGTTTATCTATTGTACTTACATGCAACACTTAGGTTGGTTTGCCCTACCACCGACCTTTCTCCAGTTGTATTCACTTAATTGTTGGCGAGTTATTTTGTTGATAATGATGATACTTTGAATACTTGCCAATAGCAAGTAGAAGGCGTACAAAAACTACATACATACATTTTTTTATATCTTATATTTATGCGCATAATAAAATTAAAAATTTATAAATATTTTTAATGCTAATATTGATTTATTTTATACAATTTGTAATATAGTTTAATTTAAATATACAATTGCATTGATATAAATAGTAAATAAATGAATACTGGTCATGGCTGATTGACTGATTCCACTGGGCGTATTCAATCATCATTTGGCGAAACTTCTGATTTGATCTGAACATTTAGATATTCTGAAGTGCAATTGAAATCTTCTGAAATCAATTTAAAATTTTTCTGAAATACTGTTGAAAAATATATAAAAAATAACTGAGACTAACATCCTTTGGCTGCTGGAATTACATAATCATTTACTTAGCCCCAGTGGAACAAACTTGATTGAAAAGCTCACTGGACAATGTTGGACTATTCAGCAACTAATAATGAACATGCATGTAGTTTATGTACATATAATTTATTTATGTAAATTTAAATATTTCCATTACACATTTTCACAAACGCATTTCATATTTTAAATTATAACATTAAGCAAATATATAAATTAAAAGGCAATAATTTTACAAAAGTAGCAAAACAAATGAAATGACAGTCAAACAAAAAAATATATATATATTAAAGAAAAAAAATAAAAATAAACTAAATGAATCAATGTGGCCAATTGAAAATTGTATATGTGTGTGTGTGTTTTTTTGTTATCAATTGCTGATAAGTTTTATAAATAGTTTATTTTACAATGAAATAACAAAGAATATTTAATTTCCAATTTTTTTTTTCTTTTTTTTTAATACCAAAGTTACATATAATTTCAATTGAAATTTTCATGTTTGTTGAACCAAATATGAATTTGGCACACACACACAATCACACCTAATTTTTGTCAAAGTCTAAACTAATAAATAGCATTTTTTTTTCAAATAAATTAAATGCATTTATTATTATTATTATTGCAATTACTATTAGTTATTATAATTGTGCAATGAATTGTTTTATTAATATTTTGTTATATTATAACAATAAAAACAACACAAACTTTTAACACACAAAATGTAAAAATAAATAATAAATTAATTATTTTAAATTATGCTTGTCAAATTATATATTCATATATGAAGATTTTTATCCTTTATTTTTTATGTATGAAAAATACAGAAATAATTAGCAAATAATAAAATCAATCAATTAAAAATGAAAATCAAATGAATCGAATAAATGCTATTAACACTAATACCTAATTATATTTATAGAAATATAATTTCCTCTTTTTTTTTTTGGTTTTAGATTATCATATTAAGCGACAATGATCGATTTGATAGGTGGCAAATCAAGCAAAAAAAATTTTTAAAATGGCTATAGGTTTTGGGGTTGAGAAAGGCTGATATTGCTAAATTAAAAGATAGTAAATTATACTAAAATCCGAACTGAAGCTGGCCCAAAAAAAAGATCAAGACCCAGGCCAATCCCAAGGCTGAAACCTGATTAAAAAAAACATCGAAATCCAGACCAAAACCAAAACTAAAACCTGACCAAATCAAAATCAGACCAAAACGAAGACTGAAATCTAACGCAAAACCAGATCGAAACCCAGACCAAAGACAAGATTGAAGACTGATCAAAACCCAAATCAAAACCAAAACTGAAATCTAACAAAAAACTAGGTCAATATCTAGACTAAAGCCAAGATTGAAACCTGATCAAAAACCAGATTAAAATCTCAACCAAAACCAAGATTAAAAGCATGAATGAAACTTGACAAAAAACCAGATTGAAGCCCAGACAAAAACCAAGATTGAAACCTGACCAAAAACTTGACCGAAAATCTGACCAAAAACCTGACCAAAAACCAGATCAAAATCCAGACCAAAGCCAAGATTGAAGGCTAACCAAAAACCAGATAAAGATACATGGCAAAACCAAGACTGAAAACGTACCAAAATCTATATGAAAACTTATACCAAAACCCAGACTGACACCTGACCAAAAACCAAGTCAAACCCTTGACCAAAATCCAGACTGAAACCTGACTAAAAATCAAATCAAATCCTAGGTTAAAACCCAGACTGAAATCAGACCAAAAAACCAAGCCAAATCCCAGACTAAAACTAAGAACGAAACCTGACTAAAAACCAGATCAAATCCCAGACCAAAACCCACACTGAAACCTGACTGAAAACTAAATCAAGTTCCTGACCAATACCCAGACAGAAACCTGACAAAAATCCAAGTCAAATCCCAGGCCAAAACCCGGACTGAAACCTGACTAAAAACCAAGTCAAATCCCAGTCCAAAACCCGGACTGAAACCTGACTAAAAACCTGATCAAAATCCAGGCCAAAGTCACGATTGAAGCCTGACCAAGAACCAAATCAAAATCCTGACCAAAACCCGGACTGAAACCTGACTAAAAACCTGATCAAAATCCAGGTCAAAGTCAAGATTGAAGCCTGACCAAGAACCAAATCAAAATCCTGACCAAAACCCAGACTGAAACCTGACTAAAAACTAAGTCAAATCCCAGACCGAAACCCAGACTAAAACCTGACCAAAAACTAAATCCAATCCCAGGCCGAAACCAAGACTGAAACCTGACCAAAAACCAAATCAATTTCCACAACAAAACTCAAACTGAAACCAGATCAAATCCCAGATAGAAATCAAGACTGAAACCTGACCAAAAACCAAATCAAAACTTAGAAAAAACTTCAATTTATACAAAATTCAATCCGACTATAACTTAAACCAATTTTAGAACAGAATTTAGTTCGATTTCAGATCAAATTGCGGATCGAAAGGCAGACGAAATTTAGATCCTACCAATTTTAGATCAAAACTCATACCAAATTCGATCTAAAATTCAAGCTAAATTCAGATCAAATTTTAAGTAAGAATCAAACCAAAATTCAGACCAAGGTCAGGTTAAAACTCAGACCAATCGCAAACACATTTCAAAACAAAATTCCGGCCAGATCAAATTGAAATCCAAAATTCAGACCAAACTCAGATCAAAAGTCATATTAACTTCAGACCAATTTAGGACCAAAGTTTAGATTAAAATTCAGAATAAATTCTGGCTACAGCTCAGTCAAAATTCGGAGTAAAAATCAGACCAAAATTCAAACTAAAATTTAAAGAAAATTAAGATCGAAATACAAACCAAATTTCAAAACAAAATATAGGCCAAACTTCAGATCGAAATTTAAATCAAATTTAAATTTCGATGGATTGGCTCTAGGTTAGGACAAATCCGTCTTTGAATTTCGTTTTGAACATTATCATTAATTCTTGCTAGGTAATGATTGTGGAACTGACAATATCCCGACCTGTATGCTGTCATGATGTTTAATGAATCTCTTCTTTCACAAAGATGAATGAGTCTCTACTTCTTCTCTCCTAGATATGATGGATGAGATCTTGAAGAATTTTCATAGCATTGCATTT
Organism: Toxonevra muliebris; assembly: GCA_963691655.1. NCBI lineage: Eukaryota > Metazoa > Arthropoda > Insecta > Diptera > Pallopteridae > Toxonevra > Toxonevra muliebris. The sequence goes on from OY829328.1 coordinate 75,633,249, forward strand.
GGCTTCTGAACAAAATCATCACATCTTTCACAATCCCAAGACAATTATGAACAGGTGAGACTAAAAACTATGAGCGCACATCATCATTGAATACAGATTCTTCTTTCTTGACTGGACGCCATTTATATGACCAGGCTACGGTCCCGTGGGCCAGCATCGGCACTGCGTCCCACAGAGGTCCGGCTTCACACAAAGTGCGGAAAAAATTATATAAGGAATCATCCGAACGCAAAGATTTCTGGCTTAAGCCACTCTTAGATCGTAGGGGAGGGGGGGGGGGGGATATGAAAAAACTGCAATAATTGGTCCGCTGGCACGCCTACACATTTTACAGCAGGAAAACTGAAGTAGTTTCAAGATCTGTTGCAGTCAAGATATCGAAATATAAAAATACTTTCTTAATGATGTGTTCTAATCTAATTTTTTGGACCCAGTTTTACTGAATTTTGTCTGCTTATGGTCTAAATTTGGTCTTAATTGTGATTAGATTTTTGGTCTAGTTTGGTAAGATTTCTGGTCTAATTTTCTGGTCACAATTTTACTCTGAATTTGGTCGACTTATGATCTAAATTTGGTCTTAATTGTGTTTCGATTTCTCGTCTGATATTGTGGTCCCGATTTTACTTTGAATTTGGTCGACTTATGGTCTAAACTTTATCTTAATTGTGGTTTTATTTTTGGTCTAAGTTTGGTACGATTTCTGGTCCTAATTCTATTTTAAATTTGGTCTACTTATGGTCTACATTTGGTTTCGATTATGGTTTGATTTTTGTTAAAAATTTTGGTACAATTTCTGGTCTGATTTTTCGGCCCCAATTTTACTTTGAATTTGGTTCAAATTTGGTTCAAATTTGGTGTGAAATTTGGTGTGACTTAACTCTCAAATTGGTCTGCGTATGGTCTAAATTTAGTCTTAATTGTCGAGCGATTTGTGATCTGAATTTTGGTTTGATTTTGCTCTAAATTTTCGTCTGATTTCTGTTCTAACTTTGGTTTGAGTTTTGAATTAGATTTATTGTTTGAATTTCAATTTGAGTTCTGGTCTTACTCATGGTTTGATTTTTGGCCTGAATTCTGTTCCGTTCTTGAACTGAACTTCAGATCGAAATTTAAATCAAATTTAGGCCAAAATTTATACCAAATCCAAATAAAACTCTGATTATAATTCAAAGCAAACTCAAACTAAATTTATAACTAAATTCAGACCGAATTTAGACCAAATTGCAGATCGACAAACAAATTTTAGACCAAAAATCATACCAAATTCAAGCCAAAACTGAAACCAAATTCAGAGGAAGAAGGCCGAAACTCATCTTAAAAGACAAAAAAGACAGTACAAAATTTAGACCAAAAACTAGACCTAAAATATGACTAGAAGAGTCAAAAGTTAGACCTATAACCATTGTTAAATTTTCCCAAATGTGCGAGCCGGAAATTTCAGATTTAATGTCGTCCAAGTGTATCTACAATTGAACAGTTGAACTGTAGAACATTTTCGGAAGATTATAAACAATTATATTTTTGGAAGGGGTTGCAATCGCCATAGCACTGCTACGGATCCGCCACTGTTCTCAGCACAAAAGTCAACAAGAAAACAGTACGCCTGATGTATGAACAACGAGCATGAAAAATTAATCACCAGTTCGGGGTTGAGAGATCTTAGGCTTTCCTTCTTCTTATACCTCCCTCACAGTTCTTTCCTGCCTATCTCTCTACTCGCTTATACTGGCTCTATCCCGGGTATAGTATGAACAATGGTCATTGAGACTGAGTGCTTTGGTTTAGTCTAACCCACCCTCAACTCTAAACTCTAGACTGGATACCAATCAAAATAATAATTTTTCGACACGATAATTAAAGTCTTGAAAACAGCCTACCTAGAGCCATGCATTATAAACTTAAAGTATATAGAAGTTATTATGTAGATCATGATAAACTCTTAAACTTAAGAAATAGAGCAATGATGTAGAGTAAGTTGTATACATAAGTGTATGTGCCAAGGAGCAACGTCAAGATGAAAATCAAATTAAGTTTACTGCACTTAAACTAAAACTCAAACAGAGAACATTGCACTCTAATATAAACACGCATATCCTACTTTACACATACATACATACATACATATGTACTTATCACACATACATAAATACATATCTACTCAACACAGTTAGAGCGGTAATTTTGCATTTCAGTCAAAAACTTTCAAAAAGTGAAACGAATAACTTACATATTCTCCTTAAAAAAAACACAAAATAAGCTTAGAAACTTTTACTACGGAAATGTAACGCTTCTCATTGTCAGCGCGGCAGTCAGCAAGAAGAAAATGGCGTCGGTTGTTGTCGTTCGTTCGTCTTTTTAACGGAAATGAGAACTTACTTAGTTTCAGAGTGTAGGACTAAATAGCAAAAACATTTTAAAATAGCACAAGAGTAGAAGAAGTGAAGCGAACTTCGGGAACTGGGTGTACTAATATCTAGGCATGGGTGTGTGTGAGTGTGTGTGTGTGTGTGTGTGTGTGTGTAAGGAAGTGTATGAGTTTGTTAGAAAACGTCTGTGTATGCATGTGCTTGCTACATTTAAAGGGCAACAAAGTGTTTGCGAATGTTTAGAAGTGCATGATTTATTATAGTTCATTTTAGATTACACACACACACACACACACTCGCATCCACACACTTGTGCATTCTGTGAGAAACTTACAACTTCAACTAAAAACTTGTAACTAAAAACACTTATGTGTGTGTGTAGATACTCGATAAGTTAACATAACGAAGTTCATTGCAGCGTAATCGATTAAATTGTTAAGATTCACTGATAAAATTCGATGTATTATTTTACATTTTTCTGGTGTATACAGAGCACTAGTTGATTTACAAGTTGAGGGTAGAGCAAAGGCGGTGTGGCGGGGTTAGATATTTGCCTTCCAGCAAAAAGTTTTATTATTCGAGATAAACAATCTTAGCACCTGAGATTTAAACAATTAATCGGGAAGGAAAGATTTATAAGCCCAAACTTCTTGTCCCTCCGTCCCTTGAAACCGATAGTTATTAGTCGTTTTCGTCGACCTATTAAGAAGAATTTTTACGAATTGTACTAGGGCTTTGAACCGTATCTAATATTAAGCTAAAATACTGAAAGAGATATTTAGAAAGAAGATGCTGGTATAATATTTAATGCACTTTAGGCGAGTGACACTTTATACCAAAAGTCAGAAAAAATTTAGACCAAAACTTATACCAAAATTCAGAGCTAAAGCAGTCTGAAAATAAAACCAAAAATTAGACAACAAACCAAACCAAAATTCATTAAGTATTTCAAACCAGAATTCCTTCACAGTTTAGACCAAACTTCTATCCAAAATTTAGGCCAAACGCCAGACTAAATTCCAAGTAAAAGCAGCCCAAGAATCGAACTTATATTCGACCAAAAATCGCCCCAAAAACTAGGTCAAAATTCAGACTAAAATCTCAAGCCGAAAATCAGATCGAAATTCAGAGCAAAAGCAGTCCAAAATTTAGACCAAAAATAAAAGTAAAACATTCAAGTCAAAATTCGTAACGAATCCTGACCGAAATTCGAAATAAATTCCGACCAAAATACGAAACAAATTTAGATCAAAATTCGAAACAAATTCAGACCAAAATTCGAAACAAATTCAGACCAAAATTCGAAACAAATTCAGACCAAAATACAAGACAAATTTAGATCAAAAATGGAAACAAATTCAGACCAAAATTCGAAACAAATTCAGACCAAAATTCGATACAAATTCAGACCAAAACTCGAAACAAATTCAGACCCAAATACAAAACAAATTCAGACCAAAATTCGAAACAAATTCAGACCAAAATAAAAAAACAAATTCAGACCAAAATTCGCAATGAGACAGAATCTCAGACCAAGTTACATGCTAAATTTCAAACCAAAAATTAGGTCTAAACTCAACCAAGAGCATAGGTGAAAAAATAGACTAAATCCTAGATCAAATTTAGACCAAAAATCAGATCGAAAAAAAACCAAAAATGTATTAAAAAATTTAACCGAAAAAAGGCCAGAAATTAAATCAAAACTAAAATTAGGCATAAACAGACCATAAATTTAACCCAAATTCAAACAAAAAATTAGATTTTGGTATGAGGTTTAATTTGAATTTCGATTTAAATTTTTTTCTAAATTTTTGGTCTAAATTTAAGGTCCATTTGGTCTGAGATTTGGTCCAAACATGGGTTTAAGTTTTAATTGAAATTTAAGAGCCTGGATTTGGTTTGAGTTTTGATCTCAATTCTGAGTTTAGCCTGAATTTGACCTAAGTTCTGGTATGAGTTCGAGTCTAAGTTTTAGCTTTTTTTTAGTTTAGTTAATTTTAGTTTTACTTTGCATCCGATTTGGGTCTGAAGTTTGTTCAAAGTTTTACTCTGAATTTTGGATTGAATTTTAATCTGATTTGTATTCTAAATGTTGGTCTGATTTTTTGTTTGAATTTTGGTTTAATTTCTGGTTTGAGTTTTGGTCTAATTTCTGGTTTGAATTTTGGTCTAATTTCTGGTTTGAATTTTGGTCTAATTTCTGGTTTGAAAATTTTGGTCTAATTTCTGGTTTGAATTTTGGTCTAATTTCTGGTTTGAATTTTGGTCTAATTTCTGGTTTGAATTTTGGTCTAATTTCTGGTTTGAATTTTGGTCTAATTTCTGGTTTGAATTTTGGTCTAATTTCTGGTTTGAATTTTGGTCTAATTTCTGGTTTGAATTTTGGTCTAATTTCTGGTTTGAATTTTGGTCTAATTTCTGGTTTGAATTTTGGTCTAATTTCTGGTTTGAATTTTGGTCTAATTTCTGGTTTGAAAATTTTGGTCTAATTTCTGGTTTGAATTTTGGTCTGATTTCTGGTTTGAATTTTGGTCTAAATTCTGTTTTTTGTTTTAATTTAGTCTAATTTTTTGGCATGTTTTCAGTTTTTTTTTTCAATCTGATTTTAAGATTGAATTTGATTTATGATTTTTCCGGTTTTTTGACCAGTGTTTTGACATGAATTTTTTTTCTGAAGTTGGTTTGAAATTTAGAATCAAATTAGATCTGGGTTTTGGTCAAAGTTTTCATCCTTTCTACTTCTCTTTGTCAATTACAAAAAGACCACCACTTTATCACATCCTTAAGCTAATTAAATATATTAAAATAAAAAATATTAGAAAAAAATTTAATTTTATTAAAAAGCAAAACCTCTTCAAAAACAAAAAAAAAAACTATAAAAAATTTCCCAAGCTTTTTTCTATACACATATATAAATACAAAAACCACTTGGCAGTCAAAAGAAGCTGATGCACTTCACTTTATACTACTGCAATATTTTAATTGAATTTGTTACTAATTTGTAACTAAAGTGTATACAAAATGATAAAAAAATAAAAAAAAAATTAAATAAAAACTTTTATAATAATGCATATTCAACACAAACTCAACACTTTGCTTGGCTCTATCTCACTTGCTTTTGCGCCCATACAAATCCCTTTCTCTACGCATACACAGATATACTTTCACACACACATACACACACATTTTATCATTCTCGAAATATCCGCCTTAATTAAATTTAAATGACTTTAAAGGCATCCTGTGTTAAAGTGGTAATTTCAAGCAATTGATAAAACGATTAAAGATACAAGAGAAGATGATAATGATGATGATGATGATAATGATGATAATGATGTTGATGATGTTGATGGTGGATGTCGGTGGATGATTTGGATTTTGAATAGAACTGAGCTAGCTGATGGTGATTTGGGCTATTTCCTGGTAAGGTATGGATGGCATTGGTGATGATGGTCATGAGCTGGCACAAGTTTTCACAATATTTTCTAATGCCTTTACTACCAACACTAACTACTTCATACACACATACAGACATACCCGTATACATTCTATAGATTCCTGTGGTTTACCAACAAAAATGCCAAGCTAACAATATTCAACTGTATAATGTTGGAGGGGAAAAACGATGACAACAACAATGCAGAACATTAGTGATCATTGCCATCATGATGATGACGATGAAGCTGATGACTAGAACAAAGCTATTTTATGCTCCTTCTTCTGCTGCTTGAGACTAAGCTTCTTCTTCCTTTACTACTACTACTACTTACTTTTGCTGCTACTTTAATTTGTGCAATACTTTTGTCATCCAAAAGTATTACGTACTAAGCAGATACTGTATCTCTCTCTCTCTGTCTATCTCTGCTCCTTTATATATATGCATCTCTGTCTCTTTGCTAACTATCATTATAGCTAGCGTGGCCGTTGTATGTGGTGTTTTCTCTATATGCCCTGTTTAAATACTTGAAATTTTGTTGTCGCAAGAACTTTGGCAATAAAATTTGTCTAAAGTGATTTTACAACATTAAATGTTACATTATTTGCCAGAAACAAAAAAGCAAAAATAACAAAAACAAAAAAAAAAAAAAAAACAAAAAAACTGAAGCGCAAACAAAAACTAAAACAAAAGTAAAAATAAAAAAAAAAATAACAAAAATCTCAAACCAATATCATCAGCACCATCATCATTCACCATCACTATCCCACAGTGGCGGTTCAATGATTTCGGTTTAAGGGAGGGCTGATGCCCCATAAACTTAGGACACAATTATCAGATCAATAAATTTTTCAAAATTATGACAAAAATCAGTTCAGAAACGGAATCCAGAACAAAGCTCAGTCAGATATTCTTCAAACAAATTTCAGATTAAATTTATACCAAAAATCTGACCCGAACTTAGAACCGAACTCAGACCAGATCTAAGACTAAATTCAACCAAAAACGCATATCAAATTTGGACTAAAATTCCGAAAATCAAATCAAGAAACCTCTCTCAATATAGATCCAAACTTCAGGCCATAATTTAAAGTATAAGACCATCATGTTTAGACCAGAACTAAAATCAAAACTCAAACCAAATTTAGATCAAAATTGAAGAATAAATTCAAACTAAATCACATACTTTAATTGGCATCAAAACTCAGACCGAACGGACCTTAAATTTAGATCAAAATTTATACCAAATTTGAATGAAAATCTAAACCGAATTTAGGTTTTAGATCAAGCTATAAATTTGAACCCAAATAATACTAAATTTTTAGTAAAAATCAAATAAAAACTTAGACCAAACCCCAGACCCAATTTCAGGCTAAATTTCAAACTAAATTAAAACAAAAAATTAGGCCAAGATTCTACTCAAAACATAAGCCAAATTAGACTAAAAATCAGGTCGAAAACGAAATAAGGCAAGAAATTACAATTTAGACTAAATTTAGATAAAAAACCAAATCAGAAATTAGACCAAAATTTAAACAACGAATCAGACAGAAATTCAGACTACAAATCAGACTAGAATTCTGAGTAAAACTATAACCAAACTTCAGACCCAAATCGGATACAAAATGGGACTGAAACTTGGACTCGAACTCAGACCAGAACTCAGATAAGACTCAAACTAAATACAGACACAAATTCAAACTAAAACTTTAACCCGAATTTGGACTAAAACTTGAGTCAAACGGTCCTTAAATTTAGACCAAAATTTATACCAAATTTGAATCAAATCAAAACTCATACCAAAATATAAACCAAATTCGAAGCTTTATATAAGCCTAAAATTCGAACCAAAAGAACGCTAAATTTAGAGCAAAGAGCAAATAGGAACTAAGACTAAAATCTAGACCAAATTTGAGGCTAAATTTCAAACCAAATTCGGATCAAAAACTATGCTAAAATTCATGCCAAAAAAACAGTCCAAAAAACTAGCCAAATCTAAAATCAAATTCATATTAAATATCAGATCGAAAAAAGACCGAAAAGGTTCCAAAAAATTTGACTAAATTAAAACAAAAAGCAAACCAGAAATTAGACCAAAATTCAGACTACAAATAAGACCAAAATTCGGACTACAAATCGTATTAAAATTTATTCCAAAATTCAGACCAATACTTTGACCAATCTTCAGACTCAAATCAGATCCGAATTCGGACATTAATTTAGACCAATATTCGATGACGTTTTAGACTAAATTGCAAAACTAATTCAGACCAAAAATTGAGATAAAAATTCAAACCAAAACCTGCACCAAAATTCAGACCAAATTTGGAAGAAAAATTAGACTAAAACGTAGATCAAGTTTAGACCAAAGAACTAGTTAAAAAATCAAACAAAATTTGGTTCAGAAATCAAACGAAACTAAGACCAATAGTCTGACTGAGATTTAGACCAATATTCAGCCTTCATTCTGACTAAATTTAGACCAAAACTACGACCGAAATTAGACTACAAATCAAACCATAGTTCAACCCAAATTCAATTGAACAATAAAACCTAAATTCAGGCAAAAATTATACCTAAATGCAGACTAAATTCTGAACAAAAATTGTGAAAAAAATCAGTTCAAGAACGGAACAAATTTCAGGTAAAAAAAACTAAAAGTAAGACCAGAACTCATAATAAAATTCAGACCAAAATACTGCTCAAAACAAATTTAGACCAGAAATCAGACCAAAATTTAAAGCAAACTTTAAATCAAGATTCATATCGAAAATCGAACCACAATTAAGACCAAATTTAGACCAAAAGCCGACAAAACTCAGAGAAAAATTTGGACCCGAAAATCAGACCAGAAATCATACTAACTTAGACCAAAATTCAGATCAGAATTTGAACCACAATTAAGAACAAATTTAGACCAAAAGCCGACAAAACTCAGAAAAGAATTGGGCCAGAAAATCAGACCAGAAATCATACCAAGCGTAGACCAAAATTCAGACCAGAAACTGAACCACAATTAAGTCCAAATTTAGACCATAAGCCGAAAAAAATTCAGAGTGAAATTAGGACCAGAAAATCAGACCTGAAATCGTACCAAACTTAGACCAAAATTCAGACCAGAAACTGAACCACAATTAAGACCAAAAGCCAACAAAATTCAGAGAAAAATTGGGACCAGAAAATCAGACCAGAAATCATACCAAGCTTAGACCCAAATTCAGACCAGAAACTGAACCACATTTAAGTCCAAATTTAGACCATGGGCCGAAGAAAATTCAGAGTGAAATTAGGACCAGAAAATCAGACCTGAAATCGTACCAAACTTAGACCAAAATTAAGACCAGAAACTGAACCACAATTAAGACCAAATTTATGCCATAAGCCGAAGAAAATTCAGAGTGAAATTAGGACCTGAAAATCAGACCAGAAATCATACCAAGCTTAGACCAAAATTCAGACCAGAAACAACCACAATTAAGACCAAATTTATACCATAAGCCGAAGAAAATTCAGAGTGAAATTGGGACCAGAAAATCAGACCTGAAATCGTACCAAACTTAGGCCAAAATTAAGACCAGAAAGTGAACCACAATTAAGACCAAAAGCCGACAAAATTCAGAGAAAAATTGGGACCAGAAAATCAGACCAGAAATCATACCAAGCTTAGACCCAAATTCAGACCAGAAACTGAACCACAATTAAGACCAAATTTATACCATAAGCCGAAGAAAATTCAGAGTGAAATTAGGACCAGAAAATCAGACCTGAAATCGTACCAAACTTAGACCAAAATTCAGACCAGAAACTGAACTACAATTAAGACCAAATTTAGACCAAAAGCCGACAAAATTGAGAGAAAAATTGGGACAAGAAAATCAGACCAGAAATCATACCAAGCTTAGACCCAAATTCAGACCAGAAACTGAACCACAATTAAGACCAAATTCAGACCATAAGCCGACAAAATTCAGAGTAAAATTGGGACCAGAAAATCAGACCAGAAATCGTACCAAACATAGACTAAAATTCAGATTACAAATCGAACCACAATTAAAACCACATTTAGACCATAAGTAGATTAAGTTTAGAGTAAAATTGGGACCGGAAAATTAGGCTAGAAATCATACCAAACTTAGAACAAAAATTGGACTAAAACTCACACAAAAATTGAATCGGAATTTAGATAAAATTCTTGCCAAAATTTAGTCCTAAGCTCAAGCCAGAAACTGAACTCAATTTTAGACCAAATTACAGATTTAAACTCAGACCAGCAATGAGACAAAAAATCAAACAAAAAACCAGACCTAAAATTAGAAAGAATCCGATCCAAAAAATCAAAACGAGACTATTTTCAAGCACTCTTATAAACGGATGCTAAGTTTTCAGTTTTTTTTTTTTTTTGTAGTCCACAGTAGCCCCCCCCCCCCATCCGCCCCTCTAACTCCTCCATTGCTACCGCATCACAATTTTCGTCTTTTCCTCTCAACGCTAAACACAAGCATCAGCATCAGCAGCCATGACCGTAACCGCACTTGGGTGTTTTGGTTGAAAGTTGAAGTTTCTTGAAGTTTACGCTGCTCACAAATTTTACATGCAAAGTGGACAAATGGCAAAATGCATTTCTGTAACGAAAAGTTTTGTTGGTTTTACAGCACAGTAACAAATAGAGAGAAAAAATAAAAAACAAAAAAGCATAACATTTTTGAAAGCATATTTTTCTCTCTATAAAGAAATTTTAGTTCAAGCTAATGGCTTGAACTATGCGTTCGTTCATTTTGGCAGCTATCATATTCGTAGCGGCCAAAAACAAAAAAAAAAAACAAAAATGGGTGTGTTGTTTTTCCTTGTTGATAGATGAATTCGGAAGAATATGAAAAATAAGCTTTAAAAAAAAACAAAGTAGTGAGACGACCAGGACTTTTCAGGAAGTATTGAATTTCGTTTTACTATTTTAATTAAGGCCATTGGGATTTTAAAAATGTTGTGGTATTTTTCGAGGTGAAATATAAAAATTAAAGCATTTAAATTTTTGGATTTTTTTTTAAATGTAATAAATTTTTTCAGACACACTAACTACCACCAGAAAAAAACCAGAGTCAAAAAAAGTTGCTGAAATAAAAATCACTGTAAACGCAATGCAAACGCATTTATTTTATTTACGACTCTACGCTGCGGTATTTTGTCTTCTTCGGCAAATACCGCGCTGCAACTTGCTTTGCAATACACGTAAAACTGCACGCTGCACAAAATTACAAAAAAAAAAATAAATAAATAAATATAAACGAAAAATTTGCTGGAAAATCTCTTTGGAGTAAGGTAGATAGGTAGATATCATTGCACATGCTTTGAACATATAATGAAATGAAATGGTTGAAGATACGAGAAAATACGTTACAAAAATGTAAATAAGCATTATCGGCATCGAAATGACAACGTGACCATAAAAAAACCAAAAAAAAAAAAAATAGTCTAGGGCCACAACGACGATATTGCGATACGGTTGAATTGATCAAAACTGAAAACTGAATTGAGCCTGAGTTTGAAGCTGAATGACTGAGTTTGAATGCTGAATACTGAACGGAATTGTAAGGAAAATAATATTTGCATATATGTATGTATACCTCTCTTTTTTTTTTTTTTTTTGTATGTCAATACAGCATGTGCGCAAATGTCCTTTTTGTATGTGTGTGTGTGTAACTTTTTACCAAGATTGCAATGCAATTTACGTAAAAGTTGCATGTCATACGCACACGCACTGATACACACACAAATAAGAGAAAGGCCATAACATTACCAATACAGATACTACATATACCGACACTCACACACACAGGCACACACTTTAGATATTCATTTGTCAGTTGCAGTATAGAGCAATACCGTTATATGCCATATAAAGTCCATTCTAGCATATGTTTAAGCTGTCATAATGTATAAAGTCTCATAACTCTGTCAATGTATTAAATTGGTTAATATACAAACATATATACATACATGCATACATAAATACATACATACATACATACATACATACATACATACATACATACATACATACATACATACATACATACATACATACATACATACATACATACATGCATATATACACACACTTGTATACTTGCATACACAAATATTCATCAAGTAGAAAAATTGTTAAGGTCTGAAGTTTTTTGAACTGAGTTTTTTTTGTACTTAAATTTAAATTCAAGCCTGAATTCAGCAAAGACTTTAGCCCTGTAATCAGAAAGTAATTCAGATCCCCCTAATACTACCACTACTAAAACGCTAAGGTAGAGCGTAGAGTTTGGACAACTTAACCCTTTCGGTGCCATAGTTTACTTTTTTGAAAATACAAGTTTTGCCACGAAGCCCCAAATTTAAAATATTATTGTATATTATTTTTATTTTAATAATAATAATTTAATATTAATATTGGGAGTATGAATGTATAAACTCGTATTTTTTTGTAATTTGGACAATTATTGCGAAAAGTGACTATAAATTTATTCTTTAAAGTATTGTCCATCGTTAGCCACAACCTTTTCCCATCTTTCTAGTAGCATATGGATTCCGTGTCGAAAGAACTCCTCATCTTTTGAGGCTATCCACGAATCGACCCATTTTTTGAGTTCTTCGAAAGACCGGAAGTGCTGTTCAGCCAGGCCATGTGTCATCGATCGGAACAAGTGGTAATCAGAAAAAGCAATGTCTGGGGAATACGGCGGGTGGGGTAGCACTTCCCATTTCAGCGTTTCCAAGTATGTTTTAACTAGCCTTGCAAAATGCGGCCGAGCATTGTCGTGTTGAAGAATAACTTTGTCGTGTCTATTCTCATATTCTGGCCTCTTATCCTTTAATGCTCAGCTCAAACGCATCAATTGTAGTCGGTAGCGGTCGCCAGTGATCGTTTCATTCGGTTTCAACAGCTCATAATACACGACACCTTTCATATCCCACCAAATACACAGCATGAGCTTGAATCCATGGATGTTCGGCTTTGCCGTTGATGTTGATGCATGTCCGGGCGGTCCCCATGATTTTTTACGCTTTGGGTTATCGTAACGTATCCACTTTTCACCGCCAGTCACAATACGATGCAGAAAACCCTTTCTTTTCTATCGTTCAATCAGCAGTTCACATGTGAAAAATCGTTGTTCGACGTCTCTCGGCTTCAATTCGTACGGCACCTAATTTCTTTGCTTTGGAATCATTCCCAATGCTTTTAATCCTTTAGAAATGGTTGATTTATCAACTCCTAAAGATTCTGCAAGTTCTTGTTGCGTTTGACATGAATCTTCTTCGAGTAATGCCTTCAATTCTTCATCTTCGAACTTTTTCGGGCCGCCTGAACGTTCCCTGTCTTCAACATCAAAATCACCACTTTTGAAACGGGCATACCACACCTGACACATTCTAACGTCTATAGCACAGTCAGGATAAGCTTCAGTGAGTAAACGATATGCTTCAGTTGCGGTTTTCTTTAAATGGAAGAACAAACTAAAACTTCCCGCAAATGTTGTTTTGTTGGCACGAAATTCGGCACTTTCAGCTATAGTAAAAACTTTTGTAAAATTATTAAAATTATTCGACAGATCAATTCTTATAGTATTTTTGGCGTTCTTCGAGATAGAATAGCTGTCAATGTCAAAAAAATGGCGCGTATGATAGATATGAAGTTAGTCACAAATACGAGTTTATACATTCATACTCCCAATATTAAAATGAGGTCGGATATTTGAATCAATTCTGATTAGCCGCCATGCTGGGCGTGTCAATAGGATGCACATTACAGTGCAACTGGTTATTAAATACATTCAGACTACACTAAATCTGCAGTTTCCACGCCAGCTTATAAAAGTCATAATTTTAGAAATCTTGATAATGGTCTAGTTTTTGGATTGAATTTTGTACTGAATTTCAGTCTGATATTGGTTTAATTTTTCCATTTTTGCAGTTTTCAGTTTTATTATAGTTTGAATTTTAATCTAAATTTAATTTGAGTTTTAATCCATGTTTGGTCTAAATTTTGATTTGCTTTCTGGCGTTTGTAGACCAGCATTTGAACTGATTTCTGGTCTAAGTTTCGGTTTGCTCTTAATTTGTATTTGGCGTCTTTTTAGCCTCAGTTTTAACCTAACTCTTAGTTTCAGTTGTGGTCAATACTTTCGTCTGAATTGGCTTTATTTTGATACTATTTTAGTCTGAATTTCGGTTCGAAATCGGTCTGAATTTTGTTTTAAAATTTGGTCTGAATTCGTCTGGAATTTTGGTCTAGTTTTTGTTTAATTTAAGTTAAAATTTTTTGATGTAAATATTTATCAGATATTCCCAATAGTTTTAGGTTTGAATTTTGGGTTACTTCCGTTTGGTATTTGGTGTTCTTTTGACCTAAAGTTTTGTCTAACTATTGGTCTGAGTTGTGGTCTAAATTTTTTTTTTTTTGAATTTTGGAATGAATTTTAAAACTGATTTTGGTTTTTATTCGGTCTGAATTTTGGGTTTTTAGTCTGAGTTTTGACCTGAATTTGATCTCATTTTGGTGGATTTTTGTTAGAATTTTGGTCCGATTCGAGGTCTGAACATTGTTTTTTTTTTAACCGGTTGTTGCCCGATACCCGAAAGCGTGTACGGATCTCGTTGAAACTTAAAATGTATTGGTCTTTTGGCCAAATTAAGATATATATACATTTTACGTAATGTATAACAGGCTTAAAGAACGTATTTAATTTTTCATAAAAATGAAGTGCTTGGTTATGAAGTTTTGAGATCGTAAATTCACCACCAGAGCAATATTAAAAGTGATATCGAAACTAAGAGTGATATGAATATATATGTTAAAAATTCGTTTAAAGTACTATCCAAATCAATTGTTATCTTAATTTAATTTTTTTTCAGGTTTTTGTTTCGACCAAAAATTACCCAAAAATCAGAGAAGTATCAAATTGTTTCATCAAAATTTTTTCTGAAGGGAAATTGAAATTTCCTTCAAATTATTTTCTCAAAATAGATCATTTAACAATATAAATCCCATTTTGATCTGGGATTTTTGATCTGAATTTGATTCGTTTCTTGGTTTGAACTTCAATCTGAAAAAAGTATTTGAATTTTAGTTTGAAATTTGGTCGGAATTTCCGTCTAAATTTCTATCCGATTATAGCTTGAATTTTGGTCTCAGTTTTGTTCCAGTTATCTTTTAATTTTTAACCTGTATTTGATAAAATTTTTGTACCAGTTTTTGGTCTAGGTCTGGGTTTTGGTCGATAGTGAGTCTGATATTTATCTTTTAATTTAGTAAAATCAGCCCCCCCAAACCCGAATCCTAGAACCGCCTCTGGTCACTGGTGATCCTAAAATCTTCAATGGAATCTTTTTAAGAAATTTTTTGAGTAGGGCGAGCGTGCGAAACGAGGAAAGCGATGACTACGATGTGTGTAAGGAGCCTGGTAGGGCAAGCGTACGAAGCGAGCAAAGTGTAGCTTGATTTGTTGCGGGCATCCGTGTTTCAAGTCATGGGTGCGGGAGGGGCGTCAGCCGGATGAACCGATCTAAGACGTCTTTACTCGTTCCGTCGTGTGCGCACCAGCCAGTTAGCGTCAAGTGGAGAGTGGCTGAAGGTACAGCACTGAAACGTCACTTATCGCTCCACCAGATGCGCAACTTCTGTTCCGATCGTTGTGTAATGTCGTGAAGCTACTTGCCTATATTCTCCTGCCGCTCGTGCTCTGCCTTTGCTTCTGCACTGGTGGTGATTATTTCACTGGCACTGACACCGCTGGTATGACTCCTTTAACTTACTTTACTTCCGCTGGTTGTTCTGTGGCAACCGTCTCTTCTGATCGCTCAATTACAAATCACTAACTAGATATTGTGCGTGTCTGATTTATACGTGCGCTCCTTCTTCTTAATTGTATTTTCAGTCGACGCTGTCGCTACTGGAATTGTGGTGCTGTTGCCTCGTTGTTATGGGAGTCGTAGAGTACGTATCTGGACTTGGTTATGCTTTATCGATTCTAGTTTTCTTACGGTCAAGAAAGGGTTAAGTAAAAAATTAATACTAACCTGCTTTGTTTTCTTAAAAAAAAAATCGAATAAAAATGTACAAAAAAAGTTACCATTGAGTGCCACAGGGCCCCCTGTTACCCATGAAAATTCAGTCCTTTAGAGGTGCAAATGTCTTTTTTGATCAAAAATTGTAACAAGAATATCGAATCCCGATTTGGTTTTGCGCTATCTCCTCTGGTTTCCTTACGATCCAGAAAAGGGTTAAACTGATATCGAGCAGTCTCTTTAATAAGGCTAAGCATAGCCGACTAAAAGAGGATTGGAATAATTGAAAAGACAAAAAACCTGAACAAAAGAAACTTCTGTCACGGGATTTTCATAATGCACGACACTTGGTCGCTTAGGTTTCTGACAATACCGCGCTACGGCAAGTTGCCAATAGTCCGTCGGGTATGGATTATACCATCCAAGTGGCACCACATGATCTGATTACAGTGTTTAGTAATGTATTGTGGGGGTTAGGCCAACAATGCACTAATAAACACTCGGTTCCTTGTGTCTATTGACTTTACACCGTTGGAGGTTTCCGGCAGTCCGTCTGGGGTCATATGGTAGGGATTATACCATCCAAGTGGCACCACACGGTCTGCTTAAAGTGTTTTCTACTGAAATCTGAGCGCTATTTGCCTTGTGTAGCTCCTTTTGTACCCCGTCTGCTTCTTCTTTTTCCCTAAATTCCAGTCGACGCTGTCGCTACTGGAATTTGCAGTGTCGCTGTCTCGTTGTTTTGTTTTCATCGGCTGGCTCGATCGCGTGTTATTTCTTAATTCTAATTTTGAATTATCATCGCAGTAGGCCGTCTACATCATACGATGATCCCGTTAGTTTTGTGTGCGCTGCTAGCAGCATAATGTTTGTTGTTGGTTTAGGTATGCTGTGATATTCCATGGCAGTGTTGTTGGTTCCTTTTGGTGTACGTGACTTATTCTTCGTGGCTGTCCCAGGGGGAAAACCCTACGTTGTGCGGGGAACAATGCTACGTTGTGCGGGACAATTTGGTTGGCCCAAAATTGTGCCGTTTAAATCAAAAAATTATTCAGGCTTCTCTTAACGATGCTTCAATTGCCCAAATTCAAAGTCTAATTCGGGACTGAAATAAAAAATAATTAAGCTGAATTCTATGATGAGTTAAAACTCAAATTAAGTCCTGTACCAACAAAATCAAAGATTTAGACCTGACTTCTGTTTAAAAAAAAGAAACATATTCGTATATCTGAACTCAATTCTGATATCGCAATAGTTCAGATCTTTCCTGATTCTATACTTAATTGCAAATAAATTCAGATCTGAATAACGAAAATAGTTTATACCTTAATTTTCTAGTTGAATAAGTAAATGATAACTCAATTCTAAACTGAAAATTATTAGAGAGGAATTAATGGAAATAGAAATTTATTCTGGTCTATCAAGTCTACGTAATTTTTAGAATTCTGTTTAGCAACAATTAAAATTTACTAAATGAGTTAAGTACAGGGTAGGGCATTTAAAGTGGAAGCATCTGACAACTCCATAACTTTTGACAGCGCTGTCAGAACGACTAATGACATACGGCGTTGAAAGCGTCGGTCGAAGAAGACTTATGCCATGGAACACGGAGTACACTCCGAAAGAACGCGCTGAAATTGTTCAGTTATACATTCAAAATAACTTCGCAATTGAGACGCTGAAAAAGAAAAGTGGTATAACTTCTACGTTCAGAAAAAAAATGGAATCATTTTACTTAAGAGCAAAAGCAAAACGAAATATGTTCAGAGCAAAAGTGAAACGAAATATATTCAGAGCGAAAACGGAATAAAAAACTATGCTGTTCTTGCTGTGAAAGAATTGTTATACCACTTTTGCTCTTACTTTTAAGGCGTTTCATTTTCACTCTGAACCGTATTACTTATGCCATTCTTGCACTGACACTCTAAATTATTTCACTTTTGCTCTTATATAAATTTTAGCCCGCTTTTCCTCTCAGCCTGTCAATTTTCCCGTAGAAAAGTTATTTTCATGTTTTGAAGCCGATTGTTGATGAAAATGATATGGAGCACTTGTGGTTTCAACAAGACCGCGCAACAGCTCACACAGCTCGTGCCACAATCGATTTAAAATGTTTTTTTTTTAGAAATAAATGCCTTCACTTTAAATGGCCTACCTTGTACTTAAATTAATACCAGATTGCTCTTCCGTTTGTGGAGCATAGGGCTTCGGCAAATTCAAACAGCCAGTTATTTTTCTACTGTGCTGTTATATTTACATACTTCTGATTATAATGTGCTGGTTGTAAGGGGGAAATGAGAAGGTATATGGGAAGTAAGTGCATGAATTGAAATTGTCAATTTTAATTTGAAGGTTTTGTATGGCATTTAAGTAGTATGTAATTTTTTTTTTTTTTTAATGTAAACTCTTTTTCTCTCTCTCTCTCTTTCTGTTTTTGCCTCTTTCCTACTCCGACATATGCACTTTATCATATGCAATAAATTTTAATAATATTAAATTTATATAATATAAAATGTAATGGGAAATGAAAATTTTAAAAATAATATTTTTAAATAAATAAATATTTCAGTTAACTTAAAATATTTTAAAAGTACATACTAGTGAATCCTATAAGGCACTATATGAAATTTTACCCAATTCGCTGGACAAAATTCATTTTTTCGACCTGTCCGAAATTACTATTTTTATTATTTTTTCATAAAGCCAATAAGTGTAAGTTTTGTTTTTATGTAAATCGATTTACCGTTGCTCGAGCAGCTGTAAAATATGTTGCTTCTCAATTAGTTTGCAAATAACATTTCGTCGCCTGAGAATTGATTTGGCGTAAGTGTATAAATATTCGTATGCATATACGCCAAATCAATTCTCAGACGACGATTTGAGAGTAATGAATTGTGTGCAGAGTTTAAGTACGTTTATTTTAAAACAAAATTATAATTTAAAAAGAAAAATAAAAAATGGAGACAGATAAGCAGATTATTTATCAATTAAAAAAATTTGGTCAATTTATTAGTTATGGTAAATAAATCCATTTTATTGAAGTGACCTTATACTGAAATGGTGCAATTTTAAAGTGGAAGTTTATTTAGACTTTTAAAAAATTGCTTGGGTTTGCTTGAAATAAAATCATCAGGGTTATTTAGGACATTCAGTTATGTGTTAGATTACTAAGTTTCGCTCTGCGATTTTTTAAAAATTCCATTTTTTCTCAGACAACTACCGAATACCAAACTGTGATTGGTTTGTCGTATGGCGATTGCGGAAAAAAATCTTCTTTTTTGAAGCGTCAATATTAGAATTTTTTTTTCTTAATTTCTATTCATAAATATTTCATTAGCATATTAAAAAAAAATTTGGAGGAATTAGTTCATTAAATAATTGTGGGTAAGCTGTAAAAATTAATGAATGCTAAACACAAAGTGCTAGCATGCATTTTGAAGCATTTTTCGGAAGCTTTTGCTGTTTAACTATAATTATAATCTTAAAAGAATTTTTTTTTTATAAGAGAGTGTTTATATAACAATGAAGACTGCATTTCACAAATAAAAAAAAAGAAAACAATTTTGTTTTGAAAAAATTTGGTGTTTGGAAGCTAAAATTTCAAGATTGGTGGACCAGGTCTATCTACTCATTCTAGTAGTTATATAAAAATGTAAAATAAATAATTTCTTAGCTAAACAAAAAAAAAAAAAATATTATTGGGAGTATGAATGTATAAACTCGTATTTTTTTTCGTAATTTGGACATTTATTGTGAAAAAGTGATTATAAATTTATTCTTTAAAGTTTTGCCCATCGTTAGCCACAACCTTTTCCCATCTTTCTGGGAGCATACGGATTCCGCGTCGAAAGAACTCCTCATCTTTTGAGGCGATCCACGACCCATTTTTTGAGTTCTTCGAAGGAACGGAAGTGCTGTTCAGCCAGGCCATGTATCATCGATCGGAACAAGTAGTAATCAGAAGGATCAATGTCTGGAGAATACGGCGGGTGGGGTAGCACTTCCCATTTCAGTGTTTCCAAGTATGTTTTTACTAGCCTTGCAACATGCGGCCGAGCATTGTCGTGTTGAAGAATAACTTTGTCATGTCTATTCTCATATTCTGGCTTTTCATCATTTAATACTCGGCCCAAACGCTTCAATTGTAGTCGGTAGCGGTCGCCAGTGATCGTTTCATTCGGTTTCAACAGCTCATAATACACGACACCTTTCATATCCCACCAAATACACAGCATGAGCTTGGATCCATGGATGTTCGGATTTGCCGTTGATGTTGATGCATGTCCGGGCGGTCCCCATGATTTTTTACGCTTTGGGTTATTGTAACGTATCCTCTACACGCGGGTAGATAAAGCAATAACAGCGCTTTACTCGTGCAAACGAGCAATAGGAACCAAATGGGGTATGCAGCCGCACGTGGTTCACTGGCTATATACTTCCGTAGTCAGGCCCATATTGATGTATGGTGTTGCGGTCTGGTGGACGGCTTTGGACAAGGCAATTCATATGAATATGCTTTTGAAAGTACAAAGAACTGCTTCACTCTGTATCACTGGTGCACTAAGAAGCACGGCCACCAAGTCCTTGGATATCATGCTTCACTTCCTTCCTCTTGACATTTATGGCAAACATTGTGCAGCCAGTACTGCCCTGAGACTAAATTCCATTTTGGAATGGTCAACAGGCAGATCAGGACACTCCACGATCCTAAATAATTTTAGTTTCGTACCTAAGACAATTGATTACACCCTTGCTAAACCAATCTTCAACGACAAGTTCGACACTCTTATTCCTGATAGACAGGAATGGGAGAATGGAGAGCGGTTTCAAAAGGATTCTATCCACTTCTATACTGACGGCTCTAAACTGGATGGCAGAGTTGGAGCTGGCATCTTTTGTGAAGAGCTGGATGTAAATTTATCCTTCAGGCTGCCTGATCACTGCAGTGTATTTCAGGCAGAGGTCACGGCAATCAAGGAAGTCACGTACTGGCTGAGGTATAACGTGATATCCAAGAGGGATATATGTATTTTTACCGATAGTCAGGCAGCTATAAAATCCCTTGAATCTGTCTACCTTACTTCTAAAATAGCTCTTAACTGTAGAGCGTCTCTTAACGAGATGTCCGATCAGTTCAATCTGCACCTAATTTGGGTGCCGGGGCATATAGGTATACCGGGGAACGAAACTGCTGACGGGTTAGCTAGAAAAGGAACACTGTTGCAAATCACTCCTGACAAGGAGCATATAGGCGTCCCTATGGCAACGTGTAAACTAAGGCTAGCCACGAATGCAATAAAACTTACTAACGAAAGGTGGTCACTGGAAAACACCTGCAAAACTACTAGACTCATTTGGCCTAAGCTGGATAGTCGCCGGACAAATGACCTGATACATACCAACAGGCACTTCATCAGTACTGTGACTTGGGTGATTACTGGACATTGCCCCATTGGAAAACATGCAGAAAGACTGGGTCTTCCATATAGAAATCATTGCAGGAGCTGTGGCAACGAGGAAGAACAGGAAACTGTAACTCATCTTTTATGCGAATGCCCAGCTTTGATTCACGTACGAAAGAAACATTTGGACAATTTTGTCTTCGATGACCTTAAAAACTTGACTAACATCCAAATCAGACACCTACTTAACTTCCTGAAAGGTACTCAATGGTTCAAATGGCCTGAATTAGAGGGATAGGGACTTCGCTCCTTTTGTATGGTATCGCAATGGGCCTGTCTGGCCTAAGTGTGCTGGCGCTCGCTGGCAGCCATTTTAACCTAACCTAAGCATCCTCTTTTCATCGCCAGTCACAATACGATGCAGAAAACCTTTTCTTTTCTATCGTTCAATCAGCAGTTCACATGTGAAAAATCGTCGTTCGACGTCTCTCGGCTTCAATTCGTACGGCACCCAATTTCTTTGCTTTGGAATCATTCCCAATGCTTTTAATCGTTTAGAAATGGTTGATTGATCAACTCCTAAAGATTCTGCAAGTTCTTGTTGCATTTGACATGAATCTTCTTCGAGTAATGCCTTCAATTCTTCATCTTCGAACTTTTTCGAGCCGCCTGAACGTTCCCTGTCTTCAACATCAAAATCACCACTTTTGAAACGGGCATACCACACCTGACACATTCTAACGTCTATAGCACAGTCAGCATAAGCTTCAGTGAGTAAACGATGTGCTTCAGTTGCGTTTTTCTTTAAATGGAAGAAACAAATTAAAACTTCCCGCAAATGTTGTTTTGTTGGCACGAAATTCGACATTTTCAGCTATAGTAAAACACTTTTGTCAAATTATGAAAATTATTTGACAGATCAATTCCCTTTAGTATTTTTGGCGCTCTTCGAGATAGATTAGCTGTCAATGTCAAAAAAATTACGCGTATGATAGATATAAAGTTAGTCACAATTACGAGTTTATACATTCATACTCCCAATAACAAAACACTAAATGCATATTGAGGGGAAACTATTAAGAGATTGAAAATTTTTTTGTAAAAATAAAAAATATTAACAAAATATGAAACAATACAAAATGTTGAAACAGTCACAACTGTTTTTTATGATTTTTATTTTGATATCTTTTCTCGTTTATGGGAGATGGGCGTGGCAGTTGACCAACATGCCCATTTTCATAATTTTTCTTTTTCACGACCTAAGAGTGGCTCATGCCAAAAATCGTTTTGCTGAGATGATTCCTTACATTTTTTTTCGCTATCTCATAACAAATCTTTTAGCACTTCATATCACACCCTTATAGAATAAGTGGGCGTGGCAATCTTATTTTCATATCAGGGCGTCCCTATCATCTAACAAACTTCTGAACGAAGTTTCATATCGATACCTCCATTTTTGGAATTTTGGCCAGAAAATTGGGTAAAATTTCCTATAGTGCAAGGGGAAGAAGGGCTTTGAGGATGTAATATCTCCTTCTGTACTAAAAATTTCAGTTTTTATTATCATTACTCTTAAATTGATAGCGATTCTTCTAAAGAAACGAAAACACTTGAAACCAGTGTGGCCAACTTTTGTTTTTCAAAATCCGCTAAAATGAAGAATAAAACGCGTATTTTCTTAAAAAAAAGGCGTTACATTTTTTTCCTTATAAAAGTGCGAGAAAACGCAATACATTTAAACTTTTTCACTAATACAGGCACACATCAATGAAAATTTCTTCCATTTTTCGAAGATATCTTAAATTGAAAAAACGCCATAAGCGCTAAATTACTTTTTTTCCGCGTTTTAATTTTCAAAAAACACTAAAATCAGCGGGAAAGCGCTGAGTTGGCCACACTGCTTGAAACCCCGTTTGCCTCTTTTCGGAATCGTTTTATCTCCTAGTGAAGGCATAACACCTTAATTAAAATGTTCCCGAAATAACCACCGTATGGCGCTCCCATCATTCCGATTTGAGTTATGTTTTTTTTTTTTTGTTAAGTTGGTACATCTGTTGTTGATATTCCCTCTAAATCTTAGCGTCATAGCTTGACATTTGCAAAAGTTACGTAGCCAAGAGTACATTTATCTCTGTGTGTGTTGGCGATTTTTTACAATTTTATTAAATTTTATTGGATTAAGTTTTGCTTCAAAAACTGATTTAATGGTGCGCGAATGTTGGAAATGTTGGAAAAGTGTTTCAGCAACGATTCTCAAAAGTGGTCGTGAGTCAATCGAAGATGATGAACGCAGTGGCAAACCATCGACACCGATAACCGACGAAAACGTTGATAAAGTAAAAGAAATTTTGGTCAATAACCGCAAATTAACTATCAGAGAATATTATTTCGGCGTTATGAGGCGTTTGCGTGAAGCGATTCGCCGAAAGAGACCGGAATTGTGGACTGAAAACTCGTGAATTTTGTACCATGATAACGCACCGTCGCACAGTGCCATCATTATTCGTAATTTTGTGACGAAAAATGCAACAAATACCATCCAACAGCCACCGAATTCACCTGATTTGGCTCCCTGTGACTTCTTTCTGTTCAATCGAGTTAAAAAACCATTACACCGAACGCGTTTCAGCAGCCGAGAGGAAGTAATGGAAAAATCGCAGGAGGCACTGATGAACATACCAAAAACCGAATATAAAAAATGTTTCGAGGATTGGATCAAACGCTGGCATAAGTGTGTTGCAGCTGATGGGGATTACTTTGAAGGGGACAATATAAATTTAGATGAATAAACTTGTATTTTTATTTTCTGAATAAATTCCGGGAACTTTTTGATCAAGGTGGTATACACTTCTCTTTTTTCAGTGATCGATTCCGCGTTTAAAAAATGTCAGACAATGGGTATAAAATACGAAACACATCAGGGATGCCAACTCATTTTTTCTTTCTCCCCGATAGCCCTAGAGAAATTCCCCGAATTTCGATCGAATTCCCCGCACTGGTATAATTTCATATTATAACAGCGCGTGTGTTATAGTGAGTGTTATTTTAAGACGACTCTGAACTTTCTCGATCCAAAACTTAACAAATTTTTATGGGACTGGTAGATTAATAAATACGTACTTTCTGACTCCGGAATTTTTAATATACAAGCTTCAGCCCACTTTTGGACATCAAAGTTCTCAAAGGAGACTACATGGGATTTCTTTGGAATCAAAAAAAAAATGGCAAAAACTTTGTTTTGAGAAAAACGGGTTCAAAGTTTTGACTATCGGTTTTTAACATATAAAATATACTTTATCTTCTTTATGATGGCTGACCGTAATTTGTAAGTTTACAGATTAGTCAGCAATAATTAAGAGTTATTAATCAGGAGGTGCTGGACTAAGCCATAGCTTTCTGAACGGTCGAAAGGGAAGTCGAAACGCAGCGCGACTTTTTTGGCCTGACTGACACTCAGCGCTATAATCGTCTATATCTACGAAAGTACTCCGCGTCTCTCTCTGAAATTTTCGAAATATACTTTCAAATAGAACTCGATTTCTCCAAACCAATAAATCGCAGGGCCCACTTAAGAAAACATGAACATTTTATGACCCAAAATATGAAATATTGCGTAATTTAAACGTTTTGCATTACATAAAATTTGACAAAAAATATTCTACAGACTTTTATGACTTAGAAGCTGAACGACTTCAAATTCCCCACAAAAAATAACACATACCCCGACTCCCCGCACCCAGTAAAATTCCCCGCAAATCGGGGAATTCCCCGCAAGTTGGCATCGCTGGTACACATTGGCATTCATATACGTTGCGGTATGTGTAAAACAAAGATGTATTTGTATATGTGAAGAGTAAGTAAATAAAAGAGAGAGAGAGAGAGAGCACGCACTTAAAAGAAAAAAATTTCATTTTCTCAAATAACAGATACTAATATTATACCTACTGCAAAAGAGAGTACTACTGATCCTCTCTTCTAGGCTCTCTCGAAAATAAAACAAACAACACTTACTCTCTCAGAAATTGTTTTTTCTTCCTCTCACTACAGCCATATCTGTTATTCAACTCGCTCAGGCTCAAATTCACATCCCTAACCTCGTACACACAAATACATAGAATAGGGCTGTAACGAATCTACGAAACCGTATCAATATGAAATCAATTTAATATTTAGTTTAAATATTTTAAAGTAATAAAAAATAAACACAACTAAATTTACATTAACAAAATATTTATGTATGAATATGAATAAAATAATAATCGATTATTTATTTATTGCTGATGTATGATGATGTGTAAATTTTATTTTAATATACGTCATCGTACGCACGCACACAAAAGAAACACA
The DNA here is from genome assembly GCA_963691655.1 of Toxonevra muliebris. NCBI lineage: Eukaryota > Metazoa > Arthropoda > Insecta > Diptera > Pallopteridae > Toxonevra > Toxonevra muliebris. The sequence goes on from OY829328.1 coordinate 75,658,853, forward strand.
CAAACACACACTCATGCCATTATCAATCATTTGTGATATTTTACACATTAAATCTCAACAAGTGCCAATGAAATTATTTTGTATTATTTCCTTTATTTTTTAGCGCTACAATGTTTTGTAAAATTATATGTAGCTATATGAAATTTATGGTTATTGGCATTAAGAATGATGCTGCTATTTTTTTTTTTTTTCGTATTGTTTGGTAACATTTTATGCTTTTCAGTTTTATTTATATACCTTGCGCATGGAACTTTTATTTAAAATAATATCTCTCTCTACCCAAACGAAAAAAAAATGCATAAATGCCATTGACACTTTTCTTTTATTACATTATCAAATTTCGCGCATAAAAGGTGACAATCTTAACGTTTTGTAATTTTGTATACCTTAAAAAATTGGCATTTTTATAGTGGTTTTATAACCAAAAATGAGCATTTAAGTTATTGATTTGTATGCAGTGATTGTGAAAGAAATTGCCATTATAAAAAGAATATAAAATTATGCCGAATATTTTACATACTTTGTAAATAAAAAAATAATAAAAATGAGTTCCTTCTGCACTCGTCACCTGATTTGAAAGCATACTTTATGCATTTTTGTTTACTTCATTATAAAAGTTTTCGTTTTTATGTTCCAAATAGCGCAACCATCCTGCCTTATGAAATTGAATTGGTAAAATTGGTAAGAAGGTCAAAAAGATTAAAAGATAAGAAGGGATACAAAAATTAAGTTGAAAATAAAAAAAAACAGAAGGAAAAAACCCAAACATAAACAACTTTTATACCCGCACTAATTTAAACATATTGCATGCACACTTTATTACCTAAACTCTTTCACTACCCACTCACCTTGCATTCGACTAAGTTAGTACCCCACTGCATTCACTTACTCATAACATTCGAGATTTGTCTGACAGCTGCAGCATATCCTCCCCACCTGCAGTTAGAAAAAGACAGGCTAGTTTCCTTTTTTTTCCTACTATTTATGTTTTCTACCTCTCTCTTTCAGACAGGCTTTCATGCTTGCGCCCGTCTGAATAGCCTCTTTAACTCATTTTGACCCGTTACTAGATGGCATGATCCCAATTTTAAGAACTTTAATAATGCAATTTCCAATATTTGTGGGCAAAAACGAAACAAAAATAAAGGATGGCAAAGTAGAACAAAGCTGGAGGAATGCAAAATTTTGTGTTTTGTTTTTGCACTCAAACATTTTTAATGCATTTTTGCTAGACGAACTCGATATTCTAGTAGATAGTGCACAAGGTTTTCACCCAGAAGGTTGCGGGTTCGATTCCCGTCTTGGTTTGGTGGTTAATTCTCATAAACTTCTTATATTCACTGTCGATATGAAGTGAGTGAGAATTTTAAAAAGAAAGTGTGCAAGTACAAATAAAAAAATTGCCACACCGCCATTAGGAACCGGCGTCAAACTGTAGGTCCAGCCATCACCACTGTGGTTTAGTGGCAGACTGCCAGACTCTTGTCTCTAGAGACCCGAGTTTGGTTCTCGGCTTGGGTATGTTTTTTATCTATATTTCTTTCTCTCTTCGTTTCTTTCTTCCATAACTTGGTGCTTTAGTACAATCGATCTTATAGGTTGTAGTGCCTGACTTTCGAGTAGTCCTTCTTTCAAATATTTTGTAATAATTTTTTACTTTGTATTTGCTTTCAGCCTAACATAAGCTAAAAAAAAAGAACTTCAGAAAGAATATTACGATTGGGAAAACTTTCCGTAATTAGTTTTTGATTTTAGTTAAAAAAAAGTTTCAAATTTAAATGGGAAGTGCTCTACAAAGTTTAAATTTATTGAATTTTAGTACATCAGATTTCTTAAAAAAGATTCTCTCTGTTTTATTTCCAAATGGGGTCACACAGCAAACTCACTTCCCATTAAAATACATACATAACAAGTTTTAGTATTTAATATAAAAATTTAGTGCTTCTAAGTATTCAAAAATTAGAACTCTCATTTATTCATTTTTCTACACCCAGAGAAATACTTACCTCATTTGAAGAAAAACGGCTATCAAATTGAGGAAAAATGGGAATGATTTGGCGCCATAGAAATGGTTTCCTCATTTAGATATACAAAATTTCTTTGAAAGAAGGAAGTTTTCTATAAATTAAAGAATAATATTTTATTTCAATATGAGAAATTGTATATACAGGGTGACAATTGTAAAGTGGCGCAAGTTTAATACTCTGCAGCAAGCTTTGCCATTTACCGTTACTTTAATTTAAAAAGCAAATTCATTCATCATTGGCTTTGCTTTTAATTTCATTTGAATTTTTGTTATTACACTTTGAAATTTCCATAAAAATGGACAAGGAAAATATTCGTCGTGAAATTATGAAATTTCATTTGGCAAATTATAGTAGCCGTCAAATTGCAAAGGTTTTAAATTTGTCAAGTCGTACGGTAGACCGAGCTATTATTCGATATAATGAAACTGGGGGTTTTGGAGATAGAGACCGGGGAAAATTTTCAACAGTTGCCACTACTGGTTTAACAGAAAAAATTCGTAAACGAATCAAGCGAAATCCAAGGCGCTCAATGAGAAAAATCGCTAAGGAAGTGAGAGTAAACCGTGAAACAGTGCGAATCATTGCAAAATCAAAGCTTAATCTTAAGCCGTACAAGCTCCGAAAAGCTCAAGATCTGACACAAAAAAAGAAAGATTTGCGACTGAAAAGATGCAAGGCGTTGCTACGATCCTCCGTGTTAAAAAATGTTGAAAATATCTTGTTTACAGATGAAAAAATTTTCACGGTTGAACAACATTTCAATGCGCAAAATGACCGAATGTGGCTAACATCATCATCGCAACAAAATAGGACTGCTGGCCGAGTTCAAAAGCCAGCTTCCGTTATGGTATGGGCTGGAGTTACCGCTAATGCCAGAACCCCTCTAATATTCGTTGAAGAGGGTGTTAAAATTGACCAGGTTGTTTATCGGAGCATTTTAAATGAACATGTTCTTCCCTGGGCCCAAGATACATTTGGAAATGAAAACTGGACTTTCCAGCAAGATTCTGCACCTTCCCACATGGCAAAATTAACGCAAACATGGATAAAAGACAATTTTTCTGGATTCATAACATCTCAAGAATGGCCACCATATTCCCCAGACTTGAATCCAATGGCTTACTCTATTTGGAGTATTTTAGAGAGTAAGGCTTCTGCATCTCAACACCACAGTCTGGAGTCGCTGACAAATTCATTAGAGAAAGTCTGGACTGAAATTGATCAGGAAGTCCTGCGGCGAACAGTCCTACGATTTCCGGATCGATTGAAGGCATGTGTGCAGGCTAAAGGAGGTTATATTGAATGAGGTGGGGTTCAAATGAATGCTTATATATTCAGCAATGTTAACACTTAATTGTACTTAATGGAAGTACGTCCTTTTGAAAATAACTGCTGAAATGTGTGCGTCACTTTACGATTGTCACCCTGTAATTTAGGTAAACTTTTCCTCAGTTTGAGGAATAATTTCCCATAAACTGAAGTTAATTTACTACCTTTTTAGAAAAAAAATCATCAATTTATGGAATATTTTCTACAAATTTTGTTTTAATTAAAAGGCATAGAAATCATGTTTTTTACTTGTATTCACTTATTATTTTATTTTTAATAAGTATTAAGTTTACATTCGTACGTATTTTTACATACACTACAGGCGTCGTCGCCTTAAAATTATCAAAAGATCCTAATGGCCATCAAAAAATTATAAATTGAAGTTTATTGAATTTTTTTTCTTTCGAATATATTTTGTTTTTTTATTTCACAAATTATATCAACAACCACAAACACAACCGCTTCGCTTGAAATAGAGACGCTAACTAAAGAATTCAAAAGCAAAGCGTACGCGATTGTCTGCTAAGGCCAAAGGGGTAAAGTTTTTTGTGTATACCAAAATTTTGTATGGCGAATATTTTTGGTATATTCGTCTCTTTCTTACATTTTCTATGCACAAAGAATATGTAAGTTTAATGATGCCACCTTACTTTATTCTAAATAATGGAATTTGTCCCTTTATGGTATTTTGATACTTTTGTTTCGTAGCCAAATGGTGCTTGAATTTTTATATGCTGATGCGACTAAATTTTGGAAGAAACAGGTTTATGGGAACGTCCATTGTTCCATGCTCATTTGTATTAACAATAGACAAAGTAATTCGTAAAAGCTATTGAGTTAAAGTTTTATGTAGCGACGCGTTGTAAGGACTAAGTTTTAGAAAAAAATTATGTATGAAGATGCCCATTTACCACACCCATATTTTCTTGTATTTTACTTACTTTTTTATCTCACTTTGCTTTAATTTTAGTTTTGACCATATCATTAAAATTTAGGATTTTATTGCAATTGATGGGCAGCACCGCAACTAAATTTCCAAAAATGAAGAAATAACTTACTTCAAATTGAACACCATGGTTGCATGAAAGGAACATATTCTTCTTCATTTTGAAGAAAATTTACATAAACGAGAGAAATTTTCGTGGATTCAAATAGAGGAAACTTTTTCTTTGTTTTAGAGATGGATATTTTTCTGGGTGTAGAATTAAAGATTTGAATAGAAACCTACTAACAACCTCTTCATTAAACACGTCGTTTTCTAAAAGCTCTACTACATAGTACAATCAACGACCTTGAAATGACAATACACATTCATAAGTCATACGTTTTGACTAAATTTCATTAAATTACAGGTACTGGCTGCATTAAAAATAATTGAATATTTATAAAAATTATTTATGTATGCCATACCATTTTGGATGCAATTTGAATAGTCGTGTGACCTTCTTCCAAACAAAGAGAGAAAAAAAAAAAAAAACAAAATTTTGGAATGTTTTACCAACAAAACATGAAACTTAAGCATGGTTAGGTCTAAAGAAATCATCATCATTATTCGCATTTTACATGCTCGAATAAATCTGCAAACTGTTAAATACGCATTTAACTATGTATGTATGTGTATTAGTAAATAGGAATATACATATGTACACGTGCTTCGTTTACATGCTTCTACTAAATGGATGCAGCAGTGGGTATGCATGTATAGTGGCGTGCTAAATAATAGCAGTAACTTCAGTTAACAAAATTTAACAAAAATTTCAAATCCAAAATTATTCTACCATGAACATAGCAGTAGAATAGAGTAACGCCGGGCAGGTTTCTGCGATGTTCCAAAGATTGAATAGGGCTAGAAACCTACTGTGCTCCATTAGCTTTATCGCTCGATGTTGAACACAACCCAGGAGCTCTGGTTAGCTTCGTTTAACTCCTGCTTATAGGTGTGCTTTATAATCCATGTTGGGATGGATGTAATTGGTGTGGGTCATGCGGAGATCAGTCGGAGTAAAGTATGTCTTTCACCGCTTTAGAAAGTCGAGGCACTTGACTGCTTCTTTCGCGACGTTAAAAATATTGTTACATTGAATGGACATGCCCAAAACATCAAGAGTAGCTTAGTCCACAATAACTACCTAACCCATAATCAGGGGGTTAGGGAGAGCACCGATCATGTTCGAGATGAAAATGGTACTTCTTCCTTTTTCGCACTGCTCTTCTCTGCCACTTTTGAAACATGAACTGGGACCAGCGTCGCAAAGTTTGTTCTTGTTTCTCGAACACACACTTACGATAATCTTAAAAAGCGGTTATTTTTTTTAATTTTCTTAAATTTTTTTTCATGGAACTTAAAATAAACCTAAGCAAAAATCAATTCCATTTCCCGTAAAAATGTCTAAATTCACCTCTCTCTTGTTGAACAAAAAAGCTTTCGTTCGTCTTTGGCGACATGCAAGTCGTAATCTTCGTCACTAGAAAAGAGCGGTAACCAAAGTCTAAGTACACTAAGCCTTTAGCTAGACCATGCCTTTCTAAGGAGTGGATTCTTTTCATTGGCGACTTGAGCCACGAATTCAATTAGCGCTTGCGAACCATTTTGATTCTTATCAAGGAAAGGGAATCATCCATATTGGGTTTTTTGTGTAGATTTCTCCAAGGTGAAAGTAATGCGCCTCAATACTGAAGATACTCCCCAAATCTACGGTTAATTAGATAGAACTAGAAGATATGGAGTATTTTTGTTGGACAGCCGTCATACTGATAACACAAGGGTAGAGGGAGCACATCAACCAACAAAACCACAAAGTTTCTTGAAAGGATAGGATAGGATAGGATAGGATAGGATAGGATAGGATAGGATAGGATAGGATAGGATAGGATAGGATAGGATAGGATAGGATAGGATAGGATAGGATAGGATAGGATAGGATAGGATAGGATAGGATAGGATAGGATAGGATAGGATAGGATAGGATAGGATAGGATAGGATAGGATAGGATAGGATAGGATAGGATAGGATAGGATAGGATAGGATAGGATAGGATAGGATAGGATAGGATAGGATAGGATAGGATAGGATAGGATAGGATAGGATAGGATAGGATAGGATAGGATAGGATAGGATAGGATAGGATAGGATAGGATAGGATAGGATAGGATAGGATAGGATAGGATAGGATAGGATAGGATAGGATAGGATAGGATAGGATAGGATAGGATAGGATAGGATAGGATAGGATAGGATAGGATAGGATAGGATAGGATAGGATAGGATAGGATAGGATAGGATAGGATAGGATAGGATAGGATAGGATAGGATAGGATAGGATAGGATAGGATAGGATAGGATAGGATAGGATAGGATAGGATAGGATAGGATAGGATAGGATAGGATAGGATAGGATAGGATAGGATAGGATAGGATAGGATAGGATAGGATAGGATAGGATAGGATAGGATAGGATAGGATAGGATAGGATAGGATAGGATAGGATAGGATAGGATAGGATAGGATAGGATAGGATAGGATAGGATAGGATAGGATAGGATAGGATAGGATAGGATAGGATAGGATAGGATAGGATAGGATAGGATAGGATAGGATAGGATAGGATAGGATAGGATAGAATAGAATAGAATAGAATAGAATAGGATAAGATAAGATAAGATAAGATAAGATAAGATAAGATAAGATAAGATAAGATAAGATAAGATAGGAAAGGAAAGGCAAGGAAAGGCAAGGAAAGGTAAGGCAGGGCAAGGAAGGTTGAAGTCGTCAAACTGTACCCGATCTGGGAATTTCCACACATAGTGAATCCAATAGTAAGTCAATTCAAGTTTATAACATTCAGTCGTCACAAATTTTCATAGTCCGGGTTTCCATAAATATTTTGGTCAGATACAATCTCACACTCTGACTGATACATCAAAATCGTGTATTACTTGAAATCTTAAAAACGAAATAGAAGTGAGTAGGTCAATTATTGCGTTATAGCTGCTCGTGGTTCGAGTCCGAGATAGGGAATAATTGGCAGGTATAATAGTAAATATCACCTTTTTTAAGCCAAAAACGGAAAAATTCCGTAATTAGTAATTATACATAATCATAAAAAAATTTTCTGAAATAATGATTTTATTTTTCAAAAGCTCACATGACTTGAAATTTTTACTTCATGTAATTTTTTTTGCACACAAGTGTATATATGAGTGTGTTCGTTTTATGTATGTATGTGCCTATTTGCACTAATGACACTTACACTTCACACTTGTTATTCACAGGCAGCGAGTATATGTGTGTGTAGGTTTGTGTGTGTGGGTGTGTGTGTATTATCATTTAAACTTAAGTATTATGCCTAACAAATGGCAAAATTGGTAGACTGTATGCCTCACACACACACACACACACACACACTCGGTCTTTTAAATGCATTCACATATACCCAACGGGAAAGGAAACACTTCTTTGCCGACAAACTGGCAAGCTCTTCTGACAATAAGTGCAGGCCAAGAGAAAAAGTACCAGGGGCTTTAGATCGCACGATCTCAGTGCCCAATTGACAGGTCGGTTTCTCGAGATAACCCGATTTCCGAATTTCGTCTTCAATTAGTTGATGATTGCGGTCACTGTTTGGCATGTAGCGCCATCCTATCCAAATTCGGGAACAAAAATCGATTTACCATCGCTCTATTGCGGTCGCTATTGACTATAATCCAAGGGTCCAATAACGCCACCGGCATGAAAACTGCACTAAGCAGTTACTTTTTGTAGACGTAGTAGTGCCTCATATAGCACATGTTTTATTTGTTGCCATCCAATAGTGCATGTTCGGCTTGTTGACAAAATTGTTCAGCCAGAAATGGAATTCATCGCCGATGACGACTTTGCGATGAAAATTCGGTTCGCGCGTCAAAATTTTCCAGGTGCCAATTTGAGAAATTTCGACACTGAAAATGATCGTGCGGCTTCAGCTCTTGAGTTGATTTAATCTTGTACGCGTGTAAGCCGAGATCCTTTGGCAAAATTCGCCACACTGTTGGTTGAAAGAATCCAACGCATGGCGTGGAATCGATTGATTTGGGTCTGTAGCAACAGACGCACTTACGGCCGCAATATTGTCAAGACTCTTTGAGTTTTTCATCTCACGGACACCGGAACATTCAGCAGCGAAAATGTGGGCTCGAATTTTTGCACCAACTTCCGAATTAGGTGTCGGGTAGAGCGATTAGAGCAACCGAAAATTGTAGTTAACGGTTTTTGAAGTAGCGACCTCGGTGGTCCGAATTCTTAACCACGATTCATTTTAATTTTAAAAATTCCTTTAAAAATAGAAAGGCTATCTCGATGACAACGAAATTGTTCAGTCTTATCGATAATATAATGGAAAATGTTTTAAATAAAAGTCGCATGGCCTCTTTGCCCCCTCTCTTGTTTACGCTATTCCTTACTCTTTTCATAAGTTTAGCTAGATAAATCCGGAGGTCACCTGATATTCGATTGTTCAGTTCACGGCTGGAATATTTCTTAGACTGGGCACTAGTTTTAATTGATTATACTGCGCAGTAATTTCAAGGGTCATCTCTTGGAACAAGAAACGGTCTTTAAGGGATTCAATTACAAGTATAGTATAGACAAACCCCCGCATGGGTTTGTTAAGATTTTGTTTGAAATTTTTGCTAAGTTGGAACTTCAAAAACTGAACAAAAATTTGCTGAGCACGAATCTATTTTAAAATTTTTCAAAAACTTCCAGAAAAACAGAAGTTATTTTCAGTTATATATAAACAGGCTTAATGAACAAATGTAGTCATCACAACAACAATGTATATAGAGACGGGCAAATACTAGACTTTCAAATAACGAACTGTTATGCAGACTAGCTACAATGGGGAAAAAACAACAACATAAGTGTATAGAACGGTAGTGGTAGTTTCTTTCAATATCTCTATTCAGTGAAGATATTTGGAATCAAATCCGTAATTCTGGGTTATGATTTCAAATATTAGTAGCTTATATAGGATAGATTAAAGATTAAGAACTATCACTAAGATCACTGATGAGGAATTGTGGCGGATTCCGAAACGGCCGTCTGATTTGCCCGTCTCTATATACATTGTTGTTGTGATGACTACATTTGTTCATTAAGCCTGTTTATATATAACTTCAAATAACGAAATTGACATGAACTTAAGTCATGACTTTGAAAATTAACCTCTAGATTTAATTTTCATAGTCTCCTAAAAAACTATCATGAGAAGTTATTTTCTTCAAAGAGCTTTATTCACATAGCACTCCAAATTTACCCACTGGGTAGTTACTCATACGCTTGCAGAGTTGCACTTACATGCATGCATATATGCCTATCTTTCATAGTATAACTACTTGAAATTTTACACATATATACATGCATTTATTTATGTATGATTAACACACACACACACACACATACATACATACATATACATTATATGAGTATTTGTATGTTTGTATATATAAATAGTACAGCTATGCAAAGTCAATAGTGGAGTGGAAGGTGTCAACAGTCACTTAGATTTACACTTAGTTGGCTTTTAACTCTCGACTGTCAGTCAAGTGATGTCATTTCTAATATGTATAGAGTATACTAGAATATAAACTGAGCACAACAAAGAGCAATATGAGAACCTAAATGGAGAGTAAGAAAGAGAGAGAAATACATAAAGAGTCGTAGAGAAAAACAGTAGCATGTATTTCATATTAACTTGGGTGGCGCTTCAAGAAGGTCGTTTGCTTTTCATTTCAAATATACATATATGTGTGTATGTATGTATGTATGTATGTATGTATGTATGTATGTATGTATGTATGTTTAAATGTAAAATTCATGTCAAGTGACAAACAGGCAATCAGCATCGGCATTCAAGTGCGCACTAACGTAACCTAACGTAACGTGAATTAACTAGTAATCAAACTGAGTATGTAGTAGCTAGCGGTAAGCGAGCATTGCATTAACGCATTACGATTACGATTACGTAATATAGAGCGAAACTTTTTATACTTATGTATTTTGAGTTTATTTACCAATTTATTTATTTTTTTTTTTTTTAATTTGGCGCCTCCTTATCTTAATTGCTCAGGTAAAATTGTATTACACTAAAGTTTTAGCGTTTTCACTTTATTTTTGTTACTTTAGCTAAGAACTTTTAATGAGCAAAAACGAATTTTTAAAACGGTACAAAGATTTTAAGTGGAATTGCAATAACAGAAAGACTAAACGGATTAATATTTGCTAACTGTTTTTGTTTACAATGAAGGCATAGTAAGTGATTTGAGTATTTTTATCGATGGCGATGCGGTAACAAACACCTTCAATACCGCAACAGGTTTTGGAAAAAGAGTTTTTCCGATTAGAAACGAGAGTTGCTTCAGGCTGAGGAATGGTGAGAACTTCGAACATAAAACTAAAGCCTCTGAAGAGATAAAGTAACCTATTAGACAAAGGAAAGTAACACAAAGTGATGCTTTAGCAGTCGATTTTAAGCACAGCAAACCATTTCTAACGAAGCTTGGTGAAATTCTGTAACACAGCTGTAAGAGGTCATTAGGAACAAGATGGGGTCTTCAACATCGAGTCACTTCCTGGCTCTATACACCAGTGGTTGAGCCTAATATTTTTTATGGATCCGTCTTCTGGTGGTCAGCTACTGCAAAGGCGGTCAACCTTAAACCACTGGATAAGGTTAGGAGAACGGCAGCCATATTAATTACTGGTGCTCTTCGTACTACCTCCACGAAAGCTCTCTTCGCAATTCTTCACTAGTTGCCAACTTCACTACCGGTTAAGCAACAAGCTAAGTGCTCTGCTGCCAGACTCAGTGCCCTAACTCGCTGGACCCGGTCGGACCTTGGCCATGCTAAGATTCTAATCCAAGATGTGTCCGTTCCAACCAACGTAGACTACATTTGCTCTACTTCTAATTTAAACCACACGTTCTTCACCCATATCCCCAGTAGAGAGGAATGGGTTAATGACGAGGTGGTCATTGACAATTCAATTGACATCTATACAGATGGATCCAAATCGGAGGAAAGAATCGGCTGTGGCATCTTCTCTAGTAAGTTAGATCTCAACCTCTCTTTCCGACTTCCTGACCATTGCAGCGTGTTTCAAGCGGAAGTAATGGCTATCTATCAAGCGTCCAAATGGCTTATTCGCAACGATTCATTCGATACGAATATCCGCATCTACACGGACAGCCAAGCTGCAATCAAGTCCCTTGCCGGTGTTTTCACTACATCAAAGCTTGTTATTGACTGCCGATCTTCACTCAACTTGTTGTCGAGTCACTCGCAGGTTCACTATAGGTGTACCTGGACATATGGATATTTCAGGTAACTGCTATTCCGACGAGTTAGCAAAACAGGGATCGCAGCTTACAGATATATCACCTTCCTGCACAATTGGTGTCCCTCTTACGTCTATTAAATTAGCCATGAAGCAAAACTACCTTGAGGAAGCAAAAAGATCCTGGGTAGCGGAGCATACCTGTGGTATTACCAGGCTAACATGGACCACTATACACAATAGACGAACTAGACAGCTACTCAACCTTAGCAGAAACTCCATCAGCATTACGATTTCGGTGCTCACGGGACACTGCATAATGGGGAGACATGCTGCAAGACTAGGACTGCCTTTCAATGACTTCTGTCGGGGCTACGGCTCTGAGGAGGAGGAAGAAACAGTCCTTCATTTCATGTGCGAATGCCCATCCCTGGCCAGGAGGAGACTAAAACTCCTGGGCTCACCTTTCTTCATTAGTCTGTCCGAGCTATCATCCATAAATATTAAGGACATAGCCAGATTCATTATGGAATCCTCATGGTTCTCCACTCCGTAAATGGGGGAGTCGCGCCGCACTGTGGTATCACAATGAGCCAAATTATGTGCTTAACCTAATCAGAGTTCATTCCACTAAAAGAAGCATCAATAAATTTTCTAAAAATGTCCTCAAAGCAAACGAAGGGGTTGGTGCATTTTTTTGCGAAAAGAAAAATATTCTCTATGCAGGTATCAGAACTCAATCATGCTGCCAAGGAAATAGCAGACGAACTGGCAAATGATGAGTCTTCCAGCTTCTATTATCCAGGGGCTTATCATGGAGTTCTATTAAGCCGAATCTGAAAAAATGGACTCCATAAAGAAGACAGCAGAGCATATCAAGTACTTCGGGTGTTTCCACAAGAGTTGCAGGGTTAGAAACTTCAATAATTTTGACCGCTGCCATCGTATAAACGTCAGATTTGACAAGAGTCCTCTATATGTTAGGTTAGGTTAAGTGGCTGTCCGTAGGGACACATTTAGGCTAAATATGGCACGTTGTGTTACCACGTCAGTGTTTTAATCCACCCCCTTTAGAACCTGAAAATTTAATTGAACCAATTAGACTTTGTTATGAAATTAAGTAGGTCCCCTAGGTCAGTTGACCCTAATTCGGATAAGTCATATAAATATCTAAAATATTGACCTAGGGCATTTTTCCTACAGTTAGCCAAGGCTGGGCAGAAGCACAAGTAGTGAGAAATGTAGTCCTCCTCTTCTTCATCTTTACAGCTTCAACAATAGTTGTTTGAGGGCGCGCCCAATCTCGAGGCGTGTACGCCTATAAGACAGTGGCCAGCTGGAGAGATAACAGCTTCCTAGAGAGTTTGGGGTTGTACTCTGGCCAAACCTGCATGGTGGTTCTGCACGTGTGTTCAGTCAGCCATCTCGCTTTCGCTTGCTTTAAGTACTCCGTTTGAACACTGAGCTTGCAGGTTGCCAGTGGGATACCCGGGTAGTTTTTAAATTGTATAAGCGGCTTTTTTGTGTCTAATCTAGCTAGTTCATCAGCTTTGTTGTTACCTAGTATATCACTATGGTCTACTTTATTGAGTAAATACCGACTATCAAAAGCCACCTTGGAGGTCACTGATATACTGGCTAGGGATTTGACAGCAGGTTGGCTATTGCTAAGAATAAAAATATCACGGGCTGATAATCTATTACATTTCAGCCAGCTCACCGCTACCTGAATAGCCATGACCTCAGCTTAGAAAACGCTGCAGTTGTCAGGCAGGCGAAAGCATAAGCTTAACCATATTTGCTCAGAGAAAACCACTCCCCCTCTCTTTCCATCCAGTTTGGATCTATCGGTGTAAAGGTATACCGCATCCTTCTGCTGGCCTCGACTCTCAATCATATCCTCTCTCGAAGGAATGGAAGTGATGAAGTGATTGTCGAAGAAGGGTGTGGGGAGGGTGTAATCAATGTTCTTGGATAAATTAGTGAACTCCGAAAGAATTTTGGAATGTCCTATAAATAGTTCAGACCAGGGATTAACTGAATTTAACCTAATAGCCGAGATGGCCGCAACCTGTTTCTCAAAAAAGATCAACAGGGGTTAAGTAGAGAACGGTATTCATGACTAAGGAAGTGGTTGTCCTTAAGGCACCTGTGATTAACACTGATGCTGTTCTTTGAAACTTGCCCAAAGCCTTACGGTGGACTTCTTTTTGAAGAGCTGTCCACCAAACCATTGCACCATAAAATAAAATTGGTCTAATGACTGCCGTATAAAGCCAGTGAATTTGAATCCGTGTTCAAAAAAATTTGAGCACGTTAGGGTTCCGACCTCAAAAAGCCTCTTAAAAAATTTTTTATCGCATCTGGAGATGAGACCATGTTTACTGTATGTTTTTATGGTCGCTGAATCTGAATCCGAGCTCAAAAAAATTTGGGCACGTTAGGGTTACGACCTCAAAAAACCTCATAAAAAATGTTTTTTTGGATTTAGAGATGAGACCATGCTTACAATATGTTTTTGAGGTTGCTGAATCTGAATCCGAGCTCAAAAAATTTGGGCACGTTAGGGTTACGACCTCAAAAAACCTCATAAAAAATGTTTTTCGGATCTGGAAATGAGACAATGTTTACTAAGTATATGTTTTTGGGGAGCTGAATTTGAATGCAAGGCCAGCACGTCAGGTTTTTGACATCACCTCAAAAACCTCATGCTATTTTTTCTCGCACCCGGGGGCCAGACCATATTTACTATATATTTTAGGGGTTGCTGAATCCGAATCCAAGGTCTAAAAAACCCCAGCATGTCAGGTTTTCGACTTAGCTTAGATAACGAGGTATTTTGCAGGTTATATCGAAAACCAGACATACTGGCGTTTTTTAGACATCGGATTTGGATTCAGCAACCTCAAAAACATATAATAATCATGGCCTGACCCCCAGCTCGAAAAAAAATTGCTTGAGTTTTTTTGAGGTTATGTCAGAACCAGACGCGCTGGGGTTTTTTGAATCTTGGATTCGGATTCCCAAAAACATACAGTAAACATGTCCTGACCTCTAGATCCGGAAAAAAAAACATTTCTCTATGAGGTTTTTTGAGGCTATGTCAGAACCTTGGTGTGCTCGGATTTTTTGTACCTCGGATTCGGATTCCGCGATCCCGAAAATATGTAGTAAACATGGTCTGAGCTCCAGACCCGAAAAAACTTTTTCTTTGTGTGGCTGTTTTATGCTTCAATTGTGTGTTATAATTCAATTTTCTACGTTTTGTAAATATGTATTTTCTTTTTGCAGAATTTTTGTTCTTCTAACGTTTTTCCAGATAGAACAAACGCTTTAATTCGGTTTTAATGGTTTTGCCCCAGTGCATCCAGTGTTTATATTGTAGTGATTGAAAGTGTGTTATAAATCACTCAAACTACACACAGAAGCACACGAATACACATACATAGAAACAAATGTATGTATGCATATTTGCAAATAACAATTTCATTTGAATTTAACTAACAACGAAAAAAAACAAAAACAAGAAGAAAATCACAGAGTAAAGTATCAAAGTATTTCCAGAGCAACAATTGCTGCTATGATTTTACTGCATCAATGTTGTAATGTGTGTGCGGAACCGATAGTATATCGAACAATTTACTGCGCGTTGTCGTTATACCTACACATACACACACACACACATACATAGTTACGTATGCATTTATGTACAGTGTGTGCGTGCACTCATTGTCAAATGTCATTTGTGACAAAAACCAATGCAGCCAAGTGTCACACACACACATGTACAGCACACATCGATTGTAATGAATCGAAAGGCATTTGTTGCAAAAATGTTTCCAATTGTAACATTAATACACACACACACACACACATACATACTCTGCCTCAAACACTTAGAGTGCAATGCAATGCAAAGAAAAAAATAAAAAAAAATCCTAAAAGAAACATGTGAAAAAATGCACATTCCATGTAGTGAAAAGCTGAGAATTTAGTTTAGTATATCTGTAGTAGCAGCACATTTTGATGCATTCAGCATATTGAGCTGAGCTAAGCTTGTGAAGCGTGTGCTATACACTCACATATACATGCAAGCATAGCATAGTATTGGTGGTCAGCAAGCAAAGATTTGAGAATCAAAACACAGTCCTCTAAAGTTATAAAGCAGCACGCGTTACTTCTCTCTCTCTCTCTCTCTCTCTCTCTGCCTCTCTTTCTTTCACACTCTCACTTTGTGCTTCACTTTCTCCTTGCACTTCAATCTCTCTCTCTCTCCATCTTTCCCTCTCTTTGCTATTGGTATCAGGGATGCCAACTCATTTTTTCTGTCTCCCCGTTAGCCAGCGAGAAATTCCCCGATTTTCAGTCAAATTCCCCGCACCGGTATAATTTTATATTATAACAGCGAGACACGTTTAAAATTTATCAAGGTTAGAACGGTCCAGAACTGGTAGGTTAATAGTAAAGTACTTTCTGACTCCGGAATTCTTTTGACACATGGGAGATATCATCTCAAGGGAACACACTCTTAAAATCGATTGAGCGCAAATGAATTCGATGTACCGAGTTACTCGACATTCATTTTGATAGATTAACACTCAAAGTTCTCAAAGCAAAATACATGGGCTTTCTTTTGACCCAAATAAAAACAAAAAATGTTTCCTTTTAAAAAAAAAAGTCAAAACTATTTTTGATTTTGAAAAAAAAAATGGTCACATTTTGAATTTTTCTTATTTTTTTTTAATTTTTCGAGAGATTAAATAAAAAACGTGTTCGATAAAAATGCAATAGGCGATTAATTACATGGATTCAAAACAGCAGCTAGTTGACCAAAATGTATAAATTCTACCGCCCTCCAACTCGGCGAATTTTTGACTGATCGCGTTCAAATTCGGTGTGGTAACTAAAACCCAATAAGGCAAAATTTTGTGTCAGTTTGAGCTCGAAACGGGGACAAAATCTCCCATTACTAGGTATATTTAAAGACTTTAAATATAAGAAAAATTGTATACAAGATTTTTTTGTAGCTTAATGGAGGACGTTTTGAAAATCATCAACGCACGAATGCGGCACACTGAAAGGTCTAAAAAATCCTTAGAAAAATTATGACTATGGTCTTAGGACATACTACTATTATATTGTTTGACCGATAATTCACGAAATGGCTGACAACCAAAATTAGTTTTCTCAATAATTGTACTTTTTCGAAAGTACAACGTTGCAAATTGAACAAAAAATTAACCAAACTTTTTTCCTATTATGTCTTGTGGTAATTTTTGTAAAGAAAAACATATTTAACTTTTAGATCCTACGTGTCAATGACAAAAACCTTGTTTTGAGAAGAACGGGTTCAAAATTTTGGCTATCGGTTTTTAAATATATCGACGAATCCCAACGGACCTTCTTCCCGCCCAATACGACCGAGAGGCGCATCTGCATAACGCACAGATCTGTGACCGATGCAATCGCAGTCCGGCATTATTAATCAGAAGGTGCTAAACGAAGGCATAGCTAAGCCTTTCTGAACAGCCGAAACGGAAGTCGAAGGGCTGGGCGACTTGGTCCGACTGACTCTCGCCGCTTTAATCGTCTATATCTACGAAAGTACTTCGAGTTTCTCTCTGCAATTTTTACAAAATACTGTTGAAATATAATGCTTTCAAATTACACACTTTTTTAAAAATCGATTTCTCCAAACCAAGAAAGTGCAGGACCCTCTTAAGAAGAGATGAAGATTATAAGACCTAAAATATGAAGTATTGCCAAAGTTAAACGATTTACATTACATAAAATTTGATAAAAAATATTTTACAGACTTTATTAACTTAAAGCTGAACGGTTTCAAATTCCCCGCAAAAAACAGCTCATTCCCCGATTCCCCGTACTAAGTGAAATTCCCCACAAATCGGGGAATTCCCCGTAAGTTGGCATCGCTGGTGTCTTCATTCTTTACTGTGCATGAATGCAATTTGTACGCATCGTTGCAGTAATTTGTAATCCTTTGTGGACTCATCTTATCGTTGTTGTTGTTGTTTTTGTTATTTCGTTGCATAACAGTAGATCCATCCATGTAGATATACAAGTATGTCAGTGTGTGAGCATGTTGAGTTCAATTTTGTTTACTTATTTATGTGTACGATTGTTTGTGTGTGTGTGTGTATTGCTGCGCTATCGAGTGCTATATGTTTCCTTATCAATGTTGATGTCCAGTTGTAACTTGGTTACATTTGCATCACGCAACCATAAAAAATAAAAAAAGGAAAAAAAAACCAGAGCAACAATAAACAAATAAATGCCCTTACAGTAATCTCTTGATAATGCCAACCAATGTGTTAATTTATTTATAGTATCATTGGTGATAGTTTACAACTCAAATATTTGAATTCTAAATAAATATTTATCGTTTTTTTTTTTTTTTTGAAGCAAATAGATGAAAACTACCATTCCATATGAAAGAGTCCTGATGCCTTGGATAAAGCTTTACATAAAGTGTGTTTTTTTTTAGAAGTGTGGTTTTCAATCTGGCAATACTTCTTTCGGAGTTGGTCTTTTTGACAGCTGTCACTTGATTTATGCTCAATTTGGTTTGCCATTTCATAATGAATAAAGTTACTCCTGAACAACGTTTGCAAATCGTGCAAATTTATTACCAAAATAAAGGTTCGGTTCCAATATTCGGTCGACATAATCGCCCAGCAGAGTCGGTAATTCGAGCAACCATGGATTAGTTTCGCGCCACGTTTAGTCTAGTGAATAATGCACTCAGAGACGCAGTACAGTGCGCACGGAAAATGCTATTGCTGCTGTGGAGCAGAGTATCGAAGAAGACCCGAATGAGTCCATCCGCCATCGCGCGTAACAATTGGAGCTGTGCCCATCCACTTTATGAAGATTTTGCGGAAGGATCTTGGTTTACGGGCTTACAAAATCCAACTCGTGCAAGAATTAAAGCCGAACGACCATCAAGCGCGTCGCACGTTCTGTGAATGGGCTCAAAACGAGATGACCACCGATCCCGATTTTCACAAGAAAATTTTGTTCAGCGATGAAGCTCATTTTTGGTTGAATGGGTATGTTAATAAGCAAAATTGTCGCATTTGGAGTGATGATAATCCACAAGCTATTGTTGAGACGCCATTACATCCTCAAAAAGTCACTGTTTGGTGTGCTCTATGGGCAGAGGGAATCATTGGTTCATATTTCTTCAAAGATGAAGCCGGCCATAATGTTTCAGTCAATCGTAAACGCTATAGAGCCATGATTAATGACTTTTTCGTGTCTGAATTGGAGGATGTTGATGTGGACGACCTTTGGTTCCAACAAGGCCATACAGCCAACGAAACAATCAATTTATTGAAGCAAACTTTTGGTGAGCGCATTATCTCGCGCCGTGGACCTGTGGCGTGGCCTCCAAGATCGTGCGATTTAGCACCGCTGGACCTTTTTTGTGGGGTTATGTGAAGTCGCTTGTCTACGCAGATAAGCCCGAGACAATTGAAGCCTTGGAAGAGAATATTCGGCGCGTTATTACTGCCATACGGCCCCAATTGCTGCAAAAAGTGGTTGAAAATTGGGCCTTTCTGCTGGAATTTATTCGATTCAGCCGCGGCGGCCACTTGCCCGAAATCATTTTTAAAACATAATGGCAACCCCTTATATTTATAATAAAGCTAAATTCTTGGTCATAACATTAAATTATATGCGTTTTATTTCTTCTTGAAAACCACACTTCTAAAAAAAAAACACCCTTTATAACTTTTTTGCTGAAGAAATCTTTGATCTAGCAGATTATTTTAGCTTTTAGACCTCGATGGCATGTCACATCTTTAAAATCAAAGCCTATAATAATCTTAATATTAGAACTGAGATGAAGATCATAGTGAACGAACTCTTTTGGTTGGATTGAGGAAGGAACAGATTCTTAAAGTCAAACTCTCTTGCGTCTTTTCCGCAGAATTACAGGTTTGGATTTCAAATATCTTCACTGAATTGTGTAACGAATCTTTCTTTCTATGGCTGGGGTAGACTCAGTAGCCTCTAGTGGTTCTGGAGTCCCAGTGTAGCGCTGCTGTGCGAAATGTGAGTGACAATGCCGGGCGTAGTGTGAACAACAATGCTGGAGTGCCGGTGTAGCGCCGCTGTGCGTAGTGTAAGCCATGATACTGGAATGCATGCCTTCGTTACGTAGTGTACCCGGTGATGCTGCTCCCGTCTGTCGTCTCCATCCTAGGGGCCAAGTCGGCTTACAACCACATGCGTCGCTTACACGGCAAGCCACACCCGTCATACATTGAAGAAAGACCTGAAGTTTTCCTACTTTCGTTCGTTGCTAGGTTGCTGGGATACTTTCCTCCCTCCGTTGGAATAGGCAATGTCTGTAACTGGCTCCTTGGTACACCACGAATTACTCACCCGAACGGTTTTCCTCCTACGCGGTGTTTCCCTTAGTACAGTCGAAGTCGTTGTTTCGACGAGAATTACCGGCACAAATGATGTTGATACGATGAGAACTATCGGCACACTCAGGAAGAATGATGACTTGCTTACTTTTTTGTAGGCAATTCTTTCTTTTGTTCTCCAGCTCGCCGCAGTCGCTACTGGAAAGTATGGTGCTGTATATCTGTTGCTCTGCTGCCATTGGTTGTTCTAGTTATTAATTCAAATTTTGATCGCAGTATGCTGTGATGATGCCGTTATAATTGTGGTCTCGATATGTTGTTGTTGTTTTGTGCCCATAGTGCCATTATGTTGCATAGTTGCCATGTCAGCTTTGTTGTTTGCTCTATTGCATGATTTTTCTATGCTGGTGTACAGGACGCTGTTGGTGTACAGGGGCGTAGCCAAGTATTGTGCGGCCATAATTTTTGTCACCAAAATTTGGTCGTCACAATAGAGACTCGAGATGAGGAGATGAGTGTGGGAGAGCACACCTCAATATCTAAGCCTCACATCCGATATCTAGGAGTGCTTATCGATATTAGGATGCCTTTTAAGGACCATCTTGCAGCGGTCAGCAGCAAAGCGATGAAAATAAATGACGCACTAACGCGCATAATCCCAAACGTTGGAGGGCCTCGCGTGAGCAGAAGGCAGCTTTTCCAAAGGCTAAGCGCATTGAGAGTGTCACGTGCTTTCCGAACCGTATAGCAAGATGCGATATGCGTCATCGCGGGAAAGCTGCCCATAGACATATAAGCGACTGAGTTCAAGAGCCTTTAAAATTTTAGAAATGGAGGAATGTTAACGATCTATCTCAGAGTAGCAGCAGCGCTTGGAGAGCTTCACAAAAGGACGATGGACATTTACGCTGATTCCCGTAATTACGAATCGGTGCCAACGAACGGGGGTGTAGATTTTTACATCGCGCAGCTACTAAGCGGCCATTGGTACTTTAAGATTCGTACATGAATAGATTCGGACATGATGATGACCCATACTGTCCAGCATGTCTGAATGAAAATGAAAACCCGAGGCATATGCAATTTCATTGCGCACGCTTCGAAAACGAGGGGAAGGAGTTGAAGCATGCTTTTGGCAGGACACCAACACTGGAGAACTTTATCTCACAGCCGTTGGGGAAAATGGAAGACGAGAAGCACAGTTTCGCGGGGAGAGTGGCAGGACACCAAGGAGGTGGTTTAATTCGGTAGGAATCCGACAGTTGCATATGGCCTGCTACACGAGAAATTTTTTGATGGAACCTGAATCTTTTTTTGGGTCCTGTACTTTTCTCCGTTGACCCGCTACGTAAAAGTCGTTGCCTGGAAGCTGCGAAATGTCCGCCAACACATATGTCAATGTTTTTTCGTAACATCCCGATCTGGGACTTTCTAAACTTGGTACGACTTAAGGTCAGCTTCCCTTTTCTCCTTTTTCGGACAAATGATTCAGCGCAATTGCATTTTTGAACTACTTTTGTGCCCGAAGGATTTGGATTTTCAGGAAAAATGTCCTAGGTCTCTCAAACCACATTTTCTGCCAGATCAGATTATTCGTTTAACATGTAGATTGTCAAAATCCGTCTAACGATTTGACGGGACACTTTGACAGTTTTGGCAATTTTTAAGTGACTCGATTTCGGATTTTGTTGAAAAACTTTCACAATGATTTGTCGAATTTCAGCTTGAGTATCTATTTTTACCTAACCTTTTATGGAAATGAAAATAATTTTTGATTTCTCGGATAAAACTTTACTACATATAACTTTTGTGATGATAAAGTCTTTGATCTAATAGATTTCAGATCAGCTTTGAGACCTCAAGAAATTAAATTCCCCATTGGTAACATAATATAATTATAATTATAGTTATTTGGATTGAGAAGAAAGGAACAAACTCTTTTGGGACTAGCGGCATATCACGCGACCTCGGAAGATTCAATTACCACTATAAAGAGAATCTGTAATTTTCAAAATGGCATTCCCGTGGTCAGAGTAGGGAAAATCTTATATTCCTCAACAAAATTTAGTCATCAAAACTTCGACAGCTCCTTTTATAAGGTTGAAAAGAAAATATATGAACCGAAGAGGCTTAAAATCAAATCTAGGCATGGGGGAAGGGAGAGACGGCCACGTTTTCGGGTTCAAAACCTCTCCTCTATTTACAGATTATAATCTCATACATTTTGTTCGTTGGTCATGAATCAAAAAACTTAAATACTTAAACAATTGGGGCCTCATATTGGAGGTTCTACTTTACAAAAATATATTTACGTTTCCAATTTACCGTTCGTATTGCGAAAAATTAAATCTTGTTATTCAATTCGACTCAACGTGATGTGCACTTTGCTTTGACATGAATGTATTCGAAAGAGACACATGCATACATACATACATAAAAAACCAAAAAGTTTAAGGTTACGTCACAAGTTTGGTTTAGTTAAACTTTATGCAGATAAATTAAGATAGATATTGAAGCATTAATACTATTGATAGGTGTGTGGTTTTGAATTTCTAAATTTTTATTTCTCTCAAATCATTCACTTTTGTGTATTTATTATAAATTTATAAAAGAGCTTGATTAATTGAATACCAAAGATCATAATTGGAAAACTAAATTTTAGACGTTCAATAACAAAATAAATTCAAGCCTATTAAGATTTTATTTAAGTCCGAATGAAAAACTTTTTCTCATGAAGTATTGGAAGTTTGACGCCCAATCAATTCTTCAAATTTATTTATGCATAGCGTAGCAAAAGTGCAATTAAATGCACATACCACAACATAATTATCAAAATAAAGTAACCCAAAGCAGCCGAACTCAAAATAGTTACACAACTCACTGGTGAGCACACATCCTCGCGAAATGTATTATCTGAAATGATTTAAATTTAATTGCAATTAATGCAACATGAATATTCAATAATTCTTAACAATTAATAACATTTTAAGCATACGAGTACATACTATGCATGTTTATATGATTATTGAAAGGAAAACTATAGCATTAAATATAACTAAGGAGGATTTGAAAATGAGTTTAGGGAAATCGTTGTGCACAATGCAATACTGTTTCAACAAATGGGAGTTGGGTTGGACTTATTTGTTATTAGTGTAATTGTTGTAGTGTAATTTATAATTTGTAATAGTCGTAGATTTGTTTTGTGATGTCACAGTGAGTTGTAAAATATTCGTTTCTTCAGAGAAAGAGAGCACAGAGAGCGCTTCTTACACTCCCATTCTGTTAACCCATCATTGCCGTTGGTTTCCATAATAAATATACACTCCATTCCACAACTATATTACCACCTTTTCATTTGATTTTTTTTTTTTAAATTTTAAGATTTAGAAATTCTATTACATTTATTGTGAAAAAGTGATTATAAATTTATTCTTTAAAGTATTGTCCATCGTTAGCCACAACCTTCTCCCATCTTTCTGGTAGCATACAGATTCCGCGTCGAAAGAACTCCTCATCTTTTGAGGCTATCCACGAATCGACCCATTTTTTGAGTTCTTCGAAAGAACGGAAGTGCTGTTCAGCCAGGCCATGTGTTATCGATCGGAACAAGTGGTAATCAGAAAGAGCAATGTCTGGAGAATACGGCGGGTGGAGTAGCACTTCCCATTTCAGCGTTTCCAAGTATGTTTTTACTTGCCTTGCAACATGCGGCCGAGCATTGTCGTGCTGAAGAATAACTTCGTCGTGTCTATTCTCATATTCTGGCCTCTTATCCTTTAATGCTCGGCTCAAACGCTTCAATTGTAGTCGGTAGCGGTAGCGGTAGCCAGTGATCGTTTCATTCGATTTCAACAGCTCATAATATACGACACCTTTCATATCCCACCAAATACACAGCATGAGCTTGGATCCATGGATGTTCGGCTTTGCCGTTGATGTTGATGCATGTCCGGGCGGTCCCCATGATTTTTTACGCTTTGGGTTATCGTAACGTATCCACTTTTCATCACCAGTCACAATACGATGCAGAAAACCCTTTCTTTTCTGTCGTTCAATCAGCAGTTCACATGTGAAAAATCGTCGTTCGACGTCTCTCGGCTTCAATTCGTACGGCACCCAATTTCCTTGCTTTTGAATCATTCCCAATGCTTTTAAGCGTTTAGAAATGGTTGATTGATCAACTTCTAAAGATTCTGCAAGTTCTTGTTGCATTTGACATGAATCTTTTTCGAGTAATGCCTTCAATTCTTCATTTTCGAACTTTTTCGGGCCGCCTGAACGTTCCCTGTCTTCAACATCAAAATCAGCACTTTTGAAACGGGCATACCACACCTGACACATTCTATCGTCTATAGCACAGTCAGGATAAGCTTCAGTGAGTAAACGATGTGCTTCAGTTGCGTTTTTCTTTAAATGGAAGAAGCAAATTAAAACTTCCCGCAAAGGTTGTTTTGTTGGCACGAAATTTGATATTTTCCGCTATAGTAAAACACTTTTGTAAAATTATGAAAATTATTTGACAGATCAATTCTTATAGTATTTTTGGCGCTCTTCGAGATAGAATAGCTGTCAATGTCAAAAAAATGGCGCGTATGATAGATATGAAGTTAGTCACAATTACGAGTTTATACATTCATGTTCCCAATATTTCTCTTATAAAATTGCCATAATTATTTCATAACTAAAAAAAAATCCTATCAACTCTCCATGATGTTGTCAATGCTTTCAGATGCAATGGTTAACCTTCTGTTGTGTAAATGCAAATGGGTCTGACCAGACCTTTTTTGATTTGAATTGTTTTGTTGAGGACAGACATTATCAGTCCTCGACGAAAACTCATATGAAAGTATTTGTTAGTAATAGTAAAGCCCTAGCTCAATTTTGGTCCGACCCATAACAACTTTTTTTTTTACAGCGGATTCAAATTTCCAAATTGCCGCATCTTCCGAAATTGTCCGAAAACAACTTATTGTTTTTCGGGCGCTCAGTCTGTAAACACGTGACAGTTTCTTTCGGCACTCCTTTGCTGCCACAGCTTTAGCCCAGATTAGGGCAGCGTAAAGCAAGACTGAGCTTACTACTCTAGACAGAAACACCCTTTGACTATATCTTGGTGCACCTATGTTTGGCATTATTCTAGACAGCACTGCTTGAATACTAGACGCCTTTTCTTTAACATAGTCCAAGTAAGCTCTGAAGTACAGTCTGTTGTTAGTTGCCTACCTGTATATTCGCATACTCGACAACCTTTCAACTGCTAATAAAGTACCGCCTCTGTTTTTTGTGCAGCTAATTCATGACCAGCCGATCTTAGTCATTGGTTTATTGCGGGCACCATTTCATTAGTAATCGTTTCGATTTCCTGGACATATTTTGTAACTATCACAATATCGTCTGCGAATCCCGTTACTTTTAATCGCCAAGCCAGTCTGCCAGAAAACAGTGGTCGAGTTGTATTGCGCAGCCTCTTTTATAGATCGTTCTTCCTCTTTTTCTTCATTCCAGTATGCCGTAGTCGTGACTAGAATACTAGAATACGTGATGTTATATTTTTTTGTTTGCTTCACTGCAGGGCCGTAGCCAGGATTTTTTTTCGGGGGGGAGGGGGGCGGGGTTTCATTCGAAGAAAATTGACATTGACTTGCCATTACTGATGATGAGCCCGACCTCAAAAAAATTAACAAAAATAGTCAGAGGCTCATTTTTTTCAAATGATTATCAGTGGGAATTCGGGCCATGATAAGGAATCCGGCTGAGGTTGGCTTATATTCCCAAAATTCGTGCAGTTACTGCATTGAAAGAGGTCTTCCGAGTCGGGGTAATGGGTTAATTACATTTTAAGATTGTTTCCTAAAACTTTGGAGCTAATCCACTACTACTGCCCTACATGGTTTGCTAGTGTTTGTGAATGAATTTTTTATACTGAACATGAATCAGAGGTCAAAATTTGCCCATCACGCCACGTTTTAGAAAAAATTTTTTGGCCATTTTTTTAAATTGGAGAGCTGAACACAGGCGTGCTACAAACTTCAAAATCCAGAAATTATAGGCTGAATCATGCCCTTCCAAATGAGCCCTACACCCGAAACTGTAAATCAAAAACAGAAAAACTAGAAAAACTATAAATGCTAAATTGCTCAGCATCACATTCTCTTTTTGTATCCAAAGTCAAACCTTATGTCAAAGAAAACAAATCGGATCTGGTCGCATAGTGTAATTACGATTTCAAGTTTATTTTTTTATATTTGACTTTTTAGAAAGAAACCGATGGAAGTAAAAAATATTTAAAAACTGTTCTATAGATTTTATTTTGACTTTTTTTTCATCCACTGGCAATTAATATAAAAAAATAAAAGAAAGTTTCTACATTTCGGGGGGGTGGGGTCAGAACCCCCAAAACCTCCCCCTAAATACGGCCTTGCTTCACTGCTATTGGTTGTTTTCGATAGCGTAATATTTTTGCATAAACAATTTCAAATTTTCGATCGCAGTAGGCTGCCTTGTTCACTGTCGAAGTAGCGCAATGATGCCGTTATGCTTGTGTGTGCTGTTAATGGCATGATTCGTTGTTGTTGTTCTACACGTATGATATTATTCTGCTGTTTCTGCTATCCCAGTTGAAAAAAACACTGGGTCGTCGACTTTTTAATATTCCCAGTGGGAACAATGTTACATTGTGAGGTGCAATTTGGTTGGGTCAAAATTGTGCCATCACAAATTATACAAATTTCACCACCAAAAACCCAATATTAACATAAAAAATACTTGAAAATATATATGGGGTCTAGCCAGACTCATTGGGTACGACTATCGAAATATCTGCCTAACGAAGGATTAAAGCGATTGCATCCTAACGGGGAAAGTCACCTTGCTTCATAAAAAACATCTTTGATAGTAATTTCGCCGTTCAAAAAATTTTTTGTATAGGCAGTCCTGAGATTGTTCTACGGAAAAATTCAATACACCTTTCTTTATGAAATTTGAATTTTCTCTTTAAGATTTTTCTTTTATTCATTTATTACCGTCAACGTTTACAATAGTCTTGTCTCTACCAAAAATTCAAACAAGTTTTTTCAATTATGAACTGCAACGTTTAAAGCCAACAATAAAAACGTTGTTAAAAAATATATAAAAATGAATATGTACTCGTGAAAAAAAAAAAATTATATTTCCATACCACAATTGCTACCAATTCAATTAAATTAAATTAAAGATCCCCTCCAACTAATTGCGCCATTTAATGGAATATTTAAAACGAAAATATCACAAAAAAAAGTATACAAAAAACCATAAAGCAGTTACGCCTATACCAATTATGGTTTCACTCTTAATTATATAATTGCCACGATAAGAGAGTTGGGCGGAGTTGAAAGACTCTCTCAGGCTGAAATTATAAAACGGCGGCGTACTTTATATGGCACACTCTGGCTATCAGCCATTCGGGCTGTGTTTGAAATGAAACAATGACAGCAGCAAAGAATTGACACTAATTGAAATATGAACTGAAAATGGAAATTCGAAAAAACAAACAGTTAAACACTGTAGAAGCTCAAAAACAGCTCATAAAAAAGATATAAAAAAAACCCAAAAACAACATTAAACAGATAAAGAAATCATAAAAAAAAATTGTAAATATGTGAAAAAAATTATAACTGAAATATGAAATTTTTAATAAATAACGCCCATAAAAATATGATGAAATAAAAATGAGATGTTTATATTTAATTGATTATAAATAATTTAATGTGCGTAACGGAAGAGTATTTAAATTTAAATATTAAAACCATGAAATTAAATGAAACCTCTAAAAGTGAAGCTAAAATGGAAGCAGTAGAATTTGAAATAAATTGCGTAAATTTAAAAACGCAATGAAAAACTTAAACTCTGTTTTATAAGCTTTCAAGCATGAGAGTAACCGCTCAAAAAAGAGCGAAAGAGAGAGAGAGGAAGAGAGAGAAAGAGCGCAAATACACTGCTTTTTGTGTTGTTGTTCTTTGGTGCATAGAAATGTTTGAATACAATTCAAGTAACGTCATCTAATGGTGACCATTGGAGGATATAGAATTTGGATTAGACTATAGACTAGTTTGGCAAAAAAATTAAACAAAAAATTTAGACCAAAATTCAAACCAAAATTCGGACTAAAATACATATGAAAAATTAGATTAAAAATTAAATCAACACCAATTCGAAAATCAGAGTAAATTTTATACTAAAAATCAAACCAAAATCAGCCAAAATGCAGCCAAAAATCAAAGCTTATTTCGGGCCAAAACCCAGACTAAAATTTATACCAAAAACAGACAAAAAATTTACCTCAAAATTTAGACCAAAACTCAACCCAATAATCTGATTAAAAATTAAGTCAAAAACCAGACTAAATTCGGATCAAAAATCGGAGATACTCTCAGATCAAAACTTAAGATACATAAAATCGCACTTAAATTTAGATCACAAGTTAGGCCAAAATTTAGAACAAAAATCAAAGCAAAATAAAGACCAAAAAAATATCAAAAATCAGAGCAAATTTTAGACCAAAAATTTCTGCGAAAATCGGGCCAAAAATCAAAGTTAATTTCGGACCAAAACACTGACTAAAAAGTAATCCCAAAATTAATCCGAAAATCAAGTCGAAAATCAAAGCTAATTTCAAACCAAAACCCAGATAAAACTTTATACCAAAAAAAAAAAAAAGACAAAAAATTGCACCACAGTTTTGACCAAAAATCAATCCAATAATCTGATTAAAAATCAAGTCAGAAATCAGACAAAACTCAGATCAGAAATCAGACTTAACTCAGATCAGAAATTAGAGATAGTCTCAGATTAAAACTCAAAACAAAATCGAATTTAAATAAAGATTACAAGTCGGGTCAAAATTTAGCACAAAAATCATAGCATAATGGAGACCAAAAACAGAACAAATATTGAGTAAAAATGTTACGAAATGTAAAGACCTAAATTCAAAGAAGATTTTTAACGAAAATGTAAAACAATTCTTGCTTAATCCGAATCAAAAATCAATCCGAAATTTAAGTCAAAAATTAATGAAAATTTAGACTAAAAATCGAATTAAACTCAGTCTAAAAATCACACATAAACTGATGTTAAAAAAAACAATATAAATTTTAGATCAAAGCCAGTACCAAAACCAGATGCCAAATCAGACTCAAAGTCAAAGTAAAATAAAGTCCGAAAACAAACTATAAATCATATAAGAAATCTGACCAGAAATCAGAACAGGTTTTGACAAAACTTAAACAAAAAACCAGGGAAAATTTTAGACTAAAATAGGAATAAAAATCTGACCAAAAATTACGCTAAGATTTAGACATAAACTCAGGTCATAGGAAGGCCAAAATTTAGGACAAAAATCAGATGAAAATACAGACTAAAGAATAGACCAAAAGTTAGATAAAGTTTTTCTACATAATGAGAATTTTAATGCAATTTCAATCGAAACCACGCAATTTCGTCTCAGTGGGAACATAGTATTACTTTCTCTCACTTATACTTTAAGTCACAGTAACAACTTTTACTACCTTGAAGCGCACAAAGATTTCATTATCCTTCCTGTCCCCATTTTCTACATTTATCATATTTAAGTATTTTAAAAACTATAAAAAAATAACAAAGTGTATGAATTTTGTGACCCTCCTCCTATGTAAACAAAACCACAAATTTGTTGTTAGCTTTTGAAACCAGCAACAAAAATTGCAAATATTATGTAATTGCACTTGTATTTATGGTGTATTTAACTGTAACCTTAAACTTCCCAGCCCCATTCTGTACTCTTGCCGACCCTTCTAACTTGCATGTATATCTTTTATTTTAAGTATTATATTTAAAATAAAGTGAGCACGGTTTACATTTATGGTTTTAATATGCGAATATTTTGTATGCGGTTTTATGTACAATATTTGTACCTGTAAATTTTTGTAGCTTTTTTACTAACTATAGTAGTAGCTTAGGATTTTGATGTAATTTATATATGAGTGTATGGTGAGTGAGTTTATATATGATTAGTGTTAAAAGTGTGTAATTATAACAATTATTATTTCTAATTTACCATTACTTATGAGCTCTAAGGAGTCATCAGCTTCAACTGGTCGAATAAATCACGCACGAAGGTGGCAGCCTGAGCATCGGTAACCGAGTGCCTGCCATCGAAATCAGCTACTCGAATGGTTCAAAACGTTCTTGATTAAATTTTAGTGCAGCCCAAAAAATGCGAAATCTCTCGATTTACGTCGCGATTACTTTCAAAAAACGACGTAAATCGAAATGAGATAATTGAGAAAATATCCTGAACAAAAATACTTTATTTCCAAGATGTAAATCGAAAGATGTCATACAATTTAACGATGTAAATCGAAATATTTGCAACAACTTACCGACGTAAATCGAATAATTCAACGACGTAAGCAGAGAAATGCTACATTTTTGCGAACTTTTGATTTGAATAAGGAATCTGAATTACGACTGAGTTTTTGTCTGATTTTTGGTCTGGATTGGTGCAATTTATGGTTTGTGTTTTGGTCTGGATTATGGTTCAATTTTTGGTTCGAGTTTTGTTCTAATAGACAGTATGAATTTGATCGAGGGTTTACTGTACAACTCATTTCAAGAATCCCTCTACTTATAATTTTTCACCCTAATAAATAAACGACAACAAAATTAAACTATGAAATATTGAGAAGTTCTTCTCATATTTTATTCATTTTCACTTCAATGCAATTTCAATTTATAAACATTTATGAATTTTTATTATTTTTAATAATGTCAATAACATCAGATTCAATTATGCTTAATGTGCTTGAAAATTTATATAATAACAAACAAAAAAATTTTAAATCTATTGAAAATAATTCAATTAAAATTCACTTTATTTTTATCAATGTCAACCGCATTTTTGTTTACCAATTCTCGGTTTTCACGCCAAGTTTAACACAAATGACTGCATTGTTTAAATAAATTTTTCAAAAAAAAATATTTATAAAATATAAATTGTCATTGACAACCAGTTTGAGTAGAAACCATTGAAAGTTAAAACTATTTAAACTTGAATTGCAGAATATTAAAACACAAATACCAAAAAAATAATCACCTATTGATTGATCCCCGCTTACTTAATTGGGATTCCAGTTTAAATGCGGTAGAAGGGAGTAAACAGCCACTGCAATAGCAAATCTCTCTCTCTCTCTCTCTTTCTCTTTCTCTTTCTCTCTTTCTCTCTCTTTCTTTCTCTTTCCTATATTTTTCTCAAATTCCTATTCTTCTCTCAATAAACTGAGTACTATGGAAAGCGGTGATGTATCTAAATGGGGAAGGAGCTACAGAGCATAGAACACATGAGACAATACTGAGAGAGCCGACGTCGACGTTTCCACTCATTTATATGAGGCCGCTTCCCTTACGCTTAAATAAAACAAAAACTTAATCGCCGACGTCGGTTCTCTCAGTGGCGTCTCATGTGTGCTACGCTTAAGAGTGCCAATTTGCTTTGTGCCTCAGGTAAGTGATTGCTTAACTTAAGTGAGAATCCAGGGCTACTCTAATTAAATTAAGTTTTCAGTTTTTGGGTCAGTTTTGTTAACTTGATTATGGTTTTGGTCTGGTTTTTGAGCTGTTCTTTTGGTCTGATTTTAGTCAAAATTCTGAATATCAGTTTAAGTTTTGGTCTAAATTTTAACTTGACGTTTAGTCTGAATATCGGCCTGGTTTTTGGTTTAAGTTTTGGTCTCAATTTTGACCAGAATTATGTCTGAATTTTGGTCTGGCTTCGGTTTGTTTTTCGTTTAAATATTGGTCTGAGTTAGTCTGATCTAGTCTGCTCTGCATTGCCGGATCCAGAGGAAGAAGAGAAGGGGGGAGGGGGGGCGGCGGGGGCTTATGAGGCTAAAATATAAATGCTTATAATCTTTTAAAGCCTTTCTACAGCGATATTGTTTATCATATTTGGAGTATGCATGTAAAAATTCGTATTTTTTTCGTAATTTGGACATTTATTGTGAAAAAGTGATTATAAATTTATTCTTTAAAATATTGTCCATCGTTAGCCACGGATTCCGCGTCCAAAAGAACTCCTCATCCTTTGAGGCTATCCACGAATCGACCCATTTTTTGAGTTCTTCGAAGAAACGGAAGTGCTATTCAGCCAGGCCATGTGTCATCGATCGGAACAAGTGGTAATCAGAAGGAGCAATGTCTGGAGAATACGGCGGGTGGGATAGCACTTCCCATTTCAGCGTTTCCAAGTATGTTTTTACTAGCCTTGCAACATGCGGCCGAGCATTGTCGTGCTGAAGAATAACTTTGTCGTGTCTATTCTCATATTCTGGCCTCTTATCCTTTAATGCTCGGCTCAAACGCATCAATTGTAGTCGGTAGCGGTCGCCAGTGATCGTTTCATTCGGTTTCAACAGCTCATAATACACGACACCTTTCATATCCCACCACGAAATACACAGCATGAGCTTGGATACATGGATGTTCGGCTTTGCCGTTGATGTTGATGCATGTCCGGGCGGTCCCCATGATTTTTTACGCTTTGGGTTATCGTAACGTATCCACTTTTCATCGCCAGTCACAATACGATGCAGAAAACTCTTTTTTTCTGTCGTTCAATCAGCCGTTCACATGTGAAAAATCGTCGTTCGACGTCTCTCGGCTTCAATTCGTACGGCACCCAATTTCCTTGCTTTTGAATCATTCCCAATGCTTTTAATCGTTTGGAAATGGTTGATTGATCAACTCCTAAAGATTCTGCAAGTTCTTGTTGCGTTTGACATAAATCTTTTTCGAGTAATGCCTTCAATTCTTCATCTTCGAACCTTTTCGAGCTGCCTGTACGTTCCCTGTCTTCAACATCAAAATCACCACTTTTGAAACGGGCATACCACACCTGACACATTCTAACGTCTATAGCACAGTCAGGATAAGCTTCAGTGAGTAAACGATGTGCTTCAGTTGCGTTTTTCTTTAAATGGAAGAGGCAAATTAAAACTTCCCGCAAATGTTGTTTTGTTAGCATGAAATTCGACATTTTCAGCTATAGTAAAACACTTTTGTAAAATTATGAAAATTATTAGACAGATCAATTCTTATAGTATTTTTGGCGCTCTTCGAGATAGAATAGCTGTCAATGTCAATGATAGATATGAAGTTAGTCACAATTACGAGTTTATACATTCATTCTCCCAATATATACTTTGACCACAATAAGTCTGAAATATTTAGATCAGTTTTTAGGTGCCACAGATTTCGGAAGTCTGATAATGGTTTTGGTTTGAGTTTTGTTCTGTTTTTACGTCTGGTACCTTGGACGACCTCGACAGTCTAGTGAGCAGTGCATTAGACTTTCATCCGGGAGGTTCGGGTGCGATTTCCGCCTTGGCCTGGTGGTTAATTCTCATAACCTTTTTATATTTACTATCGAAATGAAGTGTATGAGAATTATAAGCAAGTGTATAAGTTCACAACTTGGTTGGTAATGGCAAAACCAACAAGCTGATAAAAAACTTGCACACCGCCTTTCGGAATCGGCATTAAACCTAACCTAATCTAGCCTAGCCTAACCTAACCTTTTTTTTTTTTTTTTTTGTTCGTTGGCAGATGAAAATCTTGCATAGATACCGCAGAACTTCAGTTCTACGGTTATATCGGATTCCTACCGACTAAATCCACCTACTTCCTCTTCTTCCACTCTCCCCGCGGGACTATCTCTACGTATTACTTCGCGGGGCTGGATCAGCTTAAGCTGTGCATCGTTAATTACTGACTTGTTCGTTTTGCCGTCTTAGCCGTTCAAAGCGTAGCAATTCTTGAATCACAGTAGCAGCCATGCTGCAAATGTTTTTTCATCCTTGTGTTGACGCCAGCATATGTTTAACCATATTGATTGGTGTAATTCTTACGCCGAACAAGTTCGTCAGTTGTTCGCGTTCTGAGGACAGTTGAAAAACGCGTGCTTTGTATCCTCAGGTACATCATTACACAATGTACAGAATGGGTCTGTTTCGCGGTTAAAACGATGTAGATACGAACGGAAACATCCATGCCCGCTGAGAATCTGCGTAATATAAAAATCGACTTCGTCATGCTTTCTATTGCACCATACTCCAACATCAGGTATCAGCCGATATGTCCAGCGGCCTTTGGTAGCGGTAAGCCACATGTTCTGCCATGCATCAAGATATCGGTGAGCTGCTGCTGCGCGTATTTCTGCCCGAGACGCTTTTTCCGGTTCGCGCCTGTTTCCTAACCTAACCTAATCTAACTTAACCTAACCTAACCTAACCTAGCCTAACCTAACCTAACCTAACCTAACCTAACCTAATCTAACTTAACCTAACTTAACCTTACCTAACTAAAAGCATGGTCTCAATTTCGGACTCAATTTTGGTCTCAATTTCGGTTTCAATTTCGATCTCAATTTTGACCTTATTTTTGGGTCTAAGTTTTGGTTCCTTTTATATTCTGAATAGCGGTCTGACTTTTGGTCTTATTTTAAGTTTGGTTATTGGTTCCTTTTTTGATCTGATTGGTCTAATTTGTGGTCTAAACTTTGATGTGATATTTGGTGTGAAATTCCGACCAAGTTTTGATCTGAATTTGATCTTCTTTTTGTTCTGATATTTAAATTAAGTCTGGGTCTAAATTCATTCTGAGTTTCGGTCTGATTTTTTATTGTATTTTAATTATGACTTAATTTCTGGTCCGAATTTTGGTTTGATTTTTCAGAATCAAAATGATTTGAGTTTTGGATCGATTCGATTTGAATTTTAGTTTGATTTTCGATCTTAGTTTTAGTTTATTTTTTTTTTTTTATTTGAATTTTTATGAGAATTTAATCTGAATTTTGGTCTGACTTTCGATTTCGCTTTTTCTCGGAATATAGTCTGAATTTTGATCTGAATTGTAAATAAAATTTGGTTATATTTTTGGTTTGATTTTCATTTCAATTTCTGGTCTAGTGTTTTGGTATGTGCAGAGTTTCGGGCTGACTTTTGGTGTCACTTTTGATGAACAATGGATCTGAGTTTTTTTCTGATGTCTAGTTTGATTTTTAATCTAAATTACGATAACTTTTGGCTTGAATTGTGGTCTGAATTTTGATCTGTGTTTTGGTTTAAATTTTTGTCCAAATTTTTGGTTTAAATTTTGGTTTAAATTTTGACTTTCGGTTTGACTTTAGGTCTGCATATCGCTTTCAATTTTTGATCATATTTCTGATTTAAAGTTTTGAACAATTTTTGAGTTAAATGAAATCAGAGTTTTTTTCTGAAAGTTTGGTCTGATTTTTAGTTTGGATTTAATTTCTGTTCCGTTCTAGTTTTTTGGTGTTATTTGATTTGATCATTGACTGAATTTCGGTCTGACATTTGCTGCCACTTTTGATTAGAAGAATAATAGTTTTGTTGTGATTTCTGATTTGATTTTTAGTCTGAATTACAACTGATATTTGGTCTGAACTTTTGTCTAATTGTTGGTCTAACTTCTAGTGTTGGTCTAATTCGAGCCAATTTTTTATTAATTTGGGTCTGAATTTTGGTCTCTACTTTGGATTTATTTTTCCTCAGCCTTGGTTCTAACTTTTCTACTCAATTTTATATGAATTTCGGTCCGAAATTTCACCACAATTTGGTCTAATTTTTTGTTTAAATTTAGCCTGAATTCGAACTGATTTTTGGTGTGAATTTTGATTTAAATTTCTGCCCAATATTTGGTTTGAATTTTGATCTGATAGTCGATCTGAATTGGGTCTTTATTTTGGTATGACTTTCGGTTTTGGTCTAAGTATCGGGTGCGATTTCGGTCTGATTTCCGATTTGAAGTTTTGTGAGATTTTTAGGTTGAATTCAGTCTTTATTTTTGTATGACTTTCGGTTTGACTTTGGTCTAATTATCGGGTCCGATTTCGGTCTGATTTCCGATTTGAAGTTTTGTGAGATTTTTAGGTTGAATTCAGTCTTTATTTTTGTATGACTTTCGGTTTGACTTTGGTCTAAGTATCGGGTCCGATTTCGGTCTGATTTCCGATTTGAAGTTTTGTGAGATTTTTAGGTTGAATTCAGTCTTTATTTTTGTATGACTTTCGGTTTGACTTTGGTTTAAGTATCGGGTCCGATTTTGGTCTGATTTCCGATTTGAAGTTTTGCAAGATTTTTAGGTTGAATTCAGTCTTTATTTTTGTATGACTTTCGGTTTGACTTTGGTCTAAGTATCGGGTCTGATTTCGGTCTGATTTCCGATTTGAAGTTTTGTGAGATTTTTAGGTTGAATTCAGTCTTTATTTTTGTATGACTTTCGGTTTGACTTTGGTCTAAGTATCGGGTCCGATTTCGGTCTGATTTCCGATTTGAAGTTTTGTGAGATTTTTAGGTTGAATTCAGTCTTTATTTTTGTATGACTTTCGGTTTGACTTTGGTCTAAGTATCGGGTCCGATTTCGGTCTGATTTCCGATTTGAAGTTTTAGTCTTAGGTGTTCTTGAATATTGGTCGATTTTTTTATCTTCATTTTGGTTTGAGTTTTAGTCTGATTTCCGAAGCTTTTTCTTGAAGTTCTACTGCTACGACAGTGGACTCTGCTGGGTATTCTAAGCTTAGCAGGGTATACTCCTTTTATTCAATATCCCATTAGAAATGATTTTAACCTGTGTAATGCAGTTGTTGTATTTTTTATTAACTTTCCCTTATTGTGGCATAATTGTATCGAAAAACTACTTACTCTACATAAAAAATAAAAGATTCATCATTCAAAAAGTGTAAATCTTATATTAATTACAAGTAATTTTTAACATTCCCCTATAAACAGCGTTAACTTTAATTTAATACACAAGCGAAATGCAAGCAGAAAATCATAAAAAC
The DNA here is from genome assembly GCA_963691655.1 of Toxonevra muliebris. NCBI lineage: Eukaryota > Metazoa > Arthropoda > Insecta > Diptera > Pallopteridae > Toxonevra > Toxonevra muliebris. Next base: position 75,695,793 of record OY829328.1, read on the forward strand.
AAAACAAAAAAGTTTGGTAAAGCAATAAAATTACTTTACATACACAAGGGTTCAATTTTTGAAACTCCTGCTATAGCTGACTATATACTTTTTGCGTCGTACGGACATAATTTGTTAAAATTTATTTAAATCTCAACCCTTAGACACTTTGGCCAAACACACACAAGCACTTAGTTATAGAAGAGAGGGAGAGAGAGAGGGAGAGAGAGAGGGAGAGAGAGAGGCAGAGTGGAAAAGAGAAAAAGGGAAACGCATAGAAACGCAGCTATGTGAGATAAAGGCACGCAACTCAAATTCAAACGATACAGAAGGCGAGGAATAAAAAACCAAACCACGGACACACGCACTTATACTCTTACACGCACACATATACGCATATGTAAGGCACACTGGCATAGACAATTTAGCTTTTGGTATTTCTTGTTTGCTTTTTCCTACTTTTTTTTTTCGTATTCAGTTCATTCCTAATAGTGTAAAATTCCCAAGGATGTGACACCTGTGGTGTATAGCTTTTGTAACCTAAATATCCATAAATCAAGATTTTTTCACCTACCTGCAAGACAGGCACACATACACACTCACATATACATGCATGCATTCATGTATTGTTGATGATGCCTGACGCCAGCACCAATGTTGTAGTTTTACTCATACATACATACACACATACACACATAGTATCAAGTGAAGGCCATCATCAGCAACAGTAAAGCACTAACGCCAACATCTCACCAACCAACCATCAGAGTAGTAGTAGCAGCAACAACAACAACAACAATAACACCAGCACCACCAGGAAGCAAAGTACCATTGAGAGCAGCATAAATAGCAGCAACCTTTTTGCGAAAATATCACGGGATTTTAATAGTGTACGTATGTATGTGTATGTATGCATATGCAAAAGTGTGAAATAAAAGATTTTAACATGCTTGAGCCGTATACATACATACATACATACATACATACATACATACATAGCTACATATGAGTGAGTCTTTCTGTTTTGGTATGTAAGGATGTATGAAACGCGTTCTTTCATGTATGAAATATATCTGAGGTTTAAGAAAAAGGTATTTTGTTATATTGTATACTTTTTTTCTTTCTTTTTTTTGGAGCTTGCATTTTAAAAATATATGAATTCATGCAACGCTTGTGGTACATTCTAGTAGCTCAGACCAACACACACGCACATACATACACACTTGCTTTTCACACTAAAAACCCGAATCTTCTTTACACAGTTCGTTTCACGCCATCACCGCTGCACACACACACACACACTCAACTCAACTCACATACCCTGACACTGACATGTATATATCCTATCTACCAAACATTGAGTAGGAAAGGATTCAAAGCAGCTGCTAAAGGTTTATGCTATCAGTGCTTCATAAAAAATAAAAAAAAACCAAAGAAAGAAAGAAAGAAGAAAAAAGTAAATATATTGGCGTACTACTTCTGTTAGTGTAGTGTTTCACTAGAGATAATATTTTGTCATAGCCCAGGTGACAAAAGCATTAGCTCTAATGAAATCATTAAAAGCTCTAATATAGTATGATCAAAATGAGTGAAGAAAAAGAAGTACGTTTTAAAATTATTAATAATTTTCAAAAAAATCCAAATTTGTCCTACAAAAAATTGGCCAAAGAATTGAAGGTCTGTCATCAAACTGTTTCCAATGTCATCAAACAGTTTCAGGAGAATTTGACCATCGATAGGAAACCTGGTTCGGGAAGAGAACAAGAACCACATGATATTGGGGAAGCCAAGAAAATAGAAATAAAGCGCGGTTCACGCAAAATTGGCACGCAGGAAACTTGCTGTATCTTTTTAACCAGAACACTCAGAATAACAAATAATGCATTAAATGATAAGTTTAATATTGTGTTTTAATACTATAATATTAAAAGATCTAAATTTCTTTGTTGTGCAAAAAGTTCCGGGTATTCCTTTTAATGGACCCCATCAACCTTTGAACATCCGCTCTGGATACTTTTGCGGCTATTTGGTTCCATTTTAGTAACATTGAATTCACATTTTTGGCAATACCTGCATTTTTCTTCAACTTATATTTTGTAATAGCCCAGTATTTTTCGATCGGTCGAAGCTGGGGGCAATTGGGTGGATTCATATATTTGGGCACTACATCTACTTTATTTGTCTGATACCAATCCATGGTTTTCTTAGAGTAGTGGCAATTGCCTAAATCAGGCCAAAACTTCACTGGCGAATGGTGGTGACGAACAAATGGCAATAGTCGTTTCGAAAGGCACTCTTTGATGTAAATATCATAGACGTCATAGAAGAGGATGTCACAAATGCCCTGGATTTGAGACCACAGCTGCAAATAGCCTGCCACACCTGCCTGCTTTCTTTGCAAATTTATCCATTTTTATGCACTTCAATTTTGAGGGTACATTACCACGATTCGTTGCCATATAAAACTTTTGACCTGGAAGTTGTTTAGGATCAAATTTTACGTATGATTCGTCATCCACAATAATGCATCCATTGAATTTGGTCAAAACATTATTATAAAGAAGACGAGCACGTTTTTGGGCCAGCAAATTCTGTTTGTCTGTTCTATTTGGATATTTTATAGCACGATAGCACTTTAGCTCAGCTTTTATGCGTATTCGTCTAGCAGTAGTTTTGCTGGTATTGAATTTTTTGGCACGATCGCTATCCGATAGTCCGGGATTGATTTTGATGGACCTCAAGAACTTTGTCTTTAATTTTAGGTTGGTGGTTCCCGTTTTGTTCACAACTTTTTTAGCTCTTTCAACACTAAGAGTTTCTTTATATCGTTTTATAACTGTACATACCGTTCTTTTGGAGATATTTAACACTTTCGCAATCTTTGAACCAGACCACGACGGGTTTTCAATAAATCTGTTCACAATCAATTTTCTATTTGCAGCTTCCATTGTGCACACAATCACCAACTTGCGATCAATTAATATGAAAAATTTATCAACTAACCGTAACGGTATTGTAAACAAATCTCAGTAAAAAATTTGTTGTTCTTATGACGTGGCGACCACAACAAAGCGTGCCAATTTGGCGTGAACCGCGCTTTATTGAAAAGATCTCCAAACACATCGGACTATTTGGTGCGAAAAGTTAAAGCCAATGCAGGTTTGAGAACATACAAAGTCCAAAAAGTTCCAGACAGGTAGGTAGGTAGGTAGAGTGGCTACTCCCTCTAACAGAGAGAGCACAATTAGCGCTACAGTGCCGTTTTGATACCACAACCTCATTTGTGAAAGGGTGTTTGTACTTTGTTATCTAGAGCCAGTTCGTGAGATTGAGAAATTGAAGTAGTTTTCCAATTTCGAGTTTGGAGACCTTGGTTATGTCGTCTAAAAAAGGTTTCTGGAATAGTTTTAATCTGGTTGTAGCAAGAGCCGGGCAATATCAGAGAAAGTGGGTTAGAGTCTCTCTTTCTTTAAGGTTGTTGCAGCTTCTGCAGTGTGTGTTTTGTGGGATACGGAGTCTGACCGCATGGTCTCCTATTGCCCAATGCCCCGTCAGTACAGCAGTCAGTCTGGCAACATCAGACCGGGTGTGACAAAGAAGGTCTTTGGTCCTGCTATAGTTGAATTTTGGCCATGTTTTCCTGGTTGCGCCGCATGTGAAGAGGCTTTGTCACCTGCTATCTGCAAGGGTAAGAAAGTAAGAGAGTATATCAGCCTTGATTTTATTCAGGGGAATTGCCAAAATCCAGAGCTGAACCTCGCCTCGCTAATTCATCGGCATTTTCATTGCCTTCGATGTTCCTCCTGTGATCAGGAACCCAAATAAGGCCAATGTCTAGCCTGTGATTTAGGGTGGCGAGTAATTCTCCGCATTGGTTGACTAATCTAGAAGATATTATGTCTAAGCCTAGGGCCTTGATTGCCGCTTGGCTGTCTGTGAAGATGGCTACTTTAGCCTTCCTTTGGATTTTGGTCAGTGCTTTGCAGGCTTCTCTGATCGCCAGAAGTTCGGCCTGGAAAACACTGGCTTCATTCGGGAGTCTAAAAGATTCGGCGATACTGAGGTGTTCTGAGTAGACTCCCGCACCGACCCCGCAGTCCATCTTTGACCCATCGGTGTAGAGTTCTATCTCAAGACCAACTCTCACATGGTTTTTTCTCCAATCTGCTCTTGTTGGAAACAAGGTGTCAAAACCCTTCTTGAAGTCAAATTTTGGTATCATGTAGTCAGTGTTATGTTAGTTTGGTATATTCGATACTTGTAATAGAATTCTGCTGTGTCTGTAGTTTTCGGAAGTCTAGGACCTTATTTCTTTTAGTCTGGATGTGGAAGCTTTGATATATTGTTCCATAGGAAACAAGTGTACTAGCACGTTTAGGGCCTCCGTCGGGCATGAGCGGATAGCACCTGTAATGCCTATGCAAGCTGACCTTTGAACTCTACCCAGTTTAATTTGGTTATATCTCTTCCTCTTGGCAGGCCACCATACTACTGATGCATACGTCAGGATTGCCCTTATTATTGATGTGTATGACCACAGAGCTACTTGTGGGCTTAGACCCCACTTTTTTCCGAGCATTCGTTTACAAGTATATAAGGCTATGTAGGCCTTCTTGATTCTAAGTTCTATGTTGGCTTTCCAACTGAGCTTAGTGTCAAGAATGACCCCTAGGTATTTGGTGTTCTTTGAGTGAGTTCAAAGCTCCTTCCATAATCTCGCTTATTATGTTTGGAAACAGACCTGACACTATGATCACCACATCATCCGCATACGCTATCATTTTGATCCGTCTTTTGTTGAATTCAGTCAGTATGCCAGACAGGAATGCTGCAAAAAATTTAGACACCAAATGTAGGGCTCGGAAATTAAAATCGAATTTCATACAAAAATATTCATGTTATATAATGGACGACGAAACGTAAGTACTGGCAGATTTTACGCAGCTTCCGGGTCAAAAATTTTATGTTGCTGATGCTCGAGGAAATGTCGAAGAACAATTTAGAATCCAAAAGCAGACAAAATTTCCTAAAAAATTCCTGGTATGGCAAGCTATATGCAGTTGCGGCAAAAGAAACAAGTCATTGTTTACAATGGGCTCTATAAATACCGAAATATACATCAAAGAATGTTTGAAAAAAAGGCTTCTTCCTTTCATAAGAGAGCACAATGCGTCAACATATTTTTGGCCCGATTTGGCATCATGTCACTACGGCAAGAAATCTCTGAAGTGGTACCAATGTAATAACATAGTTTTTGTACCAAGAGAGGCCAATCCGCCAAATTGTCCGGAGCTAAGACCAATGGCGAGATATTGGGCTCTTGTGAAAAGAAACTTAAAGAGCACAAAAAAGGTGTCCCAAAATATCGAATATTCGATTTTAAAAGGAGATGGGCAAACTGTACCAAAAAGGTGTCTGAAGTTTTGGTCTAACTTTTCACCAAAATTTGTTCTAAGTTTTCTTCAAATTTTTATTTGAATTTTTGTCAGTATTTCGGTTTAAAATTTTCTCATAATTCGGTCTAATTTTTTGTCGAAATTTAGTTCGAATTAGATCTGAGTTTTAATCTTAGTTTTTATTAAAATTTGTTTGCAAATTTTCTACCAATTTTTATTTGAGTTTTTGTCTGAAGTTTGGTTTAACATTTCCCTACAATTTGGTCTAATTCGTTGTCGAAATGTATTACGAATTTGATCTGAATTTTAGTTTCAGATTTAGTCTAAGCTTTCATTCAAATTTTTTCTAAATATTCTATTCATTTTTCTTTAAATTTTTGTCAGAATTATGGTCAATTTTCTTTCCTCACATTTTGGTAAAATTTTTTGTCGAAATTTAGTTCGAATTAGATCTGATTTTTACTTAGAGTTTTTTTTAAATTATTATCAAATTTTTATCAATTTTTTAGCTGAATTTTGGTTTTGATTTAATTTAACCTTGGCTGGAACTTATATGTTTGCATTTGTTTTGAATTTTCGTCTAATTTTTATTTGAATTTTGGTTTAATTTTTTATCTGATTTTTAATTTGAGCTTTGGAACTGAATTTGATGTGAATATTGGTTCCATTTCTATTCTGATTGTGAATTTAAATTTTTCAAACAAAAAATTTTGAGTCAGAGCTTTTCTGAAATTTCTTTTTAATTTTGATCTGATTTTTGGTCCAAATTTGGACTGTCAGGATTTCGATTTGATTTTATCATCTGATTTTCGATTTATTCTCTAGGGTTCTCTGGACCATCTGTGATGTTTTGAGGGTATCCATTCCTTCAAGTGAAAGACATAACAACTAGGTCACCCCGGAAAGTTTTGTAGTGTAAATTAACGTTCAAAGAATATGAAAATCTTCAAAATCTTATTTCCCAGAAATTCACTTACGGAGAGTCTCATATTATTATACGCAAATGATAGCCTAAAAAGTATGAAAAGTGTTCTTAAATCAGTTTTATCTACTGGGTTACACTCAAATACAAATTTTTTGTGTGTGTATGCTCCTAAGGAAATCATGTTTGTTAACAAAAACAACAACAAGAAGAACAAAAAAAGGTTATACCTTACAACAATTTGAATGCACGAGTATATCTTTTGTTACTTCCCTCAACCTTGTATGTTTTGAATACTGAGTGTATAATTTTCTATTTCTACATATGCACCTACTAAAAATTGTGGTTATGATGGTGTTAAAATGACCGCCATTTTTTTCAAAAATAAAAACTCTATGCTCATATGTTATGATCTTTAAAAAATGCTTAAAATATTCGAGAGCACACATACACCTGGTGAGAGGTTATTGTGTTTGTGTGAGTGAGTACATGTCGCTCTTAGGTAGTTGTTGTTGTTGTTGTTGCAAACAAATGAGCGGAAATTTGTTTACTCACATATTTTTATCTCTTCGCAAGTTGTATGTGTGTGTGTGTGTGTGCAAGTAGTGAGAAAATGTTTGTTGTACTAGTTTTACACATAAAGCTAAAGTTTCAGTTTTCATATTTTGTAGTTTGTGTATCCACATACTCTCACATACACGAACACACACGTCAGGGATAACGTATTATTTATGAAAGTATGCATAATTTATAGTTAAAGTGTTTCCTCACTCTTCGTTCCTCCATGTTTTGTTTGTTGTAAGGAAATTAAATTACAAAGTGTCAAAAATACAAAAGTAATTATTGAGTTTAATATATCAAAATCAAATTTAGATAAAAAAATAAAAAATGCAAAGGGCATAGCCGGGTTTCCATGTCAGAAATGCTACCACAACGAATCAAGTTTCGCATGAAATCTTTTGAAGTACTTAATTTAAGAATGATTTGGCTAAATTTTTATACCGTTATCTGCAGTTTTTAATAAGTAATGGCGGATTTTGTAAATTTCGTTTTTCGCGTTTTTCAGCTTAACTAATCATAGGAAAAATCTGAAAAAATTCACAGTGATTTTTTGGTTTTGAAGATACATTTGGAGTTTTTTCACGAATTTTCTAATGCGAAATTCGCAATGAAAAAAATCGCGAAACTTTTTACAAGCGATTTTTTCATACTAAAAATAGGTTTACTACTCTGATTTTTGTTATGTAAATAAGTCTCTTCCGAATACTCTCTCTACTTTTTACTTTTTTCATATTAAAAATAGGTTTACTTCTCTGATTTTTCTTATGTTAATAAGTATTCATACCCCAAAAAAATTAAAAACCGAAATTGGCATTTCATATGAAAGGCATTTACATGTAATACCATAAAGCCATGAAAAAAAGCCATTGCAGCAATTAACTATCAACTATTTTAAATTGGGATAGTTTTTTTGTGATTACCCTATGAGCAATTATTCCTAAGCCCCCATCATGGGATTGGCACAGACCCGCTAAATAATTACATCTTTATATATATAATCGTTGAGTTTTATATGTTGACCGATTGAAGTCATATTTCTAGAATATATTTTCTTAGGCGGGAGAATGAAACATAGCTATTCATAAATAGCTATTCATAAACGCTTTTAGGAAAGTGGGCGTGGCACCTCCCATACAATCCTAATAGTTTTTTGGGTATATCTCAAGAACCATTTATAGCACAGTACAGAAATTTGGTACAATAAAGAGAATTGACAATGCCATGCAACAATAAAAATATGGGTAGGATTGACAAAGGGGGTGTGGCACCTTCCATATAACCTTAATTTTCATTATTATTTTTTGTTGTTGTTTAAATGTTTATATATTTATCCAATAAACGGGATACAATTTATATGGATGCTTAGTTAACTTATTTAAGTACAAAATTAAATAGGTAAATTTTTGTTCATGGGTAAAGAGATATCTTAGGAGGCATTTATGGTGCGGTACTAAAATTTAAATTCTTTCAGTTTGTTAGATTAGTGGGTTTGGCGCCATGCTTCACTTTTATTTTCTACTACTATTTCTACTGCTATTTCTACTACTATTTTCTACTACTATTTTCTACTACTATTTTCTACTACTATTTTCTACTACTATTTTCTACAACTTTTAAACTTATTTTTTTCTACAGTTTCTTCTTATTTTCTACAACTTTTTCAACTAATATTTTCTACTACTATTTTACTACGTTTTTTCTACTATCTTTTTAATACATTTTTTTCTACAATTTCTGTTTATTTTCTACTACTACTTTCTACCATTTGTTCACTACTGTTTTTTACTACATTTTTACAGTTTCTCTACTACTATTTTTTACTATTATTTCTACCACTCTTTTTACTCCATTTAACTATTTTTATACTACTTTTTTTTCTACCTGTTTACTACCTCTTTACAGCAATTTATAATACTATTTTCTATTCCTTTTACTACTACTTTTTTCACTACTATTACTACTACTATTTTCTACTACTTTTTTACTGTTTTTTTTTTTATTTCAATTTTCTATTACTTTGCCTTTTCCTTTTTTTCCAATTTTTTTCTACTAATTTATAAAACATCTCAAGAACTTGCCTAGCTGCTATGACAAAATCCGATAGGTGGCGCTTTAACAAATTCTATATTAAATAATTTTTAGAATTAGATATAACTTCTAGCACGGTTTTTGTTATTCTTCTGCAAATTAAATACTATTAAAAATGCCAATTTTGATGCCTCATTTTTAAATCTAAATTTAAATTTTAAATTTTTTTCCAAATTCAATGTACATCTTTTAAGCTTGAATTGTCATTATCAATGTTTAGTTTTAAACAACGAGAAACTTCATTCTTCTTTATTCAAATAAACTTAAATTTTCGCGCTTCTTCGTAGAAAGTGCAGAACAACGTCTGCCGGATCAGCTAGTAAGTAAATAAAATTAATCTATTTAAGGAAAGTAAATTCAAATAAAGTATGCCAGTTTGGTACACATCCAACTGCACCTTTAATACATACATAACCAATGAACAGATTTTTAAACTAAAGGGAAAAATTCAAGATAACTCAGTTACAAACGAAGTTTTTGCTAACTTTTATAGAAATTAAGTTTGAAAACCAAAAAATTTTAAATGAAAATGATAAAAATAATAACTCAACAATATCGAACGGCTATGGCAATATTTTATATAAAAAGGCGCAATTGAGATCGTGTGAGGATTTTCAAGCCACGCGCATTCTCCGAGTCGTTTGCACCCCTCAAATCTTCTTCTTCTATAAACACATTTTAACTTCTCTTATTGCAAGTCACAGAACCGCCGACAATTTGCTGATTTGAGATACAGCCTGAGTTCTGCGTTTCTTCGAATTTGAAGTCTTAGATGCAAAAATATAGTACTTGTCTAATTTCCGAAAAGAATGAAATGATTGCGAGTCCGATTTACCTACACTCGTGAACGCCCTCGATTTTCAAACATCAAACTACTAGTTACTTGGTTTTGTTATATCACGGAAGAACCGTTAAAAATGAAAAAAAAAATATTAGTTTAATTTTAAAAAAATTCACACACAAATTTAATATGAAAAGAGTGTCACTCATCATCGTTTGGTGACGTTGATTGTAAATTTCTCTCATTTTTCCAGTTTTTTCTGCTTTTACTGTTCATTTTTATTTTGTTTTTTATTTTTTTATTTTCCATTTCCCGCAAGCACATCCATTATGCGACGAACAATTACGATGACGGCGACGACGACGATGATGGCATAAAACGCAAAATAAATAATGGTCTCCGGTAGCGAGAGAATCTATGTGTTGTTGTTGTGGCTGTTATTATTGTTGGTTGCTATTTCTGTTGTTTTTGTTAACAATGCAGAGAAATGAGCACATACGTGCGTGTGTATATGTGAGTGCATGTGCGAACGCCATTGATCGATGCCATATTGTCGATTCTGTATGAGAGTGAGGAGTACTCGGCTTGTTGCTCTTCCTCTCTCCGTCACATACTCTCATCTTCCGACATCTCTCACTCTCACTTACAGGCTGAAAGCGGCGTGTGTGTGTTTCGCAGAGAGATTTATAAAGAAAAACAAATTGAAGTTTGTTGTTAAAATTTAAACTGAAAACGCAATAAATTAAAAATATTCACATGCAGAGCAACAGCGATAACAGTACACAAAAAAAAGGGGAGTAAAAATTTGGTTGGTTTTTTTTTGGAAATAACAATAACAACGGAAAAATACAAACATAAGTTGCAGTTTGGTTTTTTGCATATTTTTTATATTTTTATTTTATTTATTTTTTTTTTTTAGCTGTTGCTTTTTAATTTGTTTGTTTTTCAACAGCAACCACTCTACTGCCATCAACTGCGTCATCGTTCTCCTGTGTTGGTGTTGACATCAATACGACTCATTTATCTAGTGGACACAGGCATGCAGCATTCAACATGCAACATAATGCATCAACATTTGACCAGCACAGCATACTATGTCGTATAAGAATACCGCATTGTTCCCCATGGAGAGTGCATATAGAAAGAGTGAAGCGAGAGATAGAGAGTGAGTACAAAAACTGCATGCATTTCTTCTCCTCCTCTTTTTTTTTTTTTCTTTTTTTATTTGAGTTACTGGCAAAATGTCCACAAACAATGAATTTATAAACGTGGCAATTGGATTTGAATTGCAACTGCAAATGACCAGAGGCAACAGAAGCGTGCAAGGAGATACCGTTTGTTGTTACAGGCACAAGCTGGCAATAGTAATATTAAAATAAATTGCTGCATTTGAGCCTTAACTGTTTTCAGAGCATACGACGTATAGGGGTTTGGTTGTGATGGGTAGCTCGTAAAGTTTATTTAACGTTGGTTGTATTGTTTTCTGCTTCGTATATTCGTATTTATTGAACTCCCTATGCAAGTGCGTTTAAAGAGAATATGAGATTATTATGGCAGGAAATGTTTATATAAGTTAAAATGAATAAATACCATAATTTGCTATTATAGCTGCAAAAATGTTAATGCATTTTTGTAGGTGGAATCTTTACTGGGGCTTGACAACAACAATAACAACAACAAAAACTGCGTTTGCAATATAAAACAACTTTATTATAGTACAAAATTATCACATTTCACAAAGATCAGCATAAATGTATTTAAGAAAAGTTATTGTTCTGTATATTTTTGGTCTCACTGGTTCAAAACATATCTCAAAGCTTCCGTAATCAAGCCTTTAGCAGGTACAGTAAGGATTTTCTTGATATTAGGCAAGCGGGGATCAAAGCCTTGAACTCCACAGCTATTTAATTCATCCTAGTATGATAGTATATACAAGGAGTACCTTACTAAAGTGCATAGGAAAAATATCAGACATATATACAGGGTGACAATTGTAAAGTGACGCAAGTTTAATACTCTGCAGCAAGCTTTGCCATTTACCGTTACTTTAATTTAAAAAGCAAATTCATTCATCATTGGCTTTGCTTTTAATTTCATTTGAATTTTTGTTATTACATTTTGAAATTTCCATAAAAATGGACAAGGAAAATATTCGTCGTGAAATTATGAAATTTCATTTGGCAAATTATAGTAGCCGTCAAATTGCAAAGGCTTTAAATTTGTCAAGTCGTACGGTAGACCGAGCTATTGTTCGATATAATGAAACTGGGGGTTTTGGAGATAGAGACCGGGGAAAATTTTCAACAGTTGCCACTACTGGTTTAACAGAAAAAATTCGAAAACGAATCAAGCGAAATCCAAGGCGCTCAATGAGAAAAACCGCTAAGGAAGTGGGAGTAAACCGTGAAACAGTGCGAATCATTGCAAAATCAAAGCATAATTTTAAGCCGTACAAGCTTCGAAAAGCTCAAGATCTGACACAAAAAAAGAAAGATTTGCGACTGCAAAGATGCAAGGCGTTGCTACGCTCCTCCGTGTTAAAAAATGTTGAAAATATCTTGTTTACAGATGAAAAAATTTTCACGGTTGAACAACATTTCAATGCGCAAAATGACCGAATGTGGCTAACATCATCATCGCAACAAAATAGGACTGTAGGCCGAGTTCAAAAGCCAGCTTCCGTTATGGTATGGACTGGAGTTTCCGCTAATGCCAGAACCCCTCTAATATTCGTTGAAGAGGGTGTTAAAATTGTCCAGGTTGTTTATCGGAGCATTTTAAATGAACATGTTCTTCCCTGGGCCCAAGATACATTCGGAAATGAAAACTGGACTTTCCAGCAAGATTCTGCACCTTTCCACATGGCAAAATTAACGCAAACATGAATAAAAGACAATTTTTCTGGATTCATAACATCTCAAGAATGGCCACCATACTCCCCAGACTTGAATCCAATGGACTACTCTATTTGGAGTATTTTAGAGAGTAAGGCTTGTGCATCTCAACACCACAGTCTGGAGTCGCCGACAAATTCATTAGAGAAAGCCTGGACTGAAATTGATCAGGAAGTCCTGCGGCGAACAGTCCAACGATTTCCGGATCGATTGAAGGCATGTGTGCAGGCTAAAGGAGGTTATATTGAATGAGGTGGGGTTCAAATGAATGCTTATATATTCAGCAATGTTAACATTTAATTGTACTTAATGGAAGTACGTCCTTTTAAAAATAACTGCTGAAATGTGTGCGTCACTTTACGATTGTCACCCTGTATTGTGTTACAGGGCATAGAAAATTTGAAAAAAAAACTTAATATGTCATGGGACACATGACAGAAGTGGAACTATGTAAAGAAAATAAATTATTTTTTTTTTTTATTAATTTCAAAGGTGACCCTGGATAAATTTAGATTGGATGAAAATTCGCTTTGAATTATTACAAATAAAAAACAATATATTCTAAATTTGAATGAATGCAATTGCATTACGATAGCTAAAATATGAAATAAATACTTTGATTAAATTTTCTATAGGTGTCTGAAAAAATTCGTTTCTCAGAAACGAAATTTTTACTAAACGAACTTCGTTCATGGAATGTTTTCATGATGAACAAACATTTATGTATCATAAACGACTGTATTCGGTTGCCATGAACGAAGATTTATTTATCATAAACGGTTCAATTCTTTTACGATGAACTAAAAACGTTTGCAATAAAATGCAATAATTACCTGAAAAATATAAAAAAGAAAGCAAAAACAATTTTCATACCTACATTGGAATTTTATTGTGGTTTTTGTTTAAATAAAATTTTCTGATTAAAAACTAGAAAAAATATATGAAATTTACATAAAATTTTATTATTAAAATTTTTGTATTGTTTATTATAAATCACACACTTTTATTTGTTTTTTTATAAACACCACGCACTTTTTTATAGACAAAAAGAAATGTGATGAAATAATTTCAATGCACAATTCAAATTCTTCAATAATGCGTTGACAAATGATACTTCCCGTTACGTTGTGTTGATTTGTTGTTGTGTGGAGTTTGTATGTAAGCGTCGCTGCTGCTACTTTTTGCGACGAGAGCGAGATGAGAGGAAAACGAAAATAAAAAGAGAAGAGAGTTGTGGACTTTCGTTTAGCAGAAACGTTTTTTGCATTTGCCAGAAAAGAAAATTGCCTTAATTTTATCGTGAACGAATTTTCGTTCATTATAAAATTGTTAATCTTTTGCAGAAAACGGTTTTTGTTTCTGCAAACACGGCAACGTTTCTCAGAAACGTTTTTGTTCAGCGTAAAAGTAATAGATTCTCCACAAACGGGCGATAAACGTTTTTTTTTTTTCTTTGCGTGTATTGTTGTTCTGCATTTTGTTGTTGTTTCTCTCGGTTTGGCTCTTGTAAAACTCCTTAAGTTCTTTTTATATATGAGAGAATAATAGTATCATAGAGACTGTGAGAGAGCCGGCATCGTTATCAAATTTTTTTCATATGAATAAAATTTTTGTATGGAAATGGGGCAGAGACTATTATTGTTAGTGTTGTTGTTTTTGGAAGAAGTTTTTTTTTTTTGTGTAAATACATACATAAATATGAGTGAGATCTTTCTCTTCGTGCTGTTCTTGCAAAAGTTTTTTATATGAATATTTTTTTGTTTTTGTATGGGTATCGGGTGCACGAGCAGAAACGTCGGCTCTCTCAATCTCAGCTGGAAACAGCGAGTGATTAATTTCATAGAATTTATTATTTGTTAGTGTTATTTTTTTTGGCAGAAATTCGTTTTTGTTCGAATACATGCATACATAAATATGAGAGAGAGAAAGAGAGTACGAATCGTGTTGTTCTTGCAAGAGTTGACTCTGTTTGCATATTTGTTTATTTACATATCGATGATCATATGTTGACACCTCGTTAGTAAGAGACGACATAAATACGAAGATTAACTTAAAAAAAAAAAATGCAAACATACAACAACATTGCTTGAGAAGATAAAAAGAGTGAGTAAGAGAAATGAGTTTGTTTTAATTTCCTAATGTGTTCATAGAAAGCCAAACAAAAACAAAACAAAATAATTCGTCAAATAAAAGATTGCCGATCCAGATTTCAGTATTCCCTCTTTAGAAGTATAGCTCAAAAAAAAAAAAAATAAATAAAAATAAAAAAAAATGTTCCAGCAGTCTATATGTGTGTCTTCCTTCCTCTCTTCTTTAATATTACTTAAACACTTATTCTATTGAAATAACTCAACTTTTTTTTCATTGCTTTCAAATTTCAACGCACGTAAATGTAAGCGCATAGTACAATTTTACAACGCAAAATAAAATTCATTTGTGCCCTTTTGTGTGGTTCATTAAAATAAATTGTAACGTGCAATGAGATAAGGTAAAAGTTTAGCCAAAGGTAAAACACACACACAGAAAAAGACACACACATACACATACTACAAGTACACTGTTGGTGTAGTTGTTAGCAAGTACTCGCTTGCTAGTAACTGCCACCTTATATATTTTTTTCTCATTGCCTCATAGTTTAAAAGTAGCTAACGTTGTTACTAAAACAATTTCTGTTACTTGGAAATGCATAAATAACTTTAGTTAGAATGATATTCGCGTTTGACTTGTGCTGCTCGATTGTATGCGGCTTCTTTTGACCGCCACACATACATACACACATGTTTTTATATATGCATGTATAAGTTAACTAGTTTTTCTCTTCAATTCACAATGCATTATTGTTATCCTTTGAAGAATATGTTGGAGTTGGTTAAAAAAAAAAAAAACGCAGTTTTGTTGCACATTTATGCGAAACATGTTTCTCACATGCACAGCGTGCTCACGTACCTATACATTTACGTGCATTTGTGAATATTCTAACAGAATATCAATTGAGTAGTGCATTAGTTGTTGTTGTTGTTGTTGTTTTTTTTTTTGAGTTGTTTAGGGTTTTTGCTACTTTTTGTTTTTGAAGTACATACATACCTTTATGCATAAAATGTTGAAGTCTTTTTTCTCCAGATGTCCCTTTTTTTAATTCACCCTATCCCATATCTGTGTACTGATTGCCTATAACGAGTATTCCCTCAATGCTCATTCATCGTTTTCTCTTTATTCATTATATTCATACCGATCCAATCAAAGAAAAAACGAACAGAAAAAACGGCATTGAAAAACCTGAGTGCGTGAAGCTTTAATTTGCGTAAAGTCGACACATTCGTGAGCTACACTCAAATTTTTATTCACTCAGTAATGGTGGTTAAAGGTTAGGATAGCGAATTATGATATACAAAATCATTTTACTATATATACATACAGTATTGAACTGTCGTCGACGCTTTATAACACTTATGAAAATGCAAAAGCTAAACACTCAAATGTCTTTAACAAAGAAATGTGTATAGTTGAATTTAGGATGATCATAGGAGTAATCATCAAGCGATCTAAAACGAGCTAAGGATTACTCCCTATTGCTCCAGGGTCTTTGAAATTTATACTCATTTCTTATGGTATGGAGTATTCATTTCAGGCTCTAAAGGAATTAATAAAAGAAGGCACTATTACGAACACGAGCAGCACTCGCAGGTTCTCTCTTTCTCTCTCTCTCTCTCTCGATTTTTAAAATAAGTAATTGAGTGGAATTCTTTTGCTCATCCATTTCTCTTCCATTCAGTGTTGCCAGAATGACGATTTTATCGTCATTTTGACGATTTTTTGACCCAATGACGATTTGACGATTTTCGTTGAAAAATTACGATTTTTTAGATAAAAAAAAACTACAAAAATTTTTTGTATTTTAAAATCTCTTCTGCTATTTTATACATTTAATGACAGGGACACATTTCAGTATGTTTTTAGGTAGTTTTATGCACAATGGTTTCATTTAAGATAATGAAAATATTAACTATTCAACTTTTCTCTTCAGGAACTGGAACGTCTTTTGAAGGAATAAAGACTAGGTATATCTGTGTTGAACTGAACAGAATTGTTTTCAGAATTTGTAAATAATAGTACTTTTTTATAATGAGCAGTGTAATCAAATAAAAAAACGATTTGATTTTAATAATGCTGAATTGAAACAATTAAGTTTCTTTAGCCAGGAAAACTAATTTCAAAAAAAGTCAATTCATTACAAAGTTTAATGTCACACTTTAAAATTTTTGGGGACGAAAATTACTTTCAGCAACTAGATATCGACTTTACGGAGCTACGATATGTAGATTTTCAGACAATTCTTGATAACGTGAATAAATTTGCAGCTGAAGAAAGCTATTTCCAACATAAAACATGTTGATTCATCAAAAGTATTTCCATTGCCAATTTTTTTTGAACTGAAACTTCTTTTCTCTTGTCCTAGAGTAAAACCAACCGGATGTGACGTCGCGCGTAAGTTTGTAATGCGACATAATTTTGTCGACCAATGTGCATGAGGGGCTAAATATCAATATTCCGTAACTGAATTCACGAGCAAACTATATAATAAACGATTCATAAATAGTTTTAATTCAATATAACATTTTAATTACACACACACGCCTATGGCAGAAAGAACAATGTGTAGCGTCGCCATCTTAAAGTTTATGACAGTTGTACATTTCACATACAGATGGCGCAAATGTCCAAGGAATTACATGAAGATGTCGCACACAAAAAGAGTTCGCTACAATTGTCATCGACATTACCGGTACAGAGTTGCAATTTTTTTTGGTTTTGTATTAACGAACACAAGGCAGAAGTGAAACTTCTTGTGAACTAAACGAAACGCAAGCAAATGAAATTAAAAAACACAAGCCATTGAAGTAAAAAATTTAGCGATTGAAAAATTTAATTTGCTTGTTATTTGCTTGTGTTTCGTTTAGTTCACAAGAAGTTTCACTTCTGCCTTGTGTTCGTTAATTTGGGAAATCCAAACTAAAAAGACAAAATAATTTTTTTTAAGTTGATGTGTTTACCCAACTCGTCCGCAAATGTTGAAAGAATATTATATAAAAATCATTTAAATAAAATTAAGTGCAGAAATCGTTTAAACAATAAAACTCTTGAAGATATATTTTAATACAAATGAATACAAACACATTTAAAGTAAATAAATTTGAGTTTTTCTCTCGTGACGATTTTTTTGTAAAAATTACGATTTTTTCTTACAATTTTGACTATTTTTGAAGTGAAATTTCTGGCAACACTGCTTTCATTCCAAAACGAACAAAGTCTAAACTTACCGAGTTGTTGGCATGAAGAGAAATTTACTGTTTTTATTAGTTGAGTTGTTATTGTAAAAGTTAACATATTCTGTTTTATTGTTTTACGTTAGGCGACTATTTTTGCTATTGTTGTTTCTCAGGTTTGAAAAGAGAACGATTTTTTTGAAGTCTCTCTTGAGGAGTACTCACTATTTATGGAACTAGGAAGTAAGTATAAAATAGAGAGCATACCGTTAGAAAGAAACAGTAAGGTTTCATTTGTTGAAATAATAAACATTACGAATGATGTGTTACTCTCTTAAATGCACAACAAATTACACGAACTCTCTGATCATTTCAGTAAATTCCATCAGTTAGAGAGACAAGAAACACAAATTATTCAATTCTGTTGCTGGAGGGAGAATAAGGTAATATTTTTTGTTTTATTGAGTAAAAAAAAGAATAAACAATCTTTCGTTAAATGTTTTGAATAAACTGAATTCTTTTTTCCTCTCCAGTACTTATCGCTAACAGAATGTGTTCCTTAAAACTCTGAGTTAAAGCGCGCTCATATTTAGGCTAGCTCAAATGTAAATTATCATTAGAAAAATGAGCGACTCAATTTTCGCATAAAATGAAAAGAAAATCGAAAAGAATTTCTCATTAAAAAAAAAAAAAACTCTGAGGGATGAATTTGAAACAGGGATGCCAACTCATTTTTTCTGTCTCCCCGATAGACCTCGAGAAATTCCCCGATTTTCGATCAAATTCCCCGCACCGGTATAATTTTATATTACAACAGCACGATACCATATAAACATTTTATAAGAACGAAAAATACCTTTACGTTTATTTTAAAGCGGCCCTGCACTATCTCAGTCAAAAACTTAACCATTTTTTATAGGACTGGTAGGTTAATAGAAATGTTCTTTCTGACTTCGGAGTTTTTTTTTGACACATGAGTGATTTCATCTCAAGGGAACCCACTCTCAAAATCTATCGGGCTCACACATGCACAAAGTTTAGTCCCATTGTGTAATAGTTACCACATCAAATTTGAACGAGATGAGGTGTTTCGAGTTACTAGACGCTGATTTTGATAGATACATAAGCCTCAGCCCACTTTTGGGCATCAAAGTTCTCAAAAGAAAAGGCATGAATTTTCTTTTGGCTCAAATAAAAAATGTCAAAAACCTTGTTTTTAGAAAAACGGGTTCAAAGTTTTAACTATCGGTGTTTAACATTTAAAATATACTTCATCTTATTTATGATGGCTGACCGTAGTTTATAAGCTTACTGATTAGTCAGCAAGGATTAAGAGTTATTAATAATGAGCTGCTAGACCAAAGCATAGCTAAGCCTTTTTGAACGGCCGAAAGGGAAGGCAATTGTTTTATCTGACTAACACTCGACCTTATAATCGTCTATATTTACGAAAGCACTCTGAAATGAAAGACTTCCAAATTACACACTTTTTTGAAAATCGATTTCTTCAAACCAAGAAAGTACAGGGTCCATTTAAGAAAAGATGAAGATTTTAAGACCTAAAATATGAAATATTGCAAAAGTTAAACGATTTCCATTACATAAAATTTGACAAAAAATATTCCACTGACTTTCAAGACTAAAAGCTGAACGGTTACGAATTCCCCGCAAAAAACAGCTCATTCCCCGATTCCCCGTACTATGTAAAATTACCCGCAAATCGGGGAATTCCCCGCAAGTTGTCATCGCTGATAAGAAACGGGCACATCAATCCTAAGAGCGCTCTCTTGAAATACTCAGCATATCAATAAAAGAGAGAGCCAAGCATTTGAAGAGTTTATAACAGCGGTGGCCAAAGCCTTGCACGCAGGCAAATGAGCGTAAGAAATTTCACATGTACAGAGCTCATTTCCATAGAAAGAATGTTCAATCGATCATTGTGTATGTATAGGTGGTTAACGCTGGTTTATAAAGATGAATTCGCCGACCGAGTGCCGAACTCTCTTTTCTTTTTCTTTTTATATGAAAGCTTTTAAGTTCTCAATTTAAGAGAGCGAAAAAAGATGAATTCGCCTTAATAGAAAAAAAAAATTGATTTGTTTACACTCACTAGTTCTTGAAATGATATGCTTATATGAGAGAGCACTCAAAAGAGAAGCATTCTGCTTTTATGTATATGTATGCGAATATCGGCGAAAATCACCAACAACAAATGTGATTTCTTGTTTTTTGTTATTGTAAAGTTTTTTAGTTCTCAATACTACAAAAAACAATTCATTGGTCTCTCAGTTTTTTGGTTTGTAATGGCGTTTGTGTGGAATGAATCTCACTACTAGTATTTACCGTACTCTAATGCTTGGTTTTCACTATGTCACATTTGCCATTAAAGAGAGAAAAAGAGAGAATTTCCCATATGAAATTTGCCAAAATGCTGGCAAATTTGATTGAATTTGACATAGTGAAAACCAGGCAAAACTACAAAAGGGCACAATTCAAAATTAAAAAATTTTTTTCAGGAAATGATAGAAAAAAAAAGCATCAGACTGAGTTCACCACACCATTTTCTGCACTACAAATTTTTTTAAGGAGACTCCTTGAACCGTAACACTAGATTAGTGAGTTGTGTCAGACCAAGCTCTCCTAACTAAATAAAATGCTCTTACTCTAAACGTGTAGCATAAAGTCAATACACACACATACAAAAAAAAAAAAAAAGTTATTAAAAAAAAGAAAACGCACACAAAAACTTCAATTCAGTTGCCATTGTATTTGTATGTCTGTGGTATTGATTGCGATTCAGCTTGCTGCCAGTGTTCAGCGCTCAGTGCACACGGTGCAAAATTGATATATCATTTTATTTTCTTCTCTTTTTCAACTTGCATTCAATGTCCATTTTATTTTTTTTATTTTTTTTTTTGTTTCTTTTTTAAGTGTCCTCAGTCTGCGTATCATTCCTTTACTTTGCGCACTTAATACGCCACTTTATTTCAATGGAAATTGCACCTTGGTTCTTAGTCGTTACCAACGATACACAGGAACTGCCTGTATACCAATATCCATTGTCATTTCTGTTGTGGCGCATTTGTAAAAAGATGTGTGTAAATTCGCAAGAAATCCTTTCAATTTGTTGTGGCTTTTGAGTTGATATGAATTCCAGTTGTGAAACAGACAGTTTAGTGATTTTAACTATGAAGTTTCATATGGTAAATTTGTTTGTGTAAACGAATTTAAATGTTAATTTCAAGGATTTGAGCCTAAAAGTCATTTAAGATTAATGCTAGGTCATTGAAATGTATGAAAATTTAAAAAAAAAACAATAAACGATTCCAATTGTTTTCCTAGCCATCAGAAATTAATGCTTCTACTTTTCTCTGGCAAATTCATTAACCGAACTAAGCTTATACAGTTATATATACACCTACAAAAATGTAGTTATGTGTGTGTGTGTAAAGACAGGTATAAATTACAAATCCATTTAATGTGTGCTTTAGTTTAACTATGTCTTTGTATCTTATATTGTATAACATATTAAAGTCATTCGCCCCCTAATTTATAATTTAACAAGCGGTAACATTAATACAAATACACTAAGCCATACACATATTAACATATTATATATAAGTACACATACATACATATATGCACACATACATATTCATACACATATCACATCAAGTGAGTCACCTACTGTGTTCTGGTTCCCTCAAACCAGTCATTAAATTCCACTTTAAGACGGTTTCACTTGAATTTCCCCAATAGTGTCATTTGTTTACCTCAAAGGCACAGACTTTATATGAGGCAAAAAACAAAAAAAAAACAAACAAAAAAAAAAAACAAACAGAATATATAAAAAATAATAATAAAATAACTAAAAGAAAGAAAGACACATATAAACATACACACAACTATATAATAACAACAACCACATTAATAGCAATAACAACATGAACCACACACACACACACACGCGCGCACTCTAACACAAAAACAAAAGACAAACGGCATAAAGAAATAAATACAACTCATACGCCCCAAAGCACTAAACGTCTATTTAACTTTTACTTGTAAAGCATTCTAATTTCTTATATATGTGTATATGTATGCATGAATGTAAATGTGAATATATTTGTGCATGTGTGTGTGTGTGTAGTTTTGGTGAATGTTTCTGATGTGTGCTGCTCATGTAATAAAATGCAATTAAATGATTATAGTTGTGTATTGCCTTTAAGGCATTTCTTTCGGTGTTGTTACTTCGTATGTATTTAGACATCTCTCCTCTTTTTTTTTTTTGAAATGACACTTTTACAAGTTATTAAAGCATATGAGATGAAGCACATACAATGAGAAAAACAAAAAAAACAAAAAAAACCTAGTCAAATAATAGCAGATAATACATTTTTATAATACGTGCTTGCATGACCTTCACCGAGTTTGTTTAATGAAACTTTTGCGTTGCTCAGTTATTCACCTGTGAGATTAAGTTAAACAAATATACACGTGTCCAAACTGAAAACTTAAAGCCTTAAGATAGAAATCAACGGTATGGACAAATGGTTTTTGATGCTCAACAAAATATAGAATCTTGACTTTCTAATATACCCAATGGCCGGGCTCAAATCTCGGTATGCTCAAAAAACAAAAAAATAGAAAATACAAATTTTTCTATAAGGCGCCAACTCTTGGTAAGAAATGGCAAATCTCGAAGAGTAAAAATTGCTATAAATTGCAGTTCAGGTTTAGCATAAAATATAAATAAAACTCACTCAAAATGATCGAAAGCGAAAACCTCGGTCTAGGCCCTCCATGGGTTGTTGTGCCACAATAGTAAGGTATAATTATAAAACAGCAAAAACTCAACAAATATGTCAATAAAAGCAATAACAACAACTTGAGGAGAAGTCATTGCAGTACAAATCGAGCGCACTCTCTCTAGAAATCATACTCTCACATCACAGTCCAAAAAGTAATAGTTGTTGTTGTAGTAAGGTAAAAAAAAAAACGTCAGATTCAACTAACGAGTTTCATAATCGTTTATCGTTTTTTTTCGCTCTCTCAAACTGAGGAAAAATAAAGCTCTACTGAACTCTCTTTTTTGCGCTCTTTTCACGTGGTGCTTTATATAAAGTTTTTCGCTCTCTCAAATTGAGAAAAAGAAAGCTTCGGAGGCGCTCCCTTTGAGTTAGCTGAGTTTACAGTTTTGGCAGAGAGTTGCCATATTCAAATTTTTTCTATAAATCAAAGTAAATTAAAAGCATTATAAAATTAAGAAGACAATTTTTGAGGATGGCAACATTTAAAAGAAAGGTGAAAAAGAAAAAAAGTGTGAAAAAAGTTACACATCCACGGTCATACGTTGACCCCTCGTATGTAGTTTTTCACCACTTTTGAAAGAGACGACAAAAAAGCAAAAAATTTACATAAAGAATATGTAAAATTGGGTTTTAAATCATTTTAAATAAGAAAAAAATATTTTTGGAATTATTTTTTTTTTTTTTTATTTTGATTTTATTTTTATAATATTATTCATAGAAATGTATTGCGTTATTGTCGTTATTGTTTTCCAAAAGTGGTAAAAAAATACTTAAATACGAGGGGTCAATGTATGACGATCGACATGTCTACCACATTTTACATTGTAGCAAAGTTCGCAAAGTTAAAACTCTACTTATAAGCTCTCGATTTATATAGCTCGATTAATAATTCTCACTAAAAAGTTTTTGCAATGATCAAAACTCATTTCGATAACGCCACCACATCTTTTTTTTAATCATTTCTTCTTTTTTTCTAGTTTCTTTAGTTTTCATGCACTTTGACTTGTAACTGCTAATAATATTTTAGTCAAGTTTAAAAAGAACTTTAAAAAGAAGTTTTATTAATATATTTTTGTATGCAATATTAAGAGCTTTTTTCGTAAGATATTTAATCCGGCAATATAGAGTATTATTTGAAAGGTAAGTAACCAAGAAATCAAGGAAGCCAAAGTACAAGTTTGTTTTCTTTGATGTTGTTCTCCTGATTATGGTCATTCCCCAAGGACTTGAGATGAATGCGGAGCCGTTCAAATTTTAATACGCCTTCAGAAATACATTGAAATTTACTTCGGAAAAACCATTTCACGTTTTCGATTTTAGTTTTATCCAGTATAAAGAGTTTAATTCTTGCGAATGTTCAACAGTTAGTTGAACAGAAAGTATTCACCCTATTCAGGCTGTAGAGCCAGTGTTGGGTAACGGAGTAACAGATTAAAAGTGTAAAAGAAAATTGTAAGTAATAACAAAATATGACTAGAATATTTATTATACTGTTATTCTGAGTAAAAGATAATTTCAGTGTTGTCTACTTATTGATATAAATGACAACGAAAAATAAAGAATAAGGGTTTTGTTGCTAGCGTTCACTGTATGAGGTAAATCACTTTAGTCTCGAGAGTTAACAGGACTATTCAGTTGACGTGGACCTGTACATCAATTAATCTAACTACTGCTATATAGGTCATTCATTCTTACAGAATTATTTGAGACCTATAACTTATTAGCTCTACTGTAAGTGTAGATGCTATCCTATCTGGGGTTAGCCAGACATGAGAATTGGAATGAAAACATTTCTTGCATATGAGATCAGTCTCAGAGTGAATCCTGGCTTTGTAGGAAAGTTTTTGAAAGTGAAACTTCTTATAAGAGGGTACTGAAATCTGAATCGGTCAGCTTTTGTGTGACGAATTATTTTATTTAGTTTGGCTTTCAATGCAAAAAATTATTTCTCTTACTCTCTTTATCTTCTCAAGCAACATTGTTGTATGTTGGCATTTTTTTTTTTGTTTTTTTTTTTGGGTGAAACTTTTATAATCCACGTATTTATGTCGTCTCTTCCAAAAGTGGTGAAAAACTACTTACGAGGTGTCAACGTATGACCGATATCGATATGTAAAAAAACAAAAGAGCAAATATGCAAACAAAGTCAAGTCTTGCAAGAACAACACTATTCGTACTCTCTCTCTCTCATATTTATGTATGTATGTATTTGAACTAAAGGAATTTGAATTGAAAAAACAACAACACTAACAATAATAAACACTCGCTGATTCCAGCTGAGATTGAGAGAGACGACGCTTCTGCTCGTATTGCATACATCCGATCCCCATACAAAAAAAAAAATTATTCAAATAAAAAACTCTGGTAAGAACAACACGAATCGTACTCTCTCTCTCTCTCATATGCATGTATGTATGTATTTGAGCTAAAAGAGTTTCTTGAAAAAACTACAACACTAACAATAATAAATTTGATGGAGATTGAGAGAGCCGACGCTTCTGCTAATATTGCATACACCCGATCCCCATACAAAAAAAAGTTATTCATATTAAAAACTGTTATAAGAACAACATTAAGAGAGAGAGAGAGAGAGAGAGAGAGATCTCATATTTATGTATGTATTTGCATTAAAAAAACTTTTTCCAAAAACAACATCATTTACAATAATAAATTCGATGAAATTAATCACTCGTTGAAATCAAATTATTAGAGAGTCGACGCTTCTGCTCGTATTGCATACACCCGATCCCTATACAAAAAAAAAAGTTATTCATATCAAAAACTCTTACAAGAACAACACGAGCAGAGCTCTCTCTCTTTCTCATATTAATGTATGTATTTGCACTAAAAAAAACTTCTTCCAACAACAACAACACTAACAACAATAATCTCTGCCCCATTCCCATACATAAAATTTATTCATATGAAAAAAATTTGATAATGTTGCCGGCTCTCTCACTGTCTCTATGATACTCTCTTTCTCTCATATTTAAAAGAAGCTTAAAGAGTTTTTCGTAAGAGTCGAGGGAAACAACAATAAAATGCTAAACAATAATAGATGCAGTATTTATCAGACACCTATATAAAATTGAATCAAAGTATTTATTTCATATTTTTGGGAACGTAAGTACATATATATGACTGCTCATATGGAAAATGGATATTGCTGTTCAAACCATTTTTTCCCGAAGTCTATAGGCACCAAGAAATTATTCAATATTAGTCTTATTTTGATTGACTATGAGTCCGTCGCTAAAAAAAATCACAAAAGAAAATTACTTGAAAATTTCATATGAAATTCATAATCTTAAATCAATTACACTACGTTTCAATTGATTAAACCCAGCACACGGTGATTATATAAAATTGCAGTAAAGTGATGAAAAAATTAAATTAAAAATATGTTTCCCCTGATATTGACACATAATTTGCACTAAACTTCTTGATTATTTCATCAATGATGATTGGTGGATGCCACATGCAAATCTACACACACATATAGATATGCAAGCAAACACACACAAAGTTATTTCACCCATTTGGTGTGTAAATACACACACACACGTACACAAGTAAGTACCCACCGTATAGACCAAAAAAAAAAAAACAAATTATAATCATTACACAAATTGGCAATTCGGTCAGTAACCGCAAAAATTTACTTTAATAAAACATTCCCATCCACACATAAATCACTTGTCTGTGTGTGTGTGTGTGTGTGTGCATTTGTGTGGCATATACATACGTATATACGTACATATTTGCTAGTACATTCAATCAATATTACAAATATACGTACTTTTATTTTGTATGTAAAACTGGCCCTCTGGTGCATCATTTTTATTAGCAATTTGGGTCAATTACACGCATCGAGTCAATTGAAAAATTATTTTTTAGTTGAGCATCTTTCAACTAATAAATATTTTTTTTTTTCAATTCAATTCATATTTCAATTGTTTTTTTTTTTTAACTGATATACACTAGTTACAATATAAAGATATTTATATGGCAAGAATTACAAAATTTTTGCTAAATATTTTTTAAAATAAATATTTCCTATGCGACGAGTAAAATATAAAACGAGTCTGCCTTCGTCTGCTTTTCTAACGTAAAAACACAACCGAGAGAACAGCAGCAAAGAAACCAAACTCTCTCTTCTTGATTTCTTACTTTTCAAACAGCAGCAAAGAAAACAAACTCTTTCTTCTTGATCTCTTACTTTTCAAACAGCTTCAAAGAAAACAAACTCTTTCTTCTTGATCTCTTAGTTTTCAAACAGCAGCAAAGAAAACAAACTCTCTCTTCTTGATCTCTTACTTTTTGAACAGCATCAAAGAAAACAAACTCTCTCTTCTTGATCTCTTACTTTTTGAACAGCTTCAAAGAAAACAAATTCTCTCTTCTTGATCTCTTACTTTTTGAACAGCATCAAAGAAAACAAACTCTCTCTTCTTGATCTCTTACTTTTCAAACAGCATCAATGAAAACAAACTCTCTCTTCTTGATCTCTTACTTTTCAAACAGCAGCAAAGAAAACAAACTCTCTCTTCTTGATCTCTTACTTTTCAAACAGATTCAAAGAAAACAAACTCTCTCTTCTTGATCTCTTACTTTTCAAACAGATTCAAAAAAAACAAACTCTCTCTTCTTGATCTCTTACTTTTCGAACAGCATCAAAGAAAACAAACTCTCTCTTCTTGATCTCTTACTTTTCAAACAGCAGCAAAGAAAACAAACTCTCTCTTCTTGATCTCTTACTTTTCAAACAGCAGCAAAGAAAACAAACTCTCTCTTCTTGATCTCTTACTTTTCAAACAGATTCAAAGAAAACAAACTCTCTCTTCTTGATCTCTTACTTTTCAAACAGATTCAAAGAAAACAAACTCTCTCTTCTTGATCTCTTACTTTTCATACAGCATCAAAGAAAACAAACTCTCTCTTCTTGATCTCTTACTTTACGAACAGCATCAAAGAAAACAAACTCTCTCTTCTTGATCTCTTACTTTTCAAACAGCAGCAAAGAAAACAAACTCTCTCTTCTTGATCTCTTACTTTTCAAACAGCATCAAAGAAAACAAACTCTCTCTTCTTGATCTCTTACTTTTCAAACAGCTTCAAAGAAAACAAATTCTCTCTTCTTGATCTCTTACTTTTCAAACAGCAGCAAAGAAAAAAAAACTCTCACTTCTTGATCTCTTACTTTTCGAACAGCTTCAAAGAAAACAAATTCTTTCTTCTTGATCTCTTACTTTTCAAACAGCTTCAAAGAAAACAAACTCTTTCTTCTTGATCTCTTACTTTTCGAACAGCTTCAAAGAAAACAAATTCTCTCTTCTTGATCTCTTACTTTTTGAACAGCATCAAAGAAAACAAACTCTCTCTTCTTGATCTCTTACTTTTCAAACAGCTTCAAAGAAAACAAATTCTCTCTTCTTGATCTCTTACTTTTCAAACAGCTTCAATGAAAACAAACTCTCTCTTCTTGATCTCTTACTTTTTGAACAGCTTCAAAGAAAACAAATTCTCTCTTCTTGATCTCTTACTTTTTGAACAGCATCAAAGAAAACAAACTCTCTCTTCTTGATCTCTTACTTTTCAAACAGCTTCAAAGAAAACAAATTCTCTCTTCTTGATCTCTTACTTTTCAAACAGCTTCAAAGAAAACAAACTCTCTCTTCTTGATCTCTTACTTTTCAAACAGCTTCAAAGAAAACAAATTCTCTCTTCTTGATCTCTTACTTTTTGAACAGCAGCAAAGAAAACAAACTCTCTCTTCTTGATCTCTTACTTTTCAAACAGCTTCAAAGAAAACAAATTCTCTCTTCTTGATCTCTTACTTTTCAAACAGCTTCAAAGAAAACAAACTCTCTCTTCTTGATCTCTTACTTTTCAAACAGCTTCAAAGAAAACAAATTCTCTCTTCTTGATCTCTTACTTTTCAAACAGCTTCAAAGAAAACAAACTCTCTCTTCTTGATCTCTTACTTTTCAAACAGCTTCAAAGAAAACAAATTCTCTCTTCTTGATCTCTTACTTTTTGAACAGCATCAAAGAAAACAAACTCTCTCTTCTTGATCTCTTACTTTTCAAACAGCTTCAAAGAAAACAAATTCTCTCTTCTTGATCTCTTACTTTTCAAACAGCTTCAAAGAAAACAAACTCTCTCTTCTTGATCTCTTACTTTTCAAACAGCTTCAAAGAAAACAAATTCTCTCTTCTTGATCTCTTACTTTTCAAACAGCTTCGATGAAAACAAATTCTCTCTTCTTGATCTCTTACTTTTTGAACAGCTTCAAAGAAAACAAATTCTCTCTTCTTGATCTCTTACTTTTTGAACAGCATCAAAGAAAACAAACTCTCTCTTCTTGATCTCTTACTTTTCAAACAGCTTCAAAGAAAACAAATTCTCTCTTCTTGATCTCTTACTTTTCAAACAGCTTCAAAGAAAACAAACTCTCTCTTCTTGATCTCTTACTTTTCAAACAGCTTCAAAGAAAACAAATTCTCTCTTCTTGATCTCTTACTTTTCAAACAGCTTCAATGAAAACAAACTCTCTCTTCTTGATCTCTTACTTTTTGAACAGCTTCAAAGAAAACAAATTCTCTCTTCTTGATCTCTTACTTTTTGAACAGCATCAAAGAAAACAAACTCTCTCTTCTTGATCTCTTACTTTTCAAACAGCTTCAAAGAAAACAAATTCTCTCTTCTTGATCTCTTACTTTTTGAACAGCAGCAAAGAAAAAAAAACTCTCACTTCTTGATCTCTTACTTTTCAAACAGCTTCAAAGAAAACAAATTCTCTCTTCTTGATCTCTTACTTTTCAAACAGCTTCAATGAAAACAAACTCTCTGTCCTTGATCTCTTACTTTTTAAATACTCCTCCATCTCTTACAAAATACAAACAAAAACAATTATATAGATGTAGCATACACGACGATTTCACTCACTTATTTTTTAATGCGACTCCGCTTCCGTCTTGCCTTCTTTGCGCAAAAATACAATTATCAAAAACAACAACCTTGCTCTTTAGCTTTCTTGTTCTCTTTTCAAATAATACTCTCTCTCTTTGCAGATTTATTGTACTTATATCAGGAATGATTACGGGTTTTTCTATTTTGTACCAAATATATAAAAAAAATGTTTTAAATCACCCAAAAACATACCAAAAATTTTGCTCAACCATTTAAAAAAAAATATATATATATATTACTTTCAATAAATATTCATATATGTATTTAGCGACTTTTAAGTAAATTATACATTAGTTGCGGCTGAAAACTTTAAGTATTAAACGAAAGTGAATGTTTTGAATTGTAAATTCAGTTTCAGGAAAAGTTTCGAATCCGCTATCTTTAAAAATAAATTTTAAATGATTTATCTCCGCGAATGGTAAGTTATGCTTAGCAACAAAAAAACTGCTCCTTACCTCAAGATTTTTTGTTATTTGAGTTGCAGAGTCTATGAATGACTTAGAACCAATAAATTCATTTAGTTTTAAAGTATTTTTGGTCGGATTTTGTGCTTTTCTGTGATTTTCTTTTAAGGGACTGAATAAGTTATTACTGTTCAACTAGTGCAGCCACAAATATTTCTCCTTCCACTGTTGTTGGAATGGAATCCCATATTTTTTAGGGTTATCTCTAACTTTCAGTGCACTCTCAATGCACATCAAAAAAACGTGGATACCTAACCCGTAATGTCTTTTATTGATCGGAGAAATACTGACGGCGGATCATTTGTCTAGCCATTTAATGCCACTTCATTTTTGTCGAAATTTTGCTATCTAGAAATATTAAAAATTAACGATGGAAAATAGTTGGCTTACCTCTTAAGGAAAGTTTCCATATTATACTCATTAAAAAAGCTATATTGGTAGGCTTTTTCTTAAAAATTTTTCTTCGCACACATTTCCTTAGACTAGATAACTGCAAAAACAGCAAACATTTTACATGAGACATGGTCATAAAATAAAAGTTTTTTCGATAGCAAAATTTAGAAAAATCTCAGAATAGCATTGATCTTAAAACGAATTTTCTTCTAAACACATGTTTTCTTATCTATAATATTTTCTTTTTTGAAAAAATACTGCATTTTTAATTTTGTTCAGAAAGAAAACACTATTAAAAAAAACTAAATTGTGTATTAACGAACACAAGGCAGAAGTGAAACTTCTTGTAAACTAAACGAAACACAAGCGAATAATAAGCAAATTAATGCTAGAACAAAAATTGCAACTCTGTACCGGTAATGTCGATGACAATTGTAGACGAACTCTTTTTGTGTGCGACATCTTCATGTAATTCCTTGGACATTTGCGCCATCTGTATGTGAAATGTATAACTGTCATAAATTTTAAGATAGCGACGCTACACATTGTTCTTTCTGCCATAGGCGTGTGTGTGTGTGTGTGTAATTAATATGTTATATTGGAAAACTAAACTAAAACTATTTATGAATCGTTTGCTCGTGAATTCAGTTACGGAATATTGATATTTAATTAATAAAAATAAAATTATGTCGCATTGCAAACTTACGCGCGACGTCACATCTGGTTGGTTTTACTCTAGGGACAAGAGAGAAGAAGTTTCACTTCAAAAACATAATTTGTACATGAGTCTATATTAATACTATCCATAGATGCGAAGTTTTTAGTATAAATAAAGTATATTATTGTAAACCAAATTCTTTATAACTAGAGATAAATATGTATTTATAGTCATTCCGTCTTCCTAAGTTTCAAAAATTTATGCACAAAGTGCGTTATAAAAATAATTGTATGGTCTTTGCACGTTTGTGTGAAGCAGAAAAGACCAACAGTTTACTCAACGATACAAAACTTTAACGAAAAAAAAAATAAAAAATACACAGAGCGCTTTATTTTAAACACAAATTTGCTCCATTTGGGACAAATTTACCAAAACTGCTATTGTATAACCAATGTACTTTTTGCTTACAACTTGTACCAAAATAGCAAAATGGTACCAAAAATATCATCACTGTCTTACATCATTATTCCACCTTCCTTTACATCTCTCACAAGATCGAAGTTCTCTCTCTTTCTCTTTTCTACGTCATTCAACATAATTAGGGTATTCACAGGTATTTGTATTTACTTACTTACCTACTGCAATCCTCTTCTCTTAGTGGAGCATAGGGTCTCAACAATTGATCTGAATCTTACTCGGTTTGGTGCTTCACGGCATTTTATCAGTCCAGCTATATTTGGCAGAGTTAAGTTCTGTTTCAACAGTTCTTCGTCAGGTTTTTGCTAGTGCACCAGGACGGCGAGAGCCTTGATCCTTGAGGGTTTCAATACTATCATATAATTATAATGCTGTATAACTTATAAATGAAAAATGAGAGAATTTATGATAAATGAGAAGATACGTATTCAAATTCATTTCCACCATGTGAAACAACATACACTTAATTTTTTTATTTTTTTTTCAAAGACACTCTTAAATATGAAAATATTTTAACTCACCATTATTTTTATCCAAAATACAAAGTTTCACTAAATATTGGGAGTATGAATGTATAAACTCGTATTTTTTTCGTAATTTGGACATTTATTGTGAAAAAGTGATTATAAATTTATTCTTTAAAGTATTGTGCATCGTTAGCCACAACCTTTTCCCATCTCTCTGGTAGCATACGGATTCCGCGTCGAAAGAACTCCTCATCTTTTGAGGCTATCCACGAATTGAACCATTTTTTGAGTTCTTCGAAAGAACGGAAGTGCTGTTCAGCCAGGCCATGTGTCATCGATCGGAACAAGTGGTAATCAGAAGGAGCAATGTCTGGAGAATACGGCGGGTGGGGTAGCACTTCCCATTTCAGCGTTTCCAAGTATGTTTTTACTTGCCTTGCAACATGCGGCCGAGCATTGTCGTGCCTATTCTCATATTCTGGCCTCTTATCCTTTAATGCTCGACTCAAACGCATCATTTGTAGTCGGTAGCGGTCGCCAGTGATCGTTTCATTCGGTTTCAACAGCTCATAATACACGACACCTTTCATATCCCACCAAATACACAGCATGAGCTTGGATCCATGGATGCTTGGCTTTGCCGTTGATGTTGATGCATGTCCAGGCGGTCCCCATGATTTTTTAAGCTTTGGGTTATCGTAACGTATCCACTTTTCACCGCCAGTCACAACATGATGCATAAAACCCTTTCTTTTCTGTCGTTCAATCAGCAGTTCACATGTTTCTCGGCTTCAATTCGTACGGCACCTAATTTCCTTGCTTTTGAATCATTCCCAATGCTTTTAATCATTTAAAAATGGTTGATTGATCAACTCCTAAAGATTCTGCAAGTTCTTGTTGCGTTTGACATGAATCTTCTTCGAGTAATGCCTTCAATTCTTCATCTTCGAACTTTTTCGGGCCGCCTGAACGTTCCCTGTCTTCAACATCAAAATCACCACTTTTGAAACGGGCATACCACACCTGACACATTCTAACGTCTATAGCACAGTCAGGATAAGCTTCAGTGAGTAAACGATGTGCTTCAGTTGCGTTTTTCTTTAAATGGAAGAGGCAAATTAAAACTTCCCGCAAATGTTGTTTTGTTGGCACGAAATTCGACATTTTCAGCTATAGTAAAACACTTTTGTAAAATTATGAAAATTATTAGACAGATCAATTCTTATAGTATTTTTGGCGCTCTTCGAGATAGAATAGCTGTCAATGTCAATGATAGATATGATGTTAGTCACAATTACGAGTTTATACATTTATACTCCCAATAGTAGGTGGGCAAGGTTATTATCCAATTATGGTAGTTTCATATGAAATATGAATACTTGGCATAATGTAGAACCGACTGCTCTTAAACTGCCATTCTCTTTTTTTTTTTCTTTTTTTTGTTTAATACCATTCAAAGTTTCTGATGAAACACTTGAGTCTACAAAATAGGTCTCTTGCTGAAAAGCCTCGATGGTTGGTCTACTAGCCTCGGCGTGTTTAACTATCATCAAGGAATATTATTTACAGCTATCAGCAATAGCCACCAATAAATTAGAGATAACCCATCTATGGTATTACAAAAAAAAAAAAAATGGTTTGATTTCAAAATATGTATATGCTTATTTCCAGAAAATAGGAACTTAATGTTCTTATTTTATTCTTCTATGTATGAGCTTCTACATGCTATGTTAACTTTTAACATTTTGCATTCGCTTTTAAAATTTTATGTTGACTTCAAACATTTCATGTTAACTTCAAACATTTCATGTTAACTTCAAGCATTTTATGTTAACTTCAAGCATTTTATGTTAACTTCAAGCATTTCATGTTAACTTCAAACATTTCATATTAACTACAAACATTTCATGCTAACTTCGAACATTTTATGTTAACTTTAAGCAATTCAAATTAACTTACACTGTTGCTTTAGTGTACTTATTTACGTATATCAACCAAATGTAGTACATAGGAGTTATTTCTCTGGTTAATTGCATCAAAAACTTGTCATTTTTATTTGGGCCCAATTTAAAGATATTTATGGATTATTAAACCTAAAGCGCGGTTCACGCAAAATTGGGACGCAGGAAAGTTGCTGTATCTTTTTAACCAGAACACTCAGAATAACAAATAATGCATTAAATGATAAGTTTAATTTTGTGTTTTAATACTATAATATTAAAAGATTTAAATTTTTTTGTTGTGCAAAAAGTTCCGAGTATTCCTTTTAATGGACTCCATCAACCTTTGAACATCCGCTCTGGATACTTTTGCGGCTATTTGGTTCCATTTTAGTAACATTGAATTCACATTTTTGACAATACCTGCATTTTTCTTCAACTTATATTTTGTAATAGCCCAGTATTTCTCGATCGGTCGAAGCTGGGGGCAATTGGGTGGATTCATATATTTGGGCACTACATCTACTTTATTTGTCTGATACCGATCAATGGTTTTCTTAGAGTAGTGGCAACTGGCTAAATCAGGCCAAACTTGGTGACGAACAAATGGCAATAGTCAATTCGAAAGGCACTCTTTGATGTAAATATCAGACGTCATAGAAGAGGATGTCACAAATGCCCTGGATTTGAGAGCACAGCTGCAAATAGCCTGCCACACCTGCCTGTTTTCTTTGCAAATTTATCCATTTTTATGTACTTGAATTTTGAGGGTACATTACCACGATTCGTTGTCATATAAAATTTTTGACCTGAAAGTTGTTTAAGATCAAATTTTACGTATGATTCGTCATCCACAATAATGCATCCATTGAATTTGGTCAAAACATTACGATAAAGAAGACGAGCACGTTTTTTGGCCAGCAAATTCGGTTTGTCTGTTCTATTTTGATATTTTATAGCACGATAGCACTTTAGCTCAGCTTTTATGCGTATTCGTCTAGCAGTACTTTTGCTGGTATTGAATTTTTTGGCACGATTGCTATCCAATAGTCCGGGATTGCTTTTGATGGACCTCAAGATCTTTGCCTTTAATTTTAGGTTGGTGGTTCCCGTTTTGTTCACAACTTTTTTAGCTCTTTCAACACTAAGAGTTTCTTTATATCGTTTTATAACTCTACATACCGTTCTTTTGGAGATATTTAACACTTTCGCAATCTTTGAACCAGACCACGACGGATTTTCAATAAATTTGTTCACAATCAATTTTCTATTTGCAGCTTCTATTGTGCACACAATCACCAACTTGCGATCAATTAATATGAAAAATTTATCAACTAACGGTAACGATATTGTAAATAAATCCCAGTAAAAAATTTGTTGTTCTTATGACTAGGGGCGACGTGGTGACCACAACAAAGCGTGCCAATTTGGAGTGAACCACGCTTTAGTTTTTGTAAAATGAATTAAATACTTATTGAAAATATAAACAAGACTTTGCTTTTTAATTCGAATTAGATAATATTTCACTAGCCCACTGGCACAAGTGAAGTACTTAATTGGCGCATAGTAATACAAAAGATGGCAATCAGCTCCATCTTGGACATGTACATTAAAGTGTCTCACGAAAAAAAAGTTATTGTTGTACACCACTGAAAATAAACTTCGGTTTATTTTATAATGATTCCCAAAATTTTTCAAGTAATGAGATTTTAAGAGGTAGTACTGAAGGTGGCAATCAGCTCTGCCTTAGGACATGTACATACATACACATTCTTTAAATTCGCAGTTGATTATAAAAAAAAAGAAGTAGATTGCTGTGTTGCTTCCCTAGGATATTGGTACTTTGCAACTCGTTATATTCACTGCAAGGTAAATTCTTCCTTTATTTTGATTATAAATACATTACACAAAACATGAATCTAAAGAAAAATACTATGGCAATCCACACAAAAGAATTTCATAAAAAGTAAGCAGTATTTTTTGCTTACTTTTTTTTCATTTATCTTATTTGTATTTTACAACAAGAACAATAACAATAACAGCTGATTTCAGCATATATGAATACGTGTATTTATGCTGCAGAAAAGACTACACTACAAGCAATACAACAGAAGCCAAGAAGAGAATAAAAGTAAGAGAGAGAGAGAGAGCACAAAATGTTTAAATAGAAATTCGAAAATCACAACTCTTTTTACTCTCTCTCTCTCTCTGTTTGAAAATTATATACGTGCATTGTTCAGTGGGCTTGCAGCTTATTTAACAGAACTTCTTTTTTTCGCACATTCTCTCTAACTGTTGCTCTCTGTTAATTGCAAATATTAACATTATTTTGTATTCATTCTCTGTTATTCATATACATTTATGCTTTTTAACATTATATTCGAATGTTATTGCTTAACATAACATTTAACTAACAGTTTCATGTATTTTAACCAAAATACCTTAGTAAGTGATTGCATTGCTGCAATTCAAGGTGTAAATAGTCGGTAATAATTGTTTTCTTGATTGAATATATTTTCGTGGTAAAGGAAATGCGTAAATTACATGTATACTATTTTACTATAACAACCTTCAAACTAAAAAAGCAAAATGTTAATGCAAATGTGTTAAGAGGAGAGACGTCGTTATGATAGCTGGCTAGATAAGTAAATTTTTTTGAATCAAATGTAAGTTTTTTGATACAACTACAAATTTTCAAGTGTTGTATAAGCAAAAAAAAAACAAAACGTTAAGATTACCTATGGTAAGTTAAATCCAAACAAAGAAAATTTTCTAAAGAAAACATTAAAAATTTGGTCTTTAGTAATATGAAACTTTCTTTTCTATTATATTTACATAAACTACATTCATTCATTTGACTATTTACACAAATGTGACCATGTCAAAAACGCATGTAAATACATAAACGAAATCAATGTTAAATATATGTAAAAAAAAAACCTTCAGCGTTTACTATATTTCAATTTGATTTGCATATCATATTCACTTTTCCATAGAACTCGCTTACTTGGTTTTGATATTTCTTTGATTCATATATAAAAAATATATAAATAAAATA
This sequence comes from Toxonevra muliebris, assembly GCA_963691655.1. NCBI lineage: Eukaryota > Metazoa > Arthropoda > Insecta > Diptera > Pallopteridae > Toxonevra > Toxonevra muliebris. The sequence continues at coordinate 75,732,918 of OY829328.1, forward strand.
AGGTCAATGTTTGTATTTATGTTTTAGTAATAGAAACAAAAGCATTTCTATGTACTTATATGCCACGTATTCCTCTCAAATTTCATTCAATCTCAATTTCAATACCATCGATTAATGTGACCTACTTCAAAATTATATGTTAAGAAATTAACATATACTGGTAGCTGTTGTTATTGTTGTTGTTTGTAAAGCAAAGCTTCTATAATCATCATAAACATAATCAGATATTTATATATGTACTTTTGTATGTTATTTGTTTCCTTAGTTGCGTATCTTTGTTGTGTGATCCTTGACCTCTATTTACAAAAAAAAAAAAAAACATCCACCATCTGTTTTGGTTTCTGAATTTCGAGCTCTGTGCTATTTTCCTTTTTGCCAATTAATCAATCATATGGCGCTCAAATTTCAAAATATTCATTTGATTTGGGTCATCTTTGTGGGATTTTTTTTTTTTTGACTAATTTTTTTTGCTGTATTGCTTCGTTTGAAATCAAATTGCATATTGAGGTAGGTTTGAGTGGAAGTAGTTTTAAAGTAGATTTTGTTTGAAAGAAGGTGGTTACTCTCGTCATATGGAGTTATGGAGTGATGTTATTAGGTAAACTGATGAGAAAAATAAAAACATGTAGAGAACAGATTGCAAGCAAAATAAAACTCAATCAATTTTCAGTCGATTTTCTTCTATCTAAAAAACTTGTAACCAGGATTTTCTAATTCAGCGGGAGAAAATTCATTTTAGATGCTATTTGATAGTATAAAATCGAAGTTACGTAACACATCGATGACCCCCCTCCCCCCTATGTAACAAATTGTCAGCCTCCACCTCCTCCCACGAGCGTTACGTAATATGTGAACGGCTCCTTAGCCCCTACCTCTTTTTTTTATTAAAGACAACTTAGGTTGCTGTTGAAAATTTGTATTAATATTTTCTTGCGCTTCCAGTTCGCTTGCCATTTTTGAGTTAAATAAATTTTTATTAAATATAAGTGACATTTAATTTAGAGCTTATAAGATACAAATATTTGCATTTGAATCTTTCAATAGCACAGTATGGCAAGAAATGTAATGGGCATTATTATATCCATAAAATCATAACTCATACTTAGTACTAATTATTCTGGACGTATGATGAACTTTTATTACTAAATCTCATTCATTCTTAAATTGGTGGAAAATTGAAAACTCAGTTGCCTGGTTCTTTGAAAGCAACAATTTTTATTAGCATAAAATAAATGCTTAATGAAAAAATAAGTTATATATATTAAGAGTCACCCGGGCGTATGATGAACTTTTATTTTTTAATTTTCAGTTTCATTACCTTTATTCAACTTTAAGACTAATAAAAAGTAAAAAATGAATAAATCTAATACTTTAGAGTTGTATTTTATCAAGAGAACCAACCGTTTGGTGAGTACAGATTGATAGACACATCTTAGTGTATGACGTATGACGCCCCTGCGGGAAGTGGGCAAGAATATTCCCGCGGCAAAGTATGCCTGTCGTAAGAGGCGACTAAAATAACCTACAGAGAGGGAGGGCGTGACCTAAATGTCACAGAACCCTATGCCATTCCGCTGAATGATGCCGCTTCAGTCTGCAATGAGACCACGCCCGTCTCACCAGATCGAAGGAGACCCATTTAAACGCATTTAAACGAAACGGTGCTCCTGACTGCAATGAGACCACGCCCGTCTCACCAGATCGGTTAAAACAAAAAGGCGCAGTCAAAAATAAACGCCAAGGCGACCTAGACGTCTCCCGCTTTTGTATGAAACGGTACCTCATACTGGTATGAGACCACTCCCGCTTATAAAAACTAGTTCTTACGCGTGTTCGAGCTGCCTCTTCACCCCGCTGCCAGACCAATAACAGCTGTCACGGTTAACTGAAGCTGGCAGCTGGAAAATAGCAGTTTTTAGCGTGGAACGAAAGAAAGCAGGGTATCAGTGACCCTGCCCACACCAGACCAACTAAAGAAAATGAAAAACAGACGAGTGAGCAGTAATGCTCTAGGCGGCCTCCCGACGTAATACTTAACGGTGGTTCCGGGAGGGGCTTTCCGTCGGACGAGAGGAGATGTTTAGCGGGTGGAAGTCTCGCACTGACTTCGGCTTTCAATGCTTTTACTCCTCGTTAAAGAAAAAAAATAAATAAAAAAACCTTAGCGTATGATGAACTTTTATTTCTAAGAGTCACTTTCATTTTATGTTTACAGTCTAAAATTTTAGAGAAAAATTAAGGCTATTTCCCAAAATATCAGAAAAATAAGAAATTTTAAGTGATATAAAGTCATTTATTTATTTATGAAAAAAGGGAATATATCTAGGTACATAACACAACGTTCGATCACCATGTCGTATGATGAACTATTATTACGAAAACTTAAATTCTTCAAATTGTTTAAAAAGAAAGTCTTAAATATTCCAAAAATCAATAGTTCTACGTGAAATTAATGCTCTTATTAATTTACAAACAAAAAAATAAAACAAATTTTTCCATTGACTTATGTATGGTGTATGAAGGTTCACCTGGTCGTATGAAAAACATTTATTTCGAAAACTAAAATTTTTCATATTGCTTTAAAATAAAAGAATTGTTGCTCTAAAACATTCCTAAAACCAAGAATTCTACATGAAATTAATGGATTTATTTAATTTGGAAAAAAAGAAATCCACGGTTCACCGAGGCGTATGATGAACATTTATTTCTAAGACTGATTCACTTCGGAAAAATTGTCTTATTGGTTCTAAGAAATGTTAAAATGTGGAATTTCATTTTAAAATCTGTGTTTTTATATTTAACTATATATCATAAAATAGTCTGTATCTTGCCTACCACGATGCATAAAGGTACACCAGGGCGTATGATGAACTTCTATTACGAAAACTTTAATACTTTTAATTGTTTAAAAAGAAAAAGATTCTTAGTCTGAAATATTCCTGAAATCAAGAGTTTAACATAAAATAAATGCTCTTATTAATTTACAAAAAAAAAAATTCCATTGATCTATGTTTGCTGTATGAAGGTTAACCAGGGCGTATGATGAACTTTTATTACGAAAACTAAAATTCTTCAAAATTTTTTAAAATAAAAGAATTGTTGGTCTAAAATATTTCTAAAACCAAGAATTCTACACGAGATTAATGCTTTGATTAATTAATAAAAAAAGAAATTCCATTAAAAAAAAAATTTGGGACCCAAATTATGGCCGCACAATATACGGCTGTGGCCTATGTACCAGCGCCAACACCGCCACTGTACATCGACACCGTCACTGTGCACCAGCATGAAAAGGAAAAAGAAATAAGTCACATAGGCAAAAAAATAAACAACAACAACTACACTTCATGCTGCCAGCAGCGCACACACAAATAACGGGATCATCGTATGATGTAGACAGCCTGCTGCGATGGCAATTCGAATATCTGATGAAAGCATTGTCATGCGATCAAGCCTGCCAATGAGAGCGTGCCAACACAGCAATTCCAATAGCGACTAGAAATCAAAAAAAAAAAAAAACAAAGGAAGAGGAAGCATGACAAGTATCAAAGGGACACGCACAATACCGAGTCAGTGAGAAACCAGCAAGCAGCAGTAGGAGATGGTTATCACCGAACAACCAGCGGCGAGTTAGTAATCAACATCGGGGCAGAGCAGCGGCAGAGAGCAAGCACCAGAATAAGTACAGACCAGTAGCTTATGTCATAGTTATTTTTTTCCCTGCAATAGGACCGCAAGTGGGCATCAGGCGGAAGCGACAAGTGACGTGTCGGAGCGGTGTACCCAGCCACTCGCTACTTGACGCTACCTGACTGGTGAGCACACGACGGAACGAGTAGAGACGCCTTGGATCAGTTCATCCGACCGACGCTCCTCTCGTAACCGTGACTTTAAAACTCGACGACCGCGACGTATGCTCCCCTACCAGGTGCATCGAAGACAACGCTCTGTACGCTCCGCACGCTCGCCCAGAGGACCAACAAAACACAAGAAAAACAGTGAAATCAATTTTGTGAATGTATTAGTGTTATTAAAAATGAATTAAAAGAATATTGAATTTTAAAAAGAAGAATGTGTCTCAATAAAGGAAGTTAGGGTTCCCTGCAACCAACAAATTCTATAACAAAAGGAACCTCTGGAGCCCGCTGAGTTCTACCCCGGCCAAGAGAAAGAACGTTCCGTTACAGACTTATGTAACATGCGTTAAGGTTCACCTGGGCGTATGATGACCATTTATTTGTAAGACTAATTTTAATCGGAAAAATTATCTTATTGGTACTAAGAAATGTGGAATTTCATTTTAAAATATGTGTTTTTTATTTAACTACATATGAAAATAAAAAGAAAGTACTTTACGTACCACGATGCATGAAGGTTCACCTCGTCGTATGATGAACTTTTATTTTTAAGATTTATTTTTATTGTATGTTTATAGACTAAAATTTAACGTAAAGTTAAGGCTTTTTTTCCATAAATTTCAGAAAAATAAGGAGTTTTATGTGTTATAAAGACATGCATATATATTTTTAGAAAATACGAGAAAATATCTAGAAACATAAGACACAAACGTTTGGTCACCAGGGCGTATGATGAACTTCTATTACCAAAACCTTAATTCTTCAACTTGTTTAAAAAGAAAAGGATTGTTAGTCTAAAATATTCCTAAAATCACGAATGGGATTAAAGTTTTGATTAATAAAAAAAAAAAAAAATTCCATTGACTTATGTATGGTGTATGAAAGTTCACCGGGGCGTATGATTAACATTTATTTGTAAGTTATCTTATCGGAAAAGTTATCTTATTAGTACTAAGAAATGCTAAAATGTTGAATTTCATCTCAAAATCTGTGTTTTTTTATTTAACTATATATGAAAAAATAGTAAGTACTTTATGTACCACGATGCATGAAGGTTCACCTGGTCGTATGATGAACTTTTATTTTCATATTTACCAACCGGATAAAAATTTTATGAATTTTTTTCATAAAATTAAATTTTCATAAAACTTACAAAACAAAATGAATTAAAAGTTAGTTAGATATTTTGTTAATAAATAAAATATTTGAATAAACGTATTGGCATATTCAAATAAAAAATATTAAATAACAAACACACTCAAAGTCTATAAAAATTCGTCCTCATAAATTCGTAAACACACTCAAAATCTATAAAAATTCATCCTCATCAATTCATAAGAACACTTAAAATCTATAAAAAATGTTCCTCCATTTTACATGCCTACCTAACCAAATGAAGTATTCTACATCAAAGAACACAGAAAATAGAAACTAAAAACAATGAACGGCAACTGTGAACAAGTAAGCCAACAAAACTTGACTGCCACTTGGAGGAAACTGTCGCACAATTTAACTGGCATTCACTGCAAGTTCTACTTACGTAGTCAGTTGGTTAGTTGGTGAATATTCTTGTAGTTACTTTCACATTTCAATGCTCGTGTTCTATACAATCATTGCTGTGTTTTTCGCTCACTCGCTCGCTCGCCTGCTCATTTATTCGTTCGATTCTTTTTTAGACGACACATTCCCACGAGTCTTCAAGTTTGTAATACTTTAAGACTCGACTAATATTGTAGCAGTAAAATTAAATGCGAATGTGTGAATGTATGTATGTCATTTGTACGAATGTGTTAGTATAGAAAAAGTTTATGGAATGTTATAGTAAAAAGTTAGCAGGCAATTCACAGCATGGCTAGGCAAAGGACCAAAAGCAACAAGAAACAGAAGATGGTTCTAGGTAGTTAGAACATATGAAACTGACAAAAACCAGTCGCTAGCGTAGTAGATATACTAGTTGTTGCCAAACTTATTCCCTTCTGTACTTAGTGACATTCAATGTGCTTTCAGTTTTTAGTTAATATTACTTTCTTTCCTTTTTTTCTTTGTTCACAAAATGTTTTTGCAATTATGCTTGTTGGAAGGCGGACAGCAGCAGCAGCAATTGCAACATTGAGAGAAGTTGTTAGATTAAATTTTCATTTATAACTACATGCATGTATTCATATAATATATATACTTATTTATGTGAGTATATGTGTATATTTATATGTGCACAGCGTTCTGTTGTGCATTATGAAAAAGTCTCCCTTTTGTCTAAATTAAACATTTAATTTGTAAAATTTTTGAACATGAATTTTGAGTTTTTTCTCAATTTTAGAAAAGTTTGTTTTTAATTCATTTATATACTACCAAGTGTATGCAGATTATGTGTTTAAAATTTTAATTGTATTGTATTGAAAGGAATGAAAAGAATTGTAGTAATTTTTGGAAATTAGTGACTATTTTTGTTCCGGTTTAAATTTTAAATTCAGATCAAAATTCAATTCAAAAACACATTTTTTTAATCCAATTTAAAAAAAAAATTTGAATCAAAACTCTAACTAAAACTTAGACCAGAACTCAAAAAAAAAAAAAATTCTGACCAGAATCCAGGCTAAAAATCAGATCCAAATTTAGACCGAAGTTCAGAATAAAACTGATAAAACTAAACTCAAACTTAGACCAAACTAAGACCAAAATTCAAACCAGAACTCTGCTCGAATTTTAAACCAAAACTTAGAACTAAATTTAGACCGAAATTAATAGCAAAATCATGACCAGAACTCAAAGCAAAATTAAAACCAAATCTAGATCAAAATCTAACCAAAAATTCAATAAAAATTCTTAATGAAAATCAGACCAAAATTTAGACTAAAATTCAGACCAAAATTCGGAGTAAAATGCGGATCAAAATTCAGACCAATATTCGGATTAAAATGCAAACCAAAATTCAGACCGTTCAGACCAAAATTCGGATCAAGTTGAGGTCAAAACTAAGACCAGAAATCGGACCAAAATCCAATCCAACATCTCTAATTAAAAGGAGACCAAATACAGACAAGCAAGAAGACCAAAATTTTGGCCTAAAATTTAAATCAAACTTAGATGGGAAATCAAGAAAAATCCACATAAAAACTCTAGCTAAAAAAACAAATCCAAATGCAGATTTTAAATCAGAACAAAATTCATGCCTAAATTGAGACCAAAATAAAGAACAAAATTTGTATCAAAGTTAGACCATAATCAGTCCCGAATTTATACAAAAACTCAGACATAAAACTGAAACAGATATTCAGACCACAAATAAGATACAAAATTTAGACCAAAGCCCAGACTAAAACTTAGACTAAAATTCAAATTAAATTCAGACCATAATTCAGGCTAAAAATCAGACTCGTTTGGTCCAAAACTTCAGACGAAAACTCTGACCAAAGTTCAGATTAATTTAAGACCAACAATCAAACCAAATTCAATTTAAAAATTTAGACCAAAACTCAGACCAAATTTAATCCAAAACTTAGACCAAAAATCAGACTAAAACTTAGACCAGATCCAAATTCAAACGAAACTTCAGACTAAAATTCTGACCAAGATTTTGATGAAATTCAGTTAGAATTTTCTGATAGAATTAAACCAAAATTCAACCCAACCTAAGACTAAAATTTAGACCAAAACTTGGAACATCTTGACATTAATCTAACCAAAAATTAAAACAAAATTCATGCCGAAAATTAGGCCAAAATTCAGACCAAAATTAAAATCAAAATTCTGAACAAAATTTTAGACCAAAACTTAGACCAGAATTCGGACTAAATTGGAACTAAAGCTCAGTCCATAAAACTGACCAAATCGGGACAAAAATTCAAACCAGAAAACGGACCAAAATCCAGACAGCATTTCTAACCAAAAGGCGATCAAATTCAAGCAAACAAACAGACCAAAATTTTGGTCAAAAATCTAACGAAAACTCAAATCAAATTTAGATAAAAAATCAGACTGAAACTCAAATAAAAACTCTGACCCAAAGAAAATTAAATTCAGACTTCAAGTCAGACCAAAACTCATGCCTAAATTCAAACCAAACATTGAATCAAATTTAGACCAAACCTCAGCTCACAATTTATACCAAAAATTCAGGCTAAAAATGAGACAAAAATTGAGACCAAAGTTAAGATCCAAATTGAGACCAAAATTTACACCAAAATTGAGACTAAACATGAGACAGAAATTTAAACCAAAAATAAAATCCAAATTGAGACCAGAATTTTTACCAAAATTCAGACTACAGACAAAAATCAAACTACAATTAGACCAAAGTTTAGACTAAAAAATACGAATTTGAGACCAAAACATAGACCAAAAATTCTACCAATTTCCAACCATAAATTAGACTAAAACTCAGTTCAAAATTTAAAACATAATTTAGACCAAAATTTAAGTCAAAGGGGGCCAAAATTTCAAATCAAAACTCGAACCAAATTTAAATCAATATTCAATCGAAAAATCAAACCAAAATTCAGACCAAATTCGAACCGAAGTTTCGGCCAAAATGTAACCAAATTCAAGCCTAAAATTAAATCTAAATTTTATTGGAATTCCAATAGAAAACTAGAACCAAAACAAAACTAAAAATCAAATCTGAAAACAGATTAAACCGCGGACGAATAAACACTATCAAGCTTTCTAACAGTAGAGTCAAGTATGGGTTAGAAATTAAAGAAAGGAATGAATAGGTATTGGCAAATCGAGAACAGTTGTATGATAGCCCGAAGTTTATGGTGGGTATTCGGTCAGAAAATAATGTGAAGTTTCTTTCTTCTCAAGAAGAATCAAGCTGAAATTTTGAACTAGAGTGCTCACAGGTTTTTGTGCCTCTAGGATTGAAGTTGCAACAACACTTCACTTTAATCATAGCTAACTTATGGCGTTCATTAATGCAATGAAAATATTCCTTAACAAGAAATTAGAAATCTAATAAACATTTCTTTTTCTCCTTTCTATAAGTTATATAAATATTTCCCACTCAAAAGTTATAATAATATAATTATAATTGTAAAACGATTATTTATCCACTCAAAAATAAAGAAGAAGATTAAATAAATTTCCTAGACGTCTAGCAAATTCTTATAAAAAAATTATTTCATTATAATCGAGGTGCCTTAAATAAATTAACTTTTGTATTCGATATTTATATATATAAGTGCGTTGAGAAAATTTTATAAACAGCATAAAAGAAAAATGAAATGTTGAAATGAAAAGAAAATATGCATGTAGTATGAATGAATAAATTTCCATAGTTTGAAAAAGTTCAAAAGAAAAAGTAATATCCAAGCATTAAATATTTAATTACGTCGTTGTCATGTCAATTTATTATGCCGCCTCGCCTACATTCTTTTAAAATCATTTGTGTTTTACTGTACCTACTCATACATGGAATTTCAACTACTAGGATATATTAACGGCAGTTGGTGGGTTCAGCTATATCTTTTCTTTATATATATATATATATATATATAATCGTAGAGTTTTGTGTGTATGTCATCGTGTAACTTCTGAACGACTGGATCGATTGAAGTCATATTTCCATAATATATTTTTTTAGGGGGGAGATTGGTTCATAGATATTCATAATGGATTTTAGTAAAGTGGGCGTGGCACCTCCCATACAATCGTAATAGTTTTTTGGGTATATCTCAAGAACAATTTATAGCACAGTACAGAAATTTGGTACAATAACGAGAATTGACAATGCCATGGTACAACAAAAATATGGGTGGGATTGACAAAGGGGGTGTGGCACCTTTCATATAACCTGAATTTCCATTATGAGATACATATCATAGGAGCCATTTATGGTACGGTACTAAAATTTAGATTCTTTCAGTTTGTTGAATTAGTGTGACCATGCTCCTTTTTCATTTTCTACTACTATTTCAACTACTAATTCTACTACTATTTTCTACTACTTTTAAACTCCCATTTTTCTGCAAAATTTTTGTTATTTTCTACTACTTTTTCAACCAATACTTTATACTACTTTTTTAGTACTTTTTTTCTACTACTTTTTTAATGCATTTTTTCTTATTTTCTACTACTACTTTCTACTATTTTTCACTACTATTTTTCAGTACTATTTTTCACTACTATTTTTCAGTACTATTTTTCACTACTATTTTCACTACTATTTTTCACTACTATTTTTCACTACTATTTTTCACTACTATTTTTCACTACTATTTTTTACTACTTTTTTAAAATTTTTTCTAGTACTATTTTTTTACTATTATTTCTACCACTCTTTCTACTCCATTTTTACTATTTTTGTACTACTATGTTTAACTATTTTTCTACTACTTTTTCTACTACTTTTTCTACTACTTTTTCTGGTACCTTTTTACTACTTCTTTACAACAATTTGTAATACTATTTTCTATTCTTTTTCTTACTACCTTTTCTACTACTATTTCTACTACTATTTTCTTCTAATTTTTTGCAGCTATTTTCTACTACTTTTTCCATTCCCTTTTCTACTATCATTTCTACTACTTTATGAAATATCTTAAGACCCTGCCTAGCTATCTTAAAATCCGATAGGTGGCGCTGTAACAAATTCTATAATTGTAATAAATTTTTAAATAATTTCAAGAATGGTCATTGATATGAAATATTGTTTCTATAATTCAACTGAACCATAATATAAATTAATCGTAATATTTTTTTGGTTATATCTCAAGAATTTATAGCACAGTACAGAAATTTGGTACAAGAACGTGAATTAACAATGCCATGCTACAACAAAAAAATGGGTGGGTGTGACACCTTCCATATACCCTGAATTTTCATTACGGGATATCGTAGTATGGAAGTATTATTTATCAATACCGGATTTAAAAAATTCTCTCAGCTTGTTGAATTAGTGGGTGTTGCAACATGCTCTACTTCTAATTTCTACTACTATTTTAATTTATTGTTTTTTCAACATTTTCTTCTTATATTCGACTACTTTCTTACTACTTTATTTACTTATAATTTTAAACGCTTTTTTACTACATTTTTCTACAATTTATTGTACTACTTTTATTTTTTATTATTATTATTTTTTACTATTATTTCTACTAATTTATGAAATATCTCAAAAACCTACTTAGCTATGTCAAAATTCGATAGGTGGCGCTGAAATAAAATCTATAATAAATTCTATTTTTATAATAAATAGCAAATGGGTCTATATTTTGAAATATTTTTGAAATTAGATATAACTTCTAGAACGGTCTGTGATATTCTTCTGCAATCTAAATCCTTAAAAAAAATGCCAATTTTGATGCCTCATTTTTAAATCTAGAATTTCTACCAAATTCAATGCACGTCCTTTAAGCTTGAATTGTCATTACCAATGTTCAATTTTAAACCCCAAGAAACTTTATTCTTCTTCATTGAATTTTCTCGCTTCTTCGTAGAAAAGTCAGAACAACGTCTGCCGGGTCAGCTAGTACAATATATATTCTAATCTAGCAATACCTTTCTGGGCATATCAATTTATATAAATTGTTAAATTTATTTGTTATTCCATCGATTTCACTCACCAACACGCAGACACACACATACCAAAAACATATACATATGTATGTAGTAGAAAAATCGATCGTTAAATGAAATGAGAGATTTCAAAAAATGAAAAAAATTTTAATGAATTAAATGCCAAACATATCACAATTTCGTTATTGAACTTCGTAGTATAATACTTGCATACAAAATGACAAAAAAAAAAAAAAAAAAAGTTAAAAAATATCACAATGTACTATGTAACTTCATATTTTTGTATCTCTGTTTTTGGCCTTCCTTGTCTTGATATGAAATAAAAATCCATCAAAATTTTTGCTTATGCTTTCAAACGTAGTTGAGTTGTATGTAATTTGAATTTTTTGTGCCCTAACTGAATGGATGAAGTGAAATCAAAAATAAAAAAAAAAAAAAATAAAAAAACAAGACAAAAATTCTTTACGAACACTGCACTGTTTTGGCAGTGTTCGCTTTGTAGCTCAGTGTATTTTTAGTGCAAAATTTTGACAGACTTTAGCTTTGGTATACAAACAGATTGAAGCAGTGTCATATTGCAAAACAAAAGTAAAAACAAAACGATTTTTCTTTTATATGCATTACTTTTGCTGCATGCCACCAATCGTTAGTACGATGCTTCAGATCTTATTGTTAGATTATATGTCAATAGTAGTAATATAAGTCAATGTAAAGTAATTTAAAAATTTATTTTTTCTTGTTCTTTTTTTCTGACAATCAATCAAGCATTCGAATGATTTTGTTAAGCATTACACATTGAGTAAGGTGAATTATTTGTTTTGAAAGTGGAAGGTCAAGGCTAAAACATTACAATTGAATATTTATAGTTTTTCTACATTGAGCTAAAAATATAAATAACCTGCCCATCTACACAGGTTTCTTTGTATATTCCTTCAATCTCAGGCTTAAAAATATACAATTGATAGTTTTTTGGGTATATCTCAAGAACAATTTATAGCACAGTACAGAAATTTGGTACAATAACGAAAATTGACAATGCCATGGTACAACAAAAATATGGGTGGGATTGACAAAGGGGGTGTGGCACCTTTCATATAACCTGAATTTCCATTATGAGATACATATCATAGGAACCATTTATGGTACGGTACTAAAATTTAGATTCTTTTAGTTTGTTGAATTAGTGGGACCATGCTCCTTTTTAATTTTCTACTAATATTTCTACTACTAATTCTACTACTATTTCTACTACTATTTTCTATTAATTTTAGCCTTCTTTTTTTCTACAATTTTTTCTTATTTTCTACTACTTTTTCAACCAATATTTCCTACTACTATTTTACTACTTTTTTCTACTACTCTTTTAATACATTTTTTCTACAATTTTTTTGAAATCTAATAAAATTGTTCAGCAAAAAAAAAACACTTAAAAGTTATTCCTTTTTACTACAGATATGCTGGAATTTCTATCTAACTGCTGAATGACACCTTTAGCATCAACTGGGTTAATACTTTTGTTCAAATCGTATTATCAGCTGGTATGGCTTTGTTTTTGTCGAAGGTCGCTCACTGATGCGCGTAACGGTCTTTTGTTTTTGCAAATATCCACTATATTTTTTGCTATCAGACTTAAGTTGTTTTCGTACACGTCGTTGAATTAACATTAGTGATAATACAATAAAAATGTTTAATTTAATGGTCGTCCAGACGCAATGTAAACTTTCATTTCCAAAATTTAATTAACACAATATTGATTTGAGTTTTTTATTTATAATGATTCTCAGTTTTTAATGTACAGTTCTGCAAGTTAAATACTTTTGAAATTGTCAATTGAGTCAATAATGAGACGCATTTTTAAATCTAGAATTTTTGTCCGATGGATTCAATGGAAGCCTGAATTGTCATTGCGAATGTTCAATTTTAAATATCATGTACTTCATTCTTTTTTAATTTTAGCGCTTTTTCGCAGAAAATGTAGAACAACGTTTGCCGGCTCAGCTAGTAGTTTAATAAACTAATTGAATGAGTAGAACTAGTTTACATTAGGGGGAAGACTCCCAAGGGGATTAACAAAAAATCTCATCGTTACCGCTGCTATATTACACTGAAACTTATGCCTGGTTCTCTCTATGTAAAAGAAGAAGAAAGGGAGAATTTCCTATATGAAATTCCCAGCTTGAATTATTTGTAGCGTTGCTTATGTTTTGGTTTAATAAACGCATTGGAATCATATGGTTACCTTTGTACTAAAAATGAATTTCTCCATTCTCTCGCTCTCGCAATTTTTTTTTTTCATGTAAAAACAACAACAATGAAATCCCCGTTTGACAGTCTCTTTTTTTTTACTCATATGCATTAATAGCGGTTTGACGTTCTCTATATTCAGCTCTCATTTTTAACATGGCGTCATGATTTTAAGTTAACAATTTAACAAATTTCTCAGAGAACAAATTGCACAGACCAGGGATGCTCAAAAGTTTCCTATGGAAATGCAAACACCAATACATATACATTTTTTTTACTTTAAAGGGAACAACAAAAATCTTACGTTAAACAACAATAAAATCTACGTTGAAAATAACTCTCACCAATGTATACCAACAAAGCATACGAAAGTGTTGTTGTTTTGCTATTGATATATGTAAAGAAGGAAGATAAGAAACCAAAAAGAGCCAATATGCACCAATTGTTGTGTATTTCGTATTGCTTAATGCGAAGAGCTGTGTGTGTGTATTATGCCTGGTTTTCACAATGTCAAAATTTAATCAAATTTTATTTAGAATGCACAGCCTATGCCTAATTTCTTTTGTAAAAACCAATGAGCCCCAAGTGCATAAGACGTGGGCACCTCTGGCAGAGACAATAGGTTTATTGGCTGACTTTTTGAGTAAAAAATAGTAAATAAATGATTTCAAAGTTTAGGCCAAAGTTGCGGCCAAAAGTCAGATAAAAATCTCATCAAAACTTAGACCAAAAGTAAATAAAAATTTTAACATAAAGCAATCTAAAATTCAGATCAACGTTTTGACCAAAAATGGAACCAACATTCAGATCAAAACTCAAATCAAAGTTTAGGCAAAAAATTGTACCGATGTTCACACCAAAACGTAGACCGAAATTCGACCCAATTTCAGACTAAAATCAGATGAAAATATCGTCCAAAAATCAGATCAAGAAACATCTCCACTAGACAAAAACTTAGATCGATAGTAAATCGTTTAAATTTTTGTCTGATTTTTACGAAACTAGACCTACATATATTCAGTCAGTATATCCGATATTCTAATCGAAACTAAGACAACAAGCAGTCCATGTTCAGCGCAAAGATCAGACCAAGAGTAGAACAAAATCAAAAATAAAAGTCAAATCGAAAGCAGACTAAAGTTTAACTAAAATTCATACCAAAATCCATAGCAAAATTAAGACCAATTTCGGGCTATTAATAAAACCAAAAATAGCACTAAAAATAGACCAAACTCAGAATAAAATTTAAGCCTATAATACTGTTCAACAGCCAAAAATGAGTAGAGACGGGACAAGTGTACTCAGGGTAATGGGGGGGGGGGGGGGTCGCTGAGTCCGAATCCATGGTCCGTTTTGCTCTGCTACGTCACAATTTTTTTTTATTGACATCAAACTTTTTAAAATTGAAAAAACAAAAAAAATAAAAATGTAGTTCATATTTAAAAAAAAAAAAAATTTTATTTTTAATTAATTAATTTTTTCGTAATTTTTTTTGTCATCGTTATCATCGTTTACTTTTATGTCGTTGTTAGCTTAACCCAGTAATGCCTAGCGGTGTCATATGGTACCTTGCCGCTGAGCCGTTCCTGAGCCAGGTTCAAAAACAATTTTTTTCTCAAGATACTTTATTGATCGATCTACTTTGGTTCCCGCTCGTCCTTAATGGGTTAAAGCAATGATGGCCAAACGTGTACTTAAGTGTAAAATGAGCTTTAAACTTTTTATACATATCGTATACGAATATGTACGCCAAATCAATTCTCAGGCTACGATATGTATGTAAGAATGCGATTGGCGTACTTGAATAAGATGTTCAGTACGTAGTTGGAGAAAGAAAGCGGCAACAACAGCATTGTGACGTAGCAGAGCAAAACGGACCACAAATTCGGACTTAGCGACCCCCCATTACCTTAAGTGCATTTATCCCATCTCTGATCGTTTTCAAAAGTTTCCATTTGTAGAACAGTGTAATCAGACCAAAACTCAGATGAAACTGACAGACTCAATTCAAACCAAAAGTAGATCAAAAATCAGACAATAAATCAGAATAAAATTTAAACCGAGTTTAAACTGATATACAGAAATTAATACCAAACCCAAAACAAAATTCAGACTAAAACTCAGACTAAAATCCAACTCCAAATCACAAACCAATAGCAGACCAAAATCTGAACTAAAAACAATAAAATAAGGCACAAAAACCGACTAGAAACAAAACCTAAAACGAGGCCAAAATCCATTGTAAAGTTTTTCAAAACTAGGTTATCTTAACTTAGCTTAACCAGGACAAGTAAATAATCTATTCCACCTTCAGTTTGCGGACGATAAATAATGAATAAATATTTTAGCCCTAACCTCGCTAAAGTATTAAAACAAATTGCACCACATGTGAAAATTTTTAGAATAATCCAAAGTTTTTCTATTCCATTAATAAGTATAACATTTTTAAAATGCATTTTTCCTAATAACAGTAAAGGTCAAAGGCCTCGCATAAAAACTATTGCCCTGGACATACAGTTAATTACACTTAAGTATTTATAAATTTATAAACTAAGTGTACGAAAACTCATTCATTAAAAAATTCATTTCATTCAACTCAATTTCTTTATTGCAAGTTGCAACTGAATCAAAAGTTGTATGTAGATGTGTGTTTGTCAAGAGTTGCCAACTGCACAACTATTTATATACATATAACAATAAAAAAACACAAACTTCTTCCATTCACATTCACTAACATTCTTTTATAAATATTTGCGACTTCTTTGATGTTATTTACTTTATTTTTTTTTTCTTTGCATTTTTTTTTTTGTTGTAAATTGTGTCGCATTTTTTAATAGAAAAATTTTCATTTTCAATTTGCAATTTACTTTACTGCAAAAAAGTTTTTCCTTTCTATGCTTTATACCAAGTATTTACGACGATTGTAAAATTCACAACACTAATATTTTTGCTCTTTTATTGCTATTTCTTTCTATTTTTTTTATTTAGTTTTGTTTACATTGTACATAACTGTACTATTGCATATTGTATTTAAGTTTGAACACGATTTTATTTGCTTTTTATTATTATTATATATTATTTCTCACATAACCTTTTTATTGAACTGCTCAGAAGTGTGGAATGTATAAGGAAGAAAAGAAAGTGCAGCGAGTAAAATATTCTATTGACTAATAGATAATAGATAGTATGTATTCGATTATGTGAAATTATTATGAACAACTTCGACCAATTAATCTAATAGATATGCAACTCTGCTAATCAAATGCAACCCTGTTGTTCAAACTATTCTCACCTAAACTCAAGAGTATACAACCTTTCTATTCAAGTGGCTATCTAACTAGTAGCATACCGAATGGGAATTGGAATGAGTACGAGAATTGGAATGGGATTAGGAATAGGAATATGAATAGAAATAGGAATATGAATATGAATAGAAATAGGAATAAGAATAGGAATGGGAATAGGAATGGGAATAGGAATTAGAATAAGAATAGGAACAAAAATGGAAATGGAAATAAGAATCAATATTTGGAATTGAATTGAGAACGGGAATTTGAATTAAAATGGGAATTGGTATGAGAATTGAAATTGAGATTGAAAATGGATACGGAAATGGAATGGTAATAAAAATGGAAATAGCACAGGAATTGAAATTGTAATTGTAACTGAAACTAGAAGTAAAACTAGACTAAAACTAGAACAAAAGCTTGAAGTTGAATTAAAACTGAAATTTGAATGAGAATGGAAATCCAACTAGAATTGGAATAAGATTTGGAATTGGAACTAGAATTGAAATTAATTTGAATTGAAATGTAATTTTTTACTTTAACACCCAAAAGGGGCAGACTGGGAAAATTGAATTGAGTAGGAACGGGAATCGGAATGAGAACGATAACGAGAATGGGAATGAGAATGAGAATGTGAATGAGAATGAGAATGAGAATGAGAATGAGAATGATAATGATAATGAGAATGAGAATGAGAATGAGAATGAGAATGAGAATGAGAATGAGAATGAGAATGAGAATGACAATGAGAATGAGAATGAGAATGAGAATGAGAATGAGAATGAGAATGAGAATGAGAATGAGAATGAGAATGAGAATGAGAATGAGAATGAGAATGAGAATGAGAATGAGAATGAGAATGAGAATGAGAATGAGAATGAGAATGAGAATGAGAATGAGAATGAGAATGAGAATGAGAATGAGAATGAGAATGAGAATGAGAATGAGAATGAGAATGAGAATGAGAATGAGAATGAGAATGAGAATGAGAATGAGAATGAGAATGAGAATGAGAATGAGAATGAGAATGAGAATGAGAATGAGAATAAGAATAAGAATAAGAATAAGAATAAGAATAAGAATAAGAATAAGAATAAGAATAAGAATAAGAATAAGAATGAGAATGGGGATTGGGATGGGAATTGGAACGGCAATGGGAATGAGCAATTGAATGAGAATTGTAATGGGAATTGGAATTAGAATTGGAATTAGAATTGGAATTAGAATTGGAATTAGAATTGGAATTAGAATTGGAATTAGAATTGGAATTAGAATTGGAATTAGAATTGGAATTAGAATTGGAATTAGAATTGGAATTAGAATTGGAATTAGAATTGGAATTAGAATTGGAATTAGAATTGGAATTAGAATTGGAATGAGAATTGTAATTAGAATTGGAATGGGAATTGGAATGGGAATTGGAATGGGAATTGGAATTGGAATGGGAGTTGGAATGGGAGTTGGAATTGGAATGGGGATTGGAATAGGAATTGGAATGGGAATGGGAATTGGAATTGAAATGGGAATTGGGATGAGAAATTGAATGGGAATGTAATTTTTTACTGGGAATGGGAATGAAAATTCAAATCGAAATTGAAATTGGAATGGGAATCGGAATTGAATGGAAATGGGAATTGTAATGAGGATTGGAATGGGAATTGGAATGGGTATTGGAATGGGAACTGGAATAGAAATTGGAATGGGAATTGGAATGGAAATTGGAATTGAAATGGGAATTGTAATGGGAATTGGAATGGGAATTGGAATGGGAATTGAAATGGGAATTAGAACGGTAATTGAATTGAAATTGAAACTGAAAACGGAAATGAATATGGAAACAGAATGCTATGGGATCGGAAATTGTAATTGGAACTGAAACAAGAATATGAAAAAATAAAGTAGAAGAGATATTGGAATTACAATTTAAAATAGAATTTGAATTGAAAATTGAATTTTATTTGGAATTTGAATGGAAACAGAACTAGAATGTTAATGTGATTTGGAATTGGAGCTTGAATTGAAATTAAATTAAAATTCCAATTGTTATAATTTCAAATTTATTTCTTTACTTTAACACCCATATGGCGACCTCGATAGTTTAGTGAGTAGTGCGCTAGACTTTCATCTGGGAGGTTCGGGTTCGCCAGGTGGTTATTTTTCATAACTTTCGTATATTCACTATCAATATGAAGTGAATGAGAATTATAAGATAGTGTACAGGTACACACATTGGTTGGTAATGGCAAAACCACCAAGCCGATAAAAAATTGCCACACCGCCGTTCGGAATCGACGTTAAACTGTAGGTTCAACTATGTGGTATCACAATGGGCCGTTCAGGCCTAAGTGTGCCTCTCGACAGCCACTTCAACGTAACCAACGTAATCTAACACCCAAATCGAGATGAGGGGATAAAATTGAAAGAAATATTGATCTAGCAATTTTACTGAAATTACAAAAAAAATTTCAAATTTTGAAAATTTTCATTAATTTTTTCTTTTTTCTTTTTTGACTTTTTATCATCTGCTGATGTTGTTGCTGAGCATTGTAAATTTATTTTCCTCACATGTTTTTTTTTTTTCGTATCGCTATAAATTTCATATACAAATTTATTTGCGCATTCGTTGTAATTTCAGCACATTTAAACATTAACCATTTTCTCTGTCTGTCTTTTTGTCGGCACAGTTGACCTATATAACCAAATTCCTGTAATTCAGCTGAAGTTGTAATACATTTGTAAATTTTTTTTGTTATTTCTTTTCTTAAAATTTACTTCATTCTTTAGTTAAATTAAGTACTGAAATGAGTATATATTAAAATTTTTCTTTTCAAAGATAATTCAATATGAATTTTAATGAAACTCCGTGGAATTGTCTTTATTACGGTTTTACATTTCACATATATACACAGAAATGACAAGAATCAGCTCAGTATCCTTTTTTGTACATGGTTGTCAAGTGAATTAACAAACCGTATACATGTGTATGGAAAAAAAGGACACGCAGCCGTAAACAAGTGTATGCAAGATACACATTGATTTGCAATTTAATGAAGGAAATAAAAATAATTTATGTTAAGTTAAATATAAAATATTTAGTGCGAATAATAATGACTTTTTAAGATTTACTTTCGTTTTTTTTCTGGAGTGATAGCACATACCTATAAAATAACCCAAAAGATGTATTTCAAACAGAGTTCGAAAGAACTCGATATTGAGAAGATATGTTACACTCTTCCTCCTCAATAAAAGGAGCGCTAGCACACTCAGGTCAACAAGTTTCATGTTCTTCCTGCAGTGATTTCTATATGGAAGACCCAGTCTTTCTGCATGTTTTCCAATGGGGCAATGTCCAGTAATCAATGAGTATCTCATCAACCCCCCCTCCCCCCTCCCACTTACGGGGTACTCCTGTGAGCATTCCTTGTTATAGAAGAGCTTTCCAATTTCGACTTGATAACCCTCCTCGTAAGTAAAGAGTGAATTAGTTTCCTTAAAGGAGAATCCAACTCAAAGGTCTCGAGAGCATGAATGATCGCTTCAGGAATAACATTGTTGAAGGCCCCCCTCTCTAACACTTGAAGTGAAGCGCCCGTTCAATACCGAAAACTAGAGAATTCAAGGCCGTTTCAACCGATTTGCCTGCGCAGTACGAATGTTGCGACTGTGATAGTGCAAATTTTTCCCAATCTATACGCCTTGGATTGCTGTAAGGAGGAGCGTTCACTACGACTAGGTTAATGCTGAATACTATCAATCGGTGATCTGAGAAGGATTGTTTACTGTATACTTTCCAGTTCACTACTTGTAAAAGGTCATTTTCCGACAGTGGAGTAACATCTAACACCTCCTCCCAACCCCTGAACGCATTCGAACTTGAAAAGACAAAGACAAGTCGGAGTGTTGCCCTCTGTTACACACTGTCAGATTAGAGTTAATAATAAAATCGAACAAAGACTCACATCTTTCGTTGATTTCTGTACTTGTTGTTATTGCTGCTGTCACGCACTAGCCGTTGAACTTCATCTGGCGTTGCTTCATGGTCGTGAGCCATATACGCTGACGCAACTTATAATGGCAGCCCGTCCTTGTTGTCTATCTTAACAACAGTGAGATCCGCGAAGCTAAGATGAGAACAAATGTAGGTATTAATGTGGTTCTTAACTACAATGCATGATCTTGGCTTACAAATACTTGTTTTGTAGAACACCTTGTAGTTTTTGTTAAAGAGCCCTTTTACAGTTGTTCCTCTGACCCAGGGCTCTTGTATGATCGCGACGTCGACATCTTTCTCCCTTAGGAAAATGGCGAGATTATCGGAGGCGCACTTCGAGTGCCTCAGATTAACTTGCGCTATGTGGAGCATAGTGGTAAGTTGGTGCGCCGCCTACTGGATCTTCAGCGCCAGCCGATTTGTTGGGCTCAGGCTCAAGGTTGAGATTATCCAAAGATTATTGGGATCCTCAACCTCATCTAACTCCTCGTCTGGGATATTTGATTTGAAAATCTTCACTCTGGCGAGCCTGACGCCAAAGTGAAGTTTGTTGTCCGCTTTTTCAAGGTGCTCCAGGCATTCCTCATTGACGAGCAACAAGTAGGATCTGCTGTTGCCGCGTGGTTCCTGTGCCTCAATGATCGACCAGTCATCCATCGGAACCGTAGGATTTTGGAGACACAGACACTTTATGAGATTGTTACTTTCAATCTTCATATTTGGCAACCAGATGCGAAGACGTGGTCTTCTCGGGATGTCCTTAGCAGGGATGAGCTTAATTTTGAAGCCCGTCCATTGCGTGCATATCTTTGCAACGCTACTGCTAAGGAAGTCTTACGAAAACTCACCTTTGCACTTGATTACCCGGCATCCGCGCACCACCACCAATGAGTCGAAGCATGGTAGAGATAGGGGGGATCTCCTTGTTGAGAGAGGAGGTGGTTCACCACCAACTCTGACAATTTGGCCTCAATCTCTGCGCATAACTCTAGGACTCGCTTTCCTTTGTTGGTCAATTCATCAGCCAGAGCAACTTACAGGCTGTCGCGAACGACCTCGCTGTAAGGCCGAGAAGTGGTTGTTGTAGGAGGAGCGTCAGCTGCAACGCTATTCTTAATTTTTTTGGCCACGCCGGCGGTTTTGTCCCGTGACCAGTTGCGCTTCACGGCTACCTCGCGTTCCACCTGGGCACGCGCCACCGCCGCTATATGCTCACGCCGTGATTCTTCGTACTTTGCGATCACAGCCTGGTATTTAGCCTCGTCTTCCAGGTCATTCGCGTGCGGAGTACCCGCCTCCTTATTTTTAGCAATCTAACCAAGAATATGGAGGGTCTTCTGGTACATGACATTTCTTACTGCTGAATTCTATTTTTTTTTTTTTTTTTGCTATGGATGTTGATGGCTGATTGGCTACCGGAGTACTTGGTGCCAATTCGACGACGGTTTCTTGGCTTGAGGCCAGTAACTCGTTTTCGGATGAGATGCTGGCCATCTCGTTTGTTTTTTTTTTTTGTGTTTTTTTGTGTGTTGTCGACATCATCTGGTTCTTACGAGCACCTTCCGGCAAGGCGGTACAGTGCTCAAACGGGGTTTTTGAAAAAATTAACGGTCGACCATGGCAGCGGTCTGATGCGGCCCGGTATCAGAGAGGCTAAGTACAAAGACAGCCTAGTTTTAGCCTCTGAAAGCTAATGCCCGCGAGTCCATCTTATGAATTTTATCTAATTATATATTTTACAATTATATAAAACTGAAAGCCGCTGGGATCGCTAAAACGTTAGCTTTCAGGGACTAACCCCCCGGCTGCCAAAAACACCCAATGGGCACGGGTTGCTTAACACCGTGGGTTGTGGAAGTTTTTATTTAAGAGGGTTGGCTCCCTCCGCCTGCGCTATCTTAGCCAGCCTTACGCCGATTAACCGACACGCACTGCTACCATTAACAGTTTGCATCAGCCAACTGACATGCGGCTGTTTCTTTCCAGCTGTCACCACGAGGAGGTGATGACCCACACTGCCATTAGAACACTCAATTGCGGCACGCACTCATGTACATGTTGATCCCCTTAAGTGTCTGATGGTTCAACAGTAGAAAGCAAGGCCGTATTTAGGGGGAGGTTTTGGGGGTTCTGACCTCCCCCCCCCCCCCGAAATGTGGAAACTATATTCTAATTTTTGAGATTAATTTCCAATGGACGGAAAAAAAGTCAAAATAAAATCTTTTTACAGATATTTTTTACTTCCATCGGTTTTTTATCTAAAAAGTCAAATATAAAAAATAAATTTGAAATCTTAGTTACACTATGCGATCAAATCCGGTTTGTTTTCTTCGACATGAGGTTTGACTACGGATTCAAAAAGAGAAGGTGATACTGAGCACTCCTGCATTCATAGTTTTTCTAGGTCAGTAACTGTTTTTGATTTAAAGTTTCGTCCTGAATCAGTTTGAAAAGTTTAAAAATTTATAAAAAATAGAAAACATTAACGGATTCTTGTGAAATTAGACTTGCTTAAACCCCATTTTTTTTTCCTAAAACATGACGTGATGGGAATCTTTGACTTCAGATTCGTGTTTAACGTGAAAAATTCTTTCGCAAAAACTCCATCTTATTAGCAAAACCCATGCAGTTTTAGGAGGCAATCTTAAAATGTAATTAATTTTTTAACCCACTATTGCTCAGAGCACCACGACTAGAAAGATCTCTTTCAATGCTGTGACTTCACGAATTTAGGGAATATAAGCCAACCTCATCCGGGTTCCTTATCATTGATAATGGCTCAAATTCCCAATGATGATCATTTGAAAAAAATGAGCCTCTACTATTTTTGGTAATTTTTTTGAGGTTGGGTATATCATCAGTAGTGGGAAGTCAATGAGTTAATGAAATTATGTCCCTCACGATAATAAAAAATGCATTAGAATGCACATTGATTAACATTTATTTGACCTACTGTACTTAGCTGTGTTGAAGGCCTTACGACATTCCTACTTTAAGAAGCTGAGTTTTGTAGGTCACCAACAAGTGGATTTTTGCTTGCCGCATCGCAATCGTAGCTCTCAGTAGCGTACTTCTCGATAATAACTCCCTGAAACTTACATACACCACGCCTTTAGTGTTTATATATTTAAATACTCAAAAATTTCTAGCAAAATAATCAACTAACTTTATTCATATATTTTTTTTCCTAGAAACATTAGCAAGAGATTTTAATTTTTATTGACAAAAATTCAAAAAGAATTCTGTCCAAATAAATTTATTTAATTTTTTTTTTTTTTTTTTGCTTACCGGAACGATGATATGATATTTTCAATGAAAATATGATACTTTCGTGAAAGCCACAATATAATAGTTTTTTTTTTTTCTTCTTTGTTTGTCAGTATAACTTTTGGCATAATAATACATATCTAAATGCTTATCACTAGCTCAAGGCAAAAAGGAACAAAACAAAGTTCATATAAAATATCGAAAAAAAAAAAACTGAAAGTATTAAAGCCTCAAGCATTTTACACACACACACACATATTGAATGATGACCCAAATTGATTTAAACAAAAAAAAAATAAAAATCTTTTACATATTCCAAAAAAAATAGTTAGAAATATTTAGAAGAGAAAAAAAAAATCAATAAAAATATTTTTATTGGAATTTTTGTTTTGTCCTTTTCTGTGGTTGCAATAAAATAAAATCTTTTTTTGCATACATTTCTTGTTCATTGAAAAAAGTTCACCATGTGCTTCTTTTTTGCTCACTCAACCTCTAGCATATTGATGTGCAATGTTGCTATCCTTTTCTTTCTTTTTTTTTTTTTTTTTTTTGGTTTTTATCGTATTTTTCTTGCATATTTCAGTGTCATCATATTAACATAATGTTTTTTTTTATTTTTCTTACCAATTGTGGTTGGTTGAAGACCAAAATGAAGCAAGAACTATTTAGCTTCAGTTGAGTTTTAAAGCATAAATTGTTTTTGTGGTTTTGTTTTTTAGAAAGAGCATAGTAAATGTTACAGAAGCTCTTTTTTTTCTTACTTTTTGTTTAATACATATAATGTATTTGCTGACCACTGTGCAACAATTTTTTTGATATATATTCGTTAAATTGAAGTCATTGGACTCCAATCGTTGACAACTTAAACTTACTGAATTTAAAATTTAGTTTAGAGTTACTTTATGGTTATTTTTCACAGTCTGCAGGACTACGATATTCATTAATGGGTTTATCAGTTTATAGCTCACGAAATGCTCTCTAAAATGTTAGTGTATTTACTTTTTTTTAACCTTCTCTATCATCTCTTTTAATATTAACCACCATAATGGAATTACTCTGTATAGTACTTACTTCTCACGAGCAAAGACAAAAACCAAAGAGAGAGAGAAAGAGAAAGAAAGAAAGAAAGAGAACCTAATTTCAAGAGAGTGCCAATTTGTTGTACTCTTTAACAACGTCAGATCCATCATTCTTCGGTTATACCGATCCAAAACATACATAATCATACTTTGTGTCTGTGTGGGTGATAAGAGAGGACGTTATGATAGAGAACTTTCTGCATGCCGTACATCAGGGGTGCCCAAAAGTTTCTTAAGGAAGTGCAAACACCAATACATATAAATTTTATTATTATAAAGGAACAAAAAAATCATACGTTTAACAACAACAAAATCTACGTTGAATATAACTGTCTCCAATGTACACCAACAAAGCATACGAAAGTGTTGTTGCTGTTGAGTAAAGAAGAGAGATGAGAAAAGAAAAAGACAAAGTTGTTTGTGTATTTTGTATTGCTTAGTGATATGGGTGTGTATTAGAATGCACAGCATATGCCTTATTGCTTTTACAAAAACAAATGTGCACTGAGTGAATATGTCGTGGGCACCCCTGCCGTACGCTGAGGAAATTGCGATGAAAGGAATAAGGTTTCTCTGTGATATAAAAAGAAACTTTTCTTCACAATTTACAATAAACCTTCGCTCAGTGCATCCTCAGCATCGACTGAATGCTTTTGCTATGAACTTCTTTGTGAAAGCGTGACAGCTATTGTCGTATATATGTAAAATATAAAAGGAAAAAAATGTGCAAATGTGCCTATGGGCTAGATAGCATAGCCATACACAGTTCGTGTACATGAAATCAAAGGAAATACGAAAGTAAATCCAACTAAATTTCACACACTTCGTTGAAGTAACCTCCAAAATCAGTATTGCGAACATTGAACAATTAGAAAGGCGAGGTCCACCATAGACGCCATCAGGAAGATAAAAGAGTTCGCTCATATAGCCCTTTATAAGCAATTCGGAAGCAAAACGCAATACTGTGCCATAATCACACTAGACATCAAAAATTGCTTTCAACTCAGCCAGCAGGAATGAAAATCTAGGAGCACTACAGGGAATGCAGAAGCCTACGTACTTCCTAAACATGATAAGGCAGTACTTTACCCAGAGAGTACTCCTCCACGATACTGAAATATACAGTCTCGCGAGGCGTACTGGAGGGCTCAGTGCTGGGGCCGTTGTTATGGAACGTCATGTCTAATAGAGTTCTCTGCCTCCAGCTATCCCAGGCTACAACTCTAGTGGGTTACGCTGATGACATTGCGTTGTATATCAGCAGGAGATGCCATAGCGATGATCAGCAGATGGCTTGACATAAATCAATTGCAACTGGCTGCACAGAAAACAGAAGCGTTTCTATTTAGTAAGCGATACATGACTGTAGCCATCGAAGGACGACGCAGAAAACCGCAGCACTACTTAAGGTACCTCGGCGAGGCTTTCGTTAGGAAGATGACCTTCGGTGAGCATCTGTGTCGTACATCTAAATAGGCTGCTGCCGTCATGTGGGCACTAACGAGAATACTACCAAATATTACTGGCCCACAGGAACGAAAACGGAGCCTCATATTTTCTGTAGTGGACTCGATTGTGATATGTGCTGCGCCCATATGGGCAGGAATGCCACCTTCACGAATGGGGCGAGATTGCATCGATAAACAGGCACAGCGCGCCAAGAAGAGCCAGTGTATATCGAACAATTTCCTATGACGCTATCTAAGATGCCAGTAATCACCAAAGCATCTGAACTAAAGCGGCTATACGCGAGCGCATCAAAACTTACCAGAGCGAAGAGATAAGAGTGTCAGTCGCTGGAAATGAAAGAATTGCAGAAAAATCGTGATCAGTTTCCAAAGGGTAGGTGGACATACGCATTGATTCTGTGAAGTGAAAAGATGGGGTGAAAACAAACGCCAATTGGACTATAATATCACATAAACTTACTTAATGGCCAAGGCTGTTTCAGAAGCTATCTCCACAAATTTTATATAGTAGATGACCCAAATTGCTTAGTATGTTGAAGTTGAAGAGACGGTGATGCACATGCCCCAGATTCGACCAAGAAAGAGAAGCGCTGAGAACAGCATTTGCAGTAAGCCCATCACCGGTATGGAACTTAGCGAAAGTGGTCAGCAATGACGACGACCGGCAATTGGAGAGAGAGCGTTGCAGAATTTTGAACGTAACATTGACACAATTAAGAAACGTGCAAAGAGCGAGAATAAACAAAGAGCGTGAGACTCAATGAACGGCAAAACATGCGGCAACACCAAGCTGAGATATATTGCCGCTTAATAGTAGCACGGTTTTCGAATTACTGACTGTTGGATAGAAGAAGTTGATTCGTCAAACTTCAGCAGGTCAAATGACACGAAGGAGGATACAATAAGACGAATACTTTCTGATAGAACACAAGCGGATTCAAATAATTGCGAACTGGTTGATATACAGATTTGCTATCGAACAAACTAAACTAACGGTTTTCTAGCCTAGGCTAGCTGACGTCATCTAGACGAAATACTTAAAGGTAAACTTAGTTTGAGCACCGTCTGGCATCAAAGAGGTTTTGTGTTAGGTTTAAGCCCTGCACTGATGAAATACAGACTTTTGATGCTTCCTCTTCGAAAAAAAGAACATGAGAACTGACCGCGCCTACCACCAATATAATTGAAATATTCATGATAAAAATTTATGCCAAAAACTAACAAAATCGGATAATAACCACAGCCTCCCATCGTTCAAAACAAAGAAGATATTTTTATTTGAATCTGAGTAGGATATTTAAAGTTCAGCCGCGAACACTACACTCTAACACTCTAAACGTGTCAAGGGCAGTTTATAATATTTTTTTTTCTGGTATTATTTCCATACAAATAAATTAAAATATTTTCAGCATTTATTACCCTCCAATAAAAGTCATAAATCTTGTAATGATTTTCACAGTATGTCAGTGCTTCAAAATATATTATGCCACAAAACTAAACTCAGTATATTTATAAATACATATGTATGTGTTATAAACATATTTAAATATCCAAAAAAATTCAAATAAATAAATAAAATAAAAAAAAAATAAAAGTTTCTTTATATTCTATTAAATATGAAATTATTTCAGTTTCTTTTAAATCACATTAAATTTGTGCGCTTGATTAAGCAAACAAAATGTAATTCAACTTGCAGCTGGATATCGTATGTGTGTGTGTATGTATGTGTGTTTGTGTGATGTTACTGAAGTGCCTAAAAAATTTACAGCAGGCCAAGCTCAAGACATTGAGAAGGCAGGCATACATACATATTCATAATGTCACAAAGACACAACAACGGAAGCAACAAAAAATTTTTTATCTCTCTACCACTCAAACTTTTCACATTGTATATGAGTAGGTGTTTACATTTGTGTTTATGTTGTGTGTGTGTGTGTGTGTGCTTGAGAGAGACAGCAATGAAAAGAAAGAAATGAAAATTCTGTGCAAAGAGTTTACTCCAATGACTTCAATATGAGAAATCTCATGAAAGGCACTCATCCGTCATTCATCACGTGGGAGTAGTGGCCGCAGCATTCGAAGCAGCAGCACAAGCAGTAGCAGAAGTAGCAGAAGCAGTAGTAGCGGAAGCAGTAGCGGCAGCAGTAGCAGCAGCAGCAACAGAGGCAGAGGCAGCATAAACCATAAAACCATCAATTTTTTTTTACAACAAATAACGCGAATTCTCAAAAATCTCATCACACTTGTTGAGAGAGAATGAAAAGTGGAAAAGCGGAAAGAGGCGCAGTAAGGATTGGGAAAAAAGGCTCGAAATAAATATTTTATATTTCCTATTTTGAAAATTATTTCCGTTAGAGTTGTTCGATTTGTTGAAATAATCATCTAGAAATCATATTCGTTAAATGTGTGAGAGCAAAATATAAAGTTTGATTTTAGCGTTTCTTTTGTGTTATATTTTGAAATGATGTTAAAAGTTTATTGCTTGTGTTTGACCTCAACATTTTGATTCCTTTTTTTTTTTTCTTCTTTTTTAATTTTGTGTGTTTCTGGGTTATAGTGCATATATGTAGGTAAAACTAAGGCATTGCACATAGGAAATACTTTTTATATAATAAAAGATAAATATCATCTTATGTTGAAGCTTTCGTATATTCTATTCACTCAAATGTGAGTAACTAGTTCAATGGGTTATTTTTTTTATTTTCTGAAGCATTATGCTTTTAATATTATTTTTGAAAGCTGTTTACTGAATTGAAATGAAATTTTATTGGGAAAACTTAATATGAATTACGTATGCATGTAAACTAGAAAAGCAAACTACATATATAGTGTACCTATAAATGCAGGAAAAAAATATGTACGTCTCATTACATACGGCAAAAATGAATAATTTTTTTACT
This sequence comes from Toxonevra muliebris, assembly GCA_963691655.1. NCBI lineage: Eukaryota > Metazoa > Arthropoda > Insecta > Diptera > Pallopteridae > Toxonevra > Toxonevra muliebris. The sequence continues at coordinate 75,762,527 of OY829328.1, forward strand.
CGTACTCTATTTGTTGAATGATGTAGAAGAGCAAACAAGAAAGAGAGAGAGAAAGAGAGATCTTGTGAGAGATGAATACGAAGGGAGACTGACAATATTGGGAGAAAGAGAGAGAGAGAAAGAAAAAAGTATGAGATCAAGAAAGCATGAAAGCTAAAGAGAAAGCTTATTTTCTTTAATGTTGCCAAAGAGAATATATTCTAAAGAGGTTGCAATTCGCTCAGCAAAATTTTACCGTTCATTTTCAAGAATCACCTTATGGGCTAATGCAACCAATTGTTTGACTCGACCGAAAATAACATGAGAAATCGAGCAAAATGTGTTGCATCGGACAAAATTGGGTTCGATTGCACTCTATTATGTTAACGACATTAGCGAATAATGTTAAATGAAAAACATGAAAGAATGCAAAGTCAAAATTTCTTGGAATAATTACTAACATAACATAAACTTAACATAACATTAACATAACATATATTAATATTTGCTCACGAACAAAATCCAATGTAAGAGCAGAGTAAATTTTATACATCCAACAGAAGTTTGATCTTAACATACTAGAAATTGAGAATTGCAAAAAAAAAAAAAATATACAGAGAGATTCGCTCATAATACAATAGCACATTTACAGTTCAGTTTGCAGCTCTGCAGTAGTGTGGAAAGAAAAAATGTTTACCTTTTAGTAATACAAAACTTTACTTCAGATGCCAAAGCTGTACGACTTTAAAATATTATACTTATCTACCAATATCAATTGAAAATGCTATGATTTTTGCAAGAGAAATAAAATAAGGAAGAAGTAAAGCAAAAATATATTGCGTCGCACGTGCACATGTATGTTTGTAGAATTTATATGTATATATGTAGAATAAATACAAAACAATGGATGCGTGCAAGGCACGCAAGAAATTTGATGTGTAAACAATTAAACCAACTGAATGCCATAAACATAAGCTCACATATGTATAGTCATTTATAGGGATTTGATGTATAATCTATATGATTAGGTAAATAATTCAAATTAAAAGAATTATTTTATAAACTTTCAAATTTATTAGATATCATTATCTTTTATGCAATATCCCAATTCACTATAAATTGCAAATGGCCTTTCATCAATACAAATGCAAATTTTTGTTCCATATCATATGTGGTTGTTGTTGTGATAACAGAAATATTTTGCATTTGCACCAAATCGTGAATAGGGCTGATATGTTGTAGTTGAATCATTTTTCTTTTACTCAATGCATCGGGCACGATATGCTCGCATATACGCAACTGCAATTGCATCTTTTTTTCCGCGCTTTAAGTTTTTCTTCTTGTCGATTTGAAAATTTTACATAACGTCGTATTGGTATATGAATTTGTACACACATACGCCAAATCAATTCTCAGGCGACGATAAATGCTTTCCGCATTTAACCTTAGAAAAGCAACAGGGGTGACCAGTCACTTCACTACTTTTTAAAAGCACCGCAAAGAGATTTGCCTTAACTGCATTTAATAAAAATAAGAAACAATGTATTTTCTTAGAAGTAAATAAGTGATTTTATATTAAATAAGTTTGATTTTTTCTGTTTAACATTTTTGCTATTTACATTGCGTTGCCTTTCTAAGGTTAATGTACAAAGCAAAATTTTTATAATGCCGTGGTTTGCTATCATTATTACTACAATTGGTTTATACATATATTGAAACCTAGATTCTTTATTATTATCATTTTGTATTGTTTTTATATTTTAAAAAATATTTAATTTTAATGCAATCTAACTAACCGAATTCAAAACCTATCAAACGCTTGTGTTCGCTACGTCGACTTCTCTGCTTGTATGGAATAGTCGATCTCCACACGTTTAACACCAACAAATAATTCTGCCACTAATAAATGTACACAAACATTTTTTTTTCGTATGCACATATATGTGTGAGTAAATTGATCGAAACATAAACAAACAAACTCCGCTCGTATTTTAATTTCTCCCTCTCTTCTTCTCTTCTCTCTTCTCTTTGTTGTTTAGAGTAGCACAGTCATGCCGCGTAGTAGTGTGAGCGAGACGGGAACTGGACGTTACAGTTATCTTACATCTTACGATACAGTTATTCTTACATTTTACACATTTGAAATTTTGCCCATACCGTGAGCTAAAATGTTAACACATCAAAAATTGTTTGTTTACATGTTATCGTAGCAGCGATCTGATGTTGCATCTCATGTTAAAATCTGATTGTAACAGAAAACCAAAGCAAAGAATAACAAGAAGACTTGTATGTTTTTGTTGTTTTCCCGATAGTTGACGAAAATAAGCCATTCGGTAATGTTTTCGTGGATTAGCTAATGTTAGTTAACATTTTTTCAATATTTTTTCTGTTATTAGCTAATGTTAGGTCAAAAATTTTTTTTGTATTATGTGCGATTCTCTCTGTATATTTTGTTTTTGCAATACTCAATTTCTGGTATATTAAGATCAAACTTCTGTTCGATGTATAAAATTTATTCTGTTCTAACATTGAATTTTGTTCGTGAGCAAATATTAACATATGTTATTTTCACTTTGCATTCTTTCATATGTTTTTCAATTAACATTATTAGCTAATGTCGTTAACATAATAGAGTGTAATCGAATGAAATTTTGTTCGATCCAATGTATTTTGCTCGATTACTCATTGGTCACATTAGCCCATAAGTGGATTCTTGAAAATGAACGGTAAAATTTTGCTGAGCGAATTGCAACCTCTTTAGACTATAATCTCTTTGCGCAAAAAGACAAGAGTGGAGTAGCAGACAAAAAAAGAACTGAGAGAAATACTCGTGAGCATAACCGAACATAATCGAATTATCAAAACGAAGTTTATTTTTATTACAACAAAAGTGCAATTGTATGAAGGCATATTTAATAGTGTGAAGTCATCTCAGAGAGCAAAAGTAATAATGTTAAAACATTTTTATGTACAATTAGAAATTATTCTGTTTTTGAAGAACAAAATTTGGGTATCTCTGCACATACTCCATTCTTCAGTATTCTGAAACAGTGAGATTTTTTTAAGCTACATATTTTTATAGGACTTAGGAATGCATTTGAAGACTTAAAAAATTTTTAATATTTCTTTTCATCTATTTCAATGTAAAAATGTAGTGAGTATTTAAATAAATATATCAAATTTTGAAATGAAAAAAGATTGACCCTCCCAAAAAAAAAAGAAAAAAAAAAGAAAAGAGAAATTCCGCTGGGAAATCAGTGAAAACTCAATTTCAATGAAATCGTAACCATTTAAAAGGATCCACACTCTTTCGCTTTAGTTGAAATAAAAATATTTCACAAAACTTTCCATTCCACATATTCTATGCATATCGATACACAAATACATGCATACATTCATATGTGTGTATATATTTTTGTACAGTTAGTTAGTTTTGTATTTATTTACTGCAAACATTTTTGCAATAGTTGCAAAATATTCACTGCTATTGGGTGCAATATTTTGTAATTATTGACTAACAAATAAATATGATCTATGTACAAAGTTTTTCGAAAAAAAAATGAATACTTAGTTGAAAAATATTTCATAAAGTTAAAATTGTTTTTCATACATATATATTGATAACTTTTTTATTGATTTCTCTGCAAAATAAATTTTATATTTCTATTTACAGATTTTGACGAACTTTGCAACAAAATCACTGTGTGTAGATATGAATTCATTTCAATGACCACAATATTCTTCAATTAGAAGTTCCTATTTTAATCAACTCTGTGATAAAGCTAAATGAACATATTGGCAACACTGGATTCTCAATACCGAGTAAGAAAATAACACTCGTCTAGTCTCTCTTCGTGTTACATAGAGTAATCTTATTATTTTGAGTAAAATAATAGGGGTATTCATTGTAATAGGTATATATTTTTCAAGGCCACTATTTTATAAGGAGTTCAGAATCATAGTGAAGAAAATTACTCTTAAATTTGAGTAAACTAAAAATATTTATAGAAAATTCTAATGATGTTAGAACTGCTAATTTTTTACTACTGGGCTATGATTCTGGCCCCTTCATATCTAAATAGAATTAATGTTAAATATCACATTTTAGATTGAAATGACTCGGATGAAATTTTTACAAATAAAATTAATCAGAACCTTATAAGTTATTTATTTTTTAGATAAAAACTGCCTTCTATATGTACAAAACATCTCAAGCATTTCAAGCTCAATAGCTCATCACAATTGCAAATATTTTCTTATCTCTTATGAGCTTTTGATTTTTTTTTCCAGCTCGTTTGTAGGTGTGCGTGCATTTGGCTGCTATAGTTTATTTTTTATACCTTTCACTATAATTTTGATTACTTCTATTAGTTTTTTTTTCTTTTTTGTTTACTAAAGTGTCCGTAAATGCATTGTCAATACACTACAAACACACACAGTACATTAGATTGAGTTTGCAAAAAACCAACAATAATACAGAAAAATAAAAAAACTAACGCTTGTCTCACATGCGACCGACAACAAAGAAATATATACGCAAAAAAAATAACAATAATGACAGCAAAATGACATTCACTTGACATAACAAACAAACAGATGAAATGAACTGACGAATGAATGAACATACAAATCACTTGCACTCTTTCTCTCCCTTACGCTCTATCTCTTTCTCCTATATTCTTTACAGACAATTCTTTACTTTTGCCATTTGTTTTTTTTTTAACAATTTTGTTGTGTGTTTTTTTTCTATTTATAGGTCGCTTGAGGTTTACCGTTATGAAAGCAAACGTAACTTCGGCAAGAGCAGCACCAATTGAATGCCTCTTTCAACACAAATCCATTATTGTTGTTGCTGATTGCTGCACCCACTAGTACCTACTACCTTTCCCATCATTCTATTGTTGTCGTCGCAGTCATATGAGAATTTGTTCCTATATAAAAATTGTTGACGTCCAATTTGAAGTGGATGATTGTTGGCGAAAAATCTAAAGTGAATGTGATATTGACATCTCACAAGTAATGTAAGCTGTGAAAGGAAGATCTCAAATACATATTTTTGTATGTATGGTGCATTATACACATACCAAAATCAACGGAAAAAAGATGACATGCGAGATAAAGTGTTATTGTTGCTGAAATTTTCATACATAAGGAAATCAAAAAAAAAAAATTTTTTAATCAGAAATAAACGTTTGAAATAAATTTTACTTGCTACTACAAATAACTGTGAAAATGTATTTTTTGTTTCTTCCTGCAGAGATCGTAAGTAACCCTCTATAATTGTAAAAGCTCTTAAATAATTTTCTCTCTGCTTCTTGCTCTCACTCTCTCTCTTTTTCTCTAAAAATATCAACCAAAGTTAAAAATATTTCCAAACCAAACCAACGAATAATAAATATTTCTCTCTGAGCATAATCTGACCATAACAATCAAAAAAAGAGAGAGAGAGCGAGAAAGAGATATTTGAAAAAAAGCAAATGAGCAAGAACTTCCGTTATAGAATATTTCTATTTCTGAGAGAGAGAGAGAGAGAGCTTACGAAAAATTAACTTGCAGTAAAAAGAGAACCCGTTTGACAATTACTTCAAATTGCCGCAGAGTTGCCATATAGCAACGTAGAAATAGCTGCACTCATTAAAATTTAACAGCTTTACTTTAATGCTTAATATGAAATAATCGATTCCTGCGGTCAATTCTCAACTCAATAGTTTTTTTAATTTTTAAACAAATGCAAGTTTTATGAAAAAAAAACTACTGCAAAAAGTAGGAGGTTCTTTAAAAGAAAAAAGTTATTCCATTTATTCGAATTAAAATAATAAGTAGTGTAGTTTCATATGAATAACGAAAATTCGGGGACCAAAATATTTTATTTTTTCGTATCGAAATAAAAATTCAAAATGATTAAATACAAAATATACCGGGAGGCTTGGAATACTGTCCTCCCTGACTACGGCCCTCCACTGCTTTATTTCATATAAAACATAAATTAATTTACAGCATACTTTCGGGTTGGAATCTCTACACTTCACAGGGTAGTACGAAAGTTTGACGGGCACTACATCACTTTATTTAAAATATTTATACTTTGGCAGCTACTGTAATTACATAATAGATGTATAAAAATGAAGTGCGGATTTAACTAATAGATAGTATGATTTGTGTCGAGGCTGAGTCTTGCCTGACCCAGAACCAATTCCGTCTACGCACTCAATTAGAGCAGGAAATCCAGTTTTATCGTAAAAATGCTGCATCGCTTCTGCTTTTCGTTACCACAATTTCCCTTTTGGAGCAATTTCTCTTTCTAAAATTGCGATAACCTCTTCAAAAATTGGGGAAACGGTGATCTGCGTAAGAAGCATATGCGTGGCTTCGCAAAGGTTATGGATACATCTAGAATACAATAAAATAATACAAGAACTTAAGAAACTCATTGTACCTGACAGTGTAAAATATTGGAGCGGCTCCGAATATTGCGGCGCAGCCGCGATAATTTTTCTACTGCAGCACTTTGCTCCTCGTCAGGAAAAAAACATGGCGATACTGCCCATTTGCAGAATATTTCTCAAAATTAAAAAAAAAAATAATTTTTAAAATTAAATTAAACTTCAAAAAGTTTTGTTCTTATTTCTTTTTTTTATTCACAGTAGCGTTTTCTGCTCGTTGCAATCTATTACAAATATTGTCGAGTCGATTAGGTTTCACAATTCCGATTTTAAGTCGACTCGACCACAAACTCGACAGTCGAGTAACTCGACTCTCGACAACCATAATAAGGGTGAATGTATATGTATCGCTGGCAGAACTTGAGCTTTATGTGGATACTGTGGCGTATGAGTGATATTTTCTCAATTGAGTAACCATTTTTTTAAAGCATTTACTCCTCATCTTGGAATCGAACCTGAGGCGTCTGGAACTCCAGTCTAACACTCACTCACACCTTCAACATTCACAAACTTCTAGCTTAATGAATGAACAAACTTTTAAATTTCTTCTTTACAATTTAATGTAAATTTACACAGCATTGTTCCATTTTTGTTTGGTTGTTTGTAAGTGCAGCAAATAAAAAACAGAATTATACAATTAATTTTATTTTATAGTTTTTTATTTATACATTTTATTTCACACTCTACGTATTTTTCTGTTATACCACAAATTTCTGTTATATTTTTATTTATTTTTTTTTTGCTGCTATTATTGTTGGTTTCGCCAGGAATGCTGTTGCTGTTGTTGCTTTCTTATTTTTTTCAGTAGCACATTTCCGGGGTGCATAATATATGCAGTTAAGTGGTTGCAATTGATATTTATTGTGTGTGATATTTTCCGGGCTTTGTGCCAATTTTGTGGCATGTTTGTTTTTCTGTGCAGCTGTCTAGTTATTTCTTTTAGTGTAAAAGTAATAAAAAAAAAAGTAAACACAACAAAAATTTGCAAAAACAGTTTGAGTATAATAAAAATATTGCAACACACCGTAAAATAAAAGTTATATATGAATGACTATAGTCGACGAGGAATGCAAAATACTACGAACACTGTAATATTTACGAATGTATATTTATCTACACAATATGCCTATGTGTGAGTAACTCTCAATTATATCTGAGAGGAAAACAACAATAACTTTTAAGTGCAAATGTAGTTCAAAAATGTGTGCTGTTGTTGTTGTTGTAATTTTAGCATTAACTTGTTGGTTTCTCTGCTAAATAACTCACTGACTCTGAACAAGAATTAAGAAATAAAAGAACCGGAAAAATGCATTGCAAACTACTTATGGGAAATAAAGTGGGAGAGAGAGAGAGAGAGAGAGAGTGAGAGAGTGAGAGAGAGAGAGAGAGAGAGAGAGAGAGAGAGTGAGAGAGAGAGAGTGAGAGAGAGAGAGAGTGAGAGAGAGAGAGTGAGAGAGAGAGAGAGAGAGAGAGAGATAGTTTTTTAGTTAAGGCAGTCTTCTTCTCTCTATTTTGTTGTTACATTTTCTTCTGTTGATTCTCTCTACACTTATCGGCACAAACACGACGTAGTACATACACGCATATAACACATGAGAGGGAAAGTCAGCCATTTGCAATCAAGCAGAGACGCAGGGTGACCATTTTTCGGAGACTATTTAATACCAAAAGTCCACCAAAAAAATACTAACAAATACTAAACTGCAAAAAAACTACAAAATTTGTTTTATTAACTTTCTTAAAGACCATACATCCACATATTTAAACAAAAATTCAGTTTACTAAATAAAATAGAATTTGGCGCTTTTTGTGAGATTTAAATCTAAAAAGACGATTTTATTTTCAAAGTTATTCAATAATAACACAGTGCAACAAAAATTTTATGCGCAAGATAATTTATAATTTATAGTAATTTAGTCGCTGATCACGATGGTGAACCTAGTTTTTCTCCAACACCTTTAGTTCTTACATAATATGGGCCAGACATCGGAAAAATGAGGGGTCTTCAGGGGCTATTAAGAAATTTGTTAATCTTAAAAGTTACGAATTTGATGTCTGAAGCAAAGTTGTTAAGTATAAATAAGCAAACAACACAGCCATACAAAAAATAATGTTTTTTTGAATCCGGGGGTCAGACCATGTATATTATAACCTCAAAAAACCTCATAAAAAATATTTTTTCGGATCTGGAGATCAAATCATGTTCATTATATATTTTTGAGGTCGTTGAGTCCTAATCCGAGGTCCAAAAAACCTAGCACGTCAAGGTTCTGACATAACCTGAAAAAACTTCATGGAATTTTTTTCGAGCCCGGGGGCCAGACCATGTTTATTATATGTTTTTTTGGTCGCTGAATCCGAATCTCAGGTCCAAAAAACTCTAGAAAGTCAGGTTTTCGACTTAGTTTAGATAACAGGGTTAGTTGCAGATTATATCGAAGACAAGACATGCTGGGGTTTTTTAGACCTCCGATTCGGATTCAGCGACCGCAACAACATATAATTACCATGATCAGACCCACTAGCTCGAAAAAAATTTCTGTTTTTTGAGGTTATGTCAGAACTCTGAAGTACTAGGTTTTTTAGGACCTTGAATTTGGATTCAGCGATACCAAAAATATGTGGTAAATATGGTCTGACCTCTAGACCCAAAAAACTCTTTTTTTGTCTGACTGTGCAATTTCTGTTTTTACACCTCTCCTCCATTTCATACCCTTCCTCTTCAAAATGGAATTTCACACCCCTTTTTTCGATAAATGACCAATAAAAAAGAACCGTTGAGAAAACTATTATACTGTTTTAAGAGAAAATGTTTTTTTGCTAAAAGTTATGGGGGTTCATTTTCCAGAATAATGCAAAACTCGAGTTTTTCATTAGAGCCAAGCCATTCACATGGCGTAAGCAAATAATGGAATAGTTTGTTTTTGTAATTATAGACTAACAGTAACTAAAAAAAAAAAATCGTTGACTCCACGTGGGACGGAATCACTGTTTTTTTTTCTTAATTGTAGACACAATTCAATAAAAAAAATTCGACATCTTATGAAAAAATAATTTTTTTTACATTTTACTCAAGTTTTTATGTAGCCAATTTTGCTTACGAGAAAACGAAAAGAAAATGAGCGGATATTCCCGCCAAAATGGAAACAGCTGTCGTTCTTCAAATTAGCATAAATGTTGCCGCCTTTGTCTTACACATATTATTCTAATTAAATAAGAAGCAAGTTATATTCATTAATATCTATTACAGAAATTATTAAACCACCGTTGCACTTTTGAAGAAAGAATTTTGTATAGGGCAAAAAAGAATGGAAATTTGTGGAAAAAAAAAACGTTTATCTAATCCAAAAAAAAAATACCGAAGAATACTAAAATTTTCACTAATACCAAAAAAATACCAAGGAGTCTAATTTCTTTAAAACAAAAAAAGTACCAATTTAGTACCAGAAATACCGCATTTGGTCACCTTGCAGAGACATCTATAAGAGAGCCGACTCTTACTAAAGCTCGACTCTCTACTTGATTGTATCATATGTAGCCGATTAACAACTGCGTAACTTCGTTTCTTACTGGTTTTATATGCAACAACACGATTTTACAAGTGACCGTTGTTGTTGAAGTTTTCTATTCTTCCTCTTTCTATTTTCAGAAGCTTTTTTTCTGTTGGTACTCTTTACACTTATCGGCACAAATACGACGTATTAGACGTACATATATAACACTTGAAAGGAAAGCTCAGCTATATGGAATAAAGCTCTCTCACCAAAGCGCATGCGATAAAACCGCAAGAAGTCGACTCTCTGCATGATCGTATGTAACCGATTCCCATATGACCTCGTTCGCCAAACACTAACAACAGCATAACTTCGTTTCTTATTAGTTCCAAATGAGTGTGATGAAAGCTCGCTTCGGTTTCAAAAGTTTAAATTCACTGCCCCCGCTAAAGAAGTTTCACTTCAAAAACTTATTGACTAAATAATAAGTAAAACAACATTTATAAAAATAAAAAACAATCTACACAATTTTACAACAAAATAATTTCACACTACAATAAATATAACAATAGTTTTTTCTTATTATATCTACAAAAATTGACTAAATTCCCATTAAAAATCAAAAAAAAAAAAAAACTGCATTTGGCATTGAACATGATGTACACTGATGGTGGTCATTACTTTGGCTGGCAATAGCGTTCATATTATTGTTGTTGTCGATGACGTGCCAAACCGCGAAAATTTCATTTCTTTTATAGCAGTGGCGATTAACGTGAATCAACAATAAGTGCGGCCAAAACAATAACAACAATACCATAGCAGCATCAATATCAACTTCTATCAGACAGACAGACAGACATCTTCATCTCTTGAAAGTATTATTAATTTGTCACGTACAATTAAATTTAATTGTATTGCATTTTGCAATTAGCGTTGCTAACTCTAAACTAGAGAGCAACAACAGTAGTAGTAACAGCAGAAACAATAACAAAGATAATGGAAGCTCTGACGAAGTGAGTGACTCGCGAAGAGTGTGACATTTGAAAGCAACAAAGCGAATATAAAAATAATGACAAGCAGAAGCAACAAAAAAAATATATAAAATGGCGGATAGAAACAGCGTAGTCAGTGTTCTCTGTGAGACAATTAAAAAAAAAAGAGGTAATAGACGTACACTCTTGTCTCTCTCTCTCTCATTTTCGTTTTTGCTATTGTTGTGTTGTTGTGGAGTTAATAAAGTGTAGTATTGAAAGGTGTGCGGAATAAAACGAAAAAAAAAAAAAATTTAATTGATTGTGTTTCTGCCTTTTCTTGTTATGCTTTTAATTAATTAACAAAACTTTGTCTTGAATTGCCACATACTACACTGAATGATAAAAATATTTACTAGAATTTTTTTAATCCAAATTGAAAGAAAATTTACAACTGCCTTTAATATTTTCTTGATTGGAATGTGTTTTGGTTTTTGGTATATACTTACTTAAAAACATTTTCACATGATTAGTAAAGGCCGATTCATGCTCAATGTGAGAATGTATAAAGTATGGAATGTACAGCATTATACCTAGTCAACTCGTAGTTCTCCCTGTTATCACTAATTACAAATCATTCACAAGAAATAACCTGACTGATTAAACGACAACCACGGTACAACTTCTCAAAAAGACTCGATTTGGACAATGGAATATTGGAACGCATTAGAGACCAAGAAAATTTGCGATAATAACTGCTGAATATGAGCACTTGAAAACTGGTGTACTTGGGTTAAGCGAGGAACCCTAAAGGAGAGATGCTTGATAGATGCTTGAGGTGGATCCTGAAAATCTGGTGGCCTCGTACCATATCAACCACCCATTACAGCAGACATTACACGACGGAAGTATGGCCAGCTCGGTCAGCCATTTTATTAATAATAACAATAATAGGGAACAAATGTTAAGAACTTTTTAAAATAAAAAAAAATTAAACAAATTAATAATTGACTTAAAAAAGCTGTTTTTAATATCAAGAGAGACTTGAAAAAAGAGAGGGAGAGAGAAGAGATAGCTACGTCGCTTAAAACGGAAGAGCAATCGTAATCTTTGTCCAAATTTTATGCATTCTGGTTGGAAAAAGTTATCGGTAAATTATTGAAAAGTTTCAAAGTAAATTCAAGTACAAAAGAGAACGAGAAAAAAAGATCAATGCTCACCCAAACTTTTCGTTCAATTTCTCTCTGTTCGTTGACTTAAGCTTGCATGTGTGAGAGAGAGAAAGAGAGAGACAGAGAGCGATCCGAAGATATCTGAAGCCACTAAATGGTTAGTAAAGTTCCCGATAACGAATTGAAAAGTTTCAAAGCAAATTCAAGTACAGAAGAGAGCGAGAAAAAAAGAGCCATGCACACACAAACTTTTCGTTCAATTTCTTTTTTTTCGTTAACTTAAGCTTGCATGTGAGAGAGAAGCGATCCGAAGAGATCCGAAGCGGCCATAAGCAAGTAGAGTTGCCAACTATTTGAGTAAATAAAATTTATTTAAATGACTTTTAGTTTTTATAAAATAACAAAGAAAATTCTTTAAAATTTCAGTTGAGCTATATTAAAAAAATTTAAAAAATTTTTCAATAATTACGAAAATTTACTCAAGCATGTAAAGAAACCATGAATAAATTGAAGTAATGTTTGTCTTCAAAAATGAATAACTTCACAACTACAAATAGAGTACACTTCATTTACAGAAGAAGATGCGCATCAATTAAGCTGATTAAGCAATCAATCACTCTACAGTAAATATCAAATAAAGCAACAAAAAATCAACTAAAAATAAGCCTAAGTAATAACAAAGTAAACGCAGAAAAAGGTGCGCCTGAGTGCTGCACAGTAGAATTCAATTAAATCGAGCAAAGGATACACTTCAGCAGCTCAAGTAAACACAACGACACAGCAACGTAACTGAAAAAGAACAAAAGTAGCGGAACTGATTCAACAAAAGGATGTGAAATGCCTTTTAATTTTTGTTGTTGCCAGTAACAAAAAAAAAAAAACACAAAAAACGAACGAAAGCAAGTAGTAAATTAGAAATGAATGAAGCTACTTGAAATATTAAAACAAGAAAGAAACAAGCAACACCAAAAAAAAAAACAAAGAAAAACTCCAAAAGCTTTTAAAATTTTCCGCATAATAATGATGGCGGTTTGTAAATTACTTTATTGTAACGTATACAAAAAAAAAAGAAAACGAAACGAATTTCACTTAAAAAGTCAAAAATTCTGCTCTACTATGACGAAAACGAAAATTCAAATGCCTATCAAGTGCGCTGTTGCTGCTTCTTTTTTTTTGGCGCTTATAAAATATAATTTCAACTCTTTCGTTATATGTAAAATAATTTCTGTACTTAAACCCTTTTTTTGCACTCAACCCGGCAAGAAAATAAAAGACCCATGGAAAAAATTTTACCTCGTTTGACTTATAAAGATAAGGTAGAAAGGAGAGGAAAATAAATAAATGTTGGAAGTGTGAGAAGCTGAAAAAAGTAGCTATCTTCCAGTTTTTCCTTAGTTTTTTGTAAGTTAAATATAAGGATAATTTAATCAAAATATGTAAAATAGGTAATTCACATAGAATTTTGAGTTAAAAAATCTTAAATACTTACCTAAAACCTTATCAAATTATTTAAATACATATGTATGTAAATAACTAACAATAAATTTTCAAATTAAAAATCAATTTGAAAATAAATGTTTGATTTAATTCATACAAAATTGATGGAGGTAAGCAATTGAAAAATAATCAATAGAATATTTATGCAATTTATCATATTTTCCTTGCAGTTTTATTTTGTACTGTAAATACAGTGTTGGAAAAAATAATAGGTGCTAGCTTATTTTGGAAGATTTTTTTTAGAAATTTTGTGACGTAGAATACATCATGTGAAATGGAGGAAGAAATTTTGTAGACTTTTTCCCGACTTTAAGTGTATTTATTGATACTTTATGCATTTGTTTATGGATTTAAAATACTCCAGTCAGTTTATTTATTTTATTTATCAACTAAATATCGAAATTTTAATTCATTTTGAACACTTAATCGTAAAAAAATTAATCATAAAATTTATCAGTTATCTACTTCTTACTGCTTTTGCTGTAGAAATCATGTGGTTGTTGTACTAACTCAAAGCATTGTTATTGTTATTATTAGTATATGAAAAACGGAAAACACGAGACGAGTTCGTCTTATCAAATGAAGGCATGTGGTTGTTGTAATAATAGAGCACTTTTTGAGAGAAGCGTCGTCGTGAATGGAGTTTTTTTCATATTATCGTCAGGGGATCGGACTCATACAGAGCAGAGCAGAGGCGCTGACGTCGGCTCTCTCAGTAACGTATCATTTGCTCTGTTGTTGCAATTGAGTTTAATATTTGATTTAGGGATTGTGTTCACTAAAAAAAATTATACCTACATATACATATGTAACTATTTAGACAAAAAAAAAATAAAATAAATGGGAATATGCAAAAAATCCCAAAATTAGTTTTGATGCATAGCAAAACTATCATAGTATTTATTAGTGTTATGTTGACAAAAAGCGTAAATAAAACCAAGTCAACAATTAATAAGAATTAAAAAAGGCTAACATTTCTCCCCAACGTAATTCTACGTCTATTGCTACGCACTCGTCGAGACTGTGTGTTTTTTTATTTGTGTTAAAAAACAATAGCAGAATTCAGAATGTAATGTTTTTGTGATAAACTTTTACAAAAAGTACAATTTTTAAAATTTTCAGAAAAATAAAAAAAAAAATTGATTTTGACATAAATAATATATGTATGTATGTATGTATGAACTCAAGCAATTTCTGCTTGTACTCACTTTTTATTCTCTCTGCCTAAGCTCTCAAAGAGTTCTCATTTTTAATTCTCTGCCTAAGCTTTCGATGAGTTCTCATTTTTTATTTTCTGCCTAAGCCCTCATTCCTCTCCTCTCATTTTTCATTCTTTACCTGAACTTTCGTTGAGTTTTCATTTGCCATTTTCTCTGCTTAAGCTCTCTTTGAATTGCGAATATACACTTGTGGACATACAATTAAGTCAAACTCTTATGAGCAGAAGAATTTTAAGAAAAAATAAAGTTTCTATTGAAAAGAAACAAAACCAACGATAAAATAAATAAATAACAGTTCAATATTTAAAATTATAACCGAAATTATTTACCAAAATATCGTATGTCTATGGTGTACCTAATTTGTGGCCATATAATTAAGTCATATGCTAAACAAAAATATTTAAAAATAATACCTTTGATGGTTTTTAACTTTGAACTGAAATTTTATCTTTGTTAGTACTTTGTGGAAACCATTTTTGCCTGATAATTTCTGATTTGGTTGTATTCCTCCTGAATGATAGCCCTTAAGGAAGCCTTATTTGAAGGTTTTTACGCTGGTACGACCCTTTTTAAAATACTCTATAGATTTTCTATATGATTTAAATATGGACTTTGGGCTGGCCACTCGAGAATTTTTATTTTGTTCTCATTTAATCAAGATTTAACGACCCGATATGTGTGTTTCAGGTCGTTATCATGCTGAAAGATCCAACCCAAAGGTAAATTTTCACGATATCCTCGGAGAAGATGATTTTTAAGGATGCCTTTGTACTTCTCTTCAGTAATTTTGGTATCGATTTAAGCAATTGGACTAACTCCAGATGAAGTGAAATACCATCAAACCATTACGCAAGGGCCCCATGTTTTACAGTTTTTTTTGTAGTAAATTTTGGGTCCAGCTCAGTATTTGATGGATGCCTAACAAATATATTTTTTTTTCGTTCAATCGCTTGCGTATAGTTCTGGCTGATATTTTCAAATTATAATATAAGTCTACTTGTGATCTTAATTTGATGAAAGTTAAGAAATCGTTCATTTTGCTGAGCCTAATCAAGTACCTATCTTCAGCTGGAGACGTTTTAAGTGGTTTTTTGCATTGCAAATTGTGAAATGATTTGAGATTTTTGTAGTATCTTATCTCATTCTCTCATTTTCCACGTAAAAAAGCTAGCTCTTCCGCGACCTTTACAATAATCCCAAAGTTCTGGAAAGTTTTCCAAATGAGCTCCCTCTTCGAGGGAGTGGAACTCTTATTTTTGCCCATCACAACCAAAATCAACAATTTTTCAACTAAAGTATACAGAAATGTGTAAATGATCAATTTTATTGGTTATCAACTTAGTCAAGTTGATTGCGAAAGAATATAAAATATATGTCCACTTCTAATCTTACTCCTTCACACACATTTGCCGACTTCAAGCGAGATACGTCACTGTTTTGTAATTGCTCTTAATATTTTTTAACGCTACTAATGGTACCGCTAAATGACATTATAAAAAATTCTTGAACTACTAATACAAACTATTGTTCAAACTCAGCATAAAATATTGTTCTAGTGTATTAAAGCATAACTTCGAGTTTGGACTACGTGACTTAAGTCCCATTTACAATGGAGCGAAGACACGAGTCAAGTTTCGAAGTCGATTTCGAAAACGAGAGCACTTGTCGCTATTCTCATTGTTCAATTTACATTTAAGCGAAGCGCGATAAAAAAAAAACAAACAAAAGAAATGAAATATGAAACAGTTGTTTAAAATGATTTTACTTCATGCAGAAATACCATTTTTCTTTTTTTAAAATAGTTTATATATTTTTAAATGAAGTTATTCTCAGGAAAATATAGTAAAATAGATTATTTATTAATTCAATAATTGTTACACTAACGATTATTCCATATTTCTCCAACTTTCTGCTAATATGCAACATATTTTAATTTATTTCAACAGTGATATAGCTCAAAGTAGCCATTACTTTATTTGTATCAATATCGCTTCTCGCTCACGCCTTTTTTCCAAATTCACTGGCAAAACGAGAGCTCACCTCGCTTCATTGTAAATGCACACATTGAATGAAAAATTGTTGACGAGACGCTTTCGAACATCGCCCCGCGTACTTGCTTCATAGTAAATGGGGCTTAGGTCAGCTTTTACACACATCGATTTCTGCCCGATTTCTCTCACCGATTTTCTGTTTTTTTTTTTTTTAGGGAGGGGAGACGAAAGTAAACGAATCAAAATCAGCTGTACCAACGATTTTACAACAGTTTTTGATGTTTGCCTTTTACAAGTTTTGCATCTCTGTTCCTCTCATGTAAAACGAATAACAAAGAAACAACAGAAATACGAAATTGGTTGGACGAAATCGTGGTGTATAAAAGCTGCCGCCGATTGAACAAGATAACAAATGATAAATATGTAAAAATCGGTTAGAAAAATTGCGCGGCCTCTACTTTAATTTAGTATAGAAGTCAGCCTCATGCCTACTCTACTAAAATTGTAAGACTGATAAAGGCTTTTCTCATTAAAAGTTAAATAATACAAATTAAAGTCTTGGTTAATTAAATAATTAATCTATAATTTTTGGTCCGGTTTGGTCTAACTTTCGGTCAGAATTTTGGTTTTGTTTGGTTCGTAGTTCGATGGGATTTTTTGTCTGATTTTAAAACAAGTTTGATCTGATTTTTCATCTGATCTGATTTTTCACCTAACTTTGATCAGAATATTGATCTGAAATTTTTATCACTTAAGTAGTCTGGTTTCATGTGTTTTTTATTCTGAATTTTTGTATGAATATTATTGTGATTTTAGTTATTGTTTTTGATATGATTTTGAATTTAGATTTTCGTTATTTATCTCCTAATTTTAGTACAATTTCACTGTTTTGAGAAAATTTACAAGAAAATAAC
This sequence comes from Toxonevra muliebris, assembly GCA_963691655.1. Classification (NCBI taxonomy): domain Eukaryota; kingdom Metazoa; phylum Arthropoda; class Insecta; order Diptera; family Pallopteridae; genus Toxonevra; species Toxonevra muliebris. Next base: position 75,780,208 of record OY829328.1, read on the forward strand.
AAGTTTCTGGAAGAACTCAATAAAAAAATAAATCACTAAAACTAAATCTTGGTTTTTAAAAATTTTTTGTTTGATTATACGTACCTGAATTCACTTTTAAAACCTTGTTGTTGCTTTCTTGTGTTAAATTGTATTTTTGGTTGGCTTTGGTTTGATTCTTAATTTAAATTTTGGTTTGATTTTTTTCTGAGTTTTGGTTTAAATTCTTGTCCAGATTCTTGTTCGATATTCCTTCATTCTTTTTTATTTTGTTTTGTTATAAATATTAAATCACACAATACAAATCAAATCTTAAAACACACAATATTTCACAATCACGAGCAACTGATTTCTGTTTTTGCCGTTATGTTTACCTGCAGCGCAAAAGAGAACGGTATATTGGATGTGCTTTCTTATTTATTCTCCCTTGAGAACGAAGACTGATTAAAAGACCGAGTGCCGCACTCTCTTTCCGTTCTTTTTACATGAAGTTTTTACGCTCTCAATTTAGGAGTGTTTTTCGTTTTTTTTTTTATATGAAGTTCTTTCGCTCTCAATTAAAGAGAGCGAAAAAAACCGAAAAAAAGAGTGCGGCATTTGGTGAATGAATTCGCCTTAACTTATTTTATTTATTTTTGAACACGCCCTGGAAAAAATAATAGGAACAAATATGTGAATTCTTTTATTTAATAGATATATACTTACAAATTAAAAAAAAGGTAAGAATTTGAATAAATTGTAGCCACCTCTTCCATTTCCTTAGCAAGTATACTTTATGAATTTTAAAACTTTAACGCAAGTCTTAGGAAAAATTTAAATGCTCAAATCGTCCTCATTTTTGGCTTTATGTTCTTCATTGGTTTCCCCCAAAATCACCGTGCATGTTCGATGAGCGACTAAGAGAGCCATTCCATCACAGAAAACAATTACACTACACACCATTAGATGACGTTACTTTACGTTACTTTACATTACTTTACATTGTCCTGTATGAAAAATACTAGTTGAAAAGTGAACTTAAACAATTCTTAAATATTTTTCTAGTTTTGTTCCTATTACATTCGCCAACACTGTACTACATACTCCCGTATGTGGATGTGTTCTACAAAATGTATGTAATAAAAAATAAAAATAAACAAGTGAAATAAAATGGAAGACATAAATTCAATAACAGCGAAAAATGCATTCCATAGAATCAAAAAAAAATCAAAAAAGAAAAAACACAACTACATAAATAAATTGAATGAAATACATATGTAATGCTGAAATAGCAACACTCGCTGTCCGAACAGGTACAAATAGACAGACATACATCGTTGAAATGCTAGTGGAAGATTAGGTCAGAATGGCTGCCTGCAAGTGATAACTTACATGTGAAAGGAACTAAGCCCCTTACTTCAGGTCCTTTTGAACCACTGAATGTTTTTTTTAAGAAACTAAGACGATAAGATAACTAAGAAGATTAGACACTCTGGTTATCAGTGAAATCTTTCGCAAGTAGTTTCCGAGGTCCAGTACCAATAGCTTACGCTTCATTGCGCCTCCTTTTCAGGAGTGATTTGCAGCTGTGTGACTTTTCTATCTAATGCCTGGTTTTCACTATGTCAAATTCATAAAAAATTTTCCAACATGTTGGCAAATTTCATATAGGAAATTTTCTTTTTTTCTCTTTTTAACAGGGAATATAACATAGTGCGAATGTTATTCATCTGCTATATTTTTTCTGATATCCAATTGTGCAGAAATTAAGTGCCGAACAAACTGATCGGAAATCTCGTTAAAAGATGCTCTACAGTTTAGGGAGTCTAGTGGCAACGGAAAAGAGTCAGTGAGGGATAGGGAAAAAAAATTAACGAAGAAAGAGAGACAGAGAAAAAAAATTAAAAATATGGATGATAGAGGGAGAGAGAGAAGAAAATGGAGAGTAAAAAATTACGGCAAAAAGAGAAGAGGGGAGAAACAGAAAAAGTTGGAAAAGTAAGAGTCAAAAGAGAATAAGAAACAGGAAAAAAAGTAAAGTTAGAAACAAGAAAAGAGAGCGTGTGTAAGGAAGAAGTAGAAAAGAAGACAAAGTTGAAACAAAATGGAGAGGAAAAGCAGGAGAAAGAAAGAAAAAAACAAAACTAAAATGGGTGAGAGACTTTGGAGAGACAGATAAAGAAAATGGCGAGCCCAAGTTAGAAATGAATGATGAGAGAAGAGAGAGTGTGGAGAATGTGGAATAAGCAAAAAAATGTAATGGGATGAACGACAGGGGAAAGAAAACATGCCTCAGAAAGTTGATTTTTCTCACCGATTTTTTGCTTGCGGTTGAGGGAAGGGAAATGAAGGGCAACGAGTCAAAATCATCAATACCAGCATTTCTTGCCGATTTTTCTGATGCTTGCTTTTTTAAGATTTGCATCTTACATTAAGATTAGAGCTATTGCACTCATGTAAAATGAATAATAAAGAAGGAAATAGAAAGGGAAAATCGGTAAGAAAATTGGTGTGTGTAAAAGTAGACAAAGGAATAGTAATAGAAAGTGAAGGTAAAGAAATGAAAAACTAAGGGAAGGTGAGGGGTAAAGAAAGAAGGAAGAGAAACGGAGAAATAACAGGAACAAAATTTAGAAAACAGATGAAAAGGAAAAGAAAAAAGAAAAAATCGCAAGGGGAAATAGAGAGAAAGTGAAAATGGTAAGACGGAGGAAAAAATATAGGGGGTAAGTGTGTGTGCGAAGAGATAGAAAATGAATGGTATGGGGAATGTAGGAATAAGAGCGTGTCTCTGAAAAAGTAAAAAACAAAAGCAAGATGAAGAGTAAAGAAGAAAGGAGGAAGAAAAAAGGAGAAAGGAAAAAGAAAGAAAAGAGAAGAAAAGGGTAAGGAAATAAAGGCAACAGGAAATAGGGAGAAAGTGAAAATGATAAGGAAGAGGAAAAAGTATAGAAGGAGGAGAGAGAAAATTACAGTTATGGTGAATAGAGGAAAGATAGCGCGTGAAAGAAGTGAAAAATAAAGGAAAGGTAGAAAGAAAAATACAGAAAGGAAGAAGAAAGGTAAAGAAACAAAAACAGAGAGAAATTGAAAGCAAGCAAAAGAAAAAGAAAAAATAAAGATAGAGAGAAAGGAAATTACAAAAAAAAGGGGAAATCGCACAGGAACGAAAAAGAACACGTCTCAGTAAGGAATGAAGGCAAATAAAGAAAAAAAAGGAAGGAAAAGGTAAAGAAGACTGGTCATTTATGACTTAATGTGTATGAGAATTATAAGATAGTGAACAAGTACACACATTGGTTGGTAATGGCAAAACCACCAAGCCGATAAAAAATTGCCACACCGCCGGTCGGAATCGGCGTTAAACTGTAGGTCCAACTATGTGGTATCACAATGGGCCGTTCAGGCCTAAGTGTGTCTCTCGACAGCCACTCCAACCTAACCTAACCTATGACTTAATCGTAACCTAGATACAGTGAAAGATATTCTATTAATTGTAGGTAATAATAATAAAACTTGGCCGAAGACCATAGCAGTCAGTGCCACTGCATAATAGTTTATATGTTCAATTAGATTATATGTATAAACTTTTTAAAATAAATAAATAATAAAACTTTTATCAAACATTACTTAATTAAAAATAAATTTTTTTTCTATGAAGTGATTAAAGAGTGGTTTTAAAACCCGTTACACTTGCCGTGACCCAAAAGCACGTGCTTTTGTCGCATCTATTTGGCGTATGCATGCCAAATTTACTAGTAAGCAAATGAGAGATGCCAAAAGTTCAAATAACAAATCCGAATGGCAGTACCACTATACCTTTTCCACATTAATTTTTATTATAAAAGATTTGCCTGATTCCTAACTCTATCGAAAATACAGGAACCTGGAACAGTAGTTCACGCACCTTAAAGCAATTGTTTTGAATCTAACAAGTTCATTGTATTATTTATAGGGTTTTCAAAAGAAAAAAACACTAAAATTTTTTAGTTATTTACCAGGTGTGCAACCTTAAAACGGCCGTTTTCTAATAGATGTCAACACGTGCGCATGAGGCGTCAGCCAACCTTGCCCGCCATTTTTTCTCAATGCTTTGATCTTTGTCATTAGTAAACAAAAGACAAAGTCAACAGTTTCGAACAATAACGTGTCCTTTGATCTCGATAAACATGTCGAACTTTGTGGCAGATAAAGAGCATTTGCGGGGAGCACTGCTATTCCTCTTCAATTGGAAGAAATCTGCCGCTGAAGCGCATAGAATTCTTGTGGAGGTCTATGGCGACAATGCTCTCAGTGAAACTCGGTGCAGTGCGTGGTTTCGGCAATTCAAAGACGGAATTTTTAATGTCACGGACAAGAAGCGCGAAAATCGACCAAAAGTTTTTGAGGACACCGAATGGCAAAGTTTATTGGACGAAGACGAGACCCAATCGCAGAAACAACTTGCCGCGCAGTTGAATGTTAGCCGCCAAACAATTTGGAAAGATCCAAAAGATCGGGAAGTGGGTGACACATCAATTGAACGACCGACAGATGGAACGACGCCAGAACACGTGCGAAATCTTGCTTGATCGGCACAACAGAAAGTCATTTTTCCATCGAATCGTCACTGGCGATGAAAAATGGATCTTCTTTGAAAACCCTAACCGGCGAACCCTCAACATCGTCTGCTAGCCAAATCGATTCGGGAAAAAGACAATGCTTTGTGTTTGGTGGGACCAGAAAGGGGTAGTTTACTACGAACTGTTGAAACCTGGTGAAACGATCAATACTAAACGCTACCAACAACAAATCATCAAATTGGATCGTGAATTGTGCAAAAAAAGACCTGAATACGCGGATCGGCATGTTAATTTTTTGGTAATTACCAAAAAATTAACTTCTAAAAATCGACTTTTGTACGGAAAAATTTCTAGGTTTTTGCCTAGAGCTGAAATATTTTGGGAATCATCTAAACAAAAACTCCAAAAATAAAACATTTTCCCCTCGCAGCTCAGTACATAAAGTGTTGCCAACTGTATGCAAATACAAACACAAATAAACATACACACACACACACACACGCTAAATATTTAATAACAAATGTAAGTATTTTGGGAATTTTAGGTTTAGTTACGCAAAAACTGCGCAAAAATAGAGAAATTTCTCATACAACAGCAACAGCAACGGAAACAAATTTTTAGTGCTTTTCTTTTGAGTTTATTCCGCCGCATTTTTACCTTATATGCCTATCACAACCACATACGCAAAATACACACACTACGGAGAGAAATGCGCACACATACTTACTTTAACCTTTAAATGGAGGAGAAAATTTTTAAGGTTTTTGAAAATATTTTACGAATTCTGGGAAAATAAGAAATTTATTGAGAAGAAATACTTATGACTTTGAAACATGGAGCGCTCATTTTTCATGAGCACGACAGTGATGATATATTTGGTACAATTATACTGTTTTGATACAATTTTACTTTTTTAGTACAGTTGTAATTTTTTGGTACAGTTGTACTTGTTTGGAATGGTTGTACTTGTTTGGTACAATGGTACTTTTTTTGGTACAATTTTACTTTTTTGGTGCAGCTGTATTTGTTTGGTACAGTTGTACTTGTTTGGTACAATAGTACTTTTTTGATACAGTTTTAAATCAAAAAGTGCAGTCCAGTACAGCAAATACATGAAAAATGAACGGTACTACGTTAATTTTTCATGTATTTGCGTAAGTGATGATATTTTTGGTATAATCGTACTTTTTTTGGTACAACTGTACTTTTTTGGTGCAATTCTACTTTTTTGGTACAGTTGTACTTGTTTGGTACAGTTATACTTTTTTGGTACAGCAGTACTTGTTTGGTACAATTGTACTTTTTTGGTACAATTTTAAATCAAAAAGTACAGTGGTACTACATTCATTTTTCATGTATTTGCGTAAGTGATGATATTTTCGGTATAATTGTACTTTTTTTTGGTACAATTGAACCTTTTTTGGAACAGCTGTACTTTTTTGGTAATTGTACTTTTTTGGTACAATTTTAAATCAAAAAGTACAGTGGTACTACAAGAGCAGTTTTGATACATTTGCATTCAAAATGCAGCACGGTGTATAATTTTTTTTCTTTATTTTTTTTTTGTCAAATAATTTGTCGTTGTATCAAAAATGTGCTGAAATCCATTTAATTCAAAAAGTAGATAACCTAGGATAGAATTAGCTTCTTACACTTCTTACAGATATAGTTTGAATCTTTCTATGGAGTGCTGAATGAAAGCGATTTTTTAAAATCTATCAGTTTTACTGTTCTTTTCGAGTCTCGGTGATTGCAAGCGGAGTAGGAAATGACCTTTGATTAAAAAGATCCGGTTGAAAAGGACATGACTGCATTTTACTTTACCAGCTGACACCTGGCAAAACTTTACTGAGGCAATCAATACTAATCATCGATTGTAATGACAAGTAGGTAAATAACTCTAGTTTTACTCAGGTCGAGATTTTCATACCGAAATTCCTTTGCAGTCAAAAGCGGTAAGATAGGGAAAAAGGCAGTCTCGATCACACGGTTGATTACATATCGTTTCTCTTTCCCTTCAAACACCGCCACTCTTAGCTTAACTGTAAAGAAGTCTATCAGCTTGTTATGGGTTAATATTGAACTAACAAAAAGTAATAGAAAAAAAACAAAAATAAAACCAACACACTCACAGTGAAAGTGTCACTTTACAATGTTGACCACTGATGCGAATTTTGTATAGAGCACACTAACACAAACACACACTCACAGCATTTTGGGAATTTTTGCTTCGCCAGTTCAGTATTTTTTTTTTTTTCTGTTTTTGTTTTGGTTTACAAACATTGAGCAACAGAAAAAAAAATATATTCAACAACATCCTTCTATGCGTTGATTTATTTACAATGAGATAGCCCCAATAAACTCAAACTGCACACTAAAAACAAAAACGACGTTCTTTTTTTCTGATTTATTCTGGGTTAAACAGTTTTTTTTCGCCTTTTTTATTTTGAAAGTAAACATGAAACCAAACAAAAAAAAAGAAAAAACAAAAGCTGCTTTGGGGTTAGAAAATTGGAAGCCCTGGTTTTATCTACGGGCAACGGGCATACGCTATGCTCGTAAAATCGTTCATGCATTTAAGTATTTCGGCATAGTTGGTTCGGTAGATTTTTTGTATTATTTTTGTATTATTTTTTGTACTATGGCCTACCTTTTTCTATGTGACTATACATAGTTTATGCGGTAACATGGTATCACAAGCAAATATCTCGTTTTTTTTTTTATTTTTTTATTTGCAGAATATTTTGGTATTGGTTGAAAGGTGTAAATGGCCACCCAAAAAAAAAAAAACACACCTAGAAAAGTATGAGTGTTTGTATGCGTAAAATTGAACACTAATCATTGTCGAGCGTGTTAGTTTTTCAAAAATTAAGTATAACCACACAATGCCTGAATATTTAAAGAGAAAGGTAAACGTCAAGTTTATCTAAGTAGTAGTACCTTTTTTAATCGTTTAAATAATCTAAAAGCCTTAATTTTATAAAAAAAAAAGCAAACCAATTTATATAAGTAAGCAGCTCATTTTTTAATTAGATTTCACACGCCTAAAGTAGCGTGAAAAATAGTTTCTAAAACTTTTAATCAGTAATGGATTTTTACACTGTCGCATCTAGAAATCTTTAATGGGGGAAAGGGGTGAGGGGTGATATTAGAAAAAAAAATTTACTTCTACCTTTTACAGCATTCTTCGTCTAGACTTGCCCAAGGACTTATAAACTTCTTGAATAAAGAACATATTCATATGAAGTGTTAGAGTTAGAGTTGTGGGTGGGCTGGACTTACCCATAGCACTCAGAAAACGAAGACCATTGTGTTATACCTAGCAGGGCCGTAGCCAGAAATTTTTTTCGGGGGGGCGGGGGGGTTTTCATTCGAAGAAAATATTCATAAATAATTTTTATCAAACTGATTTTGAAATACAATAAATTAAATCAATGATACATTTGATGGACCCTATAAAATTAAAATTTTAGGAAAAATTTTCCGATTTTTTTTTATTCTTAACCCTAAAAAAATGGCCAAAAGTGACAAAAAAGTCCCAGAATAATCAAATTAAATTTTTTCAAATAAATATTATTCAATTTGCATTCTAGTGCATTTTTTTTTTATCGTGAGGGACATAATTTCATTAACTCATTGACTTCCCACTACTGATGATGTACCCAACCTCAAAAAAATTACCAAAAATAGTAAATGCTCATTTTTTTCAAATGATCATCATTGGGAATTTGAGCCATTATCAATGATAAGGAATCCGGATGAGGTTGGCTTATATTCCCTAAATTCGTGAAGTCACAACATTGAAAGAGATCTTTCTAGTCGTGGTGCTCTGAGCAATAATACGTTAAAAAATTAATTTTAAGATGGGTTTTGCTAATAAGATGGAGTTTTTGCGAAAGAATTTTTCACGTTGAACACGAATCTGAGGTCAAAAACTTCCCATTACGTAACGTTTAAGGAAAAAATTGGGGTTCAAGCAAGTCTTATTTTACAAGGATCCGATAATTTTTTTATATTTTTATTAATTTTTAAACTTTTTAAACTGATTCAGGACGAAACTTTAAATCAAAAACAGTTACTGACCTAGAAAAACTATGAATGCAGGAGCGCTCAGTATCACCTTCTCTTTTTGAATCCGTAGTCAAACCTCATGTCGAAGAAAACAAATCGGATTTGATCGCATAGTGTAATTAAGATTTCAAATTTATTTTTTATATTTGACTTTTTAGAAAAGAAAACCGATGGAAGTAAAAAATATTGTTAAATAGATTTTATTTTGACTTTTTTTCCATCCATTGGCAATTAATCTCAAAAATTAGAATAAAGTTTTCACATTTCGGGGGGGGGGGGGGTGGTCAGAACCCCCAAAACCCTCCCCCAAAATACGGCCTTGATACCTAGTGTTGATTCGATACCCACATAGCATCGATACTTTTACTCATTACTTAAATCGAAAAAAAGTATCGATGCTACCGAAAATATCGGAAAAAAGTATCGAATATGCACTTGTATCGAATACTCGTTTAAAGAGACAAATTACTCTTTTTTGAAGTGGATGTCAAGGAAAACATTCAAGCCAGAACGGCCCATTGAGATACAACATGTTCGAGCCTACAGTTTACACTACTCAACACGAGTTTTTCGCCATTAAATCATGGTTTTGAGATATTTCCACTGGAAACACGTGAATCACATAGAAATGACGTTAATTTAAATTAGCAAATCGCTAGAAAATTTATAATAGAAGGAAAACTAATCAACAGATTAAAGCTTGTTAAAAATATTTTATTTTAATAAAAAGAAATATTTTCTAGAACTTCAATACTGTACTACAATATTGTCATACATTGAAGTATTGCAATATGGACTGAAATATTTTGAATAATTCTGCAGTAGCATTTTGAATTATATTATTGATTGCTGTAAAATATTGTAAAATGATCCACAATTTTAAATATTGTATAGCAATATTTGAGTTTTTTTAAATAAATATTTTCCAAAAGTATCGAGTATACGATACTAACCTTTTTTTTCGATACCAAGTAAAATATTTATGTTATTGCATCGAGTAAAAAAAGTACTTCAATCGAATGAAGAGTATCGAGTTTTTACTTGTATTCACTTGTATCGAATCATCACTAGCTATACCCAAGGATAAAACCAGTTGAAGAGAGTAAAGAGACAGGAAAGTTATGCGGGGATAAATGGGAAGAAGAAGGGTCTAGGGTCTCTCAACCTCGAACTTCTTTGTTTCACTGATGAACCTTACAAGCTCAGGAAGAGGAAGAGTATGGACATTATTCATACTCAAGACATCACTACCCAACAGCCTTAATCTGATTCTCGTGAAAGCCGGACAGCTACAAAGATAATGTCCTCATGACACGATTGGCAAATTGGATCGGTGATGACGCCCATGTTAGTCATAAGCTGACCACATGTTTTGTGCCCCGTGATGACACCCACCAGTTATCTCAGGTCCCTCCTTCTCAGTTTCAGAAGAAATTCCGCTGATTTTCTGTTAGGTTGTCTCACGAAGCACTTTGCGGTTCGCAAGGAGTCAAGTCTATGAAGTATACAAGTACACATCTTAGTGTAGTTAGTGCTCTGCCTTATACAAATCCGAGGCGAATTAACTGGGGAAAAATTTCGCAGAATTGCCACTTCTAAACTAAGAAATGGGCCTAGTAGCTTTCATCTTTCAAACCTTTCATTTACAATGGAGCAAGGACGCGGGGCGTGTTTCTAAGTCGATTTCGGAAACGAGAGTACTCGTTGCTATTCTCGTTGTTCAATTTACAATTAAGCGAGGCGCGATTAATATGAAACAGCTGTTTAAAGTGTGTTCACTTTATTAAGAGTTACCATAATTTATTTTCAAAAATTGTGTATATATTTTAAAATCAAGTTATTTTCAGAAAAATTTAATAAAAAAATTATTTACTGGTTCAATAATTGCTGCACTAAGGGTTAGTCAGTTTCTCCACAGTTTTCTATTAAAACACTTTATATTTTATTTAATTTCAACAGTATGTAGTACATCTGGCAGCTCTACATGAAACAACATCGCGTCTCGCTCGCGAGGTTTTTTCAAATTTTCGAAATTCACTGGCGAGACGAGAGCTCGCCTCGCTTTATTGTATATGCGCACATTGAAACACATTGAAACACATTGAATGAAAATTTGTCGACGTAACGCTTTCGAACATCGCCTCGCGTTCTCGTTCCATTGTAAATGAGGCATCAAAAGAGGAAATAGATCGTAAGACAAACACGCTAGAAGAAGCATTTCAGTACGCTCTGAAAATGTCTTGTCCGATTACAGTAAGAAAAAATCTCTACCCCCATGCTGGAATAGAGAACTTTCGGAACTCAGGAAGGAAAACCAGGAAATTTTTCAACAAATTTTATCTCTTTAAATTCTGGCAACCCTATAAGGATTGTCTCAACTCTTATAAAAAATCTATCCATGAAGCTAAGAAAAGATACTGGGCTGATTTTTGCCAATCGATCGACAATATAAAGGACTCTGCTACACCCAGAAAAATACCCATCTCTAAAATAAAGGAAAAGTTTTCTCAATTTGAATCTACGAAAATTTCTCTCGTTTATGTAAATTTTCCACAAAATGAAGAAAAATATGTTCCTTTCATGCAACTATGGTGTTCAATTTGAAGTAAGTTATTTCTTTATTTTTGGAAATTTAGTTGCGGTGCTGCTCACCAATTGCAATAAAATCCCAAATTTTAATGAAACTGTTAAAACTAAAATTAAAGGAAAGTGAGATAGAAAAGTAAGTAAAATACAAGAAAATATGAGTGTGGTAAATGGCACCGTACGTGCCAACGGCAAAAACCTTGTTTTGAGAAGAACGGGTTCAAAGCTTTGTCTATCGGCTTTTAAATATATCGACGAATCCCAACGGACCTTCCTCCCGATCAATACGACCGAGAAGTGCATCTGCATAACGCACAAATCGGTGACCGATGCAATCGCAGTCCGACGTTATTAATCAGGAGGTGCTGGACTAAGGCATAGCTAAGCCTTTTTGAACGGCCGAAAGTGATGCCGAAGCGCTGCGCGACTGTTTTGGCCTGACTGACACTCGCCGGTATAATCGAGCTTCTCTCTGAAATTTTTACAAAATACTTTTGAAATATAAAACTTTTCCAAAATATGAAGTATTGGAAAAGTTAAACGATTTACATTACATAAAATTTGACAAAAAATATTCTACAGACTTTATTAAGTAAAAGCTGGACGGATTCAAATTCCCCGCAAAAAACAGCTTATTCTCCGTACTAAGTGAAATTCCCCACAAATCGGGGAATTCCCCGCAAGTTGACATCGCTGCTCAATAGCATTCAGTAGCTCTCTCGCTTTTAAGTATTTCGTTTCGAAATTGTGTTTGTAAGCTTATTAAGTGTATTTGAGAGGCTGAGAGGAAAAGTGAATAATTTTACTTAAGAGCAAAAGCAAAACGAGATAGGTTCAGAGCAAAAGTGAAACGAAATATGTTCAGAGCGAAAACGGAATAAAAAACTATGCTGTTCTTGCTGTGAAAGAATTGTTATACCACTTTTATTCTTACTTTTAATGCGTTTCACTCTAAACCGTATTACTTATGCCATTCTTGCACTGACACACTAAGTTATTTCATTTTTGCTCTTCTATAAATTTTAGCCCGCTTTTCCTCTCAGCCTGTCATTTAAGCCTCTACTCTCCTTCTCCTTGAAATTCTTTGCCCTAAGCTCTGTCACTTAACGTTGCTGTCTAATGTCTGAGAGAAAAAGTGAAATAGAGAATTTCTAATATGAATTTCCTGTGAAAAACCAGACACCAAAAATAACTCAAATAAGTTAAAGGATTTTCTTTTTTATATTGCTTCCTTTTTTTTTTTTTTTGTTGCATGACCAATAAATAAAATCTACAACTGCAAACTGATGATATTAATACTAAAAACTTTAAAGATTTAACAAAAAGCTATTGAAAAAAACTAAAAAAGTAAGTCATCACCGCCTTCGATGAATTTCCAAAAAGTGGCGATGAATTTATGCGGGCATGCTACAATACAAATCCAGAAAACTAAAATTTCACTTTTTACTAACCAAAAAAAAAAAAAAACAAAACAAATGGAAAAGAAAAGAAAAAAAAAGCATAACAACAACAAAAAAAAGGTCATTCTCAAGTATTGGTGAATTAAGTTCGATGAGCGTAGAGGCAGACAGATGGTGCTGGGGCTGTGGTTGGTTGATCTCATCACTACGACAATATTTATTGTGCTGCGGTTTTGAAGCGCATCTAATGCGCCGCTCTCCTTAGCAGCAGATTGTAAACAGTCGTGTATAGCCTCTAGAAGGGAACAAAAAAATCATACGTTAGACAACAACAAAATCTACGTTGAATATAACTGTCGCCAACAAAGCACACGAAAGTATTGTTGCTTTGCTCTTTGGTATAGGCAAAGAAAAGAGATGAGAAACGAAAAATACAAAATTGCTTGTTTATTTCATATTGTTTAGTGCGGAGTGCTGTGTGTGTGTGTGTGTATTACAAAGCACAGCCCATGCCTAAGTGCTTTTACAAAAACAATTGTGCACTGAGTGCATAGGACGTGAGTACCCCTGGTTTAAATGATGGGTACTGATATGATTCAATGTCTTCGTTCGTATTTGTCAGTGTTGCAGTTTCCAGTATGGATTACCACCTTGATTAAAAAATTCCCGGAATAACCACCGTGTGGCACTCCCATCATTCCGATTTGAGTTCTGTTTTTTTTTTTTTTTTTGTTAAGTTGGTACATCTGTTGTTGATATTCCCTCTAAATCTTAGCATCATAGCTTGACATTTGCAAAAGTTACGTAGCCAAGGGTACATCTAGCTCTGTGTGTATTAGCGATTTTTCACAATTTTATTAAATTGTATTGGATTAAATTTTGCGTAAAAAACGGATTTAATGGTGCGCGAACGTTGAAAAAGTGTTTCGGCAACGATTCTCTAAAGAAAACGGGCGTTTACCAGTGGCATGAGCGGTTCAAAAGTGGTCGTGAGTCAATCGAAGATGATGAACACAGTGGCAGACCATCGTGACATCGAAAACCGACGAAAACGTTGATAAAGTAAAAGAAATTTTGGTCATAACCGCAAATTAACCATCAAAGAGATAGCGGAGGACTTGAACGGAGAACTTGCCTACGGATCCGTCCAAGACATTTTGGTTAATGATTTGGGTTTCCGTCGTGTAGCAGCAAAGTTGATGCCAAAAGATCTCAATTTCATGCAAAAAAGAGACCGTGTTGACGTCGCAAAAGACATGATTTGCGAGGCTGAATCCGATCCCACATTCATCAAAAGGATCATTACTGGAGACGAGACGTGGGTTTATGAGTACGACTAGAAAACCAGACATCAGGCAAGTGAATGGCGTTCACCAAATGAGACGAGACCAAAAAAACCCACGTCGTTTTCAATCAAAAAAAAGAAGGCAATGCTCACAGTTTTCATGGATTACAACGGTGTAGTGCAGTGGTTTTCAAGTGGTGGGGCGTTCTCCTGGGGGGGCGTAGACAGATTTTAAGGGAGGCGCGGAGATATTTCAATAAACAAATATTTGAATACTCTGTAATGCACCAGAATCGTAATATTTTGTATTTAACAAAATAATTTCCTTTTTCTTTCATATTATATGTTAAAACCTACAATATGAGCCTTTTAGTTTCACATTTCCCATTTCTGACTTAAGGTACGCACACACAGTTGCGATTTTATCGGTGCGAATCCACAACGTAAAAAATTACAACAATGCAACTCATTATTTCATATGAGCGTGCACACACATCAGCGACTTTGACGCATCATTTTTTTTTCGAACATTCACAGTTCCCCTCTTTTGTCATCCCAAAAACGCAAACTGCTGGATTTTCATACCGACAGGTAAAAAAATAAAGAAGAAGAGGAAGTGAAAAGAAAAAAGTGAACAAAAAGAAACAAATTAGGAAATGTTTGATATTATTTTGTATATTAATCAGACTGGAGGGTAGTTAACTAAATAATCAATTAACTATGCATTCAACTACAACTGAAGTCAGGCACTGCGACCTATAAGATCTATTGTACTAAAGCCCCAAGAAAGAAAGAAAGAAAGGCAGAGAGAAAGAAAGATAGATAAGAAACATACCCAAGCCGAGAATCGAACTTAGGTCTCCAGAGATAAGAGTCTGGCACTCTGCCACTAGACCACAGTGGCGATGGTAGGACTTACAGTTTAACGCCGATTCCGAACGGCTGTGTGGCAATTTTTTATCAGCTCGGTGGTTTTGCCATTACCAACCAAGGTGTGTACTTGTACACATTCTTATAATTCTCATTCACTTCATATCGATAGTGAATATAAGAAGTTTATAAGAATTAACCACCAGACCAAGACGGGAATCGAACCCGCAACCTTCTGAATGAAAGTCTAGTGCACTATCCACTAGACAATCGAGATCGAGCTGAAGTAGTTGAAATGTAGTTGAGATTTTTTCAACTACAATAATTGAAATGTAGTTGAAATTTTTTCAATTTTATCAAGGCGAATAAGATTTAATTTAAAAAATAGTAAACCAGCATAAAAAACTGTTGTGTGAAAATCAAAGAATTCAAAAAGGGGGGGGGGGCGTAGAATGAGCACAGTTGAGAACCTCTGGTGTAGTGCATAATTAATTCTTGCTAAAATGCCAGACAGTAAACAAAGAGTATTATTTGGGCGTTAAGAGGAGTTTGCGTGAATCAATTCGCCAAAAGCGACCAGAATTGTGGACAGAAAACTCGTGGGTTTTGCACCATGACAACGCACCGTCGCACAGTTCCATCATTATTCGTAATTTTTTGACGGAAAATGCAACAAATACCATTCAACAGCCACCGAATTCAGCTGATTTGGCTCCTTGTGACTTCTTTCTATTCAATCGAGTTGAAAAACCAACGCGTTTCAGCAGCCGAGAGGAAGTAATGGAAAAATCGCAGGAGGCACTGATGAACATACCAAAAACCGAATATAAAAAATGTTTCGAGTATTGGATCAAACGCTGGCATAAGTGTGTTGCAGTCGATGGGGATTACTTTGAAGGGGACAATATAGATTTAAATGAATAAATTTGTATTTTTAATTTTCTGAATAAATTCGGGGAACTTTTTGATCAAGGTGGTATTTTATGATCGTCTACTTCTACTTAGTCCTGTCCATTTTGCTCAAATCCCACACATTCATACTTGTAGATGTCCGCTCTGATGAGTATCTCAATGCCGTTGGGTATCAATGCTGATGATGCTGGTCTGTTGCTCTGTTCCATAAAAGAAAATTAGCGTGTGTGTATAAGTGTGTGCGTGAGAGAAAATGAAAAACATGGAAAAGCTAAAAATCAAAAAAAAAAAAGCAAATAAGAAAAATTCATTTTATATTGAGAATATACTCCTTTGGGAGTGTAATTTGTCTTCATACATGATTTTATTTAAATCCATTTAGTTGTTGTATTCTTTTGCTCTGCTTTCACACAAACTTCATCATGTTTCATTTCGGTTTTTTTTTTTTTGTTTTTTCTATGCCTGTGCCTATTTTCATACACATGTGTGAGTGTGGTGTAGTTTGGTGCTTTGGTGTATTGTGTCGTACGTTTGTTGTTGCCACTGTGTTAATATGACACCTCTGTGCAATGTAATTTTTCACTTTACACATGTAGCAACATGTCCGTCCCTATTTTATATATTTTATTTTTTTTTATTTTTCTTTCCAAGTGGAAATAGCAAGTTAAGTAAATTATGCGTGTTTTTCTTTTATTTTTTGAATACCCTTTAGATTTTTTGTTTTTGGTTTTGTGTGGTGTGTGTGTGTGTGCAAGTGTATATTGGCATAAAAGGATTCTTTAGTTTTGTTATGCTTTGTTGACTTTTATTGTGTAAGTTTAACGTGGATGATGTAGGATTTTCTACTTTATGAAGGCGATTTAATGATGTGGTTTAAAAATAGAATTATAAATAAATTTTAGTTCATGCATATATAAAATACTTAGTTAGTTTTTATATAGGCAGGGGAAGATAAGGTGAACCTGACACCCCAGTTATCTCGAGAATGAAAAAATTC
This sequence comes from Toxonevra muliebris, assembly GCA_963691655.1. NCBI lineage: Eukaryota > Metazoa > Arthropoda > Insecta > Diptera > Pallopteridae > Toxonevra > Toxonevra muliebris. Next base: position 75,796,849 of record OY829328.1, read on the forward strand.
ACCAAAGTGCTGTATGTATATTGTCTTTGATTCAGTAGTAGTGACTTTTTGATGGGTTAACATCTATAACGGCGTTATGAACAAATTTTTTATGGGAGTGAAATGGCAAATTATTTCATGCCATCCCTAAAAGCGTGCTGTATTTTTTATCTTATGCCCAAAAGCTACAGTTCACAATGGAAATTGAAAAAGACAGCAAAATATCATATCTTGACACAAAATTATACAGACGAAATAAAAATATAGCTTTGAACTGGTACATGAAACCCACAGCATCAGGACGAATAATAAACTATTTTTCAACACAACCAATCACACAAAAAATCAACACAGCAGACAATTTAATAGCAAAGGTACTATCTTTAAGCGATAAACAATTTCACAAGGACAACATAAACAAAATTAAAACAATACTCAAAATTAATGACTACCCACTACAAATAGTAAATACGTTGATAAGAAATAACGTATTTAAACTCAACACAAAAATCCCCCAAAAAATTGACAAATCACTTAAATCTGGCAGCACAAAAAAATATTTTGGAGTTCCATACATACCAACACTAACGGAAAGCAAAATACTGCACTCAATAATAAAACAACAACAAACCACAACATTCGCTCACAGACCCAATCACACGCTCAGCACGATTTTTACGAACACTAAAACTCCAACAACAAAAGAGCAAGAATGCAATGTTGTTTACGAGATCGGCTGTAATGGGAATGAGAGCGAGAAATGTAATCTTGTATACATAGGCACAACAAAAAGACTTTTGGGAACCAGAATAGCGGAACATCAGGCAGACATAAATAGGGGAAAAACAACAACAGCACTAGCACAACATATGTTAGAAAAACACCACACTCTAAATTTTAAACAAGTACAAATACTGGACAGAGAAAAAAGAGAGAGCGCAAGATACACACTAGAGAGCCTACATATACAGAAAAAACTAAGAAAAACACCAAAGAAGACAAAGACAATATAAGCTGCAGCTACAGTGTGACAATCAATAATATTCGGAGTTAAAAAATGTCACGTGTTTTGTAAAGTTTTTTTCGTGTTTTTTTGTCTTTTGTTAATTAAGGACTATATTTTATTTTATTTAATTTAATTACTTGACTGAATGTTTTACAAATAGTATTTACTGTAAGTGTTAAAATTTTATGATATCTTTGTAATAATTATAGTTTTTTAAAAATATGTAAATTTTCTCAAAAAGCAGATAAATAAATAAAAATCCCCTGAAGAAGGCCTAAAATTTGCGCCGAAACGTTGGGAAAAAAGTATGAAATAGTTAACTATTTGCGTATGAAAATTTCGACCAAAAAGCCTGTCATTATAATCTCGTTAAAATACAGCATACTTTCTGGTTGAAATCTCTACACCTCACATGGTGGTACGAAAGTTTGAGAAGCACTATATCGTTTTATTTAAAGTATTTAAAGTTTAAAAGTCATTATAAATACGTAATAAATGTATAAATATGAAGTGCGGTTTTAACTAACAGATGGCATAGCTAGTAAGTATGGTTTGTGTCGAGGATAATTAATATGGCGTTTTGGACAGTATACATTTGAGACGCTGAGAAGAAAAATGGTATACTTCTACGTTCAGAAAAAAGTGGAATAATTTTACTTAAGAGCAATAGCAAAACGAGATATGTTCAGAGCAAAAGTGAAACGAAATATGTTCAGAGCGAAAACGGAATAAAAAACTATGCTGTTCTTGTTGTGAAAAAATTGTTATACCACTTTTGCTCTTACTTTTAAGGCGTTTTATTTTCACTCTAAACCGTATTACTGCCATTCTTGCACTGACACTCTAAATTATTTCACTTTTGCTCTTATATAAATTTTAGCCCGCTTTTCCTCTCAGCCTGTCTTTTGTTAATAAGATCCAATATGTCATAGGTTGCGATTGTACAAACAAAATAATTTTTTTTTTGTTTCCAAAATGTCGAATTTTGAACCAGAAAAAAAAGTTTGCTTTTTCATTAGAAGAAAACGACTTTCAGCTGCCTATCGATTGTTGATAGAGGCTTATGGAGAACATGCTTCAAGCCCAGACACTCGTGAATGATGACTTTCGAAATTTAAAACCGGTGGATATGACGTCAGTAACAAAAACCGTCTAGAATCATCGAAAAAATCGAAGATGGGAGCTGTCTACTATGAACTGCTAAAACCTAGTAAAAAGGTAACTGCTGAACTATACCGACAACAAACTGCTCAAATTGAATAGAGCATTGAATGAAAAACCAGAATATGTCCTAGAATATACCCTAGGTTACGATAAAGTCATTTTTCAATATGACAATGATCGCGCCCCATGTTGCACATTGTGTTAAAAACTATTTTGACATTTTACCCCGCCCGCTATATTCACTAGACTTGGTTCCTTCTGACTACTACTTGTTTCGATTACTGCAGTACGGACTTTCGGAATAGCACTTTAATTCGTATGAAGAAGTGAAAAACTGACTTGATGGATGGTTAGTGAAAAAAAATGAGAAGTGGTACTGGGAAGGAATCCATCAATTATAGCTAAAGATAAGATATTTTGATTATTGAGTTTATTCATTTTGTTAATTAAATAAATGCCTTTTTTAAGTCAATCCGCATTTCATATTTATACGCCTATTACAAAATATCAAAATAATAAAAACACTACATACTTTTAGGGTTATTTTTCAATAATAAAAAAAAAATAATATTTTTATTAAAATATCTGTCGCATTTTCCACATAGCCTGATGTTTGAAGTTTAGTAAAAGTTTCTTTAAAATTACACAGTCCAACAGAAATTTTGCAACAGAATAGCCATTCTATAATCCTGAAAGGGCATGTTGTATAGATCATTTTTGTAAAATAGTCCCGCACATCTCGGCCTTTGTGTTACAGCGGGTCAAAGTTTTCATTTTTTGGTCGAAGAGAGCTGAATACTAAGTGCAAAAAGTGATATAAATTGATAATTGAGAAAAATCTTATCGGCAAAGTATACAGTAGAATTTTACGAGGATCATTTCTGTAGAACATTTTAACCCTTTAGGTCCTCTTTTTATGGGTCATTTCGACACCGTTTTTAATGGAAAGAGACATTTAAGGATTGAAATATTCCACAAAAATATTTGCCAAAAATAGCCTTACATTTACAAAAAGCTGTCAGTGATTTGGATGCCTTTAGCTTATCATGAGAACGCCATAGAAGTTTGGTATCTAGAATGACTCTTAGATATTTCACTTCATGGAATAGCTGAATAGTGATTCTACTGAGTACTGGTAAAATGAGACCGCCAATTTTCCCTCTCCTGGTGAAAAGAATAACACCAGTTTTAAGTGGGTTATTCGATAGCCGGTTTGAGCAGAACCAAGAGTGAATCATATTTAGAGCAGCTTGGGCCTTTCTACAAACATACCCGACCGATTGGCCCGTGATTAAGAAGGTAATGTCATCAGCATAGGCCTGTGTGTTGACACCCGACTCATTTAGGGAAACAAGTTGAGAGTCAACCAGCAGACACCACAGCAGTGGAGAGAGTAAGCCCTTTTGGAGACATCGTCTCTACAATCCGCAAGTCACGAATTGACCACAATCAGCTTGAACAAACATAATTCTATGTGACAGAATTCAGCGTATCCAGTTAACAAGAACCGGAAACAAGAAAATAAATATCAGTTAAAAGTACATATATACGCAGTTAAACACAGATGTTTACACATCATCATCGACCGCAAATGCCATCACTCATTTTGGTTTTTTTCTATTCGAATAGAAGGAAAATCTTTTAACACTTTATCCGGTAGCCATAGCGATTTTAGTTCTCCGGATGTTCGCAATTCATATTTGAAATGAAAAGAATTGGAATTATAATTTTGACAGCTTCATAAACATTTTAAAAGCTTTCTACAATTTAAGAACAACAACAACAACAGCCGGTTGTGTTAAAATAACCGTAAACCAGAAGTTGCTTTTCTATTATTTGTTCACTGTTTGAAGCATACTGTTTCTCTGTTTGTGAAAATGACATTCTAAATTAAATTGAATAAAAAGTCAGAGTCCAAACTTATCTTTCTCCGAACCCTACTATTTTTTTTTCATTTTTTTTTATTTATTTTGCATCAACGCAATTGCAATAGCAACTAACTTTAACTTCTCTAAAATGATCTATGTATACCATGTATGTATATGTATATCCAATTTGAGGGCTCAACAGTAATGCTGACAACAATAACAACAACAACAGCAACGCTGACAACAACAACAACAACAAAACGGTTGCTATTGCTAGTATACCATGTGAAGTCTCAACAATTTCGACATTTCAACGCTGACATCAACATGAATCAACGCTGCCATCTTTCTTTCTTTTCCATTACAGTTTTTTGCAGTTGTTGCTGTTGCAGCTCTTGTTGTTGCTATTTTTGTTTTTGCAGTGTAACATGCGCCTACACACACACACACACACTTACACAACTAGCTTCGCATACCATAGCAGATTGCTTCAAATGACCACTTCCGGCGTTGATTTTTTCTATTTTTTTAGCCTCTGTTTTCTGTTTCCAGCTTATTCCCTCTTTTGTTTTTGTTTCTCTGTTGCATGATGCAACAAAATTTCACATGCTGTGTCGACGATAAGTTTTGGTCATTCGTTGCATACATGTATATACACACATACCTACAAGTATGTATGTTTGTATGTGTGTTTACACATTTATGTTGCTGACACTTTTAGAACGGGGAATTTATGCGACTTGAAAATGCATTCAAGCTAAGAATTTACGATGTTTAAGGAAATTGCATCATACTTGCGCCACCCTCACACACACACACTCAGTCTCACACGCATACATATATGTAAATACACAATACATCTGGCTATGTATTGGTAACATATTGCTTGCATATTTCATGCATGTTGTCTTTAAGGTATTTCGTTCATGATTTTTGTTTTTCATCTATTCTGAGATGGCACTTGATTGGTGTGGACTTGGATTTTTATAAAATTTTAACTTTTGAAGCATCCTGAATAACAGGATTAGGACCGCTCTTCATGGGAAACATTTTTCCCAAAGAACGTTTACTACTTTTCTCAACCATTTGTTCTATAAGGTCACCAACCAGAAATGTCTATGAAAAATACCCCAAAATAAGGAGAAAAAAAGATAGTGGGGTGCAAGGTATGGGATATTGGTACTCAGAAATCAAGTTACGTGAAAATTCTGAGCAAGATCCAATGAACAGTATTTCAACCAAAGCACTGGAAGTGTTACTCAGCCTGCCTGCGCTAGACCTAGTATTGAAATAAATGGCCGCCGTAGCAGCGCTCAGTCTAAAAAGCTCGGCGATATGGAAAGATCCGCAGACGGGTCATTCTACTATCTATACATATATGGAGTAGTTGTATCCAAGAGATTGACCACTTCATCTCAAAACTCAACTTTGACAGGCACTTCAAGACGACGCATATCCCGTCGCGAAGGGAGTGGAAAACACCCATGCCATGGAGAGGGAGAGAACTTAATCTCTATACCGACAGATCCAAGCTTGACGATAGATGTAGCTTTGCGGTTTTCTCAAAAGGACTAGGACTGAAACTATCTGTTTGTCTACCCGACCTCTGCAGTGTCTATCAAGCAGAGGTTCTAGCGAAAAAAGAGGTAACCGTTAACTTAAATAAGCACGCCGTAACAAAAACTATTATAAATATATACTGGGATAGCCAGGCGGCTATAAGATCAATGAATTCGGGGTGACACTAAAATCAAATTGTTACTCAGGAATTCCTGGCAGCCCTAAATGATATTAGCTCCGTTTTCAGGGTACGTCTAATATGGGTTCCGGGCAAAAGAACACTGCAGAATAGGGTCGTGCGTGAAGTCTGCACGACTAGGCTAATGTGGCCAAAATTAGATAAGAGGAAATCGAGAGAGCTGCTCAGCCTTGCGAAAGTGATCGTAGCTTGTATAACTGGTCATTGGCTATTTGGCAGGCATGCTCTCAGGTTAGGAGTTTTCTCTGATGAATTCTAAAACAGAGTAAGAAATAGTTGAACACTTCTTCTGAAATTACCCAGCCCTAGCTAGAAGCAGAGCGGGGTTTTTAGGCAAATATGCTTTTAATTCTCTTTCGGAAGTATCTGGCACTAAGATTAAAGATTAATATTGAACAAATTCTGCGCTTTATAGTACATAACCTAACCTTACCTAACCTAACCTAGCCTAGCCTAACCTAACCTAACCTAACCTAACCTAACCTAACCTAACCTTCCTTCGTCCAGGTTGTGAAAAGTGTTGCAGTTGATTCTTTTGCTGACTGTTGCAAGTAGATGAAATAGAAATAGATGCCAAGTAGGTGTTCAATTCTATGCATTGCTTTGGAATGTTGTTACCTGTGGAGAGACTTGTGCAGTCGTCCGCATAAGGGACAAGTGTAATGTTTCGGGTTGGTTGAGGTACTTGGGACATGTAGTAGTTGAACAGCAGCGGTGTTAGAACTCCACTTTGAAGGACCCCTTGCTTCACCTTCAGGTGTTTCCATATACTGTTGTGGAACTCTACAAACGAGTATCGACCACACATATATAGCTTGCCAGCCATCGCTTGATAATGGAGGGTAGCGGTGAGTTATAAACATCACGCAAAATTGTAGCGTGATTGACCGTGTCGAAGGCCTTAGCTAGATCAAATGTCACTAGGACTGTTCTATTACAGAATATTTTCTGATTCAATTCATGGGTTATCTGTGCTTGTACTATGTTTAGAGCGTTCTTCGTACTGTGGTTCATTCTAAAACAATGTTAATGTTGCGCGAGGGCCAGGTATTCTGACAGCGTGGGTAGGAGTAGCGCTTCAAGTGTCTTAACCACCGGTGAGAGGAGCGAGATAGGTTTATACGATTTCCATTCGCCTACTTGTTTACCCGGTTCCGAGAGCGGGATAATTCATTATACTGCACGTTCTGCGTGTACGGTCCTTGTTCAAGTGTTTCGCGGTCTTTCTCAACGACGAGTACTCTGGGGGTTCCTCTTAAAGTCTATTTCAGCTGTATCGCTATGGTATTTGCGCAAGGAGTGGCCAATCCAACTCTATTTTCTTTTTAGTATCTCGATTTGTGTTGGCAAGCTGTTGCTGAGAGAAAGGAGATCATCATTGCTGATTATGTGGGACCAGGAAATTTGACGAGTGCTTCGAGTTTTTTCTTTATGGACACTAGAGAATGCCACATCAAGCACAAATCATCCGCATAGTCAAGATCATCAAGTTTCTGAAATGTTCTTCACTGGATTCCATTTGGAGCGATCCTGTTTGTTGATTTTAGGACGCTGTCAAGTACAAGTAGCGGCGACAGTATACAACCCAGGCGTTTTCCTTTGTTGATGTTGAAGGTTTCGCTATTTTTGCCCTTAAAACTGACTCTGCAATTTGCATTCTGATATAACTCTTGTATATGGTGAACTATCTTGTCAGGTACTCCATACGCCCTTAAGGTAGTCCAGATTGGTGTTCTTTTAATTTTGCCGAAAGCGCGCTCAAAGCCCATTACAGCAATAAAAAAAGGGTGAACACCATTCTGCAGACTGTTCAATGATGATGCGTAGCGTGTTTATATGATCGACGGCACATGAGCGTTGCAGTTTAAAGCCGTTCTGTTCAATTCTAAGTTAGCTGTTAGGAAAGGGGATATGCGCTCCAAGCATAAGACATAGAGTAGCTTTTCTACTCTGTTCAACAAAGTTATGCCTCTCCGATCCCGACATTGGCTAAAGTCGCCCTTTTTGAGAATAGTTAGAGTCTTTTCATTCAATAAGGATTCTGTTTGCTGTCCACATTTCCCTCAGTAACCGCTGTAGTATTGGCGCTAAAACGTCGATGCCATATTTGAGAAATTCAGCAGGGACATAGTCCGGTCCCGCTGTTTTGTTGTTTTTGAGTCCGCTGATAGAAGATTTGATTTCTTCAGCCGTTCGGAAATATGGCGAATGGAGTTCTGAGGTGCGCTAGTATCTTCAAAGAAATGCTTCCACTGCATAATTTGTAATTCGCCTCTCAATAAGACATTGCCATTTCCGTCGCAGTCTCTTGCCAACCACAAATCCAATACCAAATTCGTATCTGTAATGATGAAAGTTGTTGTAGAAACCATAAGATACTCTTTTTGGGGTGACCCTGTTGGGTCCATACATCCATTTCCTGGTTTGCGAAGATGTTAGTTCGAAATCAAGGAAATCTATCAGCTTGCTAGAAGATCCTATCGTGCACAGGATGCGCACATTCCGTATACATATCATCAATCATTTCTCTTTAAACGTTTGAGAGGATCGTCGACCATCACCGAAAATTTACACATACGAATCGCTGCTTATGTTACATACTAAGGATACAATGACCAACAGCTATTTCAAAATCACGAGCTATGGCAAAGAACTAATCAAATATTAATTGCAGATGAATTTTTAGAACCAAAATGCAGTTGGATAAACTATACATTGAGAAAACCAAAGGGAAACCCTGCAAAACTGGCTTTCGAATCAAGGCTCCAGCCCAAAAATCTTTAGCAGCAGATAGAAAGAAATACTAGAAGTTGGTCGCCGCCCTGTACCCTAAAAGAAGTTAAAGGAATTCAAGGAGAAGAATATCTGCATATTTTATGTTTCCATTCAAATATTTATCCATTTAATTTACTTTTTTTTTTATATACATTTGCACGAGTATACACTTACATGCAGATACATACATACACAATAATCATATCCGCTTCATCGCAAATAATCTTATTACCAACAAAAACAACAACGACAAAAATCAACACATTCCAACAGCGATACTAATTTTGACCTGCTTTACAGGCAAATATATAAAAAAGTTAGAAAAAAAAAAAAAAATACATAAATATCTTGTCGCCAAAAGCGACTGGAACCTGCTCATGCTTTTTGGTTCCATTTTTTCACAACTTTTGCTCATGTCGAAGTTACATATTCCTTTGAGAATGTAAGGAGGAAGAAGTGAAATGGCAAGCGGGAAGAGTGCACCAAAGAAGTTTGTGTTGTCTAATTCACTAACACACAAAAAAGCACACAAAAAAAAAAAAAAACCTTAGAGGAAACAAAAAATTCTATGTAGTTACTACAAAATAGCATCGAATGACGGTTCTCCATGGTAAAAGCAACAACAATAATAACGAACGAAACTGAACCAAGTCAAAACTCAAAAACATTTTCGATGCCAAACCACATGTCGGAAGTTTTACGAACGTAATCCAATCACGGAAATTGATTGTTGGTAGAATCGTCGTCGTCGTCGTCGTCGACGACGTTGTCTTTGCGGATATAGACACGATATGCTTAGAGATTTCCCATGCCACCAGCATCGCATCACATTCCATTCCATTCCATTGTCATTGTCGTGTGTACAAAAGCAAACGAGCAGTTTCAAGTCTTACATAGTTATAGGTTCAGTGAAGTTCGATTTCGTTGTTGTTGTCGTTGTTCAGCTCAGCTCGATTCCGTTCAGTTCAGCTCAGTTGCATCCAGTTCATGTGGCGCACGGCGTCTGATTTGAATTTTTAGTAGCTTTCCTTAAGTTTACTTCTTTTTCATTCTAGTTGTTGTTTTTGGATTTGAAAGCGTGTATGTAGTATGCTTTTGTTTTTGCTATATGTTGAAAATTTTCATTTGGTGCTAAAAAACAAAAACCAACAAACAAAAAACCTAACAGATCAAAAAAAAAAAAAAAATGTGCACAGTGGCGGATCCAGAAGGACGTCTATGAAAATTGCAGCCCCCTTTGGGAATGCTTTTAACCATTAAAAATACTTGGGGTTTATTAAATATCGAATTTCAATGTCAGTTTGCCGGGGTTTTACTTTTAGCCCATCAACAACATGATTGAATTTTAATCTCTGTTTTAATTTGACTTTGGTTGAACTTTCGATTTTTGAAACTTGCCTAAATTTTTAGTCAGAACTTAGTTTGAATTTCGGTTAGATTTCTGATTTGAATTTGGTTTGAATTTGTTTTCATTTTGGTCTGAAGACTAGTCAAACTTTCGTTTTTATTTCGCTTTTTATTTGATTTGGTCTGGATTTTAATCTAACTGCCCCTTTGATTATTTTGCCTTTGGTTTAATTTTTTAATTTAATTTGATCTGAATTTGCTTAAAACCTCGATCTGGTTTTGGTTAGAATTTTAGTATGACCTTTGGTTTAATTTTTGCTTAAAATTTTGGTTTGAAAATAGTTTTAACTTTTAGTCAAAATTTGGTTTAAATTTCGATTTGATTTCTGATCGGAATTTAGTTTGAATTCACTTCCTTTTGGTCTGAAGTTTAGTCTAACTTTCGTTTTTATTTTTATTTTTTGCTTTCTGTTTGATTTTTATCTGAATTTCATAGGAATTTTGGTTTGAGTTTGTCCTAAACCTCGGACAGATTTTTGATCTACATTTGGTCGAAAATTTTATCTAATCTTCGTTCGGAATTTCGGTTTGATTTCTGATCTAATTTTGGACTAAAGTTTGATCTGAGTTTTGTTCTCAGTTTTAGTTTGATTTTTGGTCTGATTTTTGGTCTAAATTTTATTTGATTTTGTTTTGAAATCAAGCCGAGCTTTTAGTTTAAATTTGGGTCTGAATTGTGGAATATTTCTTTTTTGAATTTCGGTCTGGTTTTTAATCTGAGTTGTGATATAAATTTCGATCTGATTTTTGATCCGAATTTGGCTGAAATTTTTATAAGATTTTCGGTCTGAGCTTTTATATAAAATCTGGTATGATTTTTGCCTAAAGTATTTTCTGAACACGGTCAAAATTTTGGCTAGAATTTTCTTTTTGAAATTTCAATAAGGTTTGTGGTCTGAGTTTGGTCTGATTTTCATCTAAAATTTGATATAAACAGGATCAAAATTTTTGCAAGAATTTGTTTTACATTCCGGTTCGAATTTCGGGCGAAATTTTGGTCTGATTTTTGCCAGAATTTTTGTGTTAGTTTTGGTCTGAATTTTGATCTTATTTCTGGTGTAAATATTGTTCGATTTTTTATCTGAATTTGGTCTGAATTTTGCTTAGAATCCGGTTTAAATTTAGGACTAATTTTTGATCGATATGTGGTAAGAATTTTAATTTTACCTCCATTCTGAATTTTGTCTGATTTATGATCGAATTTTAGATTAAATTTGAATCTGAGTTTTGGTTTGATTTTTGGTCCAATTTTTGCTCTAACTTTTATTTAATTTTATTTTGAATTATGGTCTAACTTTAAGTTTAAATTTTGATCTGAATTGTGGCATAAATTTCGGTGTGTTTTATGGTCCGAATTTGGTTGAAATTTTGATCAGATTTTTGGTCTGAGTTTTTATCTGAAATCTGGTCTGATTTTTGTCTAAAATATTCTCTGAACTCGATCAAAATTTTGGTTAGAATTTTCTTTTATATTTTAGTTCGAATTTTGGTCGGAATTTTGGTCTGATTTTTGCCTAAATTTTCGTTTTATTTTTAGTGTGAATTTTGATCTGGTGTAAATTTTGTTAGATTTTTTATGTTTTGATTTTTTGTTTAAATTTGCTATAAATCTCGGACTAATTTTTGATTTATATTTCGTCAGAATTTTTATTTTACATTTATTCTGAATTTTGTTTGATTTATAATCAAATTTTAGCTTAAATTTGGATCTGAGTTTTGGGTTGATTTTTGGTCTAATTTTTGAATTTTGATCTAACTCTTAGTTTAGATTTTGATCTGAATTGTGGCATAAATCTCGGTCTGTTTTATGGCCAGAATCTGGTTGAAATTTTAATCAGATTTTTGGTCTGAGTTTTTATCTGAAATGTGGTCTGATTTTTGTCTAAAATTTGATCTGAACTGGTCCAAAATTTTGGTTAGAGTTTGTTTACATTTCAGATCGAATTCTGGTCAAAATTTTGTTTTATTTTTTTGTCTGAAATTCTGGTATAAATTTTGTTTGATTTTTTATCTGAATTCGGTCTGAATTTCGGTTTGAATTTCGGTTTGAATCTGAGACTAATTTTTATTTATTTTTGGTAAAAATTTTGATATGTGTTTTTTTTCCGAATTTTGTCTAATTTGTGATTTAATTTTATGTTGAATTTTGATCTGAGTTTTGGTCTAATTTTCGATCTGGCTTTTATATAATTTTCTTTCGAGTTTTAATCTATCTTTTAGACTAGATTTTGGTTTAAATTTTGGAATAATTTATGTCTGAACTTTGGTCAGATTTTTAATCTGATTTTTATGTAAAAACTGGTCTCACTTTTGTCTGAGATTTGATCTGAACTCTGTCAAATTTTTGGCTGGTATTTTGTTCTACATTTCGATTTTAATTTTGGTCTAAATTTTGATCTGATTTTTGTTCGAATTTTTTTCTTAATTTGTTATCAGAATTTCGTTCTTATTTCTGGTGTAAATTTTATATGATTTTTGTTCAGAATAGATTTTTCTGTTTATTTTTATTGGTCTGATTTTGGTCTGAATTTGATTCCCTTTCGGTCAGAATTCCGGAGTGAATTTAGATAAAATTTTTGGCTGCTTGTTGAACTGGATTTTGGTTTTGCAATCTTCGTAAATCTTAATAAAATCAGACCTCCTTAAAACTAAAATTCTAGATCCGTCACTGTATCTATATCTATATGCAAATGTACAACTGCGGTCAAAGTAACTGTACTATATGAAATCTTGAGTACATATCTATGCCATAAATTTAAAAGTTTTAAAAAATATATTACCCAAAATAAAAGACTCCATGCAAACCATGATTTCGATGGTAAAAAAAAGTAGTTCTTATTTTTTTGGAAAAAATTCCTCAACAAAAAAAAAATTATTAAAATTTTCTTCTTTTTTTTTTTTGGCTATACAACATCGTCGACATGCTATTCTATCTTCTGGGAAGCTTACAGATTTTGCAGAGTTATTTGTGTTTTCAATACTCAAAACTTTAAGAAGTTGTTCATATCATATATTTACTTATATATAAAGTTAGAAAACATTGTGGCATTATATGAAATTATTTTCCATGTCACTTCTATTATTTTGACCATAGCTGTATGTATGTAATGGAAATGAAAACTTGGCCAAGTTGGCATTTTTATATTGTAAAACGTACATATGCAAATTTTTAAATTTCTCTTTACAATTTGTAAAGTGGCCAAATTTAAATTGAAGCTTTTAAATAAGGATAAAATATAGAAAATTCGGTATTCCGAGAAATTTAATTCTGCGATATGAAACTAATGGAATATAACTGAAAAAAGCAGGAAACTACAAGTCAAATTCTGTGACCGCTTCACAAGCTGATACGGTCATATCGATCCTTGGACTCTTCCATCTAAAGTTGATATACTTTCACGTTCTATATAGTGATCGGGGAAAAAGTCATCGTAGTCATATTTATGTGTATCATAACCATCCGGTAGTGTAACCTTACATACATACATATATAACTATGTATGTTAGTAAGAATATCCAAATATATTCCTTAAGAAAAATTTAATTGTATGCCGAAAAGTCGGATATAAATAAGAAAAAAAAAGAAAAAATAGTGTAAGCTAGTACAAAGTTATAGACTAACACGTTTACATTTTACAAATGGGTATACAAAAACTTTTAGCCAAAGCAGCTGGTAGAAGAGCATCAAAGGTTTTTGGATATTTATTTATTTTTTATTTTTGTTTTCAAATTAAACACGTTCGCCAACAATTGCAAAGAAAGTTTCAAAATTTCACTTAAATTGCCAAAAAGTTTCAAAAGAATACACACAAAACTTTAACCCTTATGTGAACTCTCATGTCTAGCGACCAGACATATTTTCTTTTCTAACTTTTTTCTTATGAAAACGGTCACGTATCAAGCTCAAATTTCATGACATCACCATATTTCTATATTTCTTAAGTGATGCATAAATAAAATGAATTCGAATTTGTTGTTTGGTCAGACTAAAGAAATTCTGTTTGTTATCATAAGAGTTAAGATTTTCATGATTTTTCTAGGTACTATGTAAGTATGTATATGTTTAAAGCAAAATAGGTTATTAATTTTTTTTTTTTGTTATATTATTATAGTCTTTTTGTTTTCTAAGCTGGGATTTTTTCTATTTGTGTGCAAATATCTTTTGGTATACAATATCAAAAAAAAAAAAGAAAAAAGAAAACAAAAATTCATTTCACATGCTGTAAATGTAAAACGCATCATGACACGCACACAGACACAAAATACACACATACATGCAGTGGCGGATACAGAAGAGGTCATCGGAACTGAAACTTCTCCCTCAAATGTGGATGACTATAACCTTTAAAAATCTTTTAACAGTGCAACCACTAGCAGGCCCAGATATTTTGGGGAAGGCTTTCAATTTGTTCGACCCTTTAAAACATTTTTGTTTTTTTTTTTTTTCAAACATGAGTGAATTGATAGAAATTAAAATCAAATGTCACGTCGGTGTTGTATGAGGTTTCATAGTATGTGTTAGTTTACAAGTTGTGAGTTTTATTATATATTTTACTATAAGCCAAAAAGTATGCAACACATAATTTCTATATCAAAAACAGTGATCGAATATACTTACATAACAATGGAATAGTGGAACATATCATAAATCTGGGTTATGATTTCAAATATTAGCAGCTTATATAGGATAGATTAAAGATTAAGAACTATCACTAAGATCACTGATGAGGAATTGTGGCGGATTCCGAAACGGCCGTCTGATTTGCCCGTCTCTATAGACATTGTTGTTGTATGACTACATTTGTTCATTAACCTGTTTATATTTAACTTCAACTAACGAAATTGACATGAACTTAAGTCATGACTTTGAAAATTAATCTCTAGATTTAATTTTCATAGTCTCCTAAAAAACTATCATATCAAAAATTGTTTTTATTTATTGTGCATATTGTTTTATTGCATAGTTTGTTTTAGTTTATATTTAAAGTTCATTCTTTCCTAATTGAAATTGAATAAAAAAAATCAACATTAAGCGATGTAGACGTGCAAAAAGTGAAGAAAGGGAAAATGAAAAATTAAAAAAAAAACAACATGGTTTCATTTTTTGGAACTTATCACATCATGTGAAGAGTGCAGAAGGGACTCATTTTAATTTTTAATTTTTTGTTTTTTATTTTTTTCTGTATTTTTAGACCTGATTTTATGATATGGTTTTTAGTATTTTAGATCAGAATTTTGGTCGAATTTTTGTGCAACTTTTAGTCTGAATTTTAAGTCAGCTTGCTTTTTGAATTTTCGTCTAAATTTGGTTTTCTTTCGTTTAGAGTTTCTGTCCGAAATTTAAGTAGATTTTGGCCTGTTTTTGGTCTTAATTTTAATTTTAATTTTTTGTCCGACTTTTAGGCTGATCGGTCTAGGCCTTCCATGAGCTGCTGTGCTGTAAAGGAAGAAGTTTGTTCTAAATTTTGGTCTGATTTTTTATCTAAATTTTGCATTATTTTGGATAGATATTTTTTGTCTGACTTTAAATCTGATTTTTGCTATGGATTTTTGTTTATATTTTATATCCGTTTGGTCTGAGCTTTAGTCTGAATTTTGACTGAATTTTGGTTGAATTTTTGGTCTAAATTTTGATCTGATTTTTTATTCGGAATTTGGGGTAATTTTTTTGCCTGACTTTAAGTCTGATTTTTGCAGTGAATTTTCGTTTAAATTTTATTTCCATTCGGTCTAAATTTTAGTCTAATTTTTTTTTCTATTTTAGTTTAAGTTTTAGTCTAAAGTCTATTTTCCATCTTAATTTTGTCTCTTTTTGGTCTGAGTTTTTTTTTTTGTCTGACTTTAGGCCTGATGTTTACTATAAATTTTCATCTCCATTTGCTCAAAGCTTTAGCCTGAATTTTGGTTTGATTTTTGTTTTAAAATTTGATCTAATTTTTTGACCCAATTTCGCTCTAATTTTTAACTTATTTTTTTCCCCCTTTTGTACTGATTTTTTCCCCTGACTTTGAGTCCGACTTTTGCAATGAATTTTTGTTAAAATTTTATTTCAATTCGGTCGGAATTTTAACTGAATTTTAGTCTGATTTTTGGTCTAAATTTTGATTTGATTTTTCGTCCGACTTTTAGTTTGATTATTGGTTTGATTTTTTGGTCTGACCTTAAGTCTGATGTTTGCGGTGCATTTTCATCTAAATTTTATCTCCGTTCGGTCTGAGCTCTCGTCTGAATTTTCTCTGAACTTTGATCTGATTTTCTGGCCTTCTTTTAGTTTGCTTTTGGATCTAAATTTTGTCACTTTTTGATCTGTTTTTGTTAACTGACTTTGAGTCTGACTGTTGATGGGAATTTTCGTTTATATTTTATCTCCGTTCGGTCTGAACTTTAGTCTGAATTTTGGTTTGCTCTAGTCTGAATTTTCTCTGAACTTTGATCTGACTTTCTGGCCTTCTTTTAGTTTGCTTTTGGATCTAAATTTTGTCACTTTTTGATCTGTTTTTGTTAACTGACTTTGAGTCTGACTGTTGATGTGAATTTTCGTTTCTATTTTATCTCCGTTCGGTCTGAACTTTAGTCTGAATTTTGGTCCGATTTTTGGTCCGATTTTTTGTCAAAATTTTGATCCGATTTTTTACTTCATTTTATCCCCTTTTGGACTGTTTTTTTTCTTGACTTTGTGTCTGACTGTTGCTGTGAATTTTCGTTAATATTTTATGTCCGCTTAGTCTGAGCTTTAGTCTGAGTTTTAACTGAATTTGGGCTTGATTTTCGGTCTGTATTTCAGTCTAAATTTTGATCCTGAATTTTGGTCTGATTTTGTGTTCCTTTTGGTCTGGTTTTTTTTTTATTGCCTGACTTCTGATGTTGTGTGATGACGTCTGATGTTTGTAGTGAATTTTCGTTTAAATTGAAACTCCGTTCGGTCTGAGCTGTAGTCTAAATTTTGCCTTGATTTTTATTCTAAATTTTGATCTGATATTTTGTCAAATTTTTTGGTCCGATTTTTTACTTGATTTTGTCTGCTTTTGGTCTGATTTTTTGTCTGACTTTGAAATAGATGTTTGCAGTGAATTTTCGTTTAAATTTTATCTCCGTTCGGTTAAATTTTGGTTTATATTTTAGTCTAATTTGTGGTGTGGTTTTTTGTTCAACTTTTTGTTTGAATTTTGTTTTATTTTTGTCACAGATATTTTTTTTTAAATTTTATCTATAATTTAGTCTAAATATTGGTCAAAATTTTGGTATAATTTTGGGCCGACTTTTAGTTTAATTTTTGTGAGGTATTTGGTTTGATTTTAATTTGAAATTTGGAATGAATTTTGACTGAATTGGTCTTTGGACCGAAAATTGATAAAATATCTATATCCCAAAACAAAAAAAAAAAAGATCGGTCTAGGCCTTCCATGGGCTGTTGTGCCATAAAGGGAGAAGTTTGTTCTAAGTTTTGTTTTGATTGCATTTAAGTTTTGTTCGATCTGATTTTGGGTCAGATTTATGGAATAATATTTGACTTGAGTTTTTGGTTTGAATTCAAATATGAGTTTTGCGTTAATTTTATGTATGAATTTGGTTTCCTTTTAGTCTAAATTTGAACTACTTTCGGTCTAACTTTCGGAATATTTTTGTCAGGTTTTTTACTTAAATGTTAGTGTAACTTCTAGTCTGAATTTAATCTAAATTTTTATTTTATTTGATTTTGGCCCAAATTTAAGTCAAATTTTTTAGCTCGAACTTCGTTTGAGTTTCGTCTGAATTTAATCTCAACTTTAGTTTAAGTTTCAGTCTGAATTGTGTCTAAGCTGCAGTCATATTTTAGTCCAAATTTTAACCTGGATTTTCAATTCAGCCCTATCAAAACTTAAATCCACCACTGCATACATGTGCACTCTATACAAGTTTGTATAAATGTATACTTCATATTTAAAGTAGCTATCCTGGCACATCTGTATGTTTGTATACAGGTATGTTTGCAGGTTATACACTGAGTGCATTTGTACGCGAGCGGCTCTTTGTTGTTAACACGTTTTTCACACGCTTCGCTGCATGTTACAATTCAAAATTCACACCCGGGTGCATTTGTAGAAATAAAAAAAAATAAAAATAAAAAAGAGGAAATTAAAATAAAATAAAAAAGGCAACTTATGCAAATATTGTCACAAAGGATTTTTTTTCTCATATGTCTGTTTGTATTTCAATTGCAGTTGAAATTTATTCTGAGTTCGTTACTTTTAGTTTTGCATTTTCATCTGCCAGACATTCGCTATTATTCAGTGCACATGTCTTTTAGAATTTGAAGATGTTCACGAATTTTATCACATTCCTATGAAAATATTTCTTGAGTTCAGTCTAAAGAACGGACATCTCCGGTGATGTAATAAAACTAGAAATTTTTAGTAATTTTCAGGAGAGCCCATATATTTTTTAATACCTTTTTGCATTGCATGGCATTTTTCCGTAGAAAATAAACTTTATTTTAACCCTTTGTGAGTGAGTGTGGCTAAATGATTTTTTTTTTTTTTAATTAATTTACATTATTTGCAAACATTAATTCAATTTCGATATGACTAATCCCTGATGCATCGTTCAAGAGCTTACAACTTCTTTTCAAAGCAGTCATAAAAAAAAACTAAAAATCAAATATGCGATTACGATAATCACTTAAGATTTGTACATATGTAAATATTCACATAAATTAAGTAAACAAAATCAAAGCACATACTTTAATTAAATTTGAGAATTATCTATAGATAAAATGCAGAAAATAATAAAAATAAATTAGAAAAATATATATTAAGCATGTCAATATTATGCGTGATTTTTTCTAAAATAAAGAGATTATTGAGAGGAAATACCTTATTTAATCCCAAAACCTAGACATACTTGTTTGGGCTCATTGAAAAGGATTATAATAATGGGATCATTTAGAAAAATAGCTCATCATTTGAGCAACCATGAAAACTTATAGATAATATTTATTTTCCTTTTTCCAAAATTAAATCTTTTATGTATACAATTTAAAGCTACGATGTGGATACTTGAGTAGATATCCTTTCTATGTGCCTATTTACCTTTTAAATATTAACATTTATATTTAAAATTATAATTTTTAGGTATCAATATCAACAACAAAGAAAACAGAGAAGAAAACTAGCAATAAAATATTTTTCTATTCCAAGATTGACACAAAAACCAAGCAATAACGCTACCATTTGCCAATGCGACTTGACACAATCTTAGTATAGCCAGGATTCAAAATAAGGAATAAGTTCATTACCAGACTAATTTAGATTTCGGCTTATTAAAAACATTTTACAATCATTTCGGAAAACAAATTTTTTTTTCGCTTTTTTGGAATTCAACAACTTAAAAGGGAATCAATTACTTAAAATAGCAACAAGCTTGGAAAAAATCTTATAAAACGACAGTTTGCAACTAAAAAGTATGTATGCAATTAGCTTTGTGAGTTTCAAGTTAAAGGCAATGGATTTTTCGTATAATTTCATGTCAATATCACACTTTCTTCAAAAAAGTTTCAAAAGTTACAAGGATTCTTAAAAAAGTCTCACATTTTGGGAATTTTCGAAAAGTCGTGTAAAAGTCTCCAAACCAAGCAGTCAAAAAGGTTGCAAATTGCAACTTTAGTCTCATAACGGCCACGCTGGTTGTGAGTATATAGGATTTAGATTTAGAAATTCATCTCTTTTTTTCTTTTTTGAAAGTATTTCGCCATCAAGCAATTTGGCTCTATTGAACGTAAAAAAGTTTCACTTAAAAAAAAAAAACAATTATACAATTAAATAAATATATTTTATAATTTAAGATGTGACAGCTACAAAAATACTTGGGCTTTTCTAAAACCTAAAAGTAGTAAGACAATGAAACGGCTTTTTTAGGCATTTTTTTAACCCATCAGCTTCGTGCATTCAGTAGGTGGAAAAAATAAGTTATCAAAATGAAAACAAAACTTTAAAAAACTACGTGAAATGTGGTTTAAATAGCAATAATATTATGGAGAAAGAAATTTGGTTTTGATTTTCTTTTGAAATTTTATCGTTTTGAAGTATTTTTCCCCACCAATCATTCACCGATTACATTCATTTTTTAATGATGTAAAAATAAATTTAAAGCTATCTATTACTGAGAAGATATTTGGTGCTAAAGTTTTTATTTCATTATTTTTTCCACCTACTGTATGTAGGTATGTATGAAAATATGTAGAGCCATGTAAGTATGATTTCGGGTGGAATTCCCTCTCACTGCATTTGAATAAAACTTTATTTAAAACTATAACATAAATTTATGCCTTCAGGCTATTTTCATGTCAAATATAATAACTGCAATGGAGAAACCGCTAAAACCAACAGCAACAACAACAGCAAAAAAAAAACTTTTCATTCAATTGAATTCAACTGATTAAGTCCACACAGTTTTGCGGGTTTGTGCGCAAATATTAAAACAGCATCATCATTCTCCTCTTTCCCCTGTATGCGCAAGTCTTTTACACGCTTATAAGTTTGCGCTACGCCACTCGTTTGCTCGCTTGGTTGTTAAGTTTTGGTTGATGGTAGTCGTCTAAAGCGAAAGACAAGTGAAGACGATGCAAAATAATGAAAATCGAAAAGTTTGTTAAACGCTATAGGCGTTTAATAGGAAACATCTTTGCTGAAAATATTTCCTAAATACAGTTAACAACATATAAATTGAAAAAGTTATGCAGTCAAGAAAAACAACAGCCACAGCAACAACACGAGTGTATTATGAAAGTGCAATGCGAATTTTGAGTACTTAGTTGAATTTTTACTATTTTTGAAGAAAAAAAAAAATTATGCAATTATGCGTGCGGCTTGCGGTCATTATTGATTTCAAAGAGCATTTTTTTGTATCAGCTAACCATAAAGAAATTGACTGTGAACTGCGACTAAGGCATACTTAGCTTATGAGAATAAGTTAAAAAAAAAATTTAAAAAATTTTGATTATTTAATGTGGAAATTTTTCAAGTGAAATTTCTTTGGCTGCGTTTTAAAGTTTCTTTGCGAGTAAACCTTCAAGCTCATGTAACGGAAATGGAAACTTTTATGATGGTATCTGAAGTTGAAACGATTCTGAAGAGAACTGAATATTAAGAAATTTCAATCTGAAGGAGGTTGAACCTGAAGAAACTGGAATTTGAAGAATTTTTAACCTGAAGAAGCCTGAATATGAAGAAATTTTAACCTTAAGAAACTTGAACCTGAAGAAGCTTGAACCAGAAGGACCTTGGCTGGTTGGACTGGCCGTCTAGAGATGCATTTAGGCCTGAATGGCCCATTGTGTTACCACATAGTTGGACCTACAGTTTGACTCCGAACGGCGGTAGAAAGACCTTGAAGCTGAATAAAATTTAACCTGAAGAAACTTGAACCAGAATCAATACTGATCCGAAAAAACTTGATTCTGAAGAGACTTGAACCCGAAATAACTTGAAAACAAAATATGAATTCAAATGATTTGATCTTCAGCATTGATTCCGCATATACTAAAATTATTGGGTTTTCAGTTCTTTGTATTGTGACGACCAAATTTTGGTGACAAAAATTATGGCCGCACTTCGCTACGCCCCTGTACACCAGCACTGGAAACGAGACAAAAACTAGCATGGCAACAATGCGACAGAAAAGAATCATGTGCACAAAACAACAACAATGCATCAAGACCATCCACAACGCACACAAAACTTAACGGCATCATCACAGCGTACTGCGATCAGAATTTAAAGTTTGATATCACGCGATTGAAAGAACCAATCGCAGGTGAGCAACAAAATACAACATCGTATTTTCTAGTTGCGACTGCGGCAAACTGGAAAGGAAAAGGAAAAAGAAGAACTGCCTATAGAGCAGCAAGCAGCAATTGTGCCGATAGCCCTCATCGCATTAACATCGGATTGTGCCGATAGCTCTCGTGGCGAGTAGAAGACAACCAACTAAAGGAACACGACGTGCGGGTGAGTAAATTTAGTGTACCAACGACTAAGACAATCCGGTAGGCCGAATTCCCAATCCCTTGGCGGACATTATCCAGTGACTTAGAGACGAACCAAGTAGGAAAACGCCAGGTCTCACCTCCATACATAACGTGTTACAGCTTGCTGATTGATCGACGTGCACGGTAATGAGCCGACAACAAAACGCCATGTCTCACCTCCATACATGATGTATTACAGCTTACTGATTGATCGATGTGGAGGTAGTAAGCCGACTTGGTCCCCAGGAGGAAGACAACGAACGGAAAGCAATACCACCGGGTACACTAAACGCTAAGCACGCACACCAGTATTGTCATCGCCCACAACAGCACGTCGCCGACTCTCCATGTTGTTATAGACACTACATTCAGCATTAACACTCACAGTGCACAGAGTAGCGCTACATCAGCGCTTCCACATTGTTATACACACTACGCTCGGCATTGTATTCTCAATTGGCACAGAAAGAATTGTGAACTAATTATACGGTGTCTTTGTGTCAGAAGTAAAAAGTGAGGGTTCCCTGCAAAATATAAATATTCTAACAAGAAGAACCTCTGGAGGCCGCTGAGTCTACCCCAACCAAAGAAAGAAGGTTTCGTTACAGTACAAGATTCCCAAACGTGAAAATCTAGTACAGAGTCTGGAATCATTGACTTCGAATTACCCACAGTATACAGTATGCCAGATAGCAGAAAGTAATCTGAAATATTCTCAGGTCTTCTAAGATTTGACAATTATGACAAGTATTCGCTCAATAAATTTTGACAAATAATTTTGTTTATGAGAGAAAACTCTCTTAACCCATTTTCGTCAGCTGTACACAAATAAATAAATGAAATAAAAGTATCAAAAAACCAGAAACCTTTCGTTTGTTGTTTTTTTTCTGAAATAAAAGCTCTCAAAATATTTTGTAGAGTGTGGTTCTATAAAATATTTAAATAAGCAAAATACAATACTTTTACAATTATTTTCTTCAAAAATGTCCTCTTTATATTCTAAATAGTTTTATCGATTTCAAAAGAGTTTTATTTAAATTTCGGAGAGGTAGATTTTTTAATTGAATGGCATACATAACAAAAACACTAAGTTTCGGATTAAATTCTTGGTTCACATTATGCACATGGTTGTTACAAACGCCTTCGAAGATCTCGTTTATCAATGTCTAAAAATTTTTCTGGCTTTTAAAATTTTTCTATTTTATTTTTATATTGTGCTGGTACTAATGGGTTAATATTTTTTTATATTTACTTCTGAAATATCAAATGTTTCGGGAGAAGTAAGAGAATAATTTTTAAATTTGGCAGAAGTCAGTGAACAGAAAAGAGGGCGTCACTTCTATTTATTTCACTTTATTTATTTCACTATGGAATTACCCTTACAAAAGTTATTCATTTGTCATATTTATTTTATATATTTATATTTATATTTATTTATTGGGTATCACAAATTAGTACAATAAGAAACTAGTCTTTTGCTGCACAACAATAGCAAGCAGTACAAACAAGTGGAAGAACTTAAAAATAAATTAAAATAATTTTGTAAGTTTGTCAAATTGTCGCACTATTGTGAAGAAACGAAACCAAATAACTTTGCTTCTTTAAAACCACAAGACGATAATATCTATTTATTGGTTTACCAAATTTTCAGAACTATAACTTTTACATACATCAATTTCAAATCACACATTCACATTTATTTTCATGAAGATTTTCCACAAAAGTTTTTTATTTTTGAAGAAACTGCAATTATTTCAGTGATTTTTATAAACCATTAACTCAAACGGCATTCGGGGAAGTGGAATGACATTACATTCTCTTGGCTGATCTCTTAGTTAATTATACTCCATTTCTAGGATGATCTCTTCATAAAGTGAATATACCACAAACCATAAATAAATATGCAATACTACAAGAGAAAGTATTGAAAAGAAGAAATAATTACATATATGTGTTAGAGTGGCACTTATTTGGACGGTTTTTTTAACTTAAAACATAAATGAGATTTACAAAATTTTTTGGAAATCGGATCAAAGAAACACGTCTCTTAAGTTGAATAAAGTTTTAAGGACTGTATGAAAAAACAATAAATTTTAATACCCTTGTTTCGAAAATAATTAAGTTTAAGAAAAGTTGAGGTCAACTTCTTGAAAGGTTTCTAAGATACATACATATATCTCTTTTCACTAGAAAATTGTAGGAAAGGGAGGGGGTTATCATGAGGAGGAAATATTACATTTTTAAACTTACAGTGCTTGTAACTTCAATTACATTCAAGGGTCGTATTCCTTTGATATCTTAACCCGAATTTCAATAACTTAAGGTTTGCCAAGTGGCCACTTTAATGTGAGTATACGAGTATATAATTTTTTGTAATATCAATAACTTACTCAAATTCAGAAACATGATAGTATATATCACAGAATTCCCTGAATCGTGCACATTTGTTGGGGGTGCGTGTGTTAATGCTTTTGAGTTTGGACTAGTCGCATTGTTTAGAACATTGTACATAGCCTTTGACACTGGTAAAAATTGAAGTAAGATCAGAAGACCATAAAGATGAAAAATAACTGTGAAGACAAGCCATGGCAAGATCAAACGAGGACGCTCCTGTAAGAAATAAAACATTTAAATGAGATTTAGTAAATAAGAAAAAGATTTGTATTTTCCGAAAAAATAAAAATATTGAAATTAAAATGGGCCAAGTCCAATCTTGAAAGGTGTTGAACTTATCTCGATACTAAATGAGAAAGACCTCAAATATGTATGACTTTATATGAATGAATATAGTAGTAGCAAGCCTTCACTTTTGCGTTTCCTAGTAACAAGCACTAAAGTACTTTTATTAGGATTCACTGAAAGACCGTGAAGATCGCACTAATGCCCGATCTTGTCCAAGACTTTTTGCATTTTAATGCACACCGTTTTTAAGAATTACACAACGAGGCACCATAGAAGAGGAAAAAGTACACCCCCTTGGCGACATTATTTCACAATCTGATACGCAGTCGTTTGGATAGCATGGTTCGATTGCCAGATTTGCTTTCATAAGATTTATTCCCCCCGCTTCAGCATAATTGGATAAAATACCATCGGGTCTTAAAGTCAACGAATGACGAAAACGCAGCAAACCTTAACGTTTCTTCAGTGACTATCCTAGAAGCTATAAACCAATCGAACCAATCCTGTTGTACCTACAACAACCCGATCAGGAGTTTTGGCGACACTTTGAGGAGCAGTTATCCTGCAACCCGGGAAGTGCGTTGCAAGGAGTTCGCCTTTGACTTCTGACCTGGAGTTGGTGTAGCAACCATCGGGCTTCAGAAGTCAGTCCAGCTTAGCCGGCCGGTCTTTTTGGCGAAACTTTCATAGATTCGCTGAAACCTTCTGATCCGCAGTTTCTGGTAGGCGGTCCAGTCCACTTCCAACCGAGTTTTAAGGGCTTCCTGAAGGTTTTTACGGAGTTCCGACAGCTCAGCGTTCCACCAAGGGGCCGCTTTACCCTCTCGATTGAGTCTATCCTTCGGAATTTAGGAACATCGCAAGTTTTTTCCTCGATTAAAACATCGAATCGAGTCCAATCCGCATTTCTAGGTCTTCGTCCCGAGGGAATCGAGTTAGGATCGACCGAGAGCCGAAACTCGAACTCGGGCCAGCAGGGTATTTGACCCTCCCCCTGTATTATTTGATAGAGTCAGCTCAATCACCTCTTGTCTCCTACAAGTTTCAAAAGTCGGGTTGATGCGAAGATTTTAAACCAGCAGTCGGGAAGGCAGAATGAAATCCAACAGCTTGTTCAACCTGAAGTTCCACCATTGGCGCTGCCACAAATAGTATCCAGAGAATTTGCTTCACAATCCACTATTAGGCCTAAGATGTTGGATTCCGTATATCGTACGACTGCCTTTAGCTCCTTCAAAGGAGGAAGAGTCATAAGGAAGATAAGCCGAAAAAACAATAGTTTCCACTACAAATATAGTTAGCGTTGCATGCTTGAAACAAGCGTAAACCTTGTAAAACTTCTTAACCGGATATTTTCTTGTAGAGGACGGTGCTCGTGTATCAAGCGATGATACAAATGTGGCAATGGTGAAGGCTAAAATTGACCAAGATAGACGACTGGTTCAAAACATAATAGCTGATGAGCTCGTTTTAAAAGGGTGGATCTAACGACCAAAAAATGTATTGAAATTAATGGACATTATGTGGAGAAGATAAAAAATGATGAAAATTAATGATTTCAAATTAAAATTTGGAAGAAATTGCCAGGCCCACGTTTTGGCTACTATTCAATCTAATTGTATATTACCTTGAAAAGCTCGTATCACAATTTGAGAACCGCTGTTCAGGATGAATCACTGTACGACCTAGTATTCAACATACCTTGATTATGCCAATAATAAGAGTTATAGATGCAATTAGATTCATCAAGACCATCACAAAAGATAGCCATAGACAAGCACCTAAATGAATAATAAATGAAATCGATATTAATCTTGGTTTGGAAATATTAAGAGCACACGTACCTATAACTTTTGGACCAGATAAATGACCGGCTACTATAAGTTCTTGCTGAATTGTAGCTATAATAAAAAAAATTCATCTAATGATTCAAAATGTTATACATGAAGGAAAAGTATTACGTGTGTGTATTTACAGTTCTGTAATAGTTGGTGAAAATCGTAAAACAAAGAATAACAAATAGGATTAAGTACTAATACTGAAAGTATAATTTGACCGACACCGATTATTAAACCGCCGACGTCGAGAGGTAAGCAACAACAAAATTCGTCTAATAACATTTTGTTATCAAACACAAACAAAAAATTTTTGAAACAATTTTTTATTTAAAAACTAATTTTCTTTTATGAGAAAATAACAAAAAAAGTTCAGAAAAAATCTCAAATTTGTCAAAATATGAAAATATGTTATTTTATATACAGAGTGGGTATGAAAATACAGTTTGGGTTATAGAAGTTGCCTCAGAAAGAAGATTTGCTTTAACTTATAAACAGTTTTGGCTCATTGTAATGCATATTGTTTTTTTTTTAGGCTACACTCTTACTCGTTTTCCAGTATCGGTTAAGTTTCCTCGGCCCGGACCTCTGGAATGTCAGCTACAGATACTCGTGCTGCAAATCGAGATGACAGATGATACATATATATTCGGCTATGCAGATGACATTGCGGCATCAAGTACTTAGGAGTAACTATAGACTCCAGAAGGGCGTTCAAGGATCACTTAAAAGCGGCTAGTGAAAAGCAGCACGAATAAACAGTGCGTTAACTTGCATTATCCAGAACATAGCTAGATGCTTTCAATGGTTACTACGTCAGTAATCTTGTATGCCACATCTATCTGGACAGACACACCAGAGGGATATCCGTGCGACTTACAGGCCCAGTGCCCTGGAAGTAGATAGCGAGTATCACACAGTGTCAGACGATGCTATTTGTGTCATAGCAAGCAATGTGCCCATCGATCTACATGCACAAGAAATGATTCTGTTATATGGTCGTAATACAAAGCCAGCCAAAGGCATAAGAAATTAAAAAATAAAGCATACTATCATGAATTGGCAGCGAAGATGTGAGTCATCGGAGAAGTGTCGATGGACCTACAACATGCAAGGTTGCTGCAGATATGATGGCCACACTGCATAATGCACAACGTGCGTGTAAATCCAAGTGCACGGCAAACATCGGAAACATGAAGCCGACGATACAACCGGAAAGAATTGGACAGAAGCCTACACTAACGATTGAGCACTAAGCTTATTCCGGTCTTTCGACGTAATACCAAACGGTGGTTTCGGGGGAATATACAAACGGACGAGAGGTGAGTTTAGCGTGAAAATGTCTTGCACTGACTGGGCTTTTAAGGCTTTCCTACTTGTTTAAAAAAAACGATGACGAGGAAGCGCAACAGAAGCTAAACTAGGTAATGTGGAGGACGAAAACGTGGATTGACGCTCATAGTTTCACACTAGCTAAAAAAAAAAATCGGAGCTTCTTCCATTTACATAGAAGGACATCGAAATACAAAAGGTGGTGAACTATCAAGGTATAAAGCTCGACTTTAAATTGTCCTACTGGGCCCAGATAAAGAACGCAACGATCAAAGCAGGTCAGACGGTAGGTTTGCTTAGAAAACTAACGCCCAACGCCGGAGTACCAGCGCACAGTAAAAAAAAGCAGCTGATGTCGACAACAAACTCAGTCCTACTGCCGAAAACCAAAGAAAGGTCCTAATGTCGCAGTATCGGAAGTTGCAATAATTATGATCAGCGAGGCTATGGTATGCCAATTGATCTACAAGCTCAAGAGCGTAAAAAGTTATGGGAACTAAAAAAAAACTTAACAATAAAACTAGACAGCAACGCAGAATGTCAAGCTGCAGACCTTGCGACAGTGATAGGAACGGTCAAACTCGGAGGCTCGAGGAAGTTGGACGGTGAAACTAATCCCTAACCTGAACAGTTGGCTAAACAGACGGTTTTGCGAAGTAAACCTCACACAATTCTTCTCAGGTCACGGATATTTCTGGAAATATCTGCAAATCATAGGAAAAGTCGAACAATTCTACTGTATTTACAGACGACGGCGACGGACAAATGGATTATGAAGAGTACAAAATGTCGAGATAATGCTAAATATATAATGAAGAAAATTTGTATCACGTGACAAGAGACGTAGATAAAACGCTAATATTACAACAAGGACGTGTGCAGACTCTACCCTGAAGTAATACGAAAGCGGTCCCAGAGTGGAGGAGATTGCTTTCAACTTCGCAACCGCTTGCTTGGTGAATAAATCTGAAGGAGTTAACTTGAGAATATCTAGGGCCGAAGAGCGCTAGTAATACAAACGGAGCTTTATACTTTTTCTAAAGATTTTGCTCAGGTAGATGAGGTGCGTAAGAAAGTTCCACTTTAAAAAGTATTATTGACTGATACAATGAAAGCAAATATGTAAATTTTTTCATCAAAAGGGATCAAAAATTACTTAACCCTTTCGGAACAGTATGAAAACCATAAGAGATAGTGCAAAACCGAAACCGGATTTCTTGTTACAATTTTTTACCAAAAAAGGAATTTTACGCCTCTGAATCCCTTAATCTTCATGAGTCACCGGCGACCCTGTGGTCCTCAATGGAAATTTTTTACGAAGCTTTTCAGTAGTAAGATAGACAAAATCACTTAGTATTAATTTGTTACTTAACCCTTTCTTGACCATAGGAGAACTAAAGGTTCGCTTCTCCTTGTTCTTGTTGGATCATAGACAGTAGAAAATTATGTTCGTTGAGTCCTCCGGTTCGTTCGGGCAGTATGGATTTGTTTTCAGATTTGAATTTGTGTAGATATTATTTAGAACACCCATGGCCACTGATTATTTGAATGATGTAGTAATCTACTTCTTCGTGCGTGCTTACACTCATTGCGATTTTAGGAATTAGGTTAAAGGTGCAGCGTCCCGTTTCGGACTGCAAGGCGCTTTATCGCGACTGCGAGTAAACCCATGGACACTTATCTTGCAAATAACGCAACTGGCGTCGTCCGACACAGTGAAAAGCACTGGCTTCCCTCAAGAGACTGAGCCAGTAAGTCGAGTGTCTGCTTTTTCAGATGTTTCCTTTTTGCTTTCGCCCAGATGGGTGCTACGTACAGGATGAAGCTGACCACTAGGTGAAGCTGACCACTAGCTGACATGCTTCACGCCGTCGTCCATGTTAAGATTATTATTTTTACAGATTAAGATTATTTTTTATATTCGGGTATTTCGAAGCATTGCAATGCACTCATAATCTGGAGCCAGTTCGCAGAGTTTTCACAATATAAACCACAATAAAATTTCCGCTTTCGTCAATGTTATATCCTGATTTCAACTAAAATAATTTAGCGTATGTAATTACGCTAATAAATGGATACCAACACGAAGGGTGGGGAGGTGGAGGGCCATAATTCTACGAGTGTGTATATGATAAAAAATTTTAACCGCAACAATTGAAATCATTTGAGACCAGCCAAAGCCACTTTGACATCCATGCACGTCGACAATACTAAAATGTAAAAAACTAACGAACATACATACATAGCTGCTGTTTCAAAATCGCTTTAGGAATTTTCGTGGTGCCTGATTCTTTTTTTGATTTTTGGGTAGGTTAGTCGCTGTATTTTTTAATGTCCCCCAGGAAATCTTTTCTTAATCATGAAAGTTCTATGTTAACCGCTCATACTCGCACACACACAAACACACAAGTTTCGCTAGCCAGCCGCTCCCAACGGGAACATTTCAAACACTATCTAAAGCGATGAAGCGTTCTCATTAATCCTTCCTAGAAAATCCTAAAAAAGCGCTTTCAAAAAAGGCTTGGGAAAGCACATCAATGAAAATTTTTTCTAATTTTTTCGCTTTACCCCATAAATTTACCGTTTTCTTATTTACTATTTTCCAAAGCAGCAATCAGCTGTTTATGTGGGAAAGCTGCCAAACTTTCACTATCCACACTTTAGCAAAGTCACAAAAGTCATTTCGCATCAACGCTTGAATACCCATAAAATTTTTAATTTTGAGAAGGAGATTTAAAAAGCAAACTAACAGTAAACGCTAATTGTTGACTTGGAAGCTTTCGAGTGTCGGTAAAAAGAAGCGCTTCCCTTCCCGTTGGGTTATTGCATGAGTAAATTTGTATTTGTATGAGTTTGAAAATGTAAAATGACGCCTAACGATAGGTTCGCAATGCGCCATCGGGAAGTTAATTTAAAATTCCACACCACATTTCGATTGATTCGTTTCGAATCATCAATTGCAGCGTAAAATTTTGTTCGCCACAATTCCCTGAAGGATTCTTAACCACATTCGTGATGGTTGATGCGATGATGGTTGGTGGCGAAAATGCGATGATAATGTTAGCCATGCTGATAGTGTCGATAGTGATGCCACCACCATTTATTGAGTAGTAGCGCCGCTACCACAATAACAAAAAAAAAGAAAAAAGTCTATATTAGTGCGAGATGAATAAATGAATGTGCCTTTGAAGTTTTACTCTGCTGTTACATGGTCAGAGCGTTTTACCAATTTCGCAAACACGCTACACATCAACTTTTCAAACGTTGTGCACTGATGACGTAGCTCTTCCTTTTCCCTCTTCCCCTCCCCTCACCTTATCTCGCTTCGCATCCATCTATGATAGCCTTCGAAAAGGAAAATTGATTGCGGTAATTGCAATTTGATATACGTGCAAAGAAAACTTTGTATTTGTAGTAAATTTTTATTATCATGCTGTCGTGGAAGGTGGAAATGCGAAAAAAAGAAGTAATCTGAAATTTATCAAAGAACTAAAAGATAGAAGTAGAAAACTTTGTTGTTATAAATTTTCTCTGTATCTCTCTAAGTTTTAGGTTTGATATGTAAGTAGAAACATTTTCATACAAATTTGAATTCGGTTTTCTTATAATTTTGGTTGGGTAAGCTTAAGGGAATGAGCGTGAACTAAATTGTAATTTTACAAAAAAGTTTTTTTATTGTTTGGACGTGGTTGTGAGCCACAGTAGATTTATAATACTCAGTATGGGCTTAAGAGTCTTTTAATTGCTAGATCATCCCGAATTGGGCAAAAGTCAAGAAATGGATAAAATGCATGAAATGGACAAAATTCGTGATTGGACAAAACTCAGGAAATGAACAAAAGTAAAGAAATGGATAAAACTATTGAAATGAACAAAAGTCGTGAAATGGACAGAAGTCAAGAAATGGATAGAACTCATGAAATGGACAAAGGTCATGGAATGTATAGAACTCATGGAATGGACAAAACTCTTGAAATAGACTATAGTCAAGAAATGGGCAGAACTCATGAAATAGATAAAAGTCATAGAAAGGATAAAACTCATGAAATGGACAAAAGTTATGGTATGGATAGAACTCATGAAATGGATAAAACTCATGAAATGGACAAAACTCGTTATATGGACAAACGACATGAAGTGGACAAAACTCATAAATGAAAAAATGGCCAAAAGTCATGGAATGGATACAACTCGTGGAATGGACGAAAATCTTGAAATAGACCAAAGTCAAGAAATGGACAAAACTCTTAGAATGGTCAAAACTCATGAAATAAACAGAATTAAAGAAATGGACAAAAGTCAAGAAACGGACAAAACTCATGAAATGGTCAAAACTCATGAAATAAACAGAATTCAAGAAATGGACAAAAGTCAAGAAACGGATAAAACTCTTGAAATGGACAAAACTCATGAAATAAACAAAATTCAAGAAATGGACAAAAGTCAAGAAACGGACAAAACTCATGAAATGGTCAAAACTCATGAAATAAACAGAATTCAAGAAATGGACAAAAGTCAAGAAACGGACAAAACTCATGAAATGGTCAAAACTCATGAAATAAACAGAACTCAAGAAATGGACAAAAGTCAAGAAACGGATAAAACTCTTGAAATGGACAAAACTCATGAAATAAACAAAATTCAAGAAATGGACAAAAGTCAAGAAACGGACAAAACTCATGAAATGGTCAAAACTCATGAAATAAATAGAATTCAAGAAATGGACAAAAGTCAAGAAACGGATAAAACTCTTGAAATGGACAAAACTCATGAAATAAACAAAATTCAAGAAATGGACAAAAGTCAAGAAACGGACAAAACTCATGAAATGGTCAAAACTCATGAAATAAACAGAATTCAAGAAATGGACAAAAGACCTGGAATAGATAAAACTCATGGAATTGACAACACTTTTGAAATGGACAAAAGTCAAAAATTGGACAATACTTATAAATTGTATAATTTTTGTAATTATGGAATGGACAATAGGAAAAAAAACTCATAAAATGGGCAAAAGTCATGGAATGGATAGAACTCATGAAATGGACAAAAGTCGTGGAATGGTTAAACATCATGAAATAAACAAAATTTAAGAAATGGACAAAAGTCATTAAATAGACAAAACTCTTGAAATGGACAAAAGTCAAGAAACTCAAAACTCATTAAATAAACAGAATTCAAGAAATGGGCAAAAGTCAAGAAATGGACAAAACTTGTAAAATAAGCAATAAAAATCAAAACTTATGAAATGGATAAAAGTCAAGAAATGAACCAAACTCGGAGGCTTATATTTGCTTACATCTTGAGGTGATGTACCTGTGATTATTCATTAATAATACCAAAGTTCGAGCTTCTGATTTAACTAATGAGGTTTCTGTTGCATTCTAGACTGTGTATAGTGCCAATTATCGTAACGGGCATTGAAATCGAGAGCCTGGAATAATGATTTGGTATTTTAAATTGTAGTCAGATACATATATCTGAGGTTTGTCAGGAGTGTTAAGAAATAAGAGACCTTGTTTTCTTTTTACACTCCAGTTGGCATAAAAGGTGTTCTGATATCCTTATGAAAACTACAACATAATTTACTGATGAATAACTGGTATCAGTAAGCGATGAGAATGACTAATTGATCATATCTCTTCTAGACCGAGCCGGAGTTGGGCAGTCACACAGAATGTGCGTTATCGTCTTGTCAACCTCCATACTCAAAAAACTTGCTTAGGTGATATCTAAACTAAATAAAAGTAAGTGAATTCTAAAATTGACAAAGATTGACACAGGAATAGGTTGCTGAAGAACTGGGTAAAAAAAAGGCAAAAATTATAAGATATCTTCCAAATTCACGTCAAAATTTGTTGTTGTTGCTTTCCATGCCTTTTTTCATTTTTGGTTAGAGCCATTTTTTATTGGGGGGGGCGGGGGGGGGGGGGGAGGGAGGTGAAGGTGCGAAAAAATATTTCAGATTGTCTAAGATTATCAAGCTCCCAAAGTGATAGATAAATGGCTATTTCTCGCTTACTCCTAAGTGATCCATTGGGACTGTAGTCAGACTCAAGACCAACACATGGCCAATGAATCTTTCTAGTTGGTTCATCGGCAGTCTTATTACACAGTGCAAAACAAGTCATGATTCAACTATTCGGTGATAAGTAAATGAAAGTATTACCATAGCCGAATAAATCTCCCAGCGGGTTTTACAAGGTCGCGATTTGACAGCGGGTTGAAATTTTCAAATTTTAGTCAAAAATCGCATTAAATAATATGAAAAATCATAAGAAAATCTACATTTAGGATGAAACTTTTGTTTGAGATCCATAATAAAATTTTACGGAAAATCTTTCTTTAGAACTCTTTAACCCATTAACCCCAACCCATATGGATATTTTTGGTTGGTCCCTTTTAAGAATTTCTTAAAAAAGATGCAAAAATACACATATAAAGTATTCAAGGTCAAAGTATTCCAAAAAAAATACTCACGAACAATTTCACCAGGCGTCACTGAACACAAAAAACACCAACGGGTTAAAGGCAAGACGTTTTCCCACACAATAAAACAAGGTTGAATTTTACACCTAACCTTTAACCCGTAGATGCTGCTTGGCTCCTACTGAAATTTTCGGCAAAATATTTTAAAGGATCACTTGAATACTTTTAAAATTTCTAAAAAGAGCCAAAAATATCCATATAGTGTATTCAAGCGTTAAAGTGTTCCACAAAAACATTAATGGAAAACTTCAAGATGGATCACTAAGGTTAAAAAACACTAACGGGTTAAAGGTAAGACGTTTCCCCTAACAACCAAATAAAGTTGGGTTTTACGCCTAACCTTTAACCTGTAGAAATTTCTTGTCTTGTATTTTAGCCTTTGGCCACCTTTTTTAATGGGACTTTTCTGGGATTACTTAAAAGAATGACCAGGAATAATCATATGAGTAGGAGTAAATGGGTTAAAGTGTTTCAAGAAAAGATTCATCGTAAAATTTTACAATGGATTCTCAAAGGAAACATTTTTTCAAAATATTTCTTTCGACTTTTGGTTAAAATTTGAAAATTTTTCGGATATATACCGAAAAATGCTTTATGCTTTGTTTTGCGAGGGCACGGCCATGGCCACTTTCTAAAAACCGACAAAGCTCTGTCCAATCACTGCCACTAACATCCCGCTTTCACACACACATTTTCTTTGTTTTACTATGGTTCCCCAGTTACGTCATTTCAATAATTCGTTTTGTGTAGCAGATGCTCCGCCTACTAATCCACGCCCAACTATATTCTTTCAAAAAAATGACATAGACAAACAAATTTTCTATATGAAATTTTAGAGTTGTACAACAAATGATTCCTAAAATATTCCATAATTAAGATTTAGGTTATATGGGAGGTGCCATGCCCCCTTTTCCATATTTACCCACCTTTTTCCTGTGGTGTGGCATTATCAACCATCATCCTTGTACCAAATCTTAATATTCTACTATGAATGATAGCGGAGATATGCCGAAATATGCATTACAGTTATATGGGAGGTGGAACGCCTACCGCCCCAAAACTATTTTTATATAGCTTGTGATATCCTACGGAGACAATGCAACAGACGCGAGCTCCTGAACTCGAAATGTATTTTTTCAACAATCCACTGAACCACTGAAATTTAATAGGTCAAAAAAGTCGCGACCGTAGCAAAAACAAAAATTATTTTCATCGAAACAATAGCTACCAAAAAAGGAAAGCTATCAAACATTAAAGCCACCACTTCACTTCACTTCATCTTCTCCGAATAAATGCCTGCTAATTAAAATTTCGCAAAGTAAAGAAAGGATAATAGGTTTTTAACCCTTTTCGATTTTGGCTTTCTATACCCTACACACCCTATAGCCTGTATACAGGCAATGCTGGGCAAAACTCAATTTTACTAATGGGTGAAATGCAATGACCAAAAAAATCAATTATCAATCACAAACTAATGACTAATTTTTATTAATCATTTAATCATTTCTCGTTGATGGCTAATAATTTTAGTTGTAATCGTGACTAAAATGATTAATAAAATGTTTTGATACCTGGGTGAAAAAAAACGAAATCATATTTTTATTTTTCGAATCGCTTATATTTCCTACAGTGAAATTATTGAATTATGTATATATAACGAATGAATAAACATTAAAATCAAATCTTATCAAAACAGCGCTCCTGCACGTTTAAAGTCGATATATAAAACTACTTAATAAGTTTTAACTTAAAATTTTTCAAAACACTGCCAATATGATTAAAACTAATGAGTGAATGACTAAAGACTAAATCAGTTAGTGATGATTTTGATTAACTATTTAATCATGACTAAATTTAGTCATGTTTCATTAGTCATGATTAAAATTTTAGTTGACTAATTAGTTAATTGAAAAAATTAGTTGATTAAGCACTACTCTGTACATTGTTTTTTTTTCCAGTAACTGTTACTTGTGACGCCCATAATTAGGACGTTGTAGACACGCCTATTTATTTGGGGCCAAAGAGGATATGTAGGGTATTTAAATTTCGATCGCATCCGAACTTAGTCTCCCTTTTCTTCTTATTTCTTGTTGTTGGTTTAAAGTAAAATAAAATGGAAACAACGTTGGTAGCCATCATTGATGGAGTATGAATGGTGTAAAATAGCCAAGGGGTTGCAATTGCGACAAAAGCAATTGAAACAGTAAGTATATAAATGAAATCGTTGTAAAAGAAATACTTAAGCCAACAAGCCCATAGCTAAATAAGCAGCTAGCTACTCATTAACATCAACTGAATGTAGTTGTTATTATTTCTTTATTGTAGTCTTCTATTTGAACCCACGAAAGCGTGAAATGAGTTTTATATGGTAGGCAAAAATTAAGCATGAACTTTTTATTGGCTGCTGCTGGTGTTTTTCTATTTGAAACAAAAAAGTTATGAGTTAATATTATAAAAAATTATATTTGTCTATATTTTAAAGTTTCCTAGCACTTTCTCAATTAATCCTGTCGGGTCATTGGTCACCGGTGACCCAAAATACGATTTCAGTTTATAAAAAAAAAAAAACTGTTGAATCGATTTTAATAAATTTAAACTTGGTAAAATAAAAACTTAAGTTATTATTAAAACGAATTTGATGTCACCAGAGTAATCTAAAATAAAAAACAAATTTTTTTTTTTCACCAATTTTCAATCGCTCACAATTTTTACAAAATTTTACCAAATACGCCAAATTTTTATTATGTTGTGGGAAAAACTTTTTACTCAAACAAAATTTCACATATTTTTAAATTTTATATTTTAGAAATTCAAGTTTTACTATGGGTCAACGGTGACCCTAAGAACTTCGTTACTTTGACTCAATTGCATGTAACTTTTACATTTATCCATTGATTTTTATCTTTTATTGCTTATTTTTTTGTAAAAGCACAGGCTGTTAGCAAAAATTTAAAACAGAGTAGATTGTTACGTTTTCGTAATGTTATTTGTAATACAAAATTTTTTTTTTTTTCAAGTAAAGCGGTATATTATTTGCTATCCTGCCTACTTAAGTATTAAATTTTTAAATTTATGTAAATAGTACCTCTAAATTAAATTAGAAATAAATTATAAGTTAATAAAGCATAAATATGAGAGAACGACAAAACTATTAAGCTCCTACTTAAGCAACTACGAAACTAAGACAATGACATTGTTATCAATTTCCTTCTACAACAAAACTAATACAACGACATTAATGATGTCCTGTTCTAACTCGTGTTATTTCCTTATAGTAATGAATAGTTTACTACTTCCTCTTCGCCTCTCCCTCCCTTACGCTCTGCCTACCGAGTAGCTCACTCCTCTTCAATGCTCATTGAATGCCTTAATATTCTATCTACTGCTCATTTATGTTTCTCTTCATGTTGCACCTCCAATTCAAGCAATATTATTATTATTATTATTGTCATTCAAAAAACAAACACTTACACCAACCAAACCATCAACTAGCCTTGCAAGCAACTACGTACCGGTAGTAGCTTAATGCTCTCAATAGGTGGTCTCTGGTCTCCCTGGCGGTTTGGCTGACTGCTGATAATAATCAAACACACTTAACCAAAGAACTTTGGTAATAAAATTTGTCTAAAGTGATTTCAAAACATTAAATTTAAGATTTTGTAATATTCTGAAGTAGGGGGAAAAAAAACTTCATTATGTACTTATGTGCATTAAGGAGCCTTACGAAAACAAAAAGTTGTTGCTACCCCTCTTGAAAATTAACCATAGAAAAAATCTTCAAAATCTGATAATAACCACGTCCATGTATTATTTAGGTTAGATTAGGTTAGGTTAGGTTAGGTTAGGTTAGGTTGGGTTAGGTTAGGTTAGGTTAGGTTAGGAGGTTAGGTTAGGTTAGGTTATGTTAGGTTACGACATCGCGATAGTGGCAGTAGCCAAACACCTGGACAGGTCTACAGGCTATATGTAACGATGTCATCTCAAGAGTGAGAAGAGCAGAAGACGGAAGTCGTGGTATTGAGTACCAGAAGAGCACGTGCAGAGCTGGTCATCACGGTTGGTGATCATAACATCATCTCGTGTCCACACATTAAGTACTTAGGAGTACTTATAGATTCTAGAATGACGTTCAAGGATCACCTGAAAGCTGCTAGTGGAAAAGCAGCACGAATAAACAGCGCATTAACACGCATCATGCCGAATATAGGAGGCCCGCGTGAGGGCAGGCGCCGGCTGCTTTCAACGGTTACTACGTCAGTAATCTTGTATGCAGCACCTATCTGGGCGGACAGCAAGAAAATATACCAGAAAGATATTCGTGCGATATATAGGCTCAGTGCCCTGAGGGTTGCTAGCGCACATCGCACAGTATCGGACGATGCTATTTGTGTAATAGCAAGTAAGGTGCCCATAGATTTACAGGCACAAGAGATGAAGCGGTTATATGGCCGTGACACAAAATCAACCGAAGCCATAAGAAGAGAAGAAAGACAGCGTACCATCATGGAATTGCAGCGAAGATGGTAGTCATCCGAGAAGGGTCGATGGAGAACCCCCTACAGAAAGGAATCTGACGACACAGATGTGTAACACAGCGGAAATGCAGCATGCAAAGTAGGTGCAGATATGATGCAGAACGTGAGCGCACGGCAAACACTACAAATACGGAGCCAGATATCGTCAATCGACGATAAAACCAAACAGAATTGGACAGAAATCAATACTGACGATTGAGCACTAAGCTCATTACGGCCTTCCGACGTAATACCTAACGGTGGTTCCGGGAGGAATATCCGTACGGACGAGAGGTAGTTTTAGCGTGAGAATGTCACGCACTGACTGGGTGGCTTTTTATGCTTTCCTCCTCGTTAAAAAAAAAAAAAAAAAAAAAAAGGTTAGGTTAGATTGGGTTAGGTTGGGTTAGGTTAGGTTAGATAAGGTTAGGTTGGAGTGGCAGCCTTTCACTTGAAAGCACACTTAACCACATATTTGGTTCATTGTGATACCACAGTCCGGCGCGACTTTCCCATTTAAGAGTGGAGAACCATGAGGATTCCATAATGAATCTGGCTATATCAAATCGTGATGCTGATGGAGTTTCGGGTAAGGTTGAGTAACTGTCTAGTCCGCCTATTGTCCATAGTGGTCCATGCTACCCTGGTAACACCACAAGTATGCTCCGCTATCCAGGCTCTTTTTAATAGACGTAAAAGGGACACCAATGGTACAGGAAGGTGATATATCGGTAAGCTGCGACCATTGTTTAGTTAACTCGTCGGCAACGTTTTGTTGTGCTCATTAAAGCGTCGACTTGTCTCTTTCGGACAGTTAAAAAGAGTCGAGGGCTTTTAGCATATTTAGGATTCTGAAGGCGTACCTTCTCATCCTATACGCCTGCGTAGATTCCGTAATGTGCGGAGCACTAGGATTTACACTGGTGACGGTCGAGGACGGCTTAGTTGCTAAAACCTTAGCCGCCTCAGACAGGCGAGCAGGAGAGAGCGCAACAGTAGTACCTGACACAGCCGGGGTACTTAGGGAGCGAGAAGATGATCTGGCAGAAGAGGCGTCAGATGCTGAGGGTGAAGAACTGTTGGCTGCCAATTGCCTTAGCAAACGTTTGGGCTTTGTGTTTTATTGTTTGTATATTTGTTTGTTAGGCATCATTGTTATTGGGTCCCCATTCATAGCCGCGATCTTAGTCCGATATATGCAGTCACTTTTAATGGTCCTATGGTTATCTACGCTGACGCAGGTAGGCCATGCGAGGGTTGGTACGAGTCCTTATGAGAATAAGTACTCAGAGCCAGAACGATGCTAAATGGGAGTTTGTCTCAATCAAACCTACACCACCAACTTAATGACGTCGGACCTCGAATGTACTATGAGGCCTGCCAAAGTTTTAACGGGACGTAGACCATTGTGACCATAAACTGAAGATATTCACATAAGGTTCCACACGGATGCTATAAGGTCTAGAAGCTACAACCACCACCAGCCCAAAGCAATCAAAAATAAAATAGGAATCAAGAGTGGTCCGCGGAAAGAAAGGGTCGTTCCGTTCGGTACCAGACATCCCCATCAGGTGACACGTCAAAGTACCGGAGATAGTTTTATTTAAGAGGGTTTTTCTCCCTCCGCTTGATCTATTTTATTCAGTTTCATATCAGACATCTGGTGTGCCCTTTTATAATATAGTAGGTTACGCCAGCTGGCTGACATGCAACCGTTACCAGTTGCCACCACGAGGAGGTGATAGACCACACTACCATCAGATCACTCAATTACGGCATATATCAAAATACATGTTAGTCTCTTTGAGTGACTGACGGCTTGGTAGAAGATTTAATTTAATAGTAGGTTATTTAAAGTTCGACTTTGCCCTTCCATAACTTACCATCTTCTTTGATTTTTATTTTCTTTTTTTTTTATGCTGCCACGCAGTTTCTCTCATTAAATGTCAACATTGATTTCATTTTTTATTTTTTGCCTTACATATTTCAATTAATGCTTTGCTAATACTTCCACTTCCGGTATGCTGACACACACACATACAGACATACATTCACCGACATGATGATAATACTCATATACTTTATGTTTTTCTTTTACATATACCTTATAAATTTATTTCTACTTCTACAACATCTTCAAAAGAAGAACCCTCAAGTAATATTTTTGTTTTTTTTATTACCCACATTCAACGCTCAATAACTTCAGCTGCCTTACTTACCACCCACGCCTGCTGCTGGTTTTTCGTAGTAAGTAGAGACAGACACAGGAAGAGAGAACAAAAAAAAAAAAAGTCAATTAGCCATGCTCTTGAGCTTGTGGTGATGTTGTTTTCGTAATTTTTCCTTCGTCTTCTCATCATCACAAATTTTTGTAGTATTTACTTTACAATTTTAAAGATACATAACCAAAAATATTTCTACATATCTATGAAGGAGAATAAGATGAAAACCAAAACAACGAATAGCAACAGCCTTCCATTTCACTCCTCCACCTTCTCACGCTTCCCACAAAAAAAAACAAAAACAAAAAACGACTTTGCCTTACAAGTCGAAAATATCAGAAGATTAAATTTAACAAGGTTGCAAAGTCTTTTGGTGGTTTTGACGCTTTTGTTTATGTATGTAGCTTTTAAAATTGGTAATGCTTCTTCTTCTTCTTTTACCAGTACTTCTTCAAAGCTTATATTTCTTTAGCTTCTTTTCTTCTTCTTCGTCATCTTGTGTGCTCTTTTGTTATATTGTGGTAAGCACTAGCGTATCCAGAGAAAGTGAAAGCGAGGGATCGACCCTTTTTAAAAGGTCCTTTTAAATGAATATTAACAATCATAATGAACGAGGCATTTAATTGTGGAATTGGGGTTATTCCTAACCGTTCTTGCCTTTTGTATCTGCCATTACCGTTGGCAGTATTCCTGCATACTACTCCTTATATTAAGCTTGAAAAGTTAGTTGTAGTCTACATTTAGTGAACTCATCCAGTATGCAAATGACTCCAAAGTAGATATCCTAACTGATTCTAGCACTTTCGGTGGACCGATTATCCCCAACTGTAGAGTCAAACTAGGCTTTAACATTTTTCTTCTTTTTTTTTTTGTTGGAACTGTAAAAGAAGTATTCAAGAATACAGCACTTAGACAAGTTTTACGTCCATTGTGCTATATCCTGTGTTCTATTCTTCTATTCTTTGAATCTACCAGAGCTCAGGTGTTCGTGACTCAACACTCCAGTGCCAAATATGCTAACTCTGGTTAGACAGAAAGTGGGACAGACACTAAGAAAGTGGTCTCTTCCCATTCTTCCTCCAAAACACAGGGAGCTTAGAAGACACTAGCTCTAGACAATCATATTCAAATATTTGGCCCATGACTAGGGACCTGTGTATAATCCCACCTGCTACCTGCAGCACTTTCTGTTCAGTAATAACAGAAAGTCTGTTAGACGCTTCGAGATAACAAGTTACATGGTCTTTGTCTGTCTAAAGCAACTCAGCTCCACCCATTGTCTTGATAGCTGTAGACCACAAAGAGAGTGCAGGTTCCGGGCTCAAGAAACCAGTTTCTGAACCATTTTTGGCCTGGAAGGTCAGCAGATTCATTTCCTGAAATTCCTGAGTTTCCAGAAACCCATATCAATAGCAGGCTATTGTGTTTCCTAACACAATCAAGCCTGGATTTACAATACATAACCAGTTTAGATGCGGTTAAAGGATTAAGCAAGGATTTAAGCGCTGCCTGACTGTCACTAAATACACAGATACTCCTTTCTCTCCAGTCATTATCAATAATATGGTCCATTGCCTTGATGATTGCAAAAATTTCTGCTTGAAAAAAAGAAAACCATACAACCCAAGAAAGAAGTGAAGGGGCACTCTATAATTTTCACTGAAGACCCCAGAACCCGAATCGTATTCTGTTTTGGAGCCATCAGTGAATCAACTCCCGGCTCAGATCCCGACAAAAACCAAATTTAGGCCTCTGGAATTTGTATTGGATGGCATTGATAGAACTGTTAGATCCAAATCAGTATCTTCAACAATCTCACCATTATCCCAGATGGTGTCATGCCAATACCCATTCCGTTTGAGCCTACAAATGGCTTTGACAGCTTCTCCTTTAGCAAAAATATCAGGGGGTGGTAAGTTGAGCAGATCATCCAAGAATGTAGCCAGATGTTGTCGGAAAAGCTCCTGTACAACAAATGGCCACAGTCCTTTGAAGTCTGGCAAGAGCTGTGAACATTAAGTCTGCTCCACCAGACTATGGATGCATAGGTGATGATGGGCCTAGTCATAGTTTTAGAAAGCCATAAGACTTTATAAGGTGATAGACCCCATGTTTTACCAAAAAGCTACCAGTGCCTTGGATACCTTTAGCTCAACATGAGAATGCCATAGAAGTTTGGTACCTAGAATAGCTCTTAGATATTTTACTTCATGGGATTGCTGAATAGTGATTCCTCTGAGTACTGTGAGTAAAATGAGACCATCAATTTTCCTTCTCCTGGTGTAAGGAATAACATCAGTTTTAAGAGGGTTAACCTTTAGCTTGTTTGAGCAACATCAAGCTTCAAATCATATTCAGGGCAGTTTGGGCCTTCCTACATAAAAATAAACCAGACCGATTGGCTAATGATTAAGCAGGCAACGTCATCGGCATAGGCCTGTGTGTAGATACCCGACTCATTTAGGGAAACAAGCAGAGAGTCAACCAGCAGACACTACAGCTGTGAAAGTACGCTTCCTTGGGGACATCCTCTATTCACGCCACAAGTCACGGATTGACCACAATCAGCTTGAACCATCATAAGTCTATGTAACTGCATTGAGCGTATCCAGTTAACAAGGACCGGATCCACTCCATGCTGATCTGCTGCATTGCACATACCGTCATAAATCGCGTTGTCAAAAGCTCCCTCAATATCAACAAAAATACCAATAGTGTATTCTTTCTTGTTAAGTGCCAGCTCAATCCGACCTACCAGATTTTACAGGGCCATCTCACAAGATTTTTCACATTGGTAAGCATGCTGAAATGAAGAGAGAGGATGTAAAAATAACGACTCACTATGGATGCGGTGCTCAACACAGCGCTCAAGACATTTTAGTAGGAAAGACATCATACTAATTGGTCTAAAGCTTTTGGGATTGGTATAGTTATCCTTTCCAATTTTTGGAATGAAAACAACTTTTACCAACCTCCATTGTTGAGGTATGTGAGCGAAAGCCATACTCTCTTTTAAAGCAACTGGTAGTATACCATAGAGACCCGGCGACTGGAAGCGGCCAAAGGAAGCAATAGCAAACCTAATTGCAACTTCATTCGCCACTGTCCTGGCAACCCACCAATTACGCTAAGAAACTGTTGAACTAATCCTCCCTACTTTCGGAAAAGTTGGCTGTTGAACAACAGAGACCGGATTGCCCGGAAAGTGAGATTCAATCATTAAGCTGATCATCTCACTTTTTGATTCCGTGAAAGTGGGATCAGATTTTTTGAGTGAACACAGTCGGTTGGCTTGACCCGTTTTAAGGATTATCAC
Source organism: Toxonevra muliebris (assembly GCA_963691655.1). Lineage (NCBI taxonomy): Eukaryota > Metazoa > Arthropoda > Insecta > Diptera > Pallopteridae > Toxonevra > Toxonevra muliebris. The sequence goes on from OY829328.1 coordinate 75,841,201, forward strand.
TGACCTAGCTGTTTCAGATATGGTTTCATTACTTCTGCAGAAATTTCTAAAGAAAGCCCTTTTCGAATTTCGGATTAGCTTTTTTAATTCCTAAAACACTAAGTAAATCTATTCATCAAGAGAAGCAGAAAATTGTCATTCTTGGACCCTGAACCCTTTTATAGCTGTCGAAAGATGTAGATACTGAGGATATTCAATGTAAACCAGTTTTAGCTTAACTCTTTCATACCCAATGTTGCGTATATGCAACATTCACTTTTTTTTGCCATAAATAAAGTGTTTAAAAAATTTTACTATTAACGCTATATGCATTCGGTTCTGTTAGGTATTCTTCATGTTTACTCATTGCCGAACAATTTGAATTTCCTTCTTAAGTAATTTTTTTTAATATTTTGTCTTTAAAGTCCAGCAAAAAATCTAAGATTTTACTAAAAACCTTTGCACTATTTTTTGAAAAAAATAAAATGCGTTTAATTATTACTAAGCGGAAATTTTCTTTGTCAAATATGTACATTTATAAAAGATAAGAGAATATGAAAATGAAAAAAATTGGAGGAATCGTATTATCCAGAGCTTTTTTTTAACCTTTATTAAAAGACAAAGAAATCAATATAGAAACATGAAATTTGGTGTCATAATTGTGGCAGATCTACACAACAAAATGTTTTTATCAAACCCCATTATAATACGGGCGTCAAAGGGTTAATTCGCATTGTCTGGGGATGATAAAAAAAAATTTCTTTAAAAAAAAAATCGGCGTTCCCGGGTCATTGTTTCCTTAACTGGATTAGTACTAAGCAGATCATACTTCTCCCATTTCCCCATTCACTGAACCCCTTCCCCCCTTGCTTGCGCTAGTGATAGTATGTATTTATATGAGGGTAACACAAAAAGTAAATAAAGATTCTTTTTATTTTTTTGGTACTCTTTAAAGGCAATCATCACCAATGTTAAGCAGGATTTCGGTATTTAAGTTTTCAATGTTTTTTAACGTTGGTTGCGAGCCGTCAAAAATTGGTCTGTTGGCAATTTATCTGACTTAAGGGTGATTAAGACATTCCTTATTATTGTTGCCTTTTCCCCATTTCCCCCTTTTTTCTTTAGTATAGTTGTTGTAGTTATTATTGTTGTTGCTTTTTTGTTAAATAATTTTATAAAAGCTTTCGTGATTAATGTCTGCGGATATGTGGTTGAGCAGCATCGAAATGAATTCATTGTTCACATCTGCAACGGTTTTTTGGAAATTAATAAGTCTGAAATTGTGCAAGCAATTATTAGGTGGGAATAAAAGAAAATGGAAAGAGTATGCCATGGCTCTGTGTCCCACATAGGGTTAGAAAGCATCAAGAAAATCCAACACAACAAATTCATGGCATATTAATTTTTCGGATTTGTATACAGGGTGACAATCGTAAAGTGACGCACACATTTCAGCAGTTATTTTCAAAAGGACGTACTTCCATTAAGTACAATTAAGTGTTAACATTGCTGAATATATAAGCATTCATTTGAACCCCACCTCATTCAATATAACCTCCTTTAGCCTGCACACATGCCTTCAATCGAACCGGAAATCGTAGGACTGTTCGCCGCAGGACTTCCTGATCAATTTCAGTCCAGGCTTTCTCTAATGAATTTGTCAGCGACTCCAGACTGTGGTGTTGAGATGCACAAGCCTTACTCTCTAAAATACTCCAAATAGAGTAGTCCATTGGATTCAAGTCTGGGGAATATGGTGGCCATTCTTGAGATGTTATGAATCCAGAAAAATTGTCTTTTATCCATATTTGCGTTAATTTTGCCATGTGGGAAGGTGCAGAATCTTGCTGGAAAGTCCAGTTTTCATTTCCAAATGTATCTTGGGCCCAGGGAAGAACATGTTCATTTAAAATGCTCCGATAAACAACCTGGTCAATTTTAACACCCTCTTCAACGAATATTAGCGGAAACTCCAGCCCATACCATAACGGAAGCTGGCTTTTGAACTCGGCCAACAGTCCTATTTTGTTGCGATGATGATGTTAGCCACATTCGGTCATTTTGCGCATTGAAATGTTGTTCAACCGTGAAAATTTTTTTATCTGTAAACAAGATATTTTCAACATTTTTTAACACGGAGGAGCGTAGCAACGCCTTGCATCTTTGCAGTCGCAAATCTTTCAGATCTTGAGCTTTTCGGAGCTTGTACGGCTTAAGATTAAGCTTTGATTTTGCAATGATTCGCACTGTTTCACGGTTTACTCCCACTTCCTTAGCGATTTTTCTCATTGAGCGCCTTGGATTTCGCTTGATTCGTTTACGAATTTTTTCTGTTAAACCAGTAGTGGCAACTGTTGAAAATTTTCCCCGGTCTCTATCTCCAAAACCCCCGGTTTCATTATATCGAATAATAGCTCGGTCTGCCGTACGACTTGACAAATTTAAAGCCTTTGCAATTTGACGGCTACTATAATTTGCCAAATGAAATTTCATAATTTCACGACGAATATTTTCCTTGTCCATTTTTATGGAAATTTCCAAATGTAATAACAAAAATTCAAATGAAATTAAAAGCAAACCCAATGATGAATGAATTTGCTTTTTAAATTGAAGTAACGGTAAATGGCAAAGCTTGCTGCAGAGTATTAAACTTGCGTCACTTTACAATTGTCACCCTGTATTTGTATTTTTTTTTTACTTTTAAAGTCAAATAAAATAAAAAGTGTTTCAATATTCTTATTTAAAAATTTCAACACTACCATTTTCAAAGATAAAAAAAAAAAGTGGAAAAGAAAAAATAAACAAAATTGCATCATGATAAAATCCAGCAATTTTTTTTTATATTGTTGACGCTTTCTCGTTTTCTTTTGCAACATTTCTTGGCATATTATTGGCACAACACTTTATTTACATTGTGCATTTGCCAAAGCGGCGTGCAGCAGCAGAAAATGCAAATTGAAATTGATAGAAAGACGAAAGGAGAAATACATATATAAGTATGTAAATAGATAGATAGTGAGTGAATTAAGGCGAAAGAAGCAGAGAAGGAAAAACAAGAGACTTCTTAGGAATGCAACAAAATAATGTAAATATTAAAGATGTATACACATATACACGAATACATACACACACATTGAAATACATATGCAAGTAAGTACAAGGAGCGACAAAGTCAATATCCTTCAGCGTTGAGCATTTTACGAGTGCATTAGTTAAGTTAGAACTTTATATATGTAGCGTTTATTTGTGCCCAGTAGAAAAAGTAATGATTGTTCAAGCTTGTGTTTAAGTTTTTTTTTTTAACGAAGAGGAAAGTAGTCAGTGCGAGACATTCTTACGCTAAAACTACCTCTCGTTCGTAAGGATATTCCTCCCGGAACCACCGTTAAGTATTACGTCGGAAGACCGTAATGGCCTCAATGCTCAATCGTCAGTATTGGTTTCTGTCCAATTTTATCCCGTTGTATCGTCAGTTGACGATATCTGGCCCCAGGTTTCTGATGTTTGCCGTGCGCTCAGCTTTACGTGCACGTATGGTCATCATATCTGTAGCAACCTTGCATGCCGCATTTCATTTTTCCACTGTGTTACACATCTGTGTCCTCAGATTTCATTCCCTAGGGGTTCCAAACGCTTTCTCCAACTCGTTGTTTCCGTCACTGTTGCAGCATGGGTAGTGAAATAGTATATGCTGCACGTTCTTCAGTTTCTCTGGGCAGCTCGGGCAAAACCAGTCGTCCTCTTTAAGGTTGTATCAGTGCTGGTATTTCTTGAAACATCCCTGACCACTAGGTAATTGCGTAATGTGGTAATTCAATTCGGCATGCCTACGTGATATTCACTCTTTTATGTCCGTAAAGATCCATCGACCCTTCTCGTATGACTCACATCTTCGCTGCCAATCCATGATGGTATGCTGCCTTTCTTCTTTTCTTATGCCTTTAATCGGCTTTGTGTCACGACCATATAACTGCATCATTTCTTGTGCCTGTAGATCGATGCGTACCGCACTTGCTCTGACACAAATTGCATTGTCCGGCACTATGCGATACGCGCTAGCTACCCTCACTGGGCCTATAAATCGCATAGATATCCTTCTGGTGTGTCTTTTTGCTGTCCTCCCAGATAGATCCTGCACACAATATTACTGACGTAGTAACTGTTGAAAGCAGTCAGCGGCTGCCCTCGCGTGGACTTCCTATGTTCTAATGCTAATGCTTGTTAGCGCACTGTTTATTCGTGATACTTTTTCACTAACAGCTTTCAGGTGATCCTTGTACATCATTCCAGAGTCTATAAGTACTCCAAAGTCCTTGATGTGAGCACACGAGGTGATGTGATGACCAGCTCTTCACGTTCTTTTCTGGTCCTCAATAGCACGACTTCCACCTTCTGCTCTGCCAAATCCAGCGTCGACTTGTAAAGCCATGTTTTCACCCTTGAGATGACGTCGTTACTTATAGCCTGTAACAAATCCAGGTGTTTGGCTACTGTCATTATCGTGATGTCGTCTGCATATCCAATGATTTTTGGATCCTCCGGAGATCCAATCTGAAGATTCCGTCATACATTACTTTCCATAGCGTTGCGACAACAACAAAGCCTTGCGGAATGTCTCCCTTGACACTATACTGCTTCATGCCGTCGTCAGTATTGTATATTAAAATCCTGTTGTCAAAGTAGTTTGCGATTATTTGCAAACAGGTACTCTGGTACTTCAAGTCCTCTCAGTGCAATGATAATCTGAGGGCAGTTCGCCGAGTTGAAGGCATTTTTGATGTCCAACATCACAACGGCACGGTACTTCTTCTTGCCGTTTCCCCATTGCTTGCTGCTGGTAACCTCGCGTGCAATATTCATCACCACTTGTATTGCGTCGAAAGTGGAGCGCGCTTTCCGGAATCCAAACTGCCGTGCTGATAGCCCTTCTGGCTTTTCAAGCCACTCCTGAAGCCTGTCCCCGATGATAAGTTCGAGGACTTTGCCCAGTATATCCAGCATGCATAACGGGCGGTGCGATGCAAGCTTCTTTGGTTTTAGTCGGAGGATTAACCGCTGTCGCTTCCAGGAATCAGGGAATACTCCTTTCTTTAAGCATGCGTCGAAAAGTTTTGCGAACACCTCCGATGTAGCTTTGATCGCTGTATTAAGCGCGATGTTGGGGATGCCATCCAGTCCTGGGGCCTTGTTATCCGCAATCCTTCGTAGCGTTGCCAGCACCTCCCTGGCGGTGACCTTTGGTACTTGCATGCACTTATGACATTGTGAAGCAAGTTGTTTCTTGGAAGGGTAGAGTGCGGTTACCACTTTTCGCATCAGTGTGGGGCAGGTGGGCCTTGGGCCTCTGACCTGCCTCATAACCGTCCTACACGCCCACCCCCTAGGATTGATTTCTGTGATATCGCGTAACTGTTTAAAACTGGTGTTTTTTTATCTCTGATCTCTGATGGTCTTCTTGAGCTCAATTCTGAAGACTTTGTAATCGACCTGCATAACTTCCCAAGCGAGATGAGAGCGAGGACTCTGCGCTTTCTTGTGTGCTTGATGGCATTTTTTCCTGTCCGCCGCTATCTCCTCATTCCACCAGAACGTTTCAACATTTCAATAGCAAAGCATGTGATTTGCAATGAACTATGACTAGTCGAAACGATATGTAAGTAAGGTTTAAATTTTGAAGGTTTTCATCACTGAATTAAGGCATGAATTGGGTACACCTCAACGATTTTTCTACTGGGTATCCTATATACATGTATGGAATGGATTATATTAAGAGCACAACTACAACGACAACGTTGTTTCTGGAGGTTTTTATCATTTTTGGTAGTGATTTTGATGTAGAACTTATGCTAAAACAGTTAGGCTCAAAGATTTTTGAAATAATTATTGAAAGTAACTTTTTTAGAATCGTTTTTATATTTACGCCGGGGGTAAAAGACGGAATTTCGCAGCGGAAATTATCAAGGAAATGATAGGTAGCGCCCTCTATCAATTAAGTATAAAAAATAAGAAGATTCATATGTGTATACACATAAATAATGGGCAATGCCCTCTATCAAAAATAGACCATGAAAAATTATGTGTATGCAATTATGCATCCTCATTTTTTTCATATTTAATTGATAGGGGCACTGCCCATCAGTTCTCAAATTTGACATTTCAAACAAAAATATTTAGAAATTTCTAGACCTGAAAGAATGACTGAGTATGGACGCGAGAAACAAACAAATGACGATTGTATTACAATGAAATCTCCATTAAAAACTGCGACTGAGAGACAACGAGAATGTAGACTTCTTCAAGAAATGGAGGGCCAACAAAATTTAGATTCTGCTATCGTGAAAAAATCGAAAAAGCAGCACTGAGAGATCGCTAGAGTGTAGACTTTGCAAGTAACTTGAGACACAACTAGGGTTGCCAGACGGTCCTGATTCGTCTTGATTGTTCAGATTTTTAGTCCCCTGTCCAGAGTTTCACCTTTCAGAAACTTGTCCATATAAAATTTACAAATTTTTTAGAGATACAATTTTTACTAAAAAATTTGAGTAAACACATTAAACAATTTAAAAATATACCAGAAGTCTCAGGCGTTAAAAATATTTATGCATCGGCTCCAAAAATTTTGATAGTAGTTTATTCGCTGATTACGACTGCGTACTCAGTTTTTCTCCAGGACATCTAGTTCTCCCACAATATGAACCTAAAATCAGAATAATGGGTTCTTCAGGGACTATTAAGAAATTTGTTTATTTGATCAAGAACTATAAAGCCGTTGGAAAATCTCGCGCATACGACTAAAGTTGAAGTTTTGTTGCACTGTGTTATCAGCTGTTCACTCAATAACAAAAAAAAGAAAAATTGAAAAATGAAGTAAGAGATTTTTGAAGATGATCCAGCTCACAAACGGTAATCGCTAAAGCTGAAATATTTTGGGAATCATCATAAAATAAATCGAGGTTCATTTTTAGAGGTGTGAAACTCGAGGCACTTTAATGTACATAATGAAAATTCGCAGATATTTTATCTCAATGCCCAGATGAAGCTCGATTTGCATCAGACGTGATACTTGTCTGAGTGCGATTCCAAAAAAAAAAAAAAAACAAAAATCTGTCAGAATAATAAACAAAATTTGATAGGGCAAAAAAAAATAAAACCCTATTACATATACATGCATACTCGTATGCATTTATAACTGCATATTGTTATGTATGCTTATAAAAAAAAATAATTTTTTTTTTTGAGTTACATCATTGTTGACATTTTTAAATCAACAACAAAAAAATATTGTGTTATTGTAATATTTTCATGATTGCCTGCAATTTACGATTACTATATCGTCGCCTGAGAATTGATTTGGCGTATGTGTATAAGTATTCCTATGCCTATACGCCAAATCAATTCTCAGGCGACGATATGTTAATTTATTTTTTTTTTTTTCTTTTTGCTGTTTTTTCTAAAAGCGCATCATTTTTCTATTGTTTCATTGAATATCGTATTTTATTTATTTACTTTTTAACTTTAATATTGCACAAATATTTATTTATATTTCTTTTTATAACTAATACTTTTTTCTATTTTGTTTTGTTTTTTATTTTTTTTTCATTTTATTGTTACTGTATTTTATATGCAGATTTAAAAATGTTTTTAATAGCTGTACGTGTATCCTTTATTTTATTTATCCTTTCATTCATATGTGTGGTACTTAGTTGAAAATGATTTTTCACATTTTAAATAATATTTATTTTATTATTTTACTATGACTTTTGTAGAAAACCAATGGATTTATTTAAAATATGTATAAATTTTTCTGGTTTTATGGTTTTTTTTATTTAAATATGTAGGTACTTAAATGATTTATTTTAGAAATACATTTATTCTGCACTGAAAAGCGCTTAATAATATTCGCAATTACAAATACATTGCAATTCGTTCTAGTCGCAGTTAAATCCTGTTGTCATTTTTAACCACACACAAATCATTTTTAGATAAGAAGAGTATTGAATGTAGATAAAATTTCAAAATTTATTCAATCCCTGTTTACCGGCCCTGGCAAAGTTTGGGAAATATGAGAATTACAGCAAAACCAAAAAGAAGAATTTGCAAAATGTCTCGATCTCCATATTTAATTATTGCAATATTATGCTAGGTTTACAAGGGTGTTTAACCTATTTGATAATTTCCAATCGGAGATCGGTTGCGCTCCATTGTCAGTCCTTTCGTTTTGCCTAATTATTGCATTAATAGTGGCAGCAGTTTCCTTAGTAAATACTGCAAATTTCCCATTTTAGCATACAAACCTTTATCCATCTCCACCACCCTTTGACTGATACTGGTACTTGTACTGGTATTTCTACTTGTACTTGTACCAGTATTTCTACTTATACTTGTACCAGTATTTTTACTGGTACTTATACTTGTAGTTGTACTTGTAGTAGTACATGTACTTGTACTTTACTTGTACTTTACTTGTACTTGTACTTTTGTACTTGTACTTGTACTTGTACTTTACTTGTACTTGTACTTGTACTTGTACTTGTACTTGTACTTGTACTTGTACTTGTACTTGTACTTGTACTTGTACTTGTACTTGTACTTGTACTTGTACTTGTACTTGTACTTGTACTTGTACTTGTACTTGTACTTGTACTTGTACTTGTACTTGTACTTGTACTTGTACTTGTACTTGTACTTGTACTTGTACTTGTACTTGTACTTGTACTTGTACTTGTACTTGTACTTGTACTTGTACTTGTACTTGTACTTGTACTTGTACTTGTACTTGTACTTGTACTTGTACTTGTACTTGTACTTGTACTTGTACTTGTACTTGAACTTGTATTTATACTTGTACTAGTAGTAGTTCTACTAGTACTTGTACTTTTAGGGGCACTTTTACTTGGAAATATTCGTGTTATTAACAATTATTCTAAAACTGTTAAATCAATTCTTTAAAAATTAAACACTAAACTTATGCCAACATGCAAAAGATAAACTATTGATTTTGCTAGAAAACTTACTTCCTTTCCACACGCCCCTCCATTCTTTATCAACTTTCATGTACCTATATTTTAATGCAATTTTAATGCAGATTCGCTTTTTGTTTAAAATTTATTATAAAATTCCATTATCATACTTGTATTTGTAAAGCATTGTTTGTATGTAAGTATACTCGTACCTACATATAACGGGGTTTTTGTATTGCGACCACATTAACCGCTTCCAGCTTTCAACTCTCAACTACAGTTTGCAACTACATTTTGTATAAATATGTATGTATTTAACTCGTAGTAATATTATGTTAGTATAGTGAGTTCGTTCGAAAAATCTAAAGGCAAAAAGCCAAAAAGTATGCAAACAAAAAAGCTCAACCAAAGGCAACAACAATAATAACAAGTGACCCACAAACAAAAAATTACAATCCAAATGATAATATGCACTTAAGCCGACCATTGTGTGGGTGCTCGCTCATCCTCTCAGGCAACGCGGGAGCCGCACACAAACACAAACACACACACACACACACTTTATTAATGTGGACGCGGTGGCAACTAGGAAAAACGAGCATGAACATCAAGATTCCTTTTACCAACTCCCTGCACTCCATTGTATTTTATTTTTCGAATATTTTAATACACATAGGAACTTAGTTTATGATATGTTAGATTTTAACAACGTAGTTAGCGGGGGCAGGAAGTGCATTTTTTTTTATTGGATAAAATATATTTTTGATAAAAATGTTAATATTTACTAAACGCTTTGGTAGCTGCTGTTAGTTTAAGAGTAGATTTTGTTTGATTTTTTGTTTTTTTTTTAGTTTTTTATTGAGTTATGCTCAATACAGTTTTCAGTGTATTTTAAATATTAATTGTTGATTTTTTAAGAAAAATTAGCAATTGTTGATTGATTTTTTTTATAAGGCTGCATTCAGTCATGGACACATTTGATTAGTTTCTTTTCCATAGAAATTTGATTATAATTTTTCAATTTGTCTCCTTTATTACAAAGGCTGCTCAAAGTTAAATTCGACGAAATTCGGGCTAAAATCCAGACTAAAAATCACACCGAAGTTTAAAGTGAAATGTGGAACAAAATTTGGTTAACTTAAAAAAACTTAAACTAAAATTCAAACCAAATTCAGACAAAAAATTAGCCCGAAATTCGGACTAAAATTCAGATAAAATCCAAATCAAATTCAGCTCGAAACTCAGATCAAATTCAGACTTAAAGGTGACCAAATTTAAGCTAAAAATCAGATCAAATATTGACTGAGTATGAATAAAAAATTAGACCAAAATTTCAGGTAAAAATCAAACAAACAGAAGTCAGCTGATAACTCGGAACAAAAACAGATCCAATTTAGACCAAAATTCAAAGCAAAATTCAGATCAAAAATCAAATCAAAATACAGATCGAATTCTAACCAAATACCAGACCTGAAATAATACTAAAATCCAGACCAAAAATCATACTTAAAAAGAGATCAAAAACCAAACTAAAAATCTTCATAGCATTTACATTTCTGTGAGAGTCTGTAGCCCTCATGGCTGCACGCTGAATCCACCACAGGTAGGTATAGTGCAAAACATATGAGTTATTGAAATAAATGTCATAGGGTCACACACTTACACACACACGCCACAGGTGTCAAACTTCACCCATATATGTAAGCGCTACTGCTCATACTGTCTTTATACCTGCAGATTTTCACTTGAACAAGTTTTTTTATTGTGAACATAAGTGTGTGTGCTTATGTGTGTGTATGGGTGTGTAAAGGAAGAAGCTTGTTTATGTATTCTTGTTATTGTTGTTGTATACATAAATACTTCTATGAACATTTTTGAAAGTCCCCATTGCCTTAATTTATGTGTGTATGTGTGTGTGTGTGTATATGTGCTTGCTGAGAAATTTAACACTATACTCCATGGGAGACCATAAATGACTTTTCATATCATAATTTTGTAAATGAAACTTAACAAATTATATCTTCAGGTTGTGTTTCTGTGTGAGTTTAAGAGAACGAACAAAAAAACGACCACAGAATTGTTGATTGTTGTGTTTTTGCTGTCAAAAACTAAAGCCCAAAATGGAAGGGATGAAGAGAGAAAGGGAAACGAAACTTAATGCACATATTTATTTATCAGAAAAATATAAAAAAATTATTTGATGCATAATTAGCTCTTTATGGGCATTGGGTCTAGCATTTTCGCAACTTAGAATTTATGTTAGTACCAAAAATCTGTCTCTTTTTTTCATGATTTATAACCATATTTTTGTAAATAAATTGCCAATGGATTACGTTGTAAGGTAACTTTCTTTCTATGACTGGGGTAGATCTCAGTGGGCTCCAGTGGTTCTTTCGTTACAAAATTTATTGATTGCAGGGAACCCTCACTTTTATTATTGAGACACACTTATTCAATGCACAATTCTCTTTTAATATAACACAAATTCATGGATTGTACAATTTAAGATTTTAAGTAATAATAATAGAATAAGGAAACCAAATATTTAACACTTCCACTTCACTCAGGCTGCGGCACTGGTCTTCTGAGCGAGCGTGCTCAGCGAGCAACTGATGGTATCGCTGTGTAGCGAGCGCGCTTGGTATACGAAGCGAGCAAAACGTAAATTACGTCGTGTGAGATGCGCCTGGTAGGGTGAGCTTGCGAAGCGAACAAAGCGATGACTACGTTGTGTGTTATGCGCCTGGTAGGGCGCGCGTGCAAGGTGATGATTCGATACAAGTAAATACAAGTAAAAACTCGATACTTTTCATTCGATCCAAGTACTTTTTTTACTCGATGCTATAACATAAGTATTTTACTTGGTATCGGAAAAAAGGGTCGGTATCGGATACTCGATACTTTTGGAAAATATTTATTTAAAAAACTGTAATATTGCTATACAATATTTAAAATTGTAGATCATTTTACAATATTTTACAGCAATCAATAATATATTTCAAAATGCTACTGCAGAATTATTCAAAATATTTCAGTCCATATTGCAATATTTCAATGTATGATGTATGATGATATTGCAGTACAGTATTGATGTTCTAGAAAATATTTCCGGCCATGCATGTAGAACATAATGTTTATTGAAACCTTTTCAGTAAAATAAAATATTTTTAACAAGCTTTAATCTGTTGATTAGTTTTCCTTCTATTATAAATTTTCTAGCGATTTGCTGAATTAAATTAACGTCATTTCTATATGATTCACGTGTTTCCAGTGGAAATATCTCAAAACCATGATTTAATGGCGAAAAACTCGTGTTGAGTAGTTTAAACTGTAGGCTCAACCATGTTGTATCACAATGGGCCGTTCTGGCCTGAATATTTTCCTTGACAACCACTTAAAAAAAGAGTAATTTGTCTCTTTAAACGAGTATTCGATACAAGTACATATTCGATACTTTTTTCCGATATTTTCGGTAGCATCGATACTTTTATTCGATACAAGTAATGATTAAAAGTATCGATACTATGTGGGTATCGAATCAACACTAGGAGAGCAAAGTGTAGCTTAATGGGTTGCGGGCGTCCGTGTTTCAGGTCACGGTAGCGGGAGGGACGTCGGCCGAATGAATCGATTCAGAACGCCTCTACTCATTCCGTCGTGTGAGTGGCTGAGTAAACCGCTCCGAAACTTCACTTGTCGCTCTGCCTGATGCCCACCTTCAGTCCGATCGCTACGTAATGTCGATGTGAATAGGCAAATCATGGCTCTAGATACTTACTATTCGACACTTATTTGCATGACAATTTGTCTATTCTAGAACCTGTGTCTTTTGAATCTCTCCTCAAACTCAATTGAGAGGCTGAGAGGAAAAGTGGTATAAATTCTACGTTAAGAAAAAGAGTGAAATAATTTTACTTAAGATCAAAAGCAAAACGAAATATATTCAGAGCAAAAGTGAAACGAAATATGTTCAGAGCAAAAACGGAATAAAAAACTATGCTGTTTCCACTCTGAAAGCATTGTTATACCATTTTTACTCTTACTTTTAAGCCGTTTCATTTTCACTCCAAGCCGTATTACTTGTGCCATTCTTCCAGTGAGATACTAAATTATTTCACTTTTGCTCTTATATAAATTTTAGACCGCTATTCCTCTCAGCCTGTCAATTATGGTTCACATTATGGGAATTTTTTTTTTCAGTTGGTAATTTATTCATATGTATATACAAAATTCAAAAAAGTTCCAGTGAATACAAATAACCATTTAAAAATATAAACACAACTTTAATTTAAGTTTATGAACCATGAATAGACCTTTAGGTCCTTAGCGATACCAAATAGGAGTTATAGGAATTATTTATCGTGTATATTTAGCGAGTGTAAACGTCATTTAAGATGCGGGTGTGGTTAGTAAACTTTAAAAGACAGTTCACCTCCAGTTTAGCGACCTCGTTCAGACCCTCAAACAGTGGAGCTCCTTAGTAAGTTAATCGAGTTCTAGTGAGCGCAGGACAAGAGCATAGAAGGTGCTCAAGAGTTTCCCTCACATCTTGCTCCATATATTTCCTGCAACTATCATTGAACCGCTTACTTATAAATCGTTCATTATTTCAGTTCATTTCTCTCAATGCACATAAATATTTTTTAAATTTCATAATAAAAACATATCAACAATATTAAAAAATATTAATAACTCCACATGAAACTATGAGCAAAACATTTTAAATGACATTGACCAATAAAAAGTCATTATCCAAGCAAAAATCTTTAACAGACCAACTAACCAACCAACATAAAGATAAAAACCAAAAATAATACCAGGTAAAAGTGGTCGACAAAATTTTCTTTTCCAAACAAAAACGATGATTATGCATTCATATATTACACTATACTACATGTTTATATATTCGTACCTATATTTTCTTAATGCATTTTTCTTTTTGCACATTTTGTTGCTAAATAGTAAATTTCACCTTTACTAATCTGCATGAATGAATGACTGAATGAAAAACACAAGATTTCTACCCAACGCCCACAATGAAAGACCACTGAAAGTTTTATTTTACATTTAGTCAGTACCTATTTACAACTACACACAGAAATATTTCAATGTAAAACCACACAAATTTACTTTATACTTCCACCAAAAGTATTTTCTAGAATTGCATACATACATACATACACACAGTTACATATGTAATATGAATGCAGGTACTACTGGTTTATCGTAGGGTTTATTAGTGACAGCATAGCCTGGCCACCTTAATTGTACATAAGTACTGCATACAAACGAAAAGTAGAAGGTATACAAATTTGAGTTTGGGTTGAAATTAAAATTTAAAATACTTGCATAACTATGTGCTACATGCAAATGGTTTAGAATTTTAATTTCTATTCATGGGGGGTTTTTGTGTCTGTATCTTTTGCTTTTTTACAAGAAATTAATGTTTCAATTTTGGATTTTTTGTTTTTTTTTGTGTTGCTTGACACTTAAATTGAAGTTGAAAGTCCCATACAATTTATGAGGTGAAAAAAATTATGAAGATTTGTGTGTATTTTTCTTACTAATTTAGTTACAGTAAGTAAAGAACAATAGAGAGTTATGTTATAGATTTTGTTTTTGGGGCAAGAATACTTTAACATCTGATCTCATAACTATGTTCCCACTTCGGATTTCGGCTCAAACTTCGTTAAAATGCTCAACTTTGACAAATAAAAATATCAATGTCAAGTGAAATCACGTAAATGAGGTGGTTTCAATGAAACTGCGTCGAAATCGAGCAAAAAATTCAATGCAGCGCTGAATGAGTTCACCTGAAATGATTTCGACCATAGCAGAACCAGGGGACCTTCCTTGTTCTACCCGATCAGATGTAGCCAAACTGACTGCAGTACTGACGGGGCATTGGGGAATAGGGGTCTATGCAGCCAGACTCCGCATCCCACACAAAACACACTGCAATAGCCTTGAAGAAAGAGAGACTGTAACCTACTTTCACTGTTTTCGACTGGCTCTCGCTGGGACCAGACTAAAATCACTCCACGAAACTTTTCTAGACGATATAATCAAAATCTCCAAACTCGAAATTAAAAAACACCTTCAATTTCTTAATCTCACGAATTGGCTCTAGACAACAAAGAGCAAACACCGATTAACATATGAGGTTTTGGTATCAAAACGACGCTTTAGCGCTAATTGTGCTTCCTCTGGAGGAAGTAGCCACTCTACCTACCTACCTAAGCTTTCAAAATTTGAGCTGTACTAAGAGAAGCAGTATGCCGACAACCGCCTAGGAGGTAAGCCGTGCCCGTGGGTAATTCGCGGTGTACCAAGGACCCAGTGACAGACATTGACGAACGTATCCCAGTGACCTAGCAACGAACGTAAGCTCCAGATCTTGCTTCCATTCATGATGTGTGTGGCTTGCTGTGTAAGTAGCGTGAGTAGTTGTAAGCTCACTTGGTCCCTAGGAGCAAGACGACAGATGGGAGCAGCATCATCTGGTACACTGGAGAACGAGGGCACGCATTCCAGCAATATACACTACTCAACAACGCTTTGCAAGCTTGCCTTACCAGACGTACTCAACAATATTTTTCTCATTTTACACACTTCACACGCAGTGTGGCCAACTCAGCGCTTTTCCCACTAAATTTAGTGCTTTTTGACAATTAAAACGCGGAAAAAAGTGATTTAGCGGTCAGCGAGCTTTATTTTTTTTCAATTTAAAAGACACTAAATACTCCACTAAATAATCTATTTCCTGAATAATCCTAACAAAACTTTAATCGAAACATTTTAATTTTTTACTTCATTTTACAATATAAACATTCAAGTAAACTGCTGTAAGTTGAAAATATGTATTATCTTCGAAAAATCAAAGAACTTTTCATTGGCTAGAAGTAGCAAATGTGTGCGTGTATTAGTGAAAAAGTTTAAATGTATTAAGAAAAAAATTTTGCGCTTTTTTAAAGCAAATACGCGCTTTATTCTTCATTTTAGCGGATTTTGAGAAACAAAAGTTGGCCACACTGTTCACACGCTTACTTTATCAGGCGTAATCAACAACGCCTGCTGAGGCTACCCCACCCATAGAAATAAAAATGTTCGTTACAAGTTCCAAGTACTTTCAAATTTGTTCGCACTAAGATCTTGCATCGTCACTGTGGTCTAGTGGCAGAGTGCCAAACCCGAGTTCGATTCTCGGCTTGGGTATGTTTCTTATCTATCTATCTATTATGTCGCCTTTGAATTTTAGTCAGTGCTTTGCAGGCCTCTCTGACCGTTAGAAGTTCGGCTTGGAAAACACAGGTTACATTAGGTAGCATAAGAGATTCAGCAATATTAAGGTGTTCTGAATAGACTGCAGTACCGATCCCGCAGCCCATCGGTGTAGAGTTCTATCTCAAGACCAACTCTCACGTGGTTTTTTCTCCAATCTGCTCTTGTTGGAAACAAGGTGTCAAAACCCTTCTTGAAGTTAAATTTTGGTATCATGTAGTCAGTGTTATGTTAGTTTGGTATATTCGATACTTGTAATAGAATTCTGCTGTGTCTGTAGTTTTCGGAAGTCTAGGACCTTATTTCTTTTAGTCTGGATGTGCAAGCTTTGATATATTGTTCCATATCAAACAAGTGTACTAACACGTTTAGAGCCTCCGTCAGGCATTAACGGATAGCACCTGTAATGCCCATGCATACTGACCTACCTACCTAGTTTAGTTTGGTTATTGGGAGGGAGTATGAATGTATAAACTCGTATTTTTTTCGTAATTTGGACATTTATTGTGAAAATGTGATTATAAATTTATTCTTTAAAGTATTGTCCATCGTTAGCCACAACCTTTTCCCATCTTTCTGGTAGCATACGGATTCCGCGTCGAAAGAACTCCTCATCTTTTGAGGCTATCCACGAATCAACCCATTTTTTGAGTTCTTCGAAAGAACGGAAGTGTTGTTCAGCCAGGCCATGTGTCATCGATCGGAACAAGTGGTAATTAGAAGGAGCAATGTCTGGAGAATACGGCGGGTGGGGTAGCACTTCCCATTTCAGCGTTTCCAAGTATGTTTTTACTTGCCTTGCAACATGCGGCCGAGCATTCTCATGCTGAAGAATAACTTCGTCGTGTCTATTCTCATATTCTGGCCTCTTATTCTTTAATGCTCGGCTCAAACGCATCAATTGTAGTCGGTAGCGGTCGCCAGTGATCGTTCGGTTTCAACAGCTCATAATACACGTGACCTTTCATATCCCACCAAATACACAGCATGAGCTTGGATCCATAGATGTTCGGCTTTGCCGTTGATGTTGATGCATGTCCGGGCGGTCTCCATGATTTTTTACGCTTTGGGTCGTCGTAACGTATCCACTTTTCATCGCCAGTCACAATACGATGCAGAAAACCCTTTCTTTTCTATCGTTCAATCAGCAGTTCACATGTGACAAATCGTCGTTCGAAGTCTCTCTGCTTCAATTCGTACGGCACCTAATTTCCTTGCTTTTGAATCATTCCCAATACTTTTAATAATTTAAAAATGGTTGATTGATCAACTCCTAAAGATTCTGCAAGTTCTTGTTGCATTTGACATAAATCTTCTTCGAGTGATGCCTTTAATTCTTCATCTTCGAACTTTTTCGGGCCGCCTGAACGAATGTCTTCAACATCAAAATCACCTCTTTTGAAACGGGCATACCACACCTGGCACATTCTAACGTCTATAGCACAGTCAGGAAGTCAGGATAAGCTTCAGTGAGTAAACGATGTGCTTCAGTTGCGTTTTTCTTTAAATGGAAGAAGCAAATTAAAACTTCCCGCAAATGTTGTTTTGTTGGCACGAAATTCGACATTTTCAGCTTTGGTAAAACACTTTTGTAAAATTATGAAAATTATTTGACAGAACAATTCATATAGTATTTTTGGCGCTCTTCGAGATAGATTAGCTGTAAATGTCAAAAAAATGGCTCGTATGATAGATATGAAATTAGTCACAAATACGAGTTTATACATTTATACTCGTAATATTTCCCTTCTTCATATCATGCCACCATAGTAATGATGCAAACGTCAGGATTAGCCTTATTATGGATGTGCATGACCGGAGTGCAGGTTATAAAGGCCTTATTGACTCTAAGTTTTATGTTGGCTTTTCAACTAAGCTTGGTGTCAAGGATGACCCCTAAGTATTTGGCGCTCTTTGATAAAGTAGGGTAGATTAAAGTTTGTAATCTTCAAGAGACTCGAATTTAAATTTTAAAATGCAAAGTTTCTGCATGGGCATTGAATTATTTGTTATTCGTTGGAAATTTTGTGGATTTTTATTTAGAAAATCGCACACTAATTCTTGAAACTATAGAAAATAATTAACTTTAGAACGGCTGGCTTTTGTTGTACCCTTTGATGCCCAGACGGAGTCATTTGAATCTTATACCGCTAACATATAAATTACTATGACAATATGAAAATTAATACAATAAATATAACTATAACCAGTTCCGGAACAATTTTTCAAAAAAGGAATTAAGAAAAAGATAAAATACAACTAAAGGCACTTGAGGTGTCAAAATGTATCAATGGGGCATCCTACTGTTAAGTAGAAAAATCAAACTCATATCAAATAATAAAATTTTTTCAAGTGAATCACTGCGATTTCAGTAATATTTTAATAAGTAATACATAACTAAACAATTTAAATTTGGGCAGGTACATGTCTAGCCAAGTTTTAAGTTTTGGATTTTGCGATTTGAATTAAAAATATCATTTCGAACGTGTTTTTTAAATGCTTCAGTTTTAAAATATTCGCTTGATTCGTAAGAGTATTTAATTTTACCGCATATATATGTATTTCGGCTATGTACATATATTCGCATGAATATAAAGCATATATCGCTGCCTTAATTTACTAAAGCCCTAACATCAAATTTTTCATGGCTTATGATAAAGCGTGTCCACTTTCATGTATACCTAATGCTTGAATCTATACAGTTTTTCGCGGTAGTATACAGTTTTTTCAACTCCAAAGCCGCGTACCGCCTTTTTTACCAAAATACCACGTTTATACTAAGAAAAAAATATAAAATTTTTGAACGCTAGGAAAATCAAATTTATCAATCGCTATGCAAAACTCGTTGATTGAAGGCGATTCTTATCGTCAAATGTAACTAGAAATATGCATGTGTTGATTTCTATAAATACCTCATAGCAAAGCCGGAATCGCTTCGCCAAATTTCTTCCAAGCACATATTCTATACAACTACAGAAGGAGATATGAAAATGGAGAACGAAGATGATTTAGATAATGGATAAATTGCTTTCCTTCTTAATTTTCACTGAAAAAAATTCATACCGCGAAATATACCGTTTTTTTTTCAAATCGATTTACAGTTTTTTAAAAATGTTTGGTAGAAATATGCAGTTTTAGTTCCCAAAAAAAGATACGAGCGTTATGTATACCGAAAACTTTAGAGAACTACACCAAAAACTTACGCTATTTCCATTTAGTTTAAATTCTCTAAACAGTACTCCATATACAATACAAAAATGTTTTTTGCTTCTCCTGTAAAATTTGAAAAATGCATGTTAGGGCTTTAGCAAATTAAGGCAGCGATATGTATGTATGTTTATATTTATATAATGTCACATTGAGCACGTCCATTCCATAATTATGTGCAGTAAAAGTGTCATTTCCTTTAGATTTTATTACTATTGCTTTTTTTTGTGTTTTGTTTTATTTAATTATAGTTACATACATACATATCAGTTACATACATACATATCAGTTGCATACATACATATCAGTTACATACATACATATCAGTTACATACATACATATCAGTTACATACATACATATCAATTAACCCATTCTGTTACGAATTTTTTTTTCTCAGGTATTTCTGCTATAGAGTTCAACTCTCAATTTTTATTTTATAAAATTTATAATTAATTGAATATTTCACAAAGAACAATCGTATGCGCTTTCAACAACCGCGCTGTTTTACATTCCACAAAGAACTGAAAATGGCGTATCCACCACTGTTGCACTACTGCGTACTTTCGTACCATTTAGGGTACGCTTTTATTTTTTCAGATAGAAATCTTTTTCTTTTGGTATTAGTACTTTTTTATTGCTACCACATATTTCCAACAATGTATTATTTTTCTTCTTTCCCTTTCATCAATACGTAACGGATGAGTAAAAAACAAACAAGATGGTTAATGCAAGTGCGACAGAGAAAGAGACTCATGTACGAATACCAAACTAAAATACAAACTGAGTACGTTTTGGTTTTCGTATTTTTGGTACCCGTTTTGTTTTGGTATTCGTACATTTTTCTTTGTTTTTGTGTTACACTTTGTTTATTTACGAATTCATAGAGAGCAAAGCAGCATAGATCACTGCTGCGTTCGATTTATTTGTTTTTGTATGCGTTTGCATCAATCATCGTATTTTTGGTACCCGTTTTGTTTTGGTATTCTTACTATTTTTCTCTGTTTTTGTGTTATACTTTCTTTATTTACGAACTCAAGCAGCATAGATCAATGCTGCGTTCGATTCATTTGATCGCCGATCACGTCACTTTTTCCGTTCTCTTTTTGATTTTTCAACTCTCTGCCCAAAGTATGTTATGCATGTTATTTGATCGCCGATCAATAGTACATTTTTGTATTGTTTTAGCACTTTTTTGCTACTATTTTATTCAAACTTCGTAGTAATTTTTTTTTTTTCGTGCAAAATTTGTGAAGTAAATTGATAAATTTCTTGGTAACCAATAAATAAAAATAATTAAAAATTAGTTTTTGTTAACTTTTTGTAAAGAATATGTAAAGAATAACGCGTGTTACTATTTTACTCCTAAAAGACAATTATTCTGAATAATTTCTCAAAGGTAACACTGGTTTGATCTCATGATTCGGCATCGACAGCCAAATCATTTGGTGATCGTGCCAATCAAATTTTACTCTCTTGCTATTTCTCTCAATTTTTCACTTTATATTGAAGCAACAACAACTCGTGCCCATGATGTGATCGTGATCGTCTGCATGACAATGCACTATGCGTTTGCAGCAATCACTTGCGCGGGCTCTCTTTTTTTACTGTAATTTTATAGAAGATATACCAATTATGTGACCTCTTTTTTTTCTTTATAAAATAAAAATTTAAAATTATTATTTTTTAAATAAATTTTTAAAACAGTATGTTTTTATTTTTGAAGTACGTTTTTATTTTTTGTTTTTGTCGTACATTCTTATTTTCACTCGATGCAATACTGGTACCCACGCTTCGGTGATTTTGCTTCTCCTTCCCTTTTACTTTTTCTTCTTTCTTTTCTTTTTCAGAGTTGTCATTTTGTGCAGTATTACAAAAGAGAAAGAGAGGCAAATGGTATTGCCATATCGTCAAACTACTATACTGCAAATTTCTGTACAATTAGCAATCAAAGTGGGAAATATTGTTTTTATTTTTAGTTTTTTGGTCTTATCTTTTGGCAGGAAATGCTTTCCACAAGAACTGTTTCGATATTTGACACAATTAAAAAAAATAAAATAATTGAAATTTTTATTTTTTACAAGACTGAAAATTTCCTAGGAAAAGTTTATAAAATTTAAATTTGTTATTTTAGATGTGGTTATTGGTCTGAAATTTGGTCTAAGTTTATACCTGAAATTAGTCTGAATTTTGATCACTATGGAGTCTCATAACTATGTAAGGTTTTTGCCGCCACTATAACATTGGTTTTGCCAAAAGTGGATTCGATTTTTGGTTTTGGGATTATGTCTTCAGTTGATCTAATTTTTGTTAGATTTTTTATTTATTTCAGTTTGGGTCTAAATTTTAGTCTGGATTTATTCTGAGTTTTTGATAAAATTTTTGTCCAATTCTGGTTTGAATTTAGTCTAAGTCTAAATATAGCCAAAGTTTGTATCTGAGTTTTAGTGTAAATATCGAGATATTTTATGTGAGATATTTGATCTGAATTTGGAATAATTTTTGGTATGTTTAAATGTAGGCCTGAGTTCTAATCAGAATTTGGTTCGAGTTTTTGAACCAGTTTTAGTTTTGGTTTTAATCTGAGTTTATGACTGAATCGAAATTTTAGTATAAGTCTGAGTTTGGTCCTATTTAAGAGATTTTTGGTCTGAGTTTAGGTCTAAACTCCTGTAAAATTTCTCACCTAACTTATGTCTGATTACGGTTTGAAGTTGATCTGAGAATAAATTTAGCTTAATTTTTATTCTTAGATATTTGATCTGAATTTTGTCTAACTTTTGATCAGCGTTTTGTCCCAAATTATGATATGAACTTAGGTCTGAGTTCTAGACAGAATTTGGTTCAAGTTATAGACTGATTTTTGGTTTGAGTGTTGGTTTTAATCTGAATATTGATCTGAATTTATGACTGAGTCGAAATTTAAGTATAAGTCTGAATTTAATTATATTTTCAGTCTGAGTTTGGATCGGAATTCTAGTCAAATTTTTTATTTAATTTTTGTTCTATTCTGGTTTGAGTTTGCACTCCTATTTTTGAAAGATTTTTGGTCTGAATTTCAGTCTGAATTGCATTGAAATTTTTTATTTAATTTTTATTCGATTCTGGTTTGAATTTAGTTTAATTTTTTGTCTGAATATCGATTTGATTTTTGTCTGAGTTTGAGATATGTTTTTGATCTGAACTTGATCCGATTTCTTGACAGATTTTTTGCTTGAGTTTGGGTCTGAATTCTGATCTAATTTTTTACTTAACTTTGGCCTAATTCGTGATCTGACGTTTCATCTGAATATCGGTTTGAGTTTTGGTTTAAATTATGCCGGAGCTTTCGACCAACTTTTTGTCTGAGTTTGGGTCTGAATTTTATTCCACTTTTTAATCTAAATTTTTTTGATTTTGGTCTGCATTCGGCCTAATTTTTGGTCTGAGTTTGGCTCCAAATTTAGGTATAATTTTTTATCTGAGTTTTGGGTGGCATGTCGTTCTTTTTATTGATCTTAAAGTTGCCTAGTTTTGGGCATGAGTTGAGTTTCCTTTCAGTTCTGTTCTGAATCATGTTCGTTTTTTTATCGGGCCTTTAAAATTTTAAACAGATTTTTTCCTACATTTATATTAAATTGTTTTTATTTTGAAGTGGCGATTTGTTATAAAGCATCATAGTAGGTACTATTTGACTGCTAAAGGGTTAAATGTACATATGTATGTATTTCCATATGAAACTGTTCATATTATGTAATTCTGTTTTTCAATCAATTTATTCACTCATTCTTTTACAAAAAGGTTTCAATTGTAATATATTATTTACATACAGATGATTTAAAATTTTAATTTTATTAAATTGTTTGTGTAATTAGCTTCATAATATTACATAATTTTTTTATTTTTTTTATTTAAAGTTAATTCATAAGTTTTATATGAATTTTACATTATATAAGTATCGAATATGGATTTTAAATTATGTAATTTTTTATATGCATTTAATTTCAAAGAAATTTTTATTACAAAATAATTTTATTCACAATGAAATATTCATTTCAATTAATTTTTAATTCGGATTTTTTTTTTTTGTTTCCAAAATTGTAACAACTTTTTATTATTCATATTGAAATTTTTGCATAATAAAAGTTCATACAATATTTCGAAAATGAACACCATTGAACATTTTTTCTGAGAAGAAAAAAACGTATTAATAAAAATTGAATTCAAATGTTTCTGTACGACAATTTAATAATGTTATAAGGGTAATTCAGGGTTGCTAATTCCATGATTTCAGATTTTCTTTATCACATTTGAGAGTTCCGCAATTAAGGCCCAATCCCCAAAATATTAGTGTTGGCGTGAATAACATATTATTTTTTATTTTAACTGCGGCATGCTTCAGGCCTACGGGAAAGTTAATTTCTTGAAAAGGAATAGTTGGTTATGGTTTGGTTGGTTGGTTAAGGTGGTTGACTCACAGCAAACCCACTGTGTGTCACAATTAGCGCTATAGCGCCGTTTGGAAACCATTTTCTTACTGAACTAGAATTAATGTTGGACTCTTACTAAGCCCACCCCTTGGAGTTTAGGTATCCTAGCAGATTCTTTGGACCGACTGCCGAGCAATCGGACAAGCTATTGAGGAAATACTTTCCCAAGAACCTATATCTTATCCTCGCCAAAGCTGGATATTCACAAAGTAAGTGGAAGATTGTTTCTTTTTCTTCTAAGTTTCCGCAACATCTGCAGTGGGTTTTAAAAGGGATGCGCGGATGTTTCTCTGCATGGATACCTACGCACCAGTGGCCGGTGTAGGTTGCTGTTAACCTAGCAGTATCGATACGATCCCTAGTTAAAAACTCGCCAGATCTACCTTCATTATATGAGAGCGATATCGTACGCGAGATAATGCAGGATGTTAGTGACTGCCACCTCCAATTACCCAGATAAATACAGTGCAGGTACAAGCCTCTCTTGACGACTACCAAGGGGACTAGAACCGGTACCCCTAAAAATTCTTCAATAGAGGCCCTTGAGCGCGGTAATTCATCATTTCTCATTCTCTTCAACGCAAACTACTTCGACAACAGAATTTTAATATGCGATACTGATGACGGCGTGAAGCAATATCGTGCCAAAGGAGGCGTTCCGCAGGGCTCCGTTATCGGCCCAACGGCTATGGAACGCAATATATGACGGCATCCTCAAATTGGATCTCCCGCAGGATACAACAATCATAGGATATGCAGACGACATCGCGATAGTGGCAATAGCCAAACACCTGGACTCGCTACAGGCTATATGTAACGATGTCATCTCAAGGGTGAGAAGATGGCTGTACAACTCGAAGCGGGAATTGGCAGAGCAGAAGACGGAAGTCGTGATATTGAGTACCAGAATAGCACGTAAAGAGCTGGTCATTACGGTTGGTGATCATAACATCACCTCGCGTCCACCCATTAAGTACTTAGGAGTACTTATAGATTCTAGAATGACGTTCAAGGATCACCTGAAAGCTGCTAGTGAAAAAGCAGCACGAATAAACAGCGCATTAACACGCATCATGCCGAATATAGGAGGCCCGCGCGAGGGCAGGCGCCGGCTGTTTTTAACGGTTACTACTGGGTGGACAGCAAGAAAACACACCAGAAGGATATCCGTGCGATATATAGGCTCAGTGCCCTGAGGGTTGCTAGCGCGTATCGCACAGTATCGGACGATGCTATTTGTGTCATAGCATGTAAGGTGCCCATAGATTTACAGGCACAAGAGATGAAGCGGTTATATGGGCGTGACACAAAATCAACCGAAGCCATAAGAAGAGAAGAAAGACAGCGTACCATCATGGAATGGCAGCGAAGATGGGAGTCATCCGAGAAGGGTCGATGGACCTACAATCTTATTACGGATATAGAAGAGTGGATATCACGCAGACATGGTGAACTGAATTACCACATTACGCAGCTGCTTAGTGGCCATGGGTGCTTCAAGCAGTACTTGCATAGAATCAACACCGGAGAAGAAGACCCGTTTTGCCCATGATGCCCAGAGGAACGGGCATCCACGTTTTAACAAAAACAGCGATGATCTGGAAAAAGCCTTTGGAGAACACCCTACAGAAAGGAATCTGACGACACAGATGTGTAACACAGCGGAAAAATGGAATGCAGCATGCAGAATGCAATTGCTGCAGATATGATGACCACTCTGTTTAATGCAGAACGTGAGCGCAAAGTCGAGCGCACGGCAAACACTACAAATATGGAGCCAGATATCGTCGACCGAAGATAAAACCGAACAGAATTGGACAGAAACCAATACTGACGATTGAGCACTAAGCTCATTACGGCCTTCCGACGTAATACCTAATGGTGGTTCCGGGGGAGGAATATCCGTACGGACGAGAGGTCGTTTTAGCGTGAGAATGTCACGCACTGACTGGGTGGCTCTTTATGCTTTCCTCCTCGTTAAAAAAAAAAAAAGGTTAGGTTAGGTTAGGCTAGGATAGGTTGGAGTGGCTGTGGAGAGGCACCCTTAGGCCTGAACGGTCCATTATGATACTACATAGTTGGATCTACAGTCTAACGCCGATTTCGAACGACGGTGTGGCATTTTTTTTATCGACTTGGTGGTTTTGCCATTACCAACCAATGTGCGTACTTGTACACTATCTTATAATTCTCATACACTTCATATTGATAGTGAATATAAGAAAGTTATGAAAATTAATCACCAGACAAAGACGGGAATCGAACCCGAACCTCCCAGATGAAAGTGCACTACCCACTAGACTATCGAGGTCATCTGCCGGTGCCAGTTAGTAAGGCCAAGTGCAGTCAGGTCCCCCAGTACCTGATCTTTAAAACAGAGATTAGGTCGTTCTCTTCTGCGCGTTCCACCTCCGTGGCTCGAATAAAACACCCTTCTAGTCGGAACACTCACGTTCATTCGCTCAACATGACACAGCCAGCGAACCCGCGTTTGACTACATCATGTTTCCATCTTATATGATAAACGTTGTCCACGCACACTGGATCATAGATCTTGCGGAGTATCTTCCTCTCGAATGCTCCCAACAGCCTCTCATCATTGGTGGTCAATGTCCACGTCTAAGCGCCGTACATTAGGACTGGAAGGATGAGGGACTTGAAGAGCGTTATTTTCGTACGTCGAGAGAGGATTCTGCTTCTCAATTGCCTACTGAGCCCGTATTAACACCTGTTGGCAAAAGTTATACTTCGCTTGACCTTCGCTTGCCACTGTTGACAATTCCAAATTCGAAGTCATCAAGGATTTCGTTTATCTTGGATTCAGCATCAACACCAACAATAATGTCAGCCTTGAGATCAAGCACTCTTTAACTAGTTTTGATTTTGTGGTGGTGAATTGAAGCGATTTTATCTTCTGCGATATGACGCTTTATTAGTCTTTCTAATAGCTAGAACTTCAGCCTTTAACACCGAGGCGTCATTAGTTAAACGTAAATATTGATTTATTTCCACCTGCGGTGTGTGCACCCCGCACCCCCCAGGCCATTTTAGAACCATCAACAAAAATGGGAATGTCGATAATAGGGCCATTATTCAGGGTGAAGTGAGGGCCATTGAATGCCTTCTTACAGTAACAGTTTCCATTTTCATTTCCGTTTATAAAAATTATGAAATATATACCAGAAAAGAGTTTAATCATCAATAAAATGCAATACAAAGTGAAGTAGCAATTTTTATTTATTTTTGTTTTCGCTCCCCGCCATTACCCCAAGGAAATTTAATCATATCAGGAACACTTGCAATAAACAGCTTCTACATATTAAATTGTAACATTAGCTGAGCAAGCGAAATTTTGCGCAAAGTTATAGGCGTTTTGTGTTCCACACACATTAAGCACACACACACACAAATGAATGTATGTCTCTACATACATATGTACATAAATGCAACAAAACAATCATATGCAACGCATGAAACAACAAAAGCATCAAAATTATACACATCAACCAACAACAGAGCCTCAATCCACCATTTGTATACTATGCAGTACAAGATACGTAGCTACATATGAGAACCTCAAAATGAACCTAACAACCACATACTAGCAGTCAGCACACTTGCACTCGCATTTGTAGTGTGGCAGTAGTAGCACAGTAGTGGCGAGTAACTGGCGGCAGTACAACATTAACTTTGTCCATTACAAAATTACACACTCTCTTGTCTATTAATAAATTTTGTTACATACACCATCACCACCCCCACTCACAGTCTCTGGCAGCTTTTCCAATTCATACATGACAGCGATGCATCATAAATATGTACTTATGTGTGGGTTTGAGTGCGTGTTTGTGTGCGTGTGTGTAGACATCATCATCATCATCATCATATTTCGTTCGTTTATTTCGTTCTTATGTCGATATGCGTTTATGTGTGTGTCTTGTATATGTTTTGCTGCATTGAGTGTCGCATGTTCGCTTAAATGCAACAAAATGATCCCAAGTGAAATTTCCAAAATGAACATGAAAATTGCACTTTACTTGGTCCAGGCTGTGAGAGAAACCGACTGACAGTCAAACAGACATATTTGGTTTTGCTATTCGTAGCAAATCTCATTTCTGGCAACGTGTATGAGCGTGTGAATTTACCATCCCATTAGGAAAAGTTAAGAGGATTCTTTGACTTAAGCTTGAGGAAATTAAGAAAAAAACTATTCAGGTCTCTCTCTTGTATTAAGGCTTAATTCAGGTCTGATATTAGAAACGAAAATTAAGCCTGGAGAATAATTCATTTTTAAATTTATGACTAAAGTTGGAAAATAACTCTGGTCTATTTCCTGAATTCGATGTTGAAACTGAGGCCTGAATTCAATAATGAAATCAAGAAATAATATATGGTTAAAAACTACCAGGTGAAAATAAATACCATGACTGGAATATGAGTCAAGAACTCAAATGATTAACCTATGTAAGCACACATTATCCACCAAAGCTAATAAGAACTTTATGGTTCTGTGCAGAGACCGAAAATTATGATTATTTTATAAAATTTAATTGAAAAAAATTTTTTGACTTGTTGTAAATGTCGGAGAGCATAGTTGAGTACTCCAAAATGATACTCAATGCATGTTCTACTAAAACCCGTAAAGATTTTTATTTTTTGTGAGTGTTAAAACTATAACAAAAATTAAAACTAATTATTATTTATAGATTATTATTTTTTAAAGAATTGAAATAATTTTTTGGGTTTTATTTTTTTTCTCAAGAATAACAATTATTTTTTAGTTTAATTTTTTGGCTCAAAAATAAAAATTAACTTTTGAGTTTTATTTTCCTGCTCGGGAATAAAAATTATTTTTTGAGTTTAATTTTTTGGCTCAAAAATAATAACTATTTTTTGAGTTTTATTTTCCTGCTCGGAAGTAGAAATTAATTTTTGAGTTTAATTTTTAGGCTCAAAAATAAAAATTATTTTCTGAGTTTTTTTTAAAGAACAAAAATAAAAAAAACTTTTGAGTTTTATTTTCCTGCTCGGGAATAGAAATTATTTTTTGAGTTTAATTTTTTGGCTCAAAAATAATAACTATTTTTTGAGTTTCATTTTCCTGCTCGGAAGTATAAATTAATTTTTGAGTTTAATTTTTAGGCTCAAAAATAAAAATTATTTTCTGAGTTTTTTTTAAAGAACAAAAATAAAAATTAACTTTTGAGTTTTATTTTCCTGCTCGGGAATAAAAATTATTTTTGAGTTTAATTTTTAGGCTCAAAAATAAAAATTAATTTTTGAGCTTATTTTTCTGCTCGGGAATAAAAATTATTTTTTGAGTTTAATTTTTCTGCTCACAAATAAAAATTAAAATGTGAGTTTTATTATGTTTTTGAAAACGAAAACCTCAAAACTTCTGAGCACGGTGATAAACTTTTTCCCCTTAAACTTCCGTTCACCGACGCCAATTGTCGTTCAAGCTTCAAACACAATTTTCTAAGATGCCTAATCCATAAGCTCAACTACCCAGCTTTTGAATTCGTTTGAGATCTCTCCATTAAGTAAAGAATACGGCGATGAGAGTCCTAAGATAAAGTATACTTATTTATATTCGTGCTCACAATAATAAAAAGCTATATGCCGTTTTGATTTCCTGAGCAAGAAAGTAGAACTCAAAAAATCATTTTTGGTCTTGAGCAGAAGAATTTAACTTTATTTTTATTCTCGAGAAAAAAAAAATTATAAAAATCATAATTTGATTTTTTCGGTTGAGCTAAAAAATTAAATAGAGAAGAGTGAGAGAGAAGATCGAGAGGGAAGAAAAGCGAGAGGGAAAGGAGAGCTAGAAGGGAAGAAGATCGAGAGGGGAAGAAAAGCGTGGGGGGAAATGGAGAGGGGAAGAAAAGCGTGGGGGGAAAATGGAGAGGGGAAGAAGAGCTAGAAGGGAAGAAGATCGAGAGGGAAAAAAGAGCGAGAGGGGAAGAAGAGCGAGAGGGGAAGAAGAGTTAAAGGGGAAGAAGAGCGAGAGGGGAAGAAAAGAGAGAGCGGAAAAGAAGAGCTAGAAGGGAAGAAAGAAGAGCGAGAGAGAAAGAAGAGCGAGGGCGGAGAAAGGAAAAGAGAAGAAAAGAAACAGAGAGGGGGGAGGAAAAATTGTAATAAAAGAGGAAAGTGAAAGAAGGAGGGAAAGAAAATATGGAAAAGGGAGGAGAAAGAGAGAGTATAAAAGAGTGCAAAAGGGATGAAAGCGGGCAGAAAGGAGATTGAGTGAGGATAAATAAAGTGAGGGGGTTGGTTACAGAAATGGGAAAAATAGAAAAATGTAAAGAGAGAATGATTAGAAGAAAAGAGTAGGGTAATAGGAAAAGAAAGAAAAATTTGAGAAAGAGAATGGGAATAGGAAGTTTTTCAAAAATCAAAAGAAGAGGGAAGGCGTAAAGAGAAAATAGTGGAATAGAGAGTTTAAAGGAGCAGGTGAAGACAGAGCCTAAGATGAGGAAGAAATAAATATACAAAATAAAGTAAAAAAGAAAAGAGAAAGAGATAAAAAATAGATCTGCGGTATACCAATCACTTGTCCAGATGATAACAATGATTAACGAAACTAATACTAGGAATAATGCC
The DNA here is from genome assembly GCA_963691655.1 of Toxonevra muliebris. Taxonomy (NCBI): domain Eukaryota; kingdom Metazoa; phylum Arthropoda; class Insecta; order Diptera; family Pallopteridae; genus Toxonevra; species Toxonevra muliebris. The sequence continues at coordinate 75,871,699 of OY829328.1, forward strand.
TTAGTAAAAGCTCTAAGCTCTCAAGAAGAGTAGAAGGAAAAAAGAATAATGATTACCACCTCTAGTTCTGTGACGAGTTTCTCTTTTGTAAAAGGAGCAAATTTTTCAAAAATTTCAGAAAAACTGTGAACAATAACATTTGAAAATTCGAAAAACGGAATTCACTCTTGAGCATTTTTCATTGCATTTTCTGCTGGGGCAGTACCCAATACAAACATGTAGGTAAAATAAATTACATACACATATCCATATACGTACACAACTGTATTACTTGCATTTCTTCTCTATCTCTCTCTTTCTATGTTTTTCTCTTTGCGGTTATGTATAGTTATAAATGTGAAAATACAGCGATTCCTGGTTAAATGAGTCGAAAGTTGATGAAAAATCTAAATTTTTAGATTTAATAAAACAAAAATTACTTGGGTGAGCTTGGTGAATGAGTGCAAGACTGGAGTTCCAGCTGCTGTATTGTTCTAATAAGATGAATCAAATGATTTTTTGAAAATACAAACTTTCTTCCCCCCATTTCTTTACAAAACCAGTTTGATATCCGATTAGCCGAGGAAATCTTAGCTTAGTTTAATGTCAAATTCTTTAATTTGAAATTTTACTGTAATTTTAAACTTTTGAAGTGGAAACGAAATTAAGCAGTGGTCAATTAACCGGGGAAGGATCTGACTGCTACTGTCTGAGTATATTACTATATCTCTTCTTCTGCACCTACGTTTGAGGTTAAACTAATCACATAACTGAATGGCGAAAACTTCTTCTTGAAAGTTCCGCGTAGAGGAATTTTAAATAAATTGGTTTGATGTAATTAATATTGCTAATTTCAAAATGTAAAATGTTTTTCGTAAAAGTTGAATTGAAAATTGTTGTAATGCATGATACTTTTTTGTCAATTTGCTACATTTTTCAAAAAGCTTGCATACTTTTAGGATAAAAATAAATCCCAAATGTGTGCTTTGTGATAACTGTGATAAGATAAACGTATAACAGCGAGTTATTCTGTATTATTATTATTTAATAGAAACCGAATTAGTATGGCGTATTTTTATTATTAAAACAATATGACCCTAAAAGTATACCGTAATTTTATTATTTTATATGTAAATATAATTCAATTAATATTGAACTTGTATTGTGATATGAAAAAATTAAAACATTCTTTTTTTTAGTCACAGGTTATAAATTTCTAACATTCTACATTGCAATATTCAAAATGACGTTTAACAGGAGTGGTGAAAAGTATGCAACCCTGCTGCACTCATGTCAATACTTTGATCCTTTCAGTAAATTTGTCTTAAAATAATTGTCTTGAAATAATAATAAAATGAAAATGGTGAATTTGTGCGAAGACTTAATTGAGAACCGTAGCTAAGAGTTTTTATAATATTTGCATGTGACTCCCTATATATTTGTCGCTTATTGACATGCAATTTTCACTGAAATTTCAGTTGTAGAAAATGGTGTAAACTAAGAATGCGTTTCATTTTAAATTGTCAAGATACCACCATCTTCTCAGCCGGTATTCATTTGTATACTCCTTTGATTGTTGCCACGTGATAGAAACATAAAAAAAAAATTAAAATAAGAACGAAGAAGAAGAAGCTTATCAGAAATAGTAAAAGTTTTCTAATTAAAAAAGTTTATTTAAGTGAACGAGGAAAATAATGATTGCCATGACAATTTTATTTTATTTTTTATTTTATTTTATTTGTTTTTTTTTTTTTTTTTTTTTTTTTGGTTTTTTGTAATTTGTGTTCGTGTATTTGATCATCAAAAGAAAATGCGCCGGAAATGTGAAGACAATTTTCGTTGTACCTATTCTTATTTTGTGTGTTTTCAGCAAAGGAAATGAAACGTTTTTGTGTATGTTTCTTTTTTTTTTTTTTTTTTGTATTTGTGAGAAAAGTCAAAACACAAAGAAACCCGAAATTAATTCGAAAATTCAAGGCGAAAAAGAAATAAATGTATTTATTTAAATATTGATGTAATTACTTTTTCTTATAGACCTACAACATTTTTTAACTCATACATAACTTTTTTTTAAATTTCAACAGCTAGAAGAAAAAAAAACATAGAGACAGACATTTAAAATGCTTGTGCGTGCTGAACATGCTGACGATGGTTCCGTAATCCGTATTGGAACCATCAGTGTAGATTTTCACTTCCAAACTTCCATATTGCGCTACAAACACGACATAATATACGTCGTAACGTAACTTTCTTTCTATGGCTGGGGTAGAACTCAGCGGGCTCCAGTGGTCCGTTCGTTACAAAATTTGTTGATTGCAGGGAACACTCACTTTCTGTTATTGAGACACATTCTTTTAATTCACAATATTTTAATTTAAAATTAAATTTAATATCCTAGAATTCTTTAATTAATAATAACACAATAAATGATTCACAGTGTCACCGTACTCCGGTGCTGTATTGGTCCTCTGGGCAATCGTATGGAGCATGCAGAGCGTTGACTACGATGTATCAGATGCGCCTGGTAGGGCGAGCGCGCGGAGAGTGCAGAGCGTTGACTACGATGTCTGAGATGCGCCAAGTAGGGCGAGCATGCGAAGTGTTGACGGTGTCTGAGATACGCCTGGTAAGGCGGGAATGAGAAGCGTGCAGATCGTTGACTATGAGGTATCGGACGAGCGTGCGGGGCGTTGTTCACAATATATAATGTGCGCCTAAAAGGGCAACCATGCAGAGCGTAGCTTGATGTGTCGCGGGTTTTAAAGTCATGGTTGTGAGAGGGGCGTTGGCCGGATGAACCGATCCAAAACGACTCTACTCGTTCCGTCATGTGCTCATCAGTCAAGTGGCGAATGGCTGGGTACACCAATCCGAAACGTCACTTGTCGCTCCACCTGATGCCCAATATCAGTTCGTTTGCATTTGTTGGGTCACGGGTGCGAAAGGGGCGACGGGCCGGATGAACCGAACCAAGTGTGACGACCGTCTTCCTTCACTACTCGATTACCACTCACTAGGTATTGTGTGTGTCTCTTTGATGCGTGTGATTCTTCTTCTTCCTCACTTCGCTTTCGATTTCCAGTCGCTACTGGAATTGTGGTGGTGTTGCTTCGTTGTCACGCACTTGTTGGCTAGCTTTGATCATGTTTGTGAAATTTTCAAATAACCGTCACAGTATACTGTCTTGTTTTCTTATTCTCTCTATATGTCTGCCTACATAGCATGATATTGCCGTTACTTGTGTGTGCACTGCTGGCAGCATGAACCATAGTATTTGTTGTTGTTAGTTCTTTTTATGTACGTGACTTCTACATGGTTGTCCCAGGGACAAAAATCGCTGCGTCGTCCCCCAGTGGGAACAATGCTAGGTTGTGCTATACAATTTGTTTGGCCCAAAATTGTGCCGTCACAACGTATATAGCACAAGCGAAAAAAGTTCCGCTATATGCAATCAATCAGAGGCGACTAGGTCGACTATCTCACTTAAGCTTATGAGATTAACTGCGAGAAGTCGACTCTCTGCTTAATTGTATGTAGCCGATCTCCATATGACTTCGTTCGCTAAACACTAACAACTAGCATAACTTCGTTTCTTATTAGTTTCGTATGAGTGCAACAACAACGCGATTTCCCTTGCAAAATTTTTGACTCACCCTCGCTAAAGAAGTTTCACTTCCAAAAAATATCATAATTACAAAATTTCGAATGTTTGGCAATTAGAATGCATGAAGAATACCTAACACAAATTAAAGAATATATCATTACTAGTGAAATTTGTGAAACACTTATTTAATGCCACATTAAAGTGGATGTTGCCTATAGGCCACATCAGGCATGAAAGGTTTAAGGCTGAGCTAAAAAAGAATTTAAAAATTAATAATAAGAAAAAAGTGAATTGAATATTTTTAATTTCAGTTAGTTGATCTGCAGCATTCAACTCGTACGGTTTGAGCAAATAGTGGCGCATAATATTTTAAGTCTTAGAAGACGGTAATAATAAATTAATAAAAAAAACAGGAACAATAAAACTTATACACTTGTATATAATACGAAGATAATAAAAAATAAAAAACGAAAGTAGTAATCCGGTTTGTGAGTTGATCAGCAAATGACTCAATAACTTAAATGCACAGATTAAAACACTTTACAAAATATTCTAATTACAAGAACGACCAAGAACGTGGCCTTAAACAAAGAAACTAATTTGGAATAAAATCAGCGAGAACATTTGAAAGAAAAAACCCATTCAAATAGTAAAAAATTAAATAAAATGTTATTACGCAAAGCATTACTTATCGCTATATTGACAACATTGGCTGAAGTCATACAATCACAACAAATCCCCAAATCGCAACTTATTTCCATTTCTAATATCAATCCACCAGTGGCAGCATTATCACTTACGACCAGTTCAAAATGCCCCTCCAACAACAACAATCAACACGATATATGCCCACAGTCTAATATAGCGCATTCGCAAGATATCACTTCATTGGAGAATTTTAAACGCATCTCAAAAGGTGCTCAAAAGTTCGCTTTAGAATTCTTAACACAAATGTCAGATCTGTTCCATCAAGAACATATAAATCATGATTACATGATATCCCCATTCTCTGTTTGGGCACTACTTTCACTCCTAACTGAAGCAGCATCTGGCCGAACGTTAAGCCAATTACGTACCACGTTGCACATTCAGGATGAAGATCAGCTCGCATTGCGTGGAGCATTCAGCGGAGTTAAAAAATATTTACAATTAAAAACTTCAACGATTGAGATTGCATCTTTTCAGGCATTATTTATCGATAGACAAGAATGTCTTGATGAGAATTACAAAAGTGTCGTCGAGAGTTGTTACGGTGGAAAAGTTGAATCGGTACGATTCGATCAAGTTCAGTTTACAACAAATTACATTCAAAATATTGTAGAAGCAGCAACAAATAAATTGATAACATACAGATTGAAACCAGAGGATTTAGAAGAGAAAGGTTTACTTATGATCTCAACGCTTTACTTCAGTGGACAATGGAAGATACACTTTAATACATCACTGACACGTTCAGAACCTTTCTACGATGATCATGGTACTTCTATGGGGAATATTGAAATGATGATTCAAGAATCCAATTTCAAGAACACCCGAATGAATGAATTGGAAGGACATGTTTTGGAATTGCCGTATGGAAATGAAGATAGATTCTGTATGCTGATTATTCTACCACAAAAAGGTGTTTCAATTAATAAAGTTATACACAATTTACAAGGAGTTGGTATTGAACCGATTTTCGCAAAATTAACCGCTATTGGAGAACGCTATAAAGACGAAGAAGTTGAGTTGCATCTACCAAAATTTACTACTACATCAGATATGCTAGTGAATGAAGCTTTGGAAAAGTTGGGAATTGTAGATGTTTTTGATCCTCGCAATGCAAATTTATCCAAACTCGGCCATTCGTCGCTATTTGTTTCGTCAATTACACATAATACAAAGATAATTGTTAATGAAGTAGGCACTAAGGCTGCTGGAGTAACATCAGCTGTACTGGAAAACAAACGGACACCATCAATATTTCATTTGAATCGCCCGTTCCTTTATTTAGTTGTTGATAAACATTCCAATCTGTTACTCTTTGCCGGACAAATATCTAATCCAAATAAGTTGAGCTACAGAAAAAATGAGATCACATTTCCAAAGGAATAAAACAAAATTTATTGTTAAACTGGTAACCCCTCCTCCCCCGCCATGGAACCTGCTAGTGTAAATACATACATATATAATTATCTCTGTTATAAAACCATAAACAGTAACACTTTTGTATATGATTGAGTTTGTATAAACTTATGTATATAATCATTTAAAAATTTTTTTATATATGTGAATTCAATTTTACACATATTGTTTATTTTAACCAGTTGGCAAATTATAAATACAATAAATGACCAGTCTGGATTGTTATGGTTACAAAATTGATAGTGTTTTTTTTTTTTTTTTAAATGTCCTACATATATTTTGATAAGTTTCCAGTACACTAAATAAAATATTTTTGATTGTTTAAAATTAATTCTCCTCATTTGTATGCATGTCTACTGTATAACAATGCGCAGGCATGGGCAAACTTTTACCTATTATTATTGAAGCGAAACTTCTTTAGCGAGGGTAAATCGAAAATTTTGCAACGGAAATCGCGTTGTTGTTGTACTCATACGAAACTAATAAGAAACGAAGTTATGCTGTTGTTGGTGTTTGGCTAACGAGGTCATATGGGAATCGGTTACATACAATCATGCAGAGAGTCGACTTCTTGCACAGTTTTATCTCAAGTCCTTTAATGAGAGAGCTAGATTCCATATAGTTGCTTCCCTCTCATGTGTTATATACGTGTACTACGTCGTGTTTGTACCGATAAGTGTAGAGAGTATCAACAACAACGGTCACGTGAAATACCGCGTTTTTGTTGCACTCATACGTAACCAGTAAGAAACGATGTTATACAGTTGTTAATCGGCTACATACAATAAAGCAGAGAGTCGATTTCTCGTAGTTTTATCTCATGTGCTTTAGTAAGAGAGCAGACCTAAATGCCTCTGCTTGATTGCATATAGCGGAAGTTTCCTCTCATGTGTTATGTACGTGTACTACATCGTGTTTGTGCCGATAAGTGTAGAGAGTACCAACAGAAAAAAATCTTTAGAAAATAAAAAGAGAATGTTGCTGTTTAAGTGCCCCCCTTTTCGCTAAGCTGTCCGCCTTTTCATTTCCATTAAATTCTTCATGACCTGGCATCCAAGCCAGTGTAACCTTATTCCTGTCGCTGCTTGACTATCCGAAAGAATATAAATGCAGGTACTATTTATTCGCCTTAGTATACATTCTCGAACGCAAATCTTACAGCATGAATCTCTGATGTGAATATGGAGGGCATTCTCCCCATAGCTATGGCTTTTTGAAATCTTGGTCCATAGATTCCAGCCTAAGCGCTGCCATCTTCCATTTAAGACCCATCAGTTTACCAAACTTATGCCCCGAAAGTTTTTGTTTTTCCATATTTGACGGTCATTTATAACTACTTCAAATTTTCCTGAAAATACATATGTTTTACTCATAGAGTCAGTTAGTTTCAGGCAAGGGCTGTCCTGAAATATGTTCAAAATAGAAAGGTGTCCTATCAGGTCCCCACTTTTGTAAAGGTTAACATTATTATGAAGATGTGAGTTCTAGGTGAGCTTTTTATCAAGGGTTGCCCCAAAGAATTTACCTTCATCTAAAAGTGCCAGTTTTTATCCATTGAGTCTGATTGTCTTAAGATTAAGCATTCTCCTCAATGTGAAAAGAACTAATACTGTTTTGTTCGGGTTGATTGTTAACCCTTTATCGGAACACCACTTTAAAGTGTTCTGTCTGATATAGTGAGACTATCGGTGCCCCTTATTATAATGACAACATCATCTGCATAGCCCTGAGGATTAAAACCTTGGTTTGCTAATGTTTCAAGGAGTTCGTCTATAACCATCGTCCAGCGTCCCTCTTGAGGGCATCCCTTAGTTGTCGACATGGTCAGTTGCGAGCCTCTTTGATCATAGCTTACTTTTCTTGTCTCCAACATTGCCAGTGTCCACCTTGTGATCATTGGGAGTATTGGGAGATTTCTGATCATGGAGTCACTTATCGCAGATAACGACGTATTGTCGAATGCTCCTTGAATGTCAATGAAGCTGCATAGAGCTATTGTTTTAGCGGTCAAAGCCCCCTCGATAGATCTCGTTAGGCATTTCTGTAAGGGACATTTGAAAAGATATTTCGCTCTAATATATTGATCAAGAGTTTTCTCCATTGCTTTAAGGAAAAAGGAGCCGAGGCTTATCGGTCGGTAGGCCTTAGGCGTGTGTTCCGCCCTCTTGTCCACCTTTGGTATGAAAACCACCCTCACTTTAGTCTAGTTACATGAGATGTAGCATAGGGTAAGGCTTGCCCTGTAAATTCTTACCAGAGTGGGCGTTAGAATTTTAACACCTTGCTGTTGTAAACATGGGTGTATTCCGTCTCTCCTTCCTGGTGATTTAAACGAGCTTAATGTCGAGATGGCCCATTTAATTCAGTGAGAGTGAAAGATTTTACTCGCAAGACCTTAGTCTCGCCTATCTGCCTCTAGAAACTTAATCTCCTGAGGCACAACGGGCTTGTTAGATCTGACGCAAACAAGAAAATGAGTATCCAGCAGAAGCTGTAAACTTTTACCTAAGAGCACGAATCGAAAAAAAAGTAAATACTTGCCTATGTACATACTTAATTAGTTGCCATTACAACCGATGATTGATTGACGTTGGCAGTCTCAACACAGCTACGCCTTTACTATTGAGCATGCTCTAGCGACAGTTCATGAGGTTTCAGCCACATCTCACTTCCAATGGAGATTTAGTCATCCTAAGTCAAATGAGTTTCGAAGGAATATCAATCCAGATATTGAGGTGTACATGTGGGCCCTAATTACATATACTGTCAAAGATACTATCATTATCGACAAACAGATGGTCGCTTTTCTTGTGCAAATCGTGAGATTGCTGTTCTTATAGATTGACAAGAATTCGACGTCCTTCCAATCACAGGGCATCCTTTTATCTGAATACATTCAGTATAAGAGCTCATAGCTCATGCATGTATTTTGGAGAGCTTTGGGCGATGTCTTCTAAGGCTTCGTCATAATCCAATGATGGTACCTGGATATCAATCACTTGAGTTCCGTGTCCGCGGCCAGAAGACATGGTCCTGAAGAAGTAATTTTGAGATGGTTTCCATACAAGTCAAGAGGACTGCTCATCACTGGAACTGGTAATAATTCATACAACCCCTGATTTATATATTCAATGAGAAGCAAGGTGTCGACTCAAATCAAGCGAAGTTTGGCATGATAAAAATGATACGATACACAGACTCACAGATTTACCGCCAGCTATCGAATCAATACTCAATTTTTTCGATGCCGGTTGTAGTCCACATCAAATTCGGCAGAAAATATAATGTGAAATAGCCTGAGCGAAGTCAATAGAGCAATCCAGAGTTCGACCTCAGGAGGTTTATAGAAATATTCTATACAGACGGCTCCAAAACAATAATTGGAACCGGTTTTAGCTGGTACCTGGACGAGGAAATCAAGTACTTCTTTGGCAACAGTCTTTCAAACAGAGATTTTTGCTATTTTAAACTTGCTGAATAATCGAAAACTGTTGGCGAAGAAAATGTATAGAAACCTGCAGTGAGCAGTCAAGTTGCACTAAAGGCCCTAGAAAACCCAACCAAGTTTTCAAAGATCATAAGCGAGTGTAAGGTAACACTTAAATGTGTCGCAAGATCAAATAAGTTGTGCACGCTTCGGCGTGGCTGGCAATGAAATCGCTGAAGCCAAACGCGACAAATCCAATAGGCGTCAGTTTGGCAGGAACTAAACAATGAATCAACGAATCCATGAGTTATACTCATAGAGGAAGATGATCCAGTGTCAACTCTTGAAAAACTACGAAGTGCTTTGTGAGACAACCTAACAAGAGAACAACTGACTTTCCTTTCTATTTGGAGAGAAGAGATCTTCGTATCCTAGTGAGTTTGATCACAAGCCACATTACATGTGGTCAACATCTGACCAACATGGGCGTAATTGCAGTTCCGGTTCATATGTATTCTACCTTGATGAGAAAAGAGACACTACATTTTCTTTGTTACTGTCCCGCATTCGCGAGAAGAAGGAGCCGCTTATTGGGTAGCGATGTCTTAGGAATGAGTTCTGCCCACTCTATTCATCTACCTGATCTTCTTAGGTTTCTTAAAGAGACCTAGAAATTTTGGTGGGATCTAGAATTCTGCTTTCTTTTTCCTCATTCCCTTCTCCTTTTCTTCTATATGAGAAAAGTACACTGGTCTAAAAGACTGAGTGCTACGGAAGGTCTATATTCTTTTAGTACAAATCTAGACCTATCTAATGTATCTATCCGTATTCGTCATTACAGGAAAAAGTCCCGGTATTCAAGCCTTTAATTAGGCAAACTAGTTTCCAGACAGCACTTGTCTTTACTCACAAATTTAATTGCATTTTCTTTTTGGTTTTAAATGCAAAATAACAATATGTTTAAGCTTTTGATTTAAGCATTTTAATTTTTTTTTTTGCTACCACTACTACTAGTACAACATCATACGAAATTAGATACATAAATATAGTAAATGCAATTTTGATTTTCGTACATAATTGTGTAGTTACGTCCTCAACAACCAGATTCCCAATGGCGATGATTTCGCTTCAGGATGCTTTCGGATGCACTTCTATGTAAGTGCAGTACTTTTTAAATATTACAATTTAATCAGCTTGATATCATTTCAAAGCTTCAAAGCTCGAACAAGCTTCTTTTTACAAAATCGGCACTGTTTTTTCGAAATTTATAGTTGAAGAAAGGGTGACGAAACAATAGCTCACCAATTGCAGCCTTATTTTTCCCCTAGACAAGCTAAAAAAATGGTTCTTTACAATGAACAAAGAGTGCAAGAATAATATGAATTTATCCGTCCGCTTTTGTTTTTAAGCCGAATAACCGAGTAATGAGATAAAAGACACCACTTATTGCATACGTTATTCACTTCACTTAGTTCATTTTTTGTGCTGCTTTTTCTTACACTTGTGTATAACAAAAAAAAAAACGAGACGGAATCAAATTTCATTTTACACGTGTATAGCGAACCCAAACTGCTGTTTTCACATGAAGCGCATTAATTATGCAGCAAAGTGCAAGCGCATTAAATTTTCCCATATGCCGAACATAAGCTCTTTGTTGAAAATAATTAACCGACAAATTGCATATTCAATTGCTGCGTCCATTTGTCCGTCCATACGTGCGTGCGTGCGTTCGTTGCAATAATGTAGCATTTGATTTTTGCTGCTGTTGTTGGCCAAAAATGCTAATTACATTGTCCCCACTCATAATTATTATGTGTTACTTTATTCTCATTTTATTTGTAATGGTCAAAAAGCAAAACACAAAATACAAAAAAATTTAAAAAAAAAAATAATACTAGTAAAGAATTTACATTTATTATTACAAAAAATATTTATTCGCAATTTCTGTTGGCTGGCTGGATGATATTCTATTGCTGTTTGTTCATTGGTGTTGTTATTATTGTTAATTTTTCAACAACATTCAATTCAAATATTGAATTTAGTGCGCGCAATTTGAAAATTTTTGCCAATTTAATATTACACAAATACATACAAAATAAAATACTTAAATGAGAAAAAAAAATTGAAATGAAATTATTAATATTATTTGTTTTGCATATCAATTGTTAATTTAACTTTTCAGTTATATGTTTCAAACAGAATTGCGGTGTATCGACGCGACTGATAATCGTTGGCACAATCAAAACGCTCATGACGGTGTGAGATGAAACAGAATTGCAACCGCCGCCGATTTCACGCTGACAGTTTGCGTCAACTTAGATCTATTTCTATTTTTTCGTCGGGCAATAAAGTAAGTGACGTGCGAAACTGTTCAATAGAACGGGTCGGTCCCATACAAAAAAAAAGTTTCAAAGTACACCTCCCATTTAAAAGCTTATGTAGAGATTTTTTTTTTTGGACCACCCTAAATGCAGCCAAATGAATTTGTTATCATAACTTTGATATTTCATGTCCGATTTTTATAAATGATACATTGTTGTAAAGAGCTTGACCTCTCATGAAGTCATATTTCGTTAGTGGTGCCCCTTGCGATAACCAAGCTGGCGGTCAAATAGACCGGCTGGCCTCTCTATGTTCTCCTGCAACGTGTTGCATATAATACGCTCCGATATTTTGCCAGCTGTCTGCAGCATACATAGCGAATGGTATGATGATGGTTGCTCTGATGGCACAGAAACAGAAATCCTCCTTTTAAGCAGCCATTGTTTAACTCCGCAAAAATGTCTGGTCTGGCTTTCACTGCCGCCTTAAGAGCTACATTTGGCACTCCATCTAGCCCTGGCACTTTGTTGTCGTCCATTCGTTGCAGATTCAATAAGACTTTGTCTCTCGTTACGTATGATGTAGTCTGTTGTGTACTATCAGTCTCGATATTCTCCAGCTCCTCTTAGGTTGCTGTGCGCTTGGTCGCCCAAACTTCCGCGTCACCATTCTGTATACTTGGCCCCATGGATCCAGGTCCGCACTATCACGGAGCTCTTTGAAACACCTGGTTTTGTTTAATGCCACCTTGAGGGCTGCTCTGGCCATCTTGTGTTCCTCCTGTAATGCTCCGAGGTTGTGTCTGACGCGGGCTCTCTGCACCTTTCTGCACGCTTTATGACACCGCTTCTTCGCATCCGCTATTTCCTCTGTCCATCAATAAGCAAAGCTTCTGACGTTTGCTGTAGTGTGCCTCGGCATTGATGCGTTGCAAGCGTTACTAATCAGCTTGGCTATTTGTCCAACCTTGTTTGCTGCTGATTTGTCGTCAATCGATTCGTCACTCCAAATAACTTTAAAAGTTTCCTCTTCGAACACCTTCCTTTTCTATCCAGTTTGTTGGGCCTTCCGCACTTGTGGCGCCTTTCTTGCTGTCCTTTGTTTCACGTCTATCACGATCGCTTAATGGTCGCTGTGTGTGTATACCTCGCTGTTAGTCCACTCGGCTCTGTTTGCTGTTGCACTGTCGGCGAAAGCAAGGTCAATGACCGACATGTCTCTGCCTGTGTCAAACGTGTAACGGCCTACCTCGTTCAGCAGCACCAGGTCAAGTTCTGCGAGGCTCTCTTCTATCACTCTATCTCTCGTGTTGGTACGAATGCTACCCCAAGTCTTAGACCATGCGTTGAAGTCAGCAATAATGAGAATCGGGTGCATACCCTGCACTTCCGTCGTGAGTGATGCCATCATGTCTTCGAATTCGACGGCCGTCCGCCGTGCGAGTAGGAGGTACGTAACAGCTGAAAACTTATATCCCATTCAGTTTTGCCCATGCGTAGCCTGGCTCTTTCACCGCTATTTTACTCTGGCGTGTTTTATCCCCGATCGCCGATATCGCAACTAGCTAGTATCGCTATATCGATTTTTAGCTCCGTTTTGCTTTGCCATAGAAGGTCCTGCGCAGCAGCCCAGTGGTTGAGATTGCGTACCACTATCTTCATGATTTCCTCTTTTCGGACGCTTCTTTGAAACGGGGACATTTCGCGCTGCCTACTTGGTGTGCTTCATTGCATAACGCACACTTCCCCTTGTTTGAGCAGTTAGTCGTAAAGTGAGCGGTTTGTCCAAACTTCCAGTCTGCTGGTAGGGTAATTAACGCCGTCTGTGTCCCGCCGCTTCCTCTGCTGGTCGTTTGATGACCGCCTGCTCTTGCAGTGTGTCGCAAATTTCCGTCTTCGTTGTGACTTCAGCGACAAGGCCTCTACACTGAAATCTTACCATGTGCGTCCCTACGTTGACTGTTGCCTTTTCTTTATGTACGCCTTGAATAGTTGCCTGATACGAAAATGCCTTCGTGCCTTTGGGCCATTTGAGCTCTAGCAACATTTTTCCTTTAGCTGTCTTTCGAATTATTCTCACCTCTTCTCCTAAGGGTTTGAGCTCATACGCTAGATTTGACCGTTTGCAGAATATTAGCGTACGATGTGCGGTCTCCTTTTGTCGCGATAATAATAACGTCTACTTTTGGGCCGAATGGCTATTGCTTTCACTTTTGTTATCGCCTTCGTTATTGCTTTTGGGACCTGCTTCTGCTTTCGCTGCACTGTTGTACACTCCGTTTGTATTAGCGTTGTACCACGCCTTTTCTTCGCCTCTGGTGATTTTGTAATGGTTCGCTCATCACTACCTTCTTTTGGACTTGCCTTGGATCGTGTCCTCTTCGCTGATTGTCGACCACTGAACGTAGTCTTTGCTGCTTGAGCTACGTAGCTCGTCGTTGTAGTCTTCGTGCTCGCTTTTACTTGCCTTTCGCCCTCCGTATCGAAATGTATCGTTGCCTCTGTGTGCAGCTATTTTATGATACTATAGCTCTTTTTTACCGCCTGATGCACTTTTGGTTTGCTTCCACAGTACTTCATCAGTCCATCGACTTCCCGACCGACTTCACGAAATATCTCCTCCAAGCTCCCATATTTGGCTATCACTTAAGGCATCGTTGTTTCTTGTTGCTCTGCCATCTACGCTGGTATCCTCTTCGCCGCTACCTTCTTCGGCTTTTTCGCCACCTGCTGCCAGCTTTTGTTGCTCTTCTTTATGGTGGGATGTAGGAGTGTCGGGCAAGACAGAGCTGGCTTTCGCTGCTGACTTTTATGTGGCTTAAATTTAGTGCATTTCACATTTATCTAAATGTCAACTTTTTTTTATTATTGTATTTTATATTTGTTTTTATGTGTATGTGTGTGTGTGTGTTTTAAAGTTTAGTTCCAAAGCGTGTGCTTGATGATATATGCTATCAAACAAAAACGCTTAACACTAACATGCACGCAATGCACATATCAAAGTTAGTATCAAAGTTATTATCAAAGAGACAAAAGTTTTAAATAAAATTTTTATTACAATAACAAAACGTTTCAACTATTAAAAGCTACTATTTGTTTTTGTTATTTTGTGTGTTTGTCTTTTTTGTATTTTTAGAAAGTGATGATGAAGACGTCAGTGTCTCGCTACTTCATTTGTAAAGATTTAATTAACGCAAACGTGAGCGCGTATACGCGCTCCAAACTTATTCAACAAAACAAAAATATAATAAAATAAATTGTTGTAAAAAAACAACAAGAAGAAGATGAAGCTGAAATTGTTTTACAAAAGCAACTACTGCTGTTGTTGTTGTTACTTCTTCATCATCAACACTGTACAGCGCAAAATTTCTGCTCGTAAGTTTTGGCACTTGCACATAAATTGTATGTAAAAGCACTTTTGAAGTTTTCGCATGTTGCACAAAAACAATGGCGCAAAAAGTTGCATGCGACATCTGTTAAAAATCGCATGAATAGTACAGGTGCAAAATTTTTCTTCTATGTAGTAGAATCAGGTAGCAGTAGTAAATGAAGTATGTTTTTGTTTGTTTTTTTTTATGAATTTTTGTTAGAAAGAAATGGCGCATCTATCCTTTTTCACTGCATGTGTATGTGTGTTCTTTGTGCTTGTTTTCTATTGTTGTCCCTTGTAGTGTGTTTTTCGTTTCGCTTTTGTTTTTGTGAAATTGCTTTGTCATTGTCTTGTTTATTATTATTTTTTTGTTTTTTCTTTTCTAGTTTTTGTTTTAGTTCCATTTGCAGTTAGTATGTAATGTGTATAGTATATATTTTTGCTTTTGTTTCTATTCAAAGTAATGAAAGTTAAAAACTTTTCACAGCGTTTGATGTGATGTGTTTGCTTTAAAAATTTTATAGTTATACCACTCGGCGTATGAGTGATATTTATTTAAAAGTAAGAAAAGAAAATTAAGAAGAAAATTCAGAGTAGTTTTTGTGAATTCAGAAAGCGTCAACATGAGTTCAAAATAATCAAATTGGATGTAAAAAGTGTGACTTTCAATTCAGATCAGTCACAATTTTATTTTAAAAGCATTAACCCATTCAATCCTGGCCTTACAAGGGCTGCTGAAGCAAAATCGACAAAATTTCACCCAGATTTATCATTTAGACTTATCAAGAAATAAAAAGAAGGAAAATAATCCCTTCTCCTACCCTTCTCCGGTACGTTGCGAACACGCCATGCTTGACCTTAACCCTTTCGGGACCGTAGGGGAACCAGAAAAGAAAAATCCGAAATCGTATTGTCTGACCCCGATTTCTTGTTAGAATTTTTGATCGAAACATGCATTTTGCAGCTCTGAAAGCATAAGCTTGCATGGGTCACCGGTGACCCTGTGGCTCTCAGTGGGATTTCTAATGAATTTTTTTCTGTACATTTTTATTAGATATTTTTTTTTCAAAGATTGACCTAAGGAAGTTAGAAACGAGCAAAACGGAGTTCAGATTCGCAGTCTTTGATCCCATTTCATGGCTCAAGTCACGTTCCTAAGACTCAAACGTCTTGCCGGTTATAGGAATTGGGTTTAGGGGGGAGGCCTGATTTTACCAAATTAAAGAATAAATATCAGACTCAAACAAAACCCAGACCTAGACCAAAAACTAGTGCAAAAATTTTATCAATGTTAACACCAAAAACGGACCGAAAATTAGAAGATAACTGGACCAGAACTGAGACTAAAGTTCAAACTAAAATCGGATTGAAATTTAGGTGGAAATTTCGACCAAATTTTAATCTAAAATCTAATAGAAATTTAGGCGTAAATTTCGACCAAAACTCAAACTAAAATCGAATAGAAATTTAGGCGTACATTTCCGACCAAAATTCAAACTAAATTCGGAGAGAAATTTGGGAGGAAATTTTGACCTAATTTCAAACTAAAATTGAATAGAAATTTACGCGGAAATTTCGATCAAATTTCAAACTAAAATCGAATAGAAATTTAAGCGGAAATTTCGACCAAATTCAAGCCGAAATCGGATAAAAATTTAGGCGAAAATATCGACCAAATTTCAAACTAAAATCGAAAAGAAATTTAAGCGGAAATTTCGAACAAAATTACAACTAAAATCGGATAGAAAATAAGGCGGAAATTTCAACCAAATTTCAAACTAAAATCGAATAGAAATTTATGCAGAAATTTCGACTAAATTTCAAACTAAAATCGAATCGAAATTTAAGCGGAAATTTCGACCAAATTCAAACCGGAATCGTATAAAAATTGAGGCGAAAATTTCGACCAAAATTCTAAATAAAATCGAATAGAAATTTAAGCGGAAATTTAGGCCAAATTAAAACCGAAATCGAATAGAAACTTAGGCGAAAATTTCGACCAAAATTCAAACTAAAACCGAATAGAATTTTATGCGGAAATTTAGACCAAATCTCAAACTGAAATCGAATAGAAATATAGGCGGAAATTTCGCCCACATTTCAAACTAAAATTCAAACACTTGTTTTTAGATCGAAGTTCTAACCAAGAAAAGGACAAAAATCGAAAATCCTTGATTGAAAAATACACAATATTCAGGCAACAAATCCTACCGAAATTTCAATAAAAATCTATCAAAATTTAGGCCAAAACTCAGACTAAAAACCCAAAACTTACCCCGAATCCAAATCAATTAAAAATTCAGACTAAAAATAAAACCGAAATTCAGAAAAAATGTAGACCAAAATTTAGACGATAACTGAGTTAAAGAAAACTTTAAGCCAAAAGGGCCGAATGAAAGCAAACAAAAATTCAGACCAAAACCCAGTAGAAATATCTAAATAATATTCACACCAAAAAATTTCAACTCAAATATAGACCAAAAGTAGACAAAACTTTTGACCAAATTCAGAAAATAAATCAAACAAAAACTGAACCAAAATTCGAGCCGAACTTAGAGTAAAATGTAAAACAAAACTCAGACCGGTTTCGTATCGAAATTTAGACCAAAACTTGTATCAAAATCAGGCCAATTCAGACCAAAATTTCGACCACAACTCAAACTAAGAGTTACACCAAAACTCAGACCTGAAGAATCTCAAATACAGACCGAAAGTAAATCAAAATTTTATGCCAAACACGAATTACAACTCAAACAAAATTCATACGAAAATGCAGACCTAAAGTGAAAATAAAATTCTGACATACAATCAAACCTGAATTCAGATCAAAAACGGTAAAATTAAACTTAAATTCAGTGCTTAGAGAAATTTTGTTAACCCCTTCGTCAATTTGAATTTCATTACTCCAAAAAACTTTTGACTTAGGAGCGACAATCGTAATAGCTAAAACAATCATAGAGCAACAACAACAAAATTCCTCCCCCCCCCCCACCCCCTTTCCCCTCATAATAAAAGCACCAAGAAGAGACTGCAACTGCATTGTTTAAAATGCCAGCAGAACTGATTTTATAAACCATTGCCATTCAAACGTGTTTAATATATTTTAACCCTTAAATGCATATCGTATCATATATGGTACATGTCTTTAATCATACGATAATCTAGTCAATCAAACTGAAGTGTTATACCGTACGCTTTAAATTGAAACAGACAAATTTATCCTTCATATAAACACCGTTACAGCTCGCTTACTTTTTTTTTTAGTTGTCAGTAAGCTGCCGAAGTGGTCTTATGCACTTTTTACACATAATTTCAAAAGTGATTTTCAATAGCAAAAAAAAAAATGATGAGTACATTGGGCTTTCTTTTAGCTAAATATAATGAATCTTGATCTTAGAAATTTTATATCTTAGAATAGTTGTTTTTTCTATGTACCATATATGGTACTCTATGCATTTGCGCATTTGATTATTTTTGATTGTTCAATTAGATATGGATGGCATTATTATTATATTATAAAGTTGATGAGGCGGTGGATATGCTTTATGATGATGACGATGATGAAGTGATTGGCAAAACTAACAATGTTGATCTATTAGATGATGAAAAAGAATGGGTAGATGAAGGGTCGAATGAATTTATTGGTGAAACTCAAATTCCGCAACGCGTAGCAAATTGAGCAGAAACCAATTACGCGATATTGAATGAAGGGGCAATTTCTCAACTATGACGAGCTGGACGTATCTATTTTTGAAGCTTTTAGAATTTCTGTTCCTGATGTTAGTACGTCAATACAAGTTGATTTGTTAATAGAGATGCAAGGGTCTTCTTCGCCTCCACGAAAAAACAATAAAATGTTAGTTTCTTTGACCCTTGTGCCACCTGTGGATGATGTCACGGATAATGTCACGAAAATGCTCTCATCGATCGGAATGATAAGTTGGGCTAGGTATGCGAAGAATATTGTAAGTATAAAGACGTTGTTGTTGACTTAACTTCCAACGATTTTGAGAGAGTTCGTTGAAAAAAAGGAAAGCTACAGTTGTACGAAAAGCAAATATCTTTTCTCGGAAGCTCTAAATTGGAGCCAGAGTCAGCAGATGATGCAACTGCTTACCTACCTGTTGCGAAAAACGCAATTGTTACGTCGATTGTGATACAAAAAAGTAATAGTAATTTTTATAATGGGAGTATGAATGTATAAACTCGTAATTGTGACTAACTTCATATCTATCATACACGCCATTTTTTTGACATTTACAGCTATTCTATCTCGAAGAGCGCCAAAAATACTATATGAATTGTTCTGTCAAATAATTTTCATAATTTTACAAAAGTGTTTTACCAAAGCTAAAAATGTCGAATTTCGTGCCAACAAAACAAAATTTGCGGGAAGTTTTAATTTGCTTCTTCCATTTAAAGAAAAACGCAACTGAAGCACATCGTTTACTCACTGAAGCTTATCCTGACTGTGCTATAGACGTTAGAATGTGTCAAAAGTGGTGATTTTGATGTTGAAGACAGGGAACGTTCAGGCGGCCCGAAAAAGTTCGAAGATGAAGAATTGAAGGCATTACTCGAAGAAGATTCATGTCAAACGCAACAAGAACCTGCAGAATCTTTAGAAGTTGATCAATCAACCATTTTTAAATGATTAAAAGCATTGGGAATGATTCAAAAGCAAGGAAATTGGGTGCCGTACGAATTGAAGCCGAGAGACTTCGAACGACGATTTTTCACATGTGAACTGCTGATTGAACGACAGAAAAGAAAGGGTTTTCTGCATCGTATTGTGACTGGCTGAATGAAAAGTGGATACGTTACGATAACCCAAAGCGTAAAAAATCATGGGACCGCCCGGACATGCATCAACATCAACGGCAAAGCCGAACATCCATGGATCCAAGCTCATGCTGTGTATTTGGTGGGATATGAAAGGTGTCGTGTATTATGAGCTGTTGAAACCGAATGAAACGATCACTGGCGACCGCTACCGACTACAATTGATGCGTTTGAGCCGAGCATTAAAGGATAAGAGGCCAGAATATGAGAATAGACACGACGAAGTTATTCTTCAGCACGACAATGCTCGGCCGCATGTTGCAAGGCAAGTAAAAACATACTTGGAAACGCTGAAATGGGAAGTGCTACCCCACCCGCCGTATTCTCCAGACATTGCTCCTTCTGATTACCACTTGTTCCGATCGATGGCCTGGCTGAACAGCACTTCCGTTCTTTCGAAGAACTCAAAAAATGGGTTGATTCGTGGATAGCCTCAAAAGATGAGGAGTTCTTTCGACGCGGAATCCGTATGCTACCAGAAAGATGGGAAAAGGTTGTGGCTAACGATGGACAATACTTTAAAGAATAAATTTATAATCACTTTTTCACAGTAAATGTCCAAATTACGAAAAAAAAATACGAGTTTATTCATTCATACTCCCAATATTTATACTAAAAACTACCAAAATTGTTATTTTCATTCATTTTTCATTTATTTTTATATATTTTTACATTAGTTTCTAATAAATAAATAAATAATTCCATCAAATTGTATTTACACCAAATATGTATGGAATGCATAGTGTACCATATATGGTACACATCACAAATCGTCCTTTTCCCGCTTTTCCAGGGAAATGGTACATTTTTCAGGATTCAATGCCCGATTCGTGTTTAGCGAACGATTTTACATTAGGGTAGCTTGGTCTCCATACTGGTGTCTGACCTCATCCATTTAAGGGTTAAACCAAGGGTTAAATATTTTGCTACGTGGGTTCCGTGTTACTATGGATTGTCACAAAACTCACCCCAGTGATAACTGTGCATTTTTATAAACATTTACTGTATTTAGCAATTAGCGCCAATCATTTTTAATAAGAACGTTAAGTATAGAGTACAAAGAAACCAGCTAAGATCGACTGCAACTACCTCTACTTGTTTGTTTTAATTATGTTTTTGTTGTTTTTATTTATACATTTGTTTATTTAATTTTTTCTTTGTTGAAGTTGAATTCAATTGAAATTGCGACCGGTTTCACTCAAGCCTACAATCTCACATGCTAATTATAAATTCAAAGCTATTGATCGCGTCTTTGTGTTTATCAATATTGCTCAGGTTTGATTATAAACAACAACAGCCAACAATCAATCAACTTATTAAATAAAATAGAAACAACAAATAATAATAAATCTCAAACCAAATACTAAGAATTTCAATAATTTTACTGATTATTTTAATCATTTTTATTTATATTATACAATATTTTTCTTCTTCTTTTTTTTCTTCTCGAAAAACTTCACATCACTTAAGCTGCATACACGCGCACGTAGTCAACGCGTAGATCATCACTTCCCAGCCACTGATTAATGTCATTTTTCACTGATTTCCAAAACTTTTTCATAACCTTTGGATCTGCGTTAGTCCATGGTTTTTGATTTTTCCACTCGTATAGATCATCTTTGAAATCATTATGTCCACCAATTCCATAACCAAACGTTATATAGAATTCTTGATCAAATGGTGCCAATGCGGTGCCTTCCTCGAGCTTGCTCAGATTCGGTAATGTTGTACCATCCGGAGAACGTAAATTGCGTAGCGCATCTGTATCACTAGTAAAACGACAATACTCTGTGCCATCAACAGCAATTGCTATGAAATTTTCGGTCCATGTCAATTGGTAAACGTGAAAATCATTACCCCAATCTGCTTCTTGAGGTACATGACACATTTTTGCACTACGCCATGGTTCCTTGGCATTTAATAGAACGCCGCCATACAATTGCACACCGGTAGCATTGACTCTCGAAAAAGCGATACGCATTTGACCCGATTGATAGTTATTCAAACCATATATGTTCGAAACGGGCTGAAGCCAAACCTGTGGAAATGCCCATTCGATGCAGGGCAATTTTGCGCGTATTTCAATGCGCCCATATTTAAAAGAGAATTTATTTTTAGTAGAGAACTGCGCCGATATAAAAGGTGGAGCTATGTCAGATGCTGCGGTGGGATTGCGATGGCACTCCTCCGTTTCGGGCATTCCAGTGCAGCGTATGCCCAAATTATGTTCCATTTGCAATGGTTTGTGTGCATTTTGAAAGTGGCGTACGGTTGGTTTTGGTGTTATGGAAACCATTCCACTCCGTAGTGTCACTACATCGGGTACATCATCTAAATACATGACGAATTCATAGTCAGGTTGTGTGGAGAAACGACGCTCTAGCTTCCATTTCTGGGCATCCAAATGAGAACCAGAGAAATCATCTTCGAATATGATTTGCCCGGAACATGCCACCGGTATACCACCGTTCATAACAGTCGATGTGGGCACGCAATTGCCAGACATTCCGCCAGTTCCACCACTACTACCCCCTCGATTAATAACATCTACTGGCGTTGTACTATTTGCATAGCCGCGCACCACATAAACGCCATCATCCTCACGATAGCCCAAACCATTGTATATCACATATGTCCAAAAATATAAAGTATCACCAATTTTAAGTTGCGTTATTTTATCACGAAATGTCCAGCGTCCATTTTTTGCCTTTACTATATCTCGCGCCCAAGTGCCCGCCTCAAGGCCTTCCATTTCTTCATTTAATTTGCCATGGAATGCAAAGAGTGTTATACCCGGTTCATCTGGTATTGATACCTCAAATCCTTTCGGATAGTAGACAACGATTTTTGCTGGAGTCACTTCATATGCATTAACTTGCAAGTCAATACATAATATCAACAACAATAAAAATGATATTGAAGCCATGAACAATTGATTCGGTAACCAGTTTGACCAGCCCATTATGTTTTTGTTATGATCAAACGACCAAAATTTTGATTATTTATTATCGTACTGTTGCTCGCGCTGCTGACGAATCAGAACTGAGCAGCAGAAACTAAATCATTAAACTTTAAATACTTATTCGTACAGTTCTTGTTATCTACAAAGCAATTGAAAGTCTAATAAAGAATGAGTAATTCAAAGACAGAGAGAGAAAGCGAGAGTAAGATGGGAAACGAGAGAGAACAGCTATGGTTTGTAAAGCTGATAGTGCATGCTTATGATGATGTATTCGCTGTTAGCCGAGCAAATCACATTTCTATGGTAAAGCGTCTCTTTCTGTGTTCGGCGCAACAACAATTTCACAATAAGTATTCATCGAGTACAATTTCAATATTTTCATACACTTACAAACAAACAAAGCAAAAATTAACCCACTGTTGCTAAATCATTACAGTTGATAATACACGATTATAATTAAAAAACTTCATGAAAATTGACAATTATTAGAAAAGCTATACTGTCAGAGTCAGCGATGCTCTGAACAGAATTTTTTGCGTATCGGTTATTTTACGGGGCTCAAAATTGAATCTAAACAAATGTTCAACTTTACTGATTCTACCCAGCAAAATTCTTCTTATTGAATCTCTAAACTTGAAAATACTTTTGCCGCACTTGTTTCAAGTTCCCATATCTTGTGGTTAGGATACTACTTTGATAATATGTTAAAGTATTGCCACGCCTACTTTTATCTAATACAACAGATTTTTCTTGAATCTTTTGAAAAAAGAAAAAATAATTCTAAAAACCCAAAATTTGACCAATTTTTTTTTGGAATAAGAGCGTTTTTCTTTTCGAAGTCTGTTGATTACATCTGACATCATGCCTCCATCGGAGGTAAGTTTACTCCTTATATTTTCAAATTCAATGGCATCTTGAAGCATGCAGTTGTCAATGCTAAAGGAAGGCCGATTCTGGATATATGTAGATTTGGATTTTGCTATAAAAGTTTTGAAGCCTACTTTCAAAAAGATACGTTCGATTAGTAAGTCAACATTTCGTTGTGGGTGGGAGCGACCATTATCTCGTACATCTGCTGAAACTCCGCATCGAGACTGTTTATCAAAGCGCTTCCCAACTGTGCCACTCAAACAAACCCACTTTCGTTGAAATTTATTTAGCTGCACAAGTGACATTCTTTTGACAATGCAAGAATGAGTTAGATATACATAATTGAATGATTCAATCATGTTGTCTTTATTTATCATTATTTCTAAAGATAGACCATATAAAATTTTGAAATTGTGTTAGCGAAAGTTAAAAATTTTGTTACTGTATTGGAGATTCCATCAGACCTGTCTTGCAGGGAAAGTATGTTATGACATCATGTGACGAGTGCAGAAGGGACTTATTTAAGTTTTTTTGCTATTGTCCAGTTTACTTCAGCTTTTTTTTTGCCGCACTTAACTGAACTAACTAAAGTTTATAACTTTCGAAACCATTACCTTTTTAGAAAGATGAACTTCAAACAAATCCATTTCAGACTTTCAATTGAAATCTCTTATCAAATTTTAATTTTTAATTACCAAAAGCGAATATTTCCATAAGACATCGACGTTCCAGTGGGAACAATGGGAACATAAGTGGAATATGTTTTTTTTTTTTTTGTTCTTTTAATTGAATGGGGGTCGGCCACATACAACACAAATGGAGAAGTCAACAACGGCACGCTAGCACTGACAACAGCAGCATCGCAAAGTAACTCCATCTGAAAAATCTAGCAGCAGATAAAATGAATTGAAAAAGGTTTATCGTCGCCCCATGTGTCACAAGGGGTTAAGTGAGAAAAAAAACTACAAAATTATGAGTGAACTTGAATTTTTTTTGTAAAAATTGTAAATAACACAAAACAAAAGAAAGAGAACCTGCAGAACATGCAGAAGAAAAAACAAACAAACAAACAAAAAACAAATATGAAATTCGATACTTAATCGCATCAATAAATTACAAAAAAAATCAAAGCAAAACAAACAAACAAAAAAAACTACTTGTAACATCGCTGAAAATTTGCTATAAACTGTAGCACAGCATACCCAATGACCTTCAAGGAGTTAAAACTATATTACAATAATTTTAATTTCTCAGATTTGCACACGACAATAAATAAAGCGCATTTGGGTATTCCCCATTAACCCTCTAACTAGCAAATTTCTAAAAATGAAAACAAAATATTCTTTTAAATAGATCGCATTCAAGCCTTCGAAGAAAATGTCACTAGATATGTTCCTCAAGGTATGGTAATCAGTTTTAATAAAGACAAATGCTAGTTATTAAATAAATTCGAATTTTGCTATGTGTGCCTTGTGATACACTCTTGCCGGTTAGAGGGTTAACCCACTCGAAATGCACAAATAAGTGCCTGAGTTTATAAATACATTTATTTTTGTTTGAATACTGTAAAGGTGAAACCAATTTTGAAAAAATTGATATAAATTTCAAATGATTATTCTAAAAATACTCTATTCAAAAAAATAATTACCGGTGTTCTCTGAGACACAAAAGAAGAAAGACATTCGAAATGAAATAATAATTAAACTTTGAGCTTATATAAAATCCCAAAAAATTCCCAAAACTAAGTAGATTGAATGTAATGCGACAATTTGCAAGAAAAAAATAATAGTGTTTTTACTGTCTCGGCACACAGAAGCAGATTAAAATATCGATAGCTGCTTTCAAGGCCGTATTTAGGGGGTTCTGACCCCACCTCCCCCCCCCCCCCAATTTGGAAACTTTATTCTAATTTTTAGATTAATTGCCAATGGATGGAAAAAAAGTCAAAATAAAATCTATTTAACGATATTTTTACTTCCATCGGTTTTTTTATCTAAAAAGTCAAATATAAAAAATAGTTTTTCTGGGCCAGTAACTGTTTTTGATTTAAGGTTTCGTCCTGAATCAGTTTGAAAAGTTTAAAAATTAATAAAAATAGAAAAAATTATCGGATCCTTGTAAAATAAGACTTGCTTGAACCCCATTTTTTTCCAAAAACGTTTCGTGATGGAAAGTTTTTGCCCTCAGATTCGTGTTCAACGTGAAAAATTCTTTCGCAAAAACTCCATCTTATTAGAAAAACCCATCTTAAAATTTATTTTTTAACGCATTATTGCTCAGAGCACTACGACTAGAAAGATCTCTTTCAATGCTGTGACTTCACGAATTTAGGGAATATAAGCCAACCTCATCCGGGTTCCTTATCATTGATAATGGCTCAAATTCCCAATGATGATCATTTGAAATGAGCCTCTACTATTTTTGGTAATTTTTTTTTTAGGTTGGGTACATCATCAGTAGTGGGAATTCAATGAGTTAATGAAATTATGTCCCTCACGATAAAAAAAATGCACTAGAATGCTCATTGATTAATATTTATTTGAAAAAATTTAATTTGATTATTCTGGGAATTTTTTGTCACTTTTGGGCATTTTTTTGAGGTTAAGATTAAAAAAAATCGGAAAATTTTTCATAAAAATTTAGTTTTATAGGGTCCATCAAATGTATCATTGATTTAATTTATTGTATTTAAAAATCAGTTTGATAAAAATTATTTATGAATATTTTTTTCGAATGAAAACCCCCCCGAAAAAAATTTGTGGCTACGGCCCTGGCTGCTTTTGATAAATTGAGCCATACCACTGCTTAACCGTTTCGTGATAATTGGTCACCAGTGACCCAAAATTTGTTTTATCAGTTTTTTTCAAATAAACTATTGCACTGATTTAAATAAATTTATATTTTATGAAAAGAAAATTGATTTCGTTACTTAATTGACAGAAACCTAAACTAAAAAAAAAAAAATTTTTTTTACCTATTTTCAATCGCTCACACTCTTGACAGTATTTATTCAAATACGCCGGATTTGCAATATATTATAATATATTGCAAATCTCATAATTATGGGACGGGTTTTTTTCTCAAATATAATATCCCATTTCTTTAAATTTTCGTTTACTTTCTTTGGAAATTAAATTATGCTATGGGTCACCGGTGAGCCTAAACTAAAATGCAGACCCAAACTAAGCCCAACAATTCAAAGTGAAAATCAGACCAAAATTCACACAAAATTCAAATTAAAAATCTTACTCAAGAGTTGATTAAAAATTTAACCCAAATTCAGATCCAAAATCGATCCCAAATTTACGCCAAAAAAATCGAACCCATTCCTGTTTGAAATTCAAACCATACAATGAACCAAGTTCAGATTAAAACAAAACTAAAAATCTAACAAAAATTCAAATTAAATTAATCAGAGTTAAACAAAGCACACAGCCCAGAATTTCTATTGTAATTCAAACCTGAAAATGGACAAAAATTTGGATCGAAAATCAGATCAAAAAGAAACCCATAGCTGACCGAAATTCTGACCCACACTCAGGCCGAAAATTGTACCAAATTTCGGAAAATTTATTGCATTTTATTATTAAAAGGAGTCTTGAAATTGTTATCTAATTGACGGCCATCAGAGTGTCTCAAACTAAAAAAAAAAATCAGTTTTCGCAATTTTCAGTCGCTCACAATTTGGAAAATATTTTTTCAAATCTAGACCAAAAACCAGTCCAAAAAAAAATCAACCAAGTCCAGACTAAAATTAAGACAAAAAATCAAACTAAAATGCAAACCAAATTAATCAAAATTCAACAAAGAACACAGCCCAGAATTCCGAATGAATTTCAAACCTAAAATTAGACCAAAATTCAGATCAAAAGGAAACCAATATCTTGCCGAAATTCTGTCCCACACTCAGACCAAAAATTGAACCAAATTTTGACTATCAGACTAAAATTCTCGAATAGAATTCACACAAAAATCGTAAGATCAAATTCCAAACAAATCTGGATAAAATTCCAATATTAGACTAAAATATAGACCAGAACTCAGACAAAAATTGAGACGAAACTCAGACGAAATTTCCAACAAAAAATCTGGAAAAAAAATTCAAACTAAATTCAGTCCAAAAACCAAACCTAAAGTTCAAAAACCAGATCAAAATTTTTTTTTTATTTTTCTAATATGGGAATAGGTTCAAGAGTAAAAAAAATTGCCTATTTCACTTTACCGTTCGGATTCAGTAAAAAACTATAGGACCCTTCTATGCGTGTACAAATATAACTCACACAACATGATTGGATGCAAAATACTCGGTCTAGACCATTCATGGCCTGTTGTGTTTTCATGTTTCAAGCAAAAAACTAATTTAAATTTACTTAGGAGGCGAGAAAATGGTGATGGTGTAACCCCCCTCCCCCCTTCTACACCCCTTCCTGGTACTGTCAACTTGCATGTGTCTGGCAACAGCAAAAAAAAAACAAAAATCTCCTCCTTATTTCTTATGCTTTTTTATGACTCTATGAGCCAGCCAGGATATTTTTTTGTTTTTTTCGTTTTGTGCTTATATTCTGTTCCTGCTGTTGTCATGTTTCTATTTCTACAATTGCTGTTGATGCTGTTTGCCATTGCAGACGACGGCGACAGATGTTCATAAATTGTGTCTCATGTGCGATGGAATGACATTTTTATTGCATTGCATTTCCATTGACTTTTTTTTAATGTACGTAAAATGGACTTTACACATAGCATATGCATGTAAGTAAATAAGTATGTGCATTGCGAAAAAATATTCATACCAAAAGCGAAACCGTAAGCTAATACACAGTGAATTTTTTTTTTTTTTTTTTTTTTTGTCGAAACCAAAAATATATAGTTTTGTAATACTTTCTATAAAAATATCTCAAATACAATTCGATGTCGATTTCACTTTTGCACAAATCGTAAACAGTACATAGAGGAAAGAGTGATAAAACTGAATATTTTTCATTTAAACTGTAGGCGAAACCTTATGGAAAACGAAAGATTTTCAATTTAAATTTAGGTTTATGTGAAATCCTAGTAAAAAGCCAAACCTAATAAAAGAAGTTTAAATTAAGGTATCTTGTATATAATGCAATATACTTCCAGGAACATGTCGATCTTATAGATCAAAAAGCATATATGGGTCTAACAGATCAAAGTCTATATATGGTCCTAATGTATCAAACTCTATGCATGGATGACAGATGGCAGTGCAAGTATAGATCCAATAGATCAAAGCCCCTATGAGTGTATCTTATGAATCAAAATACATATAATGAATTCAATGGGTCGAAGTTTGTATTTGGATCTAATGAATTAAAATGTATTTATAGATCTAATAGATCAAAATCTTTTACAGACCTAATGGATCAAATACCCTGTAAATAAGTCTAATAAATCATAATCTCTCTCCATATATCTAATAAAACAGATTTAATATATAGATCTAATGAGTCAAAGTTTCTGTTCAAAGATCAAGGTGAATAATTGGTTCCAACAAATTATGGTCTATGTAAATTTGTAAATTTATCTATTAGAACGATTACCCTATGCATGGATCTAATAGATCACTGTATCTCTCACTGTACTAAAACCCAGTATCTCTCAATCGGCCTTAAATAGTTCTGGACAGTTTGGTGGTTTGGCTTCTTTAGGCACTAAAAGGCACTTCATTCCGTTGGAGCTATCCTAAGGCCGGTTTAGTTACTAGAAACGAGGTTAGGCCAAATCCAAATTCTGGATACTTCATGTTGACTTAAAAATGGAAACAACCTCTTTTGCAAGTATTCCTTCACACAAATTTCGCCTTTTATTGTACCCGATGTCACCAATGAGCTGCTTCTTTTGCCACAACTGCAAATTGCCTGCCGAACATAGAATTTCTTTGGGAATTCGGCCAACTTTTTGGATTTGAATTTGTTCGCAACATTTCCTCGAGAATCGGTTTTGTGTAGCTCTTACCCAGGAAGCTGGGAAAAGTTAGTTAAAACGTAGGTCTCGTCGTCCACTATGCAACCATCGAATTTCTTGTTTCAGATTTTTAGATCGTTGTTTTGCGGTCCAGCCGGAACGGGCGTTTCTATCCGAAATTTTTTGCATCTTGTGCGTTTTTAGCCCAGCTTCCTTCTTAGTCGTGCGCACAAAAGTTTCTGAGCAATTTTCTACCCGTTTTGCTTGGATTTTTCTTCAGAATGGTCACAACTTTCTTCGGCTTCTCACGATTATGTGTTTCTTTCTTTTTACCAGAAACTTTCTTCCGAGCAATACACAATTCTTTCTGTTTAATAACGCAAGAAATTGTTTTAGGATTAGCCCCTACCTCTTTGGCAATTTTTTTAAATGACCACTGAGGTTGCTTTTGGTTTTCTCATTACACCAAAAAGGTTTTTTTTACGAAAATTCAAAAGCTTTAATTGTCATAAAAATTATGAGCGCTACGTATGCAAGTAACGAGCAAAACTAGCTGTGCTAAAATCCTCGCAGATGAAAGTCTAGCACACTGTTAATACATACGTTGGTATTTTGTATGCAAAAAATTTCCACCTCACTATGGTGAGTTTCCAAAGCTTTTTGTTTTTTGCCACATTCGCAGAAGAATACGAATACGAAAACCCAGTGACAAGGCAATATCATAATTTCTATGACAATCAGTTTTATTAAAAACTGTTAGCATAGAGTACTTACTTTATTTGCTTGTTTTAACCCTCTGTTTGGCACATGGGCCCAGCCATACCTTTTTCGATTTCTATTGTATTGTAATGAAAAAACCAAAAACATTTACTTGCATGTTAGATAAATGCACTTTATTGCATATCCAAAAACGAAATATTCTCATATATTTGTATCAAAATACATAGGGGTCTGGTCAGACCCTATGTGCCAAACCGAAGCTTATCGAAACATGTGACAAACGGAGGATTAATATTTGTGGGGTTTTTATCGATTTTAAAATTTCAAATTTCAGGAAACAAAAAAATAATTGAAAAATCAGTGAATAGTATAGATTTTAAATTTTATTTTGCCTTTTTCCGCTCCCTGATTATTAGATAATTCAACAAAAAAAATGTTCACTTCATTCACACTGAATACACGCGCACGTAGTCAATACGCCGATCATCATTTCTCAGCCACTGGCTAATGTAATTCTTCACTGAATTCCAAAACTTCTTCATAACCCTTGGGTCTATGTTAGTCCATGGTTTTGAAGTTCTCCACTCCTTTTGATCATCTTTGAAATCATGATGGCCACCAATGCCATAACCCAACGTTATATAAAATTCTTGATTAAATGGTGCCAAAGGCCCGTAGTACTTGTTAAGATTCGGTAAATTTATACCATCCGGAGTACGTAAATTGCGTGCCGCATCTGCATCACTACTAGTAAAACGACAATACTCAATGCCATCAACAGCAACTGCTATGAAATTTTCGGTCCATGTCAATTGGTAGGAGTGAAAATCATTACACCAATCTGCCGCTTGAGGAGCATTGCACATTTGTGCACTACGCCATGGTTCCTTAGCATTGAACAGAATGCCGCCGTATAATTGTAAACCGGTAACATTGACTCTCGAAAAAGCGATACGCATTTGTCTCGATTGATAGTTATTTAAACAATATTTGTACGTAACGGGCTGAAGCCAAAGCTGTGGAAATGCCCAATCAATGCACGGTAATTTGGCGCGTATTTCAATGCGCCCATATTTGAAAGAGAATCTATTTCTTGTAGAAAATTGCGCTGATATAAAGGGAGGAACAATGTCGGATGCTATGGTGGGATTGCGATAGCAATCCTCTGTCTCCTGAATCCCAGTGCAACTTGTGCCTAAATCATTTAAACTATGGTGTGTTCTATTAACTATTACTGTGGTTATTTGCGGTGTTATGATAACCGTACCATTCACCAGTGTCACTAAACCATAAAGTTCATCGAAATACATGACAAATTCATAGTCGGGTTGTGTGGGGAAACGATGCTCTAGCTTCCACTTTTGTCGTCTTCGAATATGATTTGTCCGGAACATGCCACTGGTTTATCGCCATTTGAAACAGTCGCTGACGGAGTACAAATGTTTGGCATTACATCAGTTTTGACACTGCTACCGTCTGGAGTAACGACTTCAGGCGTTATGCGATTTGCATAGTCGCTGACCACATAAACGCCATTATTCTTAATATAATACATTCCATTGTATGCCACGCGTATCCAATAATATAAAGTATCACAAATTTTAAGTTGCGCGTTTTCATTGCGAAATGTCTAACGTCCATTTTTTGCGATTCCTATATGTTCCGCCCAAGTGCCATTCTCAAGGAAATCCACTTTTTCATTTAATTTGCCATGGAATGTAAAGAGTGTTATGCCTGGTTCATCTGGTATTGATACCTCAAATCCTTTCGAATAGTAGGCAATGATTTCTGCTGCCGGCGCTTCGTATGCAAGTCAACACTTAATATTAACAACAATAAAAATGATATGGAAAACGTGAATAATTGATTCGGTTAACCAGTTTAGCCAGCCCATTGTTTTAAGTTGTTATCAAACCAGACCAAACTTTTGCTTATTTAATATCGTACTGTTGCTCACACTGCCGGTGAGTTAGAACTGAATGGAATAAGCTAAATCGTTGAATTTAAATTGCTTGCTTCGGGAAAAGCTCGTACAGTTCTGGTTCTCTTTAAAGAAATCGAGAGTCTAATAGAATTTTGGTAATCTGTATCCCCACAAATCACAGAAACAAAATTATGACTCGCGCATATGTCAAAACATTCAACTATTGATGAAGTTCGTTGCTTTTTGTTACTTGCAATGTTTTGTTTATTAATTTCAATTTGCCAAAAAATATTGTATTGTTGCTGTCATAAAACAGCTGATTGAAAAAAACTTGTTGGCCAATCAGAGCTTAGGAATGTGATGACGTATAGATAGATGCGCAGAGCAAAAACTATTTAAACAAGCGAAGGCGTCATCTCGTTTCTTTGATTTGCTTCTGTGTTAGCAATGCAGGTATCTGAACTAAAAAAAACCGGTTAATTTTTAGCATCAGGGAGAGAAATGCATTGAATTTATTAAAGCACCTTCTGATGATAATAACAATGCTTTAAAACCAGCGTTGCGTATTTTCTCTATAAGACAAATATTGTTAAAGAGCAGATCGATGATTCTTGTTGCGAAAATGCTGGATTTATACTGGATTTACCGTTGAAAAAACAACAAACGCTTCGCTATAACATAGATCATGCCGGTAACAAGCAAAAATCAATCAACCCACAGTTTTTGTTAAAATCGGCTAGCATAAAGTATTAAGAAGCCAGTGCAGATCGACTGTAATTGCCTTTACTTGCTTGATTTACTTATGATTTTGGGGTTTTTATTTACCCATTTGTTTATTTTTTGCGTTTGATGAAATTAAATCTGCTGCGACTGGTTTCATCGCGCATGCTTTTTATAAATTCTAAGCTATTTATCATGACTTCGTATTTTATTTTTTTTTTTTTTTTTTTTGATAATCCTGTAATCTGATTACACTGTATAACAAAATGTGACTTTAAAACAGTATCTGAGTTGGGCCCAATTTTTCTACAGTAATTTTGACCGCTTATCAGGAATATGTTTTTTTCGGTTCGTGTATATTTTTCTGAAAATTTGATAAGGTATGGGTTAAGGGATGGAATTTTTTTTCATTTTTTATTTTTTGCTTTTCTACACGAATTGTGCAATTTTAGGAGTTTTGGATGAAAAACAATTTTTTCATAAAATTTTTCGGTAGATCTTGGTTTTTTTTAAATTTGCTAGGGATTCATGGAAGAAAAATTTGTTTTCTGTTTTTTTTTTTTTGGTTTTCTACATGAATTATGGCATTTTAAGAGTTTTGAATGAAAAAAAAATATTCATCCATGAAGCCCTCCCTTATCAAATTTTCAAAATCGAAGATTTAGGAATATACACGAAACCTGTCCTGACCCGAAAAAACAGATTCGTGAACAGCGGCCAAAAATACTGCAGAAAAAAATTTCCCACAACTCAGATACTATTTTGCTGTTGTACAGTATCATAAACAACAGTTGCCAATAATAAATCAAATTAATAAACAAAAAATAACAACAAAACTCAAGAAAAATACTAAGAATTTCTAATAGTTTTACTAGTATCATTTTTATTTTACAAATTATTAAATAATTCAAAAAACAAAAAAAAAATCACTTCACTCACGCTGCATACACACGCACATAGTCAACGCGCAGATCATCTCTTCCCAGCCACTGATTAATGTTATTCTTCACTGATTTCCAAAATTTTTTCATAACCCTTGGATCTGTGTTAGTCCATGGTTTTGGATTTTTCCACTCTTTAGTATCATCTTTGAAATCATAATGTCCACCAATGCCATAACCCAACGTTACATAGAATTCTTGATCGAATGGTGCGAAAGCAGTACCTTCCTCGAGTTTGTTCACATTCGGTAAAGCTGCACCGGTTGCAGTACGTAATTTACGTGGCGCATCCGCACTAGTAAAACGACATTTTTCGTTGTCATCAACAGCAACTCCTATTAAATTATCGGTCCATGTCAATTGGTAGACATGAAAATCATTACACCAATCTGTTACTAGAGGTACATGGCACATTTGTAAAGTACGCCATGGTTCCTTGACATTTAATATAACGCCGCCAAATAATTGTAAACCGGTAGCGTTGACTTGCGAAAAGGCGATACGCATTTGCCCCGATTCATAGTTATTCACACCATATGTAGTCGCAACGGGCTGTAGCCAAAGCTGTGGAAATGACCATTCGATGCAGGGCAATTTGGCGCGTATTTCAATGCGTCCATATTTGAAAGAGAATCTATTTTTTGTGGAGAATTGCGCCGATATAAAAGGTGGAATTATATCGGGTGATGTGATGGGGCTGCGATCGCATTCCTCTGTTTCGAGGCTTCCAGTGCAGCGTATGCCCATATTATTTTTCACTGGTTTGATTGTAGATTGAATGTAACTTTCAGTTGTTTTCGGTGCTATGGTGACCACACCATTCCACAATGTCACTAAATCGGGAACATCATCCAAATACATGACGAATTCATAGTCGGGTTCTGTGGGGAAACGACGCTCTAGCTTCCACTTTTGGGTATCCAATTGGGAACCAGAAAAATCGTCTTCGAATATGATTTGTCCGGAACATGCCACCGATTTACCGCCATTCATAATAGTCACTGAGGGAGTACAAATGTCAGACATTCCGACACCGTTACCGTTATCTTCTGGCGTTGTAGGATCTGTGTAGCCGCGCACCACATAAATCCCGTCATCTCCAGTATAGGCGGTGTCATTATGGTAAATACGTATCGAATAATTTAAAGTATCATTAATTTTAAATTGAGTTTTTTCATCACGAAACGTCCAGCGTCCATTTCTCGCTCTTATTATATTTTGCGCCCAAGTGGCTCCCTTAGGGCCATTTATTTTACCATGGAATCCAAAGAGTTTTATGCCCGGTTCATCTGGTATTGATACCTTGAATCCTTTCGGATAGTAAACAGAGATTTTAGCTGTAGTTTGCTTTTCGAGTGCGTTAACGTGCAACTCAATATATAATGTCAACAATAACAAAAATGATATTGAAGCCTGAATTATTTGATTCGGTAACCTGTTTGACAAGCGCATTGTGTTGTGTAGTGATCAAACGACCGATTGTTTGATTATTTAATATCGCACTGTTGCTCACGCTGCTGGTGAATTAGAACTGAATGGAAAAAGATAAATCGTTGAATTTTAAATTCTTAAACATTTACGAAAAAAGAAAGCTCATTCGGTTCTTATTATGTACAAAAAAAATTTGGAGTCTGATAGAGTTTTGGTAATAGCCACAAATCACAGAAACAAGATTATGACTCGAGCATACGTTAAAACATGTTGACAAAACTTTCGGTGAAGCTCTTTACTTTTTGTTACTACTCTATGCATGGTTTAATGAACCAAATGTCATATATAGATTTAATAGATTAAGGTCCATGTAGAAAGTCCTTGTGTAAGCAACCAATGGATTTAAGAGATCAAAGTACACACATATATATCTCTCATGAATAAAAATTCCTGTTCATGAATTTAAATATCCAAAATGTATACTTGATTTTTTTTTTTTTTTTTTGATGAGATTGAGACCGGTTTCCCCCGAGCCTCCCAACTCGCATGCTAATTATTAATTCCAAACTTTTTGTCATGTCTTTGTGTTTTTCAACAAATCTTAAAATAAACACAAACAACAAATAAATACTAAGAAATTCAAATAATTTTGCCGACTATTTATTTTTGATTATTTTTCTTCTTATTTTATATGTATAAATAATATTATTAAATATATCAAAAATGTTTTCACTTAAACTGAATACACGCGAACATAGTCAATGCGCATATCATCCCTTCCCAGCCACCGAATAGTGTCATTCTTCACTGATTCCCAAAAATTCTTCATAACTTTTGGATGTGAATTATTCCATGGTTTTGGATTTTTCCACTCTTTAGGATCATCTTTGAAATCATTAAGTCCACCAATGCCATAACCCAACGTTATATAAAATTCTTGATCGAATGGTGCCCAACTGTTGCCTTCCTCGAGCCGGCTCCGATTCGGTAAAGCTGTACCGTTCGCAGAACGTAATTTGCTTGGCGCTTTACCAAAAAAATCAAAACTACAATATTTAATGCCATCAACAATAATTTGTACTTCGATATTGGTCCACATCAATTCGTAGACGTGAAAATCATTACACCAATCTCCTACTAGAGGTAAATGACACATTTGCAAAGTACGCCATGGTTCCTTAGCATTTAATACAACACCGCCAAACAATTGTAAACCGGTAGCGTTGACTTGCGAAAAGGCGATACGCATTTGTCCCGATTGATAGTCTTTCAAACCATATATGTTGGCAACGGGCTGAAGCCAAAGCTGTGGAAATACCCATTCGATGCACGGCAATTTGGCGCGTATTTCAATGCGACCATACTTGAAAGAGAATCTATTTTTTGTGGAGAATTGCGCTGATATAAAAGGTGGAATGATATCAGATTCCGCGGTGGGATAGCGATAGCAATCTGTCTCACGATCTCCGGTGCACCGTATACCCAATTTATGTAACATTTCCAATGGTTTGAGTACAGATCGAAAATGCTGTTCAGTTGTTTTCGGTGCTATGGTAACCATACCATTCCACAGTGACACTATATCAGGAACATCATCCAAATACATGACGAATTCATAGTCAGGTTGTGGGGGGAAACGATGTTCTAGCTTCCATTTGTGGGTATCCAAATGTGAACCAGAGAATTCGTCTTCGAATATGATTTGCTGTGAACATGCCACCGGCTTACCGCCATTCATGACAGTTTCAGTGGTAAAACAATATTCAGGCATTCCGTCAGTATCACCTCCACTGTTATCGTCTGGATTAATAACTTCTGGTGTTGTACGGTTTTCATAACCGCGCACCACATAAACGCCATCATCGCCATCATAGACTAAGCCATTGTATAACACGCTTGTCCAATAATGAAAAGTATCACCAATTTTGAGTAGCGTTATTTCATCACGAAATGTCCAGCGTCCATTACTCGCCTTTACTATTTTTTGTTCCCAAGTGGCGTCCCAAGGGAAATCCATTTCTTTATCTAATTTCCCACGGAAAGTAAAGAATTTTATTCTGCCTTCTTCATCTGGTATTGATACGTCAAATCCTTTTGGAGAGTAGACAACGATTTTTACTGCCGGCATTTCATATGCTTTGACGTGCAAGTCAACACATAATGTCAACAATAACAAAAGTGATATTGAAGCCGAAAAAAATTGATTCGGTAACCAGTTTGACAAGCGCATGTTGTTGTGTTGTATTCAAACTACTGAATGTTTGATTATTTAATATCGTACTGTTGCTCACGCTGCCGATGAATATGAACTGATTCGTTGAATTTTAAATTCTTAAATATTTATGGAAAAAAAGCTCACACGGTTCTTATTATCTTTAAAGAAATTGAGAGTTTTATAGAGAACGAGAGGCAATGTTTTGTTTATTGTTTTCAGTTTGTCAAAAAATATATGTTTGTTGTCCAAAAGCATTTTTTATTTACGTTTGTTTTATTACACAAAACTTATATTAAAATGTTTATATTTGTCTTATTTAGTAGTTTTAAAATTTAAATTTTATTTAAAGTTAATATTTAATTAGTTCAAAAACTTTATAGAAGTACATTAAAATAACAACGCACAACCATGTTCAAAGTACGACAACTATTTGATGACTGTCATTCGCCTTCCTTCGTTATTTTATCATGTCCATGTCAGGGTTGCATTTTGAGTGAATATAAAGTGTGGTGAGTGTTGAGTGATCAGTAAATCCGTCCGCTTCTAGTTGTTCGTCCGTCATTTCCTACATGTATATATATATGCTGTAGATGTATCAAACTCTCCATGCATAGACCTAATGAATCGAATTTCATATAGTTATAAGTGATTCTTAGCAAACTTATACTTTTCGATTTCAGCATTTAAAATTTGATAGCCAGACGGGCAAGGCCTGGTGAATACAGCGGGCGAGGCAAAACTTTCCATCCACTATTTTCCAAATAGTTTTTAACCAACATTAGGCCGCGAGTTATCATGTTGGAAAAATACTATTTCGTGCCTAGTCGCATATTCTGGTCATTTTTCGGTCACTGCTCTCTTCAAACGAATCACATTTGACTCCAAGTGACTCCAATTGACTTCGAAACCCAAATTGACTCCAAAAGACTTCAAATAATTCCAATTGATTTAAAATTCCAATTGACTCCAAGTGACTGCATGTGACTTTAAGTGACGCCAAGGGTATTCAAGTGACTTCAAAACCTCAATTAACTCCAAATGACTTCAAGTGAATCCAAATAACTGCAAATCGCAATTGACTCCACTTCAAATGACTCCAATTGACTTCCAAACCTTAATTGACTCCAAAAGGCTTCATATGACTCCAATTGACTTCAAATTCCAAATAAAGTGACTCCAAACGTATTCAAGTGACTTCAAGTAACTTTAAAGTACTCATTATTTTGAAATCATAAGATTTACATTCCAATGATTTCAAAAAAAGTTTGCATTCCCTTGACTCCAAAAAAAAAATAACTATAGATAAAAAGTTTTATTTTGTCTTTTTTACCGCTCCCTGCTCATTACACTCTAACATTGGCAGGACTAAAGTTTTTGAACGCTATACAAAGTTTCAAATTACATATTTGGAAAACGTTTTTTTTTAATTTCTCTTATTAGAAATATCTTGCACCACTCTTTTATCTCACAGATGTTAACTGTTACCTCTGTATCGGGCGAAATTTTATAGCATTTGGTAGATTCTTCTCTACTACTACTATTATGGCATAACAGTCATAACTGCCTTAGACCGAGTTTTTTGCATTCATTCATGTTAAGGGACCTACAGTAGAAACAACAACCATTTTCGTAGTCATCTTTATTTATTTATAAATTATTAAATAATTAATAAAAAATTTCACTTCACTCAAATTGAATATACGCGCACGTAGTCAATGCGCATATCATCCCTTCCCAGCCACTGATTAATGTCACCCTTCACCGATTCCCAAAAATTCTTCATAACTTTTGGATCTGAGTTAGTCCATGGTTTTGGACTTTTCCATTCTTTAGGATCATCTTTGAAATCATTAAGACCACCAATGCCATAACCCAATGTAATATAAAATTCTTGATCGAATGGTGCAAAATAGGTGCCTTCCTCGAGCTTGCTCAGATTCGGTAAGGCTGTACCGTTCGCAGTACGTATTTCGCGTGGCGCATCTTCATAAAAATCTAATGTACAATATCCAATGCCATCAACAACGACTGTTATGGTTGAAAAGTCCCATATCAGTTCGTAGACGTGAAAATCATTACACCAATTTCCTACTGTAGATATATGACACATTTTTAAACTACGCCATGGTTCCTTGGCATTTACTATAATGCCGCCGTACAATTGTAAACCGGTAGCATTGACTCTCGAAAAAGCGATACGCATTTGTCCCGATTGATAGTCTTTCAAACCATATATGTTGGCAACGGGCTGAAGCCACAGCTGTGGAAATGCCCATTCGATGCACGGCAATTTGGCGCGTATTTCAATGCGACCATATTTGAAAGAGAATCTATTTTTTGAGGAGAATTGCGCTGATATAAAAGGTGGAATTATATCAGACTCAGCGGTGGGTTTGCGAAAACAATCCGTCTGGGGATTTCCAGTGCAACGTATACCTAAACCATGTTTCATTTCCAATGGTTTGAGTACAGACCGAAAATGCTGTTCAGTTGCTTTCGGTGCTATGGTAACCATACCATTCCACAATGACACTACATCAGGAACATCATCCAAATACATGACGAATTCATAATCGGGTTTTAGGGGGAAACGACGCTCTAGCTTCCATTTATGGGTATCCAAATGTGAACCAGAGAATTCGTCTTCGAATATGATTTGTTGTGAACATGGCACAGAGTTACCGCCATTCATGACAGTGTGTGAGGTAAAACAATATTCAGACATTCCGTCAGTATCATCACCGCTGCTATCATCAGGAATAACTTCTGGCGTTGTACGATTTTCGTAGCCGCGAACCACGTATATGAGATCATCGCTTTTATAGACCAAGCCATTGTATAACACGCTTACCCAATAATAAAAAGTATCACCAATTTTAAGTGGCGTTATTTCATCACGAAATGTCCAGCGTCCATTACTCGCTTTTAGTATTTTTTGCTCCCAAGTGGCTTCCGAAGGGAAATCTGTATCTTTATCTAATTTCCCACGGAAAGTAAACAATTTTATGCCCTCTTCATCTGATATTGATACCTCAAATCCTTTTGGAGAGTAGACAACGATTTTTGCTGCCGGCATTTCATATGCGTTAACATGCAAGTCAACACATAATATTAACAACAATAAATATGATATGGAAAACGTGAATAATTGATTCTGTAACCAGTTTGGCCAGCCCATTGTATTGCGTTGTGATCACTCGACCGAACTTTTGATTATTTAATTTCGTACTGTTGCTCACGCTGCGAATGAATATGAACTGAATGGAATAAGCTAAATCGTTGAATTTTAAATTATTATTTCGGGGAAAAAGCTCATGTGGTGCTTAATATCTTTAAAGAAATTGAGAGTCTGATAGAATTTTGGTAATCCCCACAAATCAAAAAACAATTTCGTACCTTGCGCATGCGTCAAGACATGATGACGGTTCTTGATGCTTGCGAGATGCAATGCTTTGTATCTAATGCAGTGATGGGGACACCCACATTATCACATTTTTTACCCTATGAATGCAAAGCATTGCGTTGATTGAGGAAGGAAGATAGATTAGTGGTAGGAGGAAAGAGGGAGAAAAAGTTGTGGACGTTTGTTTTAAATTTGGAAATGTCGTAAAAGTCAGGAAAAACTGTTGCAGGGAGCTTATTCCATATACGCGCGGTACGGCAGAGAAAGGAACTATGTCTGTAATGCGTGGTGCGTTGGGGTACCATATCCACGTGGAATGCATGACTGCCTGTTCGTGTAGTTCTGGTGAACACATGAACTGGTGGAATCAAATTCGCTATCACAGCGGAACATCTACCATGAAAATACCGGACGGAGAGAAAAATTATGTTCAATTTGACGTTCGCCAGTTTTACACTAAAAAAAAATTATTCAATTGTCGAAAATAAAAGATTTTTGTTGCTTTTTTCAATATTATAATTTTATTTTAACTTTTTCTTAAAAACATACAAATTTATAAGTATATATATTACAAAATTTATTAAACATGGTTTTAAGAAAAAATTACCTTAACGTTCAGCAAACTCATTTCTAATCGATATCTCCTCTGGATTCTTTAATGCGCAATAAAAAACTAAAATGAGTACCTTCTGCACTCGTCACATTATGCGATAACATACTTTACGCATTGTTTTTCACTTATTTTCCTATTCCTCATTGAATATTTTTCTCTTTGTATTTGTAAAAAATTGCGTTGCGATATCTTCCTTCAATAAGTGCTGAACAGCAACTGATTTGATTTGCTTTGCCGAAATGAAAACAAAACAATAGAGCGAACGCCCACGATCGAAAGCCACACGAAGAAGCTTATACGTCGCACAAGCATCATTTTGTTGCCTCTACACACGTGTTATGAGAATTTAAAATGTTCCCATCGCTGATCTAATGAATTGAAGTGTATATACAAAACTAATGGATCGAATTCCCTGTAGATGGATCAAACGTTGGGCCAAATTCCATATATGGGTGATTCTCAGCAAAACAACACAAATTTATTCTTAAAGTGAAAATTAGTCTGGGTCGTTTTCATTTTTTCGACTTTCTGTAGAGCTTATCACAAAAAGGTTGAAAAATATATTCAGACTAACTTGTGTAAAATAGTCACTAGTATTATGTGTTGATATATTTTAATGGAATCTCCTTCTGAAAACCAAGTGATTCTAGCAACGTATCGTCAAAGCTAATCCTGTAACCAAGTTCGCTATTAAAACTCACCCATTCTGTAAAAAGAGGGTACTACATCTATATCAACTCATATCTGACACTAGATATTTGTCCAAAATATAGGTCACCTCGGTGGCCAAGTGGTAGTGAGCTAGAAAGAAATCCCAGCGTCATCGGGTTTCGAGCGAATTTGGTGGCTTAGCGAGTAGGGGCTTCCTCGGGTTTGATACACTGGGAGAGAAACGA
This sequence comes from Toxonevra muliebris, assembly GCA_963691655.1. Taxonomy (NCBI): domain Eukaryota; kingdom Metazoa; phylum Arthropoda; class Insecta; order Diptera; family Pallopteridae; genus Toxonevra; species Toxonevra muliebris. Next base: position 75,913,986 of record OY829328.1, read on the forward strand.
ACCCACCAAAAAAAAAAATATTTTGCCTCTAGCGATTACCGTTCGCCAGAAATTCGCTAATCTCTCTTCCTCCTCTCGCTTTTAAATTCCCTCGTTTTCATTCCAGTATTCAGTCTCAGGACTTAACTTCCATGGCTTTGTAGAACCAGTCATTTGAACCTGCCAACAGCGTTAAACAAGCTCCTCTAACCGATCAATATCGAAGTCGAGTAGTTACTGATGCTATAGCGACTTAGGTTTCAGCTAAGCCCCCCAACTCGCATGCTTTTTATAAAGTTCAAACTTTTTGTCTTGTCTTTGTGTTTCTCAATAATGCTCAAGCTTGATTGTAAACAACGATTGCCCATAATCAATGAAATTATAAAATAAAATAAGAAAAACAAATAATAATAAATATAAAGCTCAATACTAAGAAATTCAAATAATTTTGCTGACTATTTTTTTAATCATTTTTCTTTATTTTATATATTATTAAATAATTAAAAAAAAAAAATTCACTTCACTCACGCTGCATACACGCGCACATAGTCAATGCGCATATCATCCCTTCCCAGCCACTGATTAATGTCACCCTTCACTGATTCCCAAAACTTTTTCATAGCCTTTGGATCTGAGTTAGTCCATGGTTTTGGATTTCTCCACTCCTTCGGATCATCTTTGAAATCATGAAGTCCCCCAATCCCATAACCCAATGTTATATAAAATTCTCGATCGAATGGCGCGAAAACTGTGCCTTCCGGCCAATGGAGCCGGCTCTCATTCGGTAAAGCTGTACCGTTCGCCGTACGAAATCTGTGTGGCGCATGAACAAAAACATCAAAACTACAATATTTAATGCCATCAACAAAAACATCTATGTAATACTCCATCCATTTCAATTCGTAAACGTGAAAATTATTACACAAATCTGCTACTAGAGGTATATGGCACATTTTTAAATTACGCCATGGCTCATTGGCATTTGCTATAAAGCCGCCGTACAACTGCAAACCGGTAGCGTTGACTCTCGAAAAAGCGATACGCATTTGCCCCGATTGATAGTCAATCACACCATATGTGTTCGCAACGGGCTGAAGTCACATCTGTGGCAATATGGCGCGTATTTCAATGCGACCATATTTGAAAGAGAATCTATTTTTTGTGGAGAATTGCGCTGATATAAAAGGTGGAAGTATGTTGTATTTGCTGGGACTACGAAAGCAATCATACGTTCCGCGATTTCCAGTGCAGCGAATGCCAAAATCATAGTCCATTTCCAATGGTTTGAGCGCTGCTCGAAAATGATGTTCGGTTGTTTTCGGTGCTTTGGTAACCATACCATTCCACAATGCCACTATATCAGGAACATCATCCAAATACATGGCGAATTCGCAGTCGGGTTCTGTGGGGAAACGATGTTCTAGCTTCCATTTATGAGTATCCAAATATAAACCCGAGAATTCGTCTTCAAATATGATTTGTTCGGAACATGCCGCCGGTTTACCGCCATTCATAACAGTCCATGTGAAATCACAAATGTCAGATATTACGACAACAGTGACACCATCGTTACATCTGCATTAATAACTTCTGGCGCTGTACGATTTTCGTAGCCGCGCACCACATAAACGGGGTCATCACCATTATAAATCAAGCCATTGTATAACACGCTTATCCAGTAATAAAAAGTATCACCAATTTTAAGCTGCGTTATTTCATCATGAAATGTCCAGCGTCCATTTTTTGCCTTTACAATTTTTTCATTCCAAGTGGTATGCCGAGGGGCATCCGAATCTTTATCTAATTTCCCACGAAAAGTGAAGAATTTTATGCCCTCTTCATCTGGTATTGATACCTCAAATCCTTTCGGATAGTAGGCAATGATTTCTGCTGCTTGCTTCGGGAAAAAGCTCGTACAGTTCTGGTTCTCTTTAAAGAAATCGAGAGTATAATAGAATTTTAGTAATCCCCACCAAATCACAGAACAAAATTATGACTCGCGCTTATGCCAAAACATTCAACTATTGATGAAGTTCGTTGCTTTTTGTTACTTGCAATGTTTTGTTTATTATTTTCAATTTGCCAAAAAATGTGTTCTTGCTGTCATAAAACTGTTGATTGAAAAAAAAACTCGTCGACCAACTAGAGCTCAGAATTGTTGTGATGACGTAGTGCTTGATGCGCAGTACAAAAATTGTTTGAACAGGACAAGGCGTAATCGTGTTTCTTGTTGTATACCATATTTTCGTACTACTGCTAAGCGCACCATTTGGTAAGGCCTGGTTTTTCCAGAGTCAGTCGTCCTCTTCTGCGGGTTCCACCATTGTGGTTCGGGAGCGTTTTCTACCATTCGCTCAGCATGCCGTAGCTAACGAATCTGCGGTACTTCAGGTGACGGTCGTAACCTAGCACCTCTTTTTGGGACTTTTATGTTCTATGGAATTAAAAAGCACGGTTGTATTTTTCCTTTTGCTGTTCAGCTGATCCTAGTTGCTTCACTTTATTATTGCTCCATATGTAAGATGGAAGGGAATAAAATTCATGCTCGGGCTTTTGCGTTTAGTTTAAATACAGGGAGTGGGTGAAGGGTTGCCGAAAAAAAGAAAATATTTAACTTTTTATAACGACCAATTTTACCTCAGATGTCATAGTTGTAGGACCTTAAAATAATATGCTGACTCACCGATTTTAATCAGCTCACTATTGTGACCTTCAACTCTCCGAAGAAGAAATTTCGACATGGCAGTCTACTTGTTGATCTAAGCTTCTGCAATCAGGAATTTAAAAAACAAAAAATCATATCGTCATTTTAATCTCGAAATGCCAATTTTTTACAGTGAAACTTCTTTAGCGAGGATAAATCGAAAATTTTGCAACGGAAATCGCGTTGTTGTTGCACTCATACGAAACTAATAAGAAACAATGTTGTTATATTGTTGCTAGTGTTTAGCGAACGAGGTATATAGGGGATCGGGAACATACAATCATGCAGAGAGTCGACTTCTCGCAGTTTTATCTCATGTGCTTTAGTGAGAGCATATAGCTGAAATTTCCTTTCATGTGTTATATAAGTGTGCTACGTCATGTTTGTGCGGATATATGTAGAGAGTATCAACAGAAAAAAGCTTTAGAAAATAGAAAGAGGAAGAGTGCAAAAGTTTCAACAACAACAGTCACGTGAAAATTCGCGTTTTTGTTGCACTCTAACAAAACCTTTGAATCCTGTTATGCGAAATGTGTTTTCATCATCATTTCCTGTATCTCACACTAGAGCATTGGGCCTCATGTATGTAAATGTATTTTAGTTTATTTAATTCTTTTTAAATTAACAACAAATTTTTTAATTTTTATCTGCCGGAATCCGGAATCTCAAGTACATAAGTAAATAAGTATGCTGCAATTTAAAAAGTTCAACTATCAACAACAATAATATTTATCACCAATGAGTAGAATAATCACAAACAGCAGCAACAGCAGTAGCAAAACAAAAAGAACAACAAGAACAACAGCAACATCAACGACAAAAGCCAAAGCAGCAAGATCATGAACGTATCGTAAATTTTGTAAATAGTTCAACCATTTTTTTCTCCATTTGTTTTTTTTTTGTTCTTCTTTATGGCATATAAATTCCGATTGTAAAGTGTCAAAAGCACAAAAACAACAATTTGACTCAAGCGTTGTCGTTGTTGTCATTGTCATTGTTGTTGTTGTTGTTTTTATTTGCTGTGCAATTTTTTGGCGCATTGTGCATTAAGAATACAACAAAAACCAAAAAATTTATATATACATGCATACATGCATAAAGCATAGGCATGTGGTATGTGTGGCATAAAAGTGAATATGTTTTTTTGTTGTTGTTTTTTTTTATTGCAGCATGCAACGCATACAAATGAACATACTTATACACACACAACAGGGTGCATTTCGTTTATGTATTTGTATTTGGCTCATCGTCAATTGCATGCATTGTGTATATACATATATGTATGTATGTGTGTATATTGCATGTATGCGTGTAATACAATACAACAACCAACAATAACAACAAAATATAAATGAATGAAAGCTTCGTTAAACCTCTTTGATTTATACATTTATAGTAGTTTGTAGCTTCAATTTCAGCTGCAGCCCTAGCTCCAGCACTCTACTATAGACATTAACATCTACGCAGTGGTAACAGAATTCGCATTGCAGGTCATTGTCTTCCATGTCACACATACATACATACCATACATATGTGCATACATATCAATAGGTAAGCAATCAGACAAATAGTTATACAGACACGCAGACAAATAGATTGATAGTTAGATAGATAAATAACTAAATGAGCATTTGTTACTTACGTTTGTATTTTTGAGCCTTCTGTACTCAGCTATAGATTGCCGCAGCTGAATGGAGCAAAGTCCGTTGTAGGAAAAAATCGCCTCTTAACTCTAATTTGAGAGTTTTTCCACTAATTTTTTTGTAGCTCCTTGAATATTTTGTAGTTTTTAGGAAAAATTTAATAAAGTTCTTTAAGTAAATTCAAGAAATTTGGAATAAACTTTTGATGTGATAATATCTTTACTTGGGGCTGAAGGAAATTTTATAGAAGAGTGCATTGGTAGGAATTAAAATCAAATGTCACGTTGCACAGTGGAAGGGGGGAATGGGGGAGTAAATTTGAAAAGAAGGCAAAGGACTTTCACAATACATTAATACAAACTTTTTTAGTGTCTCTCAGCGAAAAAAAAGGAAAATATTAATTTTTTTGCAATCATGTTGTATGGGAGGTAGGCGTGGTCATGGGCGGATTTTTTTTATTTTTGCACCCTGACATTGTATTAATATAAGCAACTCCTATATAAAAATTTGTAACTCTACGACGACTGCTTCTATTTTTGTCCTCTTTTTATATGAAGTTCAACCACTGTGCGTCGGTGCCGTATTAGGTTACATATTTTAAATGAGTGTTTTATTATATATTTTACTTTAAGCCTAAAAGTATGCAACACATAATTCCTTTATCAAAAACGATTGTGGAATATACTTACACATCAATGGAATAGCCGATCACATCAAAATTTTAACTTTTTTGTATTGTTTTATTGCATAGTTTATTCTTTCCTAATTGGAATTGTAAAATAATATCAACAATACGCGATGTAGACGTGCAAAAACCGAAAAAAAATTTTAAAAAATCCATGGTTGCATTTTTTGGAACATAAAAACGAAAACTTTTATAATGAAGTAAACAACAATTTGTAAAATATGTTATCACATCATGTGACGAGTGCAGAAGGGACTCATTTTAGTTTTTTTCCATTTTCAATATTTTCATTAATTGAGAAAGCAGCACGATTCGAATTTCAAATACCACAATCTTTACTGCCAGTCAATGAAAGTCAATAGAATTCAAAATAGTTAAATCAGAGATTGTAAAGAAATGTCGTGCTTCACTGATGGCCATTGAGTCACTCTCTGCTGAGTTCCTGGACATAGCATTATTGAAGGGAACGAAATTGCAGATGAAATGGCCAGAAGAGGCTCTGATATGGACATAAACGAGGCGGATACCTCTATACAATCTCCGATTTGTGAACTATTTAAGAGAATAGACGAGTACACTATCGCGGTGTCAAATGACGCTTGGACTAACCTAAATGACAATGTAGTTTCACGGGCCCTATGGCCAATGTTAGATAGATAGAAGACAAATGTCCTCTTAGGGCAAAAAAAAAATCTGCAGTACGTCTGCTCACATGAGTCATAAATGGACATTGTGCTATTGCACCAATGTTCCAACGAGCGGATTGTGCAGAAGTTGTCATGATGAAGGAGAGACAGAATCGATTCTTTACTTTCTATGTCAATGTGCAAGGCTGCAGATGAGTAGACTCCAATGCTTGGGGTCGCACCATTTCATTAGTCTAACAGAGATAACGAAAATGGAACTATTGGATCTTCTTACCTTTATCCGGAGAACTAAATGGTTCAATAGAGACATCACCTGGACCGCTGACGGAAAACATGGCTAGAGACGTACCTTCTCCTGGTAACTAAGTGAGACTAATCACACGGGATAATTAAGTCTTGACATGGAAGTGCGGGTGTATATATGTATATATATATTCGCATTCGCTTTCCAAACCTAACCTAACCTTACCTAACTTAACCTAACCTTTAGTCTGAATTCAGTCTGAGTTTATAACTGAATTGGATCTGAATTCGAGTTTGAGTTTTTCTCTGCATTTTTGGCTGATTTTTGTTCGAATTTCTGTATAAGTTTTGATCTGAATTTGGTTTGGCATTGATTTAAATTTTTGTTTTATTTTTTTTACTATTTTAATTCTAAATTTTGGACTAAATTTGGTTTAAATTTTGGTTTGAATTTTAGTTTAAGTTTTGCATATCCAAGAATTCAGTCTAAATTTTAAGATATATTTGGGCCTGAGTTTTGTTTTAATTTTGGCGTAAGTTTTAGTCCAATTTATATCTAATTTTTTGTCTGATATTTGGTTTAGTTTAGCACTAAATTCGATGGAATTTTCAGTCTAATTTTTGGTTTTGTTTTTTTTGTGTGCTTTCCTGATTTTTCGGTTTGAATTTAATTTAAGTTTTAATCTGAATTTGGTCTAAGTTTTGATATGAATTTGAGTTAGAGTTTTGGTTTGAATTTCTGGTTGATTTTTTGGTTTAGATTTGGTCGGAATTGTAGAATAACTTTTGGCCTGAATTTAGTTTGATTTTGATCTGAATTTTTGTATTATTTTTGGACTATTTTAGTTCCAAGTTTTGGTCTGAATTCGGTCTAAGTGTCGACCGAAATTTTATGTCTAAGTTTTAGTCTGAATTTAGTTTAAGATTCGACCGAAATTTTACTTTGAATTTTGATCTGAATTTTGTCCGATTTTGCTTTGAGTTTTTGTCGGTATTTTTGTTTGAATTTCGGTGTGAACTCTAACTATTTTTAGGATTTTAAATTTTGATTTTTTTTGTTTTATATGTATTTATTCTGGGGTATGTTTAAAAGTTTTTTTTTATAATTTCTGGCCTGATTTCTTTTTTTATAAATTTTGGTCTAGTTATTAGTCTGATAAGTCACCTATAATTTAGATGAAATCAGCCCTCCCCAAAACCCAAATCGCTGACCCATCACTGTATTCAAATTTAATTTACTTCACATTCTTATAAATATCTACTTTCTATATAAATATTCATTAAATTTCATTTAACATACAACACGCTTAAAATCATTGACTTGAATAAATGCTTAGTGAAAATATTTTACACCTCAATACATCAATAACCGTAAATCAATTAGGATATTTACATCAACAATATCTTCCATAAACAATACATTTACATATACATGCATACATAAATGTGTGCAAGGAAGTATATACATAAATACATATAAACACATTTGGGTATTATGCAATAGAGCAAATTGTATTACAATAGTTATCGATCATAATTGAAAGGGATGATGAAGTTGCAGCACACAAATGTTGCATGTTGTAAATACTCAGCAATAATTAAGCAAAAACCATTTAGCCAAATGATGTGGACAAGTAAACATAAAATGATTATAATGAATGCATTTTGATAATTAATAGTTACAGCTCTCAAGCTCTGCTTATGTGCAATTAGAGGATAAGAAGGATGAGACGGAGCAAGAATAGAAGGTGAAGATTTTGTCACTAACTGATAGTAACATAAACTAATTGCAGGTACTCATCGTTTATTATTGGGTGTTTAATTGAAACTGAATTTGTTGTTGAGGTTTGCTATTGCTGCTTCTGCAGTTTTTAAATTAAATTTGATGTTATTATGGATAATAGTAATAGCATGTAAGTTATATTTTCTATAATTTATTTATCCTTCTAATTATGCTCTCAACTTAGCGTTTCATTAGCTCTCAGAATAAAATAAAGAGCCTCTTATAAATCATTAGTATTCTCATCAACATTAATTTAAAAATGAAACAAAACATGATCCTGAATATGAATCTGAACATCAACGGAACCTTAACATGAACCTGAATACGAACCTAAATATGAACGTAAACTAGAACCTGAACTTGTACCTAAACATGAACCAGAACCTGAACATAAACCTGAACATAAACCGGAACGTAGACGTAATTCTGAACCTGAAAATGAAGCTGAATGTAAACCAGGACCTGAACATGACTCTGAGTATAGACTGGAACTTGAACATAATTTTGAACCTGAACATGACCCTGAAGATGAACCTGAACATGAACTGGAACATGAACCTAAACCAGAACACGAAAATGAACCTAAATATGAACCTGAACATGAACCTGAACAGGAACCTAAACATAAATCTGAGCGTGAACCCAAACATGAGCCTGAACATGAACCTGAACGTGAACCTGAACATGAATTTGAACATGAACCCGAACATGAACTTGAACCCGAACATGAACTTGAACCCGAAAATGAACTTGAACCCGAACATGAACTTGAACCCGAACATGAACTTGAACCCGAACATGAACCTACACATGAAACTGAACATGAACCTGAACATGAACCTGAACCCGAACATGAACCTACACATGAATCTGAACATTGAACTGAGCCTTGAACTGGAACTGAAACTAAACCTGAACGTGAACATGAGGATGAACTTGAAGCTGAACATGAATTTGAAAACAAATCTGAACATAAATTTAAACATAACTCCGAACATGAATCTGAACACTAATTTGAATATGAACAAGGACTTGAAAATGAGCTTGAATCTAAACATGAAAATGAAGCTAAGCTCGAACATGAATCTAAAAATGAACCAGAACATGAACCTGAACCTGAACATGAACATGAGCCTGCACATGAACCTGAACATGCACCTGAGCATAAACCTAAAGTTGAACCTGATCATGTACCTGAATAAGAATCTGAACATGAACCTGAACTTGAACCTAGAACTGGAACTGAACCGGAACCTGAACTTGAACCTGAAAATGAACTGGAACTGGAACTGAACCTGAAACTGAACTTGAACCTGAACATTAACCTGAACATGAGCATGAACTTGACCTGAACATGAACCTGAACATAAATTTGAAAACAAATCTTGAATCTAAACATGAAAATTAAGCTAATTTCGAACATTAACCAAAACATTTATATGAAAATGAATCTGAGTCCATGACTGAACCTGATCCTGAGTTTGAGCTTAAGATTAACCTTGAACCCAACCCTAACCAGTGACCTGGACCAGAGCTTGTAATATAATCATGATCATCAAATTGCACATAAACCTAAATATTTACAAATCCCAATCTGAATATGAATTTAAATGCAAGGTTCAGCCCAAACCTGAGCCTAAGAGCTTAAGCCAGAGCCTGAAGCTAATATATATCTTGATTTTAAATCTGTACCTGAATTTATAATATAAACATGATTATGAGCCTGAACATGATCCTAAACTTGAACCTGAAAATTAACTTAAGCAGTAAGAAGCGCAACTAGAAACAAAAGTGGGTGGAAGAAGGGAAGGTGGTAAGTAAGCTTCGGGGTATTTCCCCACGTACAAATTTATAATACTTTGAAAAAAGGACTCCTTATGTCTCATCCCCCCAAGGACTCAGGCACAGAAAACTAACCTGATTATGAGAATGAAATTTTAGTTCGTAAATCTATAACAAATCAATTTGTGGGCATGACACTATCTATTGTCTATTTTTGATTAAATAGAATTTTACTCAAATATTTTGATATTCAATTAATCGTAAAAATACAAAATTCCAACTAAAACGACATTTTAATTTGAATGTTTTATTTCATTTAGATTTTTTTTTATTTGCCAAAAAATAAAAACATCAATTAAAACTCATGCAACATTGATTAGGCTTACACACACATACATACACAATTAGCCCATGAAAAATATACACATTTTTATCAATGTAAATTGTTTTATTGAGTTTGAGTCTTACTGTAAAAATACTTGGATTTATTTTGGGAACTAATTCGAATCTGTTTTCATGTGTGTGTGTGTTTTTTTTAACGTTTTTGTTATTGTATATTTTAATAAAATTGCATTTAACCGCGTCATTAAATTTGCATCACACTTTTACAGCATATGCTGCGTTTCTATTTTGTTTAGTTTTATTTGTTGTTTTTTTTTTTTTTGTTTGTTTATTTTTGCAGAAAAATATCAAAATCGTAGGAAATACTTTTTAGTTAGCTTATTTTATTTTCGAATGAATTTTGAAATGGATATGTGTGTAGAATAGGAATTGTAAAAACAAAATACTGAAAAAAAATCCTATGCAATTTTTTACATAAATTGATGTGCATGTGTAGAAAGAATTTAGTTTATTTTTTTATTTTTTTGTAGTTATTTATCGCAACAGGCAAAACTGAATAGCATAAATATTTCACCAACAATGATCAATATGTAGAAATGCTAGCTGCACGTGTGTTTATGATAGATAGATAGGATAGTTGGTTGAATGGATAGATAGATAAATATAGCTTTTAATATTTGTTTACTTGTTTAGAGTTGGAACTTTAATTGATGTTATAAATTTAACAAAAATATTTTTAAAAATGGTTAGAAATTAAATACACATAAATAAATCTTTTTTTTTATATTTCAGAATATTTCAATAATTTCTTCTTTTCTAATTTTTTGTTGTAAACAGTAGCTGAAAAAGATATTTCCAGGGTTTTCTAAATGTTTTCTAGTAGTTGATCTTGTTGATTATCCTTTCTGATGGCTGTTTGCAATGGATAATTTAGAAATTCTGAACGAACCGAATTGTGCCTGAGATTCGTGGAATTTTTGACCTGAAACAATGCGAAAAGCTTTAATTCCAATTGCGATTCGAATTTTCCGAATTAAAATCTAGTAAAATGATTTCTTCAAACCAGAATTAAATCGTAAGTTTAAGAGAAATTAGTCTAGGCAGACCCAGGCCTGTTTATAATTTTTTTAGTATTGACTTGTTTTCCAATCCGATTTTAGGGATTGATTTTTATCTTAACTTAAGTGTGCTATAAATTTTAAACTGAATTTTTGGTCTTAACTGTGGCTTGATTTTCGACCCGAATTTAATCTTTTCTTGTTCTGAGTTTTTGTCTGATTTTTTGATTGAATTTTTTTTTTTTTGTTTTAGTGCGATTTTTGGTATAAATTTTTTATTAATTTTTTATTTGAACTTGGTCTCCTTTTGGTTTGAGTTTTGGTCTATTTTCAGTGTGAGTTTTGAACTGAATTTTTGAGCTGAATACGATCTAAGTCTGGTTTATTTTAGCTTGATTTTAAGACAAAATTTTAATTTGAACTAAGGTTTAACTTTTAATCTGAATTTGGTTTCCTTTTGGGTATAAATTTTTGTTGGTTTTTAATGTGAATTTTGGTCTGCATTTTAGTCTAAATATTGGTCTGAGTTTTGAACTGGATTTTGAACTAAATTTTGATTTAGTTTAGCCTTATTTTGATCTGATTTAGTGTAACTTTAGGATTGAATATCAGAACCAAATATGATTTCATTTTCCATCTGAATTTGGTCTAAATTTGGGCTGATTTGAAGCTGAAATTTGTCTACATTTAGATCTATTTTTAAAGTGACAATCTTCGGTCTGGGTTTGGGTCTAAGTTTGATCCAGATTTTAGTCTGAGTTTTTAGGTGAATTTTCGCCTGATTATTGGTATGAACTGGCTGTCCTTTAAGTCTGACAATTGGTCTGATTCTTGGTCTACATTGAGTATAAATTCCGGCATAAATTTTGGTCTAATTTTTGGTTTGAATTTTGATGAAATTATTGGTTTGAATTTTGATGAAATTTTTGGCAAATTCTTGGTCTTAGTTTTATCTAAATTAAGTATATATTTCGGCATAAATTTTGGTATAAGTTTTGGTTTGAATAGAGATGAAATTTTCGGCCGATCTTTGATCTCAATTTTATCTAATTTGTGTATTGGCCAATTCTTAGTCTTAGTTTTATCTAAATTGAGTATAAATTTAGGCATAAGTTTTGGTCTAATTTTTGGTTCCAATATTGATGAAATTTTAGACCGATTCTTGCTCTCAATCGAATTTAAATTGAGCATATGTTTTAATTTAATTTTTTATTTGAGTTTTGGTCTACTTTTTGGTTCGAATTTTGATGAAATTTTTAGCCGATTTTATTTAAAGTTGAATTTAAATTTTGGTCTAATTTTTGGTTTGAATTCTGAATTCATAAATTTTGGTCAAATTTTTTATTTGAATTTAGATGAAATTTTTGGCTGATTCTTGGTCTCAGTTTTATCTAAATTGAATATAAATTTCGGCATAAGTTTTGGTCTAATTTTTTATTTGAATTTTAGTCTAAATTTTGATGAAATTTTTGGCCGATTCTCGGTCTCAATTTTATCTAAGTTGAATATAAATTTCGTCATACAATAAATTTTGGTCTAATTTTTGATTTGCATTTTGGTCTAATTTTTTATTTGAATTTTGAAATTTTTGGCTCATTCTTGGTCTCAATTTTATCTTTATGTAGTTACCTCACTCTCATAGCCAGCTGATGATATTGAATAAGTGTACCTAAATAATTTCATAATTCATGAAAAAGGAAATTAAATTTTTGCAAAATATTAACACAATTATAAAGTAGAAATTTGTAAGGACTAAAAGCACCAGCCACAACAAACTTAAAGTAATTTAAAATTGTGAAAAAAAAACTAAATTTCTGTTGAATAGAAAACAAAACAGAAAAACGAAACGAAAGCATAATTTATTTAGTTTTTCAACTACATATAAATGCATACATACCTGTACACAAACAAACACACACCTACACATGCTCGTTATAATTTGCATCCGTTTATGCATTTTAACAAGTTCAACTTTTACATTAAATCAAGAAAGTACATGCATATAAAACTATATAAAAGTAAGTAATATTTGTATGGATGTGTGAGCGTGCGTGTGTGTGTGTGTAAGAAAAAAAGTAGTTTCAAAATAATTTGTCCCTTTTATGACATTTTAATCGATTACGTTGGTGCAAAAGTTAAGCCAACTTTGGTGTATGCTATAGCTAGATTCACATACACAGAAATCTGTAGGTATATTTTTATATGTATAAGTAAAAAATATGCAAGTATGTGTATTTCACACACATACATTTACATAAAACGCATAAGTGATAGAGTTAACTGTAGACGTTATGGTAGAAAAGTGTTGAAAAATTTCCAAGTTGCTGGCAGTTGCGTGTACTATCTACCTAGCTATATATGCGAATAGATATGTATAACTTTATATGTAGGTTTGCTATGCTCAAAAGTATGCTATGAATTTTTGCTTTACATGCATGTATGTGAGCTATTCGTATGTTTGTATGTGTGTGTGTGTGTGTGTTTGCATTGCTGTATGCATTTTTGAAACGTGCTTTAATAAATCATGCACTGTCACGCTTCCAAACACTCATATAACGTTTCAGATATTTCTATGCTATATGAACATACTCACACACACACACCTACAAAAAAGGAAGGATATCACACATTTACTACCCACATACATATGCATTTATTCTCAACATTCTCTCACATGCTCTTTCATTTTAAGTGGCAATACGACACTCGATGTAGCGCACAACCATGTACCAATTGTACTAGTACGTAAGTAAGTAAGTAGCTTCTCAGTTTCGTCCTTTTTACCCGCTGCTTCCTACTTTTCCCTAAAAAAAAAACACTAGTTAGTTCTACTACACACTTACGTATACATTTCCATTGAAAGTTTTCTAAACACTTTTCCACCAAAAAAACATAAAAAAACAACAACCAAACAAAAACTTACTGAAGTTACGTTTTTTTTTTCTTGCAGTCTTCTCTCTTCCTTCTCTTTTTCTATTTCTTGATATATAAAAGTTTTCACTTAAATAAGAAATTATTCTTTAGGGCGTATTTATGTATATATATATATATATATGTGTGTTAGTGCGTGCATCTATAAATGCATATGTATGCGTGTGTGTTTGAGACATCTTTTCTTCCACACATACCAATGCAAAACAACGATGTAGCTACACATTAAAGTGTCACTTTGTGCTTCCTTTGATGATGACATTCATAAAGTTATTCTTTACTTTACAAACATATATATTAAGTTTTTATTTTCTCACTGTCTCTCTCTCTATACCTTTTCTCCTTCTCTCTTTTTCTCTGGCATTTTAATGCTTGAGAAGTGTTACAAGAAAATTATTTAGCTTAAAGTTTTGCAAACTCATTAAACTGCTGCTGATAAAGTAAACACTTAAGTATTTAAATAAACTAAATGCTATTGTTTAATTTCATTTTTGTGCTTTCGTTTTTGGTTTTGGTTAAGCAATAAAAACAGCACATTGTTAAGAAGCGAGAGAGCACTTCATTGAGATCCTTAGCCTACATTTAGTACTGAAATTATCACTACCTAGCCTAAAGTAACGTCCGCCCTAAATAGGATTAACACTGTCCCTACATTTACTTCAGAAACAATAGGAGGAATTTAAATTTCCAAATATAACAAATAATGGGTCAAGATAGAATCTTAAACTGTGTTCTCAACAAGCCGTGAAACTTCTTACATCAATCACAAACACAATTTGGAGAAACGAAAAGCTTGTAGATGACTGATTAGATAGTAGAAATAAATTTTACCGCATTGCCGAAATTGTATCAGCATATTGTTCAGGTTCATTTTAAAGTTCGTATTCATGTTAAGGTTTATGGTAAGGTTCATGTTCAGGTTAATGTTCAGGTTCATGTTCAGGTTCATAGTCATGTTTATGTTCAGGTACAAGTTCAGATTCATGTTCAGGTTCAGATTCATGTTCAGGTTCAGATTCATGTTCAAGTTTAGGTTGAAGTTCAGGTTCAAGTTCAGGTTCAAGTTCAGGTTCATGTTCATAGTCATGTTCATGTTCATGTTCAGGTACAGGTTCAGATTCATGTTCATGTTCAGGTTCAGATTCAGATTCAAGTTCAGGTTCAAATTCATACTCAGGTTCAAGTTTTAGTTCAGGTTCGGGTTCACGATCAGATTCAGGTTCATGTTCAGGTTAATGTATAAGTTCAGGTTCATGTATTGGTTCAGGTTCAAGTTTAGGCTTAGGCTCAAATTCAGATTCAGGTCCATGTTCAGGTTCCTGTTCATGTTCAGGTTCATTTTTAAGTTCAGGTTCATGTTCAGGTTCATGCTCATGTTCATGTTCAGGTACAGGTTCAGATTCATGTTCAGGTTCAAGTTCATACTCAGGTTAAGGCTCATGTTTAGGCTCAAGTTCAAGTTCAGGTTCGGGTTCACCATCAGATTCAGGTTCATGTTCAGGTTAATGTATAGGTTCAGGTTCATGTATTGTTTCAGGTTCAAGTTCAGGCTTAGGCTCAAATTCAGGTTCAGGTCCCTGCTCAGGTTTCTGTTCATGTTCATGTTCATGTTCATGTTCATGTTCATGTCCATGTCCATGTCCATGTCCATGTCCATGTCCATGTCCATGTTCATGTTCATGTTCATGTTCATGTTCACGTTCATGTTCAGGTTCATGTTTAGGCTCAGGTAAAAGTTCAAGTTCAGTTTCAGGTTCGGGTTCACGATGAGATTCAGGTTCATGTTCTGGTTAATGTAAAGGTCAGGTTCATATATTGGTCTAGATTCAAGTTCAGGCTTAGGCTCAAATTCAGGTTCAGGTCCATGTTCATTTTTAAGTTCAGGTTAATGTTCATGTTCAGGTTCATGTTCATGTTCAGGTTCATATTCCGGTTCATTTTTAGGACCAGCATCATGTTGAGGTTCAGAGATTATGTTCATACTTAGGTTTATGTTTAGATTCATGTTCAGTCTTATATTCAGGTTCAAGTGGAGGTTCATATTCAGTTTCATATTCAGATTCATAATACTATTTTAAATTTTCTTAGAGGTTTTTCACAACCTAAAAAAAATTTTTACATATGCCCACAACTTAAACCCTGTATTTTAGTAACAGTGTCTCGTTACTTTGTTGCATTTTCATGTTTGGCCACATTTTTTCTTTTGTTGGAACTGGCTGCTGTGATTATAGCAGCATACGATCCGTCAACAAGAGGAGATTACATGCGCAAGCACGTGATATGCATGCATGTTTATTTCGTGAGTATGTATGTATGTATGAATGTGTGAATTGCATATAAGAAACGTGTATTGCATGCAACACCATAAAATAATATAAGTAAAAATCTTTTTTGTATGAAATTTAAATTTTTATTATTTTGTTGAAGATTTATACTTATTTATAATATTTAATTTAATAAAAAATTTAAAAGAAAACTTTAGCTGAATAATTGCATATAAATAATTATTTTTAAATAACAAAACTGACTTGCTTTGGATCAGAATAGTTTGCTTCGTTAAATTATTGACCTAATTTTAACTAGATTCAGAAAAATAATTAAAATAAAATAAAAGTTTTTTTTTTTATTTCAGTTAAAAAATTTATGAATTTGAGATTCGTTTAGTGTATGAGTTGAAAAACTGAGAGCCTGTATTTCTTTTTAGTTTATAAATTAGCCGTCTTAAAAATTTATAACTTTATGCTAATTTCTTGGCAAATTTCTATACGTATACACACTCACTCACTCACACACACGAAGTTCTTTATACTCTGTTATCCTTTCGCTAAAATAATGTGCTAAATTTTCTGCTTCATTTATTTTTACTGCTTACTTATATTGCGTACTATTTTTTTTTTTTTTTTCTAAATGAAAACACATAAATATAGGTTGAATTTTTTTTTTATTAAATCTAATAATTTCAGTGTCTAGCCATCATCATTAAATAATATGATAATTCCAAATGGAAAGTTAAATTCAAATCACGTTTTTATAGAAATTCATTTGTTCTTAGCTTGCAAAGGCTTTTAATGTTATAAATGGTTTATAATAAAAATAAGACTGTAATTGCAAATTTTTTATCTTTAGACATATAAAGTGAACAGATAAGTACACAATTAGAATAAAAAAAAAAAACAAGTGAAGTTAACATAGAAATTAGTTTTGTTATTTAATAAATATTTATGCAAAAGCAGAAATATTTTTATTTAAATATAATTTTAAAATTGTTCGATTGCAAATGGCACGTAATCTAATTAACATTATCACGATTGAAAAACCTTAAGGACTAACATTCTGCCACTGACTCTGGGTTTTAATCTGATTCTAATCAACGACCCTCTATAATCAATTCGGATTATATTGACCTAAAGAATAAATCAATTTCCTTCACTCTTTTTTACAATTCCCAAATTCTCTCTTTGCACTACTAAATGAATGCATACACAAAATTTTAATCTAAAAATAAACATACGTGCTTCATTTATGAATCTCATATTTACAATAAATTTTACTTATAGAAATAAAGCAATAAAGTGAGTATATAAAATATTTACTGATTTACCTATACAAATCAATGTGACTATCTTTGTATGTAGATTTATGTCCTATATTACATGAAATGAAATTATAAAACAAAGAAAATGACATAATTTGTTTGTGTTGTCCATACTTTTATTTTTATATACTTGTATATACTAAACTATATTGAATATTTTGGAAATTGCTTTTATGGTATATTATGCAAATGAAGTGTTTTATTAAGATTGATTCAGTTGGTAATAAAATAGTCTAAGGCTTAATTTTTGCTGTCAAAAATGTAAATAAATGAGTGTATATTGTATGATGTATATCTAAACACATCCACACATACATATATTCATATATATAGATATAAACAAATCTGCATACTTTTGAACAATATTTTCTTAAAATCTATTAAAACGTTCAGGATTTCTACTGCATATACAATTTATATGTATTATACATATTTACAGATATTTGTATGTATATGGGGAACACAAACATATGCAACTAAAAATACTTTAATTTTTTTTAAATTAAATTTACGAGTTAAATTGAATACTTAAATTTCTACAGTTTGGTAAATTTCTTGAAAATTAATTGCAATTGAATGTCACTCATACGCACTGGTGTACTATTCAGTGCAAAAAATTAATTAAATCCAGTCAAAATTCAGAAAGAAATTCAGACTCAAATTAAACCAAATTCAGACACAAATTCAGAACAAAATTCAAATGAAATTGCAGACCAAAAATCGGCCTTAAAAAAATACTAAAAATAAGACTAAAAATCAGACCAAATTTAGACTAAAAATCAGACCTGCACTCAAACCCGAATCTGACCAAAAATCAAACCAAACTCTAGACTAAAAATCAAATCATAAATATAGACCATAAATCTGGTCAAAATTCAGAAAAAAATTCAGATATAAATTAAACCAAATTCAGACCCAAATTCATTATCAAAATTCAGATCAAATTGCAGACCAAAAATCAAATCTAAAACCGGACTAAAAATCAAACAAATATCAAACCAAATTTAGACGAAAAATCATACCAAAAGTCAGTTCTAATTCTGACCAAAAACCTAACCAAAGTCCAGACTAAAAATCACATCATAAATACAGACCAAGAATCAGGTCCAAAACAAATTCAGTTTAAAAATTTGTCCAAAAATTAAGACTGCAATTTAAACCAAATCTGGCTAAAAATCTAACAGAAATTCAGACTGAAAATTAGACCAAAATTTGGTTCAAAATTCAGATCAAAATTGAGGCTGAAAATCAGACCAAATTCAGACCAAAATTTAAACCAAATTCAGACCAGAATTTAGAACAAATTGAGCACAAAATTTATACCGAAAATCGGAACAAATTCAGATCAAAATTTGGAACGAAAATCAGACCAAATTCTGTTCAAAACTAAAGCCGAAATTCAGAAAAACTTCAGACCAAAATTTAAACCAAATTCAGTCCAAAATTTAGACCGGCAATTAGAAAAAATTTAGACCAAAATTTAAACCAAATTAAGACCAAAATTTAGACAAAATTCAGTCCAAAATTTAGACCGGAAATCAGAAAAAATTCCTACTAAAATTCAAAACAAATTCAGATCAAAATTCAGACCAAAATTAGACCAAAAATCGGATCAAATTCAGACTAACATTCAAACCAAATTCGGACCACAATTTATATCAAATTTAGAAAACAAAATTTAACCAAAATTAGACCAAATCCAATCCAAAATTCAGACCAAAATACAAAAAGACTTAAAACCGAATTTAGACCAAATTCAGACGAAAATTCAGACCAAAATGTAGACCAATTTCACGCCAATTTTCAACCAAAACTCAGACCAAATTCAGATCAAAATTCAGATCAAATTCAGACCAAAATTTAAACCAAAATCAGATCAAAATTCAAATCAAAATTCAGATCAAAATTCAGACCAAAATTCAAATCAACTTCAGAACAAAATTTAGACCAAATTTAGATAAAAATTTATGACAATAATCAAGCGTAAAAATAAGCTAAAGATCAGACAAAAATTCAGACAAGAAATCAGACCAAAATTCAGATAAAATTCATATTAAATTTTGCACCAAATTCAGACTAAAATCAAATTTAAGAACCGTTGAAATTCAGACCAAAACTTATATCAAATTTATACACAAATTCAGAACAAAAATTAGGCATAAAAACAGACTCAAAGTTAGACCAAAAGGAGATAAAAATCAAACCAAATTCAGATCAAAATTTAAACTAAAATTTGGTTTCAAACCAGAAGAATTTCAGTTACAAAATTTATACCATATTCAGACTAAAACTTTAACCATAAGATAAACCAAAAATTAGAATAAAAATCAGACTAAAAAGATATCAAATTTATACCAAATTCAGACTAAAATTTCAGACAAAATTAAAAATGTGCTGGTTATTACGAAAGTTTTACCGATTGTTTAAAAATTGGTATTAACTATAGTAATATTTACTTGGTTGGTTACGACGTCTCATCCACAGCAAAACTACTGTGGGTAACAATTAGCGCTATGGCGATGTTCTAAAAGCACTTCCTCGCCAAACATTGAGGTAATAGAGGTCAATACTAAAGGACCCTGTAGAGTCTAGGTATCCTAGCAGAATCTACAGTAGGACTGTTGCGCAAGCATAAAAGTTATCGAAGAAATACCTTTCCAAATCCTATGCGTGTCTTACTTCTTGTCCTTGCTAATACTGAGCATTCATAAAGAAATTGAATAAGTGATTAATTTTCTTCCAAATTTCCACAACTTCGGCAGTGTGTGTTATAGGGAATACGCAGTTTCTATGCATGACTACCTATACAAAATTGACCAGTGTAGACTGCCCTAAGTATCGATACGATCTCTGTTAATCAACGCGCGGGACCTACTGTCATTGTATGAAGGGTACCACCTCCGATTAGACAGTTGAAGGTAGTAAATCCCAGGCGGACTTAAATTGATATCTCTAAGGACTCGTCAAATAAAGCACCCAAGCGTGCCAATTCATATGGTTTCTTATTGCATTTAATGTTTCGATGGCCTGGAACGCAGAGGGAATTGAGTTCAGCATATTGATATAGCTCGCTCTCTAACGCTCTGAAATCCTTCATAACTAGCTTTGATTTATTTGATGGCGGTGGATTGAAGAGCTTTTATTGTTGCTTGACAGCCTTACAAAGACTTACAAAAACAATACCCAAAATGTAGGACAGAACAAAAGAAAAACTGACGCAAAGTTAGTGCATAGTAATCTCAGGTATTCTTCATATAAATATTATCAACAATTTAAGTTTCAAAATAAATTATTTTCTTCAACGTAATTCAAGGTCATAGATATTTTCTTTTCACTCAAAAATCTTTAAATTTGTTTCTTTTTTTTATACTATTTCACATATTTTTTGCCATATTTGATATTAAATATTTAAAAATTGAGGTCGATGAATGTCGCTTCAGCTTAAACAAAAAAACAAAATACATAAAATGCCACAAAAATAAAACTGTACTAATAGTAGTGGTAATAAAAAGTATAAAATATACAGGACAAAAAGGCATGCACGCACATATTACATTAAAAAAAAACAACAAAATATGCCTCTGAAGAAACAATAACCGTGCGTTTACACCAAGCAAACACACAAAGGTTCGTTTCTTCGTTTGGCTTATGTAAACGGTACGACAAAAAAAAAACACTTGGTTGCATTAGCAAATAAACGAAAAAATTATCGTTCGATTAAAATGGTAAGAATTCAAATTCGAGTCGAACGAATATTGTCTTTGTTTTGTGATTTGTTTATACCAAGAAAGCAACGAACGACAAATCAAATGAAATTTTCTTAGCTAAGATTTGCTCGGGATGAATTCTTCGTATATTTGTTTGGTGTAAACAAACGCACAGTTAAAAGAAAGCAGTTGAAAGTAAACTAAGCAAAAATAGCAAAGGCATTGGGTACAATAAAGAAACAAGGAATGTTGAAAGAAAGTATGCACTGCGTAGTACAAAAATTGCGACTTATTAAAATATTTTTGCGTTGATTTAATCACAGAACCGGAGAGACATGAGAATGAAAGAAATTTTTGTCAACAAAATTCCAATGATTTCCATTTGCTAGTATTTTTTTTTTTTTTTTGTCTATATTTAAGGAATTTCTTTAACAATTTTTACTTACATGTTTAGAGAATTTACATAAATAGTTACTAGAATAATATGAATGAAATTTAATGATAAATAGGTTAGGAAAAAAACCGAATTCATATTCATATGTTCAAGTGAAGATGTTTAATTTTTGTAATACCAAATTTTCGCAGCACTTTAAAGTAAGTTAACAAATTTTAAGAATTTCAATCCAGAACAACTTTGTCGCATAACTGATGTAAGTTACATTACACCCATACAATTTAAACCACCCTAACCCTAAGCAAAGTGTGTATTTTCTTCATCATTGATAAACAAATGTGAACATTTTTACTGTAAATAAATTTGTCTTTCTATTTTTCCTTCTTTTCACTATACAATTTTAAAGCCAATTTTCACATAACCAACCGTGAAATAGAAATGGCCGCACGCAATTTTCATAACTTATATATATAAATACATAAATGTATATAAAATATTATGTTCATGTTGCACATTTTACGTCACACGAACAAGATGGAATGGCGGCAGTCAAACAAACAACAAGAAAACAACTTTTCAGCAACTTTTTAATTTTCTTCGAAAGCGTTGGTTGCTGTTATACTGTATTTTGCTATTGCTGCGGCTGCTGTTGTTGACACTACAGACTTTGACTCCGTTTACAAAGTATTGCCTTCTAGTGAAAACCCGAGAACAAGAAAGAATCAAACGAGAAGAAGAAGAAAATGAAGTGGAAATAGAAGTAGAAGAAGTTGTTTCTGTAGTTGTTGCTTGAGGCAGCAACTTCTTCAACAACTTTCAGTTACTCGCTATTTAGAAGTTTAAACTCAATACGCTATCGAACTGTGTTGTTGTTGTTATAGTCGTGGCACTTTAACGGAAGCAATGGGTATGTGAGCAGATGTTGATGTCAGTGGCGTATCTGGGATTTGGTTTTTACAAAAGATTTTTAAAACATATTTCATGATTCAGCTATACGGTGATAAGGGAGAGAAAGTATTACCATTACCGAGTAAATCATTCATTGGGTCTCGCAAGATTGGTGAAGGTAGCGATTTAAAAAAAAATCATATGTAAATCTACATTTAGGATCAATTTTGTCTTTGGGAACCCATAATAAACTTTAAAAGGGAATCTTTCCTTAAAACAATTTAACCCACTAACTCCTACACATATGGGCATTTTTGGCTCTTTTTTGAAAAATTTCAGAAAAACCTCCATTCAGAGAGTATTCAAGAATTAAAGATTTCCACAAAAATGTTTTTAAGAAATTTCATAAGGAATCACTAAAGGCAAGAAGCATAAATGGGTTAAAGGTAAAGCGTAAAACCGAACTTTGTTTGGTTGTAAGGTGAAATGTCTTAACTTTAACCCATAGATGCTTCTTGTCTAATGAATTTATTCGTAAAATTCTTTGGTGGAAAAACTTTAACCCTTTAATTCTCTACATGGGTATTTTTGCCTCATTTTTTGGAGAAACTCCACAAAAGTTCCTTTTAAAAGGGTATTCTAGGGTTAAAATATTCCACAAAATTATTTTACAAAAAATTTCACTAGGGGTCACCGAAGACAAGTACTTATGGGTTAAAGGTAACGCATAAAACTAAATTTTGTTTTGTTGTGTGGTGAAATGCGTTACCTTTGACCCATAGATGGTTCTTGTCTGTAGTGAGCCCAAATAAATATATTTGAAAAAGTTTTTGGTTGAAAACTTTAACCCTTGAGCTCTCTATATGGGTATTTTTGCCCCTTTTTTTGAGAAATTCCACAAAAGTTCATTTTAAAAAGATATTCAAAGGTTCCACAAAAATCTTTTACAAAAAATTTCACTAAAAGTCGCCAATGACAATAGGCACTTATAGGTTAAACGTAAGGCGTAAGTCTTAGCTTTAATTTGTTGTATGGGGAAATGCCTTAACTTTAACCCGTAGATGCTTCTTGTCCTTAATAACCCCTAATGGAATTATTCGCAAACTTTTTTTAGTCGAAAACTTTAACCCTTTAATTTCCTATATGGGTATTTTTTCCTTTTTTTTTTTGAGAAGCTCTGCAAAAAATATTTTACAAAAAATTTAACTAGGGGTCACCAAAGACAAGAAGCACTTATGGGTTAAACGTGAGGCGTAAATCTGAGCTTTGTTTTGTTGTGCGGGGAAATGCCTTTAATTACGTTTAACCCGTTGGTGCTTCGTGTCTTCAATGACCCCTAGTGAAATTTTTCGTTAAGTATTTTTTTGGATCAATTTAACCCGTTAACTTCATGGGTATTTTTGGCTTTTTAACCGAAAAATTCTAGAAAGTTTCTTCCAAAGGGTATTCAAAGGTTAAAATGTTTTACAAAAATATTTTACAAAAAAGTTCACTGGGGGTAACCAACGACAAGAAGCATGTACGGGTTAAAGGTAACGTATTTCGCTACACTGCAAAACAAAATCGAGTTTAACGCCTTAGTTTTAACCCGTAATTGCTTCTTGTATTTGGTGACCCCTAGTGAAATTTTCTGTAAAATATTTTTGTGTAATACTTCAACCCTTGAAACCTCTTCGAAAGAAGGCTTTTCTAAAATTTTCCAAAAAAAGAACCAAAAATACCCATATAAGTTGGAGTTTATGGGTTAAAAAGTTCAAAAGAAAGAGTGCCCGTAAAATCTTATTATGGGTTTTCAAAGAGAAGTTTCATCCTAAATGTAGATTTACATATGAATTTTCATGTAATTTTTGACCAAAATTTAACCGTCACTAAACTTACAAAAACCCCACTGAGGTTGAACTTTTTTACTCCCTTATCTCCTTATAATTAACCATGACTTGTTTAGCACTGTGTTATTAGATATGAGACAAATCTGATAAAAATTAGGCCTTAATCCAAACAAAGAACCAGCCAAAATCTCTGAGAAATTTTTATACAAATTCAGACCCAAAGCAGAAAAAACTCAGAAAATCAAAATTTAGACCGTAAGTCAGACAAAAATTCGGAGCTAAAATCAAAATGAATTTCAGACTAAAACTAAGACCAAAAATCGGACCAAATTTTAAACCAAATTTCAGACCAAAAACAATCCAAAAAATAGACAAAAAGGTAACTACATTTCGATTAAAAATTAAACCAACCCTAAAAACAAAAATCAAACCGAAATTCAGATTATAATTTAGACCAAAAATCAGACCGATATACAAACTAAAACTCACACCAGATTAAATATACTCCAATCGCATCTAATAAACAGTTGAATAATTTCAAAAGATTATAACCATTTTCTAGAACCGTCACTGGTTGTTGTTATATTTGTTTCAATGTTGATTAAATATTAGAATACCGACAGTCATATCTACCACTTCAAACACCATCAACTGCTTACGATGATGCTGCTGTTGTCGATGATGATAAACGCCGATATCATTGCCATCGTCAGCGCCATTCCTATCATCGTAACAACAGCAGGAGCAGTAGCTATAATCTGTTTGCTCAATTGAACAAAAAAAAGTTTTACATTTACAAACAGAAGAGAGAAAATAATAATTTGAATCTGCTGGTCTCTTTTTTTTTTATTTTTATGTACACAAAGTTTTGCGGTATTTTTCTATCTCAGAAATTTGTAGGTTATGATGAGAATTGCCCAGGGGGCAATGCACGAAATTTCATGAATATTGAATTTTATACATAAACAATTAATGAATTTGCGAGGAAATTTATTTATTTATTAATTATTATTGTTTGTCTTAACTAACAATAATAATATCAATAATCATAATAGTAATAAAAACATTAAACACCTGGAACCTCCTCAAGCTTTTTGAACAAAACTCTTTTAATTGAGATGTTTGTTTTAATGACTTGTACCTAATACTTGAAATAGATTAGCATTGCAGTTGGAAATTTAGGGAAATATTTGTGTGGGACGGCCTGGGCTTTCAGACTTCTGTAGTGCAATAACAGTGAGCAGTCTATGGGTGTCTCACAGACAGGTGAGACCAATCCGGATCAACAACGCAGTTTAAATAACTCTGGGAAAGGGCGAACAGAGGAAAGTGGACATTTGAACTCATCCCAGATGTTGAGAGCTGGATAACCTGTCAGCATGAAGAAATAGATTTCTATATAACACAGTTACTTAGCAGACATGGTTGCTTCAAAAACTATCTTAACCGCTGCAAATATTAGATTTTGCTCCACCTGCCTTAACGATTATTGCTCACGTCGAACGAGCCGAGATAACGGAAGCCCTTTGGGCGGCAGCGGCAGCAAAAATAATGTCTACACTTCGCAGCATTGAACGTGATCGAAAACGGGAGAGCACCCGATTGCGCAACGCAGGCCCTAACCGTCCCCAAGACGTATAACTTATTCCCGCTGAAATGTATGCTTGTCGCAAAAGGTCGAAAACTGTATCCCATCCTGATGGTCCTGCTTTAGTCTGCAATGAGACCATGCCGTCTCACCAGATCGGTTAAAGCAATAAGGCGTAGCCCAGAAGAAGAATAGGAGGCCCAGCAGTCTTTCGCGTTCATACGGAACGGTGCTTTAGACTGCAATGAAACCACGGCCGAAGGATAAACTTCTGTCTATAAAAACTTGCTCTCGCGCTTGTTCCAGCCGCCTCTTCACCCCGATGCCAGATCGAATAATCGAAGTTGGCGACTAGAAAGTCGCAGTTTTTAAGCGTGGAACGTAGAAACCAGGGCATCACTTATCCTACCCTACAGCGGACTGTAACGAACCAGGCCGACAAAAAAACAGACAGTAATTCTCTAGACGGCCTTCCGATGGCTAATTCTGGGAGTAGCTTTCCGTCGGAAGAGAGGAAATGTTCAAGGTGTGAAAGTCTCGCGCTTACTTCGGCTTTCAATGCTTTTACTCCTCATTAAAAACAAAAAAAATAACCAGTATCCATAATTATCAAATTTAAACTAATGCCCACCAAATGGGATCCGCCTTTTTGATTTTGAAATTTGAATTCAGAGATCCAAAAAACTTACTAGGGTGAACTTTTTTCGCGAACCCAATGCGAATTAAAGTTTCATGTCCACCATATTGGGTCTATCTTTTTGGATTTTGAATTTTTTCTCCCACCCCAAATTTAAGTTCAGGGGCCCAAAAAACGTATTAAGGTGTACTTTTGAAGTGAATCCAAAAAGTTTTATAGTTTTTTATCCGCCATATTGGGGCCTCCTTTTTTGGATATTGTATTTGTCCTCCAAAATTCGTGTTTAGAGACCAAAAATCATCTAAAATAAATCGTGTTACATTTGAGTTTAGAGTTCTAAAAATCTATTAAGGTCTAATTTTTAATTCAAGTTCCCGTAACTTTATGGTATAATTCCTGCTGAAATTCAACACGCAGAAGAAGTATTCACTGCCTGGCTAAGTCTCATTTTCGCAAGTTTAGGTCTCACTTGTATAACAAAACCGTGGATTGAAGTGAGCGTAGTTTTCATCCCGAAAGAGAGAAAGCCATCTCACACAAAAGCGAAGGACTTTAGAACAATAAGCCTGCCATCTTTTCTTTTAGAGGTATTTGAAGTTTCAGTTGCTGAAGATAGTAACTATGTGCTTTAATTTTAAAAGTTATGAAATGATGAATTTACAATTTACATTTTTCTATAGTAAATGTGCCAAAAACTTTTAATATTGAAAATTTTTTGTTAACTGCGTATGTTCACATATTCAACCTTTCCATTCTTGTCACCATTTTATGTCATCTCTATGATATGACATCCACAATTTTCCTCCCAGAAAATGCACAATTAATCGTTATAAATTGTCAGTTTACTGGAAGTAAGTAAACGAAGAAAACACCGAAAACAACTTTTTTTCATTATTTCATACACACAAATATCCCGTTAAATTACAGACAGACTTCCATTTGGGTCGCACTAACGTTACACAACGTTTTGATAAATTGTAGCAATCATTTATGACAAGTGCGCGTATCCCACATCACGTGGACCACCCAAATAACGTTACTTAAATGTGCATATAAAAAATTATATTTCATAATTTATGGAAATTTTATTGAAGTGGAAATAGTTAAGGTTGCTTTTTAAATACCCAAATATTTAAGAAATTTTGGTTAAGTTATATGAAGTAAAATTAAAGTAAATAGTTTCATACTAAAAAGCGCGACCCCAAGCATTTCAGTCTACTCATCTGCAGCCTTGAATATTGGGATAGAAAGTGAAGAATCGATTCTGTATCTTCTTCCTCATGACAACTTCTGCACAGTCCGTTCGTCGGCATACGCCACCGTTGGAGCATTGGTGCAATAGCACAATGTCCATTTATGACTCCTGTGAGCAGAAGTACTGCAGATTTGTTGTGCCCTAAGCGGCACAATCATTGTAGGGACAGTGAAACTTCACAGCCATTTACGTTAATCCAAACGTCATTTGACACTGCGATGGTGTACTTTTCTATTCTCCTAAATAGTTCACACCAAGGCCGTATTTAGGGGGAGGGTTTTGGGGGTTCTGACCCCCCCCCCCCCCCCGAAATGTGAAAACTTTATTCTAATTTTTGAAATTAATTGCCAATGGATGGAAAAAAAGTCAAAATAAAATCTATTTAACAATATTTTTTACTTCCATCGGTTTTTTTTTTTCTAAAAAATCAAATATAAAAAATAAATTTGAAGTCTTAATTACACTATGCGATCAAATCCGATTTGTTTTCTTCGACATGAGGTTTGACTACGGATTCAAAAAGAGAAGGTGATACTGAGCGCTCCTGCATTCATAGTTGTTCTAGGTCAGTAACTGTTTTTGATTTAAGGTTTCGTCCTGAATCAGTTTAAAAAGTTTAAAAATTAATAAAAATATAAAAAAATTATCGGATCCTTGTAAAATAAGACTTGCTTGAACCCCAATTTTTTCCTTAAACGTGACGTGATGGGAAGTTTTTGACCTCAGATTCGTGTTCAACGTGAAAAATTCTTCCGCAAAAACTTCATCTTATTAGCAAAACCCATCTTAAAATTAATTTTTTAACGCATTATTGCTCAGAGCACCACGACTAGAAAGATCTCTTTCAATGCTGTGACTTCACGAATTTAGGGAATATAAGCAAACTTCATCCGGGTTCCTTATCATTGATAATGGCTCAAACTCCCAATGATGATCATTTGAAAAAAATGAGCCCTTACTATTTTTGGTAATTTTTTTGAGGTTGGGTACATCATCAGTAGTGGGAAGTCAATGAGTTAATGAAATTATGTCCCTCACGATAAAAAAAAATGCACTAGAATGCAAATTGAATAATATTTATTTGAAAAAATTTAATTTGATTATTCTGGGAATTTTTTGTCACTTTTGGCCATTTTTTTAGGGTTAAGAATAAAAAAAAATCGGAAAATTTTTTCTAAAATTTTAATTTTATAGGGTCCATCAAATGTATCATTGATTTAATTTATTGTATTTCAAAATCAGTTTGATAAAAATTATTTATGAATATTTTCTGAAAACCCCTCCCCCCCCCGAAAAAAATTTCTGGCTACGGCCCTGGTTCACACATCGGAGATTGTATAGAAATATCCGCCTCGTTTATGTCCAGAGCCCCTTCTGGCGATTTCCTCTGCTATTTCGTTCCGTTCATTGCAGCCCGATTGTCAGTAAAGATTGTAATATTCGAAGTACGAATCATACTGCCTTGTAGAAGTCGAGCTACATTAACAATGGCAAAAATCTCTGCCTGAAAAACGCTGCAGCTGTGAGAAAGACGATACGACCGCGTTAGCTGCAGGTGTTCGGAGTAGAGACCAGCTCCACTCCCATTTTCCACCTTTGAGCTGGTAATATCAACATTACCTGTTACCGAAATCAACTGCCAGTCTTCCCTAGTTGGATGTAGAGTTGGGATTCTAGTAATAAAATCCAAATTTTAAGTCATATATATAATTGATTCCATTTTGACCCCTCCGCTTTATCTCACATAAAAATGGAACAGTGTCCATAGTTTGCTAATCTCCTGATCAGCTGATCTTTGTATTCTCTTAGTCTAAGAGTTCCTTTTGCGGCACAGCCTTGAACAAACACCCGTACCGGTAAGAAATGAAATATCATATTCAGACCTTCCTTAGGTGCACTACTTACAACTCCAGAGATCCCCAGGCTGACAAGTCTCTGTAATTTTCGCATACGATCTTGGTTGCTTTTCTTACCCAACGCCTTCCACCAGACGAGGGACTCATAGTTGATAAATGGTCGAATGATTGTGCTGTACATTCCATGAATAACGTACGGTGGCAAGTCTCATCTTTTCCCAAAGGTCCTTTTACATGTATAGTTTGCAGCCAGTCCCTTCTTCGTTCTCTCTTCGATACTACTTCTTCAACGACTTGAACTTTTTTTCGCCCATACAACTCCTCCCACTATACTTGATATAAAAATACCTACTTAATATTAAATTAATATATACCCATTCTGTATCCGCGATCCTTGTGCAAATGTTTCGCGGTCTTCCTGTTTCAATGTCTCCAGTCTCATGAGTTTAGCCTAGCTGTGTGGATTTTAAGCCGGAATCCGCCCGCGTTTTCAACGAGTGCTTCGAGCTTTAAGACAGACAAACCAAATTGAGACCTAATTTCAAACCAAATTTCAGACAAAATGTCAAAGAAAAAATCATCCCGATGTTTAGACCAAAGCTTATATCAAAAGGAAACTCTAATTCAAACCAAATCTCAAACGAAAACTAAAAAAAAAAAAAGCAGGAACCCCACATAAAAGCAAAGATAAAATTTAAAACCAAAATCAGGCCAAAATTCAGACCAACACTCAGTTCAAAATTCCGACCCGACTACAAACCAAATTTTAGACCAAGCTTAGGTTAGAGTGGCTTTAGGAAGAAGAAGGTTATGATAATTAACCACCAGACGAAGACGGGAATCAAACCCGAACCTCCCGGATGAAAGTCTAGAGCACTATCCACTAGACTCGAAGTCGTCAAAAAAAAATTTTTTTTTTTCGTTTAGACCAAACATCTTTACGATATTTAGAACAAAGTTTCTATCAAAAGTAAGACTATAATTGAGAAGAAATCTCAAACCAAACCTCAGATCGAAATTCGGATCGCAAAATAGATCAAAACTGAGACCAAAGGCATGGCACTCCATTTTTCACACTTATGTTTTAAACTAAATATTATAAGATGATCTCGATAGTCTAGTGAATAGTGTACTAGATTTTCACCCAGAAGTTCGCGGATATGATTTCCGTCTTGGTCTAGTGATTAATTCTCATAACCCTCTTCTCAAAAATACACTATCATGATGGGGGTTACGAAATCGATGCACTCTATTGATATACATACATATTTATGTGCTAATTAACGGCTAGTCTGTGTACATTGCTAAAGTAATTATTGAAATTGATAAGAATGCAATAAGCACTGAATACGTCAAGCCTTCTCCAGAGAATAAAGTTTTGTAATAAATTACAGTAAATGTCTAAGTAACAATGCAATATTTTGAAATTTGAAAATGAAGAGCTGAAACTTTATATAGTCGAATTTCAGAGAGATTCAAGAGCCAGTAACCCGAGTCGAAGTTCGGGGAGATTTTTGTCTCTGATTTCAAATATTCAGTTTTTCTAAATACAACAGTCAACATCAAAAAAAAAATTCATTTATTCAAATGATTGATAAAAAAGTCCATTACTCAAGCTTCGAAAGCATCAAAATATTACCGATTTTTGAAAAAGAAAGTACAAAGAAAATTGCCCGATTTTAAATTTTTATCTTAAGATATTAAAGAGTGAAAGCACTTAATGTTTTTAAAATATCCAAGATGATCATGAGTTTGGCATCGAATCACCAACATCAAATTTTGAATGTTGATGCGATATCTTGAATTTCTAAAATACTAATAGAGATTTAATACGATCTTCCAAGAGATGGCGTTGACAACACGTAATTTGTATTAACACATGATGGTAAAAATAAATAGAATACAAATTTTAAAGACGTATAAGTTTTTTTCTGATTAAGGTGTATCTACGATGCTGAAATTAACAATTGAACAAACGTTTCATCTTCAATCTCATACGATCACATAATGATCTCTACATATTCCTGAGAGAACTTGAGAGATCATCGCTATACCGAAGTAAAATCTTTTTCCATTTTACCATTTCAAAAATTGAAAAAGCTTATCTCAAAAAATACTAATAACGCCACAACTGAGGTTTGAATAACGTAAGACTGAAACTGAAACCGTTCAGCAATTAGTTCATATTTTGAATTGAATGTGTAAACACAACTTTCTGCAGTATCGCGTGATTTTATATAGTATATTTAATTTTCGAAAATGTTTTGGCGCATTGTTTTAATTCTATTATTGACAATATCACAACGGGTGATAACTTTAATTTGTACACGCTATCCGGCAAATACTTTCACCCCAAAATCACCGGTCGATGATAATTTCGGGTTGTCGATGAGTGGTAGCCCACAAACGTATATACTGGGACAAGGATATAATAGTAAGTTCTGGAAATTTTTTTTTGCCTAAAAAAAAAAAATCATTGAACATACTTAGTAAATATTTACTATGGAATCCTAAATTTCGATTAGTGCTTTTTTTTTTTGCTAGCTTATCAGCACGTGAATTAACAATGAACTTGAAAATCGCGTTTTGTTAATTAATTAATCCCTCTTTATAGAAACAAAAATTATTGAAAAATTTTGTAGTATTTTGATATACTGAAAATGATTTGTTTTGTGAGTTGTTATCAGAACAATTTTCTGAATTTTGTTTGCCAAAGTTTATAGTGCATGACGAAATCATTTCAGAAAACAAATATTCAAGGTTAATAAGCGCCGCAAAGTGATAACAGTTTTTCGCTTTCAATAAATAATCCCATAGTTAATTTTATGATTAAAATTTGTTTGGGTTACCGAAGAATTAAATTTTTATATTGTATATATTTCATTTGGTAATTGAACTGTCGAAGGCTTGTCGCTAGTTTGTCTAGTCTACTTTGAAGTTCTAGTTTAAAGCAGAATGAGGATTGAACAGCGTAAAAAAGCTTCAGAGCAAAATATGTCACTTTCGATTATACCCGCATTGGCTCGACGAGGCTGTGCAAAGTACAGTAAAAGGACCGGGTGGCTAAGCTGAAGCCCAGCCCACTTCTACTTACCTACAAAAAACTTTTCGGGTTACAGGATAGCTGCTCCTCGGGGCGTAGTAAATACTCCTGCTCAGGTTGACTGAAGGAACACTAAGGTTCGCCTTTTCGTTATTCGATGATGCTGTTTATCCATTAATGCTGAAGAAGGGAGGAACATATCTTATGAAGGTTCTGAAAAGGATCTTCATGGCTTGTCTTGCTCTCTGATATATTCCATGTTTTTGGCGCTCGGTTAAAATTGTAT
Source organism: Toxonevra muliebris (assembly GCA_963691655.1). Lineage (NCBI taxonomy): Eukaryota > Metazoa > Arthropoda > Insecta > Diptera > Pallopteridae > Toxonevra > Toxonevra muliebris. Next base: position 75,946,861 of record OY829328.1, read on the forward strand.
TTATTCCTAAACCAGGTAGGGATAACTACGCTCTACCGAAAAGTTCCAGACCAATAAGTTTAACATCGTTTTTGCTTAAAAATCTAAAACGGATGGCCGAGAGGTACATCAGGTTGAAGGTTCTGAGTCACGATCCACTCATCTTACTACAACATGCTTATCACAACGCTATCTTCGATTCGATGTGCTTTTCGGTTTGGGAATATGGTATTGAAGATATCATTATACAATGGATTCACGCTTTCCAACGGTTGAGGAGAAAAAACGATGTCAGTGTCACGGACGAGATTGAGAAGGATGTCCCGAGGGGCATACATTCCCTCCCCCTTTCTATGGTTCTTCGTGGTGGACTCCCTTCTCAAAGATCTACAGTACCTTGGAGTTCACATCCAAGCATATGCTGACGATGTGAGCGTACTTAACTAGAGACGGCCCTTAGAAACGGTGTGCATTAAAACGCAAGAAGTCTTGAGCAAGAGCTATGATACGTTCTGCAAAGTATTTCAGTGAATCCTAATAAAAATGTAGTGCTTTTTACTAGAAAACGCAAACATGTCAATGTCGTATTTGATTTCCATCCTCTGGATGCTCAAATTCAGGTTAAACGCAACCTGGCATAACGATATTTTCTTTACTTCCGAAGAAAATATCACGTCAGGTTCCCGGAACGGGGTCAATAGTTAAATTCAGAGATCATACTCCGGGGTCTACGTCATGTCTTCTATACAAACAGAACCGGTTGGTATTTGGATGCAGTTTTTTGCCACTAGTCGACAGTTTCCTAACGGTGGTTTCTGCTGTCCTGGATGTAGCGTGCTGGATAATTGAGAAAAGATAGCGTGGAAAATGCATAGGCGTCTGCAGTGATAATCAGGTTGCACTAAAGGCGCTTGCTGACCCTGTCAGCTCTTCGAAATTGCGTGACACTGTGTTATTGCAAGCAACAAATAGGCGGACAAACAGGACAAAGAAACCACTTCAATTTCACCGTGGGGTCTGAAACCTTTTCATGGCGTAGGCTCTGGGGAGATAGTGCGTTGGATCAACGATTTCGTGGGTTATATTCCTAGAAGAAGATGGCCAACAGGAAATCAGCGGAATATGTGGTCGGCATATGACCAACATGGACGTCATACCCAATCCCACCTGCCAATCTTCTCTTGAGGATCACGATTCTGCTGAGCATTATCTCTGTAGCTTTTTCGAGAACTAGATTAATAGCAAGAATTGTAGATAAGTTCGAAGTCCTTATATTGGGCTAATTCAGTCAGAGAATCATGTGTTGAACAAATTAAAGTAATTCCGTGTTGGGTGAATCCAGTCCGAAAATTCAATGTTTAAGAAGTCTGACTATTCTGCATTGAAGTCTGAGTTAGAGAACTTCCCGTTGGACAAATACAGTAGAAGAATTCAATATTGTACAAATTTAAATCAAAGTATTATACTTAAAATAAGTCGAAGTCTTAATGCGTGTCAGCTTTTTAAAGCTTAAAGAATTGCGTCCTGATACCACTGACCTCATTTATTATCATATTATTATATTTCAGTTTCCGTCAACGCATTTAATGGCCAAAGATTCATCAGTTTCATACTTGCGCTGGAAAATGAAAATGGCGATCCAAATTACAATGATAATTTAGGATATTTTGAGCTTTCGGATACAGTAGAATCACGTTTTAGCCCAAATTGCATTAATATGGTGGAGAGTACAAATACAAATCCGAAAACACGAGTCGATGTAGTTTGGGTAGCACCAGACCAACCTGGAACTGGTTGTGTACTGATACGTGCAACTCTGCTCCAACATCGTGATGTTTGGTTTATGGATGATGGTGGATTAACGAAGCGAATATGCGAAGAAGTAGTCGATGATGTAGAAAGTCAAAAAATTGAAACAACAATACAACAAAAACAATGCTGTGCATGTGATGAAGCACGTTATGAGGTATACTTACAGACGCAGCAACTATAAAATAAACAATAAAATAAAATTGGAAATTCTTTCTGCTTTTAGCTAACATTCGAGGGCACTTGGTCCCGTAATTTACATCCAACTGATTTTCCCGCCAAAGGATGGACAGCTCGCTTCAGCGATATCATGGGTGCTTCACATGTATCCAACTATCGTTTTTGGGAATATGGCGCTTTGGCAACTGACGGTATGCGTGAACTAGCTGAACATGGATCACCGCGTGAATTAGAACGAGAGTTCAATAGGGAGTTTAAAGTAGTTACAAATACAATTTAAAGCTGATTTTATGTTTGATTTTTGCCATTACTTTTCAGAATGGCAACATACGCACCATAATCAAAGCACGTGGCCCGTCATATCCAAAATTAAATGGTCAGTCTGTAGCGTCGGTACGTGTCGATCCACAGCATCATCTTTTATCGTTGGCATCAAAAATCGACCCATCACCAGATTGGATTGTCGGTTTTTCAGGGCTGGAGCTATGTATGGCGAATTGTACATGGCTAGAACAGAAAGTGATTAATCTATATCCCTGGGATGTTGGCACAGATGCTGGTCCCACTTATACGGTAAGACAATAAGGCACTTTTTCAGTACTGTATTTTGTTTAATCTGATTAATTGTAAAATTATAGGCTGCCGATCAACCACAAATTCCACCCGATGTTATACGACGTATGCGTTCCGATTTTCCCAGTGATTCACGTTCACCATTTTACGATCCCACCGGCGCTCCTATGAAACCTTTGGCTATTCTAACTATTAAAAGGCAACGTCTGTATGAAAGACTTTGCAGAGATCCACAATGTAAGTTGAATAAAATTTAAAAGAAAATAAGTTTCATATTTATTTGGAGCATTTCGAATAGTGTCGAGGGAAACTGCTACTTTTCAATCAAAATTATATTTTTTTATTTTTTTTTTTTTTGTTTACCATGAATATAAAAGAAAAAGAGAGAGTGAGTTAGAGCCAGTTTTTTTATTTTCAATCCAATCAAATGAATGTATGTGTGAGTTTTTTTTTTGAGTTTTTTAGTAAACGAGTGCTTACTGTAGTATTGAATTAAATTTTTAGGGGAAAAATATTTGACTCAAATGGGGTTTAAACCCCCATTTTCAAGAGGAAGGGTAGGAGAAAGAGAAAAAGCGTATGAACAAAAATTGTTTATCTCTTTGTGCTTAACAATTTTGCTTCAGACATCAAATTTGTATCTGTTGAAATAAAGAAATTTCTTAGTAGCCTGAAGACCCCATTTTTCCGACTTCAGTCCCATATTGTGGGAGAACGGGATGTGATGGAGAAAAACTGCGTACCGTTGGAAAACCTCGCGCATTAAGTTTTTGTTGCACTGTGTTATCAGGGACCGAAAATAATAATTATTATTAAATATTTAAATGAAAAAAATCAACGTGTTCCAAATATCGGAGAACAATGTCGAGTACACCAAAATGATAATGATTGCTTGCTCTGTTGGAATCAGTTTTTTTCTGAGCATTCCCACCTGTTGATTTTTATTTTTTGCTCAGAAATTATAATAATTTTTTGATTTTTATCTGTTTGCTCAGAAATAATAATTATTTTCTGATTTTTTGTTTATGTTCAGGAAAAAAAAAACATTTGATTTTAATATTTTGAATTGAAACGCATTGTATGCTCTGTTGGAATCAGTTCTTTTCTGAGCATTCCCACCTGATGATTTTTATTTTTAGGTCAGAAATTATAATAATTTTTTGATTTTTATCTGTTTGCTCAGAAATAATAATTATTTTCTGATTTTTTTTTTATGTTCAGGAAAAAAAAACATTTGATTATAATATTTTTGATTGAAACGAAAAAACCAGCTTTATGGTTTTAAGCTAAGTCATAAAATGTTCTCCGGTTTTCATCTAAGAAAAAACTACAAGAACAAAAAGAAAAAGAACAAAATTAACACTTCGCTGTTATTATTGCTGACATAAGTCTCTCCCGCAATAACATTTTTCTCTTCCAGCTTAACACTATGTATACAGACAAGCGGTACTTTGTGCAAAAAACAACAACACAAGTAATCACAGGAATTGTGGTCTAACTGAACGCACGATGTGCAAAGCTGTACAACGATTTGATTTTTCGTTTCAATCAAAAATATAAAAATCAAATTCTTTTTTTCCTGAACATAAAAACAAAAAATAAATAAATCAGAAAATAATTATTATTTTTGAGCAAACAGATAAAAATCAAAAAATTGTTATAACTTCTGAGCAAATTGAAAAATAATTTTTATCAAATAAATAAAATTCAAGTAATAAGCAATAAATTTTGATTTTTTTCATACTGCTTATAATGATTACGTCCCTGTTAATTTTTTTTTTTTTTTTGCTAAAATGCCTAAAGCAATCCAATGCTTTAGGGATATTTAAGAGCTAGAGTTTTTTTCTCCCAAAAATTGTAATTTTATTAAACACCAAATGCGTCTATGCAATTGGGGTTTAATTTCTTTTGTACAAGTATAATCTTTTTGCTGTTCACAGTTTATGTAGAATAAAAGAGAGAGAGAAGCAACGAATTGCACTATAAAAAATCAACGAGTAATTGTTGAATTTAATTTCGAATTATTCTCAAAGAGATCAATTTCGGGTAAGAGGGCCGAATGGAATAGGAACACTCCATACAAGTTAGCAAAGACAGTTCGAGAAAGAAAACAACGACAAAAAACGTTTTGATGGGAAATTCTATTTGTACATAAAGCACAAATAACTGTAACTAATTATATATATATACCGTTTTTTGTTTTTTCAACGTTTTTTTTTTATTAAATTAATATAAATTTAATGCAATTTATTATATATTTGTGCTTACTTACGGTAGATTTTTGATGGTGCTGTGGCTGCTGCAGCTTTTCGCTGTGTGCTGCTTTCTTTGCTGTTTCTCTATCGCTGCTTTCGTTTGCAAGCAATTATGTTTGTGCAGTCGCTGTGTTGCTGTCTGCTACCTCCATTTCGCTGCTTTCGCTTGCAGGCAGTTACGTTTGTGCCGTCGCTGTGTTGCTCTGCTAGCGCTCCTTACTTTTTCTGCTGCCGCTTTTATTCTGCTCGATTGATTGTTTTGCACTTACCGTGTAACACACGCGTTTTTTGATATTTTTTTTTTCTTTTTCAAGTTTTTATTTAATTTTAATTTATATTTTTTAGTTTTTCTATCTTTTTATTAGTTTTTTAAGCTCTTTTTACAGCACTTTAACAAGAATCCACAGCACTTTAACAAGAATCTAAGATGGCCGCGCAGCACCACAGCAAACTTTTAAAAAGCTTTTCACAATTAATTTTGTTTTTTAATTTAAATTATTTTTAAGAAATGAATCGTTTTTTTTTTTTGCGTTAGTCACTTTAATTATTTTTACTTATTATTTTCTGCCTTTGTGCGCATCACAAACTTACCAGCACACGGCACTGCTCTCACGGCACTTAAATTACTGATGCAATAATGATATTCGTTCGAATGAGATTCGAATATCGAATTAATAATGGGTTGGTTCAATGTTTTGCTCGAAGGACCATGTTCGGGGTATGCTGAGTTGCATGCCCTTTTGTTTAATGATTTTTAAATGTTTTTAGTTATAATTTGGAATTTTTTGTTATAAAAAAAAAAACAAATTGTGAGTCAATTATTCCATTATAATGAGAGTCAATTTATTAAATTATAAATTTTAAATAACTAGATGAAGTGCTAACCGGTAACTTTTTTTGTTGGTTGATAAGAGATGATGACGACCTCGATAGTCTAGTGGGTAGTGCACTAGACTTTCATCTGGGAAGTTCGGGTTCGATTCCCGTCTTCGTCTGGTGGTTTAACCTCGTGTAAAATATATATCATATATAGAGTTTTAAAATTTCAGAACTTTGTTATTTTTTTGTTTGTGAAGTTCATGGTTGAATCAACAAAATTTACAGTAACTAACATTGCCACCTGTGCTATTCGTACGTCTCTATTACTTAATCCAAAATTTTTAATAAAATATATATTTTAAGAAATTAATTTGAGTAATTATAATTTTTTAGCAAATAATATTGGTATATCACGAGAATGTTACACACATCCATGGACTGATTGGAGTGAATGTTCAGCCCAATGTGGAGAGGGAAGAAAATTTCGAACGCGAGTCTTCAAACAACCGGAAATTGCTAAAATGTATAATTGTGACCATGTGATAAGACGAGAGGATAGTTTATGTCGTATGAGTAATTGTAGATCTGAACCTGAGCAAACATTTAATTATAATACAAACCCCGAACAAACATTTGCTTATAATGCAAGGCCCGAACAGACATTTGCTTATAATGCAAGGCCCGAACAAACATTCGCTTATAATGCAAGGCCCGAACAAACATTTGCTTATAATGCAAAGCCCGAACAAACATTTGCTTATAATGCACAGCCCGAACAAACATTTGCTTATAATGCAAAGCCCGAACAAACATTTGCTTATAATGCAAAGCCCGAACAAACATTTGCTTATAATGCAAGGCCCGAACAAACATTCGCTTATAATGCAAGGCCCGAACAAACATTTGGAGCTGTAGATAATGAAGAGGAACGTTATGGACAAGCAGAATGTGAGCTAACCCCTTGGAGCCAATGGTCCCAGTGTAATGAAACATGTGGTCAAGGTGTAATGACTAAAGAACGACGTTATATAAATCCAATGGCAGCGATTAAGTGTCGAGTAAGTAAGAGAGGGAAAGAGAAAGCGAAATAAAATATAATTAAATCTGTTTTTCTTTCTTTCTAGACTGTAAGATATGAAAAATTGCAAGACTTTAAACCTTGTGTTGGTAATTATTGTTTGGATAAAATAGATGACTCAGATGGCGGTGATTATGATACCGAACGAGAAAGAGTTGGTTATGAAAATAATGCGAAAGTAGTTGAAAATGAATATATACCATATTCACAGCAAGTAAATAATATTGAAGAACCCGAAGAAGCTGTAATTGGTTATAGTAAATGTTTTGTTCAATTAAAAAAAAGTACCTGCTATAATCTTGTGGTTATCAAAAATGCTTGGAGTTATGATTTATGTGAAAATGAGTGTAAACTGTATGGATTCGATGGTTGCTATCCGAATGTTAATACATTTGATACATTCGAACAATGTGAATTGGAATGCAAAAAATCAGAATATGATAATCAATTGAGAATAATACAAGATAGATATTGTTCGAGGGATGTTCGTTTCAATTGAGTGGAATTTACTCTCACTTAAAAGAGAGCAATAATTTTGATTGGTCAATTGAAAGTGTAGCGTGAGATATTTTCTCTCTGCGTTTGATTGTGACTTTATGTGATTGGTTGAAAAGAATATGGTTGGGAAGTTTGGTTAAATTGAGTTTGAATGAACTAACCAGCTCACATTTAATTAACTAATGTATTTCATTAATATAATGTATTTATCTACATATACATATACTATATACATACTATAAATAAATAAATAAAGGTGTAAATTGTAAGTGGACAAAGTGTTTTTGTTTTTCTACAATACAATGCAAATATTTGCTGATTTTTAAGGATATTATAGATCCTAATTACTGTCAGTTGGCTAAAGCAAAGAGTTAGTACAGAGTATTCGCAAATGCTGTCACTTTTTTTTTAGTGTACCGCCTTTATCATGAAGTTGCCTGTTAGAATTACTCAAAGTTTTCTTTCGCGGGTTCTATCGTCTGTTTTCGCCTAAATAAAACAATTGGCTAGTTAAGCTAAATTACTTAGTCTAAGTATCAGCATCGAAGTTATCTGTATTTAGTTGCCTAACTTTTTTTCATTTTGAGCTCCTGTGTTAGGTGAGATTGCATATATTTGTCCTTAACCTTTTCACTGTGACTGACCTCAATAGAGACAAAAAATTTTCGCGCCACTTATTCGACTTGATCGCATTAGCAGCATCTAAAAAAAAAAATAACTGTACCCAAGATGATATGAATGTCAGCGGGTATTCTAAAGTTTTTGTTTTCAAATCTTCTGTCAAAATTAAAAAATTCAAAATGCCCGTTTCAAATGGAGACCAATAAAATGTAAAAGTTAACGAACCTGGCTGAAATTTCTTACACGGGGTTTTTTTGGATCGCTGAATCCGAATTTTTAGTCAAAATTTAAAAACTCAAAATAGTGACCTAAAAAATTTTGAGTAAACGCATCTCATTTAATACTTATTTTGAGATTTTTTGGATTGCTGAATCCGTATCTTGGTTAACATTTAAAAATCGTTGATTAAAATTTAAAAATCCAAAATTACACCTTCAAAATGACGACCAAAAAAGTTTTAAATAAGCGAATATGGCTAAAAAACCTTACTTGGGATTTTTTGGGTCACTGAATGAGAATCTTTGGTCAAAATTTTAAAAATCAAAATCGCGGCTTCAAAATAGCAGCCAAACGAACTCAAAAAATAACGAATTTGGTTAGAAAATATTTACTGGACGGTTTTTGGGGTCTCTTGAACTCGAATCTGCGGACAAAATTCAAATATTCTAAATAGCGGCTTCAAAATGGAAGCCGAAAAAATTCAAAAATTAAAGAATTTGGTTGAAAATGATTAATTTGTTATGTTAAAATGTTAAATTTTAAAATTTCAAAAAAGGCGGCTTCAAAATGGCGACCAAAAAAAATTGTAAGTACACGAATCTAGCTTAAATGCTAACTCAGGGGTTTTTTGGGTCGCTGAATCTGAATCTTCGGTCAACATTGAAAAATTCAAAATGGCGTCTTCAAAATGGCAGCCAAAAAAATCAAAGCCTATTAATTTTAATAATTAGTTAACGGAATTGATTGAAAATACTTGCTCGGCGGTTTTTGTGGTCGCTGAATCCGAATCTTCGGACGAAATTTAAGAATTCAAAATGGCGACCAACAAAATTTTAAGTAAACGAATCTCGCTTAAAATGCTCGATAGTTTTTGGGGTAGCTGAATCTGAATCTTTGGACAAAATTTAAAAATTCAAAATGGCGGCTTCAACATTTCAGCCAAAAAATTCAAAAGTTAACGAATTTGCTTGAAAATGTTTACTCAACGATTTTTGGGGTCGCTTAATCCGAATCTTTAACCAAAATGTGAATAGAATGAAATTCAAAATGGCGGCTTAAAATATCTTTTTTGGGTCGCTGAATCCGAATCTTTCGTCAAAATTTAAAAATTCAAAAAGACGGCTTCAACATGGAACAAATTTTTTATAGCACAGTTTTGGCACAAAAACTTTATTTTCACTGCACTGTTAACGGGCTAAAGAGATATCGCACCATTTTAAATCTTCCAATTTGGGTGTAGAATGATTTGTTTTCTTGCTGATGATGGAGCACCATTCTTCTTTTCATATTTGGAATAGGTTTTTTTGGCAAAGCGCTTTAATGTGAGTATTCGTTCACAGAAGTGCTGATGAAGTGAGTGTTGATTAGGATCATGCATTGGCACATAATGGACATACAGTGCTATATTACATTTGCCAAAGGGAATCGGCGAGATATATTTCTACACTGAAGAAATTGGTTTGTTTCTAATCGAGGGTTTTTTTTTAGTAGGATTTTAATTTTATACAACCAACTAAATTAATAGGAAATTTTTACGGTTTTTACTTTGTTTATTTTTGTTTTTTTTTATGCCATTAAATTATAATTTTCTTGATTATCATCTCCACCATCAATGACAAAGTGTATAACGCAACTGAAGCACCAGCAATAGTAACAACAACAATTAACTTGCATGATTTTAACCTCATTACCAAATTTTGCAATTTAATGTACTAAAACCCTTCAACGCCACTATCAACTTAAGTACCAACTAAATACTTACCCAACTACATATTTTTGCTACTCGTCTTTTGCCCATACGATAACGATGACGATGACTTCCGTTCTCCAACATAACATTTCACCCGTAATGCACCCCTGCACAACTAAGCAACTCTGCTATTTAGCTATGTAGTTTACGTATCTCAGTTATGTAATGTTGCACAGTTGATTTCAGCAAGTGAGCTGAATTTTAATTTAATTGCTTAAATTGCAACATTTAAAATTTGTCATTCCGTTTGCTTACTTCAGTTGCAGTTATTGGAATCATTGTTTTTATTGTTGTTGTGGTGGTAGTAGATCGTAATAGCAATAGAAGTAGCAGTAATGGTGTAGTCAGTTAAGTAGTTTTTTTTTTTTTTTTTTTTTTTGGTAGTAGATTTTTAGTTTTTACTATATTGTGCAATTGACAACTATATAAATGACATTTGTAAGTAGACTATTGTACTTTGTACTATATTAAATCCACTTTTTTTTTGTGAATAAAATTTATTTTGTGTTTTTTAATGGTAAATGGTACTTTAGATATAATTTTATGAAATGTGAATGGTTAATTATTTAAGTTTTGTTGACATACATTATATGCGAGTATACTAGTCTTTATCACGTGGTGATATCTTGACTACTACAACAAAAGTAAATTAGGTTCCCAATAAACGAAAGTTGAAGGACAGACAAAGAAAAATGGAAACCCAAAGGCATTAAATAATTGGAGCATTAAGTATTCAAACCAAAGTCCTAGAGCCTGCTACGGAAGCTGAGAAATGCGAAGTCTTCAACCTCAACCATTTTCTCAAAAAAAGATTAAATTACATTTTTTTTTTTTGTTTTTTAAGAAATAGCATATAAAATATTTTATTTTATTCATAGCAAGTAAAAAGGTACGACAAATTTAAAACTATTTGGTTTCTTAGTGTATACTGCCATTAATGATATAATTTATTTCGATTGCAAGTTCATCAATATCACCTGCATAACGTCCAATCAAATTACCATCGCTGGCGACGCCTGTTAACTGGCTCTTGACATTTTTTCTCACATGAGTCCAAGCAATCAAATTTATTTTTATTTTCATCACAACTATTTGCGGTAAAAATTCTACACTCATCTAGTTCAGCATCATAGAACCAATAATTCTTTTTGTTAAGCGGTTTATTACAATAATCATTTTTGGGTGAAGGTTTTTCATAGCAATCTTTATACGGATCTTGATTGTTTCTCTCAAATAGATTAGTTTCACTGCCATCATCTTCAAAGTTTGAATTTAAATCTGTACCAATTTCAGGTATAGGACCATCGCAGTTGTTGCCATTACAAATGCTAGACTCGAAAATTTTATCTACTGCACCCACCTAAAATTTTGTACAGTGAAATGCTTATATAATTTCTGGAAACGTGTATATCGAATTTTAAAGCCTATTTTAAGTACCTGGCATCTCTCACGCGCCGCTGGATTTACATAGTCTCTGGTGCGTATCATGGTACCCTCTCCACATTCCTTTGAACACTGTGACCACATGCTCCATTGTGTGAGTTGACATTCATCAGCAGAGGCTGTTGGTGAGCTGTCGCCGACAACGTCGACACCGTAAGCTTCGCTGCCGTAACTGCCGATGTTACCGTAGCTGGCAGTTCCGCCGCCGTAATTGCCGCCCCCAACACGACGACCACCACCGCCGTAACGCCTGTCGCTGCCGTAACTGCCTTCGCCACGGTCACTTCCCCCGCTGTCACCTTCGACCCCTCCGACGTAACCGCCGCCACCAACGTAACTTCTGCCGCCGCCATAAGCCCCGTCACCTCTACCCCCAACCCCTCCACCTCTGATGTAACTGCTCCCGCCGCTATCATACCTTGCACCTACGCCTCCGACTCCTCCACCTCCGACATAACTGCTGCTGCCTCCATCGTACCTTCCAGCTCCGCCTGCGACCTCTCCACCTCTGACATAACTGCCGCCACCATCATACCTTCCTCCTCCACTTCCGACCCCACCACCTCCAACGTAACTGCCACCGCCTCCGTACCTTCCACCGCCTCCTCCGTAACTTGCTCCTCCGCCATATACACCGTCACCTCCGCTTCCTACCACTCTACCTCCGCCGCCACCGCATTGCATTCCGTTGCAGTCTTGCTCCTGATTCAATTCCATATTGCAGTTATCTCTTTCTGCCAAACTTGGATTTTTATATGCTCTACTACGATATTGCTTACCGGGGCCACATTTTGTTGTGCATTCTGTCCAACTATTCCATGGATGTGTAGCACATTCCAAGCGTCCATTTTCCTCTAAAGTAGAAATTAGCATTATTATATGATCGAAGTCGTTCCGATGCAAACTCATTTACCATTTTTACATTCTCGTTCGTATAGTTTCTTTCTGGTAATGTATACCTTTGCTAATGGTTTCATTGGCGCCCCGCCTTCATCATAGAATGGTGAACGGCTATCACTTGGAAATGTTGATGTAATCCGACGTATAGCATCTGGCGGTCTCTGTGGTTGATCCGGTGACTATAAAAAGAAAACTATAAATGTTATATGCATATTTTTCTAGAATCGAAAAAAAAACTGGGCTCGAATCGTCTGATACGTGAACGTACAACTCCTCACGTAATCTATACAAGAATACCTGCGAAATATCGACGGATCAAACGATTCGAACCTTGATTAAAATATCATTAAAATAACAATCAAGAGTTGGGAATACCTAGATGGTTTCATAGGTAGATGGTTTCATAGAAAGAGAAGTGCAAACCTTGAAAAAGGCCCGAATCATCCCTTATAGTTACTTTCACTACCAATACAATACTTTAGTTAAAGCTCAAATCGCTTAAACACCCAGAACTTCTGGTGAACCTTAAGAGGTCCTCCAGTGGTACATTCACAATGTCTTCCAGGTCAGCGAAATGTCTATATCCCATATAACGAAAGCGACGGAAGCACAGTAGGTTAGCAATATATTATATTTCCTCGACATCCATACAGCTTCTGCAGAAGTCAGGTGCGGCTTCGCGAATCCCTGACGCAGTTATTCAAATGACACAGTATCCAGTTAGTAAGCCTGTGAAAATGCGCGGTTCCTTCCTTTCAAAGCTGATTAGTGCTCTAGTTCTTTTCTCCTCTAGTATGGGCCATAGCTTGCATGTAATTTCATAGTCATCTCGGACCCTCCAGTTACAGCTGACTCATTCCTTTGTTTTTATATCAAGTTTTTACTAAGCCTATTGGAATTTCTGGTTGCTGTTCGTCACTGTTGGTGCTGAACGGTGCACTAGCTCTGGCCAAGAACCCACCTGATGTTGATCATATGAGTAATCCCAATGGAATTCAGAGTTTCAAAGCATTTTAATATAGTTTTTTAACTAGTGCTCGCATTATTTGAAGTCATAATCGCTGCACGACTGTACACGGACATTGAAATCCCTGAGGGAGCCATGTTCTTTCTGTTAACTGCATACGCCGCTTTTTCGGTGGCAACCAGTTGAGCCTGAAAGAATTAAATAGTCGTTCTTTTATCTGTATTATTTTTGGATATCCAGTTAATCACAAAAAACTTCAGATTCAGTTCCAATATCCATTTTTGAACTATCAGTGTAGATTTTAATATCGCAGCCGAATATCGATGAATATGACGAAGTTGTTATTCAGGTTAAGCCGAGCTAAAGTATAGTCGATTTTACTCGTTGTCTTTTGTAGTCAAATGAGAAGAAAATACGGACACCGACAGTAGCTAATCCGAGAAACACAGTCCGAACTATTTCGGCCTTCCAGTGAAACAAATCAGCTGAACACTACCAACAAACCAATGACGCTTTTCGTAAAATTAAACAAAATCTGTTCACCAAAGTTTGCTACCAGTGTTAGCCATCCAAACATTTCCCAGTTATATGAATCTACTGATTATTACTCCCGAAGACAGTCATTCTAACGCTGCCAAACAAGGCACAATTACAGACAATAAATGAAAATTTCTGACCCACTTATCCGAAAACTGCAAAGCGAAATTTGTTCACCATAGACTGCTACCGACACACTGCCAAGCCACAGCAGATCGCCATCCGCAAATTAAAATTTGTGAACGATCAACCTTAAATTGCTATGTCAGCAACTAGGACAATCGAACATTCCCACTTGCTAAAGTAAGCCACTCGAATACAATAGACACACCAAAACTAATGTCGGAATACAACCAGCCAACCAATCAATGCCACTACTAGAGGATCACTACTCACTGATGTCGTTGGCAAATCATGCGAACGTTGACCCTGTTACACTAAAGTCCGTGCCATAGTTCCCTCAACCACTTGGATGTCCTTTCCCAAACTTTGATTAACCACCTTATGAATTCTTCTGTTAACCTACCGTATATGTTGCACCCTCATCAGTTCCAATATCCCATGGATATAAATTGAGAACTTTACTATCAATCCATGTGCAATTGATGAGACAAAGTTCTAAGCCGGCGACACCTAATATCCAATCAGGTGAAGGATCAATTTTTGTAACTAAAGAGATAATGTGATGTGTTGAATCAACACGCACATTCGCCAACGTAGTGCCCATAATATTCTTACGAAATTTAATGCCAGGTGCTTTGATGATTGTGCGTATTTGATGAGACTATTAAACAAATTGAAATTATCAATTATTCATATTTTGTCTACAATCTACTTACATTTTCCTTAATTTCTTCTTCCAAAGTACGCGTTGAACCATGTTCGGCCATTAATCTAAGACCATTACTAGCGCTACCTCCATACTCCCAGAAACGATAACCGAACGTATGCGATGCACCAATAATCTCACTGAAACGTGTACGCCACTCTTCGGCGGGAAAATCTATTGGATGTGTATTGCGTGTCCATTTACGTTCGAGAACTATCTAGAAACAAAAAGAGAAGAAATATAATCTGAAATCGGATTATTGAAACTTTAAAAAATTGACAGAAATTTGTCAAATAGAATTGGGAATGATTGTGAGTAGGCAGTGTCGGGAACTGGTTTTAGTTCAACTCTTCCGTTATCCTCAATATTCTTAAGGGCTGTTTCGGAGACAGAGTTCGAGTCGAACTCGGGCAGATTATAAACTAGAAAATACTTGGAACAAAAATAAGTCTATGTGGGGCGATAATCAGACTAAGCTCAGACCAAAAATTCGACACAAAATTCAGACCAAAAATCAGACTGAAAGCCAATACAAAAATCACACCAAAAATCGGACTCGAACCTAAACTAAAATTACACATATATTCAGACCCGAACACGGTTCAAATTATGACTAAACCCCGAACCGAAATTTGATTCAAAACTCAAACCGATATTCAAACCAAATCTCATCCCAAAACTCAGATCGCAATTCAAAACAAATTCAGACAAAAATCAGGCTTAAACCCTGATAAAAATTCATATCATATTTAATTTTAAAATCGAACCGAATTCAGACTTAAAATCGTGCCCAAACTCTGGCAAAAAATTAGACCAAATTCTGATTAAAACTCAAACCAAAATTCAGACGAAAACTCAAAGCATAAATCGAACGAAATAATGTGCCTGACCATGTTCAGACCTAAACTCAGACCAGAAATCGAACCAAAGTTCAGACTGATAATCTGGAAAAACTCAGCCAAAAATGGGATCAAAACTTAAACCAAAATTCGAATCCGAAATTCTGATAAAAAACCAGACCTAAAATAAGATCAAACCAGAAACCTGACCAAAACCATTAAAATGCTCTTTAAAAGTAGGAAATTTATAAATTAATCCTGACATTTCAACTAACCCCGACAGATCAAAAACCAGATCTAGGTTAGGTTAAGTTGGAGTGGTTGTCGAGAGACACACTTAGGCCTGAACGGCCCATTTTCATACCACATAGTTGGACCTACAGTTTAACGGCGATTCCGAACGGTGGTGTGGCAATTTTTTATCGGCTTGGTGGTTTTGCCATTAACAACCAAGGTGTGTACTTGTTCACTATCTTATAATTCTCATTCACTTCATATTGATAGTGAATATAAGAAAGTTATGAAAATTAACCACCAGACGAAGACGGGAATCGAACCCGAACCTCCCAGATGAAAGTCTAGTGCACTATCCACTAGGCTATCGAGGTCGTCAAAAAAAAAAAAAAAACCAGATCTAAAATAAGTTTAAAATCTCTACGATAAAATCAACCCAGAAACCAGACCAAACCCATTAAAAGGCTCTCGAAACGTAGGGCATTTATAAACTGACCCAGACATTTTGTAGCTGTTGAAAGATTTTAAGAGATTATTGTTATAATTTTTTGCGTGAGGCTCCAACCTCCATACCCTCTCCTCCGAATCCGCCCCAGTACTTACCTCATATTTTGCTTCATCGCACGCACAGCAATTCTCAACAGGCGGTGTCTGAATATTGATGTCATCGATCTCTTCCGGGCAAATACGTTTCGTTAGAAGCCCATCATTAATAAACCAAACATTACGATGCTGTAGCACTGCAGCTTGTATTAAGACACAACCACTTTGATTATTTGACGGCGCAATCCAATCAACATTAATACGTTGCTTAGTATTTGAATTAGTGCTTTCGACCATATTTTTACAGAGTACACTAAATTTCGTTTCGGCGATATCGGTAATCTCAAAATGTCCAACCATATCATCACTAGGATTTGAATAATTTTCACTCCTCACGATTAATGTAAAGCTGAGGAATTTTAAGCTCTCGGCGCAAGATAACGAAACTAAGCAGAGTCAGCCAGAAAAGAAGAATAAAAAGAAAGACACAGAAGACCGAAAGAGATAAATTCGACGAGAGAAAGAGAGAAATAGAATGAATAAATTATGATTCAATATTTTTTGAATGCTATACTTACCATGGTAACGTTGACTTGGTATATACGCAGATGGATTACCATCAATTAAGATTTGAAAATTCTCATCGACCGGTGAGCGTTCACCATCGGCTCCTTGTGGTTTACGATTACATGTTTCAGTATTTGCTGCGCTAGCGAGCAGTATTAGAATAATTGTTGCATTCCAAATAAAATTAAACTGAAATCTCTGAAATCTCACTTTCATTTCGTCTATTCTAAAATGCAACAATTCAATATTTCTAAGTTCGATGTTAAATTTCTATGCGGAAGTTTTTCGTATCAGTTTCTTGCTCTTGTTCGCAGCTCTGAATGAAGACAACTGACCCGACTGATTGGCGATCAACTATTTTAGCAGCTGCTGCTGAGATGTAGCCTTAGCGTATACCGTGCGATCACTAACTCAGCAACGTTTGTTTTCATTTCCTCATAAAAATTTACACCACAACGACGCATGCTTCATGTCACTGTCTGTCTGCTGGCGAAGTCGTGTCGAGTATATCAATAAACTGAAAGTATGTCACCGCATGTTATCTCGCAATTGAAAAAGGGCTGGTTCAATTAATCTCTTGGCTTGTTTTTTGTTTTTTTTGTTTTCAATTCATATGCTTGAAAGATGTCGCCGCTTTTTTCTTCTTTTCTGAAGTGCGACACTCAAACAACGTAATTTTTACCAGACAAATTATATTATTTTGATACAGTTTCATTTAGCGCCATATCAATTTAATTAGTTAAATGAATATGTATGAATTTGTTGTTGTGGAATTTCGCTAAGAATGTTATGATTCATAAATGTGTGACAGTCAATAATGTAGACAAAAAAATTCTAGATTTTTTCTTTCGTTTTAAAATGTAGAGCAAATACTGTAAGTTGAACATACAAGAAAATGATCTAATACAAAAGTAAAAGTTATAAGTAAATAAATAAATATGTTAATTTTCAACGAGTGATATTCAATTTTTTATTTTTAAAGAGTAACTAAAGGGATCCGAATCACTACGAATCATGCTGCGAGCTTTTAGTGGATTACAAGGCTCCAACAGAAAATAGCGAGTATTTGATACTGCTTTTAGCTCATTCCAAGACTTTCCATATTCCCGAGCTTTACGGTTACTGCGTCCTTATGTAATTTTTGAACGCTTTTGTTTTTTGACGGTTCGACTCAGGGGTTTGACTGCAGACTTCGTTAAAATTTTGAATATCTCAGAATAATCGATCATGTTACGCCATCAAATCGTTATGAGTCGGCACAAGCATCAGTGCTGCAATGGGCGGAGTTCAGTTATTTACTGATGGCTCCAAGGTTAGATTAGGTTTAGTGGCAATCAATCAGAACACACTTAGGCCAAGAGCGGCCCGTTTTGTTACCACGTGGGTGCTAATGTCCGTTCTCCCCTCACTGAAAACCAAGATTAATCGAACCACTTGCACTATGTTATAAAGAGTTTTCCATTAAGGGCATAAGAATTTTATCTATTAATAAAACACAGAATTTTTTGAGATATTGAGTTCAAATTTATTGTGGGTGTAGTGCAAGCATTACATTTTATGAATGAAATTCGATTTCGGTCATATGACCATCACGAGCCCGTTTACAGCGAAAACGACCGTCATGTTACCGTCAATGGAGAGCACTATCGTGTTATGTTGGAAGATTATTTGTGGCCAGAATTGGATGGACTTGACATCAATGATATGTGGTTTCAACAAAACGGTGCCACTAGCCCCACAACACGCGTCACAATCGATTTATTGAAAAGCAAATTCGGTGAACATGTTATCTCGAGAAATGGTCCGGTGGAATGGCCGCCTCGTTCATGCGATCTAACGCCATTTGATTTCTTTTTATGGGGCTATATCAAGTCACTGGTCTATGCCAACAAGCCAGCAGCTTTAGACGAGCTCAAAGACAATATCAAACGCGAAATTGCCAACGTTCTGGTCGAAATGTTTGCGAGAGTGGTGGAAAACGGGCTCGTGGTGCTCATATGACCGAAATTGAATTTCATTCATGAAATGTAATGCTTGCACTACACTCACAATAAATTTGAACTCAATATCTTAAAAAATTCTGTGTTTTATTAATAGATAAAATTCTTATGTCCTTAATGGAAAACCCTTTATAATTAAGTTTGTTCTCTAGGTTAGATGACCCCAAGTCGGATAGTTCGTCTAGTAAATATTGACCCAGGGCATTTTTTCTACAAATGGCCAAGCATGGGCAAAAGCATAAGAAGTGTGAAAGGGATTCCTCCTCCTCTTCATCTCTGCAAACTTCTGCAAAGCACCTTGAGTAACCGCCGACTATCAGGTTGGCTTGCGCTGAGAATGAAAATATCATGGGCTGATATTTTATTAGATTTTAGCCAGTTCACCACTACCTGTATAACCATGACCTCAACTTGAAAGACGCTGAAATGGTCAGGCAGACAGAAACGATAGGCTTAACCCTAACTGCTCAGAGAAAAACCCTCCCCTAACCTACCATCCTGACTTGCCTTAGTGTAAGCATGTTGCGACATAGATATCATTCTGGGAGTTATGTCCTGCCTAATGAAAGTATCTACAAGTCGCTCAAATGTCTTCAAGAGACATGAACTTAGACTAATCGGTCGGAAGTCGTTAGCTTTTTTATGAAAAATCTTCCCTCCTTTAAGTATGAACACTACTTTAGTATTCGTCTATAGCTTTGGAACACAACTGTTAAAGAAAACTTCGAAATAGTATCCGGCCCTGGTGCTTTAAACGGTTTAAAACTATGTAAAGCCCATTGTATCTTTTCCTTTCTAAGAATTTTAGGGGCGAGTGAGTTGTTGAGAAGTGTAGCCGCCAATTCACTGTTTCCCGACTTCACGCAACCGGGAAAGTGAGTAGCAATAAGGCGTTCAAGAGTCTCGAGACTTGACATGGTCCACACTCCATTTGGCTTTAAAATGTAACCAGGAGTTGATGGACTGGAAGCTAGGATTTTAAGCAGACGACTTGCTTCAGAGACACTCTCAAAATTATTTCCCAAGACTGTCGTTTGGTCTTCCTAATTAGTCTCTTGAAGCGTCCAAGTCTTTCTTTATAGCGGAGCCATTCATTGGTTGTTTTTAACTGATTGAACAGTTTTCCTGAAGCGAATGATCTCGTCAGACCACCATGGTGGTTTGGCTTTGCTTCTAAGTTTTACTAAAGAGCATGAAGCGTTGGATGGCTTGTTGCAGACATTGGTCAGAGTTTTTACCATCTTATACAGTAGATGTCTCGATGTTACTTGATATTTTACTCAATCAGTTTTTCTTTTGTTATCGAAAGGAGTTACGCTTGGAGTTTCCAAGCAGAACTCAATATATTGATGATTAGAGAAGTGGTGGTCTTTTGAGACCCTCCAGTCTTTGATGAAGTGAGCGGATCGTTCACTGACAAGAGTTATGTCTAGAACCTCCCGTCTCACCGAAGTTATAAAAGTAGGTTCGTTACCTAAGTTACAAATATCTAGCTTAATATTAACAATATAATTGAAAAGTGACTCACCTCCATCATTGATGTTTGAGCTACCCCATGTCGGGTAGTGAACATTGACGTCCACTCCGAGAACAATGATGGCTTTGCGCCAAGCAGCCTCGAAGATCGCTCTGCATAGTGTGTCGTGTGGTGGTGGCCCGAGTTGATAGTGAGCCATATAGCTAGAGACCAGCCAAATGGTGAATGGACGGCTCCAAATTGGACGGTAGAATGGAAAAATAGTGTAGGCAGAAGTATCGGCGACTATAAAAGTAGCTAATTGGCTAAAGTGCTGTACCTTATCACTATGAGATATTTTCATCTTCACTGAAAGTCAAGCAGCCATAAAATCAGTTCATAGTTTGTTTACTTCCTCTAAGGTGTTGCACGAATTATGCAATTTTAGGAAAAAAAAAATGTTCATAAAGCTTAAATTTTTCATGTGTATTTCAAAAAACGACGATACTTTATAAAAAAAATTTTCAAAATAACGAAGATGTACGAATATACACGAAACCTGACGTGACCCGAAAAAGAAGGAACCAAAAAACCTCTCAAGTTCAACTGATATTTTTCACTGCTGAAAAACTTTTCCAAAAGAAAAAAAAGAAAATCATAAAAATAACAAAAAAAAACAACCGAAAATTTTCAAGTAAGTAAAAATTTTATATATTCTAAAAATATCTACTGAAACTCCAAAATATAAATATTCACATTTTTTGTCACAGTCACACTACTCCACTTCACACACAGCGCAGCGCTCCTCTTAATATTTACACTCAACGTAATTTAGCAGCAAGAAATAGCAGGTGCCAACATAACTTTTCCATGACCATTTACGCTTACGATGCGACAATCAAGCAACCAAGTAAGCAAACGACAACGCGCTTGATGATGCCTTCAACACTTGAATTACTTTTTCCACTCTAGTGCGAATGTGATGAAAGAAACCCGTCATATTCTACTCAAACTCATTCTCGTACTCGTAGTTACTGCCGTCATTTAACTACTTTGAAGTGAGTGAGTGAGTGAGTGAGCGAGAGTGAATGAGTGTTGCATCTATGGTAAATGTAAAAAGTGCAAACAGACGAAAGGTGGTGGTGGTACCTCCTAGTAGGTACCTGAAGTTAGTAAGTGCAAAGTGTCCTTCACAACTCTTTTAGATGATTTTAAATTAAGTGGCACGTTTTTGTGAAGCGACATATTCACAAAGTAGAATGAAAAGGGCACAGTAAACAAAAAGCAACAACATAAGCATTCCAGCTATTACAAGTGTCAAATTTGCATTAAATTCACGCTTGAAATACTTTATTTAACATATAAATATTTATTAGTTTTTGTCGTGACCTTCTTATTATGTACCACATAACTTAAAATTCTTCAAGTTTAACTTATTTGATGTGAAATTTATTTTATATTTCGATTGGTTGGACTGATATTTTGGTTTATTTCCAATGAAAGGATAGTGCAGTCAATAGTAAACTGAAAGGTCCTTAGAGATGACTCTCAATCAGAACACAGATATATCAGATTTCAGTATGGTGTTGAAGTTAATCCTTTACCGCTCATAAGAAATCCGAAATGCGAAAAAAGGCGAATTGGGCAAGGTTTAGAGAAGGTGCACTCTACCTCCTAAACTACGCAACAAGCGAGGTCTGGAAGCAGCGGTGGAAAACCTCACCTCTGCCCTTCAGACCAGCTTTGAGCGTGCCTATCCCTCTCGCCAGCCTCTTGGATAGATTCCTGTTCTGTGGTGGAGCAAGGACCTGCAAGCCCTGCTTTATCAACAGATCATCAAAAGCAGAAGGAGCATAAAAAGCTAATTTGAGATTCGAAACAGCTAGGTTGGCGAAAATCTTCAAAAAGGGCCACGTTTATCGACTGTGTTCACTCAAAAAATCTGATGGCACATTCACGGAATCAAAAAATGAGATGACCAGCTTAATGCTTGAATATCACCTTCCGTGCAATCACGTCTCTGTTGTTCAACAACCCACTTTTCCGGAAGCAGGGAGGGTTAGTTCGATTATTTCTCAGTGTAACTGGTGCCTTGCCAGCGCAGTGGGGAATGGACATGCGATTAGATTTGCTATTGCTTCCTTTGACAGCTTCAAGTCGCCGGGTCCGGATAGTATACTACCAGTTGCTCTGAAAGAGGGTATGGTGCAATTGCTACAGATTTTGAAGAAGATCTTCATCTCCAGTTTGGCACTCGCTCACATACCTCATGTAACAGGTCAGCATGGAGTCGATCCGGTTCTTGTTAACTGTATACGCTCAATGCTGTCACACAGACTTATGACGGTTCAAGCTGATTGTGGTCAATCAGTGACTTGCGGCGTGAATAGACGATGTCTCCAAGGGGGCGTACTCTCTCCACTGCTGCGGTGTCTGCTGGTTGACCCTCAGCTTGTTTGCATAAATGAGTGGGGTACACACAGGCCTATGCCGATGACGTTGCCTGCTTAATCACGGGCCAATCGTTCGGGTATGTTTGTAGAGAGACCCAAACTGCCCTAAATATGATTAACTTTTGTGCGTTGCTCAAACGGGCTATTGGTTAAAACTAGTGGTATTCTATTCACCAGGAGAAGAAAAATTGGTGGTCTCATTTTACCAGTACTCAGAGGAATCAATATTCAGCTATCCCATTAAGTGAATTATCTAGGAGTCATTCTAGATGCCAAACTTCTATGGCGTTCTCATGTTCTCATGAGCTAAAAGTATCCAAGACACTGGCAGCTTTTTGTCAATGTAAGGCTATTTTAGGCAAAACATGGGGTCTATCACCTTATAAAGTCTTATGGCTTTATAAGACTATGATTAGACCCATCATCATCATCTATGCATCCATAGTCTGGTGGAATAGACTTAATGTTGACAGCGTTAGCAAAGCTCTTGCCAGAGCTTAAAGGACTATGGTTATTTGTTGTACGGTAGCTTTTCCTACAACACTTGGCCCATC
Source organism: Toxonevra muliebris (assembly GCA_963691655.1). NCBI lineage: Eukaryota > Metazoa > Arthropoda > Insecta > Diptera > Pallopteridae > Toxonevra > Toxonevra muliebris. The sequence goes on from OY829328.1 coordinate 75,969,964, forward strand.
CTTGGATGCATTGCTCAACTTACAACCCCTTGATATCTTTGCTAAAGGAGAGGCTGCCAAAGCCATCTGTAGGCTTAAACGCAATGGGTATTAACATGACACTTGCTGGGACATTGTTGAAGATACTGACTTGGACCTAACAGTTCTATCAATGCCAACAATTCCAGTTTTAAAAAAGCGCTATACAATACAAATGTATAGAGGCCCAAACTTGATTTTTACCGGGACCTGGGCCGGGAGTTGATTGTAAGCACATTTTCACTGACTGCTCCAAAACAGAATTCGGTTCCGGTTTTGGGGTCTTCATTGAAAATGTTGGAGTTTACTTCTTCACTTCTCTCTTGAGTTGTATGCTTCGGTTTTTCAAGCAGAAAACACGAACACCGCAGGATCTGGATATGGAAACAATTCGATGTTTCAATTCTATTTCCACGTTTAACCACATTGCTAAAACTCTTTCTAAAGCTTTTATTTTTGGGTGGTCGTTGGCTTCCCTCTTTTACTGCTGTTTTGAGCATTCTAGCCTTGAGCTTATCAATAAATCACAGTGTACGGCTTATGGAGGGTATATCCGTTTCAGTTCCACATGGACTGTTGGGGAACGATAAGGAACTATTTCTTGTGTTTATAAAACTCAAGTATATTAATACAAATTTTCTTTATTATGGGCATATTATATTTAATTTTTATATTTATTTTTTTCTTATTCAATATAGCGTTTGTTAATTATTTAAAAAGCACAAATTTATAAAAAAAAAAAACAAAAAATTGAAAATAATCAAATAATACATACTTACATAGACATAGGTACTTGTAATAGCACAGACATCATACAACACTTTCCTTTCATCTGCCCCCACTTCAATTAACTACATTGATTTCTAAACTTGATTTACTTTGTTGTTGTTGATATTTCTTCTTCTTTTTATAAACGAATCAAATAAATTGTACCCATTGCAGTAGTAGAGTAAACATGTGAAATTGTCCTTGTTATCCTTGTAATCTTTCGTATACACCGGGGACCGGGGGAATTGAGAGAGGGTGTACCATTCTTTCTCTCTCCTTAATATGTGCCCTAGACTAAAGTGACCAGACGTTGCGTATTGGTTGAGTCTCTTTTTAATTTCATTTGCTTACTATTTTGCTGGCATAGTCACAAACAGTGAACTTAATGTGGCAGTAAATGGTATATCTACTATGCTATTCAAGAAAGATAAGTAGTCAGATGGCACTATTCTAGTCAGACTATCCGAAGCAATCGACTATGCAGATAATCTAAAGTCCGACCAATCGACTTCGGCCAGTAACGGCCTAAAATTATGGGATCGGCATCGGTTCGATAACGGCTAAAAAGTGACCGATCATTCAGCCGAACATTTTAATAAAAATAAATATCAAAAAAAAAACTTAATTAACTTATTTCGTGTATTTTATTTTCCTTTATCTCTACTTTAGATTCTTCAGTGATTTTTTTTTTAAATTTTGCTAAATTTTAGTATCTTTCATTAGACATAACATCAATTTACCGTTTAGTAAACAGCTGTCACTTTTAAGTGACAGTTCAGCTCATTCTTCGACGTTTGTGTTCTGTCATAATCACCATTCTACAATTGAGCTCGAAAATGTTAAAATTTATTAGATCTGTACTCAAATTTTCTGACTAGGGATTTAAGCTTCGATCAGCAATTTTCATCCAGGTCCGATTGAATACCCAATTCCCCAAATTCGGCTCCTTTGCTCTCAATTGATATACTGACGGTTTGAAAATGAATTGTGGTTCTGGTTCTGGTGTCGAATCTCAATTCCATTGGCCACTTGGCCAAGTGGCTTTCAAACCGAAATATACGCAATTAAGACGTGCGCCAGAATTAACCCTAAAAAGGTGCAAAGATTATGATCTTCTTTGGCAGCAAAGCGACTCTCAAAACAGCTTCATCATGAAGCTTCTTTTCGAGGTTGCCTACCCATAATAAAGTTAAGCTTTGTTGTGTACCAGATAATGTAGATGCTAATGATCTTCCTACCATTTTGTGGGATCGGCTAGACTAGTTCCAAATCAATCACAGAGTCGTGAGCGAGGGAGAAAAGCCTATCTTATTGACATATTGTTCCAGGGCTTAGACAGGCCAAGAGACTCGTTCCACTCTCTTCCCATCCCTGACCTTAAACTAAGCGGTTTTCTGATTGTTAATGGACTTTCTATCCCGCCACTAAGTGGTCAGATATCACCTAAGTAAATTAGATAATCAACGAGACAGGGTGTCGTGTATGTATGGAGAATGATAGAGAACGAGATGACATCGTACATTCTGTGTGAATGTCCATCGTTGGCTCGACAAAGAAGGGGTATTTTCAGCGACCCGTTTTTGAAAGGTAACGAAATTAAAACCTCTTTCCGTCTTAATTCGGGGCCTTGGAGCAAAAGTTTTTTTTATGTCGTAGCGTCTAACTTTGGAGGCGTCCCAACTGCATCAAAAATAATAATAATAATCCAAGGCTTCGTTGCCCGGGGTCTCTAGAAGCTCATTTCCACACGAGCCACTAACACTATTACTATGGTAAAACAGCTCGTCGAGGGTCTATTTCCAGCTTTTCGAGGTTAAGTACCCTGAAACTTGAAATTTCAAGTTTCTTTTAGAAAACAAATATCTGCACCTACTCAAATTGAACGAAAATTTGGTTATTGAACATATACTATAATTTGAAATTCCCCACATCTGGTCACTTTATTCAGTACGCAATAACTAGACGAACAAGATTATATTGGCATATGTGCAAGGCACGGAAAGGCAAGGCACGGAAAGGCAAGGCAAGGCAAAAGACTCTAATGAAATGCCATTAATTACGACGACTTTTCTGCAATAGTTGATTTTTAACTTCTGGTTGAGGTCATTTGACCATTTTTGCACGCCAAATAAAAGAAACATGAAAAGAGAACGAACAGAAGGGGGCAAAACATTGCATTGTCGCAGCGCAATTGAACTTATTGAGATTTTTTGCCTTCTTCTCTCTGAAATGAAATGAGTCTATTTTTCGTTGTCCTTTCATTTAGCGATTTTCTCTTTTACGTTTGCTGCTAGTCATTTGTTTTATTTAAGCTACTACCTACTACATATTTTCAACCTACTATTTCTACTACTAATACTACTACTTCAACTATAACGACAACTACAAGTAGGTACGTATGTCCATATGCCGTACTTTGGTTATTGAACATGGCCATTTGTCTCAGCGTGTTCGAATCGAATTAAGATAAATGAGTGTGGAACATGTCAGCATAACATTGTAGTTAGTGTCGTAGTCGGAGTACGTTCTTTGCACCCCTGCATTTTGCAGGCAACCCCTTTGCTGCTAATCCATTTGATTTAATTTTTTTTTTTTTCGTTTTTTGTTTTGCTATTTTTCAATTCAATTGGCTGTATAAAGTTTGGCATTAGTGTTTTGTTTTTAGTAATATGGCAAGAAAATTAATTATTGGTACATTTATTTTCAATGTTATGTCCTTTTAATTTTATTAAAGTTTCCAATCATGCACCTAAAAAAATGTTAGTTTAGCCCATTAATGCTGCTCCAATCACCCCGATTCGGATGGACTCTTTCAATTCCGTGCCTGCACGGATCAAAGGAATATATGCCAACCTCATCCGGATTCACACTCTTACAATGAATTATCGAAATTATGCCCGATAACAAAAAATGCATTGAATATTTTTGAAGTTAAGATCAGAGAAACTCAGAAACAAAAACTTGACCTAAAACTACAAGACATTTATCCACTTTTGCCTATAGTCTGGAAATGAATCGAAAGCAATTACCTAGGAGAAAAAATCCCCAATATTGGGATCAGTGTTTTTTCTCCAATATTTTTATTGAAAATCGCTATAATTTCCCTCCCTCCCGTGGCCAAAATCAAATTTGAGCTTCGTGAATCGATAGAGCAGGCCCAAAATTATTGGGAAATTCAGGTTAGTTTGGCATCTATTTCCTGAATTCGTGCAGGCACAGGATTGAAAGAGTAGTACCGAATGAAGGTGCTCCGAGCATTAATGGGTTAACTCAAGAATAGAAACTTATCAGCGAGTAAATGATGCTTATTCAAAGAGACTACCAGATTCTGGATATTTTCCAAAACCAATAAAGGCAGGTCCCTTATAAAAAATATTTGTTATTTAAAATAATGTATTTCAAGATAGGAATTTATATAAAAATTGGTGCGGAATGTTTTTGGGCAAGATTTGAAAAACGGGCGTGGCAGCTACCATATAAAACAACAACAAAAAATACTGATTTAAAATGTATTTCAATACAGGAATAAAGCACTTCGAATTACATTTCTCGCTTTCAAATAAACGGAAACATTTTTTAAAAATATTTCAGCGAAAAAGGTCTTCAAGACGGTCGAACCGTTATTGGAAAAATAAAGAACTGAAGAGCCTGTCAACACAAAGTATTTATTTCTCAGCGCTAGACACTGGGGAGAAATCCGAAAGACTAAGTCAAAACATGAAGGTCTTTATAAAAATACATGAGATTCTGTACTTGAGGGTTTTCAAGGTCACTGCTCACGGGTCCGGAATCGTTTTTCCAAAAAAGAAAATTGCGACTTCAAAATGGCGAAGGGTTTTTGAGGTCGCTGATTACAAATTCGATATTAGATTTTCAAAAAATCTAAATGGCAGCCTCAAAATGGTGGGTTTTATTCTCTTTGCATGTAATTTACTTAACCCATTTTCAGCCAGTGGTCGACCAGTGATTTTCGAATTTTCTGTAGGTTAGAGGTAAATTTATAAAACTTGTACTGTACCTCTGCTTTTAAAATTTGTAAAATACTCACATATATTAATTAATTAAAACTTATGCATTAAAGCGCGGTGCACGCAAAATTGGCACGCAGGAAAGTTGCTGTATCTTTTTAACCAGAACACTCAGAATAATAAATAATGCATTAAATGATATGTTTAATATTGTGTTTTAATACTATAATATTAAAAGATTTAAATTTCTTTGTTGTGCAAAAAGTTCCGGGTATTCCTTTTAATGGACCCCATCAACCTTCGAACATCCGCTCTAGATACTTTTGCGGCTATTTGGTTCCATTTTAGTAACATTGAATCCATATTTTTGACAATACCTGCATTTTTCTTCAACTTATATTTTGTAATAGCCCAGTATTTTTCGATCGTTCGAAGCTGGGGGCAATTGGGTGGGTTCATATATTTGGGCACTACATCTACTTTATTTGTCTGATACCAATCCATGGTTTTCTTAGAGTAGTGGCAACCGGCTAAATCAGGCCAAAACTTCACTGGCGAATGGTGGTGACGAACAAATGACAATAGTCGTTTCGAAAGGCACTCTTTGATGTAAATATCAGACGTCATAGAAGAGGATGTCACAAATGCCCTGGATTTGAGACCACAGCTGCAAATAGCCTGCCACACCTGCCTGCTTTCTTTGCAAATTTATCCATTTTTATGTACTTGAATTTTGAGGGTACATTACCACGATTCGTTGTCATATAAAATTTTTGACCTGGAAGCTGTTTGAGATCAAATTTTACGTATGATTCGTCATCCACAATAATGCATCCATTGAATTTGGTCAAAACATTATTATAAAGAAGACGATCACGTTTTTTGGCCAGCAAACTCTGTTTGTCTGTTCTATTTGGATATTTTATAGCACGATAGCACTTTAGTCCAGCTTTTATGCGTGTTCGTCTAGCAGTACTTTTGCTGGTATTGAATTTTTTGGCACGATTGCTATTCGATAGTCCGGGATTACTTTTGATGGACCTCAAGATCTTTGCCTTTAATTTAAGGTTGGTGGTTCTCGTTTTGTTCACAACTTTTTTAGCTCTTTCAACACTAAGAGTTTCTTTATATCGTTTTATAACTCTACATACCGTTCTTTTGGAGATATTCAACACTTTTGCAATCTTTGAACCAGACCACGACGGATTTTCGATAAATTTGTACACAATCAATTTTCTATTTGCAGCTTCCATTGTGCACACAATCACCAACTTGCGATCAATTAATATGAAAAATTTATCAACTAACGGTAATGGTATTGTAAACAAATCCCAGTAAAAAATTTGTTGTTCTTATGACTAGGGGCGACGTGGTAACCACAACAAAGCATGCCAATTTGGCGTAAACCGCGCTTTACTAACCTTTATAAACACTCTCCATCGAGTGGAATTGTGAAAACACTCCGATAAAGAATTTATCAGCACTTACAAAAATCACGTGTTTTGAATAATTTTTGCGGTTTTAGCATTGGACTAAAGTGACAATAAACAGGGTTCAACATACCATCATAATATATACTAAGGCTCCCTCTTAAAAATTTTGAACCATTACATTTTATTTTAAAACTTTCATTTTTGAGATTTTGACCAGCTTTTTGAATTTCCACACTAATGTGTCTAACACACGGTTGCAAATTTCTGTCTAACTTGAGACTCTTAAAAAAGAAGATTGATTAAAATTGACCTATTTTACTCACAGTTACTAGTGTGGTTCATTAACCAACAAGTTCAATAATTCACGGTTTCAGTTTCCTGGCAAACTCAAGACTTTCGAGAGTTAAGAGGCGGGACTCTTTATGGGAAAGTTATAGAAGTTGGTGAGCCTGGTTAGTATTTTCAACTAGCTGCTAGACGAGGAAATTTGTTTCTAGAAATTGTCAAATTTTATGGCAAGTGAAGGGAATACCCCTTTCATCACACCTTATTATCTCCCCTCCCACCCTCCCCCTTCCTTCACATTTTGAGAATTACCACAAACAAGTTTCCTCGTCTAAAAGCAGACTTGGATAGACGACTGACGCAAACAGTAGTCTCAGAACAGCTCAAACTAATACACGGTTTACAAATTTCAATAGCTCAAGGTTGATTACGATAGACCTATTTCCGTTGCAGTTACTACTGGGGCGTGTGAATTTGCAAATGAATCATTGCTACAAATTAAAGTCTACCTTACAAGTGCAAATTAATCTACATAGAACAGATTGAACTTTAACCACAAAAAATAGTAAGTAGTAAACTGTGTAAATGCTTAGTGCAAAAATATATTAAACATCAAGTAAGAAGAAAAAATGTGAAGAAAAATATATACTGACTATACTATACTATACTGATGTGGTTAAATTAACTAAATGTCAGTTAAACAACCAACCTGTGTGCAATTTCTGTTTATCTATTTGGCTTAGTTTGTCCAACTAAGTGCAATAAAATAAATAATTCTACATTTTATGTCACAGAATGTGGTAAATCGTAATATTGGTTCCTTATACTAAAGCTGTACTTAATTAATTGACAATGAACTTTAGCAAATCACAAGTCGAATTAAACTTAATCTTTACTACGTATTGCCATATGCGAATATTGGAGATTTACAGTGGGTGGAGAGTCTTAAAATATGAGAATACAAACTCATATGTGCTATATTATCCTTAAGCATTCAATAGATTCTTAATCTTATATAAGAATAATTCATATTTACTAGCTAAATTTTGAGTAAGCTCATTACGTTACCTTGGTTAAGTTTTTAAATGACAATGAAAATTATCGAATTTTCATAACTATGGAGGATTTTCAGATAAATAATTGTGAGCTGAATGCTTAAAGTAATATTAAAAATCTTAACAGTGCACTATATAAAAAAAAAAATTTTGTAAACATATTTAATTTTTAGCTTTGACACTAAAAATTTAAAACTTCTTATTTTCATCATATTTTTTCTCTTTCCCCAATTTTGCTTCATTTTATCGCTTTATTTCGCTTTCGCTAGTTTAATTTAATTTGTTTGGTTTAATTTTTAAAACGCCCAAAATTGGAGGTGACAAAAAATTTTTCATTGGAGGTGGCAACCACGATAGAAATCGTAGGGAAAAATTAATTTCGTAAACCTAAAGGCCACCGATGATTTTTCTGTACCTCATTTTGATACAAAAAATAACGAAAAATAAAAAAAGGGGTTCAGTGGCCCCTCGAGTAGAAAAAAAATTATCAAAAATGAATTTCTTGACCCAGAAACCTCTAAGCCACTATATTCTAGCGGATCCAGAGATCACCTACATGATAATGGTTAACGAGCAAAATGTATGAGATTTTTATCGGTAAGAGATATTAACCCCAAACCCCTGTTATTTTATTTTATTTTATTAAGATCCCAAATAACTAAACATTTTGCATCTCGTTACGTTTGACAACGGGGCAAGGACAAAACTCTCAAAAAGGGAAGAGTTCCGGCGAAAACGTTACGGTTACCATCCCTGCTCATAACGAAAGTACGTAGCTGCCTCTTATCTCTCTACTTCAACAGCTATTGAGGTAAAAAATCCACTTTCCTCCTCAGACTTGCATTTTGGTTTGACTACCTCAATAATCTAGTGGTTAGTGCACTAGACTTTCATCCGGAAGGTTCGGGTTCGATTCCCGTCTTCATCTAGTTCTTAATACTCATAACCTTCTTATATTCACTATTCACTATGAAGTGTATGAGAATTATAAGAAAGTGTACAAGTACACATCTTGATTGGTATTGGCAAAACCATCGAGCTGATGAAAAATTGCCACACTCCCGCACAGTGGTTGAACTTCATACAAAAAGCGGACAAAAACAGTTGAAGGAGTTGTCGTAAAGTTACAAATTTTGTTACAGGAGTTGCTTATATCAATACATCGTCAGGGTTAAAAAATTAAGATAATTCGCCCACTGCCACGCCCACCTCCCATACAACCAAAGTTGGATAAAAATAGAAGAAGTTGTCGTAGAGTTACAAATTTTGATACAGGAGTTGCTTATGTCAATACAATGCCAGGGTGGAAAAATAAAAAAAATCCGCCCACGACCACGCCTATCTCCCATACAACATAATTGCAAAAAATAAATATTTTCCTTTTTGTTCGCTGAGAATCACTATGAAAGTTTATATTAATGCATTGTGAAAGTCATTTTCCCTCCCCTCGAAATTTACTCCCCCATTTCTCTCCCATTCCTCCCCATCCCCTCCTTTCTACTTGATTTCCAAGAAGTAATAACATTATTCTAGGACTTGCCGTTCTATTTGTTAACCTATTAATTTTTACCCGAATATTTCATACTTTACATTTATAAGTGATCGACCTTTTAGAACAATTACTGTATATTTTCCTATCTCATTGAAGATTTCTAGATTCGAAATTAATAGATTATAAAAAATTACATAACGTTCAAGTCTCTAAGGTGTTTTAAAAGACGAAATCACTCTTTAAGGCTCTAACTAATTCAGCAGTCATTGCATTCTCTTCCACCACAATGCTTTAGGGAACCTAGAACTTTTTTTAATTGTTCGTTAGGAGCCAAAAGTTAGGTATAGATTCCAAACTATGTTAAACTTATTTATTTTTGATAGTAAATTTCAGCAAGGTACTCCACAAAATCAAAACAGAAAGAAATATGGTATAGACTCACTAGCCCCCTCTTCTCTCTCATCCCTTTCAGGCATTTCACATAATTTTTGGACTCTCGTTCTACATATTTGTCTCTTAAAGTGCGCTAAAGGAAAAGTAACAGAGGGTATTGTTTGCGCTGTCGTCTCCATGGTTGTCATCGGAATCCTGCTTAGCTAATTCAATAGCTATTAAATTTTATTTTCTACGAATATATTCAGAAGCTAACCAGATTTCAATTTCTTGAGTTTAATATGTATGAGGGGGCTATAACAAAAGTTTGCTTAGTTGGCAACATTGAAGAAATTTTTGACAAATTAAAAAATTTCAGATGGTTATTGAATAGTATTGCGATATTTCATTTTAGGTTTCACTGTAAACAGTCAACATGAAGACAAGAATTCGCAAAGCTACTAAGAAAGAGTCGATAGAAATTCCACCGCCATCATAGCAAAAGATTCGGTTTACCATTATTTACGGATTTTTCGGCGTAACTTCAAGCCTGCGGAAATATTTAATGGGTGCCAAATGCACCATCGCTTTTGACCGGACCGTCTGGAAGTGGTTTCGGAGATTCCAGACTGGGCATTTTTCTATGGAGGACGAATCTCGCGAAGGTCGCCCAAAATCGTTGACTGATGACGTAAGTGTAGTTTTGGCAATGCCGTATTTAGGGGGGAGGTTTTTGGGGTTCTGACCCACCCCCTCCTAATATGTGAAAACTTTTTTCTAATTTTTGATATTAATTACCAGTGGATGACAAAAAATGTCAAAATAAAATCTATTGAACGATATTTGAATATTTTTTACTTTATTCGGTTTCTTTCAAAAAAGTCAAATATAAAAAAAAATTTTAAAAATAAATTTGAATTGAAATTGTACGAAGTTTTAGCACGTTATGGACAAAAACGGTATTTTCAGGGATTTCAACCACATTTTTTCTAAAACTTGACATGATAGGAAGTTTTTGACCTCAGATTCGTGTTCAGCATGAAAAATTCTTTCGCAAACACTAGGAACCATATTGGTCACCAAACCCATGCAGGGCAGTGTCAGCTTCAAAGTTCTTAATCTTAAAATATAATTAATCCTTTAACCCATTATTGCTCAGAGCACACCGACTCGGAAGATCTTTTTCAACGCTGTTGTGACTGCACGAATTTAGCGAATATACCATGCCAACCTCATCCGGGCTCCTCATCATTGATAATGTCCCAAATTCTCACTGATAATCATTTGAAAAAAATTACTCCCTGACGATTTTTGCATTTTTTATCATTTTTTTTTTTTTGAGGTTGGGTACGTTATCAGTAATAGCAAGTCAATGAGTTATCGAAATTTTGTCTTTCACGATAAAAAGTGTTTTGGAATTCACATTGAATAATATTTATTTGAAAAATTTAAATTGTCATTTTCGGCCATTTTTTTTTAGGTTAAGATTAAGAAAACTCGGAAACAAAAATTTTTCTCACTTTTTCCCTTAGTCTGATAGGGTCTATCAAATGCATCATCGTATTTAATTTATTGTATTTAAACATCAGTTCATAAAAATTTTATATGAATATTTTCTTCGAATGAAAACCGGAAGCCCCCCGCCCGAAAAAAATCCTGGCTACGGCCCTGGGTTTTGGTGAAGTCCAAAATTAACGAAGATCCAAGTTTGACCCAGGAAAATGGGAAAATGGAAGAAGTTATTGTTTTTTTCTTTCATAAGAATTTTCTATCCTTAGCTATTTGCTTTTAAATCCGTTGAATTTAAACACTTTCTACCTTCAACTGTCCTCTTTTCTCCGAAGACGATTACTTTTTGTTAAACTTCTTCACAACTCACTGTCTCTTTCGCTCTTTCTCTCTCTCTATATCTCTCTCTCTCTCTCTTTCACCTTTTCGGTATTTTTCACTTTCTGTCACTGTCACTTTGTGCATGCATTTCTATCATGAATCGTAGCAGATTTCATTACTACTGCAATAAGGAAAAAGTTCAAACAGTTTTCATTCAATTTTAATTCAATTTCTTCTTGAACATATACATTTAAAAGTAAGAGTCTGGGGGGTGTAAAAAATTAAATTAAAAAGTAAATATGCAGGTACAATTTAATTTGGTAAATGCGTTCAGTATTAAAAAATGTTAACTGAAAGCTTGTAAAATAATTTAAAGTGCTAAAAATGTATAAGAGAAATCAATATTGTATAGCATGTACTTTAGAGTTGCCATAGTCCAAAAAATAAAATTATTAAATTAATAGTGATTTGCATTTCTTGTGTATAGTTTATAATCGAAATTTAAAAAAAATTTAATCAAATTTAATTTATTACACTGTGCTAAAATTTGACTTTTCCAGGGTTGATTTCTTAAAAAAGTTGGACCTAGGTAATTTTTACCTTCGCTGACCTCAACTGCTTTTCGATGGGGAACATTTTTCACCGAGACGTAATGATAGGTTTTAAGATCGTTTACCCGGTATAGTCATATATTTAATAGTGATGTCATATAATACCCAAAAAAAGTGGGTAAGCGGAGTTGGTGGAGTTTTGCTAAGCTATTTTTTTCCTTCCTTCCTTCCATGACAAAAAGCTTTCTCTTAGCTATGAAGCGTGTACAAGGTAAAATAAAAAAAAAAAACTAAATTGTGTATAAACGAACACAAGGCAGAAGTGAAAATTCTTGTGAACTAAACGAAACACAAGCAAATGAAATTTTTCAATCGCTAAATTTTTTACTTCATTGGCTTGTGTTTTTTAATTTCATTTGCTTGTGTTTGGTTTAGTTCACAAGAAGTTTTACTTTTGCCTTGTGTTCGTTAATACACAACTAATTTTTTTTTTTTGGGATTAATGCTAGAACAAAAATTGCAACTCTGTACCGGTAATGTCGATGACAATTGTATACGAAGTCTTTTTTGTGTGCGACATCTTCATGTAATTCTTTGAGCATTTGCGCCATCTGTATGTGAAATGTATAACTGTCATAAACTTTAAAATGGCGACGCTACACATTATTATTTCTGCCATAGGCGTGTGTGTGTGTGTGTGTGTAATTAATATTTTATATCGAATTAAAACTATTTATGAATCGTTTATTATATAGTTTGCTCGTGAATTCAGTTACGGAATATTGATATTTAGCCCCTCATGCACATTGCTCGACAAAATTATGTCGCATTGCAAACTTACGCGCGACTTCACATTCGGTTGGTTTTACTCTAGGACAAGAGAAAAGAAGTTTCACTTAAAAAAAAAAAATTATATTGGTTCCGCATATACCAAAATTATGGGAGATCCTAGAGATGATAGAAAAAATCTGAGTGCAGGATCGGTATCAGCTACCCTTATTTTTCACTATCGAAGGTTTGTAGATATGTTTGAACTAATTACAGATTTTGCACAGACTGTTTCAGTTAATCCTACGAGGTCCTGGGGTGCCGAGAGAGATCGGCACAATTTTAACTTCGCTATTGGAAATGTATTTATAAACCCTATTAACTAATGATTTCTGAATTCAAATTTTAAAGAATAGCCCAATCGTTCGTTCTGATCTTTTATTTATCCCTAGAGAACCCAAGAAATTTATATAATTGGCTGATTCACAAACTGTCATACACTGTCGTATATAAATAGTAGATGGCCTGAATTCTCTTTCCATGTTTTACCAGATTCTTTCATCTCTTTCTCAAGCATCAATTTCTAAGCAGTTCCTGATCTTTCTCGTTTCCTAACGTATTGAGAATTCTACATAGTCTAATTAAACTAACTAAGCAGAATATTTCGGTGAACGGCTAACACAAAATGCAACCAATCCCCCTCCTCTATCTCTTTCAGTAGCTTTATATATTTTTGAACAGATTTTCATTGCTGTGCTTGATTGGAATCCATAAGAAATCAAACATCGTCGGTGACTAAAGTACACGTGGAAACGTCCCATTCATCAAAATATTTAATAACACAAAAATGAGTCAGCTGGAAATACCTTGCAGAAGCATAAGCTCTCAAGATAAGTAAAAAGGGGAAGGGCAGAAAACAAAATTGGAATCTGAAAAGTATCTGAAGAAGTATCTTTATAATATATTAAATAATAAATTCCATCATAGGCATCTATAAGTGCCTAAAAAGCAATACCATTCCATATATTAAATATCAAATTTCAACAACCAATATTAAATAAAACTTATAAATATTTTTACGTTACATACATATAGACAAATTTTATTTCTTTTGAATCAATCAAATTACTGCGCTTAAGTTGTTCCGGTTGCTGTCGTTACATTGAAAACGTTTTAAATTTGTAGCAAGCTCAATTTATTATACGCCATATTAACCTTTTTTCTGCTTCTTCTTGTTCTTCTTGTTGTGTTTCTTGCCTTTTTGCTTTTAATATGCTTTCTGGTTCATTAGCTTTTTTTTCTTTTTTTTTTTTTTTTTGTACGCAAAGGTCAAGGGTTATTGAATGTTCTCGTAAAATTTCTTCCTACAAATTCTTGTATATATATATATTTTTTTCTCCTTTTTTTTTTCTTTTTATTTATGTCAAATGAATTGAAATTGAAATGAATAGAATGTCTACTTTTAGGCGTAAAATACACCTTTACTTACATAGTTACATAAGTAAGGACTTCACAGTCTTAAGTTGAAGAAAGAGCAGAAATGTAGAATGAGTTAATGTTTATTGCTTCCAACAAGCTTAATTTGTTTTGCTTACTTAAATAGAATTGAAATTAAAGTACAAGTTTTATGTGTTTGTGTGTGTACAGTAGCGTTTCCAGAGGGGAGTGATATAGGGGCTGAAGCCCTCCACCCAGAACCCGACAATCTTATAGTATACAGAGATTTTTGAGAAATCAAAAATATTTAGATTTTTCCAAAAAAAAGTCATCAGTAATGAAAAGTATATACTTTCAACAAACGAAAAACTTTACGATTTAAAATATTATTTTATATTATATTTTAATAATAATAATTTAATATAAATATTAAAATTGGGTCGGATATTTGAATCAATTCTAATTAGCCACCATGCTGGGCGTGCCAATAGGATGCACGTTGCAGCGCAACTGGTTATTAAATACATTCAGACTACATTAAAACTACAATTTCGACGCCAGCTTATAAATGTCTTACTTTTAGAAAGCTTGATAATGTTCTAGTTTTTGGATTGAATTTTGTACTGAATTTTAGTCTGATATTGCTCGTTTTTGATCTGAATTCTGGTTTGATTGTAAGTCAGAATTTTGTTTTATTTTAGTTTGAATTTTAATCTGAATTTGGTTTGAGTTTAAATCCATGTTTGGTCTAAATTTTGATTTGCTTTCCGTCGTTTGCAGACCAGCGTTTGATCTGATTTCTGGTCTAAATTTTGATTTGCTTTTAATTTGTATTTGGAGTCTTTTTAACCTTAGTTTTAATCTAACTCAGCTGTATTTAATATTTTCGTCTGAATTGGCTTGATTTTGATACTATTTTGGTCTGAATTTCGGTCCGAAATCGGTCTGAATTATGTTTTAAAATTTGGTCTGAATTCGTCAGGAATTTTAGTCTAGTTTTTGTTTAATTTAAGTTAAAATTTTTTGATGTAAATATTTATCAGATATTCTCACTAGTTTTTGGTCTGAATTTTGGGTTACTTTTGTTCGGTATTTGGTGTCCTTTTGGCCTAAAGTTTTGTCTAACTATTGATCTGAGTCGTGGTCAAAATTTTTTGGAATTTTGGAATGAATTTTAAAACTGATTCTGGTTTTGATCCGGTCTGAATTTTGGGTTTTTAGTCTGGGGTTTGAACTGAATTTGATCTCCGATTCCGATTCGTGGTCTGAACATTGTTTTTTTTTCTCTAACCGGTTGTTGCCCGGTTCCCGAAAGCGTGTACGGGTCTCGTTGAAATTTAAAATGTATTGGGTTTTTGGTCAGATTAAGATATATTTACATTTTAAGTAATGTATAACAGGCTTAAAGAACGTATTTAATTTTTCATAAAAATGAAGTGCTTGGGTAAGGAGTTGTGGGATCGTAAACTCACCACCAGGCCGATATTAATAGTGATATCGATGCTAAGGGTAATATGAATGTATATTTTGAAAGTTCGTTTGAAGTACTATCCAAATCAACTGTTAATTTATCTTAATTTAATTTTTTTCAGGTTTATGTTTCGACCAAAAATGACTCGAAAAATAGAGATGTACCAAATTGTTTCATCAAAATTTTTTCTCAACGGAAATTAAAATTTCCTTTAAATTGTTTTCTCAAAATAGATCATTTATTAATATAAATCCATCAGAAAAGTCATAATCAAGATTTTGATCTGAATTTGGTCTCATTTTGATCTAGATTTTTTATCTGAATTTGGTTCTTTTCTTGGTTTGAACTTCGATCTGAGTTTGAAATTTGGTAGAAATTGCCGCCTAAATTTCTATCCAATTTTAGTTTGAATTTTGGTCTCAGTTTTGTTCCAGTTATCTTTTAATTTTTGAATTGTATTGGATAAAATTGTTGCGCAAGTTTTTGGTCTAGGTCTGGGTTTTGATCTATAGTGAGTCTAATATTTATCTTTTAATTTAATAAAATCAGCCCCTCCCCCCCAAACCCAAATCCTAGAATCGCCGCTGTGTGTGTGTGTGTGTGCATGTACTTTGGTTGTTGCTTTTCATTACTGGTTGAAATTATTGCTTTAAAAAAAGCTTTAATTTATACAATTTGTGCTATTATTGAAGAAAATTTTATTTAAGGAATATTTTAAATTTTCCCCTGAACCAGGTTCTCTAGAATCTGAATATAGAAGATTGCGTCATCTTCACTTCACTTGGGCTACAGCAAAAAAATTTTGGTCAATAAATAACTTTACCAGCATATCGACTATATATTTGTAGGCAGCCCTCACGGGGTACTGAACCTCCCATAAACCCTTCTGCCGCAACTGCAGAGACTTGGACGGAGAATAAACCTCTACTCCCTCCCCTTGTTGATGGACCTTGACGATGGTGGGGAGGCTTAACTAGGGTCAGTGACCCAAGAAACTGTGCCAGCTCAAGTCTATCCATTATGGAATGGTTGCCAGGAAGATTCTAAAAACTAATCGTCTACATTTCCCAAGCGCAGGTTATTGAAATGCATGCCGAAGGTTGAATGGTGCAGAAAAACAAAAAATGTGCATCGATAACGTACTTTCCTATGTGACACCGGATATCGTCACATCGTAATTTGCCTTGCAGCCGTACGGCAGCTCTGCGAGGGTAGACTAAACGATCTCACCTATATACGAAAATTTTATGAATAATTTTGAGCTTTTTTAAAATACATAAACTACCAACTGAGTCAGATGAGGAAGCTCTACTCTGTTCACCGATGAACCAAAAGAACCAGGAACTTAAGATACCAAGCTCTGATGATGCTTTCCGGTAGAATTTTGAAAATTTCACTGGGGCGTAAAAACGAAAAATGAAACCCATGATCAAGGACGGCATCGAACCTGAAAAGGCCAAGGAATTGAAGCGGAAGCGATATGCCAAATACAAGTCTCACCAAGCTACAGTAGAAGGAGCAGATCCCACAATAATTCTCTAAATGACCAACAAAAGCAGACAAAGAAGCATAAGGTAGCGATTGCTGGAAGCTCATATCTCGCCTCCAAATATCCCAAGACAACAATAATTTCTAAGGAGGATCCACAAGATGGTCAACTAAGAATATTGCCGTCATACAGAAATGTAGCTGCTGCATATAAAGTTGCCATAACTAGCAATATGCACCCAAATCAGAAATTAACGCAGAAACAATCCCAAAAGATAAAAGATATTGCTAACACAGGTAGATAAAACCGATTACAGGAAGGATGGCGAAATAATTACATTCTCTGTATATGGTCCAAGGGAAAGATTATTGGTTAAGCTAGTAAACTTTTCCTCCACTTCTCTCAAATACAAGTGAGGATCAAAGATGGTGGAAAGACTGCCTATAAAACACCACTCATAAAATCAAAAATAAGCATGAACGGCAATACTAAAAAAGAGTACAGCAAAGCCCCATCCGGAACACAACCAACAGCTCATAGGTTTTTAAAAAGTGATGTGACAAACACATCCTCTACGAATCTGACAAGCCAGGGAATGGGTACGATGATAGACGATCAATGATGAGTGCCATAATGAAGCTCAAATATCCGTGCATCTTCAAGACAGCTCAGAACCCCGACGTATGGTTCCAAAATGACCAAATAGATGAGGGCTTCTTCCAGATTATTCCTCAATATGCTAAGGCAACCTCGGCTGCCGCTGGGAAAGAGGTTATAGTGAAGTACATTCCCAAGGTGGAAGGTTGACTCACAAATCTATCCATGTCATACAGACTCATTAGCCTAACTTTCTGGAAAAGTTTATGAAACATTCCACTTCATAATAATCAATATGCATTCCACCAACCAGGAAAATCAACCATGCATGAGGCATTTCAGGATCTCACGAGGAAGAATGGAAGCTACCTTGAGAACAAAGAACATACGGTCTGTTGCTTCCTTGACATTTAGGATGCCTTTGACAGCATGTCATACTCTCAGACTAGTAGATGCATCCAAAGCAAAGGGGTTGATTCAATCACATGTAATTGGATAAATAATGTACTTAAGGTAAAAAATATAAAATCAAACTTAGGTGAGAGTTCTTGCAGCAAAAGCATGTCCACACGGTGAAGGTCTTTTTCTTTCTCCATTACTATGCTCCATAGTTGTCGATGAACTCTTACATCCACTTAGCTCCAAGGGTTTTGAAGTGCAGGGTTACGCGGATGAAATTGTCATTCTTATCACCGGACAATTTCAACCACACATTATCGTATCTACTCCAGAGAGCACTCAACGTAGCGCCAAAATAGTCTCATGAATCTGGCATAAATGTCAACCCGAAAAAAACAACATTTGTTATTTTGCACAGAAAAGAGAAACAGAAGCGGATAACGGTGATATCAATAGCTCCTCGAATGAAGTCAAATATGTATTTGGGCTTCACTCGGAATGCTCATCTAAATAAAACCATCGATAAAGCAAAGGTCTCCTTATGGTTAAACAAAAGCTCGCTGGGGAAAAGTTGGGTATTCCTTTCAGCTTTCTTTCTTTTCTTACCCTCCCCTTTCCCCTCTATGCTTCTCTTCAGTTCCTTTAATCACTATTTCTCCTTTTCAGTTTGAAATTCAGTTTCATTTTGTTTTTCTTTTTACTTATTGCATTTTGCTTTTCATTTTTTTACTTTCATAGAGAAAAATTACATTATTATTTTTCTTATATGTATTCATTAGCCCCTCGTAGAGCTTCCGGATTCCAGTTTTTTTTACTTTTTTTTTTTGTAGCCAATTTCAGTCGATTTAGATATACTTACAGAAGTCGCTACTATTTTTAGTTCAGTTTTCATAATTTACAACAACAATTTAGTAGTAGGTTTTTAAGTTTCAATTTACTTTTTATAAAATTCTAAATTATTTTAACTTTACATACAGATATTAAACAATTTTAAAACAAAAAAAAAAAAAAGAGAATAAAATAACGAAAGAAAAATTCGTTCAAAATCATAACGTGAACTTTTTAACTTCCGTTGAAAACCTGACGCGGTTGCGGTTTAATGTTGAAAAGAAAATTTTTCCAAAAGAAATTGTGCGCGAAATTTCAAACTAACACAAACGCGAATTTGTAGACAAACATTTTCATATTTTTTTTTTTTTTGTATGTACATAAAATCAGTGAAATCACTCATAAATATAAAAACAAAAAATAAAAATAATAGCAACCCACCGCAACTCAGTGTTCTTGTTGGCACTTTAAGCAATTTTCTACATTTTTGTTGTTGTTTTTATTAAGCATAAAATGATTTAACGAGGAAAACTTTAACCATAATTTACGTGCAGTACAAATTTTCTTCTTCTTATGTTCGTTTAACCAAAATTACCCAATTTTTGTAAACTGTTATCAAACAGTTTAAAATTTATTTACACTTGCGAACACAGGAACATACAGAAGTTTTGAAACATATGCACATAAAATAAGTGAGTAACGATTATGTCTATATGTGTTTTAAAAATCTCAACTTAACCATTATTTGATATATCTCTTCTCTATATATATAAAAGAGTAAGGGGTAATATGTTTGAACGCGTATAACTTGGCCAAACATCATCCGATTTGTATGGCAATTTTTTTGTTGGATTCCTTCAGAAAAATCTGAAAACAGTGAAATACCGAAATTGCATACTTTCAGGGGTTAGGAAAATGTACATGTTTTAGTGTGATTTGTATTGCATACTTTCAGGGGTTGCAGGCATGTCATTCGTCCCTTTCGCTTCTTCTTTTGCGATCACATCATTAGATAATTTGTGTAGCAGTGAATATTTATTTAGAGGGGATTTCAAATTTTTCAAAAATTTTATTGATTGCCATTATGCCACCAATCAGTAGAACAAATCTTGCATCAGGGAGTCGTAATGCACGAACAGTAACATATAATCGCGCAAATTAAGCACCTGCAGAACGTAGAGAAATCAATGAATGGACATGTAGTAATATGACACAATTGCGTGCTGCACGAAGTACTGCGCGAGGAACTGTAGCGTTGCATCGAGCTGCTTTTCAACATGATCCCACAATCGCATACAAAGACCTTCCATACTTGTGTAATGTAGTGTGTGGCCATTGTCAAGCCTTGAAAATCAAATCGGAAACGCCTGGATTGTGTTGGATGGGAGACAAAGTCGAACTAATACCTTTGACACCGCCTCAAAAATACAATGAGTGTTTTCAGATGACGTTTTTCGGTGCTTAAGTCATTGATGAGCATGGATTTAGTCCCACCTTCAAGGTAATATCGTCGGATAAAAATTTCGCATTTGTTACATTTTGGTACACTAATCTCATCACATTTGCATTTGCCTCCAAGCATTCAGACCCAAAGGCAAATCTATCATTGCGCTGGATCTTTGTTGCCACAACCGAATCATGACCATAAACTTTAGCTACGAACTTAACCAGCGTTGTGTTATTTCCAAAGCGATGAAGTTTGAGATTATTCACCTACTTCAAGGATTTCTCCATGAGTACAATTAGAATCAATGCCATTCGATTACAACCTCATCGTAAGAGGTGATAAACGTCCAACTGGCGCACAAGCGCGTCAATGCTCCCACAAATGATGAGGTAGCTGTGATCATTGTTGGTGAGAATGTGAAATCGCTAGATATTGGCTGCATTCACGACACTCATCAATTGCTAAACAGTTGCAGCTCATCAAATATCGTGTCGTGAACATGCTGCTACTTTTAGCGTTAGCTATTCAATTGTGAATAGTTTTTTGCTATTTTTCCTCTGTAACAAAACCAAAATTTTAAATAATATATATAAATAATTTAATGTTTTTGCAAAGGATGTTTGACGATGCCGTTAATATGAATATGTTTTGTCAGATATGACAGCCATTATAAACAAATGAATATATATTAGAAAAAATAGATAAAATCTACCGATGAAAAGTATCATACAAATTTTTCGCTACCAAAAATGGCGCTTGCTTACTTAAAATGGTGTCATACACAATAGAATTTTACAACTGTTTAGGAATTGATGAGTATCGCGAATGCAGCCATTGTGATTTAGCGGTGAAATGATGGAGAATTGCAACGAGTCTACGAAACTCATCGATTAAAAGACGCGTTGCAATATCCACTTATGATGTGGCAAGGAGAAGACAGTTACCACTTTCAAATAAAACTTATTAATCCAGCCACAGTTGAACTACAATATAGAGTTGATGTCTTTTGTTTTTTTTTTTGTTTGAGGTACTTTTCTGCCCGAAGCTTTTGGATTTTTATGAAAAATGTTCTTGAGACGTTTAGCTCTGTGTAGGTCTCTCGATTTACTCGACTTGTTAGGACTTGGGTTTGTATGAGCCAATGAGAGTCGCAGTATAGCAGAAGAAAAGATGAAAGAGTTGAAAAGAGAGCTTAACAGAATAATACATACAGACAATAAAAATACTGCCAACTGGAAAAACTTTTTGAGGGCCAATAGAACTAAATCCGGTTGGTAGAAAACATTTCAAACTTTTATTTAAATTTTTGAAAACAAATTACTCATTGCAATTTCCTTATAAATTCCCTTAGCTTCAGTTTATTAATCACTCTCATTGTCACCACATATCCGTATATCAATGAATGAACGGGCACTAAGCCTAAGTGAATGAACTTTCTTTCTAATCCAACCTAACGCTCATTCGAATCGCACGAGTTCAATACACAAGCATAGATCCTACTCTTTCACGAACAAATTTAACGCAAAATTCAATATTTATTAACAGTTTCTAGCTTCCTTAAGGATTTTCCTTATGATAATATACATAGAAATAGAAACTCCATCATTATTTTCCAAACACATATAAATAGACCAGCTAGATAGACAAGCAGCACTCTCATACATACACCAACAACATTGATGCAAGCAAATAATAAACTGCAACAATATACAAAATTGATATAATTTTACACCTTAATGCAATAACAATGGAAATACTACTACACATTGCCATCTTCATGTGGATACAACAAATACATACCCAGTTGGACAAACAGGGAGTACTCCTCAATCGATTAATGATTTCATTACTCCAAAAGAAGGGATAAACGAGCAACTCCAATACAATAACAAAATTTTTGAATTTCACTAACACAATTTCATAATTTTATATGGTCTATTTTTAGAAATAATGATAAACAAAGACAGCCTGATTGAGTAGTTCAAATTTGTATATCTTACTCTCTCCTGCCCAGTTAACTCTTTACGGTAGGGTAAAAACAGATCCGGTATATTTTTTTATGCATAGTGTGATATACTTTAAAAGTTGAAATCACTTATAGTCACACAGTTTAATATTTTATTTACAGTTTCTCATTCTACTGATAATGATATAAACAAAAAAATTTCTGTGCAACTGGTGTTTTTATTTTCTTTAAATCGTGTGCATCAAAGAGTTAAAAATCAGTAACGAGTACTAGAATCATTGGAAGAAAGAGTAAAAGAAACAAAATTCAACGACAACAAATTTGATTGTGTGGCTCAGTTGGTAAGCGCTTTGTTTAATATTCGCAATGCGAATTTTTCAGCCACAGGTTCGAGCCTGGAAAAAGGCAACTCAAGAAAATAATAAAATTATAAAACGATAATAGTAAATAATAAAAAAAAAAATATAATGAACAAAAATAAATATAAAATTATAATTAAAAAAAAGATAAGTGTTGTGGTATTTGAACCTTGGCACACACAAGTGCTTGCATGCTTACTGGCGATTTAGACAACTAGTCTATAGCGTCATAAATTTTGTAAGGAACTATTTCGGAGTTATTACTCCTTTTGTAGGCTAAAACGAGTACTCCATGCCCTAGGACATGCAATGTTAACAAGGAGTACAAAAAGCAAGAGCTCTGGAGCAATAGGGAGTAATCGATTGCTTGCTTTGGAGCGCTCAATGATTACTCCTACGATCATCCGAAGTTCAACTGGGTAGGTATATATACATGCATTCATATAAGTAACCCAATGGCAAAATTTAATGCTCTCTTCAATTTGCTGCTTATCATTGTTTGAGTTTGCCATATACAAGTGAACGAAATCAAATTCGGTCTCGTTTCATTGGTATACTTATGTGTATGAAAAAGCAGCACAAAAACGAACCTGAGTGAAGTTTTTCAATATATAAAACTTCAACTAATTTAAAGTAATTCTTTTTTTATTTATTTTTACTAATAATATTCGCAGATCTATTTTATTTCTCAAATTTTAGTAGCTAATATAGAATGCAGAAATGGTTATAAGACCCATCATTAAGATCAGTGATGAGGAATCGCGGTGGCTTCTGCAGCGTCTGTCTAATTTATATTTTATATACGTTTTCGTCACTTTAACACTTTAAACTAAGTTACTAAACAAAATACGTAAACTAAGTCAGTGCTAAGAAAATTATCTCAAAAGAACTCATTTTCATAGTCTCTTCAAAATGAAATTTCCTGATTTTAAGTTGCTGCTATTTTACTTCATTCTTCGACTATCATAAAAATTTCGATTATTCCTTCACTGTCATTTTATTGCAGTTTCTATAAAACTTTCATCAACTAAATTGCATCCTTATATTTTCTTTTGAAAGCAAAACGATATGAATTTTATTCCTGGATATGGCATATCTTATGGCATATGGCATTGTATCTTCAATACTTTCGCAAATATGCTCATCATAATCACTTCCGCGGCACAACTCTTCGCTGTTGGGTATAAACATATTTATACGACCATGCATCAGTGATGGAATTTCCAAATTTCAAATTGTACCTAAATTACCAAAAAAAAAAATTGTACCTAAATGAGCGTGAATGTACTTAAAACAAAACATTTCATGTGCTCATCATTTTTGTAAGAAATTTTATTCTAATTTTAAAATTAATAATAAAAAACAGAAAAACTCTCTATTATAATTCATTCTCATTGAGAGGAATGTTTTATTAATATTCTATAAAATAAATAAAATTATTAGTAATGATTTTATTTATTTTATACGTGCTGTATACAGTGAGCCACAAAATGGATCGCAAACATTTTTGAGGCATACAACAAGTCAGAAAGTATCAGAATTTTACTATACTACTGAGACTAATTTTACTCATCTACATGAACACAAGCGGAAAACAAATTTTTACACCTGATAATAGGTATCTAAAGGCCACTCGTATTAGTCATGACAGTTCCAGAATAATTTTCGATTTTTAAAAAATTTTCAGCCTAAATTAAAAAAATAACTTTTCAAGGGGTAACTTCTTAAGGAAAGTTGAACCTAAGTGATTTTGAGCTTCGATGATGCCAACTACTTTTTGATTGGAAATATTTTCCTCAAAGATTGTTTGCTGATTCTTTTAACGGTAAATCCTATATATAGTCATTATAGCAAAAGAAAATATTAATTTCCGGGAAAAAGTTGTTTTGACCTTCAATGACTTCAAATATTTTATGATGGAGAATATTTTTTCTAAAGAATGTTTATTATTTTTTCCAACAATGAATCCAGCACAAACGGATTATAAAAAAAAAATGTATTTATTTTTATTAATTTTTAGGGATAATTTTAAAAAAAAAAGTTTAACCTAGGTAATTTGGACCTTCGCTCACCCCCACTACTTTTTGATGGAAAATATTAACGATCGCTTATCCGATTTATTATATTGGTCCCGCGTATAGCAAAATTATGGGTTTTGGCTCCCAAAGCGCGGATCCTAGAAATTATAAAAAAAATCTGAGTACAGGCTCGGAATCAGCGATCAGAGAATATTATAAAAATATTTCGGAAGCAAAAATTGCTAAAGAGGTAAGGGCTAACCTTAAAACTATTTTTCCTCTTATGAAAGAACTATTAGTATTGCTGGAAAGGAAGGTTCTGGTAAAAAGAAAGGGGCAGAAGGCGAAAAAAGTTGTAACCATTGTGAAGAAAAATCCAAGCATATCGATACGGAAATTGTCGAGGAAGACTGTTTGCTTAGAAACTTTTGTACGCAGGACTAAAAAGGAAGCTGGGCTGAAGACGTACAAGATGCAAACAACGAGCTAAAAACCTGAAACAAGATTTTGTTAAGAAACTCGAGTGCTGTGTAATGGATGACGAGACATACGTTTTAGCTGACTTTTTGCAGCTTCCTCGGCAGGAATTTTATACAGCCGATTCTCGACGAAATGTCGCCGATAAATTCAAAACCAAAAAGATGCCAAAATTCCCAAAAAAATTGCTTGTTTGTCAGGCAATTTACAGTTGTGGTAAAAAGAGCAACTCATACGTGACATCGGGCGAAATATATGTGAGGAAATGCTTGTAAAAGAGGTTGCTTCCTTTTTTACGCCAGCATGAAATATCCACTTTTTTTGGTCTTAACTCGCTTCATGTCACTACGGCAAAGCGGCGTTAGAGAGTGGTTCCAACGGAATGAAGTGAATTTGGTGCCTAGAGAAACCGATCCACAAAATTGTACAGAACTAAGGCCAATTGAGAGATACTGGACTTAAGTAAAAAGAGAGATGAAGTTAACAAAAAAAGTGGCCAATGGCTTTCAAAAGAAAGAGGTTTTTAGCAGCTGTGAGGATGTCGGACACTACCATAAAAACATTAATGGACAGGGTTCCTGAAAAATTAAAACTTTTTATTAAAAAAATAATAATTCTCGGTTTCTTATTTATTTTTTTTCAAATCTAAAAATAATTTACAAAATAAAATACTTTAATTTGAAATCGAAAATTTTGGTAAAAATCCCAGAACTTTCAGTAGACTAATTAAGGACCTTTAGGTACAAATAATCAAGTTCAAAAATTAGTTTTGGTTTTGGGTTCATCTGGATGAGTAAAAACTTTTCTCTACTGTTACTTTCGATTCGTCGTGCCCCGAAAAGTTTTTTTTTTGTAATAAATATTTAGGAAGGTCCGAAAAGACATTTTTGATTTTTTACATTAGAAGCATAAAATTTTCTAAAACTCAAAACATACTCACTGTATTAAATAAATGTTAAATTTAAATAGGTACTTATTACAAAATATTTTTTTTTTTTGCAATTTAGGTTCAAATTTTCTTTTTTTGCCACTGAAAAATTGTACCTAAAATGTACCTTGTAGTTTGAAAAGGTTCGGCGAAAGGTACAATTTTACCTACTTTTCCATCCCTACCATGCATATTCATCTATACTGATTGTATACCTCTCTCAGTCAAGAGAGAGAGTGAGAGTGACAGAGACATACTGCTCAAATAACGCAACGAAATGTATCTGTGCTAGTACACTGTGATTGTGTGAATTCAATTGCAAATACCGACGACCAACAAAATGCCAATGCAACAATAACAATTCAATTTTCAATTGTATTTACACAGACATACATTTATATACTTACATACAGATATAAACATACACAAACAAATAAACTTACACATACTCATATAACAGTTGAGCATGTCCATATAAATAAATTTACTTGCATCGTATCGTGTCGTTTGTTTTTTTTTTTTTCAATTCTCAATTCCGGACGAGACTGTAACGAATTTGTCGTTTCATCTTATTTTTCCTCTTCTTCATTTTCTTCTACTTCCTTTATTATTGTGAATTGCATTCATTCGTTTATTGAATTCTTGAGATTTGTTGCTGCTGATGGATGAAAAATGATTTTATTTTATACTTACATAGATGCAGTACAATTTATTTTATTATTATGTTGGTATTTATATGCATTTTTGTTATTTTTCAGTTATAATTTTTTATATTTGTTTTGAATAAAACTTTTTTAATCGCATAAATATAATTAAATTATTACAATTTTAATTGGTTTAAAATTAATTGTTTTGATATTATTGTATTTTGTTATCAATTTTAGTGTAATTCTCTTGTCTGTTTCCGATGATTTGAATTGTTGTAAGGAACAGCAGTAACTCATGTGTTGTATTATAGAATTTTTAGAATGGAATATGGCGCCAAATGAGTGGTACAAACTGTGTTTGTGTTTTTCATCAATATATTATTTCTTTTTCCGGACATAGTAATATAGAAGGAAACGAAAAAGCTGATGAACAAGTGAGAATGAAAGCAGCCTTAGATCCTGGATATGATCTGGTGTCATTAAATATATCAATAGGATCCGTGAAACCAAGTCTAGACCAAAAAGCGGAGCAAACAATCAACAGATAAGATAGTACGAAGCTTATGGCCTTCTCTTGATAAGAAAAGAACTCAGAACTTTCTTTGTTTAGAGAGAAAACAAACTCGAGCTCTAGTTGGAGTACGTACAGGTTTTTGTGCTATTGGCGAATTGGAGTCGCAACACAAAACTACTGTAAAAGCTGTGAGGATGAAGAAGAACATAAGACAATCCACCATTTTCTCTGTGAATGCCCCAATCTCAAAATCCGTCGACTCCATTTCCTAGGAAATAGACTGTTTGAAGAACTGGAGGACTTGGTGGAGATTCCACCAGTGGTTTCAAGAAAGGTAGCGGCTTTTTGAGATCTGTTTAGTAGGTGGGGGAATCCAAATGTATAGGGAAAATATAAAAGACAAAATTTTTGGCCCCCGTGGACGCTTAGTTTTTCTGAGCATTTCCCTCTAAACCTTACCTAACATAGTAAAACCCTACACCCAGAAAAATACCCATCTCTAAAACAAAGAAAAAGTTTCCTCAATTTGAATCCACGAAAATTTCTCTCGTTTAAGTAAATTTTCCCCAAAATGAAGAAAAATGTGCCCCTTTCATGGAACCATGGTATTCAATTTGAAGTAAGTTATTTCTTCATTGTTACAAATTTAGTTGCATAGAAAATGTAAGAAAGAGACGAATATACCAAAAATGTTCTACATACAAAATTTTGGTATACACAAAAAACTAGCTTTACTCTTTTGGCCTTAGCAGACAATCGCGTTCGCTTTGTTTTTCTTTTGAATTTTTTAGTCGGCGTCTCTATTTCAAGCGAAGCGGTTGTGTTTGTGGCTGTTGATATAATTTGTGAAAATATATATATATATATTGTGAAAAAAAATAAAATAAAATATATTGAAAAGATATAAATTTCAATAAACTTCAATTTATAATTTTTTGATGGCTATAAGGATCTTTCGATCATTTCAAGGCGACGACGCCTGTAGTGTATGTAAAAATACGTATGAATGTAAACCTTAATACTTATTAAAAATAAAATAATAAATGAATACAAGTAAAAAAAATATGATTTCTATGCCTTTTAATTAAAACAACATTGTAGAAAATATTCCCTAAATTGAGGATTTTTTTTTTCTAAAAAGGTAGTAAATTGACTTCAATTTATGGAAATTATTCCTCAAACTGAGGAAAATTTTACCTAAATTATATACAATTTCTCATATTGAAATAAAATATTATTCATTTGAAAAACGCAATTTCTACAAATTGAAGACATATTTCTTTAATTTATAGGAAACTTCCTTCTTTCAAAGAAAATTTTCTCTAAAATAAAGAAAAAATATTTCCCCAATTCAAAGAAATTTTGTATTTCTAAATGAGGAAACCATTTCTATGGCGCCAAATCATTCCCATTTTTCCACAATTTGATAGCCGTTTTTCTTCAAACGAGGTAAGTATTTCTCTGGGTGTACCTTCGTAGTATTTTGCATTGATATTTGGCACCCAATGTGGGGCTCACAAAATCATAATCGATTTACTTATCCAATGCCAAATAAAACCTTCTAATAGCTCTAGGCATTAATATTTAAAATGTATTACTTTTGTAAAAATTCGAACTTTAATCATTAAATTATTCGCTAATGATGTTAGTACAAACTTCTGTGAATCGTAATCGAACTGGTCACTCTATTCGTATTTCTTTCGACAGAGTCGCCACTTCTGATGAACACCCTACATATTCCGCAAGAAATGATCTTGTATTCTACATTCCTTTTTAGTTGGTATTAATAACTTTTTGATGTGATAACATCGTTACTCGGGGCTTAAGGTAAATTTACAGTGGAGTGAATTGATAGAAATTAAAATCAATTATCACGTCGGTATTATGTAAGGTTTCATAGTATGTGCAGTGGCGTATCCCGGGGCTGAAGTTCCCCAGAGCTCGACAATCTTGGTTTACCAAATATATACGAAGAGCAGTATATTTGAAGTAAACGGTGATTTTTGAGAAGGCTCAAAAATATTTAGATTTTTCCAAAAAACCATTAGCGGTGTAAAGCATTTGCTTTCAACAAACGAATAACTTCAGGATTTAATATATTATTTTACATTATATATTATTTTAATAATAATAATTTAATATAAATATTGAAATGGGGTCGGATATTTGAATCAATTCTGATTGCCGCCATGCTGGACGTGGCAATAGGATGCACGTTACAGTGCAACTGGATATTAAATACACTCGGGCTACAATAAATCTACAATTTTAGCGCCAGATTATAGATGTCTTACTTTTAGAAAGCTAGATAATTTTCTAGTTTTTGGGTTAAATTTTGCACTGAGTTTTAGTCTGATATTGGTTTAACTTTTCCGTTTCTTTCCGTTTTTGATCTGAATTCTGGTTTGATTTTATGTCAAAATTTTGTTTTATTTTAGGCCTGAATTTTAGTCTGAGTTTGGATTGAGTTTTAATACGTGTTTGGCCTAAATTTTGATTTGCTTTCGATCTGTATTTAAGATCCTTCTGGTCTTAATTTTAGTGTAACTCTTACTCTAAATTGTGGTCCTAATTTTGCTCAAACCAGCGTTTATTCAGCGTTTGATCTGATTTCTGGTCTAAATTTTGGTTTGCTTTTAATTCGTGGTCGAGATTTTGGTCAGAATTGGTTTCATTTTGATACGAGTTTTGGTCTGAATTTCGTTTTAAATTTTGGTCTGAATTCGGCTTGAATTTTGGTATAAATTCGGCTTGAATTTTAGTCCAGTTTTTGTTTAATTTTTTGTGTGAGTTTTGTCTACTTTTGGTCTGTATTTGAGTTAAAATTTTTTGGTGTGAATATATATCAGATATTTCCACTGGTTTTTGGTCTGAATTTAGTTTGTGCTTTCGTTCGGTATTTGGCATCTTTTCGGCCTAACGTTTTGTCTAACTATTAATCTGAGTTTTGGTTAACTATTAATCAAGGTTTCGGCCTGAATATGTTCTCATTTTGATCTAGATTTTCAATCTGAATTTGCTCCTTTTCTTGGTTTGAACTTCGATCTCAGTTTTGTTCCAGTTATCCTTTAATTTTTTATCTTATTTTTCTGTGTGAACATTGATGAAATTTTTACACTATTTTTTGATCTAGGTCTGGGTTTTTGGTCGTTATTGAGTTTGATATTTATCTTTTAATTTAGTAAAATCAGCCCCCGCCCCCCCCCCCCCCAACCCAAATCCTAGAACCGCCACTGAGTATGTGTGAGTTTAAAAGTTTGTGTTTTATTATATATTTTACTTTAAGCTCAAAAGTATGCAACACATAATTTCTATATCAAAAACGATTGTGGACTATACTTACATATCAATGGAATTGTGGAATATATTTGAATTAAAAAAAAAAAAAAAAAAATACTTAACATAAATATATTTGACTTCCAATTATGAAAAAAAAAAATAATCAACATTTTTTCGGGTTATTATATTTATTTTATATATCACATTGTAGTAGATTTAATATGAGGTCAACGTTGATTGTGAGACTGAGTTTTGGGATTTCATAAAAATATTAACTTCCGTTTTCCCCCCCCCCCCCCCCCTGCTCCTTACTTATGTGAATACAGGCATACATGCACCTCCACTGACCATATTACATATTGATGAAAAGAAATGACGAAAATTCAGAGCACATATTTATTATACTTTTTCAGTTTTCTCTTTTGTTTTAAATTTTTATAAATTGCAAAAATTATTTAAATTATTACTTGAACAACAACAACAATGGCAACAGAAACAGCAACAACGTGACCATGGGTGAACGAATTCAACTTTTTTTTTTGTTTGTTATTTTTCACATTTGAAGGATTTCTTTTTTTTTGGTATTATGGCTGTGTACTTGTGTGTGTGTGTGTGCGACATATGCCCCTCGGACAAAAATCGCATTCACGCGAAATGAAGTAATACAGGGGATCCATTTCACGCACTCGTCCATCGTTACTTTTTCGGTGGAACTCTTTTTTTTTTATGTTTGTATGGTAAGCGGAGGAGGAAGGCATTCGTTTTTTCACAACATACGATGTGCGCAGCGTGCACCACAGGAACTTCGAATTTTCTTATTTTTTTTTATTCTACATTTCATGTTTTTAATTGCTCGTATAGAACAATGGATGGCGCTTGTGGCGTTAAAATATGTTTTTTTTTTGGTTGTTTATTTTTAATTTTTATACTTTTGATGGTAGTGTTTTTCAGTTTTCAGTTATCAGAAATAACACCAGCAGTGTGCATACATTGTTCGATGAGAAAAAATTTATTACGTAGGTATAGCTAACTACAACTACTACAATGCAATTCATGGTTTGTTACATAAAAAATTTGGTATATATATTGTAAAAATTTAGATTTTCTTAAAACTACAACGTCAAAAAAAAGTAATTATAAAACTAATTTTAGGCGCGTTTAAATTGATAAACTCGTTACTCGCAAAAAAAAAAAATTCTGTTTAATGTTCTAAACCGAATTGAGACGGACGACGGAAAATTCGCCAACGGATACACGCTGACAAAATAAACACTCACGAAACCTTACTAAGCGTTCACATCAAGCAAAAAACAGAAAAATACCATGAAAGAATCTTATCTGAAACATCTTCATTGGAGGCGTAGTTTACAACAGCAGAGCAAACAATTTGGGCTGGCGTCAGTAGTTTGTTTGTTCGTTGTAGATAATACAAGGTAGCAAAAAGAGTCCATCGACTGTTTGCCAATGTATTGCCCGAACATCACTCGCAAATATTTACTAAACAGCATGAGTTTTTTTTTTATTTTTTCACCATTTACACCGATTAGTTGACGTCGACCGCCTCATTAGGTACTATATTCAATCACGAGGAATAGGCGACAACTCTTCACATGCGATCAACATCAAAAACCGCATGAGAATACGTAACAACGTTCTCAAATCATTGCTAGCCGGCAGCACATGAAGTAAGTATATGTACCCATAAATATACATGCAAAATAGTTAGACACCTATTGAATTCAGGGACACTCAGTGACTCAGCTGGCAAACTTGTCAAAACTCTGCAATAATTACATAATGATAATTACATGATGATACCTTTACGCCGAAACTGTGGATCCTTCTAAGAGATGCTACCAGATTTTTCGGCCTTCTTAACATAAAGCCAGATGGCACAAAATCCGGAGACAACACCAACAACAATGATAAAAAAAACAACAACAACTACATTTAGGAGCTTTAGCTACTCCAACATCAATAATTTTTGATCAATCGTCTATTAAATCAAATCATTTAATTAAAACCATTCAGAGCTTTTAATGAAACGCAAAAGACTAAAAATTCTAACGAGATTCGCGCCTAGACTGTCAAACAAATATTAGGCAAATAAAAACTTCTTCTATACGCCTACCTTTAGTCAATAATCAAGCAGAAAAGAGCATCAACTATTCTCTAATTAATGCACTCCCCTACTCCAAAATGTCCCATACAAGAACCCTACGGGTTCAAGTACAGATACCAATCGCAAGGGTATTAATCTTCCAGACTACTGAGCTACCACTGGATCGTGGAGATGAATTAGCTCAACCAAGCACTGCTTAGATATTTTTGCGTGTCTTTCCTGTGATTGCTGAAATCGTATTTCCTTTTCATCCTGATTTGACCCTGAACTTTCTCTTCAACGAAAAACCATTAGTTTCTAGGATTTTTATTACTAATTTTTTTTGTTTTTTTTTTTTGGTATGACGAGTAATATGTGCCCTGCTGAGCCGAGCTGTAGCAGATTTTTATTTTTTTTGTTTTTTCTTATATCATATTTAATATTATTTTAAATGAATAATTGAAAAAAATATATTCCTTTCCCCATTTTTTTTTAATTGCAGACGCTTTTAAAGAGGTTTTTTCCAAATCCAAGCAGCAAAGTAGTTATTTCCCATAATTATCAAAATCGAGTTTCTTGTTCCAATTTTACGTGAGAATTTCTCAAAATTCTGAAATAGTGGTATAAATATAGAGCTGGATTTTTATTAGGCATTAAAAACTTCATTGTGAAGCCTACTTTAGTTTTTTGGCAGGCACAATTCAAAAATTCGTCCCTATCTCAGGTCCCTACAAATTTAGAAAAAAAAATATGCAGCTGTATCACTATTTCCCACGGAGCTCCCGT
Organism: Toxonevra muliebris; assembly: GCA_963691655.1. Taxonomy (NCBI): domain Eukaryota; kingdom Metazoa; phylum Arthropoda; class Insecta; order Diptera; family Pallopteridae; genus Toxonevra; species Toxonevra muliebris. The sequence continues at coordinate 76,003,247 of OY829328.1, forward strand.
CGTAGCTAAGAATGGAAAATTCGTATTCTTAATTCTATCGTGGTGACGAAATTCTCCCGAAATTTCGAAATACGGGAAATTGGCATCGCTAATTTCGAATGAAACGGAACTTTGACAGTTTTTCGTGATCATATGAGTGCTGAAGTGTGTCAGGAGCAGAAAAAAATAAATATAAACAGGAAAATACGGTTTTAAAAATATTTTTTCAAGCAGATCAAAATGTAAGGAAAAACAATTTTAGATTTTCTCTATCACATCTGGGATCCCATCATTTTTGGTATATGTGAAACCAATATAAATTTTTTTTTTTTGTATTTTACCTTGTATCTACATGTTTCATAACTAAGAGAAAGTTGTTTATCATAGAAGTGAGGGAAAAATTACTTAGACAGCTTCACTTTACCAAGCTCCCTCACTCACCCTTTTGAGTGTTATATAAAGCCACTAGTAGATATATGACTATACCGGGTAAACGAACGTGAAACCTATCATAGGGTTTTGGTGAAAAATGTTCCCCATCGAAATTTAGTTGGAGTCAGCGAAGGACAAAATTACCTAGGTCAAACTTCTTTTAAGAAAGCAACCCTGAAAACAAAACTTTTTTTATAATAATCCCTTAATACTGAATACTTGTTGGATCAAATAATAAATATTCTTCAGAGAAAACATTCTCCATCAAAAAATAGTTGAAGTTATTAAAAGCCAAGACGACCTCGATAGCCTAGTGGATAGTGCACTGGACTTTCATCTGGGAGGTTCGGGTTCGATTCCCGTCTTCGTCTGGTGGTTAATTTTCATTACTTTCTTATATTCACTATCAATATGAAGTGTATGAGAATTATAAGATAGTGTACAAGTACGCACATTGGTTGGTAATGGCAAAACCACCAAGCCGATAAAAAATTGCCACACCGCCGTTCGGAATCGGCGTTAAACTGTAGGTCCAACTATGTGGTATCACAATGGGCCGTTCAGGCCTAAGTGTGCCTCTCGACAGCCAATCCAACCTAACCTATTAAAAGCCAAAACCACCTAAGTCAAACTTTTTCCCAGAAATTAATCTTTGAAAGGCAACAAAATTTTTTTTTCTATTAATGCTTTTATACATCGAACAGTCTTTGAAGAAAATATTTATAATCCAAAATCGGTAGAGGTCACCGAAGTTCAAAATTACCTAGGTCCAACTTTTCATAAGGAATTGACACTTGTAAGTTAAAAATTTGTTTTTTTTTTAATAATCTCTTTATACTGTAATACTGTATAATAAACAGTTTGAGGAGAAAATCTTTGAAGATCTAAATCAACTAAGTCTAACTCTTTCACAGATATCAATTTTTATTACTAAATTCAAAAGTAAAACCGCTGGGGAAATCCACCCTTTTGCGAATTGTACTTCGCTTATGAAATATTAAAACTCTGCTTTATTGCTTTCAACATCGTGGATTGTGCCATTCAAAATTCCTGATCTTTCTAACACCATGCTGATATCCACCCACCGACAGAAATCGCAAAACATTCACGTGTCCCAAAGCTGTAGCCCCCTGCTTTCGATTTGGCACAAGTTCATCCTCCATTACCTTCAGTATGTTCACAAACCTAAGGGAACGAATTAATTGGTGTTTATGCTTGTACATATATATCCGGCTAACTATCGGTTGTCGCTATTAAGAGGATTGCAAGCATTAACCTTAGCAGCTTGCGTTCCATTCTCAAGTATCTGCTTCGACACTTCAGCTCTCCTTCCACTAAAAATATCGCTGCTGCATGAAATCCACTTACTTTATAGCTTATTACACAAAAAATATCTCTTTTTGATTAATTTTTATATTTTCTTAAAATTTTGCATACTTTTCCTTTTCACTGTTGACACAAAACAGCTGATTTTTTCATCTGATAGTTGGCAACGCTATCTTCGAATTCGTTGGAATCAGGAATGCCATTTAGCTTCATCGAAATTAGTGATAGGGCTAATTATAATACGCCAAACTTTGCCAAATTTAAACATTCGTTACACATTTGCAAATAAAATTACGAAAGCGAATGAAGACATGCGGAATCATCACAGCAAACCAGTAACTGAAAAGAACATCCTAATAAATTATCCAAAAGGAAATAGAAAATTTATGATTGAAATGTTTTTTTTTAACCTACTCCTAAGTAATCATAATTATGTCAAAATTCTTTGCACACATTCTTTAAAAAATGAATAACAAAATTTTGACATCTGATAGATGAAATTATTACCTATCAAATAAAAAAAAAATAAGGTAAACTTCTTCAAAAAACAAACAATTTTATGCAGTAAATTTATAAATATTTTAGATACACAATTTGACATTTTCAAACCTTTTAGGTTTTTTTTGGGGGTAAACACACGCACGTAGACCTAAATACTAGCAAAATTGTAAAAAATAAATAAATTTTCATTTTGATAATTCCATTAATGAAATTGTCAGTTTTAAGCAGCTTTACTTTACTGCTTTTCTTTACATTCAATAATATGGTATGCATTTTGACGAACCCTTTTCTGAGAGCGCCTACAAAAATGTATTCGTTGATTGTATGTCTGTCTGCCTATCTATGTTGTCTATCATTTGCATTAAAAGCAAAAATTTATTATACAAATTTCTTAGTAATAAGAAACAAACATAAGCCAAAAAAAAACAAAAAAAAAAAAAAAACCAAACTCTTAATCTAATTTATTTTCAGAAATTGCTGTTATTATTGCTTGGACAGGATATTCTCGCTTTGGGTAGGTATATATGTATGCATATGTATGCAGTATATGAACTACGGTGGCATTGTCTTAAAGTTCTATGTTTCCTTCATCAAAAATCAATTAATTTAAGCCGATTATATGAAGACTTTTAACAAATACATATATACTCACACAGACACAATTATGCATACAAATATTTGAATTAAAGTGCATCCCAACGGGAAAATTTTAAGCTCTTCTCAAAAAAAGCTTTGAAAATTTCACTTATATGTTGGATGGGCGAGGTTACCGAGGGGATTTTTATACTGAATGTTTTATATGCCAATATAAATAAGTGTGTTTAGTTTCATTTAATTTCCTTTAGTATTTTGCCTGAAATCACGCTTTGAAAATTTCACTTATATGAGAGGTGGGCATGGCTACCGAGGAATTTGGTTGATTTTTATATTGAATGTTTTATATGTATTCCAATATAAATAAGTTTGTTTAGTTTCACTTAATTTACTTTAGTATTTTGCTTAATATCACGCTTCGAAAATTTCATTTATATATGAGGTGGGCGTAGTTACTGAGGGATTTAGTTTATATTTATACTAAATATTTTATATTCCAATATAAATAAGTGTGTTTAGTTTTATTTAATTTACTTTAGTATTTTACCTAATATCACGCTTTGGAAATTTTACTTATATGGTGGATGGGCGTGGTTACCGAGGGATTTGATTGATTTTTATATTGAGTATTTTATATGCCAATATAAATAATTGTGTTTAATTTCATTTAATTTCCTTTAGTATTTTGCTTGATATCATGCTTTGAAAATTTCACTGATATGGTGGGTGGGCGTGGTTATTAAGGGTAACCCCTTGATTATTCTACTAAATATTTCATATGGCAACATTAATAAGTGTGTTTAAATTCATTTAATTTTCTTCAGTATTTTGCCTGATATCACGCTTTAAAAATTTCACTTATATAGGAGGTGGGCGTGGTTACTGAGAAATTTGGTTGATTTTTATACTGAATATTTTATATGCTAGCATAAATAAGTGTGTTTAGTTTCATTTAATTTACTTCAGTATTTTGGCTGACATCACGTTTTGAAAATTTCACTTATATGGTGAGTCGGCGTGATTTCGAACCGATTTCACCCATTTTACAAATAAACATCTCGGGACGCTAAGAACTTAATTTTGGATAAAAAAAATAGTTTTGGTCTGTTATACCCTCAACTGACATTCACGTCCTCTTGAAGCCACGCAACAACATCCTAAATTAAAATCTGTGTCTGGGTCAGTATAGGACGAAGATAAAGAAAAGCTGCTCACAAATCCACCCGACTTTTCAGGATCCTTCAAACTCTCTCGGATTACAGTTGCAAGAAATTGAGAGCGCTGACATCGACAAAAATGACTCAAGCACATAACCAAATTAAAAGAAAGGTAAAAAATAAAAAATCTATAATATTTCTGATTTGTTGTTGGGACCATGCGAGTTACGTTGGCGTCGCCATCTCACTCAACACTTCTTAAAAGCTTAAGTAATACTATTATCATAGATTGTTCAATATAGATTCCCCTACTCTAAATTACAACGCTTCTCAACTCACTGTTTAACAAGCAAATGCCGACCCATAAATAACGCAATTGAAAAGGTTGCAACCAAAATTCAGACCACCCAAAAATTCAATAAACTAAATAATGCAATAAATTAATAACTCAAAATATCAAATATACTTTATATTTTCCGGTCACAAAGAATACAACTTAGGCACCGACCGTTGCATTCTATTCTCAACAGGTTTTTTTGTACCAATATGTATGGATTAACAGATTTTTAGAATATTTCATGGTTCTTTGGTCTGGTCTGGTGCTGTAATTTCCTACTGGGTACAAGTGTATGTATATTCTTAAGCATAACATTAAATTTACCTAGAAGATGAAATATTGAAGACATTTCTGGTTTTATAATTTAATTAATGTCTTCATTTTATTAGTAAACATAAACTTGTATATACAAAACAAAAAAAAAAAAAACTTTTCTAAAGAAATTGAAACAAAAAATAATTGAATTTCAAAAGCTTCTATCTTTTTTTTTATTGATTGATCAATTCCAGGTTGGGAAAAAATTAGTCCTCAATTAGGCAATGTTAACTTTTTCCACTCTAACCTTAAAGTTTATCTTTTTTCTAAGCTTAGGTATTCAGAGAAGGTATCAGGAAAGAGATTAGTTTGGAAACTACAGAAAACATTTTATTTCTACCTGAAGGTAAAACACGTAGGACTCAAACAAAGCAGTGGCTGCGGTTCGTAACACTTTTCGGTTTATATTTTAAGATGTTAAGGTTTCGGTCGAAGGTTCATACAACAGCGTCTAATTTTTTAAGAATTATCACTTGAACACTTGGCTTACAAGTCCCACTTCTTCTTTTACAGCACAACAGCCCATGACGGTCCTTGACCTAGCTTTTTGAATCTATTCATGTTACTTATGTAAGTTGTATTTATGACGACAGTTTTCTACCGAATCTGAATGTCAAAGTGAAAAGCTTTTTTTGTTCAATTTTTACTCTTAGAAGTTTGCCTCACCTCTGACTATTAAAGAGAGGGCGAAGCATTTTAGGTCATCCTTTCACTGCCTACATAACATTGCCATTATTGAGAGTTGTAGAATGAAATAAAGTACCCATATTCATGAAAAGATAATACTAGTAGACCCATAAAGCACATATGTGTAGAGTAGAAGTTTCAACCGGAACTTTTTTTCTTAAAAAATTTACAATCATTACTTCTGACCTGTTTAAGAACTTCAGAAAGAAAAGAGAAGACCCTAACTCTCAAATTAATGCAAATTTCGGATTTCGTTTTATAATAGAAAATTTTTTGTAGAACATCCTGCTGCCTTAAAACATTAAAAGAAAAATAACTTTATAATATAATTTACGATATTAAATTTCGTTGAAAAAATCAATAAATGAATCAGAGAATTAAGAAACGAATTTTTCGGCACTTTATTTCATAAAAAGAAAGATTCCAGCTGCGAAACGAATAATACTTCAAGGATGTCTAAACAAATCTAACAAGTAAGATTTATTTATTGTTATTCAACTCAACAGGGATCAAATAACAGCACAGCAACCGAGATTCATCCCACGCACAATTAAAAAAAAACATACACTCAAAAACAGCGCCATGCCATAAGTAACATGTTGTCGTTATAGGTTTATTAGCCATGACAAATATCGGTTCTGCAGATTGATGACAAATATCGATATTTTCGAAAAACTTAAATGCCTACATTTTAAAAAATCAATTCGCCAATTTTCCAATGTAGATCGAATATCTTCCAATAGAAATACGAATATTTTCATATTTATCACTTAACATCTATCCAAAAGATTTAAGGAAGAGAAAACGAACTGTTCATACCCCCACAAACTTCTTATACTATGTTCCTACTGAGCCGAAATTTCGTAGTTTCGATCATTTCAATGAAACCGCATTCGAAACCGAGTAAAAATCGAGTGTATCCCTAAATGCGTTCGTAGAAATGAATATTGAAATGAATTTTCTGTGACATTTCTATTCTGACATTTATAATTTGTTTTGCTTACAACTTGATTCATATGGAGAAACGAAAATATAAAAATAGAAATTTTGTGGAGTGCGCGGGAAGAGGAGCTCATAGCAGAGGTATGGAGAGAAAAGGTGAAAAGCTAAGTAGCACAAAAAATGAACAAATGGCGGAGGAGCCACTAGGCAGCAAGGCTGCATAGTGTGGCTGCGGTTAAAGTAAAACAATTGATGATTTCTCCTATCCACTTTTATTTTGTTGCTATATATTTCGTTTATCATTTTGATTCTCTTCGTATTCAAATTTATTCAATATTAGCAATAATTACATATATTAGCCGCCGGCAGTATAATGAACTGTCAAAGGAAACCATAATCGAAACCAGCTTCAAAATTTGAAGGGTTTGTCCGAAACCATTTGCCGAAACTACGCAATTTCGGCGCAGTGGGGAATTAGTTTCGTATTAGTTTCTTCAAGGAACACAAAAAAATCATCTTCTTTTATAGCTCAACAGCCCATGGAGGGCCAAGATAGTGTGTGTGTGTGTGTGTTATATTTGTAATTTTAGGCAATTTTCACCCTCAGAGGCTTGCCATTGTCAGCCAAGAAGTGATGATATATTTTTTATTTTATCATGTATATTTGGCTTATGGCTATGTCATCAATGACAGCTATGTTAATCCAGTCATGATGTGCCTTTTGTTCAAACCTTTTAAGATGAACTGTTTATTTCTCCTCTGATCAAGAAGCAAGTTTACTGTTCTCGTATTCGGTTCTTTCATAAAGCACTTCTTAGTTTGGAACGAACTGGCTTTGGGGCATCTTCCTTCATTGAATAGTTCCTATTAAAATAACGCCTATGATTGGATTTGCCGTAAATCTACTTTTGGCTGATTTGATAGGCCTTTTATTTGCGAATACTATAGAATATTCTGAAACCCATGTGAGACACAACTTATTTAGTTTCGCGACATTATTTAGTTTTGGCTTACCTGCAATCGATTACGATCTTCGACAAATTACCGGGGTTTACTAGGACTCTCAGTCTAGTCTGACTATCCATATTCTTTTTTTTATCGCATCGTACATTAAAACTGGCGAAGATCTTTGTTTAGAAGGTTTTTGCAAGGAAAAGTAGCTGTTCTCGTCGTTAAGGTAACAAGAAAAACCGGTTTCAACTATTAGTATAAGAACTTTATATAAAAGATGGTCAATAGATTTATTCAAAACGTGAACCGAAAAATTTGAATAGTTACGGTCCGTTATTACGTTACATTATCTTCGTTCCGAATCGAACAAAACGATTCGGATTTGTTCTTTTTTCGTTTTGTTCCAAAGCTTTAGTAGATGTTATGAATTATCGTGAGCTTGAAATACAATACTTAAACGCTTGATAGTTCAAATCTTCTAAAAAGTGATGCCAGTGTTTTCATAAAACATTTTTTTTTTTTTGCAAAAAATGAAATAATTCTCAAAAACTTAATGCATTTTAAAATATTTACAGCAATTCGTGCTTATATTTAAAACTTAATATTATTATTTTTTATAAAAGTATATATGTGCATGCAGATGTTTTCCTTTAAATTCTTTTAATATTTGTAAATACTATGAGCGCGAAAAAAAACCCAAAAAAAAAAAAATATATTTACAGATAAAGAAAGAACATTCGTACACAGCTTAAACTTAAATTAAAATTTGAATACATTTCCTCAACATACAAAACCAACTGCACACCTTTCCTACCAACCCCTACTCTAAACCCAGCCCAGCACTTGTGCTTTCTTCAACCACAAAATGAGGCCAAACACCATCTGAAAAAAAATGAAAGTTCTTAAAATTTCAAGAGCTTTTCTTTTTTTCTTTTTGCGCTAACGATGACGACGTCGATGGTTGTTAAAAGAAAATTTACATAAATTTCTGCATCGGAAAATTTTTCCGCCAAACAAAACGATACTTTACAAGAAATTATGCAGTATTGAGGCGTACTTCCGGTTGTAATATACTACTACATACCCAGCAATGCATTCGAGAGGAGAAAAGTACGATTCAAAAAACAAGAAAAAAAAAAGGATTGGGAAATTGCTGCGGAACATGAATGAAATGCAATGAAATTCTACATTCGCGAACTGCTGGAATCTTGTGGAGAAAGTGAAGAAAAAAAAAACAAAATATATAAATGCAACCAACTTTTTCATGGTATTCAGGTAGATATGTATGTTTGAGGAAAGCATTTAACTTGCTACAATTTACAGCATGCTCTTCTATGTAAATAAAAAAACAGCAACAAAATGCACGTGAAAATAGCATCGTTTAAAGTTTTATTTTTGCATAAATGAATTTTTATTTTTTCGTCTTCTTCCTCATTTGTTTTCTTTTAGTTCTTAATAAAAATTTTCTGTAATGCAGTTTTTTCAATACTTTTCATTTCAATTTTATTTTCAACGGCATAGCAACTATGATTACATCATCAAGGTTGTATTTTGTATTGAAAAGATTGAAAATTGAATAAATTTAAAATATTCTAAGGAATATAAGTGAAAAAACTCAGTATTAATTTTTATATTTTAGTTCTCTGTAGTTTTCAGATTTTATTATTTTCCCTGAAGTATTTTACTAATAGGTTATGACGGATACGGGACTAGCTCTAGGCTCTTTAACCTATGAACAATGAATACACTAGTGCAACCATGAACAGCTGTGCGAAAGAGATAGGTAGAAAATTAGGTAATAAGAAAGAGAGAGAGAGCAGAGCTGCACCGAATACCCAAAAATAAAATAAAAATCAGTGAGTTGATGAATGTTCCATGTTCATATTGTTCCGATTTTGGCAGTTTCCCTCATAAAGCACAGAATTAATATTTATTTTGTATTTTTCGCAAACAAAAAAACCTATTTTCGTGAGCACAAGAAATAGTGATGAAGAAATGTCAACATCCTAATTCCACTGTTCCTTTTTGATTAAAAAATGGCCTGTCCTGGCCTTTCATGCCTGTCTGAAAGAGAGAGAGATAGAAAAATAGGTAAAAAGAGATAGCGGAGTTACGCCGAAAATCCAAAAATAAAATAAAATATGCCATGTTCATATATTTCCAAAATTTGGCATTTTCTCTCATAATTTTTTAGAATACGGTACACACTCATCATCGTTATCATCAATTCCATTTGTCCCCAATGGAACATAGGCCCTCACGGCACACACTATCTTCAGTTTATTACAATTTCTTTAATAAACTTATTTTATTTTCTTTAGATATTGCAGATTTAAATTTTTTCTTTAATTTTAAACATATTTCGCGAACGAAAGAACCTGTTTTCACGAGCACACGAAATAGTGATGAAAAAATTTCAAAATCCTAATTCCACTGTATCTTTTTGAATAAAAAAAAACTTTACCCTTGCCTTTCATGCTTGCGCCCGTCTGAACAGCCACAAAATGAATTAAAAAGCGGCGCATTGATGAATGTTTCATGTTCATATTGTTCCAATTTTGATAAATTCAATTGGATTTACAATCCGGCTCCATTATTTCATTTTTCACTCTTGCTTTTGAAAACAAATATTACAAGAGCAGCAGTTATGAAAACCAAATGCAAAATATATAATAGACCTTATATTTTCCTAGTTCTTTTACCACCATGTGCTTGAGGGTTGTTCAATTACTTTCGGCATTTCAAGTGAATTTCGTTGAAATTCTCTTGAAATTCAGAATTTCATTTGACAGTTTTTGAATGGCGAAATTACACATTTCACCGAAATATTAAATTTAACTGAAATTCTCTCTCGTGTGTTCGCACTATTAGTGCCACACTCACTAACTTAACATAACTAGTAACAGGAACTTGTAAACGATATACACGAATACCCCTAATAAATTTTACTTAATTAACATTCTAATTAAGAGTCGTGTTAATTGAAGACTATAAATATTTAATTTATGATTATGAATATTTACACACAAAAACAAATAAGTATAATTTTATACAAAGAAAAGGTAGATATAAAAAAAAATTCAGCAAAATTTACTAAATAAACTCCAGATCATAAAATCAATTTAAATAGTAATATTAGATAGTATTAAAAATATTTAAATCTACTTCATTAATAATGAGGTTCATTCTCAGGATGATATTGGCCATCATCGCCTGGATATTGGTGATTTTGAGCAGCTTGTTGTGCACCCAAAGCAGCATGTTCGGCAGCAATGCGATCAAATTCGGTCAAATGTTTGTGTGTAGCGTAAGCAACAGCGGCGCTATTTTGTGGGCCACCGCCATGAGACGCCTACATGAAGCAATAAAAAAATAATAAAAAAAAATTCAATAAATAACAATGAGTGTGCTAAAATAATAATAGGTAATAATAATTGATACGAATATTATTTTTACTATAGCTGCTGATGAAATATTCAAATTACACACAGCAAAAGTAAAAGCAAGCAGCATTAGTAAAAACTACTAAAACTTACTGCCGTATGACCATGCGCAGCTGGATTGGCATGCTCTTGTGCAATGCGATTATAAAGTTGCAAATGCTTGCGTTTAGCCAATTTTACTGCCTCCGTATCTTCTTGTTCATGGCTCAACTGTGGATGGAATCCTTTATCATCGGCAACATATTGCACGGTACGCAATTGATTTCTCGGATCAACATACGAGAAAGCACCACGTACCACACCTGATCCATCAGACACTTCAGTATGCTGACGATCGACATGTCCCGGAGCGCGACCTGCTTGATAACTGAATACGTAAGGATTTGCGGGAGCATGTGGTTCCGGGGTTGTCTGATATTGATGTAGAATGTGTGAGACATCAGCGTATGTGCTAGCGCATATACCCGCCATGACCTTGTATTGGAAGTGAAGTGAAAGGTTAAAAAAGAGAAATATTTACATGATTTCGATTTAAATGTTAACTTGTTTTTAAAATCTTAAGTTGAAAATTCTGCCCACGAGTACATACCATCAATGTTAAGTAGAGCTTCATATTGTTGTCAATATTTCTTAATCGAGTACTCTCGTTTTCTTTTTATAAATCAAAATTTAAGTTTTTCTGGTATTAAACCTGCCAAGTCTTTCGCCCAACTGAAACTTGTCTTGGCAAAACATTGGCTTAAGCACAAAAATTTCAATTAAACTTTTGATTTTTTTTCAGCACAAAAAATTTTGTATACGCGAATTACGCGAAGTATCAATAAAACCGGTATTATGTTAGTTGTTTGCTCATCATCGTATGAATTCATTCAAAGATTTATGTATATTTTGTGTGTTATATTCAAATGTCAAAATATTGTACAGTATCAAGGCATGAAACGCAACTTCGCGAAGCTTCGCTTATCTCTTACACTATCTCGCTCTCAAAAACTGTTTAAGCAGCAGCTTTCTTGTAGTTCTCCTGAAATATGATGTCAACTCTAAGCTGAAAAAGCTTAAACTTGTTCTTAATTGAATTATGTAGGTATTGAATTGTACAAACAAATCAATTTAATGTTTACGTCTTTATAAATTTAATGTTTATTTTTGTTTTTTTTTTTTGCAAAATTTTTAATAATCACACTAGTCTACAAGAAATGTCCATTTGGAACAACATACGCGGAAACGAGTTTATTAAGTAAAAATATTCAAACTTAAGCTTATTTATATCAAAACTGATTTTTCTACTTCCTTCCACCTTCTTTTAAGTCACCGTTTTTTTAGCATAGCTTATATAAACTTTGGACTAGCGTTTTTGTTCAGATATATTTTCATATTTGATAGGACTGTATTTTGTGATAGGTCGAATCTGGAGGCAATTGGATGAATTCATACATTTGGGCACTACATCAACCTTGTTAGTTTGGTACCAACCAAATGGTTGTCTTGGAGTAGGCTAAATCTGGCCAGAGCTCCAATGACGAACGGTTGTAACGAATAAATGTCGAAAGACACTTGTTATATGTCATGGAAGATGATGTGGGAAATTCCCTTGACTGCAACTGCAAATCACATACCAAACTATTATTTTCTTTGCAAATTTATCATACTTGAATTTCGAGGGACATTACCACTATTCGTTGCTACATAAAATTTTTGACCTGGACGCTTTTTTAGAAAAATTTGTACTTTTTGAATAATTTTTTCTCAATTAATTTCTTATTTACAACTTTCTTTGTACACACAACAGGGATACCAACTCATTTTTTCTTTCTCCTCGATAACTCTCGAGAAATTCCCCGATTTTCGATCGAATTCCCCGCATTGGTATGATTTCATATTATAACAGCGCTACACGCACTTTCCATATAGAAATTTAAAAAAAACTAAATTGACCTCAGTGAGTGTTATTTTAAGGCGACCCTGAACTTTCCCGGTCCAAAACTCAACCAATTTTTATGGGACTGGTAGATTAATAGAAACGTACTTTCTAACTCCGGAATTCTTAACATATAAGCTTTAGCCCACTTTTGGACATCAAAGTTCTCAACAGACATTGGATTTCTTTTGACTCAAATAAAAAATGTCAAAAACTTTGTTTTGAGAAAAATGGGTTGAAAGTTTTGACTATCGGTTTTCAACATATAAAATATACTTCATCTTCTTTATGATGGCTGACCATAATTTGTAAGTTTGCAGATTAGTCAGCAAAAGAAATATTAATCAAGAGGTGCTGGTCGAAGGCATAGCTAAGTTTTTCTGAATGGCCGAAAGGGAAGTCGAAGCGCCGCGCGACTGTTTTGGCATGACTGACACTCGGCGCTATATTCGTCTGTATCTACGAAAGAACTCTGCGTTCTCTGAAATTTTTACAAAATTCTTTCGAAAATAAAACTTTCACATAGCACACTTTTTTAAAAATCGATTTCTCCAAACCATAAATAAATTGCAGGGCCTGCTTAAGATGAAGATTTTAAGACCCAAAATATGAAATATTTCATAAGTTAAACATTTTACATTACATACAATTTGACAAAAAATATTCTACAGACTTTAATTACTAAAAGCTGAAACACTTCAAATTCCCAGCAAAAAACAGCTCATTCCCCGTCCCAAGTAAGTTGGCATCGCTGACACACAATCACAATTTATCAACTAACGGTTACGGTATTGTAAACAGAACCCAGTAAAAATACGTTGTCTTCATGAAGGAACGCCTTAGTGACCATAAGTGAGCATGCCAATTTTGCGTGATAAGTGGGTCGGAAACAAAATTTACTATTTGTTAAACAGTGTTATTAACTATAATTTATTCACGAAGAAATGTTTTTTCATTAGTGACCCGTGCCAATAATTACAATTGAGTATACTACAATTTAATTAAATTAATAAATATATGCTTATACTTCTAGGAAGTGATTCCTCTGATAAGGTGCAACCAGTGGCGGGCGCATATGTTTGAGATGCTTTTAAATCTTTTATAGAATTTCGTTTAAAAAGTAATTTAAATAAGATTATATTATAGAAGCAAAAGCAAAAAACTTAGATGGTCTATAAGTGTTTCACTCTATTTTCGAGCCCTACGTTTACAAATTAATTAAAAAATAACCATAAAAGATTTTGGGACCCTTTTTTTAAATTTATTTATTCGTTCTTCATCTTTATACACGATTTTTCCTTGTTAAGAAGAATGAACTCATGCGACGTCTGCTGGACCTCGATCACGCCTCTCCCTAAAAATAAATAAATAAAATAAACTTATTTTGTGGCTGTTTACATTGGCGCAACCATGAACGCCCGTCTGAAAGAGAGAGGTGAAAAAAATAAGTAGTAAGAAAGATAGAAACTCGCTTGTCTTTTTCTAACTACCTATTTTTGTACCTCTCTCTTTCAGACAGACGTTCATGCGTGCGTTAATGTTAACAGCCACTTTCAGAAATCTCTGAGCTAAACAGTCATAATCGAGAAGTCCAATAAAAGATCTTGTTGAAGATTGAGGGTATACAGAAAGAAATATCAATTTTAAGTGTATGCCTGCTGTTCCGTTGTCTTCTTCTAACATATCGATATAAATAACATATACTCATTGGCTTAACTAGGTAGGGGCCGTTCCCCCCAGCTGGCCCTAGGCCCCATATTTGTTAAAAAAAAAATTACAGCCGAAAAAGTGTTAAATATTTTTTTTGGGGAGAAGGCGCCAGGCCCACCCAGAGAATAATCCTAGTTACGCCAATGCATATACTGCCACTAATGAGGGTTAAAAATGTTTTTCTTTGTTGTAGCTTTTAAGAGAATATTTATATACAACAAATGACAAAAATCATGAAAAACAACATAATGCAAACAGAACCTCTGAAGGATATTCATTTATTACTCGTATCTATTGAAAATACCCGTTGCATTTTAAAGAAATATTTTTAGAAAATAATAATTTACACACCCTCTTGCTGAGAACTATCATTCATCGCTGCCTAGAATAGGTAGGTACATAAATATCTCAGAATTATATTAAAAGGTTTATTTGGGATTAGGTAAACATAACCTGTATAATTATGTCGTCCTTATATATTGAGGGGTAAAAAGTAGTAAAAATTTATCGAAGAAATTTAATACATAAGATTTTTTAATTACCTAAAAACAATTTTAAGTAAAAAAGTGTTTTCTTCCAATTTATTCTCTCTGCTCTACCTTGTTATTTTTTTTCACACTCGACTGAAACGTCAAATTATTGTCCGCTTACTTTCTTCAGAAAACACAAAGACAGTGAAAAAAATATGAGTGTATTAATAAAAAAGTGTGTATGTATTGTTACTGTCTTAACAAAACTGTCTGGTGTAAGCGCTGGGTAAGGAAAAATGTAGCACAAACTGAACAGAGTATCAATGTGCTTTAATATTGATTTAAAGTTGATTTTCTTAATTCAGGAGTCAGTAAATTGAAAGCCAAGAGCGAGATATAAGAAAAATACAACAACCTGTGTCATGAACCCAAAACCCGATAAGTAAATATTATTATTTGATATTAATAATCGATAAAATATTACCTGCAGAATTCTTATCATCGAAATGCATATTCCATATTTTTAATTCGTATATTGCGGATGAGGGGGTGAAGGCTTTTGTGTGTTTTATGGGATATTAATCGAATAGTTGGGAAGGCCTATCCCCAAAATAAAAATTAGAATTTTTCCTTTGACCGTTTATTACAAAATGCAACTCTGTAATTTAATTTTTTCTTTGCCTTCCACACTATTCACCTTTTTGAACGCTTCCTTTCTCTTCTCTGCTAATTCCGATACGTTGAATTAAGCGAATGCATTTTATACTTGTTCTTGAAGTTGCAACAAGCGGCTGAAAAAATAAATTTCTTAAAATATATAAAATTAAAAAAAACGAATAAAAGTGTAAGGTGGCAGAAACTTGTGAAATACTTATGCAGATACTTAAAAGGACAAAATTGTTGGCCAATGTTGTTTATGTGAAGTATATTATGTATGGAATCATTAACTTCTAAGGTATGAGGAAATATTGCCAATACATTTTCTTTATACATAACTATATTAGCAATGCAGCAAATTCCATAGAATAAATATTAAACATTCTTTGAGTGCATGGGGATATTGAGGAACTGCGTCAGCAATAAATGCATCGTTTCTCTCCTCGTTTTTTGGCCGAATTACTTGCTGTACCATCGAATTTAAAGCGAATTAATCGCATCTCATTACATAACACATATAAGTCCGGTTAAATCTACTGTTATAGAAATATCATAAGAGGATGCCGTGTTACTACATTTTATAGACTCTCCCGCCTATTGACTTTTCACAATTTTGGATTAAGAAATAGGAAGCCATTGCTTTTTTTCAGTTATCTAAAGAACGGAATACACGATGCAATTGCTGTACCGTTTTGTATTGTACCAATATCGATCCGATGGCTGCCAGTATACACACACTATGAGAGAGAAAAAAAGAAGTGACCATTCGTCTTTGGTTTTCCGATTAGAATCTTGTGCCGAAAGCATTCGATTGTGTGATACCGGGACGATGAGCATTTAGTGCACACACACACACACATGATACAATCGCTGTATGCGATGACGAAGTCTGAAAAATAGTTGTACAGCTATTTTATTCCCCCCTTAAAACCTCACAGGGCTGTGCAATTAAAGCCTGGAACACAATGTGAAGTATGCAGCTGAAGCAGAGAATGTAGCATAGCAAACGACGTAGCAATCAGAGTGCTTTAAATTGCAAACTAATTAAATTTTTTTGGCAAGTTCTATAAATAATTCAGTGCATTCTTCCACTTTTTTTTATTTGGACAATCAGCTATTATATTTGAAGCGCGACAAAGTTGAAAAGTTCTTGCTTTGCGTTTCATCTTCGGCTGCAGCGGTAGAAATGTGCGCAGAAATAATCTTTAATTTCAATATATATATATATGTGTTATATTTTGTTCCGAAAATCAGCAAAAAAAAAAAAAAGGTCACAGGGATGGGATTCCCATCCTCCTCCAAATTCTGTTCGAGGAATAGCAGAATTTTTAAAAAATTTCACTCATGTGGTTTTCTTTATTCACAACATTTTCTTGTCTCTGCTTCATATTCGCTTCAACAGGCGTCGGTTTTTGGCATTTGGATGCATCTGAGCATCCCTTAAACTGACATTCATTTGTCACATCTCGATTTCGGTTTTGGGCGTCGTCATCGTGAGTAAATATATCTGTTGTGATTGCCTGTGAAAAAAAAAATTGTAAAAAAAAAAAATCCTTTTAAAGTAGTCGAATATATTTCATTTGTGTTGCGACAAGTGTTCTTGGTTATTTTTATTTTATTGTATGTCTTAGTTTGGCCGCATGGTCGACGCCGCAACCGGCCTTGGTAATGGCAGCGATGAATGAGGTTATGTTACCCCGCGTACTTTGGCGCACTAAACTGTAGTCCAAAAGAAAAGCTGAAAAAGTTTCAGCTACCACTATGAATATTTAGTGATAGTGGGAAAAAGTTCCCTATTGTGATTCACTATAGAAGTGGAGGAATTTTAATGGAAAACACTACAATTTTGGTAGGACTGTTACTTTTATTTTTATAGAAATTTTAACCCTCTTTTTCTTCTATGCCTCTCAAATTTGATTTACATCCTCGGTCAATTTTTTACAAGTTCACGCATTATAAATTGAATTTACTACTAATTCCTAAAAATATTATTACCTAAATTGTTTTCCTATAACAAAATATTAACTTAAGTTACTAATGGGTTAAACTTGCATATGCAATAGACAGTTATATATAATTATGCTACTTTTTTGTACTCGTTACTTCCAAACGAGTAGATATTTTCTTATCACTAATCAGCCCTTGATTCTTAAAAGTCAAATTGATTCTTTTTCGATAAATTACACAAGTGTTTTAAATTGTATTGCAATTATTATGATTTTAACGTTTATGCATTCGAAATAAATTATAAACCTTAAATAAATACCTATCTGTAAATATATATATTGCTTTGGCTTATTCGGTTACAACACAAAAACAACGAGAGTGTGTGCGACGCAACACAGAGCGCTGTGTTTTGTCTGCTATTAATAAAAAAAACTATTACTAATATGAAAGACTGAAAAATTAACGCTTAGATTTAATTTTCATTATTATTATTGGGGTAGCGCACTGTGACCTTTAAGATCTATTGTGCCCTTTAATTTTCATAGTCTACTAAAAATATATGTAGTTTTCCGAGTTTAGCACTGATTTTGGTGATTGGATTTAGTGCTTCAGTTTTGTTAATAATGCGCCCAATTGTTTTTCTGTGTCAATTGTCAATTTCGCAAGTGGCGTCGCGATGTCAGAGTTCTCATGAGAAAGCAGTTTTTGATATCATATGCATTAACAATTTGCCATTAAATGCTGAATATGCAAAATGATAAACTAAAAATAAAAAGCAAATTGCTAATTCTGGAAAAATGAAACTGGAGCTTATTTAGCAATTGATTGAACAAAATTTTATAAATACAATAGGTGATTAGTTACATGGATCCGAAACAGGGGCTGTTTAACCAAAATGTCAAAATTCTGCCACCTCCAACTCAACGAGTTCAAATTTGATGTAGTAACTACTACTCAATAGAACTAAACTTTCTATTTTTCAACTGGGCCCCCTTCAGATGTAATCCCCCATATTCTTTTTCAGTAATTTTTTTTATTTGGGTACCATGTATTACAGTTTGAGGCGCACTGATAACATCAAATGCTAATTTTTGATGGATTAAATACAAAAATCTGTCATTTCTTTAATGTAAACAAAAAAAGCATTTTTTAAATGCACTATTAAACATGACTAATTTACATTTAATTTTTTCTGATTTTTCTTATCAGAAATATTCTCAGAACGAAGCGACTGGAATATTCTGATCAATCAACAATCGGCATATGTTTTCTCAATCAAAAAGACATTTGGTATTTGGTGCATTATAATTTATTTATTTTGTTACTTCTGAGCTTTTGCCGCCAAAAACTCTAATTCTACTCCACTGGATAATTTCAAATGTATAAGTAGGTATCAAATATCGATATAAAACTATATGACTAGTAATATAGCCAAAAAAAAAAAATGGTTCTCAAATGAATAAAAGAAAACATTTGTTTGCAAGATGTGTGCAAAAAAAAAAAAAAAAGAGGGATCATTTGAAGCCACATCAAACCTTGTATTTCATATAGCAAGAACAACACGTAATGTGCCGAACAGCTTGAAATTACATGGAGAGTTTAATGTAATACAATTATAAATAGTAAAGTTTCGTTTCATTTTGTTTGTTTAGCTGATAGTAATATAGTGAGATCTACAAAATTCTTCAATCAATTGTGAACATTTACTTAAATCTGTTGCGATTATTTTAAATATTTGACTTAAAAAATTAATGAAATATTCGGTGTGATGGTAATATAAGTGGGAAATTTAATTCCAAAAAGAATCGATAAAAACAACAATAAATTTGTTCAACGAAACATCTACGGTCTTGTGAATTTCTAAAAATAATTTTAGTGAACTTTTGCTTTTTTTTATAATACTGGAAAAATAAAATATTGTACAAAATAGTTTTGCTGCAGGAAGTTTTAATCCAGTACGTCATGGATTTTTCTACCTGCATTTCAAGGTTAGTGGAATCCATGTCACCGTAATCAATGATTAAGTACCTCCTAATATAAATTTCAGAAATCAGAGGTTTGATGACTGAGACAAAGTCATTTCGTCGTAAAAATATAAATTTGCTTGTTACATTAACCCCGAATCACACAATTGTTTTGTTAGCAGCGCGGTTTTTGCTATTTATGAGTCGATTGCAATCGTATGCTACTTTTGCTGCTAGCTTTTCTTTCTAGTCGCACCTAAAAAATTATGCGTAAACAAAATAAATCGCATGAAACTGCATTCTTTTCGATTCAGTTTTTGTCGCTTACAGACCGGTGGCAATAGCGCGCGACTTTTGCTGCTAGCGTTTCTTTCTAGTCGCATACAAAATTATGCATAAACAAAATAAATCGAATGAAACTGGATTCTTTTCGATTCGGTTTTTGTCGCTTACAGAGCGGTACATATCAATACCACACGACTTTTGCTGCTAGCGTTTCTTTCTAGTCGCATCCAAAATCATACGTAAACAAAATAAATATCGCCTGAAACTGTTTTCTTCTTCACTCGGTTTTCATCGCTTATAGAGCAGTAGCAATAGTACGCGACTTTTAAGATTACCGTTTCTAGTCGCCATAAATTTAGGCGGGTTTCTAGAAAATCGAAACTGCTTACCGCATGCGACTTTTCCATTTGCGTTTTAAGTCGCGTCAAAAATCATGCGTCTTCGCACATAAAGTAGCAAATCACATCGTTTTCTATTCAATTGCACATCGAGTTTTGCCGCCTTGTGATTTGGTAGAGATTGCAAGCAGCTAAACAGATCGTATTCACTTATAGGAGGAAACAAATCTGGTGATTTTTAATTCATAACGCTGTTTGGAAAAAATAATTAACTTTTCTCTCCCAGCTAGGGACTCAAGAAGTGTTCTAGATTAATTTTGAGGTGATCACCATTTGTGCTCAAAGATTTTATAACTCTTCATGTTTTCAAAATAAATTTGATAGATCCTGAAAAAATGGTCCTAAAATAATGTTAATTTTAAACATTATCTAAAATTTTTAATGACCATTTTTAACCCTACTGCATCAATCTCACAAGCCATTTCAAGGCACAAGTCATTTCCTCTCTTTTTGGGGGAATTAAAATAAGTTTTTCTTTTAACAAATTATATATTTTATTAATTTAATTGTTAATGATTTAAAAGTTTGGACACTTTAAACAAATAAGCTTCTTAATACTTTTTTCCTGATATTTTTTAGTGTGTTTTCCAAAATGATGTCATTACCACCTCACACATCGCAATATATTGAAAGAAATCGCATTTATCAACTTCATAACAGTTATGTTGGAGAGATTTTAAAACGAAATTCTTTGTATAAACAAATGCAACTGACGATTGGATATACCCAAAACCAAAACTCAAAATATGGGATCCACAAAAAAATACAAGTCTCATCATGACAAGCTTGAAATAATATCAGCTTTTTTAGGTTAAATCGTTACTATTGGGACTACAAGCTAACATGTGACAACAAAAAGAATAAAAACTGACGATAAAATATTTTATTTGTTATACAAACGATTGGGCTCTTCATACCTGGTAAAGAAAACGTGGCTAGAAATGTAGAAAACTCTAATGAGCCCAACGCAGTACTGACGAGAAAAAAACTAAATGGCTTTGAAAGAAAAGTTCCCGAAAGAATCTTAGTCCCCATCCTCTAATTATGCCAGCCACGTGGACGATCGAAGTAAGACTAACCCTTGATATAAATATCGAAGGTAGAAGCATACTAACTGTGAAATACCCTGGAATACTTAGCGTCACCTTCGACAATCTCCGTACCTTCTCTGCACACGCCAACAATCTACGCAATCGCTTAAAGGGACGAAATAATGTGCTGAAAGCCCTAGCTGGGAGCACATGGAGCAGGGGCAAAGAGACCATTCTAATCACCTACAAAGCTATTGGACGGTCAGTAGCAAATTATGCGGCACCAATCCTGACTTATTATTAGTGGTACGAAGTGGAAATGCCAGCCACCTCATGACAAATAATGAGACCAAAATGCTCAAGGTCAAGGAGCACAATACGCTGCTCGCAAAAAAGTTTCTACTCGCTTGACATAAAGAAGACCATCCCTGCATACATAGGCGATAAACTGGCCAAAGCTGCACATGCCCCAAACATAGTGCTAAACGGGCAACCACCACCCATAAACGATGCAAAAAAAAAGGCTTTCAAGAAAACCGCAAACCACTCTTGCATAGCTCAGATCCGGATTGAGCGGCATACTAAATTGCTTCATGTTTAGAGTCAGTGAGGAAATCACCTGCCCACACTGTATCGAAAATATACTTCTATTAGTAGTAGCTGCTAAAACAACAACAACACATGTGCCAGCAACAAAACTGATTTTCAGCCCTCTTCCCCATGGACTTATTTCATATTGACAGCACATTATTTCCGGCTAAAAATGCAAAAACAAAGTTAACGATACCAAAAATTACTTCAACACGTGATTCCATAAACAGTCATAAAATAATGAACTGAAAAAAAGATGGACAGGAATGCAAGCAGGATTTCAAGAAGGTCAAGATCCAACTAGAATTGAATTAGTTGCAGCACACAATATTTCTTTACTAAATTAATAATAAATCGATTAAAGGTAAGTGTCAATAATTATCTTTATATTATTTTATATGCCAACATACGTATTCTCACATCCGAAATATATTAAAAATTTTGTTTGATTTTGTACTTAATATGTATTTATATTCTACCAACAGATTTCCAAAATTCTGAAATTATAAGAACGATATTAAAGGTTAGATTATGTTACACCACGCAACGCTTTCGATACGAATATTCAGTTTGCATTGGAAATACTCATGCAGCAGCAAAGTCATCAGAAACATCAATGCCGATATTTCAACATTAAAGTTTTGAAATCAACGAAAAAACAAGAGATATAAATGCAGCAAACTCATCAAAAATAAAATTTATCATTGCCGAAACTTTAACTACAAAAGCCTGGTAATATTAGGAATAAGTAATTTGTAAGACTTAGGCATTAGTAGTTGAAACAACATACATGAATATATTTAGCGAGATTCACAAATTCAAATTCAAATTAATGGCTAAATTAAAATTGAGAAAAACCTTAGTAGAATTTATACACAAAGTAGTAAGTGAATCCTGTTTTTTTTCTTAAGTTAAGCTCTATTTCATTTAACATTTATATATCTGTGGTAAAAAAGCAATAACAGCTTAAGTGTATTTTATTGTTAATCGAGCTTGATAGCTTTCATTGGAAATATTATAGAAACTGTTGCAGTTGTTCAAAAGACAATTCTTGAAATTATAAATTTACAGAGAACAATGTATGACAAAATATTAAATAACTGCTTAGGCTGTTACTGTTTTTTTTTACCACGTATAGGTTGAATAAGATGTGATTGCTGTTGTGTAAATAATATGTGCTTGTATAGGTTTGATACTTGGCACTGGAAAATGCAGTTAATTCATTTCCACATCTGTAAACTTAACCATCGATATGCAATTTTTATATGATTCAAATATCGAAATTTTTTTTTTATTCGCACCGCAGTTTTTGTCTTTAACGATGCGGTAGAAATAACACGCGACTTTGCTCAAATCGTTTTTAGTCGCAACAAATTTTGGCGATTTCAAAAAACAAAATAAATCTTATGAAACTGCTTTTATCACGACTCGGTTTTTGTCACTTATATTGCTGTAGCAATAGCACACGTCTTTGCCGCTGGCATTTCCAGCCGCTGCAAAATCAAGCGGTTTCTCTAACAAAATAAATCGCATTGAAACTGCTATACGACTCGGTTTTTGTCGCTTATGAAACTGTAGTAATACCACGCGTCCTTGCCGCTGGCGTTTTAAGTCGCGCCAAATTTTGGCAGTTTCAAAAAACAAAGCATATCACATGAAACCGTTTCAGTCATGACTTGGTTTTTGTCACTTACGTTTGCCGATAGCGTTTCTAGAAGCTGCAAAATCAGGCGGTTTCTCTAACAAAAAAAATCACATTGAAACTACTGAACGACTCGGTTTATGTCGCTTATGAAACGGCAACAATACCATGCGTCTTTGCCAAGCTGTTTTTCATACAAAATAACCAAATCGCATCCAAGAATAAAAATCGCCTAATTATTTCGGCGCCTGGACTAGCCATGAATCTGTAAATCATACAATCCATACAGATTAGGCACTCAAAGAGCTGTTGTGCTATAATCCCAGCATTTCTCATTGCTTGTCTAAAAACATCTCTAAAATAATTATAATCGCATCTTCTTTACCATTTGGATCTCTCAATGGTAACAAACTACAAATTTTATACATGGGTGAAATTTCAATAGACATAGCTCGATAAATCATAGTAAAATCACATGAGCTTAATCTAGTATCAATAAAAAAAGAAATTGAACGCATATTGCTACTTGAAGCAGTTGCTGGATCATATAATTTCTTAGCATCACATCTACGAATAAAATTTGCTTCGGTAAAAAATATTTCATTATCTTGAACGATTATATCAACTAAATTTGGTACTTACAACTATGGTGAGTTTCTAAACATATTTCACCAAGATCTTATTCTAACTTACAATCTACATTCATGGATTCTATTCATTCCCCTCATTCTATCGGCAGCGCAGTTGTTCCAATACCCAATTCGATTGCCTCATCGGATTGTGTGGTCAGTTCATTGAACTATATTTACAGCAATGTTAAATGTGTGCCATCAAAAATGCAGCATAAGCATTTATGACTTGCCATAGAATCTAGTAATACGTATGGGAATGAATAGTAAAGAGTTTGTGTGTGTGTACACATGTACGGTTGCACTACAGTGTGGTGAAAACTTATTCTAACAATAGTGAATAATCCTAATTCTCTCTTTCACTTTCTAAGCTGCACTCACGAAATTACCAAACATCGATGTCACCATCGATGACCCGCTTTCGATTGGTTTATCGAACTGTGGGGTAGGTCAGTGTAGTGCAGTCAATTCCTGATAAAAGAAACAAAGCTGAATATTCAGCAGAAATATGTTGGGTTTATATACCCTTAGAATATAACTGTTATCCCATGGATAAATTCTAAGTAAAACTCGTATTTCTGATAACCAAAAAGGACGAGTAATATCTTCTACAGCTGACAATTCATAAGTCTTATTTTGAAATCAAGAATCACAAGTGTCTAAAACTAACTCGATCTAATACTCGGGGTATTATTTCATCAATATTTCGGAGAGAAATTAAAAGTTTTTCATTTAAACATTATAATTTCAGTTCTTTAGTAATTAATTTAATTCTCCTAATAAATTCAATATTACACTTTGCACATCCTTGAATTCTCAAGCTGCTGGAGCATTTACATTAATGCGCATTATATTACTTATCTCTCGATCTGGAATGTCAATAAAAAGCGTGGGTAAATAGCTAGTGTTCGAACTATAGACTCTGTCACCACCTGGACCGATAAAATACATAGCACCATATCTAGTAATAAATGTATTATAATCTTTGATAAACAAAACTTTGAAACATTTAAAAAGAACATTCTGTATTTCACCTTTAATACGATCAAAATTATTCGGGAACAATATATTGTCTAAAAACATCTCTAAAATAATTATAATCGCATCTTCTTTACCATTTGGATCTCTCAATGGTAACAAACTACAAATTTTATACATGGGTGAAATTTCAATAGACATAGCTCGATAAATCATAGTAAAATCACATGAGCTTAATCTAGTATCAATAAAAAAAGAAATTGAACGCATATTGCTACTTGAAGCAGTTGCTGGATCATATAATTTCTTAGCATCACATCTACGAATAAAATTTGCTTCGGTAAAAAATATTTCATTATCTTGAACGATTATATCAACTAAATTTGGTAACAAAAACAAATCAAAAGTCACTAATCTCAACGAATGATTCTTCTCATAAATGGGTGAATAATTTCCTATTTCGCCTTGCGAAAGGATTGCTCCCAGTGCATAATTAGATGCATCAGTGGTGAGTATGAAAGGTTTGTAAGATTGGTGGTTTAATTAATTTTTCCTTCAGAGTGTCAAACGCGTTTTGACATTCTGAGGTCCATTCAAATTTGGCATTTTTCTTTAGCAATGCATTTAAGTGCTTTGCAATGTCTGCGAAATCAGAGATAAAACTTCTGTAATAGTTGCAGAATGCTACGAATTTTCTAACTTCGTCAGTGCTTTTTGGAATTGGGTAGTTTTTAATTGTTTCAAATTTTGCAGGATCTGTTTTAACACCTTCTCTTGTTATTAAGTGTGTCCTAGGTATACGACTTCTGGTCGTAGGAAACAACATTTATCTGGGTTTAGTTTCAAATTGTATCTTTGGATGCTGCATCCAAATATTATTATATCATCGTCTACGTACAGAAATGTTTCTGATTCTAGACCTGCTAATGCAATTGTGAGCATTCTTTGAAATGAATTGGATGAAATTTTCAATCCGAAAGGGAGTCGTTTGAATTGATGATGTCCGTTTGGTGTAGAAAATGCGGTAAGTGGTCTTTATTCTTCATCAAGTCCAATTTGGTGGAACGAGCTGGTCATGTCAAGTGTCGAAAACCACTTTTCTATTCCTAATTTGTCTAGAATGTCTTCTAGTCGTGTTAGTTGGAACTTATCGTTTTTCTTTCTGTGCTGCTTCAGCTCCTCTTCTAGTCTGTTAATTTGGGAGTAAATAAAATTCGTAGCGTTGAATTCAGGAAGCGGCTCAGTTTAGAGGCTTCTTCTTAGTGTTGCTAATTGTCTCTCCATAAAGTTTTGTTTGCCTCCACGTCTTTTCTTCGATATCGCCGTGTTGAAGTATGATATGGCTGTAAGGTTTTTGTCTTCTGTTGCCTGTTTCCTCTTCTGGAAGTCCGCGATTGTCAGCGGTGGTGGTCCTGGCCTATCATTCATCTAGTGTTTATTGTGTCTGCTTTGGAGTAAATTTTATTTTGGTTTCGCCAAATTTTGCAGGGTCGCCATGTAAAGAGTGGAGTTTGTCTATGTATGTACGCAATCTCTGTTCTCTAGTCTTCAATCTGATAGGGATCTGAATACCGTTCCATCCAGCGTAATACGCCTCGTGGAGTGAACGGTAACTAACGGCTGTATCAGCGTCAGCAGAGATGACTACGTTCTTCGGTAACGGAATTGGCAGACATAACGGTATCAATAATACGGTTAGCCTCTGCGGCATTTCGTCGCCTGAGAATTGATTTGGCGTATAGGTATACGAATTTGTACACACATACGCCAAATAAATTCTCAGGCGACGATTTGATGCAGCAAAGTTGGAAGTAGCATTACTTATTGTGTCTTCATAATTGTCGAAACTTCCAGCTTCCTCTTCGGTGCAACTTTCGCGATAAAAGTGTGCTTCAATTGAGCTATTGTAGCCCCATGGCAGTCAACTCTTCTATTAGATTTTGTTTTGCCACTTTTATTTGTGTTACATATTTTTTGAGTTTTTTGTTGTTATGATTAAATTATGCACTCCTCTGAACCCAATGTGATTATCATTTTAATTCTTTTTCTCCTTCCATTTTCTCTACTGCCCTCATCATTAAGCATGTTTCTTCTTCTATCGTTGATTTATTGTCATAATCAGCCACTGTGGCTCTTTTATTCTTTCTTATTGTATTGAAAACAGCTTGCATACATTTTATCTTTGCCTCGTTTATTGGAGGAGTTGGGAGTTTGAGGATCAAACTTTTTCAGTGGGTTCTTCTACCCATCATAATTTATTTATTCTTTATAACAATTTATTAATTTACAATTTTTTTTTTTCAAACATTAATCACTCTAAATAGCCGTTGTCTCCAAATGGCTCTGACTCATCTGAGGTATCGCTGAGAACATTTTCAATGTCGTCGTCAGTCAGTTTAGCTCTCTTGGGACATATAATTCAATGAACTAAAAAAAACATAATTATATCAATAATAATTAAAAAAAAAAATATTGCGTGATCAAACGAATCAACTTAAATAAATTTAGGGATTTAACATTTATTGGCGCTTATTCACAGTATTAAGATTTGACATAAGGGCGCGGATTGCAATAGACAGTGCTTAGCCGCACTTTCGACTTTTGCGTCACTTTATACTATACCCTAAAAGCCGCCGTTGTCTTCTTCTTCCGCAGTGTCTGCAACTCCTCAGTTTTCTGCAGCTCGCTGTCCAATTCCCATGTAGCTTGGAAAGGTAGTGGTGGGATCGCTGTTGAGGATGCGTTTTAAATCTGTTAACCTTCTTTTCAGCCGATTTTGTTTTCCAGCTCTCTTCTTCTTGCCTACCGACGTATCCACGTACGGTATCGCTGTCAGCTTGTGCTTGATCTGTGATTCGGTGCACTAACTCCTCTATGGTCAGTGCTGCAGGAACAGAAGTGTTGGGCATTAATTCTTCCAGGATTTTCCTAACTGGACTCGAAAACTCTAAGTTCTAGTTAGGCAGGATCGCCATACAATGTTCCTACTAATTCATCTGTTCTTAATAAAACTCCTGAACTTTTTCTATTGTAGATAATCGAGTTAGCTTGCTAGGACGCGTTCTCAAAAATCTACCTCTTTATTTAAAATTTCAGCCTTATATACTTACTACTTACATCTATGGTGAATTTATAAACATATTTCA
Source organism: Toxonevra muliebris (assembly GCA_963691655.1). Taxonomy (NCBI): domain Eukaryota; kingdom Metazoa; phylum Arthropoda; class Insecta; order Diptera; family Pallopteridae; genus Toxonevra; species Toxonevra muliebris. The sequence goes on from OY829328.1 coordinate 76,031,277, forward strand.
CCAATATCTTACTCTCTAACTTATGTAGATTGTACTGGATTATATTCATTCCCCTTATTCTATCGGCAGTGCAGTTGTCCCAATACCCAATTCGGTGCCTCATCGAATTGTGTGGTCAGTGCATTGTACTACATTTACATTGCATTATATTTCCACAGCAATGTTAAATGTGTGCCATCAAAAATGCAGCATAAGCATTTATGACTTGCCATAGAATCTAGTAATACGTATGGGAATGAATAGTAGAGTTTGTGTGTGTGTACATATGTCCAGTTACACTATAACATAAATATGAATCTATAGTTATTCTATTGTAATACCTAAACGTTCATGACAATGTGGATACACTACAAAGATCTTTTAAATTCATATGAACCTGACTTATCTTCCATATCTCAGATGCATTGCATCAACATATTTAATAATCATATTTCGATCGCAAATCTGGTAAGAAAAAAATTGTTTTTTCTTCTGACGTTGTCATGTCAACCAAGTTTACTTTCCAGCTGCCCAAAGCTACCTCATCAAGTTTTGGTCTTTAATCAGTGTTTTTTATCATCATTCCTGGTAGCCAAGCAGCATAATGCATAAGAGTTAAGGGGAAATGTATAATAGTAGTATAACACTACACTATATAACCTTTGATTGAGTTTTTCTTTTATGTCTAACAGAATATCATTTCTTGCTATCTCAGAGTTTGGCAGATCAATGATGAATTCTTAACGATTTTTTCATTATTAAACATATATAATAGTTTTATTTAAAGTTTAAGATAAATATAGAAAAATATTACTTGTTAGCACAAGCTAGATGTAATACTATGAAATGTATATATATTTTATAACGTTCGAATTCGAATTTCTCCCTTACCGAATCTTCTGATTTTTCGTTAGAATTCTCAGTTGAATTTGCTGAAATTCTACACGATGCAATAATCAGTGTGAGCGCCATTATGGGGCTAATCTTAAGAATAGACATGAATATGATATGTACTATTTAACATATATAATCCTTTAATTGATGCTGACAATACGTCAATGAGTTTGACGTCGCAATTATTTAAAGATAAGACTAATTTTAAATTTGAAAAAGGCTGTAGATTTAAAATTTTATCTTAAACAATGCCATCTATATTTACTAAATTTGTAATCGAATCTTAGACTTTTTCATGGAACAAAAATATATAATGTGTTATGCAAGTACATACCATTTCTTCAAAAATCCAAGTCCAATTTATGAGAGGGACGTAAATAATTATATAAGACAAAGAGGTCTTGCTGACCACTTTCTCACTAACGCCATAATATCGGCAAACAAAATTTAATAAGAAATTAGATGATGCAAGTACATACCATTTTATCAAAAATCCAAAGCCAATCAAAGGTACATATAACATCATAAAGGTTAGGGAAGATATGCTGACCACTTTCTCACTAACGCCATAATATCGGCAAACAAAATTTAATAAGAAATTAGATGATACAAATGTTTATGCAAGTACATACCATTTTATCAAAAATCCAAAGCCAATCAAAGGTACATACAAAATGATGTATGATAAGGAGGTCTTGCTGACTACTTTCACACTAACGCCATACTATCGGCAAACAAAATTTAATAACAAGAAATTAGATGATACAAATGTATGACCAAAGCCGAAAATGTTCAAATAAAAATTAAATCAAATAATCTTTTGTTTAATTAGTAAAAGGATTATGTATGCCTGCTTGCAGAGTATATATGCCAATATATTTTACCTTCATCATAGATACATCACAGTTACATGGACGTAATGATTATGATCAATTCCATGTTAATGATGTTGCGACTTGACTTACTGTCGAGCTGAACTAAATTTGCCCGTTATTACTAGTAGAAGAGAAGCAAACAGAATTATCGTCTTTGTTTAGAACTATCCCAGGGGTGTTTTTCAATTTCTTTAGAAATCCAGCGGTGAGGATGAGGATGGAAAGAATAATAAAATTAATAAAAAACATTTTTGTTGATGTTTTTTTGTATATTCTTAATTGATGCGTCTTTGTTGAGCCTGAAATTCTTCACAAACCTTAGAGATTATTTCTTCGAAAATTTTAATTTCATTTAATTCCATGGGGAATTCTAAAGAAAATATCTGATAAACTGGTTTTTATTCTTGTACATATATATCCGACTTTCGATCGTTTGTCCATATTAAGAGGATTGCAAGCATTTCTTAACCACTTGCGTTCTATATTTAAGCATATGTTCTTCTTCTACTAAAATTACCACTGCTTCCGTGGAATTCATTTTTTTTATAGCTTATTGCACAAAAAAAAAACATCGTTTTGATTAATTTTTATATTTTATTAAAATTATTACTTTTCGTGTAAAAAGATTTGCCTTCCCGTTTTATTATAGGAATCTCCAAAATGGATTAAGCTAGGATTACAACGTTTTTTTTTAAAATTAGATTGTATCTCGTTTTAGACCCATTGTCTGTTTCACTATAGGGTGATTCTCTAAGTCTAGTATATGCCCTTGCATGGTAGCACGATAGCACAAATTGTAAAACTTTCCATTCCGTACAACGAAACAAAAACAAAATACACGTCAATCCATTCTGCAACACTTAAAAACTTTTCCTACAACGATACCCATGTATATGTTCAATGCAATGAAGTGTGCAACTCTTTGCCTCTCTCTCACTCTCTGTGTTTACATTTTCTTACATATTACAGTTCTACATTAACGTACGCTCTGGAATCGTAATATAATTTAGTATAATATTTTTGCATTTCGTGCTATCGTGCAATTATACTAGAACATAGAGAATCACCCTTATGTGTTGTAAAAGTATAAAAAGGAAAACACTCTGGTTGTTATAATTTGAATTTTATTGATTGGTAACTGGTAGCCGCGGGGATAGAGAACACACTAAAGTTGATGAATTATTTGTGACAGTGCTGCTGCTCGCATTGAGAATGCGCAGAAATAGTTGCAGGTGCTCGCTGTGGAGATGCGCACTTTTCGCTGGTGCTGGCTGTGGAAAATGCGCAGAAAAAAGATGTGGGTGCTCGCTGTGGAGATATGCACATTTTTATAAATACCGGAGCTTTGATGATAGAAGAAAAAAAAAAGGAATGACTTTTCGCGTCTAGAGGCACTTCAGTATTATGAAAGAAAAGCAGCGAGTTGCAAATGTCGTCAGTGACGACAGCGCAATTGAAATGTCACACCGGGTGACACATTTCTTTTCGTTTAATTATTTCTCCCTTCTGATATTTGGTGGAGGGGCCGACCAATGCGTCATCACATTAAGTGTTGCGCTTGTGTCGTAAACACCCATCCTTGAAAATGATGGAAAGGATTACGTTGTAGTAGGAGTTCAAAAAGTATCATGGGTGAAGAGAAAGGAGAATTTGTCAATTGAGAACCAATTTCTAGCGCAAGCGCTGTTAGCCTTACCTTGCTGGTTTCCTTTGTATGGAAAGCGAGGTAAGTCCCTAAATAGAAAAGAGTTCAAAGACCAGAAATGTAAAGGATCAATATTATTTTGTATAGAAAAGCAAAAGAGAACTAGTCAGTAGAGATATCAGAGTCTAGCGTAAGCGCTTTTAGTCTTACCTTGCTGGTTTCCTTAATAAGGAAAGCGAGGTAAGTTCCTGAATAGAAATGAGTTCAAAGACGAGAAGTCTGGTTTGAACCAAATCTGTTTTATTAATTATTTTGTATGGGTTTATATACCCTTTTTTAAAAGTGTTATACAAAATGTTAAAACTATACTTAAACTAGTCTAATACATAAAGTTACCTAGGTTAGGTTAGGTTGAAGTGGCAGCCTTCTGCTTGAAAGCACACTTAAGCACATTTAGGCTCATTGTGATACCACATAAAGTTACCTAAGTATAAGTGAAATAGGAATATCGATGGAGGATCGATACAAATTCTATTGATCACTTATGTATAATATCTACATACAATATTTGGGATTGAGTGACTTTGAATTAAATTGAGTGACATTAGTTATTTTGGTTCTTACTATACATACATACATATGTATCATAGTGCAATGCTAAGTAATGCAATACCCATTTTACATATGTTTGGTATTTAGAGTATGAGTCAAAGTAACTTATGTTGGTAGCGCACTACCGGTCACTTGTGTATCATACGGGGGGTGGCGTTCGTGACAATGTGGATACACTACACCCTTACCCTTCAGAGCAAATTATGGGATTTTAATGAAAAAATTTGTTTTTGTGTTTATTAGATGAATTTGGAATTGAAATGCAATAATTTTTAAGTTTTTGTTTTTGTTGAGTTTGTAATACATATAAAATTAATATATTGTGTGAAAATTTATAATTTTGCTACTTAATCTATTTTAGGTTTATATAATTTTAATAGATTATTATGAAGTTCCTTATGTTTACCATTAATGTCTACAATGCAGTTTACTTCTATTTTTTCTATAATTCTAAATGGTCCCTTATATGGACTTTGGTATTTTTTTCTATCTTGTACTCTGACTAATACTAAATCTCCTATTTTTACTTGTAATTTGTTAGTGTATTCTTTGTTTTTTTTTTTATTACCCTTTTTTCTTTTACTTTGTCTGTCATTTCTTTTGCTTTTTGTAAAGCGGTGTGTAATCTGACCTTCAATTCATTCACATAATTGTCAAAATCATAAATTGTTTTTTTTTTGTTTATTGTGTTTGTGTGCTAGTGTTAGCTGTTCTTCTAATAGATGTTTTGTTATTGTGTATATATTCTTGAACTCTAATTTGAGTGCAGTTATAATTTTACTTTCTTCTTCTACTTTTGATGCTTCAAAGTTTAGTTTTTCTATTTCTAATTCGTCAAGTTTTTTATTAATTGTTTCTTTAGAATATATTCTTCCTGTGCTCTTTCTAAGATTTGCTAGGATTCTGGCTACATTATCTTTCGATTCTTCCATTTATATCACATTTGATATTTAGAATAATTATTTTATTTTGTATTTTCGGATTAAATGATTTTATACATTGGAAATTGTTCTATTACTATTGTGCTTATGCACTTCTTAAAATATTTGTCTAATTTATATAAAATGTATAAAATTATTAATATGATGGCTACTGTTACGGTGGTGCCATTCAGGATGTTGTAGGTGGAAGTCCCTTGGTTGTTGCTGTTGATTGTTTCTTTGCTGTTGGGTTGTCCCATTATTCCTTCGTCGGTCCGAAACCTAACGCTCTCATTAATTTTATGGTTTCCACTTCACGCGTTTCCGGATTGTGGTAATCTGCTAATGTTGGATCTGCGGTAATCTGCTAATGATTATCTGCCAGATTTGCGACGTTGTTCTTGTTCCTGGGCTACTTCATGCGGCATTTTATTTCATTAATCTCTTCAAAGATTGTTTTTGGTAGATCTTCTGTTTGTCTGGTGATTTCCATTAGGAAAGCCAGTCTCTTCTTGTCCTTGACAAGCTTTCCTCCTCGTTTTGGTTTTGGTGTAGAGGAGGTCTGTGGGATCGAGATTTTTCTTTTAGGGCTTATTACCTGTTGACGTAGTCCTTTATTGATAGTTTCTTGGTTCCTTGCCTATTTGTTGTAGGGCTTTGCTTGTATATTGGTGGTGGCTCTTTGCGTTCTTCGTTGGATTGCGGAACATATTCCTCGTTTTGTTGTTTGGCGAACTTTACCCACTTTTGGAAAATTTTATCTATCTCCGCTTGGCTGGACATCTATTAGTACGGGCCATGGTGTGAATTTTTATTATTTTGTATAGAAAAGCAAAAGAGAACTAGTCAGTAGAGATATCAAAGTCTAGCGCAACCGCTGTTAGTCTTACCTTGCTGGTTTCCTTAATAAGGAAAGCGAGGTAAGTTCCTGAATAGAAATGAGTTCAAAGACGAGAAGTCTGGTTTGAACCAAATCTGTTTTATTAATTATTTTGTATGGGTTTATATACCCTTTTTTAAAAGTGTTATACAAAATGTTAAAACTATACTTAAACTAGTCTAATACATAAAGTTACCTAGGTTAGGTTAGGTTGAAGTGGCAGCCTTCTGCTTGAAAGCACACTTAAGCACATTTAGGCTCATTGTGATACCACATAAAGTTACCTAAGTATAAGTGAAATAGGAATATCGATGGAGGATCGATACAAATTCTATTGATTACTTATGTATAATATCTACATACAATATTTGGGATTGAGTGACTTTGAATTATATTGAGTGGCAGTAGTTATTTTGGTTCTTACTATACATACATACATATGTATCATAGTGCAATGCTTTGGTATTTAGGGTATGAGTCAAAGTAACTTATGATGGTAGCGCACTACCGGTCACTTGTGTATCATACGGGGGGTGGCGTTCGTGACAATGTGGATACACTGCAATATGTAAAAAATGTGGGACTAAATGATTTTTTACTTACTCGGACATTCCAGTAGGTTCTCTTCTTTGTTTTTTTTTTTTTGTTCTCTTACGTGCTGTGTGCTCTTGTTTGTTACGAGTGGTGGTGGTTCTTTTCTTTTTCGGTCCTAATCCGATAAATTCTTTCATAATCTTTCCATTATTTTCATCTTTCATCATCCCTAAAACCTTCTTGTCTTTAAGTGGAATTTTAAAGATATTCTCGCATGGATATTTACTGGTATCCATTCTTGAATCAATAACATCCTTGATATGACCATGGTAAATATATATGTAAAAAATATGGGACGAAATGATTTTTTACTTACTCAGATATTCCAGTAGGTTTTCTTCTTTTTTTTTTTATTCTCTTACGTGCCGTGTGCTCTTGTTGTTGCGAGTGGTGGTGGTTCTACTGCTTATGGCTCTGCTGTTGATGGTTCTCCTTTGCATTCAATTGAGTAGCAGATCGTGAATCAATATCATCATTGTTCCTATTATATTTTATTATATAATTCGTTTAATATTAAAAGAGGAACTTCTATTTTAAAGGCAGAGATTTCCTACAAGGCCGAGGCCGCAAGTACCAAAACTCTGAATTCTTTATTTCAAATACTGCCTTCATGCATCTAATTTTGGCTAGGTCAGTAGGGTTGTCTAAATCCATTTTACTTATTTTTAATTTTTATTTAGTTTTTAAAGTATTTTATGAAATTTTTTTTTCCTGCTGGTGTATGATCCCATACCCATGCAGGTTTGAATTTTAAATAACAAGTAAATATTTATATTAAAACTTAATTTTTATTCATAATACAAAATTTTTCAGTTCTTTCCTCTGGCTTTTATATTCTTCTCAATAGCTTCGATTTGTTCCCAGAGCTCGCATGCTCGTTTCCAGGATGGTGATGGATCCTCGTTGACGATTCTCTTCAGTGCAGCTAAACGTCTTCTATCCTCAACTAGCTTCCCTCCTCGTTTTTTAATTGTTATGTCCACGTAGGGAATTGACGTAAGTTGTTCGTCCTTTGCCTTGTTAAGTAATTTCTTGTAGTCCTCCACTTATAGCGGTGCAGGACCCTTCTGCATTCTACTGTTCAGTATATATTTGAGATGTCTATACGTTCTTTTGACTTATTTCTCACGTATATATCATCATTTGCATTTCCGGCCAGGAGCATAGCGTACTCGTCGATAGTCCTAAAGAACAGATTGCTAGTAGTTGTAGATGTGCCTATCTGTAAATAATCGGACTGATCGAGGGCTGGTGCCCACACCAGTTTACAGTTCTTTCTTTCGATGAACATGTTAATTGCAAAACTGTTAACAACAGATGATACGTAGACCTGTTGTACTGCATCCATGGTTAAGGTCTGCAACAGGAGTAACCTGGAAATCGCTGCTTCATCTAGTGTCGGACCAGACTCTAGTTCGCTCATGTGCATTATCGTAGCGATGGACTTTTGGTCTTTGAGTCCAGGGATAGGCATCAAGGCACGAATCGCGCCAGTCTGTGACAGTTCAGCATCCACAATTGCTTTTATTTGCATGCCAAATGCTGACAGTTCAAGTCGGGATGTAGGGTGGAGCTTTCTGTTGTTAACATCAACACCCACAGCTGGGAATGTGTTTTTAAAGGCATCGCCATCCGCGACTAGTACTTCATATGGAAGTAAAGGGTCTGACCACATAACAGGACTATACTTTGTGAAATTCTCTTCAAGTTTATTTCGCAGTATTTCAGTCCCGGATGGCATGTATTCAACAGAAACAGGAGCAGGTTTGGGGATAGGATCCGCGAACATCCTGGCTATTATGGCGAATACCTCAGCAGGGGCCTGAGTCAAAGCAGTAATCATGTGGGACTGAGGGATCCCTCCGTGAGATGGACCTCCTGCCCCGTCATTGTTGGGTCGGTTGTCATTCCTGTTTCCGCCACCGTTATCAGGGTTCGGGTCGGGATCACCTCCTTGTCTACCGCCTTGATTTCTTCGGCCGCTGGGATCAGCATCACCTCCTCCACCACTTCTTGAGCCAGATGGACCCCCATCTCCACCCAATCCGTCTCCGCCTCTAGTGCTGATGGAAGCATTGCGTAGTGCGCTATTTTGACGAGTTGATCTGCCAGACGGCGCAGACTTACCACGAGTGTCGGACGATGTGACATGAAGTTTTGTCTGGTTGTTGTTGACTCTGTCGTTTCCAAGTAAACAGGGTGTCGCCAACTGTCCACCCTCCGCAACGTACGGTCTGGAGTTGTCATGGGCCGCTCCATGATCTGAGTATTCTTTCGCATATGAATCTTGCGTGCGACCAGTCTGTGAGCTATATGTGCATTCAACAGACGACAAAATGCCCTGTGTAGAGTCAATGTTAGACGGATTCATTTCTTTTATGTTTTTATGTCTAATTGTAAAGAGATGTGTTAATGAATAGACAGAATTATGTATCTATCGTTTTGTACGAATATATTTTGTGAATATTTTTTCTTTTTTATTTTCTTAAAAAGCTCGTAAAAATCTCTTTGTTCTGGCACAGGGCCTACTGTTCCGTATTATACTATTGTACTTCAATCTAATCTGCAGGAATCAGTGTGATTCAAAGTTCAGACTGTGCAGGGTCGCCATGTAAGGTTATTTGTATTATGTTTTCAAGAATTAAAAAGAGGAAACAAAATTATTCTTCAGTCAGAGATTTAATACAAGGCCGAGGCCGCAAGCACCAAAACTCTGAATCTTTATTCAAAAATTTGTTTCTTTACGCTCCCAGGGTGGTGCTGGATCCTCGTTCACTATACGTTTTAGCGCTGCTAGACGTTGTGGAGGATCAATAATATTTTGTATAGAAAAGGAAAAGAGAACTAGTCAGTAGAGATATCAGAGTCTAGGGCAAGCGCTGTTAGTCTTACCTAGTTGGTTTCCTTAATAAGGAAAGCGAGGTAAGTTCCTCAATAGAAATGAGTTCAAAGACGAGAAGTCTGGTTTGAATCGAATCTGGTTTATTAATTATTTTTTATGGGTTTATATACCCTTTTTTAAAAGTGTTATACAAAATGTTAAACTATTCTAATACATAAAGTTACCTAAGTATAAGTGAAATAGGAATATCGATGAAGGATCGATACAAATTCTATTGGTCACTTATGTATACATTAATATCTGTCACCGTCACTTTCGCCTTTAAGTTTTATCAAAGAAAGTACATAATCCGAATTACCGCGACTCTACTTTACAATTATTATAAAATTCAAATAAACGAAACCGGATGACAAAGCCTGCGTTGCCAGCTATCCCAGTGGAGACGTGGTCGCAGGTTCGCGATAAAATGAAGAGAAAACAAAGAAAAATAAGTTTTTAGAAACGCTCGATTTTTGTAGCTCAATACTGGGTTTATGAACCCTTCTTTATTCGCGCACAATACCCGAAAAAGTCCCGAAAATTAAAATGCAAAGTACGCGAGTAACCTGGCTAAAAATTACTCTAACACTGTCGCTACAAATTAGCGATATAAATTTCCGATATAAATTTAACACTATTGGTCCACCACGACTTGGTGGTACCAATCACAAAATAACTAAGTTAAAATATTTTGGTTCACCCGACTTGGTGATACCAAAGTACACAAAAATTAAATTAACGCAAAAAAAAATTTAAAAAAAATATAAAAAGAATCGCAATGAAAAATAATTGCACAGAGAAAAATTCTGGTAATCGCTCTCGAAAGCTTATATTCAGCCACATACATTATCTTTTCGTTCGCTATGTCAGCAGGACACAATGCAGTTTCTCCAAGAAACTGGTCTCTAAACGGGAAATCATCACACCCATACATGTGTGGGTGTACATGATTACACCCTGGACAAAGTCCCCGACCCAACCAATTGTATGAGAATTGGCGGCAATGCATCTGTATTAGTGCATAGCGGAGTCATACCGTTGAATTCTCACTAGAAAATCAACCAAACGAGAGAACCAAAGTTTTCCCGTTTTTCCGCAAATTTACAACAAATACACCTCTGCGCTCTCTTACAGAAGTCTCCATATCCCCATTCCCAGTAGTATAATCTAGTACTAAATGGTACTCTTTTACTATTGTGAATGTGGATATCGGCCAAAAAGAAGAGGAAGAATGACAGGCAAAAGGTAAATAGAGAAAAATAAAAATAAGAAAGGTTAGGAAGTGCAACGCCGCGGAATTAAATCGCGATATATCTACATACAATATTTGGGATTGAGTGACTTTGAATTAAATTGAGTGAGATTAGTTATTTTGGTTCTTACTATACATACATACATATGTATCACAGTGCATTGCTAAGTAATGTAATGCCCATTCTACATATGTTTGATATTTAGGGTATGAGTCAAAATAACTTATGATGGTAGCGTACTACCGGTCACTTATGTATCATTGGGGGGGGTGGCGTTCGTGACAATGTGGATACACTACAACGTCTACGGTCTTCCCTCCTCGCTTTTTAACCCACACGTTCACGTAGGGAATTGATGTTAGTCGTTCGTTCTTCGCCTTGTCTTGTCTTTTTTTGTAGTCATCGATCGATAACGGGGCTGGACCCTTCTGCATTTCTATGTACCAGAGATTTTAATCGTCAGGATTCAAAAAACTGGATTCAAGATTCAGCAGACTGGCAGTATCGCCATGTAAAGTGCTTATCTTTTTCTTGTACGAAAAGTTTAAATGAAAAGAAGTTTATATAAAAGAACCCCTATTTTTATTTAGAGTCAGAATTTTTACAAGACCAAGGCCGCAAGCACCAAAACTCTGAATTCTTTATTCAAATTTTGGTTCTTATATACTATACAAAAGTGTGGTGAAACTTATTCTGACAATGTTGAATATTCTTAATTCTCTCTTTCACTTTCTAAGCTGCACTCACGATATTACCACTCTTGTTGTTGCGAGTAGTGGTGGTTCTGCTACTTATGGATCTGCTGCTGATGGTTCTTCTTTGCATTCAATTGCATATATTCTCAAATGGATATTCACTTGGTATCAGATCTTGAATCAATATCATCCTTGATATGATTGAGAACGACTGTCTTCACACTGACACTTCTAACCGGTATCACGTGTGAGTTGAACCTGGTTGAATCTGTTCCATCGTCGCCAGCCACGTCGTCTTGTTCGACATTCATTACGGTGCTGACAGTTGATGTAAAACTTTCGTCGGCAGTTGGCTCACTAGTGAGCATGACCAAACTGCCAGATCGGGACGACGACGTGGAAGACGCAGCAGGGGTAGAGACTGGCTGACCGGGTGTTGGGTAGGGATGCCTTCTTTCTAGCCGCTCCGCTGGTATACAGCTTCCCTGATACTATCTTGTTGTACTGGGAGACTCCCTTTTTAAACGAGGTGATGGCGTTTATCTCGTTGACGCTAGTGCCGACGGCGAACTCTTCAACATCGCCACACACATTCACGTGCCCCTTACCAGCACTCAAGAGTCGAACTTCGATGGCTGTTAGCCCCTTCTGGTGTATGATGTTATGTGCGGTCGGTCCATTATGTTGAACGCAGTCACAGTACTAAGTGGACTGTATGGTGAGAAAGTCACAAGGTCGTTATCTCTAGAGTTGTTTAGGATTGAAGTTCGCATGACACCGAATTTTTAGTAAGGGTGGTTGTAGATGACGGACATCAGATTAATTGTATCAGGGTTGGGGTAAGAATAATTCTTTGGACAGCTTAGCGGTCATGGCGGCCTGCTTCGAAGCCAACGACGCTCCGTCCACCGGAGCGGCATCCGTTGAATGGTTTTGTTCCCTTACCACGCACACTCGTTTTCAGTCGCTTCGCGAAGGCAAATATTTCGTAGAAAACGATGAGAGTTGGTGTTATATGCACTTAAAATTATTAGATTTGAAATTACAAGTGCTAAAGATAAAAAGGTAAGTACAAGTAAAATAAAAGTCAAAACCTCAAACTTGTATAACTCAAGAAGGACAGTAGTCGGATGTTGTTCGACGTTATCTTCTCTGAGAAACACCTCCCGGTCTGGTTCTGAATCTGGCATAGAACAGGGATTGTAAATGACATGTGATATCTATATATGATATAAATAATTAATAATATGGTGAGAAGACTTCCCACTGATGTCTTCGTCAAGCTGTTTTCTGGCGTATTTTCTGTCGTGGACGTCTGCGTTAAGTTGCTTGTGTAAGAACCCATTACACGGTTTTGTTGCTCTTCCCTCTGTGTGTGAGGTTAACCAGCATATTATCTACTATGACTGGTTTTAAGTCATCGGGCAACTTCCAATCCGCTGCTACATCTGTGTTGTTATTCCGGGACTATATGTTTTGGCGACATCCCAGAGTATGCAATAGATGCAAACTGCCTGTGTGAACATGGTTTCATATGCCACATGAGTTGGTTCGTTGAATCTACCATAATGTCCAGAGACTCCTAGGACGAAAGAGTTACGCAAAGTATCATGAAGTTGGAGATAGAATGGGCGGTCATTATAATCAACTACGTTTCAAATTCCTTTAACCTTTGATCGAGTTTTTCTTTGATGTCCGATAGAATATTTTTTCTTGCTATCTCAGAGTTTGGCGGATCAATGATGAATACTTAAGGATATTTTCATCATTAAAATTAAAATACTAAAAAAATTAAATTAAATTTCACCTTTACCGAATCTTCTGATTTTTCGTTAGAATTGTCTGTTGAATTTGCTGAAGTTCCACACGATTTAATTATCAGTGTGAATCTTCAGAATAAATATGAATAGAATGCAGACATACAGTATCCACAACCTTATGATATTGTGTTACGTACTTGTAGCACGGAATGCATGCATTAGGGTGTTTGCATAATTACATATTGCACCTTCCCTCTTTGAATTAATGGTCCTATAATGTTGATCATTCAATTCGTAATTAATGTATATTACTCTCTCTTTATGCTTCCCTCTGGCTGACAGGCATCAGAGAGTAAAGGAGTTGTACTCAATTAAGTAACAAATTCAAATATATATTGGTAGTCCCTGGTACCGTTCCATCAAGCGTAATACGCTTCGTGGAGTGAACGATAAGTTAATTCTATTTTGCCAGGATGAAGGTCAAAATAAAAGAAGAGAGCTAAGATGAGCTCGAGACAAGCATAAAGAAAAATCTGGTTGATTCATTATTTTTCTTCCTTATTTATACAATTAAAATAAGTCTTATAAACTCTTATACTAACATAAAGTGGGATCGGCTAATATGCTTCGATCCCCTATTGTTTACATTAATTTCTTATTCTACTTTCTATTTCGATTCTTTTATTAATTGAGTGACTTGTTTTGGTCACTTTGAGTTACATACATTCATATGCACATATGTGTTATAGCGCAATGCACTGTAATGCAATGCCCTATGCATATTTTGATATGTTGGTTATGACTCAAAGTGCCTTATAATTTGTAGCGCACTACCGGTCACTTGTGTATCATAAAGGGGGGTGGCGATCGTGACAATGTGGATACACTACACTACGATTTTAGCACATTCTACTGCGCCATTGATGCCATCGATGATCATTGCATCAAGAAGTAACGGATCATTCTTCGACGCCCGTGTCTTGGTTTTGAGAATATCATATACCCTTTTTCAAACTCTTATAGTAATCTTAAACTAATTCTTATTGTGCCAATAACATAGGCTAAGTTTTTACAATCCATTCGACGTACCTCAGTCGCACATTTTTTCGAATTAAAGACGACAAGAAAAACTTGCCACAAGTACAAGGTTGTATGTCCGCCTTGCAATTTATTTTGTACAATTGACAATCAAATACGAAAAGGGAAGCGCACTCATGTGCTTGTTACAACTCACAAATGTAATGGCAAAAAACTCTGAGAATTCATTGGGCGTTTTCTCTTATTTTTTTTTTTTGTTTTTTTGAAATCTTACGTGCCGATATCGTTGTTACATAAAAGAAACTTTTGAGTTTGCAATGACTTCTCTTCCGCTAGCAGGTTCAGGTGCTTTTCGTGCTGCTTTGCCCCTTGTCCTGTTTCTTTTTCATAATTGATTTAACTGAATCTCTTACGTTATATTTGTTTTTCGCATAATTTTATAACTTTATTGATTTTCAATGTTATCTATCCATTTATTTAAATATTTTGCATTTAAAAAGATTCATTTCTCGGTTGTATAAATGTAATAAATGTGACCTGTTCTGAAAGAATTATTTGACTGAAATTATGGGTGTTTGGGGTATCCTGCTGGTGGATGAAGTTATGGGAATAAAATATCAAAGTATTTTTCGAGAGAAACTGAATCTTAGAAACAAGGCCGAGCCCGCAAGCAATAAAATTCGGAATTCTGTATTGAAAATGTTTTCCTCATATACTATACAAACGTGTGGTGAATTTATTGTAACTGTGGTGAATATTCGGATTCTCTCTGGAGTAGTGTGTTGGTACACTACACCTGGAACATTTTTTCTATAATTTTTAACAAATCGTCCTTCGCTTTATGATTTATGGTCCACATTCAGTCAAATCTTGCCGTAATTTCTTGTATTTCCAACCTCATTATCCGAGTCACTATTATCCGTTTCATTGAATTCGCTACCAGTGACTTCATAAACCTTCTTCGGCGCTCATAAATTCGTAAAAAGCTGACTGCGAGCCTGCTTTGTTTGGTCTTCGACTGATTTTCACGTTTTTATTATATTTCATATAATTGAAATATTTTTTCAAACTTATAATTTTCTCACTTCACAGATTTTGACAATCACTTTATCTTTCTTTTGTCATGCTAGGGGTAAGCCATACAAGATGATTTTCCTATACATGTTCGACCAGGATAAAAACAAATTGTAGTGAATTATTTTTGTTATTGCCGCCACTCCAGTGCTTCTATGTGTAACATTGATATGAAGCGCGACTTCGTCCAAAACCCATTTCGAAACTTGAAAATCCTTGATGAATCTGTTAAAACTGATAAGTTTCGTAGGCAGTAGTCTTGGGTAGTCAGATATTTCTTATCATGAGCGTTGGCACATGACTATCAGTTATTAATGAAAGGATGGTGATTATAAAAGCTATGATAAAATAAAACTTGATCCTTGATCCTTCCATCTATGATTTCTCCATGTTTAGAAATTGTATATATGTATGCATGAAACTTACCTGAAAGAGACGGATACATGCTTTCTAATTTAAATTCAGTTAGGAAATTTTTCAATTTGCAAACTGCGTCATTTATCCGAGGAGGCGCCTTCATTGCTTTCTTCAGCAATAGTAAATACGTGCTCTACTGTTGAGTCGTCTCGTCCTTAAAGAGAATTTGACTTTTTTCCATTTTTATATATTTAATGGGAAATTATAAAAAAAAACCAGTTGGAGATTCGTAGTTTATGTATTATTTATTTTGTATATTTATGTAAAAGATATCTAAATAATATTAGAAGTAATTAAAATTATAGTATTTCAGCTTCGTTTCTTTTATTTGCTTAAAAATTCTTATTAATTATTTTAAAAATTAAAGAATATTTGTCTGCTTTATTATGCGATTAAAATGGAGAAAAAAGAAAACACTCGTGTTGTTATAGTTTGGATTTTGTTTATTGGTAGCTGGTAGCCTCGAGGGAAGAGAAAACAATAACGCTGGTTGGTATTCGTTGATTAATTATTTTGTGACAATGCTGTTGCTCGCTATGAAGATGCTTACAGATATATACTGAAGTTTTTTGGTAGTGCTCACTATGAATATGCGCAAAGATAGTTACTGAAGTTTTTGCTAGCGATCACTATGGAGATGCGCACTGAAAAATACTGAAGTTTTGTGCTGGTGCTCATTGTGGAAATGCGCACAGATGGATACTGAAGTTTTGTATTGTTGCCCGCACAGATAGATGCTGGAACTTTTTGCTGATTGATGAAAAGAAAAAGACTTATCGCGTCGAGAGGAACTTCAGTAATGTGAATGAAAAGTAACGAGTTGCAAATGTCATCAGTGACGACAGCGCAAATGAAATATCACACCGGGTGACACATTTTTTTTTTTTTTTTTCAATTATTTCTCTCCGGATATTTGGTGGAGATGCCGACTAATGCGTCAACACATTGAGTGTTGCGCTTGTGGCGTAAACAATATACTTTTACAAAGTATTTTGCATTCACTTCTCTAAGTAATATATGACACGATTGTAAGCATGCCATTTTTAAATTAATTTTTACCATGGGCCCTACTTTAAACATTGTAAGTTTTCTCATCGGACTACGTCCTGCTCATTTGAGAAAAAATACGCTCTATCGGAGCAGTTACAGTTACACAAGATACATTGTATTCACAGTCTCCGGTGTTCGGATGTGTGAATATTTCAATCTGTTAGAAATTTGACCAATGTTCTATTGACTGATGTTTTCGTCGGAACATTGTATAAATTCAACAGTGTTGTAGAAACTCTGAAACACAACGCTTCGGAGGCACTCAAGTATATATATGCGATAGCGAGGTGGGCCTATGCACATACACGTATGGAAAAAAAAAAAAAAAAGCAGAATAGAAATTATGATAGAGTTCACACAATTAATTTTGCGAGTATTTTTGTAGAAATAAGAAGGCAAGAGCAGGGATCCAGGAGCACGGATGGCCGAAAGACATCCTGTAGACGAGGCTGCGAGAAATGACGATGGCGACGGTGGCGGTGGCGGCGACGACGAAGAACAACAACAGACCACTGACGACGACGACGAACCGCTTCTGAACAGGAGCAGTGTTTTCCAGAGCCAGTGGAAAACAGCCTGACAGCAGCAGCAGTGGCGACGGCGGCAGCAGCCGCGGCGGACGCACACACGCGCGCACACGCACACAGTGTATCTCTAGTGCACGCGCAGAACGATGACAAATTGTTTTTTTTATTTATCTCTTAATTCCTTCTCACACACAGGGGTGGAGAAAGAAGCAGGCGCCAGGACCAGCGCACACCAGACGGCAAGGCTGAACTTATTTAATTTTAAGTCACATTAATGATTCTTGGCGAATGTGTACGCACGCGGCGACAGGTCAGCCGCCGACGACGACGGCGAAGGCAGCTGCAGAGATTACGGCAACAGAGGCGGCGGCAGCGACGATATACAAGAACAAACCACCACTACCACAGCAGTAGTAGTAGCAAAGGCGCCTCTCTTACAGCGCAAACAACTAGATCACACTACACTTCACTTTACTTTACTAAAACTTTACTTTACTTTACTTTACTTTACAGATCAACACTTTGAATTTAAAACTAGATCAGGTAGTAGCAGGTTACAAGTTCAAGTCCCAAGCTCCAAAATTGGTACAGATCTGCAGTTCTCTGTGAAATGCGTTGTATATGTATCGTGTTTTTTCATGATGTATTTTGTAGAGGCCACAACGCTTCGGAGGCACTCAAGTATGTACATTGCATTTGGATGTGTTATCCGTTTAAAACCGATCCAAACACCGCAAACGGTTCAAATCGGTTTTGAGATCTTCGGTACTTCTCTGCTTTATCTAAGGCGCGACATTCGCAATCAGTGCCGAAATCCGAATACGTCCGGTGAATGCAATCTAGGCAGCATAGCTTCTCGTACCCAAATTCCTTCCACGTTTCAATCAAGCTCCCGTCCGCTATATTCTCTTGAATGCAAAATTCATATAGTTAAGCAGTGATCATTTTTTCGCGATGAAATGCGTTGAAAATATATCTGGTTTTATCGTGATATATTTTATAAAGTGGCCACAAAGCTTCTGCGGCACTCGAGTATGTACATTGCATTTGGATGTGTTAACCGTTTAAAACCGATCCAAACACCGCAACCGGTTCAAATCGGTTTTACGATCTTCGGTACTTCTCTGCTTTATCTAAGGCGCGACATTCGCAATCAGTGCCGAAATCTGAATACGTCCGGTGAATGCAATGTAGGCAACATAGCTTCTCGTACCCAAATTCCTTCCACCTTTCAATCAAACTCCCGTCCGCTATATTCTCTTGAATGCAAAATTCATATAGTTCAGCAGTGATCATTTTTTCGCGATGAAATGCGTTGAAAATATATCTGGTTTTATCGTGATATATTTTATAAAGTGGCCACAAAGCTTCTGCGGCACTCAAGTATGTACATTGCATTTGGATGTGTTATCCGTTTAAAACCGATCCAAACACCGCAACCGGTTCAAATCGGTTTTAAGATCTTCGGTACTTCTCTGCTTTATCTAAGGCGCGACATTCGCAATCAGTGCCGAAATCTGAATACGTCCGGTGAATGCAATCTAGGCAACATAGCTTCTCGTACCCAAATTCCACGTTTCAATCAAACTCCCGTCCGCTATATTCTCTTGAATGCAAAATTGGTACAGTTCAGCAGTTATAATTTTTTCCCGGTGAAATGCGTTGAATATATATCTGGTTTTATCGTGATATATTTTATAAAGTGGCCACAAAGCTTCTGCGGCACTCAAGTATGTACATTGCATTTGGATGTGTTATCCGTTTAAAACCGATCCAAACACCGCAAACGGTTCAAATCGGTTTTGAGATCTTCGGTACTTCTCTGCTTTATCTAGGGCGCGACATTCGCAATCAGTGCCGAAATCCGAATACGTCCGGTGAATGCAGTCTAGGCAACATAGCTTCTCGTACCCAAATTCCTTCCACGTTTCAATCAAGCTCCCGTCCGCTATATTCTCTTGAATGCAAAATTCATATAGTTCAGCAGTTATAATTTTTTCCCGGTGAAATGCGTTGGATATATATCTGGTTTTATCGTGATATATTTTATAAAGTGGCGACAAAGCTTCTGCGGCACTCAAGTATGTACATTGCATTTGGATGTGTTATCCGTTTAAAACCGATCCAAACACCGCAACCGGTTCAAATCGATTTTGAGATCTTCGGTACTTCTCTGCTTTATCTAGGGCGAGACATTCGCAATCAGTGCCGAAATCTGAATTCGTCCGGTGAATGCAATCTAGGCAACATAGCTTCTCGTACCCAAATTCCTTCCACCTTTCAATCAAACTCCCGTCCGCTATATTCTCTTGAATGCAAAATTCATATAGTTCAGCAGTGATCATTTTTTCGCGATGAAATGCGTTGAAAATATATCTGGTTTTATCGTGATATATTTTATAAAGTGGCCACAAAGCTTCTGCGGCACTCAAGTATGTACATTGCATTTGGATGTGTTATCCGTTTAAAACCGATCCAAACACCGCAACCGGTTCAAATCGGTTTTGAGATCTTCGGTACTTCTCTGCTTTATCTAGGGCGAGACATTCGCAATCAGTGCCGAAATCTGAATTCGTCCGGTGAATGCAATCTAGGCAACATAGCTTCTCGTACCCAAATTCCTTCCACCTTTCAATCAAGCTCCCGTCCGCTATATTCTCTTGAATGCAAAATTCATATAGTTCAGCAGTGATCATTTTTTCCCGGTGAAATGCGTTGGATATATATCTGGTTTTATCGTGATATATTTTATAAAGTGGCGACAAAGCTTCTGCGGCACTCAAGTATGTACATTGCATTTGGATGTGTTATCCGTTTAAAACCGATCCAAACACCGCAACCGGTTCAAATCGATTTTGAGATCTTCGGTACTTCTCTGCTTTATCTAGGGCGAGACATTCGCAATCAGTGCCGAAATCTGAATTCGTCCGGTGAATGCAATCTAGGCAACATAGCTTCTCGTACCCAAATTCCTTCCACCTTTCAATCAAACTCCCGTCCGCTATATTCTCTTGAATGCAAAATTCATATAGTTCAGCAGTGATCATTTTTTCGCGATGAAATGCGTTGAAAATATATCTGGTTTTATCGTGATATATTTTATAAAGTGGCCACAAAGCTTCTGCGGCACTCAAGTATGTACATTGCATTTGGATGTGTTATCCGTTTAAAACCGATCCAAACACCGCAACCGGTTCAAATCGGTTTTGAGATCTTCGGTACTTCTCTGCTTTATCTAGGGCGAGACATTCGCAATCAGTGCCGAAATCTGAATTCGTCCGGTGAATGCAATCTAGGCAACATAGCTTCTCGTACCCAAATTCCACGTTTCAATCAAACTCCCGTCCGCTATATTCTCTTGAATGCAAAATTGGTACAGTTCAGCAGTTCTCTGTGAAATGCGTTGTATATGGATCATGTTTTTTCATGATGTATTTTGTAGTGGCCACAACGTTTCGGAGGCACTCAAGTATGTACATTGCATTTGGATGTGTTATCCGTTTAAAACCGATCCAAACACCGCAACCGGTTCAAATCGATTTTGAGATCTTCGGTACTTCTCTGCTTTATCTAGGGCGCGACATTCGCAATCAGTGCCGAAATCTGAATTCGTCCGCTGAATGCAATCTAGGCAACATAGCTTCTCGTACCCAAATTCCTTCCACGTTTCAATCAAGCTCCCGTCCGCTATATTCTCTTGAATGCAAAATTCATATAGTTCAGCAGTGATCATTTTTTCGCGATGAAATGCGTTGAAAATATATCTGGTTTTATCGTGATATATTTTATAAAGTGGCCACAAAGCTTCTGCGGCACTCAAATACAATGTATTTGGATCTGTTATACGGTTAGCTAAAAGTAATTAAAAAAAAGGAAATGAAATAAATAGATTATTGAAACGTAAACGATATATAAAATAACATAAAAGTATATTTTCTCAAAGGGTCATAGTCTGTCGCTGAAGAGGGGAAAAATGTAAATTTTTTTGTTTGATTTGTTTTTTCTGAAACCAAATATTATCATTCAATTTTGGCTCAATTAATTTCCAGCCATATGGTGTACTCATCCAGGTTACCATGGCCATTTTCCTCGTTGATTCGTGGATTTGAAAGTCTACAAATGCGACGGGACTGTGACTTCTTTTGTTGGCCATTTTGTTTGTTTTAATAAAAAATTATCACAAGTTTTGTTTTCAGAAAAAATTTAGAAGCCAAAAATTTGGGACAACCTTTTCAATCAACAATTGTTTTGTTAATGAAGCATACTTCTTATCATGTTAAATAAATTAAAAATTTGTTCGGTTTAATAATTATAATTGACACAATAAACTACCGTTATAGAATATAGAATAGAAACAAAACTGGGGACGATTTTAATTTATTTTTTATTCAATTTTAATTTACAAACATTTTTTTCATGTTTCACATATACATAAGTATATTAGTATAAAGAAAATTAATTTAATTTTTTAATCCATTACATAGAGTTTTGTGTTGTAACGAACCTTACTCCGGGGTATCACTCGCCGTGTCCGGGAAAGCGCACACAGTGTTACTTCCTGAAACGTTAGCACGAAGAGAGGGCAGCACACACAGTGCTACTGCCTGAAAACACTAGTAGGAGTGGGCAAGGAAACGCACACAATGCTATTCTCTGAAGATGCTAACGCAAGTAGAGGGGCGCCACACACAGTGCTACTGCCTAGCAATATTATCACAATAAATAGATCACAATACTTACAGTTCACTACTATTCTTTATTGATTTGATTCTTACTCGCTAGGATTACTGATGCTGCTGGTTATTCCAGAAGTAAATGTAGAGGTCTAAAGATGTCTGCACGATGTTGGTGATCAGCGAGAGCAAAAAAGCAAAAACGTTCGCTCGTGTTAAGGAACGGAAATTAGAAAAACACGTTCTTAAGATGTCTGCAACTGTGTGTTCTCTGCCGTGTGTTCAGTGTTGTTCTCCCCAACACTATCCCAGGGTCGCATTCCTTAGACTATGTAACTTAATCTAACTTATACTACGGGTGTATTATACATAACAAAATGCAATCAAATTTAGGAATTCATAGCATTCGAAAGTAAAATTTAATTCATAAAAGAAAAGTAATTAAAGTAGTAAGCAAAATTCTTTGATAGAGCAAAAACAAAATAACGTTAGCCCTAATAATGTTGGCCCCACTATTCAGGCTTTGTTGTTGTCTACGTTTGCGGGGCTCTGGTGTTGTCTGGGGGTCTATACACTGTGCAGTCAGCAATGTATTCACCCCGCTCCATCATGGCGATCTCTTGTCGTAAACGCAGTTTCTCACGCTGCTTACGCAGTCGCGCCAACTCTCGATCCAAATAATCGAGAGGGTTGTCCATATTCGTCTGCGGTTGTTGCCCACATTGCCTTACTGCTGGCGCTCTTGCTGCTTTGCTCATTACCTTGAGCATTTTCGTTGCTAACACCCAACAACTCTTCGATATGTCGGCGGTTATCGGCCTAAATACTGCGTAATTGGGCTACATTTACCCGCACGGGAACGTCAATATTTTCTGCGGTGATTGCATTAAACAATTGCAACTAACTAAGGGGTCATCCAACCCCATGTACATTAATAAGAATTGGCAATATCTGAAGATTATAACTCATAGACAGTGTCAGTCCTTCTATGTTGATGTTCAGATCCAAGCGGATGCCACCAAAGTAACTTGTAAACCCCACAGTGAATTTATTCTCCCGAATCCCCCTACTTGGTGTTTCTGTTTTGGCGTATTTGTAAGAGTCCTAGAACATAAAGGAAGGAAGCGTTGGAACATATTTTTATAAAATTTTTAACAAATCGTCTGATGATGATGTATTTCTAACAGCCATTATCCGAGTCATTATCATCCGATTAATTATTCACTGCCACCGACTTCATAACCTTCTTCGGTGCTCATAAATTCGTCAGAAGCTGGCCTGGGAGTCTCAGATACGTTCGGAACCGCTGCAAAACTTATTTGTTCTTCGATTAATTAAGAACATCCACTAACACTATAACTTTTTTATTTTTAAAAATTCTTGTGTTGGCGTGAGCGTGTCTTTTTAGAGGTCCAAAATGTAGGCTAGTCGTTTTTTATCTTTAATGAGCTTGCCTCCTTGCTTTGGCTTAGCTATTGTGGTGTCCACGTGTGATATAGTCGTCAGTTTTTTGTGAGCTGCCGTCTCCTGTATTCAGTTATGAACAGTTTGGCTGGTCCGGGTGCCTGTGTGATTACCAATTTGTAAAAAAAAAACAAAAAAATATTTTCAATTCAAACAGACTTTCTGCTATCACTTAACAGAAAGAGTTGTGGGCAGCTGGTGGGATTATATACAGGTCATTTCTCTTGGGCCAAATATTTGCATATGATTGGCCTAGTTTGGAGGAAGAACACTTTCTTAGTGTCTGCCTCGCTTTCTGCCAGATCAGAGTAAGCATATTTGGTACTGGAGTGTTGGGAGACGAACACCTGAGCTCTCTAACACCGCGGGATCTACTAAGATTTGTTAATAAATCTGGTAGATTTAAAGAATAGCAAAAGGGAACACAGGATATAGTACAATGGACGTAAAACTTGTCTGAGTGCTGTATTTTTGAATACTTCTTTTGTCTGTTCCAACAAAAAAAAAAAAACAAAACAAAACAAAAAACTGCAGTTCAAACCATTATGTGACAGTTACCGTTGTGTCCCAGTGGTTTAAGGAAGACCAAAATTTGTCTGTAACCCTTTAGGGCGAATATGTACTGCCCGTGGTAGGAAAAAATCGAGATGTTTATTTTCGTGTTTAGGAACCCCCAAATAGTCAAAAAAAAAAGGCTATTCACAAAATTTTACCTGGCCAAGTTTAGCCGAACGAAAAAACGTTCAGGGAGTTTTAAAATACTCCGACTTACACAAAATGTGTCTATCGACAGAGGGAGCTTTTATCTAGTATTTTTAATAATTTTTTGAAATTGACGACACAAAAAACAAAAAAGAGAACCCAAAAAAAAAGTGATGTTATCCCATAAAAGTCACAATAGTTTCGACGGTTATGCTTCGATTGTAACAGAATAGGTGCCAAACGATAGAGGAAAAACAATAAAGATGTCAATATCAAAAAGTTTGTTTTAAAATTTTTTTTTTTTTTTTTTTAATTCGCTACACAATTTAATAAAGTTCGTTTCGTTCGGTATAAAATCTAAAACTCTCTGTTTTGTCTTTTGAAACTCGCCTGCATAGAGCACATATGATGGCACAGAGAGAGTCGACGTTGACGTCCATCCTGGTGTCGGCTCGCTCAGTTTTATCTTATGTGGTCTATGCTCATCTGTACGCAAACGATCGTCAAACCAAATGACGGAAACACTTTGGTTTGATATTTTAATCTTAATATTGTAATGATTTAATTTAATATAATATTAGGATCGTTAACGCTATATAACGCTAAGTATCGGAATATTAGAAAACCAATAGTTTATTCAACAGCACATCAATCTTTTTTTTTTTTATCATTATCGCAGTCTAGACAAAATTTCCTAATAATATAGAAAACAATTTAAAAAAATATCAAAATATGTATACAGAAAAAAAAACAAAATTGTATTATGGCACCTCAACCCCTTACTTTCTAAAGGATTGAAGACACCAAAAATGTTTATGAAAACCAATCAGCGCTATTCTAAATTTTCCCGAATAATATCCCCGGGAAAATTTGTTTCTTTTTCTTTCTTTTCCTATAGGAATACGTGGGAAAGGAAACAAATTTTTCCCGGTGATTTTATTTCGGGAATATTTAGAATATGTCTGAATATTTTATATATTTTTATATTCATTTTGTTTACTTTAAAAATGTAAAAATGTATTTACTTTAAAAATTTATGTAAAATCAGTTTATTATTTATTTAGAATTGTAACTTGAATTTTTGTAAAATAAATTTATTATTAATAATAAAGACAACAATTGTATCCTGTAAAAATTGAGATTTTATTTATTGAAACTTCGTCTTAATAAGCAACTAATTCCGAATTAATTTTGAACCGAGTTAACTCAATTCACTAAAACGAAGGTTTGTATATGTATAGCTATTGTACATTAAATATGGTAAGTTCAAAAACTGTTTCATGGGAAACACAGTTTGTTGATTTTAGAATTTTAAAACCTGAACTGATCTACAGCCGCCGCTTCAATGAATCCTTCCAGTAAGTAAACTCCAACTTTTTCTTTAAGAAACATATGACCATATGAAAACCAATAAACCTTCGACCTTAGTTCAGATTGCGAAGGTTAATATACTCCAGCTACCTTCAAAATATCCTTCCTGGTTGAAAGCCCTTAATATATATTTCGAAAAGTAAGAATCTGCAAGAATATGAAGACGACCTAAGGAGAAAATTTAAAAATTCTACGTCCACAAATATCAATTGAGCATTGTCTATGGATAGGATGCTTTTCTACAAAAACGAGCAAACCTCAAATTCCACTAGGAATGATTTTTCGAAGCGGGTTTGAAAATACTAAGAATTAAAATCTTTGGGCGAGTATTCCTATGCGATTTAGTGAACTGAAATAAATCAGAAAAATTGTGGCACTGAATTTCTCAATGAACGAGTTTTGCATGAAGCACAAATGTGGTCCTTTTTACCCACTGCGATGAATTGATTTTTAAGTGCGAATCTTTGAGTCTAAAACGCACTAAGCTAAAAACTCTAGAGGATTGGTATGTAACTGGTGCATTGAAACATCACTGTTTGCTCAAAATAAAGTGAAAAACACTTTTAAACTGTCTTGAATTTTTCAGAGACAATGCTGAATCTTTTTGCAAATTTAAAAGACTGCTACAGGCATTAATCATCCCTTTAAAACAGTTTTCGCATATACAATGATGTTTGTCTTGAATCCAGGTTCCAAAATATCGTTCAAGAACGATCATCTTTACTAACTGCACCTGGCCCATCCTTGGATGCATTGCTCAACTTACCACTCCTTGATATTTTGCTAAAGGAGAGGCTGTCAAAGCCATCTGTAGGCTTAAACGCAATGGGTATTGGTATGACACTTGCTGGGATATTGGTGACATTGTTGAAGGTACTGATATGGACCTAACAGTTCTATCAATGCCATCCGATACAATGCCAACAATTCCAGTTTTAAAACAGCGCTATACAATACAAATTCCAGAGGCCCAAACTTGGCTTTTGCCGGGACCTTGGCCGGAAGTTGATTGTAAGCGTATTTTCACTGACGGCTCCAGAACAGGATTCGGTTGGGGTTCTAGGGTCTTTATTGAAACTGATGAAGTGCACCTTCACTTCTCCCTTGGGTTGTATGCTTCTGTTTTTCAAGCAGAAGTTTTTGCAATCATCAAAGCAATGGACCATGTTATTGATAATGGTTGGAGAGAAAGGAGTATCTGTGTATTTAGTGACAGTCAGACTGTGCTTAAATCCTTGCTTAATCTTCTAACTACATCTAAACTGGTTATGCATTGTAAATCCAAGCTCGATTGTGTTGGAAAACACAATAGCCTGCTTTTGACATGGGTTCCTGGACACTCAGGAATTTCAGGAAATGAATCGGCTGACCTTCTGGCCAGAAAAGGTTCGGAAACTGGTTATCTGGGCCCAGAACCTGTACTCTCTTTGTCGTCTACAGCCATTAAGACCATCATAAATGAGTGGGTCGACTTGACGCACAAACGTAAACGGGAGGAACTGAGGGGCTTTAGACAGACAAAGACCATGTTACCTGTTATATCGAAGCGTCTAAAAAACTTTCTGTTATTACTTAATAGAAAGAAAGAGCTGCAGGCAGCTGGTGGGATTATATACAGGTCATTTCTCTTGGGCCAAACATTTGCATATGATTGGCCTAGAAGCTAGTGCCTTTTGTGCTTCCTGTGGTTTGGAGGAAGAATGTGAAGAGACGGCGGACCACTTTCTTAGTGTCTGCTCCGCTTTCTGCCAGATCAGAGTAAGCATATTTGGTACTGGAGAGTTGGGAGACGAACACCTGAGCTCTCTAACACCGCGGGATCTACTAAGATTTATTAATAAATCTGGTAGATTTAAAGAATAGCAAAAGGAAACACAGGATATAGTACAATGGACGTAAAACTTGTCTGAGTGCTGTATTTTTGAATACTTCTTTTGTCTGTTCCAACAAAAAAAAAAACTGCAGTTCAAACCATTATGTGACAGTTACCGTTGTGTCCCAGTGGTTTAAGGAAGACCAAAATTTGTCTGTAGCCCTCTAGGGCGAATATGTACTGCCCGTGGTAGGAAAAAATCGAGATGTTGATTTACATGTTTAGGAGCCCCCAAATAGTCAAAAAAGACTATTCACAAAATTTTACCTGGCCAGGTTTAGCCGAACGAAAAAACGCTCAGGGAGTTTTAAAATACTCCGACTTACACAAAATGTGTCTATCGACAGAGGGAGCTTTTATCTAGTATTTTTAATAATTTTTTGAAATTGACGACACAAAAAACAAAAAAGAGAACCCAAAAAAAAAGTGATGTTATCCCATAAAAGTCACAATAGTTTCGACGGTTATGCTTCGATTGTAACAAAATAGGTGCCAAACCATAGAGGAAAAACAATAAAGATATCAATATCAAAATTGTTTAGTTCGCATTTACTTCAAAGTCGTGAAAAATGTTCAAATTCAGTCTGTGTACGAAAATTCTGAGAGGGTTGATTAATCTCTCTTATAGGTAGGCTGGCCATCCGCAGAAGAATGAGCAGCAAATGTCCTGGTTTTGAGGATTATTTCCTGTTCAACGCCTCAAAATCCTCCTTTTCAAATCAAAATTTGATAGTGAATGGTGTTAGAACCTCGAATTATTGCTACACATATTTTAGCTGCGTTTTATTTGACACTCGCTTCTAGTTATGTATATAACTAGCTGCGTTAATTGTGTGGGAAATCAACAATAACTCATTGATAATTTTTTTTGTAAAGAATAAAAATAATTTATTCATAACTATGTTTCGCTTTTTATTTCTTTTTAAAAATTTCTGCTTTCAACACAAAATTCCAGCTCTTCAACCTATTTAATTTTCCTATTTATTAAAACGAGTTTTCTGATGGTCATCCTACTTACAGGTAATTTTTGGTCATTCTGCCTATTTATGTGCTGCTCGATGGGATAATTTTTTCATTACAGAAGATGACATTTCGAGAATGATCACTTTCGTGTATTATACAACTCGTTCATTAAGAGAAACTGTAATCTGCTGCTAGTGACTATATATATAATATAAGGATGCAATTTAAAATCTATAGCTACCTCACGATAGGATGATACAATATTTCCGACATTAGGTCTCCTTCGTCTGAAATCTTCACACAAAGACACATCATACTCGTGGCATCTGATGCCGATTTTTTTTTTCTGATTTTGAAATCGGTACCTGAAATATTTTTTAATAATGATTCCTCTTCGTAAAAACTACATCCCAAAAATT
The DNA here is from genome assembly GCA_963691655.1 of Toxonevra muliebris. Classification (NCBI taxonomy): domain Eukaryota; kingdom Metazoa; phylum Arthropoda; class Insecta; order Diptera; family Pallopteridae; genus Toxonevra; species Toxonevra muliebris. The sequence goes on from OY829328.1 coordinate 76,059,836, forward strand.
AGCTCATCTGGTATACAATTGTCTTGAAAAAACAGTTTATGAAAATGGGTTTGGCATTTTTGGTAGACCGAACTAGCCTAGTCATTTTACGCAAAGGTTCTAAACTTCGGCATTCTTGTAAACCAATCCTGAGACCACTGAAAAGATTTCCTACAATTAGTGATGCAATTTTTGCAAAATTTTAAAACCAAAAAGCAGTATATGAAATAAAAAAAAATTGTGAAAAGCAGTAAATTGAAATAAAAATGGGTTAAAATAAGCAATAAGTGTAAACCAACGTCATTCCACATAGCCTGCAGCATTCCCTTTCTTTTTTTCTATGTAGCACTTACTACAACGAAATATTTCGCCTTTTAAAAACCTAACGTGTGTGTAACGGCACGAGGGCTGACTCATTTTTCTTTATTATATATAGGTAATCTAGATCAACATAGGTAAACTAGATCAACAAGTTAATTTACGACTTATCTAGATGTCTGGTCACTGAAAAATTAGTGGAAATGAGCATGTTGATGTCCTGGCTAAGCAGGGGTCTTCGTTGGACTCATCTCAGTCAATACTAGTTCTAGTTCCTTTAAATCTGAGGTGATATTGGATTATTAAAATAAAACTTGCACTACAATCTTCATCGAACTTCAATCGAGCTCTGCTCTTTAGTGTTTTTAAGTTTATCACTTGTTGGAATTAAAATCAAAAGAAATTAATTACAATTTTCAAATTCAATTCCACAAAAGTAATTGATTACACAAGCGAATAGGAATTTCTCAGTTTTAAAGTACTTTTTCATTTCCTTTGAAGAAATACATATTTTTAACTACAAATTACAATCCAGTAATGGGAAATGAAAATTTTTCCATTTCTATTACTGAGAAATTGAAATGATAATTCCCAAGAATGGAATTGACGAAAAAAACTTAATTCCATTACAAAGAATTGGAAATGTTAATTACCCATTTCAATTCCAAAGGAATTCTAATTGAACAGAAATTTAATTCACTACCCAGCAGTCCCCAAATATCACACATATTTGTGGATCAAAGACTGCCCCGAAGAGGGCACTCTCCTAAATTAGTTGAGCTACAACTTTGCCCATAACCTGAAATCTATCAAAAGATTGTGCAAATGCCGACTAAAACCTTTTTGTTTGGCATTTCAATTGTTCTAAGGAAATTAGGGGGTCAATGAGGTCATAGCTAGCTCAGAAATGTTAGGATTAAAATTTGTTTTCAGTGTGAGGATTCTTCTGTAGCACTTCTGTGCTACATTCAAAAAATTTGCCGGTCTATTTTTTTATCATACTATTTGCTGATTTGCTTCTGACTTAATATTATCCATTGCTTGACTTGCTTCCTCTGGATCTTCAAATCCGTAAAGAAGCGATGAGAGCGGCCTATAGACTTCGGTTAAACGAAGTCTGGGATGTCGAAGCTAATGTAGGGCACAGTCAGATATACCACCAGTTGTCAGTACAGTGCCCACTAGTTTTGATGCCCGTGAACAATCGTATGCCTTGTATCTGCTTCGGAGGATGATATGATGTCAGGTTCCCGGAAAAAGATCAATGGTTAAGTACAGAGGTCGTACTCTGGAGTCTCCGTCATGACTTCTGTGCTGACGCATACATAACCTTAAACGGTACTGGATCCCGTTAGCTCTTGGACGATGAGACCAAGTACTCTTTTTCCACTGAAAAGATGGCGTCAGTCTTCCTAACGGAGGTTTTCGCTATCGTAGACGTGGTGGGCTGGGTAATTGAGAAGAGATGGCGTGGGAAGTGCATAGGCATCTGCAGTGATAGCCAAGCTGTACTGAAGGCCCTTGCTAACCCTGTCAGCTGGGTAATTGAGAAGAGATGGCATGGGAAGTGCATAGGCATCTGCAGTGATAGCCAAGCTGTACTGAAGGCCCTTGCTAACCCTGTCAGCTCCTCAAAATTGGTCAGCGAGTGTAAGGCGAAGCTAAATAGTGTCGCAAAACACAACAAGTTATGCCTTATACGAGTTCCTGGACACTCTGGTATTGCAGGGAATGAACTAGCTAATGAAGGTTCTGTAATTGCACCATGGAGTCCGGAACCTTTTCTTGGCGTAAGTTCTGGGGAGATCATGCGTTGGATTAACGACTTCGTGGGTTCTATTCATAAAGAAAGATAGTGCTACCTTGACTACTGCAGAACCACAAAATGCTTCGTGAGACAACCTAACAGGAAATCAGCGAAATTTCTTCTGAAACTGAAAAGGACCTGAAATTACTGGTGGGGTGTCATCACCAGGCATAACACATGTAGTCAGCACATGATCAACATGGACGTCATCACCAATCCAACCTGCCAATTGTGTCTTGAGGACGGCAATACTACCGAGATTATCTTTGTAGCTGTCCGGCGTTGTTGGATAGTGGTGTCTTGGGTATGAAGAATGTCCATACTCTCCCACTTCCTGAGCTTCCAAGGTTTATTAGTGAAAGAAAGAAGTTAGAAGTTGAGAGACCTTAGTCCTTTCTTCTTCCCCTCACATATCTTTCCTGTCTCTCCACTGGCTCTATCTTTGGTATAATAAAATGTTCTTTGAGATTAAATGCTTTGGTTTAGTCCAGCCCACCTTCAACTCTAAACTCTAACAATATTCATCAATTTCCTGGTACATCGCAACTACGATTTACGATTAAAAACACGGAAATAATAATTGATAAAAATTCAATTATGTAGGTTGGAACTGATGTCAGAAAGCACAAAAAAACCGACGGTGTCCAACCACGAAACGGCAATGGCCTAATGGTGTTATCGACCTAATCACAACTACGATTGAAGACAACGACACGGGCAACCTAATAGGGACTATACACGATAAAGCATACAGCATTTTAAGTGTATTAGTGAGAAATCTTTACACGTAAATGCGGACGGTTTGTTTGATGAAAATCAAAGCCTGTTTGATATTGCTTGACGGTCCGTCAATGATGTCATCGTATTTGATGCGTGTATTCTTGACCTGTCAGGCATATGCTTATTTTTTCGTGGTTTTCGGTGAGTAAACATCGTAACAAAATTTTTTTTCCGACGGCAGAAGATGTTCACACGCTAAAAATTACGGAGAAATGAATTTTGACGGTGCTTGCTTGACGAGTCTATACGCAACGGTCCGTCATTACTTCATTCCAATCGGGAAGTTTTCTGTTAAATTTTTATTGAAAGCCAGGGCTGAAATTATATAGTCCGTTTGCCTATTTCTCACCCATGCGACATGAGCAGGCTAAAATGGCCTTGAAATTGCCGTAAATAATTTTTTTTTTTTTTTGTCTAATATCTGTAGTTTTTCAACCATTGAGCTTGTGGCAAAACCCGTCAGTTCCTTTACGCAAATGAAATATGATGTACTTAAGAGTACTACAACATATCGCGAATAAAACTGCGTATTAAGTATATATTCCGGACTGTGTCGGGTATTCACAAATTATTCTATAAATAAATGAGATGACTCAATCTAATAATTAATGATTAATTTAAAAATGTTCTATCAAGAAGAAGATTTACTAGCTAGTGTATCACAAGGTCAGAACATTCTAATTACGAAAGCTTTTCAGAAAAAAAAAAGACAAGCTAAGCCTATAGCGAACATTAAAATCTGAAATTAGTATCAAATTGTATATTGAATACACTAGAGCAAATCTACGCGGATATTATTGAACCTACATATTAATAAATACATACAAAATTACGAAATGTTTAAAGGTGTAAACATTTTATTTGTATTTTATATTATTATCTTTTTCATAACACTTTGTAATGGAGGTAAGATTATATAAATTTGTTATACTCTTTGTTGTAGAAATAATAAAAAAATTTACATACTTTCAACAGATTGCAATATTTATGGATTAAAATTAAAGGAAGGAGAATCTAAAACGGTGCCAGGTAAATGCAGTCAAATTACATGCAATGGCAAAGGATCCGATGATCATTCAATTAAAGCGTAAGTTTATGAGAAATATGAGCAAATCTCACGAAATGTGTACTCGTAAAATGGATGCAAAAATAGGTTTCTTAGAGCAGGCAGAAGAAACTAACAATTCTACCATTGTAGAAGAAGCTCTAATAAAAATTTTGAGGTATCACACTTATGAATCACATAAGTGGTTTAGCCCCTAAAGCTAATACAAGTTTCGGTTTTCCTTCTTTTCATTTACTATACATATATGAATTCACAAAAACATGGAAGAAAAAAAGGTAAACCCATCTATGTTGTAGAGAATTACGAGTAATTACCTTAATATCGGTTGAGATTTCGATTTTATCCAATTAATTTTATTCCAGTAAGGGCATTCTGCATCAATATCGAAATAAGTGATAGTCAGGGTCTGGTGAATACGAAGCGTGAGGCAAAACTTCCCGTTAACCGGTCTAGTCATATGAGATCGCGCGTTGTCAAGTTGGAAAATTACGGGCTCGTGCCTTGTCTCATATTCTGGTCGTTTTTCGGTTACTGACCTCTTCAAATGAATCATTTATTTTCGATACAGCTCTCCCGTAATAGTTTCACCAGGTTTTAGCAGCTCATAATAGATGACACCCTTTTGATCCCACCAAATACAGAGCATTACCTTGGCACCATGAATATTCTGCTTCGGTATTGATGTTCCTGGTTGGCCGGGCTTCACATACGACGACTTCTTGCACTTCGGACTGTCGTAATAAATCCATTTTTTGTCGCTAGTAATAAATCGATGCAAGATCGCCTTTCGACGTTTCTCGGCTGTAAGTCGTATGGCACTAGGGTGCCCAGATTTTTGTGTATTTTTATTCAATTTTTATCTACTTTAAATTCTTTTAATGAAAATGTAAACAGAAACATAGGTTTTGTGAAATCGAATGAATGTCCACGGTAGTGGAACATTCACAACTGTAGAAAAAATGTAAAATTATTATTTCCGATTCCACTGAAAAAACATTCAATTTATTGTTCACTTTTTAGAGGAAGGAAGGAAACAGACTTGCTCTAATGAATTTATAAAGTGAACTTATAATCAAAAGTAAAAATCTATATATAGTATATATGTATATCTGAAAAATGTACTGATTTGTACAGATTTTTGTATGCATTTCAAGTCCAATGCACTGATTTTTTAGTTTCCAGTTTCCTTCCTTTTTTAATAAGCCCCAATGATTTCAGAGGCTTGGAAATTGCTGCTAGAGTAGCTCCCAATATTATTACAAGTTCACTTAGCGTTTGGCATGAGTCTTTATCAAGCAACATCTCCAATTCTTCATAATCGAACTTTTTCACTTAACCTGGGTGTTCCTTGTCTTCCGTGTCAAAATCTCCAGTTTTAAAGCGTCGAAACTAGAATTCAAATGTTTTAATCGATGGAGTTTATTCACCGTAAACTTCCGACAGCAATCAATGAGTTTCAGCAGCACGAAAAATTATGAAGAATCGTGCCCACGAACCAAGCGAAATAAAATAAAAGAATTTTGCGAATCTAGTTCTGAATAGGTGATACCCGATGCCGCCTTTTTTATGTTTTTAGCGAATTTTTCGCAATTCGCGTTTTTCTATGTTTTAGGCCCACAAAATCCGGTCCAGTGTTTTTTAGTATTATTTAAAGGATATGACGTATCAAAGCCTAAAGTTATAAAAGGAAGAAAGACAGAAAAGCAACCATACCCTAGCCGAGAACCGAACCCGGGTCTCTAGAGGCAAGACTCTGGCACTAGACCTCAGAGGAGATGATTTGACCTACAATTTAATGCCGTTTCCGAACGACGAAGTCCCTGGTTATAACATCATTCCATTTTGAGATAGGTTAGGTTATGTTGGAGTGGCAGCCTTCTATTTGAAAGCATACTTAAGCTCATTGTTATACCACAGTATGGCGCGACTACCGCATTTACGAAGTGGAAAACCATGAGGATTCCATAATGAATCTGACTTTGCCGGGCAGACTAGTGAAGAAAGGTGAGCCCTGGAGTTTAAGTCTGTTCCTGGCCAGGGATGGGCGTTCACACATGAAATGGAGAACTATTTTTTCTTCTTTCTCGGAGCCGCTGCACCGACAGAAGTCATTGAATGGCAGTGCTAGTCTTACAGACATTAGGCTGTGTCCCGTGAGCTCCGAAATCGTGATGCTGGTGGAATTTGAGTAGCTGCCTAGTACGTCTATTATCCATAGTGATCCATGTTAGCTTGGTAATGCCAAAAGTATGCTCCGCTACCTAGGATCTTTTTGCTTCTTTAAGGTAGATTAATAGACGTAAGGTCTGGTGATATATTGCAGGAAGGTGATACATTGGTAAACTACGAGAACTGTTAAGCCAACTCGTTGGCATTGCAGTTACCTGAAATATCCATGAGTCCAGGTACCCAATATCGGTGGACCTGCGAGTGATTCAACAAAAAATTGTGTGAAGATCGGCAGTCGAGAACACACTTTGATGTAGTGAAAACACCGGCAAGGGACTTGATTACTGCTTGGCTGTCCGTGTAGATGCGGATATTCGTATCGAATGAATCGTTGCGAATAAGACACTCGGGCGCTTGATAAATAGCCATTACTTCCGCCTGAAAGACGCTGCAATGGTCGGAAAGTCGGAAAGAAAGTCTGAGATCCAGCTTGTGCTACAGAAGATGCCACTGCCGACTCTTTCTGCCAATTTAGACCCATCTGTATAGATGCCAATTGAATTGTCATTAACCCATTTCTCTCTACTGGCTATGTATGTGAAGAAAGTGTGGTTTAAATTAGGGTTAGAGCAAATATAGTCAACGTTAGTTGATACGGACGTATCGTCGATTAGAATCTTGACATGCCCCAGGTTCGACCTAGTCCAGTGAGTTAAGGCACTGTGTCTAGCAGCAGAGCACTTAGCTTGTTGCTTAACCAGAAGTTAAGTTGGCAACCAATGAAGGCTTACGAAGAGACCTTTCGTAGAGGTAGTACGGAGAGCTCCAGTAATCAATATGGCTGCCGTTCTTCTAACCTTATCCAGTAGTTTAAGGTTGACCACCTTTGCAGATATACTAGGCATCATATATTTGCTTGTCATAGATTTAAATATGCTCAGAAATTTAAACTAAAAATATTACAACCGTTCTGAGAAAGAAACCTCCGAGCACCTACTTTGTAGGTGCAAAAACCAGATTTCGCCTGCTGGGTAAACCTTTTTCAACGGCTTGAAGTAGATTTCAACGAACTATCATGTTCGTAAACAAAACATAATGGATTTAACCCCGTGGATAAATCCCTATCCGAATTGAAACATCCGATATACCAGCTAATTGGACCGAGACTGTAGCGTTATGCACTCGGTCACTACCCTAACCAACCAACCAACCAACAACCGTTCTAAATTGAGTTAGAATATTTACTAACAAATCTCTTCTTCTTTTTTCTTGCAGCTGCCCTAATGCTTATGCACCCAAAGAATGTCAATTTGTGCCAGTAAACTTAAATAAACCCTATCCAGAATGCTGTCCACATTGGAGTTGCTAAGAACAAAGATAAAATAAATTCATATATTGCAATAAAAATAAATAAAAAATGATTTTATTTCAGTAAATACTAAATAAATGCTAATTTAAAATTTTACATACTTAAATCTAGAAAAAATATGTAAAAATTTCATAAATAACAAATTTCAAAAGTGAATTCCACCCAGAAACTCAATCACTGCTAGATTAATTAAATTTGCTTCATTGCTTGCTTGATCCATTGTTCATAAGCCGCAACACGCGTATACACACCAGGATATTCGGGATTTGCACAACCAATACCAAATGAAACAATACCAAACAATTTCCTACGACCATTTACATAGGTAATCAATGGTCCACCAGAATCACCTTTACAACTATCATGACCACCGTTCGGCGTTCCAGCGCATAACATATTTTCCGTAATATTTATGCTGACTTTATCGTAAGCTAGCGAACATTTGTTCTGATTTAGGGGCTGTATAATAGTATAACGTAAACGTGGTGACCTCATCAATGCCTCACCGGATACTGCACCCCAACCACTAACGAACAGTTCTTGGTGTTGCTGCAGCTCTTTCAATGATATCACATCATCATCTTCTTCCTTCGTTGCAGCAGACATCATTGCAATCGGTTGTATATTGCGATTGAATGTAAGCGGATTTTTCAAATGCACCAATGCAATATCATTGCTCATTAGTGTTGGTTTATGAAACAATTCATGTGGCATTATTTTTTTCACTTGCTCAACGACACCACCACGTGCATGTTCAGTGGAACCAGCGCGTATTGTATACAAATTCGGCTGATAATATTGTGCAGCACAATGTGCTGCTGTTAGCGCAACCTGCGATGTGATGAGTGCAGCACCGCAAATGTGTGTCTCATAAAATTGCAGTGAAAGTTGATGAGGAAAAATGACGATAGAAGTTTCAATGCCACCGACAATGCGTCCATCCTGTTTTTGCTGTTGCTTTGGTTCTGACCCGATTGAGGTGTTGTCGTTGATTGATGCGACTGCGTCTCTAGCTGCTGCTGCTACATAGAAAGCTCCTTGCCAGTATGACAGCAGTGCAATTAGTACTAGCTTTTTTGGTATTTGCTGTTTTGTTATAATATTATAGCATTTCATGGTGCTAACTGACAGTCTCTCTTTGTTGTCTGAGTTGGTGAATTGTTTGTTGCCGATATTTTCACTTACCTGTGCTTAAATACATTTTCTGAGCAACTATTTCCTTTCTCACATTTTATCTTATCTAAAATTGTTTTCGGAGGTACTATTTCACACTATTTATGCGCCTACCATTTATAAATTTATAGTGGAAAAAAAAATGGTAGTTTAGTTAAGTTCAATGTAATGTTACATATGTTTAGCTTATGTTACCATTGTAATCTTTTTCTTATCAATTACTAATCATTTTTACTGCTGACCTCTAAATTTTGTATAGTATGTAAACAACCTTTTGAGATTTAAGTACGTTGCCCTCACAACAAGTTATTAGACTTCATCAATGTTACACGCTTATGATAAATAGTTCCGTCTCACAATCACAGTTTCAATTGTACTGAAATGGATTTAAATTATACCATATTTACTTTCTGAGAAAGCTAGAAAGATATTTGAATGAACTTAATATTAATAAGGAGTATACACGATCAAGCATCGTATACAGCATTTTAAGTGGCTTAGTGAGAAATTTTCACACGGCTTGTTTGATATTGCTTGACGGTCCGTCAACGGTCTCATCGTATTTGATGCGTGTATTCTCGACCTGTCAAGCATATGCTCATTTTTCGTGGTTTTCGATGAGGAAACATCGTAACAAAATTATTTTGCCGACAGCAAAAGAGGTTCACACGCTGAAAATTACGGAGAAATGAATTTTGACGGTGCATGCTTGACGTATACGCAACCATCCGTCATTCTTTATCTATGTGTTAGTTATGCTTGAAACTGAATTTTATATGTGTATACCCCACTTAAAGTTTGATAGAAAACGATTCGTATCTTAGCTGGAGTAGGTTTATGTTTAGAGGGATGTGCTCTGAAATACTGAGCGTACCCGGAGGCAGAAAATTGGTCCATTATGATGTCCCTATGCATTTGGAATCCTCCACCTACGAACCACATTTCAAAGGACTCTACTCATCCTGAAACCACTTAGTACTATTAATGAACCTTACAAGGTCAGTTGGCGGAATCTCCGCTAGGTCCTCCAGTTCTACAAATAGTCTGTCTCCTAGAAAGCGAAGTCGACGGATTTGGAGATTGGGACATTTACAGAGAAAGTAGTGGATAGTCTCATGTGTTTCTTCATCTTCACAGCTTCTACAGTAGTTTGGTGCTGCGACTCCAATTCTCAAGGCCATTGCGCCAGTAGCACAAAAGCCTGTGAGTATTCCAACTAGAACTCAAATTTCTTTTCTTTTTAAACAGAGAAAATTCTGAATTCTTTTCTTATCAAGAGAATGACATAAGTTTCAGACTATCTTACAGTCACTTCGGGCTTGCCAGGATTGGTTGATTGTTTCCTCCGCTTTTTACTCTAAGTTTGATTTCATGGTTCCAATTGGTATATTTAATGACACCATTTCATTTTCAGGATCTAAGGCTGCTCCCAATACGCGCTAGTTCATCAGTCTTTTCGTTTCCCTCGATATTGCTATGTCCGGGAACCCAGCTGAGTGTGACTTGATGGGCATTGCTTGTTTCCTTAAGTGCGTTAAAGCAGTTTAATACTGCTTTAGGTCTTATAGTTGTATTATCCAGTGCCTTGATTGCTGCTTGGCTATTCACAAAGATGGTGGTCCGCGAGGAATTAAGGTTCCTTGTGATGATACCTTGAGCAGCATTGTCGATAGCGAGGATCTCTGCTTGAAAGACACTACAGTAATCAGGGAGTTTATAAGATTCCATGATTTTTAGTGAATCGAAAAAAACTCCAGATCCAACACCCTCTTCCGTTTTAGACCCATCAGTGTAGAAATGAAGATCGTTGCTGGTAATGACCGCATTATCTTTCCATTCCTGTCTGCTGAGTATAATGGTCAAGAAGTTTCTTTTTACTACCACTTGTGGTGTGATATAGTCCATAGCGTTTTGCTTCCAAAACTGCGATTCCTTTAATCTGATGGCTGTTTTGGCTGCTCTACACTTGAGGTATTCGTCCAGTGATGGAAAGTAAAGAATCATTTTCATTTCCGCTTGAGGCGTTTGGCTCCTGTAACTCCTAAGCATGCTAATCTCTGAACTTTTACAAGCTGATTGAGATAACTAATCTTGTTTGCTGCATTCCACCATACCAACGATCCATAGGTAAGTACAAGACGTATGACGGCTGTGTACATCCAATGGATTAGACGTGGACGTACGCCCCATCATTTACCAGCTGTAGCTAGAGTAAACACAGGACATCGTGTTTGACCGAAGTCCGAAATACTCGTTATAACGCCAATTTTAGTCTGGTGCGGTGCGAGGAACTGAATTTTGAAATTGATATATTTATAGCAACTAATGATAACACACAGCAATTTTTCCTGCAGCATTAGATTTCGAGCATCCACGGGCATCAAAAATCATACCATTGTAATATCCCTATACAACTGTGAGGCAATTTTGATTTGCCTAGTCACATGTAAATTAGCTCACATTCGCTGCCGATGCAACACGTACAGTGATATTACATTAAAATTGCAAAATTACTGTCTGCTTTCAAAAAATTATGTTTTTTCGAACAAAATTACTGTACGTTTGAAAAAATTCTAGATTAGCAAAACTTTTTTCTAACGATTCTGGAAGTTGTGACAAAACGTATGAAGCACATAAATGAAAGGAATAGCCACAAATTTTATACTAAATAAAGAATAATTTCCTTAAATCTCAAACTTACAGAGTTATGTGGCCGGGTCATATTCTTTGCACTGTCTGCTGCAATTTCGATTAAATTTTGTTTGTATGGGATATTGTTTTGGCGGAAAAAAAAATTTTTAAGTATAATGAAAACAAAGCTTCAGCAGCCGCTTCAGTCACCTCAATCAACCCTAAAATTTTGTCTTCGGCCTTTACAGTTCATCATTGAAAAGGCGAACAACTAGAGCCAACTGCTATAAGTTTTCTATATTGGTGAACTTTGGTCAATTATAAGCGAAAATATATTTTGTTGTAAGCGACTTATTAATTTATCCCTTTCACATCTGCCCAAAATATTTTTCAAAATCGAAGTTGCTTTATACCGTCCACATGATGAATTTTCAATAGATTTACATTTTAGAGAAATTCTTTACAATAAAGCTGGCAATAAGGAGCTCAGATTTTTTTTTTCATTTCGTTTACCGCCGCCTCTTATGGCATCAGAAATCGTAGTTTGCTTTTTAAGAGAACTCTCATTTTTAATGTGACGTAGACTCTGGGCGTGGTTCTTAATTTTACTCATACCGGCTTTTCATCAACCGACAAATTTTGCATCTATGAAAAAACACACATTTTGGGCTTTGACATAAAAATTTGAAGGTTTTTTCCACGAAATGCAATACTTCTGTATTCTTCTATTGAATTTCGTTGTTTGTAGAGCGGCAAGTCCCACAGAGCTATCATTCCAGCTTATTTTTTCTGGAAAAATAATATGCTTTTATATGCAATCACCATACAAATGTATTTAGGTTAGGTTAGGTTGGAGTGGCAGCCTTCTGCTTGAAAGCACACTTAAGCACATTTAGGCTCATTGTGATACCACAGTACGGCGCGACTCACCCATTTACGGAGTGGAGAACCATGAGGATTCCATAATGAATCTGGCTATGTCCTTAATATTTATGGATGTTAGCTCGGACTGACTAATGAAGAAAGGTGAGCCCAGGAGTTTTAGTCTCCTCCTGGCCAGGGATGGGCATTCGCACATGAAATGCGAGCCCTGTTTTGCTAACTCGTCGGCATTGCAGTTACCTGAAAAATCCATATGTCCAGGTACCCAATATAGGTGGACCTGCGAGTGACTCGACAAAATGTTGAGTGAAGATCGGCAGTCGAGAACAAGCTTTGATGTAGTGAAAACACCGGCAAGGGACTTGATTGCTGCTTGGCCGTCCGTGTAGATGCAGATATTCTTATCGAATGAATCGTTGCGAATAAGCCACTTGGACGCTTGATAGACGCTAACAAAGACGCTGCAATGGTCAGGAAGTCGGAAAGAGAGTCTGAGATCTAACTTACTAGAGAAGATGCCACAGCCGACTCTTTCCTCCGATTTGGATCCATCTGTATAGATGTCAATTGAATTGTCAGTGACCACCTCGTCATTAACCCATTCCTCTCTACTGGGGATATGGGTGAAGAACATATGGTTTAAATTAGGGGTAGAGCAAATATAGTCTACGTTAGTTGAAACGGACATATCGTGGATTAAAATATTGGCATGGCACAGGTTTGACCGGGTCCAGCGAGTTAGGGCATTGAGTCTGGCAGCAGAGTACTTAGCTTGTTGCTTAACCAGAAGTAAAGTTGGCAACCAATAAAGGATTGCGAAGAGAGCTTTTGTGGAGGTAGTACGGAGAGCCCCAGTAATCAATATGGCTGCCGTTCTTCTAACCTTATCCAGTGGTTTAAGATTGACCGCCTTTGCAGTAGCTGGTACAAATGTATTTAGTTTCATTTAATTTATTTTAGTACCAGTTTTTTTTATGTATAAAAGACGTTTTAAGCATCAGTATATTTACGCAGCGAAGACAAATTTCTTACGAAGCGCGCGAACCAACAACGGAGGACTCTTTGATCGCCATTACATTTATGCAGTGATGCAATGTGGGGTAGCCCTGTACCTTTTCAGAAAGGCAACCTCGCAAAAAGCACTAAAACAAAAGCTAGTGGTTTCCTCCTCTAAAAAATTATTATGTATAGCATGTGTGTTAAGGGTTTCTCTTGAATTTTTAACAATTTTTACCTTACATTTTTGAAATTACGTTACTTTTCAGAGCAATTACCGTCTTACTATACGTTACCCCAAATTACCCCGTACAAAAACGTAATGACTGTACGTATAACATCAATGAAATTCTAAGTAAAAGAGTTGAGACTGAGTTGTTCATTGGAGAAAGTAATATACTTTCAAATGGAGAAGGAGATAAGATACGTCGTTATATTGTTTCTTATAACAGATTAGGTTAAAGGGAAGTAATCAGAAAAACTGAGCTTCTACGAGGTCCAAAAATCGTCCCATTGTGATATCTCTACACACGTAACACCTACAAAAATTATCTTCTCAAATATCTAACCATCCTGAAACCACTCAGTACTCGTGATGCACCTTATAAGGTCGGTTAGCGGAATCCCAATCAGATCCTTCAGTTCTTCAAATAGTCTGTATCCAGACTAGACAGATCTGAAGATTAGGGCATTCACAGAGGTGGTGGTGGATGATCTTCATTTTCGCAGCTTTTAGATGCTGTAATTCCAATCCACAAGCCCATTTTACCATTAGCACAAATTGCTGTCAGTACTCCAGTCAGAATTCGAGCTTGTTTTCTCAAGACAAAGGAAGCTTTGAATTATCTTCTTATCAAGAATAGGTCATAAACTTCAGACTATCTAACAGTCGTTCATGGTCTGTTTTCTGGTCTAGACTTAATTTTGCTCTTTCTGTGGATATGTTGAGTGACATCAGTATATTTTCAGGACCTAAGGCAGCTCCCCTTCTCGGAAGTTTATCAGCTTTATCTTTCTTATGATAAACCATACCAAAAACTAACTTCGATATTTGGAGAGAAACAGGTAAATTCGGGCGCGGCCGAACTTTATATACCCTACACACTAGCACTAGAGTTAATTGATTTTGTAACTCCCATCATGAAAGAGCAAAGAAATTTTTCATATTCATATTTTGTGTGTGCCTCGCATTTTTTTTTTGTCAGTCTATGCTCGCTCTAGAAATTTCTAAATGTTTTTGTTTGAAATATCAAATTTGACGAGAAACTGATGGAGGCAGTATGACGCAAAATCATATGTAGTTGGAGCTCGGAGCGGAGCCGAAGCTACACTTAAGAGGTTGGAGCAACCCCAAAATTTGGCTACTCCAAAGACTTGATTTCAACACAATTCTATCTTTAGCTCCGGAGCCCCCTTTGAATTTTTTTATAATAAAAATAGATGCCAAAAATGAATTCCTCGGATTAAAAATTTTATTTAAAGGGAGCCCCAAAGCAAAGGTTAGAAAAATTAAGAAAAAGTGAAATTTATTCTTGTACTGGAGCGGCAACTATGGACCGACCGATTGTGTTGAAATTGCATACAAGGGTCTTTTGGGCTCTCTGGGTATAGGAGCTCACACCAATAAAGACAAAGAGAAGATTAAAGAGCTCCCACGTGACAAATTTAAGCTTAGGAAACTGCCGAAATGTAAGATTGGTTCAATATCATCTTTTGAACTGCATGCTAGCTGGTTGTCAGTGAAATACTCGACTAATTATAGAACCCAGTCAAGATATACACATTGAGACGACTATCAACTATGCTGCTTTCTATATAGCCATCCCCTCTTTTTGAAAGAAACTAAAGTTATCAGGCAGACGAAGGGATAAGCTGAACCCAAATTTTTCATAGAATATCTGCCTATCAATTTTCTAACCGACGCGTCGGTATACATTTATCACAACGTTTTATTGACATTGACTCTTAACCACCTCTTGTCTCGTAGGAATGGAAGTGATAAATTGATTGTGAGAAGGATGTAATCAATGTTTTCACTTTTTTAACTTCCACTAAAAATATATTCGTCATAAATACTTGCCCCTGGAAACCTTGTGCTGGTAAATAAAATTAAAATAAGAAATTAACTTGAAAAACTACTTTACTTTGCTTACAAAAATTGAATTTTTTGATGTGGAAATTTATGAGTTTTTATTTATATATGACATGCTTTAATTTTATCATTTATAGGTAAGTAAAATTTATGATAATTTTGAACTTGGCTAAGGTCAGTGGTAATACATCACCATTTATTTATATCTTGCACACGCGAACTAATTTCAATTTGTTATCAAATTACAAATATGTAATTATCAAAGCATTAATTATCTCGAGATATTTTTATAATCCCGGGATTTCTAAGTATTTAAAAATGGATTTTCCGGGGACTTCTGCCATTGAGAAGCTCATTTCGGACTCAACAGTAGTTGAAGAAATTGAAATTAAAAAGTGCTAGGTACATATAAATCACTTTTTTGGGGTATAACACTGTCCGACAAAAATTTGGGAAAAGGCAATATAAAATTTATATATTTGAAATCAGAAGTGCTTGGAACTCGTATATATTTTATTGGGCAACATGTAGGATTAGGCAGAAAAAAAAGGAAGAAAATTCCTCTTAATTTGCTCCCTGCTTATGAGACTATGACTAGATAAAAGCATTACTAATTTCTTTTTATAATTAAGATTTTATTAAAGCATCTTTTGTAACACCATTTGGCATGTTTATAATATAAATTGTTATTGATAATAATTAGGGAATTTCCCTAAAATTATTTAAATAACAAAACTAACAACTACATATTTGAATATTTAGAGAAATAACTTATATATAATACATACGAGTATAAAAAAAAAAGTTTCTTATTTATAAGTTCGAAGATTCTAGTGAGACCTTAAAAAATATTAGAATTCATAAATTTAATTTGAAATTAAAATAAAACTAAATAAATACATAACCTCGAAATGAAAAACTTCATTATTATTAGGTTATCGTAGTTTCAGAGGCAAATTTCACTAAGTTACTTTTAGAAAACGCTTGTCTTTTACACCAAGCTCCATAGTTCAAAACTCATATTAGGAAAAGGTAATTTTTAGCCATAGATTCCACAAATTTGTGCATAGTATTTTATATGCTAAAAGTCATCAAATACGCTTTTTAAAAACAAATAATGTTAAAATTTAATTATTTCACTTTTTAAAATATGTTACTTAATGAGTTTTACTTCCGAACCGATGATATTTAAATTTTACAGTCCTAATCTATATGATGTTAGTGGCTGTTTACATTGGCGCAAGCATGAAAGCCTGCCTAAGAGAGGTAGAAAAATTGAGTAGTTAAAAAAAGACAGGAGGAGTTTCTCTTTCTTACTACTTATTTTATCTACCTCTCTCTTTTAGACAGTCGTTCATGCTTGCACCAATGTAAACAGCCACTTACTAATTTTTAATATTATTCTCTTCTAATCATCTTTCCATTGCTGTTACTTGTTCCCTCAAGTAATCCAAATGATTAACACAATCATTCATTGCCTCATGCTGATAGCCAACGTGCTGTAAAATTAATTCCATTTTACGTAAATTTTGGCTGCTGTAATCCGAAACAATATCAACTTGAGTGAAATTCTTGATAGTCTGTCCCAAGATCTGTAAATATACGAGGGAATTTAAACCATATTACATTACAACAAATTCAAAATGTAAAGCTTACCTCATTTGATTTAGAACCACGGACAATTTGTCGTGCCACCGAACCTAAATTGTTAACATTAACACCAACGCGGTCACATAAACGTTTTTTACTATCACCAAATAGTTGGCGAGCGCTGCTACTCGATGCTGATGCCATCTATGAATGAATAAATGAAATAAAAATGTATTTGCATATATGGTGAAAATGGAATGAATGCGTGTGGTCAAATTGGTTGCATATGAGTGGTGTAAACGTAAAATCAATAAGAATTCATTCGTTGCGAATACAAACATAAAATGGAATTTATAAAAGTGAATTATTTGCAAAAATGATAGCTAAGCTACTTTTGAATCCACGTCCAGTTAAACTAATATAAAAACTTACTTGAATAAGATTCTCTTAGTTGGGAACAAACTTTTTTAATTCTTGTTTTTTCTTAATCTGCTGAAATATTGAGATTTTCGGCTACTGAAACTTTCGATGAGTACTCAACAATTGCTTGAATTTTATATATCAACAGCTGATTGTTTTGAAATGAATCTCATCAAATACTTGCTGTTCTAGCGGCACTGCCAGTTTGAACTATTTAACAATGGTTCTCTGGTTAGCTCCATTTCTAAATTTACTGGCAGTGAACATCTGATTTTGTTTTACTGTCACAACCAAGACGCGGGGGCTCACCAATCTTCCGGGACTGAGGCAATTCAAAGCGCTTCTAGGTAACTATAATAAGAGTAGATATGCAGTCAGCATTGGTTTCTACAAAAACAGAGATGACTTAAATAACGATATACTTGTAGTTTATTGTATTGATGAAAGTTTCCAGACTCACATGCTACAAAAACTGCTAAATTTCTTGGGTATGAAAATGAAAGTCAAGGAGTGCAACTACAACAATTGTTCGAATACTCTAAGCAGAATTATCTACTAAATACCGTTGTCGTTTTTAAGGATTTTATAACAAGTCAACATTTCTATACCTATACGCAATTCCCGATATTCAGTATAGAAAGGAAGCAATTACATGAGATCTTCTTTCCTAATCGTTTGTCGGATATGAAAGGTGGCGTGATACGCTCAATGCCATTTCAAAGTGCAATACGTACTTTAATATATATTGAGGAAAACGGAAAATTTAATGTTAAGGGATATGTGGTTAAAATTATAAAAGCTTTCGTTAGAAACCACAATGCAATATTAGTGTATCATATCAAAAAAGAAATCACTAAATTGTCCAATGAAATGTACAACATGATAATGAATGGGACGTTTGATATGGCGTTAAATGTTTGGGCCCTTAGTAGTTCACAGAACAGTTATGAAATTTCAGCTACATTGGAACAGGGCTCTTATTATCCAATGTTACCATTTGCTCCTCCTTTAACTATGGCAGACATTTTTCCATACATATTCAATACATTATTCACTATAATCATTATACTGCTGTTGCTAATATTATCTACTTTGCTTACATTTGAAAATATGTATGTTAAGGATCAAGAGAGAAGAATTGTTCCCACTTTTTCATATATAATAACAACGATAACACTTCGTGGCATATTAGAGCAAACTATGCATTTTAAACTCTCAACACTCACAAATTTCAAAAAGTTAATTTATACATTAATATTTGCTATTGGAATTTTGGTGAGCACGCATATTTGAAAACATATTTCACCAGTTCTCCACCGGTCAAACCTATTAAAACATTAGAGCAGCTACTCAAGATACAAGTTACTCCAATACAGTATTTTTTTCTGGATTTTGACACCTACAATCAACCGGATATTAGAGAATGTATTATTGCATATAATCGAAGTGAATATAATCATCTGTTATACTCAATGAACACACAATATGGCTATATTGTCACGCAACTGGTTTGGTTAGTAATGTCAAGGCAACAACAAATTTTATCGCATCCACTTTTTTATAGAGAGGAAAAAATTAACATTGGCAAATACTATTTCGCTCTCCCTCTACATCCGCATTCTATCTATCGTTATGCGCTTAATATTTTGATATCGCAATTACAGGAATCTGGTTTAATCACTTTATGGAAAGAAATGTCTTAAAATGAAATTAAAGCAGCTGGTTTAATTAAAAGTAATACATTTCTGAATGTGAATAATGTAAAACCTTTAATGATCCAGGACCTTTATTGGATATGGTGGATGTATAGTACAATTGTGACAGTTGCTATTGTGGTGTTTATTTCGGAATATGTCTACTTTAGAAGGAGCACTGAACACAAGTGATTTCGTAAATAAGGCAAGGTATACATGAAGAAAAATTGGCAATCAGATTTAAAAAACTGGACTATCCAATATGGCAGACTAAAACTTAAGAGTTTATGAAAATCAGTATCGTTAGTTTGCTTTGTTAAAATATTCGTAATTCATGTTTTAATAATCAAATAGCTGACATTTTCAAACATTACATAAATATTTTAATTATCTTAATGTTACGAGAAGCACTGTTCTTTTTTACTTTTAAATAAAATTTATTCTTTCTTGCTGTAAACTAAACTGATACTGTTTTGTGTTAATGTAAGAATTAAAACAGACGGTTATTTAGTAGTGTCCGATAGAAGGCCGGTCCTAACCACGGACGAAGCTGAAGTCTGAAGGATTACAGAGTACCTCCTTAACTTGATATGTGATGTGAGCTAAAAAAAGAAGTAGAAGTAGAAGCTTAAACAATATTTGTAAACGAAGTATAAAAAATAAGCTAAATTTACTTAGTTGGAAAATAGCTTAACTGGTAACACTGTAAACCACAGCTGCCGATTTCAGGCGCCGCACAGTAGAGTATTTAAATTCAAATTCTGGCCAAAATATGAAGGTGTGTTTCAATTCACTTGAAATTTTCCATGCAGGTATTCTTTAGGTCACTGACCATAAATCCAGTTAAACAAATTAAAAATTCAAGATGGCTGCTACAATATGGTTGCCATGTACTAGCTAATTTCAATGATCACGAAAAAAAATATTAATAACAGTTTTTTAAGCTTTTTGATGTGTAAACATTTTAGCTCACGGTATGGGCAAAATTTCAAATGTG
The DNA here is from genome assembly GCA_963691655.1 of Toxonevra muliebris. NCBI lineage: Eukaryota > Metazoa > Arthropoda > Insecta > Diptera > Pallopteridae > Toxonevra > Toxonevra muliebris. The sequence goes on from OY829328.1 coordinate 76,079,799, forward strand.
TAAAATGTAAGAATAATTGTAATGTAAGATAACTGTAACGTCCAGTTCACCTCTCGCTCACACTACTGTGCGGCATGACTGTGCTACTCTAAACAACAAAGAGAAGAAGAGAGGGAGAAATTAAAATACGAGCGGAGTTTGTTTGTTTATGTTTCGATCAATTTACTCACACATATATGCACATACGATGACAAAATGTGTGTGTACATTTATTCGTGGCAGAATTATTTGTTGGTGTTAAACGTGTGGAAATCGACTATTCCATACAAGCAGAGAAGTCGACGTAGCGAACACAAACGTTTGATAGGTTTTGAATTCGGTTAGTTAGATTGGATTAAAATTAAATATTTTTTAAAATATAAAAACAATACAAAATGATAATAATAAAGAATCTAGGTTTCAATAAATGTATAAACAAAATGTAGTAATAATGATAGCAAACAACGGCATTATAAAAATTTTGCTTTGAACATTAACCTTAGAAAGGCAACACTTTTTTATCTATGTAAATAGCAAAACAGAAAAAATCAAACTTATTTATTATAAAATCACTTATTTACTTCAAAGAAAATACATTGTTTCTTATTTTTATTAAATGCAGTTAAGGCAAATCTCTTTGCGGTGCTTTTAAAAAGTAGTGGAGTGACTGGTCACCCCTGTTGCTTTTCTGATTTGGCGTATGTGTGTACAAATTCATATACCTATACGAACTTATGTAAAATTTTCAAATCTAATAAAATTTCAAATCGACAAGAAGAAAAACTTAAAGCGCGGAAAAAAGATGCAATTGCAGTTGCGTATATGCGAGCATATCGTGCCCGATGCATTGAGTAAAAGAAAAATGATTCAACTACAACATATCAGCCCTATTCACGATTTGGTGCAATATCAAAATATTTCTGTTATCACAACAACAAATACATACGATATGGAACAAAAATTTGCATTTGCATTGATGCATGGCCATTTGCAATTTATAGTGAATTGGGATATTACATAAATGTATATAAAAGATAACGATATCTAATAAATTTTTAAGTTTATAAAAGAATTCTTTTAATTTGAATTATTTACCTAAGCATATAGACTATACATCAAATCCCTATATATGGCTATACATATGTGAGCTTATGTATATGGCATTCAGTTGGTTTAACAGTTTACACATCAAATTTCTTCCATTGTTTTTTTTTTTATTTATTTCTATTTTTGTTGTTGGCTTTATTTTTGAAGTCTTAAACACCACAATCTTTAACAGATTCTGCTTGACCGCAACAACAATGAGTATTATACGCAACCCATGCTGGAAAACCTTGGCTACGTTTTATTAGGATAGCACATTTTAAAGCTGGTCCAATGTTATCATTGAGTAGTTGTTTACAGCTAATGCGACATTCATTACTGGTTCGACGGCCATCTTCTGGATCACACCAATAGCGATCGTTAATTTGAAATAGTCCCCAATCATAAGAACCATCCGAATTCTCACGATTTATTACTTTCGTGTTATAATGGCTTTCATATCTAGCTATACAAACCCAATCGGCTAAATAACCAACTGGTACACCTCTACTTTTTAATTCACGTGCCAGACCACATCTATCGTAAACTTTAGCATCGATTCCATGATCAAACAGCACGAAAATTGAAACGAACACTAGAAATTTCATTTTGAAAAATTAAACAACTGCTGTTTTTGAATAGATATCACTTTATGAAATGAAGAAAATTATTTAATTCTCTTCTGCTTTTATACCGTAGACTGTTAGCAGTAGCTTATCATATATTTCGATAAGAGTTGAGCAATATTTTTATTTTTGGAATAAAATATTTTGGTATCAGTTATTACTTTGCATTTAATTTATTTTTCTAAGAATTATTCGATAGCTTATAGCATTTACATTCAGTTTGTTACTGAAGTATATTAATGTATTGGCGCTTTGGACCCAATCTTACAATGTACTTCTTTAAACTCAATGACGGCACTTCCCATGCAAACCAAATATCGAAAACAGAATATCTTTGGAATTTTAAATAAAATTGTGGTAAGGGGCAGAGATTCGCAGAAAAATGGGTAAAATGTAGTAATTGTAAATACATATATAGCACCTTCTTTACAGCCAAAATATTTAAAGTTCCAAATATGTACATAGAATATTGAAATTTTAATTTGATTTTCAGATTTTATCTGTACTCTTTGAACGGGAAATTGGCGAGATTTGAGAAGCAATAGCAAAAACTAAAATATTTTTTTTAAAAAAATGTTTATTCCAAAAAAAGCTGATTAAAAAATGAAAAAAATATATGAACTCTCACTAAGATCACTGACGAGGAATCATGGCGGATTCCGAAAAGGTCGCCTGATTTGGCTGTCTCTATATACATTGTTGTTGTTATTTTGACTACAAACGTTCATGAGGCCTGTTAAATATTACTTCAGATCCTTATCAGAAACTAAAAAATATCCTTCACTTCATCATAAAGAATCAATCAAATGAGCATTTATATGAAAATTTATATAAGTTTGTAATTAAGATTTATTCTTTCTTGACATTTTCCATTTTTATTATCTTTATCCCATATTAATCACAATTGATTTTTTTGACCCACGTTTACCGTTTTTTTACCCTTTTCAAAAATTTTCAACGGTCACACTGATCGAAACCCGTGTGAATTCGAAGCGTCTGGAATTCTATTTTTGGATGTGCATATATGAAGAAACAAAAGAACGAGTAAACAAACAAAGTCGACTCTTGCTCTCTCATATTCAGTGTGGCCAACTTTTGTTTCTCAAAATCCGCTAAACTGAAGAATAAAACGCGTATTTTCTTTAAAAAAGCGTTAATTTTTTTTTACCTTATAAAAGTGCGAGAAAACTCAATACATTTAGACTTTTTCACTAATACAGACACACATCTGATACTTCTAGTCAATGAAAATTTCTTAGATTTTTCGAAAATATTTTAAATTGAAAAAACGCGCTAAATCACTTTTTTCCGCGTTTTAATTTTCAAAAAACACTAAAATCAGCGGGAAAAGCGCTGAGTTGGCCATACTACTCAAATTTAGTATGCATACCCGGGATGCCAACTCATTTTTTCTCTCTCCCCGATAACCCTCGAGAAATTCTCCGATTTCCCGATTTTTGAATTCCTCAAACTGGTATAATTTCATATTGTAACAGCGCTACACGCACTTTCCATACAAACATTTTACAAAAACGAAATTGATCTCAGTGAGTGTTATTTTAATGCGGCCCTGAACTTTCTCGGTCCAAAACTTAACAAATTTTTATGGGAGTGGTAAATTAATAGAAACGTACTTTCTGACTCCGGAATTCTTAACATGTAAGCTTCAGCACACTTTTGGACATCAAAGTTCTCAAAGAAGAAGACATTGGATTTCTTTTGACTCAAATAAAAAATAGCAAAAACTTTGTTTTGAGAAAAACGGGTTCAAAGTTTTGACTATTGGTTTTTAACATATAAAATATACTTCATCTTCTTTATGATGGCTGACCGTAATTTGTAAGTTTACAGATTAGTCAGCAATGATTAAGAGGTCGAAGGCATAGCTAAGCCTTTCGGAATGGCCGCTATATTAGTCTATATCTATGAATGCACTCTGCGTTCTCTGAAATTTTTACAAAAAACTTTCGAAATATATTACTTTCAAATAGCACACATTTTTAAAAATCAATTTCTCCAAACCAATAAATTGCAGAGCCTGCTTAAGAAAATATGAAGATTTTAAGACCCAAAATATGAAATATTCATAAGTTAAATGTTTTAAATTACATAAAATTTGACAAAAAATATTCTACAGACTTTAATTACTAAAAGCTGAACGACTTCAAATTCCCCACAAAAAACAGCCCATTCCCCGATTCCCCGCAAATCGGGGAATTCCCCGCAAGTTGGCATCACTGATGCATACATTTGTACTAAAATAATTTCTGCAAAAACAACACGACTACTGATAACACTAAATTTCTCTTGTTTATTTGGCACATAGTAAACAACAACATACATAAAATTAATTTAATCTTATTATTTGTTATTTATTTTTCACCGATAAATGGTGGAAAACATATAGATCATTTTTCATAGATCATTACAAATAACCAATGAGATTGGTTGTTTGTTTACACATTAGGTCTGCTCCCGTACTTTTTGGGTAAAGTTTAGTATTCGAGTGCTAGTAATGGAAAATGTCGTCTTCTCTAATAATTAGAGCATTTTTAAAATACAAAATTTAATGCAAGGAAGTTTGTTTGACAAAATAATGCTACAAATAAAATATGGGTGAAATGGAAAAAGCGAGAGGGATGAATTTTCAATATTGATTAACCCTTCAGAGGGCGCGTTCTGAAAAGTTGCACGAGTAGGTGCACCGCGGCAATTTACCCGCAAGGTGATTTTCATATATGTTTTATTTATAGCAAAAAAAAAAAAAAAAAATTTAGCCTAAAAAACGAGATATCAATTTTCAAACACAAATAGCAGCTAAACGATGTAATGCAGAAACAAACGGCTAACTATATTTCAAAACATACACAGTCACTTGAGTGGCAGCAGCCGGCTACTAATCATAGTATTTTAAAAATACAAATTAAACAATTTGTGGCTAATTTGCCGCGGCGCGCCCTCTGAAAGGTTAAGCCTTCTTTTTAATGTTCATCCAATAATTTAGACAATTTCTATTTAAATTCATAAAAAAAATTTTTAATCAACAAATAACTGGTAGTATAGTATAGAACAAATATAAAGGGAAATATGTGTTGAGGAGGACTTGAAGGAAAACACAGAGGGTGGTCCCAATTCTCAAGTTTCACTGCAATTAATTAAGAAACAAAAACATTTTATATTTACTTTCAAACACTTTCACATGACTTTATTAATTTTATAAACTTCTCTTACAGGAAGAGGAAACTATTTTAAAATATTTTTTTTTTTTTTTTTTTTTGATTTTTGTCTATTTTATAAGAGACATAAATTTTAAAATCAATGTTTGACTTTATTTTTGAAGCTTTAAACACCACAATCGTTAACAGAGTCTGCTCGGCCATTACTGCAACGAGTAGTATATACTACCCAAGCTGGAAAACCTTGGCTACGTTTTATTTGAAGAGCACATTTTAAAGCTGGTCCAATGTTATCACTGAGTAGTTGTTTACAGCTAATGCGACATTCATTTTCGGATTTACGGTTATTTCCTGGATCACACCAATAGCGATCGTTAATTTGAAATAGTCCCCAACAATAAGAACCATCTGTATTTTCATAATTCATTGCTTCCGTGTTGTAACTGCTTTCATATCTAGCTATACAAACCCAATCGGCTAAATCACCAACTGGTACACCTCTACTTTTTAATTCACGTGCCAGACCACATCTATCGTAAACTTTAGCATCGATTCCATGATCAAACACCACGAAAATTGCAACGAATACTAGAAATTTCATTTTGAAAAAAAAACAACTGCTACTTTTGAATTGATATCACTTTATGAAATGAAGAAAATTACTTAATTCTCTTCTGCTTTTATACCGTAGACTGTTAGTTGTAGCTTATCATATATTCTGATAAGAGTTGAGCATTATTTTAATTTTTGGAATAAAATATTTTGGTATTAGTTATTACTTTGCATTTAATTTATTTTTCCAATATGAACACAAAATTGTTTTTGTTCGATAGCTTATGGCATTTATAGTTATTAAGTTTGTTACTGAAATAAACAATGCAATGCACTTCTCTAAACTCAATGAGGACACTTCGAATGCAAACTAAATACAGCCATTCTCGACTTTTATAAGTTTAACAAATGCAAATTTTGCGAATAGAAATAAGCCAAACGAATAGAGTCCGACCGATTAGGTTTTTTTTTTTTTTGTTGGCCGAACCGATGCCGATGAAAAATATATGGGTCGTTCCATGTCAGATTTACAACTAATTCTTGAAAAGAAATTAATTGGCACGTAACTTTTTATTTCAATGTGATGTCTTTTATTTTCAAGTTATGTTATTTTAAAGTCTTGGGGTTCTAAAAGCAGAACGTTTTTCAATTCCTAATTACTCAAAAACTAACCGTTGTAAGAAAAAATTTTCAACTAATAAAAGTTCTTATATCGCACAAACTTATCGAAAAAATATGAACATTAAATTGTTTTTGTTATTCAACATATGAGTTCTGGAAATTTTATAAAGAAAAGGATTTGTTATTTTCAATACAAAAAACTGAAAATCCTCCTTATGAGGAAGTAGAATCAATTGAATTTGAAGTTTTAGTATTTTAATTTAATCAAAGGAGAAAGTGTTGGTTGGAGGCTTTAGGAAAGTTTTATTTAAATCTTCATAAATGTCAATTTTTTATTGCTTTTTCGTTTGTACAATTACTTACATAAAAAAAGTTCTTTTTTGGACTTTAAAGCCACAAAGAACTAAAATTTATTTGAAGAAGCTTAGCGCATTGTTCTGCGTAACAAAACCGCATGTGGGTCGCCCGTGTGGAGCTATTTTGGGAGACTAAAGAATGCAGACCAAAAAATTTTTCTGAAAACAGTGCAGCAAAATTTCAACTTTTGCCTTATGCCTACGGTTTCGTAGTAATTTAGGGTCGCGTACTCAGTTTTTCTGAATCACTACTAATCTCTCACAATCTGGACCTGAAGTCGGAAAAATGAGGTCTTCAAGGCCTATTAAGAAATTTATTTAGCTTAAAAGATACGAATTTAATGTATAATAATGTGATTGTAGACCGCCGCCGAATATTTCTGTTCCAGCCGCTGCCACCGCTGCCAAAAAGTAGTCGGGCCAACGCTCTGTGGACTAAGGTTTCTCTGTAATTAATTAAAAACCAAAAACTTTCTTATGCTGTGTATTTTGTATTTATTTTGCAACACTTTTACATAACTTTATTAATTTTATAAACTTCTTTTACAGGAAGAGGAAACTATTTTAAAACGTTTTTTTTTTTATTTTATAGGAGACATAAATTTGTAAATCAATGTTTATCTTTATTTGTAAAGCTTTAAACACCACAATCTTTAACAGATTCTGCTCGCCCATTACTGCAACGATTATTATATGCAACCCAAGCTGTAAAACTTTGGCTACGTTTTATTTGAAGAGCACATTCTACAGCGGGACCAATGTTATCACTGAGTAGTTGTCTACATTTAATGCGACATTCATTTTCGGTATGACGGCCATCTTCTGGATCACACCAAAAGCGATCGTTAATTTGAAATAGTCCCCAATCATAAGAACCATCTGTATTGTCACGATTCATTGCTTTCGTGTTGTAACTGCTTTCATATCTAGCTATACAAACCCAATCGGCTAAATCACCAACTGGTACACCTCTACTTTTTAATTCACGTGCCAGACCACATCTATCGTAAACTTTAGCATCGATTCCATGATCAAACACCACGAAAATTGCAACGCATACTAGAAATTTCATTTTGAAAAAAAAAACAACTGCTACTTTTGAATTGATATCACTTTATGAAATGAAGAAAATTACTTAATTCTCTTCTGCTTTTATACCGTAGACTGTTAGTTGTAGCTTATCATATATTCTGATAAGAGTTGAGCATTATTTTTATTTTCGGAACAAAATGTTTTCGCATTAGTTATTACTTTGCACTTAATTTATTTTGCAAGAATTGTTCGACATCTTACAGCATTTGAGTCATTTACATTGAGTTTGTTACTGAAATATATATATATATATGTATGGACGCTAAGAACGCAATCTTGCAATGTACTTTTCTAAACTCAATTAGGGAACTTCCCATGCAAAATAAATATTTAAAATAAAATATCTTGGAATCTTAAAAATAATTTTGCTCAGGGGCAGAAAAATGGGTAAAATGTGGTTGGTGTAAATGCACATATGGCGACTCCTTTACAGCCAAAATATTTAAAATTTGATTTTCAGATTTTATCTGTACGCTTTAGACGCGAAATCGCAAAAACTAAAATATTTCTTAAAAAAAATATTTTATTCCAAAAAAAAGCTGAAATTTGTTAAATGAAGCCGACACATTAAAAAATGAAAACGAAAAAAGAACTCTCACTAAGATCACTGATGAGGAATCGTGGCGGATTCCGAAAAAGCCGCCTGATTTGCCTGTCTCTATATACGCTGTTGTTGTATTGACTACAAACGATTATTAAGCCTGTGAAATATCACTTTAGATTTTTATCAGGAACTACAAAAATATCTTTTACTTCATCATCTAACTTTTTGCGATGCGGATCCGCTACGGTAAGGAATACTACAATACAACCCGTTTATTTATATGAGGGTTTGCACATAAATGCGTTTTATTCGCACCGTTTTTTTTCGAACATTCACACTTTAAAGAATCATTTAAATGAGAATTCATATGAAAATTTGTGTACATTTGTAATAAAGATTTTTCCTTTGCCACATAGCAGCGCTTGCGGTAAAGAAACTAAAAAGCATGTCCTATGTATGCAATTATTGACATTTTCCATTTTTATTAACTTTATTATATATTAATCACAATTGAGCCTTTTTAACCCACTTTGACCCTTTTTTTTACCCTTTTAAAAAATGTGCAACGGTCACACTGATCGAAACCCGTGTGAATCAGAAACGTGACGAGTTTTGCTTTTGGATGTGCATATGTGAAGATACAAAATAACGAGAAAACAAACAAATTCAACTCTTGCTCTCTCATATTTATGTATGCATTTGTACTAAAATAATTTCTAGCAAAAGTTACACGTTTAATAATATCACTAAATGTTTCTTAATACTATGTTCTCACTTATTGCCGAAATTGCGTGGTTTCGACCATTTCCGTGGTTTCGGCTGAAATTGCGCTGAAAGAAATGTCCAATTTCGGCATAAAAAATATGTCAAACGAAATCATGGAAATAGGAGGTTTCAACAAAACCGCATTTAAAACAGCACAAAAATCGAATGCAACCCTGAATGTGTTCACTGAAATGAATTTGCTCTGACATTTATATTTTGCTTTGCATACAAATTCATTAAAATGGAAAAACGAAAATATACAAAAAGTAATTTGAGTAGTGCGCGGGAAGAGGAGCCCAAGTATGGACAGAGAAGATGGAAACCAGCTTCACAATTTGAATGATTACAATTTCGTTAGAAACCATTTGCCGAAACTACGCAATTTCGGCTCAGTGGGAACATGGTATAAGTCTATTAGGCTGTGGTTATATTGCTAGTATTCTCGGCGAAAACCATGAAATTGTTAGTGCACCGAACACAGAGAGTCTGTACTCACTCTCACATCGATCACGATATGCGCGGTGTATTGTACACAGAGCACGCCGAGTATTCAGGGTGGGAATGAGTTATTTTATAAAACAGTATCATAACATATAAAATAGTATTAAACGAGTATATTTTGACAAAAAACAACTCTGCAACGAACTGAATGTTACCACCTTGACCGAGCACGGGAGAAAATGTTTTGTGTTCGTCGAACACCGAGCACCAATATAACCAGGCGCTTACTCGCTAATTTTAGATGACCCTGAGAGAGCCAACGGCTGCTTGTATTGCATGGGACCGATTTCCTTACAAAAATTCATTCATATGTGTATGTCCCATCACGATGTCGGCTTTCTCAGTGTCTTTTCATGTACTCTTTGATATTATGTTTCTCTCATATTTAAAAGGAAGTAAAAGAATTTCATAATAGCCAACCCGAGAGGAGCAGCTACCACATGCGAAACAAAAATTGATGCGGTATTTACCAGACATCTACAGTGACAATTAAGAATTATAAATTTTATGAGAAAATTTTTGTTGACAAGCATTTGACATAAGGACCAAATTAATTTCAAAAATTTTGTTCACTAATAGTGCGGACATACGAAAAAATCCTGGGTTTCAAATTTAGGTGGACACACGACAAAAAATGAATTTCATTCAGAATCGAATTTTTGTGTGTGTTTGTGAAAATAAATTTGGATAGCAAGTATTTATATAGCAATTATGAATAATTGTATATAAAAAATGAAATATTTCAGTATTTCATTTTCATTTTTTTACTCATACTTTTTTATAACCATGTGTTTTCGGGTTGCTGAGATACTTTCGGCATTCCAACTGAATTTTGCTGAAATTCTTCTGAAATCAAAATTTCAGTTTACAGTTTTTGTATAGCAAAATTCGCTTTTCTGGCGTAATTCAACGAAATGTCAAATTTACGTGAAATTCCCTCTCATGTGTGGGGGAAGAATTCGGCTTAGCATACTTCTTTATTTTACTATGCTCCGGATCAGAACCCAACATAAAAATGATGAGGCTCAATACATTATTGAGTTAACTATGAAAGTTTTGTAATTGTCAAATAGTACCTCCGAAAATACTTCTAAAAAATATTTTGATTTTGAATTAACTTATTTTTAGTGCTCTTTCATATTCTGCAACCTTTTAGAACCAGTGAATGTTTTAAAATAAAGGTGGGACTATAGTTATGCACCATAAAGTAGTAAATATATGCACAAGTAAATAAATTATTTACACAAGATAAAAAGTTATATGTAGCAATTCTTGAGATACTTGAGGTAGTACTAATATTGTTTATCTTGCAGCACATAATCGGTTTAAAATTCCTAATAATTATCTTATAATTTTCACATTAGCGGATCTAGGAAGAGACGGCATAGATCTTTTTATTCCTTCAAAACTTTTTATTTAATTTTTGTTTTCTTTCAATTTTATTTTATTTATTTTTTCAATCAATATTTAAATACCACAATCACTCACAGATCTTGCTCTTCCACCAGTACAGTTGCTATTAAGTGCAGGCCAATTCCGAAGTCCTTGATCTCGAATCGTACGAGCACATATTAGGGCTGCTGTAATATCATCGGTAAGTAATTGATCGCAGTTAATGTTACACCCGTTACTGCTTGGACGTCCATCACCTGGATTACACCAAAATCTATCGTTAATTTGAAATATTCCCCAATCCCAGGAACCATCCGAATTTAATCGATTCACTTTTTGCGTATTGTAACTGCTTGCAAATTGAGACATGCAAACCAAAATAGCTATATCACTACTTGACGCAGGTCTCCGTTTTATATCACGTGCTAGACCACATCTATCGAAAATTCGAGCATCGATTCCTTGATGATAAATAACGAAAATTACTACGAAAAATAAAAGAAACTTCATTTTGAAAAGTAAGTTGCTTTAATTGAATTTATAATGACATGATTTGCAATTTATAGTGAAATATTTAATATCCCTTTATGAATTGGATAAAATTTTTGTCACCTAGTTCTTTTATTTATATTTCGAATTGATTTTCAGGAACTTTTTCAATAATTGTGAATGAATGTAGGTGAGTGTACTAAAAATGTATACTACACGGAAACAATAAAATCTTTGTGATTTTAGAATAAAAAGTACATATGTAGGTATTTAAGTTGACGACCTTATTTATAACAATATAAAGAAATTATTAAAAGAAAAAAAAATAAGTAATATGTGGCAATTTATATTTTTTATATTTAGTTAGTTTTGAAATATTTCATTATTTAATTTTTTCACTCAGACTTATTTTAATCAAAATTACAAGAGCAGCTGTTACTGAATTTTGTTGAAATTCTTCTGAAATTCAGAATTTCAGTAATTCAACGAAATGCCAAATTACTCAGTCCAAACTTCGAACAACCTTGATACAGAGTACGCAAACTTAGATTTTCGAACTAATTAAAAATGATGAGGCTCAATACATTATTGAGTTAATTATTTTTTATTTCATTAAAGTTCTGTAACTAACAATTCTTTCAATTTTATTTCATTTATGTTTTCAACCAATATTTATACACCACAATCACTCACAGATCTTGCTCTTCCACGACTACAGTTACGATTAAGTGCAGGCCAATTTCGAAGTCCTTGATTTCGTATGGTACGAGCACATCTTAGAGATGCTGTAATATCATCGGTGAGCAATTGATTGCAGTTAATGTTACACCCGTTACTGCTTGGACGTCCACCACCTGGATTACACCAAAATCTATCGTTAATTTGAAATATTCCCCAATCCCAGGAACCATCCGAATGTGAACGATTGACTCTTTGCGTATTGAAACTGCTTTCAAATTGAGCAATGCAAACCAAAATAGCTATATCATTACTTGGCACAGGTCTCCGTTTTATATCACGTGCTAGACCACATCTATCGAAAATTCGAGCATCGCTTCCATGATGATAAAAAACGAAAATTACTGCGAAAAATAAAAGAAACTTCATTTTGAAAATAAAGTTGTTTTAATTGAATTTATAATGATATGAATTTATAATGATATGGTTTGTAATTTATATTGAAATATTTAATATATTTTTATGGATTGAGTAAAATTTCTATCTACCTAGTTCTTTTATTTATATTTCGAATTGATTTTCAGGAACTTTTTCAATAATTGTGGATGTATGTAGGTGAGTGTGTTAAAAATATATACTGGACGGAAACAATAAAATCTTTGTGATTTTAGAATAAAAAGTACACATGTAGGTATTTAAGTTGACGACCTCATTTATAACAATATAGATAAGTTATTAAAAGAAAAAAATAAGTAATATGTGGCAATTTATATATTTTTTTGTAGTATATTTAGTTAATTTTGAAATATTTCTCTACATAATTTTTTTACTCATACTTTTTTTAATAAAAATTACAAGAGCAGCTGTTATGAAAACAGAATGCAAAATGTCGAAAAAAAAAATTTAATAGATCATATATTTTCCCTTTTTTTATAACCATATGTTTGCGGGTTGCTGAGTTCCTTTCGGAATTTCGTTGAAATTCTTCTGAAATTCAGAATTTCAGTAATTCAACGAAATGCCAAATTACTCAGTCCAAACTTCGAACAACCTTGATACAGAGTACGCAAACTTAGATTTTCGAACTAATTAAAAATGATGAGGCTCAATACATTATTGAGTTAATTATTTAATTGCTTTAATTGAATTTATAATGATATTATGGTTTGTATTTATATTGAAATCTTTAATATCTTTTTATGGATTGAATCAAATTTTTATCTACTTAGTTCTATATATAAATATATTTCGAATTAATGTTCAGCAACTTTTTCCGTTATTGTGGATGTATGTAGGTGAATGTATTAAAAATTTGTACTACACCGATATTGTGGTTTTAAGCTGACGACCTCATTTTAACAATATAAAGAAATTATTTTTAAAAAAACCAGTAATATGAGTCAATTTATATATATTTTTTTTTTGTAGTATATTTAGTTAGTTCTTTTTCAGAAAACATTATTAATTTTCGTTTATACATAAATTTTATATTTTTTTAGTTTCCCACACCACAATCTCTAACAGATACTGTTCGTCCACCACTACAGAATTCATTATATGAACTCCAAGATGTAAATCCCTGCCTTCCTTGTATTTGACGAGCACATGTTATGGCTGCTCCAATATCATTGGTTATTAGTTGATTACAGCTGATACCACAGAAATTACTGGTTGGACGGTTATCACCTGGATTACACCACCACCTGTCGCTGATTTGAAATATTCCCCAACTCCAGGAGCCATCTGTGTTTACACGATTAATTCTTTCCGTATTGAAATTGCTTTCGAATTGTGCTATACAAATAAAACTGGGTATATCATTAACTGGTACACCCCTACGTTGTAATTCACGAGCTAGATCACATCTAGCGACAAATATAGCATTGGTTGCATGATTGTAGTAAAATATGAAAATTGTTATGAATATTAGAAACTTCATATTGAAAATAAACTTTAACTTTAATCTTTTTTTTTTTTATTAAATTGAATAAAATAATTTTTAACTACTTCTATTTATATCTCGAATTAATTTTGAGTATTCAGTAGTTTCGTCTGGTTGCAGCATATGTACACATATGGTCAAAATAATAAGTACAAGCTTACATATTAGAACTTTTCAATAACTAGTAAACAAGCATTTAAGTTAAAAGAAAAAAAAACTTTTATATTTCACTTTTTACAACGTACTCAATAATATAAATGAATAAGCTGTTGATCCACCAACTTTATGCAACAGTTACCCGCCCGTCAAAATAAAAAAACGCAAGTAAATAACTTTAAAAAATTATATTTCAACATAAGAAATTTAGTATCCATTAATTTAAATTCAATGCTAACAATATTTCGGTAACTTACTTTGGTTTCCAATTAGAATAAAATTTGAAATTAAATTATTTTTACGGTATTCAAAAATGGCGCTTGTACATCAGTAAAACGAAAATGAATAATAAAAAAAATATGAAATAGTGAAATTTAGCGCAATGATGCGTTTTTTTGTACTACTCAGAGGTGTATATTATTGTATTATTTTCGGTGGCGATGTTGCAGCATATAAGCAATAAAAACAGAAACAACCTTCAGTTTCTTTAAATAAAAAGAAAATCAATGAAAATGAATGGACAAAATAATAAGTACATCCAGTATATGTGATTAAAAAAAAGTTTCAATTTAAATTTTGAAATCTAATGTTGTTAGTTTTTTCTTTGTTTGATCAGTAACCGGTATGTCCACCGTATTTTTTTTTTTTATTTTTTTTTTTTGTGTAACTTTTTCCACTTTTTTTTGGCATTCTGGAGGCAAGTTTACGATAAGTGTCTACTGGCATTTCATACCTTTATTTTTAAAATGGTATTTTGAAATTTGTTTGTAAGTTATTTTGAAATGTTTCCTTCCCTTTTCTTTTCTTCAACTTTCCCCATAAATTCTCGAACGGGTTCAAGTACGGTAATTGACTTGGCCCGCTAAAGATGGCATGTTGTTTAGGATCGTTTTCCTGCTGGAATGTCTATTTAAGCGGCATGCTTTCTTCAGCATAAGACAACATCGTGTTTTCCAAGATTCCTTTGTAGTGAAATCGCGTCATGGTATTGGTAATTCGATGTATTGGACCAACACCATACCATAGTAAACATCCCCAGACCATAATGTTGCGCCGCTACCATGCGTGACGGTCTTTTTTGTGAATCGTACATTGGAAATCTTTGCCTTTGGGGCGTCACACATTTCGGTCAAACAAATTTATTTTTGTTTCGTCGCTCAATAAAATATTGTGTCATTTTCTAACACCGTGTGATCCGGACCAAGTTGAATGATTTCTCAAATTTTTTTTTGCTGAAGCAAAGGAACTCTTTGGCTATTCATCCTGGTTATTTAACTTATTGAAGTCTTCGGAGAATTATTCGGGAAGATATTTTTTTTTAGCCAGCGTACGGTGATCTGCCATTGTTGATATTTTTTTTTTTTTGATTTACTTCAACCATTAGAGCATACTGCACAAAAAACAGCGACCAATACATAGATTTCGCAATGGATCGAAGACTTTAGCCGTCGTTCATTAGTCTTAAAACCATTTTCCTCTCCTCGGAAGTACAATGTTTATTTCGATCTATCTATGAAATTATTTTCTTTTCATACAAATAAAATAACAAACCTTTACGAAAAAAAACTGATGATCTTGATGGAAAAATGTTCAACGACCAATTAACAACAAAACACGATTATAAAAATTTGGGGAAATCCCAGTTTCTTTTTTACTTCCAAAGGCATTGCTATATCTAAATTCATTAAGTAAAAAGTAAGTACAGGAATTATGAAAGAATGTCAAAGCTGTATACTTATTATTTTGACCATATGTGTATACGCGTTCTAAACAATTATTCCATATAACAATAGAACCTTTGTAATTTCAGAATAAAATTTACATTTAAATTAATTCATGCTATTTTTAAAAAGTAATTTCAGTATAACCAGACACTTGTCTGTTCCTTTGTCTGGAACACAAGTCTACGTTTGCTCATTTGCTGACAGTAAAAATTGCAAAACAGGTTCAACAAATTCTGGAACAGATTTTCGAAATTGTCACCCGAATTGTTTTGAAGAAAAGCAACATATCTGGGAAAAAAGTAAGTGTCTGTCTTAAAAATACTATTTAAAAACTAAGGTCGATATATGTTATCAAAGAGGTGTCATCCTCTTCAACAAAAATATGGCTTACATTTTAAATACAAATTTTAATATTTTGCTAATTTTAAAAATGTATAATTAATTATTAATTTTCTATGGTAAAATATTTCATAACAATAATTAAAATATTTCTACCATAGACTTTCGTTTAATCGTAATTCCATTAACCGATTACATTTTTACCTTTATCAGCTGTGACTAACTCTATTATTCGTGTTGGAAAAAATTCAATTGTTTTATATGTCTTATTCGGGTCATTCCCTTATTCGCATTTCCATAATAATGTGTTGTTACTTTTTTTTTATGTGCTACGCCAAATTTTATCAGCACATAGGTTTTTTTCCACATACTCGTAATGACATCGTCATGAACAAAAATAGATGTTATATATTTTTTACCAAGAAAGAATCAAGTTTATAAGCACTATTGGCAAATTATAAAAATAAAACAATGCATTTACTTAAACATATAAATACAATGACTCACAAGAGCGATTGAACGTTTTCTTTGAACAACTTAATAAATAAAAGTATTTTTAAATATTTTTATATTTGCGTATTATTGTTTATAATACCATGAGTGGGTATAATAGAAGTAACATTAAATCAAAACATACATTCGATCAGTTTTATGACTTTGCAAAAACTCAATTAAATTTGCCATGGCATGATATGAGTCAAGGTTTATCAGTACATATATATACCAGGTGAAGTTACCAAGCGACTCTTTCTTCTTCTTTTTTCGTGGTCAATACCATAGGTTGTCAAAATCATTGTTTACTTTTCATTGTTTGTTTACGTTTTTTCTTCATTTTGACATTCACCGCAACATAAAAAATGTGTAATTATTGCTTTGTTGTACGACTGATTTGACATTTAATGGTATCAGACGCAACAACAAAGATGTGTTGTTTTTGCCAAGGTGAAATTGTTGTAATATTGCTTTCACCTTATACATGATTTCATGAGTTAAACTTTTGGATGCATCTGTATCGATTTTAATCCCTGTTACAGAGCATAAATTCCAATCCAAGTTCCTTGGAGCAATTGAAACGATTGATTTTGCTGTCCTTTGGTGGGCTTCCATTCAAACTAAACTATAATAATCATTATAAGCAATATCGAAAAAATCCAAATTTAATAATTATTTTGGGATTATAATTTTTTTTCGGTCAACGATAATAATTATCTGGAATAAAAATTATTAATTGATTTTTATGTTTTTGCTCTACCGAAAAAATTCAATTTATGATTTGTGTTCTTTTTTTCTTGAGCATAAAAACTTTTTTTTTTAATTTAATATTTTTACTCAAGGATAAATAAAGTTCTGATTGTGGATTCTGGTAGACCTCTGAAAAATGTTTTATGTCATGTACATAGGACGAATTTTTCCGAGAAAGTTTCCAATGAATCAATTGTTGTTTATTAACAGTGCGGGTCAAAATTGTGTAAATGCTTTACTCATTTTGTGAAATCAAAGGTATATTTTAGTATGTAATCAATTTGGGAAAAGTCTTTTATGTTTTCAAATCTTCACTAACTAAATTTTTAGTAAAAAAAAATTAAATATAACGAGTATATTTTGACAAAAAGCAACTCTGCAACGAGCTGAATGTAACCACCTCGACCGAGCACGGGAGAAAATGTTTTGTGTTCGCCGAACACCGAGCACCAATATAACCCGGCACTAAGGCCCCAGTAACTGGGGCTAGTTTTTTAATATAGTAAAATAGTAAAATTTGAGACGGATCGGTAGAGTAGTTTTTGTTTTTTGTCTCCCACCATGCAGAAAAATATAGTTTAAGACAAATATTTTTGTATGCATTTTTCTACCCAATAGGTTTGGATGGATTGGAGGAGAAATATTAAGAAGAAAATAGCGCGCAACAGCTCCAAGGCTAGAGCGCCTGGAGACGCCTTCTTCAGTAAATTCGTTTTGTCTTCCACAGAAGAGTCAATTGCCCAAATATGTGGAACTTACACGGTAATTGAAGGTGTAACAGGCACTGCACTGCACTGCACTTTTGAAAATGTAGACAGCACAAGCTCCGATGAGGAAATGCCATCCACCTCGATAGCTGATGTGGTCACCACTGCTTCTTTTGCTGTCCCTAGTACGGACGCCTCTTCCACTGCCGGCACTTCCACGACCGCCAACGCTGCCGCTGTTAATGTTTATCTTTTAATTTTTACGCTAGCATATTGGTTGCAAACATTACGAGTTAAAAAAAAAATAGTGAATATGAATTCACTCGGTTTCTAGAACACCAAAAACAACAAGAAACTACTACATCCACTGAAATTCAGAAATGTTTTTTATTTTCTTTTCGTATTAAAATTTCTTATTGAAGATATATGCAAGTTACTTTTTGAACCATACCACTGAATGTGTGTTTTAGCGTTTTCGATGCCTTTGCGTCAACATACTTTTTTTTTTTTCATTTAACGTCTCCGTCGAGCACAATTTTGAGCCCCTGCCTCGTCTCTAGCCGTGGCAGCTGACTCAAAAGGATCACATGCCGCCAAAAATGTGTATGCAATTTTTTAACCAAGTCACGCTTCTCCTTGCTGCAGTGCTTTGCTGGACCCACCCTATTGCGGAATTACTGTTGAATTAGTATTGCCACCCAGGCATATGGCAAACAATTTTTATAGAGGAAGAATTTCCATTCCCATAATAAAAATTAATAAAATCTATGGTACCGGATGTTCTTTTTTTATTGTCTGTCAGTGTATATTAATCTCTCCCAGAAATCATTCAACCTCACATCATTGCATTACGCTGTCATATTTTTCCGCTAAATCTAACCTTAACTTTCGGTGACAATGGGTCAGCTCCGGTTTTTTAATCTTTGACTGGCTCCTCAAACCTTAAAATTATTGAGTGACGTAAATATTCGACCAATTCTGGTGGAAAAACACGGACTTGGCAGCACTGGTTTTTGTCGCTTCATTTTGACATTTCTCTTTTTAATATTTTTGCTTCTTTGCTTTATTCTTATTCTGATTTTGCAAAGAGTGAACGTTACTAGAAAAGAATTTAAATTTATATGAAAAATTAAAACAAAAGACTAAATTAAATTAAAATTTCTATTACAAATTATAAAAGGAAAACAAAAGAAAAAATTTAAATTTCTATTGCAAATTATAAAAGGAAAACATAAGACTTGACAAATATTGTAGTAATATTTTTTGGCGTAATGATCTTGTTTGAGCGGAAACAGAATAAAAAATAAGCGGTCTTACATTATTCCTACGTCATTTCCTTTTTTTCAGTTCAAAATGTAACTATTTTACAGATCTCATACGTAAGTATATTTAACTTTATTTATTTTTCAATCTTCATTTCATGTATTTTTTTCTATAACTTTATACACCACAATCTGAAACAGATCCTGCTCGCCCACCACTGCAATTATTATTATATGCCACCCAAGCAGTAAATCCTTGTGTACCTTGTATTTGGCGAGCACAATTCACAGCTGTCCCAATGTCATCAGCGGTTAATTGATTACAGCCAATATTACAACCATTACTGGTTGGACGGCCATCTCCTGGATTACACCACCATCTGTCGTTAATTTGAAATATTCCCCAGTCCCAAGAACCATCCGAATTCACACGATTGATTGCTTCTGTATTGTAATTGCTTTCATGTAGAGCTATGCAAACATAGATGGCATTATCACCACTGCCTACACCTCTGCCTGCTAGTTCACGTGCTAGACCACATCTGTCGAATATTCTAGCATCGATTCCATGATTGTACAGAACAAAAATTGCTACCAGTAGTAAGAACTTCATATTGATATCTGTATATAAAGTTGAATGAAATTATTTAGTTTTTCTTCCTTTTATATCTTGAATTGTTTTGAGTTCACAGCAGATTTCGGCTGCAAATGCATGCTCCCAAAAATTCTTTAATATCGTTATTGATAATATTACAATAGAATTTTTTTTGTAATAATAAGGTAAATTTATTTATAATAATATAATTAAACTTTTACAAATGATGATAAGTTTTATTGTGTGACAATTTTATATTGTACTAATATTTTATATGTATTTTAGGAGGTATTAAAATTGGATTACGCAGTACAACAAACAAAAAAATAACAAGGTTTTGATGATGGATTTTTGTAGAGCTCTAGAAAATGTTTCGTAGTATGTAAAAACTCTTCAACAATTAGTTTAAAAATATAGTTTCCGGTACTTGTGGAATAAACATTTTTATTTTCTTATATAACTTTTAAAAACCACAATTATTTACCGACCCAGCTCTACGATTTTTGCAGTGTCTGTTAAATGCAGTCCAAGCGGAAAGTACTTGGCTGCTTTGTATTTGACGAGCACAACGGACAGCTGCAGTAATATCATCGCTCAGCAATTGATTACAGTTAATGCTACAGCCATTACAGCTTGGACGGCCATCACCCGGATTACACCAAAAGCGATCCTTGATCTAAAAATATACCCCAATCCCAGGAGCCATCTGTGTTGGCACGATTTATTGCCTATGCATTGAAATTGCTCTGACTGCTTGCTATATAAACCCAATTGGCAATATCTCCTCTTAGAACACCCAATCGTGCAAATTGGCGTGCAAAATTACATCTATCGAAAACTTCAGCATCGATACAGTGATTGTATAAGACAAAAATTGCTACCAATAGTAAAAACTTCATATTGATAATAATGAAATGATATCTGTTTATGAATTGAGTGAAATTACTTAGTTCTTCTTTTAATATAACTTGGATTATTTTGAGTTCTGATTGTTTGTGCTGCAACCAGCAAATTACTTCCAAGAATTCTGGAATATCGTTATTGAAAAATTCCAGTAAAAGAATTCATTACATTCAAGGTCGGTTTATTAACCTTTGCTAATGATAAGTACCATAATACTGGCAATTTTATATTTTATTTATATTTAATATGCAATTTACAGTGACTCACACAAGGTATCAAATAAAGGGATATTTTTGGGGCACGAAAAGTAAACAGCACA
Organism: Toxonevra muliebris; assembly: GCA_963691655.1. Taxonomy (NCBI): domain Eukaryota; kingdom Metazoa; phylum Arthropoda; class Insecta; order Diptera; family Pallopteridae; genus Toxonevra; species Toxonevra muliebris. The sequence continues at coordinate 76,100,842 of OY829328.1, forward strand.
GAAAAACTTCAACTCATCTGGGCAAATATAAGGGGAAAACAATTTTTGAAATCAGATAATATCGTCAGATTCCAAAATGGTCTCGAAAGTTCCGAAATTTTGACGATAAATTCCGATTTTTTATAATTTTTCAGTTAAAGTTATTTTCAAATTTCAAAGTTATTTTCAAATGCAAACAGGATTTTTTAAATCGGACAATGTTTATTGATCCCAGAAGATGCCCAAAATTTAAAAGTTTCGACTATAATTTTTGCTTTTGATATAAGCTTTGGACCTCTTTCGGCAATAGATACCTTCTTTTTTTCTACCAATCTACCAAATAGGTTAATTAAAAATAGAAAGCTACAGCTACTAAAATAAATTAAACCAATTATATTTTACAAAAATTTTTTTTAATCTTTCAAATAAATATTGAAATTATCAGTTTTTATACACCACAATCCGCTACCGACCCAGATCTAGTACCACTACAGTCTCTATTAAATGACCTCCAAGCTCCGAATCCTTGACTTCTTTGTAAAGATAGAGCACAATGTACGGCTACAGTAATATCATCGGTGATCACTTCATTACAGCTGATGTCACATCCGTTATTGCTTTGACGACCATCACCGGGATCACACCACAAGCGATCATTAAGTTGAAACAGGCCCCAGTTCCAGGAACCATCTGGATTAGTACGATTCATTTCTAGCGTATTGAAATCACTTTCAAATTCTACAATGCAAACCCAAATTGTAATATCTGCTCTCGGTACACCCAATCGTGCTAATTCTTGTGCTAGAGTGCATCTAGTAAAAACTCTTGCATCAATTTCATGATTGTAAAGAACGAAAACTATTGCTACAGCAAATATAAAAAGTTTCATTTTAAAAAAATGAAAAGAAATTTTTAAAAAAAATTTAATTAAATTAATTTCTTGTTAATTAGAAACTTCCTTTATATACCCATAGACCTATTAAAATTTTCAGTTTTACTTTTGAATAAACAAAAGATTCTTTGTAAATTTAGTATAAAAAAATTGGGTCTTATGCTAACATAATAATATCTTTATACTATAATTAAATAAATTTATACTATATGAATATGCCCCAAATAATATCATTACAATATGTATGATTATGTAATAATTATATATTTGCAAAAGATATGAAATTATGTGCATAGCTTAACCCTAGAATGGATGCCATGGTTTCCATATTAAATGTTTCATTAACAAAACTAGAAATATTCCATTCTCAAAATTCCTTGTATTTTCTATATATTTTTTATTTATTCAAATTAATGTTGATGATAATAACGTAATTGTTTGTAAATGCAACTCTGTGCATATTGTAAAATTAACTTTAAGTCTGGCAACCCGATAAGTGGTCTTGTAGAACGGGGTAATCTGGCAAGGCATAGTTTTGGGGAAATTTAAGACGGTCGCTTGTGCAATTGAAAAAATTAATTATTTATTATTAAATTAAATAAAGACATAATGAAAAATAAAAATTTTTCTGGTAATAGAGTTTCTTAGTTTTTATACACCACAATCCCCAACCGATCCAGCTCTACCACCGCTACAATTATTATTAAATGCCGACCAAGGTCCAAAACCTTGACTGACTTGTAAAGTTCGAGCACAACGTATTGATGCTGAAATGTCATCGGCTATTAATTGATTACAGCTGACACCGCAACCGTTACTGCTTTGACGGCCATCACCGGGATTACACCACCAACGATCACTAAGTTGAAACAGACCCCAGGTCCAGGAACCATCCGGATTATTACGATTGATTGCTTGTGTATTGAATGTACTTTCGAATTGTGCAATGCAAACCCAAGTTGCGATATCACCTCGCGGTATACCCAATCGTGCTAATTCTTGTGCCAGACTACATCTAGTAAAAACTCTAGCATCAATTCCATGATTGCAAATAATGAAAATTATTGCTACGGCGAATATAAGAAACTTCATTTTGAGAAAGATAAAACTTAAAAAAATGTAATTGAATTAATTTTCAGTTATTTAAAAACTTCCTTTATATACCCGGATTCTATAGGATTAAATTTCTCAGTTATAATTTTGAATATACAAAAGTTTGTATGAAAAATAGGGTCTTATATTCATATAATAATATAATTAAATACTTATTTACTATATGAGTAGGTATGCCCCAAATATTATCATTACAATATGTATGATTATGAAATATTTACAAAAGATATGAAATTGCACAGCTTAACCCTAGAATGGACGCCATGTCTTTAAATGCAGTATTATCTCCAAGTCGAAATAAGGTATTGACTTGGGAATTTAGGAATGTTATCGCTTTGTATTATTGCATTTCTATGTTCTCTAAATTTTTTTTTTTCAAAATTTTTATTCATTAAAGAAAATATTTCATAATGTCCTTTGATGATTGCCCACAAGTTTTCAGTAAAACTTAAATCTAGGCCAATCAATTACGGAGATGTGCAACTCCTTAGACTACATCTTAACGGACCTAGACTTATGGCTCATAGTGTTGCTTGCTAAAAAATGGCTTTCCGATATAACGATAAAGGGAGCTCAGCAAGGTATGTAACAAGGTTATTTGACAACATTTGCTGTTAAGCTAAATGTCTAGTTTGTCATTTATACAGAAAGGGGCCCAACAACACTAGAGCTAAAACATTCCCATATCATTACGCTGCCCCCACCGAAATTTACAGTTTTTGTTCTACACTTGTTATTGTATATCAGTTTTTTGTTTGGAGGTCTTCACACAAAACATCTGCAATTAGTGACTCACAGGTTGAACTTTGATTCATTGGTTCAAAGGACATTTCCTAAACAGGTATTAAAATACCTTTATGACACTTAACGAACTCTAGACGTTTCATTCTATTGACAGCCAAAACCAAAGGTTTCTTAGCATTATAAATCATCCCCGAAAATTATTTTCCAAAAGGCTTTGTTTACAGTTCTGGCAGATATGTTTACTCCATGTTATTGATGTATATGAGGTCTTATCTCAGGGGAAGTGGCAAAAGGATTTTTCAAGGTTTGCCAAACTATTAAAGAATCTTCCCCCTTTTTGAAGTTTTTCGGCTTCTGGATCGTTTTTTATCGGCAAAAGATTAATTTTCCTTATAATATTTCAACATGCTTCGGACTTTTTCTGAGAGCAGTTAAAATTTCGGGCAATCTTGCTGATATTCGGATTATGTCTTTTTGTCTCATTAGAATTTTTTTACGATTCATTTCGGTTTTAAAATTTGCTTTCGTAAAATAGTTTAATGGGTTAAATAAGCGACTTTACAGGCGACGATGTTATTATAATCGTTGTTGTTTTTGTTGTTTGGCACTGTAAATATTTTTGATGGTTTTCTCTGCTCTATATTAAGGTTCGTGCAGGTAAACGAACTTTTAGCTACACGTGGTAACTACAGCTGTAGTTATTGCAAACCAAACAATAAGTATTTAAAATAGACGTGTAGTTCATGTTGGTATTTTTCGTGTACACGTGTATACCTAAACACGTTCAAAAACCAAAACTCTTATATGTTTACAGAAATTTACAAAAATTTTTAATTTTATTATTTTTTATTCACATATAAGTACATTTTTCCTTCCCCATATAATTTTTATACACCACAATCCGCAACCGATCCCGCTCTACCATTACTACAGTCTCTGTTGAATGCAACCCATGCGGTAAATCCTTGTCTACCTTGTATTAGACGAGCACAACGGATGGCTACAGTAATATCATCGGTCAGCAATTGATTACAGCTAATGCCACAGCCGTTACTGCTTGGACGCCCACCACCTGGATTACACCAAAAGCGATCGTTGATCTGAAATAAACCCCAATCCCAGGAGCCATCTGTGTTGATACGATTGACTGCCTGCGTATTGAAATTGCTCTCACCACGCGCTGTGCAAACCCAGTTGGCTATATCTCCCCTTGGTACACCCAGTCTTCGTAATTCACGTGCCAGACCGCATCTATCGAAAATTCTGGCATCGATTGCATGATTGTAAAGGATGAAAACGGCTACGAATAGAAGAAATTTCATTTTGGTAAGAAGTAACTTTAACCTAGAGTGAAATTTAATTATATTTTACTGAACGGGTTCTTCTACTTATATATACCAGAAATCATGAATTCATTTCCATAAAGTCATAAATAGTTGTAGCACATGCATTTTCTTTTTTTAAATTGTGTATTCAATATTGAAAAAATCGCAACAAACGAATTTTTGTGATTATTGACATATTAATAAAAATACCGTGCGACAGAACTTATCACACATGGAGTACTCTTTGTATATGAAAGTAGAGCTAAAATGTAGCATAGTTAATTATAACTGATTCTAGAGTAAATTGCCAGAAACTTAAAAGTTTGTAAAAAAATATATTTAAAAAAAAATCATTAAAAAGGAAAACAGGTACTTGGATAAAACGTTTCAGATTTTATATCTTAAATGAATCGGAAGTTATTACGATCTAAATAATTTAACACAGATATACCCAATGACCTGTATGTAGTACTCTCTAGAATATTTTGTATTTTGGTTGAATATATTCTCATTTAATTAAGATCAAGTATTTTTGAAGTGTCATGACATATCTGAATTTTCAATGTACGAAATATATATCAGATTTTTTATATTTTACCAATTCCCAAATTTTTCTGCTGTTTTCTTCGCCTTCGCTGGATTACTTTTAGCGTTTATTTGAGCGAAAGCTGAAAAAAATAATTTTTTAAGATATTGAAGAATTCAGCTTATTTATTGTCTTACAAATCACAGTCCATTTATTCTTCTTTGGATATATTCCAGATAATATTTTTTTGAGAATCTAATTCATTTGATACACATAATAATATCTGTAAAGACTAAATGGCTTTTCGTTCGCCCTTTCGATGTTATTGAATTAAAATTAGTTATTTTACATTGCTTTGTACAATTCTCTGTTTTTCTATAATATTTTCTTGTACCTTCACCTTCGTTGCTTCTAGCGTACTGGTGAAATTCTTCATGTTGAAAATGTCATAGGGAAAGTTAGTTGTTATTATTTAAAGTTGGTTGTGGCTATTTACAGTGGGCTCTAACAATATCCTTCAATGAAAAATGATTACTTTAATTTTCTTACGTTCAAATGTTTTTATTATTCTTTTCCCATATATTTTTTAAACACAGTCCGCCACCGATCCCGCTCTACCATTACTACAGCCTCTATTGAATGCAGCAAAAGCGGTAAATCCTTGGCTACGTCTTATATGACGAGCACAACGGACTGCCACTCTAATATCATCGGCTAGCAATTGAATACAGGAAATGTTACAGCCATTACTGCTTGAACGCCCACTACCAGGATTACACCACAAGAGTTCGTTGATCTGAAATAAACCCCAATCCCAGGAGCCATCTTCGTTTATACGATTTATGTTCTGCGTATGGAAATTGCTTGCAACGCGTGCAATGCAAACCCAGTTGGCTATATCTGCCCTTGGTACACGCAGTCTTCGTAATTCACGAGCCAGACTGCATCTATCGAAAACTGTAGCATCGATTGCATTACTGTAAAGGATGAAAATGGTGACGAATAGTAGAAATTTCATATTAAGAAGTAGTAAATAACTTTAAACTTAAGTGAATTTAATTATGTTGTACTGAACGGGTTCTTCTACTTATATATACCAGGAATAATGAATTCATTTCCATTAAGGCATTCAAACTATTGCAGCACATTAATTTTTTTTTTATTTAAAAAATTATATCTTTTCAATATTGATAATAATCGTAACAAAAGAATTTTTGTGTGATTATTGTTATATTATAAATACCACCGTGCGACAGCACTTATCACACATGCAGTAGATTCTGTGTATGTAAGAGTCGAGGTAAAATTTATTTGTAATTGATTCTAGATTAAATTGACAGAAGTTTCAAAGGTTGTGAAAAAATAAATAAATGAAAAAAAATCATTAAAAAATAAAACATCGTAATTCACAGGTACTTGAAATAAATAAAAAATAATCATTTAATAATCATTTGTACTACAAATAGAACATTGGGATTCAGATTTCTTGTATTTCACCAGTTCTGAAATTTTCCAATTTTCCTGCTAATTTCTTTACCTTCGCTGAATTAATTTTAAAGTTTATTTGAGCAAAAGCTGAAAAAATAATTATTTATACGAAAAATACGCATATTGAAGGTTTCGTCTCTGTTTTTCTTCAAACGTTTCGAATATGTGAGATAAAAATTTTCGTGTGTCTTATAAATTACAGTCCATATTTTTTACTTCGGAAATATTCTAGATTATTTTTTTTTTAGGAATCTATGAACTTTAATTTGATACACACAATTTCGTAAAGACTAAATGGCGTTTCGTTCTCGCTTTTGACGTAACAAAAACAAACGCAAGATATTATTATTCTTATTATTAAATTGAAATTTTTCGATGTTTGAAGTTTAAATTAAAATTAGTTATTTTACATTGCTTTGTAAAATTCTGTTTTTCTATAACATTTTCTTGTACCTTCACCTTCGTTGCTTCTAGCGTACTGGTGAAATTCTTTATGTTGAAAATGTCATAGGGAAAGTTAGTTGCTGTTATTTAAAGTTGGTTGTGGCTATTTACAGTGGGCTTTAACCATATCATTCAATGAAAAATTATTAACTTTAATTTTCTTGCGTTCAATTGTTTTTTTTATTTATGTATATACACATTAAAATTTTATTTCTTTTCCCATATAATTTTTAAACACCACAATCGGCCACCGATCCCGCCCTACCATTACTACAGTCTCTGTTGAATGCAACCCAAGCGGTAAATCCTTGACTACCTTGTATTTGACGAGCACAACGGACGGCGACAGTAATATCATCGGTCAGCAATTGATTACAGCCAATGTTACAGCCATTACTGCTTGGACGCCCATCACCTGGATTACACCAAAAGCGATCGTTGATCTGAAAGAGACCCCAATCCCAGGAACCATCTGTATTGACTCGATTGACTGCTTGCGTGTTGAAAGTGCTCTCACCGCGTGCTGTACAAACCCAATTGGCAATATCTCCTCTTGGCACACCCAATCGTACTAATTCACGTGCCAGACCGCATCTATCGAAAACTCTGGCATCGATTGCATGATTGTAAAGGATGAAAACGGCTACGAAGAGTAGAAATTTCATTTTGAGATGTAGTAGTAGTTTGAGATTTAAGTGAATTTAATTATGTTGTACTGAACTGTTTCATCTACTTATATATGCCTAGATTTACCATTTAATTCTTATGAAGCACATGCATTTCCTTTTACGAATTTTTCATTTTCAGTATTGATAATAACCGGAACAAAGGAGTTTTTGTGATTGCAAAATAATAATAAAAGAATAATATTCATCCCTATGACCACAATAATAGATTGCTTTACAATAAGTTTTCTTACAAAAGATATAAATATCACGAAAACTGAAAACCCCAAAATAAATTCTCAATTTTTGTTTTATACTAAAACCTAGGGTTACCAGCTGTACTTGTTTTGAAGAGAATATGATCTCTTTTCTGCCTATCCGTTTTATTTTTTTTAATTTTGATCTAAAAGGACTCTGATTTGAGCATACTTTCAATTCTATTTTAAACAAATTTTAAAAATATAAGAGTAAATTGTTAATCTTTGGGCATATTTTAATAGTAAAAAAAGTTTTTCAGTGTAAGTATTTATTTCGAAGATGTTGCTGCAGGCTTATACAGGAGAAAAAACATTTTACTTCTGGAAATAAAACTTAAACTAAAGTTTCGCAAATGAAAAAAATTTATTTTTTTTCGAGGATTCTTTTATTTTGTACTCTTTTTCTGGCCACAAACTATTGCAAGCCGTGGCCAATATTTAAAATGGAACCCAGTTTAGAGAGCACAAAGTCCATGATTTTCATGTACTTTGAGGTGTGTCGAGGGACACACTCTGGCCAGAACGGAACATTGTAATACCGCATGGTTGGATCTACAGTTTAACGCCGGTTTCGAATGGGGGTTGTGGCAATTTGTTATCACTTGATGGTTTTGCCATTACCTACCAAGATTTGTACTTATACACTTTCTTATAATTCTCATGCACTTCATATTGATAGTGAATATAAGCAGATTATAAGAATTTACTACCAGACCAAGACGGGAATCGAACTCGCAACATCCCGTGTGAAAGTTTAGTGACTACCCACTAGGCTATCGAAGTCGTCATTTTGAGGTTATATTTTTAGGAATAACTTTGTAGCTTGAAAAATATATTGATATTTGTGTTCTTCACACTGTAGATGACCCTTCACATTGCGGTAGTAAGCTGGCGGAAAAAAAAAATTGAGCAGATGAATTAAAAAAATTTAAGAAGATTACGATTTGCCCTTGCAAAGTTGCCGGTAATACGAAATTGAATCTGATTCCACCATTCAGGCGCGGGTGTTTAATTACTCCTGATATCTGGAAAATATTATTTTAAAAGGATAAAAAAGTTGCTTTACTTTTTCACGATATTGTTATGATGTGTGGCGTAATCCTTATCTTAAAATGTTATTAACTAAAGCTTCGCAGAATAATATAATAGAAGAAAATTTATATAATTACTTAAGTATTTATTTATTTAAAAAATCGTATGTACATAAAATCATATAATCTTTGCCAAACACCCCCGAAAAATAGCAACATTTATTACCTTATTTTCTTTTATTTTATTCTTTCCTGCCATTACTTTTCTTAGTACTTTTCGGTCGCATTAATACAGACTTTTATTAAGTATTCGGATGAAAGTTTCGCAAAGCTAAACTAAAATGCAAAAAAAAAAAAAATATTACACATCCTTTATGTTCGATTTTAAAAATAGCGGAAAATAACTAATGCCATCTGTATGTCAGATTTCGCATTTGAGATACAGATGGCATACACTCCCATATAAAGTATATGTTTTTTTCCTGCTGTTATTTCTCAATCATATTTGCAGTTAGATATTATTTATAATTTTATTAGAACAGAAAAACATGGGTAAATAATACTTCCATACAAAATTTTAGTACCGTACTTAAAATTGTTCCTGGGATATTCCACAATGAATATACAGATAATATGGGAGGTGCCACATCCCCTTTTCCAATCCCACCCACATTTTTCTTGTAGTATGTCATTGTCAATCGACGTCCTTTTGCGAAATTTCAGTGTATATACTTATTTAATAAGTTCAAGCGTTTTTTTTAAATAAATAAAAAGGTTTCAAAAAGATAAATGTGTTTTTTTTTACAAAAGAGCAATAAATTTTGTATTCTAGGATTAAATGTTCTTAGTTCATATAGAGCGCCTACTTATTGCTAACCAAACACCGTTGAAATTAAATGAATTGGTCAATAAGCTTTATTATTATTTATTAATTTAAATATTAGCTAACCCTTTCAGGGCCCACTAACTTATTTGCTCGGGTGAAATCCAACAAGATTTAAGTGCTTTCGCTCTCTGTTTAAATAAAAACAGACTGATGTCGCCATAATGAATATTGCAAATCTAATGACTTCATTTTTTTACAATTTTTCATTTGGAATTGAAAGGGCTAAACCAGGCTCCCACTTTAAAGGGCTATGAACGTATAATTTATCTATGTACTTCTACATTTAATTTACAAACAAATGTATCAATAAATATTATATAAATTTTCAATTTTTATTTTCTTCCATACCTAATCATAATTGAACATTTTTTTTTATAATTCTTTGAATTTATAATTTTTGCTTTTAGTATAATTTTTAAATTCCACAATTCGCTATGGCTCCCGCTGCACCTCTACTACAGAAATTGGTATATGAATCCCATGCCGTAAATCCTTGTTGTCTTTGTATAGTCCGAGCACAACGAATAGTTGCTGTTATATCATCGTTCAGGAATCGATTGCAATGGATATTGCAAATATTATTACTAACACGACGTCCTGAATTACACCATAATTGATCGTTGATTTGAAATAGACCAAAATCGGTGACACCTGCGCCAGAACGATTGACTGCATGTGTATTGAAATTGCTCTCACGTTGAGCAATACAAACAAACGTGGCTATTTGATTGCGTGGCACACCCAAACGTGCTAGCTCACGTGCCAAACTACATGAATTGAAGATTCGGGCATCGGTTCCATGATTGTAAAAGATAGCGACAAGAACGATTACGAGTAGCAGAAATTTCATTTTGAGTGGCAAATTGTACAGTGATTAAAATATGATATAAATTCAGGTAAAATAAGTAATTCTGTTTTATTTATAGCTGGAGTCTTTAATTTTTTTTATTATTTTTTTTTTAGTATTTAATAATATTGTCGATAATTCCTACAATATTGTGCCATATTTTTTCCATTCATTAATGGGTTTCATTATTATTATACTCGATTATACATAATAAGAGAATATTTTAAATCAAAAGTACAATACTTAAATTTCATTTCATTTATTATTGTTTTTCTAAAAAAAATATAAGTGAATTGAATAATTTAATTAAATATAGTATATATATGTATATACTCATATAAATAATCGCATTAAGAGAGGTCATTAATCTATACACTCAAATACACAAAAATCGCTATCCTTAAATTTTATAAAGCTCGATTGTAAAAAAATTACACATTACAACAACAAAGCTAATCAAAATTATATTTCTTAGTTTACATTCTGTCAAATAAGTACCCGGAAATTTGAAATAAAACACAAACAACTTATCAATCATCTAAATTTATTATATACCCTTCAAAATAGGCCCCTTCTGAGGCAATACACTTCTTCCAACGAACAATCCAATCATCGAAACACTTTTTAAAGCTATATTCCGGGATGGCCTTCAGTTCTCGTTGCGAATTAGTTTTGATGTCTTCAATGCTCTCAAAACGGGTTCCACGAAGTGGTAATTTGAGTTTTGGAAACAGGAAAAAGTCACACGGGGCCATATCTGGAGAGTACGGTGGTTGTTCGATGATATTTGTTGAATTTTTGTTCAAAAACTCGTTCACAATGATCGCTTTGTGCGCTGATGCATTATCGTGGTGCAAAATCCAACTGTTGTTCCGCCACAAATCTGGTCTTTTGCGACGAACATTCTCTCTCAAACGCCTCATAACGCCAAGATAATATTCTTTATTGACGGTTTGGCCCTCCGGTAAGAATTCCGAATGAACAACACCACGAATATCGAAGAAAACGGTCAGCATCATCTTGATTTTCGATTTGCTTTAGCGCGGTTTTTTCGGTTTCGGCTCATTTTCGGCGCGCCATTCCGATGATTGTTGACTTGTTTGCATGTCGTAGTCGAAAACCCATGTCTCGTCACCAGTTATGATGCGTTCGATGAACGTTGGATCGGAATTTACGCGTTCAAGCATGTCTTCAGCCACCTTACTGCGATTCACTTTTTGAAGAAAATTCAGATCTTTTGGCACCAATCGCGCTGAGACTTTCCGCATACCCAAAATATGACGAGCGGTCTCATGAGACATGTTCATTTCTTGGGCTATCTCTCGCAAACTATAATGACGATTTTCGAGCACCATTTCCTTTATTTTGTCGACGTTTTCTTCAGTTGAAGAGGTCGAAGGCCGTCCTGAACGTGGCAAATCGTTCACTTCTTCTCGCCCCTCTTTGAACGATTTATACCAATCGTAAACTTGAGTTTTCGACATGGTTGAATCACCAAATGTTTTTTTCAACATTTCCAACGTTTTGGCACAAGAAATTTCGTTTGAAACACAAAATTTCACACAAACTCTTTGTTCGATATTTTTATCCATAGTAAAAATCGCAACGCACACAAAAGGTTGACTTGTTCTTATTGACGCCGTAACCAAACTAAATGACACATAGCAATAAAAATTCACAGAATAGTGGTTGACAGTTGTGCCAACCTGGGAAAAAATATTTGAAATATTCTCAGAGGGAAAATTTTAAATGAGAACTTATTTGACAGATTAAAAATTTTATTCAAAATTAAAAGGACAAAATTTGTAATATTAATAAATTTAATTTGAATAAAACACCATAACAATGTTAAGCTTTAAATGAACAATTAGTTAAAATATAATCAAATTCCAAGTTTTATAAAAATCGAACCACTACTCAACAAATTTCGAATTTAATAACCGTCAATTTTTTCTGACGCAGTCCTGTAATTGCTGGTGGATCACTGCATCGCTTTTTTTCATAATGGTATGATGCCAGATCAGGTCAAAAGAAGTTGAATACTTTATGCTGAGTTAAATATCCGTATTGATTGACCCAGAATTACATACGGCTACATATGGCTTGCCACACGAGAAATATCTTAGGGAAATTGCATTTTTTTGTGTTCTGTACTTTTCCTGGAAGCTGGGAAAAGTTTGCCAATATATATGTTTTGTAATCTATGATGCATCACTGAAAGTTTGCCTGCAATTTTTGTTCTATTTTTTGCGATAATGTTTTTTGTAACATTCCGATTTGAGACTTTCTGAATTTTGTGCGATTTAAAGTCAACTTAACTTTTCACTTTTCGGACAAATCTTTCAAAGCAATTGCGTTTTTGAGCTAATTCTTCCCCCCAAGCATTTGGATATTTATGCCAGATCCCACTTTTCGATCAACGTTTAGATTGTCATTAAAGTTTTTCAAAATCAAGGGACACTTTAATAGTTTAGGCAATTTTTAAGTGACTCCATTTTGGATTTTGTGGAAAAACTGTCTTATACCATGTTCCCATTGAGCCGAAATTGTGTGGTTTCGGCAAATGGTTTCGAACGAAACTGCAATCGTTCACATTGTTAAGCTGGTTTCGATTATGGTTTCGTTTGACAGTTCATTAGTTATTTCTTGTTGTAAAATGCAGGCTGCTAATATAATAATTGCTGATATTGAATAAATTTGAATACGAAGAGAATCAAAATGATAAACAAAATATTTAGCAACAAAATTAAAGTGTATAGGAGGAAGCGCCAATTCTTATGTATCTTGTTTCACTTCAACCGCAGTCACTATGCAGTTTTTCCAACATTTGTTCATATGTATGGCCGTTTTTTCCCCCCTACTCAGCTCCTCAACTTTTTCTGCCCATACTTGGGTTATGAGTTCTTCCAGCGCACTACACAAATTATTTTTTTATATTTTCGTTTTTCCATATTAATCAAGTTGTAAACAAAGCAAAATATGAATGTCAGAATAGAGCAAATTCATTTTTATATTCATTTCAGTGAACACATTCAGGATTGCATTAGATTTTTGCGTGGTTTCGAATGCGGTTTCGTTGAAACCACCTCATTTCCATGGTTTCGTTTGACATACTTCTATATGATGAAATTGAGCATTTCAGCGCAGTTTCAGCCGAAACCACGGAAATTATTGAAACCACGCAATTTCGGATCAGTGGGAACGTAGTATTAATGATTTTTCGAATTTCAGCTTGAGTATCCATTTTTAGCAAACACTGTTGTGGAAATGAAAATAATTTATTTTGACTTCATCTGTTATTTAAAGCAAAGACGTTTAAAAAAGATCCTAAAAGTATACTACACAGTTTTTCTTTATATTGATTTTATTTACATGCTTAAGAAAAATTGTTTAAATACAAAAAAATTTAAACTGGTAAAACTTAAAGCTAGTGTTTTAACAGTCTTTTTGTGTATAGATTAATGACCCCTCCTTAATAAAAAGAATTATATTTAAAAAAATATTCTTTTGTTGTAATTATAACAATGATGAAATCAAATAAATTCTTGAGGAAAAAACAGATATAATGGAACCATCTGCAATATGATTTTTGAAGTCCAATCCACAAGACTCTAGGCATGAATATATAAAAGAGACTCACAACTCAGAATTAAGTATATTACTTGAAACAAAGTTAAATTTTCATCACCGCACAATTCACAAAATGAAATTTCTTCTACTCATTGTCTCCATTTTTGTCGTCCTTTACTATCATGGAACCGAGGCTAAAATCTTCGATAGATGCAGCCTGGCACGTGAGCTGGCACGTTTGGGTATACCACGCAATCAATTAGCTACATTTGTTTGTATTGCTCAACGTGAGAGCAGATTTAATACTAATGCCGTTAATCGTAATAACGCGAATGGTTCCAATGATTTTGGCTTATTTCAAATCAACGATAGATTTTGGTGCAATTCAGGCCGTGGTGGACGTCCTAGCAAAAATTCTTGCAAAATCCATTGCAATCAATTACTGACCGACGATATTACAGTAGCCGTTCGTTGTGCTCGTACTGTACAAAAAGAACAAGGATTTGAGGCATGGGTTACTTTCAATAAATTCTGTAGTCGTGGAAGAGCGGGATCTGTGGCAAATTGCGGAGTTTGAAAATTGTGTAAATAAAAAATTATTAAATTAAGTAGGTAACTAAATATTAAATAATAAAATAAAATTTGAAATTTCGTTTTATATTTATGTATATTGTACGTATATGATTTTAGGGTTTCTGATTCCATATTCTTTGAGGATCAAAGTAGATTCTCGATTGTGAAACTAAGTCAAAGATTTTCGTAATACTTTAAGTATTTTTTTGCATAACTACTTCGAGGTTTTCCATTATTAGTAGGGATTAACTTCAGAAAAACTTGTTGAAGGTTAATGTCTGATTAAAGTCAACTGGATAAGATTTCAGAGAGGAAGACTCTTATTTTTGCCACAATCAAATATCAGAATCGACAGACATATTTAAGCTGCAGTCCACAGCTTATAAAAACATTAATGAAGGCACCATAAAGGCTTTGATGGAGGGAATTTCTGAACAAGTTATAAACTTCCTTAAAAACAAAGAATTGTAATTAATTTTTGATAAGTGTTTAAAAAAACGTTCGCTATATATTATAATTTTCTCGGGTCAATGATACTCACCTAAAATTCTCACTATTCTCTATAACACTACTCATTATTCACTACTCTCACTATTCGAAATGGTAGACTGAAATTATGATTAAATCATCAGTTCAATGGGCTATTTTGGCTCTCAGATGACGAATCAGTTCAAAATGGCTTAATCAATAGAGTGGTGGACTACATCTATCATTTCAAAATTAATTTTTTCTGAAATTAATATGACATCCCAAGTACGAATATATTTATTTCCAAAGTTATGAAGTTCAAAAGGTAACAAAAATCGCATTAGTACTTTATTTGTGTCTGTAGCCTTTGTGTTAAAGACTAGTATCCTTTACGTATTGAAATGGTTTTATCTCTAGGCCTAGACTGCATCTCTAATTGTGTTTTGATCTTCTGTATTAATTTCCATTCTGTTAATTGTGGTAATAAGTTTCAGCCTGACAATAATATCTCCCTAAAGGTTAAAAGAAAACCGTAATATTGAAACATCTGTCTTGACTATTAAGTAATTGTTTTTAATTAAAAAATATTTACGAAATAAAAATAAATATCACAGAAAAATATTTTGTTGTTCATAATCACTAGCGGGTCAAAGGAGGCGAAGGGTTTTGGGGTCAAAACCGCCCCACCCCCTTACCGATGAAAGTTTCATAAATTTTGATTTTGTTTGTATTGAATGAAAAAAAATTGTAATTGGACGAAAAATAAAAAACACCGCCTCTTTGGGGATCTCTGGTTCCGCTAGTGTTCGTAATTGTATGCTTGTATAAAATAAATAGCATGTGTAGGTATTGTTTTAATTAATTGACATAATTTTTAAACAAACTTGAGGATGGTGAACCATTTTCTTCTCATCATAAATTTCCTCATTTTTTCAAACAAATAAAAGAGATTTTCAATTTTATGTCAAGTTCAAATAATGAAAGTGAAAACCTGGACTTATCTGTCGAAATTAATATGAAGAAGTGATGTTATTACTTGGCTTGGATACCAACTCATAAACTCTAATGTAAGCTTAGTAATCCAAAAGAGAAATACTAAAAAGTTCAAACTAAAATATTTTAAAATTCATCTTTCAAAATTTCTTCACAAAAATACAATAGGAAATTTAATTAAAAAATTTTTTATTAACAAAAAAACATGAAAAATACATAAATAACATAAATTCCTTTAAATTTTACACCTCAAAAACATTCATTAACACTTGGTTTTCCACTTTGACATTTATTATTCCATGCAACCCAGGCTTTGTATCCCTGTTGACGTTTCACAACCTGTGCACAGCGTACTGCTTTCGTTATGTCATCACTGAGTAAATCATTACAGGCTATTTTACAGCCATTATGAGATTTACGCCCATCTTTTGGATCACACCACCATTTATCATTGATTTGGAATAGGCCCCAATCTTTGGATTTATTTGTGTTCGTATTCATAGCACGTGTATTGAAAGAACTTTCATGCTGAGCAATGCAAACCCAATCGGGAAGTTCCGATCGTGGTACACCCAAACGGGACATTTCACGTGCAATAGAACATTTATCAAATATTTTAGCATTTATTGCTGCAAATGCCGATATGCATAAAAATGCAATAAATAAAATTGACTTCATTTCGCAGACACGTTTTTCAATTTACTGAAGAACTTTTAAGTATAACTTTGAATTATTATAGACTTACTATGAATATTCCTTATATTTATATAAATTTGTATGTAAACAGAGAGAATTTTTCCGTATTATAGATAGCCATAATCATAAAACACCTGTCTTGACTAACAAATCATACTTAAGTTTTGTTATCACTCGTTTTTGTATTTACTGCAATAAAAAGAAATTTGTTCAAATATTTACAAATAAAAATTAATTACTTTTTATCACACATGAATGTGGAACGCAAATATACATACATTTGTGCACCGTTTGTGTATGACAAATAGTTGTTGTTGTATTAAATTTACGTTTCTTTAAATCTTAACTGGGGAATTACCAAGCGCCTAAATATACGACAATCTGGGGAATTTACATGATTAGTTTGTGCGTAGCCTAAGAACCCCAAGAAATTGATATAAATATTTACTTAACTGAAGCATTAATTTAATTGTATTTTTCTCTATAATTGGAAGGTAGATACTGAATCCTTCCGAGAATATACCATGGCAGATAACGTACTTGGAACTCTAATCATAATTATAATCCTCTATAAATTAAATCAAAGTATGCCCTAGAAAAGGGCAGCCACCTTACCTAAAAAATAATGTATGTTATAGTTGGTTGATTCCCGAAATTATATAATTATATGCGGATCCCTTTCTGGGAATCAAACCTGAGGCAGCTGGGATTCCAGCCAAGCAATCATTCACTAGTACAGTCTCGCACTTATTCACCGAGTCACTCATTCAGCCTCCAAGATGGATAAGCATTTTATTCTATAATGGCCAAAGATGACAGAGATTTTTAAAGATTTATTAAGATTTATTTATCAGAAAGAAAAATTCACTCGTTCGTGGTTAGCGTCACTTTTTATAATATAATTTACATAATTGCATTCTTTCGTATTATTTTCTATTTGGCTTACACTGTTGCAATTTTGAGTATCGAATTGAAGTAAAGAGAAATGAAAATCAAGACGTAAATAATATGTAGACTTATAAATATGGTGAACATAAGACACTACAACTTCATGAGTATGTATTTACTTTACTTATATAATCTCCATGAAAATGAACGCTTCAGAAAATTTGCTTTGCTGCCCAGAACTTTTTACGACACAAACAAAATGTTGAAAATAAACAAAACAACAAAATGTTGAAAATAAAAAAAAAACTGTTGAATTTCCTGAGTGCACTTTGCTGAAGAATGTCCATTTGGTGTCATTTGAAGATCCTCAAATTTTCAGTAAAAAATATGTAGGTTCATAAATCATGCCCCATTTTTTACCGTAAAGATAGTGTTTTCGATGCTGGAAGGGGTTATACTGTTGCAAGATCAAGAAGGATTCCCAGAAATTTCTTTTATCACTCAACCGTATGTATTTTTGATCGAATACGTTGATGGGATAAAAAATTTAAAATTAGAACGCTTTTCGTTTTTAGGCTAAAAACAAGGCAAAAACTTAAAAAAGTCCAAATATTTTAAAAGACAATTATTTTCTACTAATTGCAGAAGAATTAGCATGTTTCTCTTTGATGGAAACAGATGCGTTGCTAAGCGCCTGGTTATATTGGTGCTCGGTGTTCGGCGAATACAAAACATTTTCTCCCGTGCTCGGTCGAGGTGGTTACATTCAGCTCGTTGCAGAGTTGCTTTTTGTCAAAATATGATATTGTTTTGTAAAATAGCTCATTGCTACCCTGAATACTCGGCGTGCTCGGTGTGCAGTACACCGAGCATATCGTGTTCGGTGTGAGAGTGGGTAAAGATTCTCTCTTTGTGTTCAGTGCAACAATAATTTCATGGTGTTCGCCGAGCATACTCGCAATATAACCACAGCCTAATACTGAACCCGATCGAAGTTGATGCTAAAAAAATATGAAAAAACTGATAACACAGAACCACAATAAAAAGTTCTGTATCGAGAATATGTGTTATCAGACTCCAAATTATTTTCACTCGCGGGGTACGAATCCGAAGTCCGATTTAGCGCATCACGTCAGAAATGGTTTCTAACCTCAAAACACTATAAAAAAAAGTTTAGCGAATTTTCAAAATGTTTCACTTACAATGTGTGTGTGTGTGTTTCCCTACAGTGGAAAATTGAGATAGTCTAACAAATTACCTAGTATAATACCTAGTCAAAAACCAGCTGGTTAATATACTAGCTCAAAAGTTATGTAGATATGAACCACTTTGAAGACTGCTTAGACTTTTCTGCTGATATATGAAACAGCGAAGAACTTCGTTTTACATCGGCTGTAACTATTGCGATATATTTTATGAAAAAATATCTACATATAAAATTTCAATTTTGAATGTAGATCTAAATCGCCAGGGATCCGTCGACAGAAAATTTATATATGCTATTTCATAATATTATGGTACATTCCAATTTTGTGTTCTGGTTAGCATACATAGCATCAACTCGTGAATTCCTCTTAACTTTATAAGTTTTTGTCTTCCATCGTCGATATCGTTTACACACAGCGATTTGGACCGAACAATTTTGTGTTCTGCGCAAACGTCAAAGATCATTATAAAATCGTTTATACAACTGATTTTAACTTGTTCACTTACGTTTGGCCACCCTCGCCTACAAACAAAATGGAAACTTGAGAAAAATCGTCCAAAAACCGGCATGTGTAAAAGTAGACTTATAGATGTATTTCTTTAATCATTCCGTAGAAGAAAAAAAGCCAGAATTGTTGCGGAGAATCTATGAGCAGAATAAATAAAAAATCCTATATTCATTTAAATGTTTTTTTATATAAAAATCTCTCCTACTTTATAAAAGTCTCTTCCGTATTTTTCCGATCAATAAAACATATTTTTTAGGCAACCCTGCGTTTCATTTGCAGAACTGACAGATTTAAAATATTCTAAGCTGCAAAGGTGTGTTAACAGAATTTTTTAGGAACTGCTTATATTTTCATATCTGGCAGTGCTATTTCACTTTTAAGGTGTACCTATTTTTAAGTTAACGATTTTTTCGGTAAGTATTTAATAAAATAAAATGAAATAAGATTGAAATAAATAGACTATATAAATTTAAGTAAAAGCGTAAAATTTATAGAATGTGTGCAAATATATTAGCGATTTTTATACAATCAGTGTGTGCAGACTCTGCTAGCCTTGATATTTGCAAATCAGAGCAGAAGACTAGATTTTCTGCGCCAGCAGAGCGCCTGCGCTATAATCTTTTCAATCCATTTTATTTTATAGAATTTAACTTTTGAAATTAAATATATTTACATAAGTAATATGAAATTTTATTTCTTATATTTTAATTCTATAGAATTTAGTACTGTATGCTGCTGCTCCTGCGAGATAGTTCTTTCCAATTAAGACCGATGAACAGTTAAAAGCGGCCAACAATAAAATCGTGCCAGAAAACCATGACTTATATGTAAGTTCAACATTTGATAAATATGTAATTGTTACCAAAAAATTAATAAAAAAAATATGTACTTTAAAAGGTGTCTCTTGTTCGGCTGCTTTTGAGAGATGGTTTGCTGAAGAGTTTTACAAGAATACTGAGCAAAGAAATGTGTTTGGCATACAATATGGATGGATTCCACGGCAAGGTTTTTATTGAATTTTTATTTTTCTTTTTTATATTTTGATTTAATACTATTTTTTTGAAAAGTTTAAATTGAGCTACCTAAAAATAACAAATATAGCCCGCAACTAGTTACTTTGAGATTAGTTCGACACTAGTTTAAAATTTATCGAGGATAGGGCAATTGACTTTTCATAGTGTAGAAAAAAAAACTAGTCGGTTGCGTTTAAATGAGATGGAGAAATTAACTAGTTGTGATTATTTTTGAGCTAGTTAATTAACTAGGATTTGAGCTAGTTGGCTACATTGCAGGGATGTGAGTGTTTATGAATGTTTAAGTTTAAGTTTTTTTTATATCAAAGTGACAACAACAGTGTATATAGAGACAGAAATCAGGTGACGAATAGGAATGCGTCACGGTTTTATATTTTTTGCTGAAAATTTGAGGATCTTCAAATAACACTGAATGCAGACTTTTATTTGGTCAAAAGTAACCTAATGAGAAAATTTTCCATGGAAATATTATGATCTTCCAAAAATAAAAACTTAAAAATTTTCTTTAATTTTTAATCAATGTATTTTGCACAAAAACCAAGTAAATATTTAGATAAAATTAATATAATTTATCCAATATGCTGCGATGATCTGCGCTTAAAACAATGACGCACACTTGGCTTCTCACCCTGACAACGATTATTCCATGCAACCCATGCAGAAAATCCTTGTATTTTACGTATATATCTGGCACACAAAATTGAATAGCGTATATCATTGCTTAATAGTAGGCGACAGGGTAAACGGCAAGAATCACTAGATGGACGTCCATCGGCAGGTTTACACCAATAACGATCATTTATTTGAAATAAACCCCAATCAACAGAACCATCACTATTCGATGGGTTAATAGCTTTAGTGTTGAATGAACTTTCACCTTCGATTAAACACATCCAATCGGGTAGCTCATGATATGGCATGCCATAATGATAAAGTTCTCGCGCCAACGAACATTTATTATAGATTTTCGCAACCACCAATGCACTATCATTCGTTAGAATTGTAAATATAATAAATATAATTAAATTACAAATATTTATTGAAGGCATTTTTTTTAGATACACGTAGTAACTTTTATTTTTTTATGATCTAAAATGATGAGCTCCTTTTGACCGTTCCGTTTAAGCTAACAAAGCAATATTTTAATACTGTATTCAAATTAATTCTTTCCATTCACTTTTATATGCACGCAATAACGCTTAAACTGATTTCGATTTCATTTGATTATTATTTTTTTTTTTTTTTATTGTTTTTTGCTCTATAATTTATTTCAAATTTATAACATCTTTAAAATAATTTTTAAGAATTTAAATTAATTTTTTTTTTGTTATGTACACATAGTATACCCTTAAAGCAAATTAACACGCACGTTTCTTCTTCAACACTTTTTTTTCTATTTTTTTTTTTTTTTTTTTGAATTTGTCTAGCTCTGAGACTTGAGAACTTAAGCTCAATTAAAATAAAATTTACAAAAAATAAATATATTTTTATATATCAAAACTAGCAATTAATCTCAAGTATTCAAACATTTAAAACTAATTTAACTTACAGCAAATATTTAGATTGTTTATTGAACCTGTTTCATAATCGATATGATATTTTCAAAATATTTCATTTTAGACTTTCAAGTGTTACTTTTTTATAGTCTACAGCTCATATACTTAATTCTCATTCACTTCATTTGCATAACACTTAAGTTGGAACACGAGACTTTTTCAGCTCTTCTATTTTAGTTTCATTGTATTCCTGACAATACCAATACCATGGCACGCGCAACATCTTTTTTGTTTTTGTTCTATTTTGAGGGGTTCTTTTTGTTTGTGACCGCTTTTAATTAGATTCTTAAATTTCAGTTTATTTATTTTTGTTTTTTTTTTTATTATGTGTTGATGGTTTACACTTCTCATCGTTATTATTTGGTAAATGTAAACAGTGGACACTCATGTAACCTGTAATGAATGGATGATGATCGATTGTAATATTTGCCATTTGATAGATTTATAATTAAAATATAATTAAAATCTTAAATTTGAATAGGAAATGAAGCACTCCTGAAGAGTTTGTTGCCCTTCATTTGCATATAGATAGATAGATAGTAGTTATAGTTACACCAGTGTATATTGGATTCAGAAACCCTTTAAAACTGTCCAAAACTCAAATGCCAATTTCAATTTAAAAATTAACCCTATGAGGGCTGATTTTACTAAATAGATCAAAACCCAGATCTAGGCAAAAAACTAGTGCATAAATTTTATCAATGTTCAGACCAAAAACAACAGATCAAAAGTTAAAAGATTACTGGAACAAAACTAAGACCAAAATTCAAACTAAAATCGAATAGAAATTTAGGCTGAAATTTCGATCAAATTTCAAACTAAAATGCAAACACTTTTTTTTCAGATCGAAGTTCAAAGCAAAAGAAGGAGCAAATTCAGATCGAAAATCTAAATCAAAATGAGATCAAATTCATACTAGAACCTTGAATAAAAATAAAAAAAAACAATATTCAGACCACGAATCGGACCAAAATTCCAACAAAAATCGATCAAAATGTTACCAAATTCATACAAAAGTTAGACTAAAAACCCAAAATTCAGACCGAATATAGAGCAAATTCAGTTCAAAATTCAGAACAAAAATCTAACCAAAACTTAGAAAAAAATTTAGACCACAACTTAAATAGTTAGACAAAAATTTAGGCCATAAAGATCCCGAATATCAAACGAAAGCAAACCAAAATTCAGACCAAAAACCAGTAGAAATATCTGACAAATATTTACTGCAAAAATGTTACTCAAATACAGACCAAAGGTAGTCAAAACCTTAGACCAAATTCAAACAACAAATTAAACAAAAACTGGGCCCAAAATTCCTAGCGAAATCCACCCAAAACTTAAAATAAAATTCTAACCGGTTTCGGTTTCAAAATCAAGCCAATTTAAACCAAAATTTCGACCACAACTAAAACTAAAACTTAGATTTCAACTGAGGCTAAAAGAACGCCAAACACAAATTGAAAGCAAACCAAAATTTAGACCAGAAATCAGATCAAACTTTGAGTAAATGCTGTTCTGAGCAAAATTTGAACCACAATTTAGACTAAGAAATCCACTAAACCTCAGACCAGAAGGATCTCAAAAACAAATTGAAAGCAAATCAAAATTTAGATCAAACATGGATTAAAACTCAAACCAAATTCAGATTAAGATTCACACCTAAAATCGAAACCAAATTCTAACATACAATAAAACCAGAATTCAGGTCTAAAACGGGCAAAAACGGAAAAGTTAAACCAAATGTCAGACTAAAATTCTATGAAAAATTGAATCCAAAAACTATCAAGCTTTCTAAAAGTAAGACATCTATAAACTTGTGCTGAAATTGTAAATTTGATGTAGTCCGAGTGTATTTAATAACCAGTTGCACTGTAACACGCATCCTATTGACACGTATCATAATTGATTCAAATATCCGACCCCATAGCCCTCCCTGAACCCGCCACTGATAGTAATTATGCTAAATAATAACTCCGTCTTTATGCAAAATCTCGAAATTATACGATCATTATTTTCATGTCAAAAGATTCTTCATTACGAAAGTTGATTATAAATTTTAATTGGTGAATATCCATTTATTCCTTTTGTATTAAGCTGTGACTTTCTAAAATATAGGACATTAATTCTTCTTAAAAGTTTACATGAAACCGAAGTCATACATAAATCTCAAAGCAAATTAGCTATTTATAAAATTCGGGCGTGGCTGACGCACAGTGTTTCACTTTCATACAAAACGTGGCCAAAAATTGTAAAAGTTGTCGGTTCGGGCGGAAATTTTGCACATTAGCTGTTTTTATCAGTTGAAGCATTCTGTATTAATCGGAACAAAAACACGCGTTGTTCGTAGCGAAGACTTAGGGTCGCATCTTTTGAAAGTAAATCAATAGGTAAGGTGAAATTTTTACTCCTCGCATGTCACTTCACACTTTGAAAAAACTTTGCACCGGAGATGTTATTAAAAAAGTAAAAAAAAATATTTTTGGGGGTACATCGGGTTAAAAAACTCTCTTTGGATTATAATTATTCACACTTTTAGTTGTTGTTTAAGAAAAATCTGGAAATACGATTTTATACGTTTTTCCCCCCTCCAAAGTTTTCGATTTAGTTAAGAAATATTTCTAAAAATTCAATTTTTCAATATAACGGCATTTCACATGTGTTTATAATGTAAACAAATAATTAGCATTGCCAGACTAGAAATTTTCTAGGATTTTTTTTTTCTTGATATACATTATAAGTAGATCTACAAACATTTTTCATTTTCTATTTTGAGATCTGAATAAAAACAAAAATGAATGCAAAATTTTAGTTTAAAAATATTTTATTATTACTTAGTACATGTACTATTTATTATTAAGATTATATACGAAAAATAGATGATTATTTGTATACAGCCCAAAATCTAGATTCCTTTGTAAACTCCATTAAAGTGATCACACATGTAATAAGAATCTAGAATAGTAGTGATACTTAAAAAAAAAATGTCTATAAATTTTCCGCTTTAGAAACATTCATTGACACTTGGTTTTCCTTTTTGACATTTTTTATTCCATGCAACCCAGGCTGTGTATCCCTGTTGACGTTTTATAACCTGAGCACAACGTACCGCTTTTGTTATATCATTTTTGCGTAAATCATTACAGGCTACTTTACACATATTATGAGATTTACGCCTATTATTTGGATCACACCAATAATAATCGTTAATTTGGAATAGACCCCAATCTTTGGATTTATTTCTATTCGTATTCATAGCACGTGTATTGAAAGAACTTTCATGCTGAGCAATGCAAATCCAATCGGGAAGTTCAGACCTTGGTACACCCAAACGAGACATTTCACGTGCAAGAGAACATTTATTAAATTTTTTAGCATTTATTGCTGTTAATGTCGATATGCACAAAAATGCAACAAATAAAATTGACTTCATTTTGGAGACACGTTGTTTACTACACTGAATAAGATTTAAAGCATAACTTTGAATTATTATAGAATTACTGTAAATATTCCTTCTATTTATATCATATTTTATATCTACATACAGTAAAAAAAATTTGTGAAGGGAATTTGCATTCCTTATCTGTGCGTTACGATATATAAAACATATAAATTACTGTAATTATTTACTTTATTTAAATTTTCGACATATAAGATACGTTTCTGATGAAATTTTTAATTGCCTTTTATTTTCCGTTTATTTCAAATCTTTATACTGCTGGAGATATTCAAATATGGCAAAATTTCAAATATGTAAAATGTAAGAATAACTGTATCGTAAGATGTAAGATAACTGTAACGTCCAGTTCCCGTCTCGCTCACACTACTGCGCGACATGACTGTGCTACTCTAAACAACAAAGAGAAGGGAGAAGAGAAGAAGAGAGGGAGAAATTAAAATACGAGCGGATTTTGTTCGTTTATGTTTCGATCAATTTACTCACACATATATGTACATTCGAAAACAAAATGTGTGTGTACATTTATTCTTGGCAGAATTATTTGTTGGTGTTAAACGTGTGGAGTTCGACTATACCATACAAGCAGAGAAGTCGCCGTAGCAAACACAAGCGTTTGATAGGTTTTGAATTCGGTTAGTTAGATTGGATTAAAATTAAATATTTTTTAAAATATAAAAACAATACAAAATGATAATAATAAAGATCCCGGTTTCAATAAATGTATAAACAAAATGTAGTAATAATGATAGCAAACCACGGCATTATAAAAATTTTGCTTTGTACATTAACCTTAGAAAGGCAACACTTTTTTTTATCTATGTAAATAGCAAAAATGTTAAACAGAAAAAAATCAAACTTATTTAGTATATAAAATCACTTATTTACTTCAAAGAAAATACATTGTCTCTTATTTTTATTAAATGCAGTTAAGGCAAATCTCTTTGCGGTGCTTTTAAAAAGTAGTGGCATGACTGGTCACCCCTGTTGCTTTTCTAAGGTTAAATGCGGAAAGCACTTATCGTCGCCTAAGAATTGATTTGGAGTATGTGTGTACAAATTCATATACCTATACGCCAAATCAATTCTCAGGCGACGTTATGTAAAATTTTCAAATCTAATAAAATTTCAAAAAAAGATGCAATTGCAGTTGCATATATGCGAGCATATCGTGCCCGATGCATTGAGTAAAAGAAAAATGATTCAACTACAACATATCGGCCCTATTCACGATTTGGTGCAAATGCAAAATATTTCTGTTATCACAACAACAAATACATACGATATGTAACAAAAATTTGCAATTGCATTGATGCAAGGCCATTTGCAATTTATAGTGGATTGGGCTATTACATATAGATAAAAGATAATGATATCTAATAAATTTTTAAGTTTATAAAAGAATTCTTTTAATTTGAACTATTTACCTAAGCATATAGATTATACATCAAATCCCTATAAATGGCTATACATATGTGAGCTTATGTATATGGCATTCAGTTGGTTTAACTGTTTACACATCAAATATCTTGCGTGCCTTGCACGCATCCATTGTTTTTTTATTCGTTTTTTTTTTTTAATTTAACTAATCATTAATCAAAACGGATTACAGCTTTTTTGTATTAAATGTTTTTAAACCACCATTGATTTTCTATTTTTACGAAACATTAAACATCCTGTAACAGGGAAAAAATTAATTTAAAAATTTTTAACTCCTACCAAATTGTTAGTGACTAAGAACGTGCCCAACAATACATACGCCAAAGCGAATGTGAGTGAGTGAGTCTTTTCGTTCTCGAGATAATGGGAGGTGTTGGGTTAACTTCTTTTACCCCTTAACTTATTTTTCCATATTCGTAAATCTACAAACATTTTTTAATGAGATATGAAAGATATTTTCTATTTTGAAATGTGAGTAAAAACAAAAACGATTGCAAAATTTTAAGTTAAAAACATTTTTTTATTAGCACATGTATTATTTATTATTCAAATATATATGAAAAATAGGTGCTAATTTGCATACACCCCAAATTCTAGATTTCTTTGTAGACACCATTGAAGTGATCAGAAATCTAATAAAAATCTAGAATAGCAGTGATATTAAAAATAAAATGTTATAAATTTTCCCCTTTAGAAACAGTCATTGATACTTGGTTTTCCACTTTGACAATTTTTAATCCATGTTTTCCAGTGTTTGAATCCCTGTTGATTTTTTATAATCCGAGCACAGAGCACTGATTTTTCTATGTTAGGTTTGCGTAGATCATTGCAGGACACACGACATAGATTAGGAGAACTGCCCTTTTTTGGTTTACACCAAAATTCATCGTTGATTTGGAATATACCCCAACTTTTGTAGTTATCGGATTGTACATTCACAACATTTGTTTTGAAAGAACTTTCATGCTGAGCAATGCAAATCCAATCGGGAATTTCAGATTGTGGTACACTCAAACGGGACAGTGCATGTGCAAGAGAACATTTATTGAATTTTTTAGCATTTATTGCTGCGAATGTCGATATGCATAAAAATGCAACAAGCAAAATTGACTTCATTTCGGAGATACGTTGATCAGTACACTGAAGAAGATTTCAAGTATAACTTTGAATTACTATATATTTAATGCGAATATTCCTTCTATTTATATCAGTTTTTATATCTACATACAGTAAAAAAAAAATTGTGTGGATATCTTAATTGGGGAATTCGCTATTCCTTATCTGTGAGTTATTTATTCAATTAAGAAAAATTAGCTGCACATGTAAGCCTTTTAGTCGTTTAGGTACATTATAATAACGAATTCTAAGAATCGTTTTTAGTTGAGTCTTAAAGCGTGGAAAATAACAAAATGTTTTTAAAATTAAACTTAAACTAATAAATAAAAGAGAGCCATTAAAACGAGAAATGGAGATAAAATTATAGATAAATAATAAAATTAAAAATAATTAAAAAAGACAAAAATAAAACGAATTACTTAAAAAATTTAAATACCGCCAATTCAAAGCACTTTTTATAACGTTCGGTTTTAATTATATTTGGTAGAGAATTCCTTAGTTTGACGACAAACATTTTAGAAGACGTAATATATTTTTGTTGAGGTTAAATTAAATTATATATTCTATGTGGCTGCTCACACGGGTGCGAGCATGAACGCCTATCTGAAAGAGAGAGGTAGAAAAAATAGGTAGTAAAAAAAAGAAGTAGAAACTCTTGTTGTTTTACATATACATATTAATTTATGTAAAAAGATTACGGTCCTTATTATGAGTTACTTTCGACGTTCGATCTTCGCTCGTTACCGAAGATCGAATATAAAATTCTTATTTTGAGCAGTGCAACCCTGCCGAAGTTTTCGTTGCGCATCGAATTTCCTGTTGAACACAATTTTGCTTTCGATACGGTGCATGCTGAGTAATAATTGTTAAAAATTTAAGTATTTTGTCATTTTTTTTGCTTTTTGATGGCTAAAAACTAATTTTAAATGGTTTTTGAAAATTTTATGCAGATCGAAAGTGGTGAGCAATAAATTGCAGTTAGAGAAACTTGTGTCATGGATGGAAGCAAATCGTCTGATTGCAAAGCGTATCTCCTCAAAAGTTCTGGCGACGAAGAAATGGGAAGAATTGTCATTGGAACTAAATGGTTAAGGACCTGCCAATAATTTCCGGCATTCTACTTTTATTAACAATATATACTTTTGCTTGTTGCAGTTCAGCTTCAGTATAATTGAATTGATATCCATCTTTGGTAAATACAATTTTCCAGGACATCTAAAGCCTCAGTCTGATAACATCACAGACACTGTGGGCTGTGCAAGTCCACCAAGAGTATTCTCATTCCCAATGTTTAGTTGGTGTGATCCCTGAGTACAAAATCGCAGTACTGTTACCAATTTAAATATGTTTGGAATTTATCTTGCTCATGTGCATTGCTTCAGCAGTTCTTCTGTAGTGGTCATCAAGTCCACAAACGCCTCCTTAGACAGTCGAAAGTTCTGTAAAAATCTGTACACAAATTTTATAGATGGCAAAGCTTTTTCAAAAGGCTGCACTTAATCGTTTTCTACTTCTGCCCGCGTTCCATCAAGTTCTCATCCTCTTCCAGTGAATCGTTGAGCCATAATTCCTTTGTAGTCATAACTATTTGGCTCTTATTTTTAATTTCGGAATATCTCTAATAAGTTAGACCACGTATAGACCACTGTGGTACCCCAAAACAAAGTTTCTGCATCTCAATAAAAGGTCGTAACCTTCTAAAAGCTGTACAAGGAACGGGATGTGAGTTTATATCTACTGTTAAACCAACCTACTGGCCATCTGATATAACTAATATACCAGATCTAATCGATTTTTTTGTTACTAGAAAAATATCAAATAAGTATGTGCACATTGAATATGGGCGATATCTATGCTCTGACCATTCGCCTTTCTATTTAACTCTAAGTAATAATATCATAATTAAAGAGGCTAAACCATTACTATATAACAAACATAAAGATGGGGACTATTTCAAGTTATTAGTTAAACGAAGCATACACCAGCATGTCACACTTCAGACAACTTTTGGACAAGACGTGCTGAAATATACCTAAAAGATCCAACATGCAGCATGGTGTAGTGCACCATCATATAAAACAAGACTATAGCAGCTGTAATCAAAAATCATATAACTGAAAAACGTAGGCTAGGATAAAACAAGGTTAAACAAAATTTGCAAGCAACTCAGTACACTAATAAACGAAAACAAAAAGCAGACGCTTAACCTATGATAAAGATACTAACTATTCCCTATGGAAAGCGACAAAAAACTTAACGCAACCAATTACACATAATTCTCCATGAAAAGTAATATAGAAAAGGCAGCTCTATTTTCAGAGTACCTCTATGAAATGTTTCAAACAAATGGAATCAATGAACTACCATATTTGAAAGTCACCAACATACATGAAGGAAGCATACCACTTACTACCCCTACTGAAGTTATTAATGAAGTTAACACAAATTCGAAGATAAAAAACAGTCCTGGATATGATCTTATAACCACCGAAGTACTAAAGGAGCTGCCGTACATTGGCTTCCCAAAGATCTGCCATTAAATCAATGTAGATATATGTTTGAAACATGTCCGAAGCAGCTGGAAAGTTGGAGAAATAATAATGGTTCTAAAACTTGGTAAGCCTGTAAATGAAGTGTCTTTTTTTTATAGACCAATTTCATAGCTACAGATACTGTCGAAATGATGAAAAAGAATGAAAACCATAATAGATGAAAAAAATTTAATGCCAATGCATC
Organism: Toxonevra muliebris; assembly: GCA_963691655.1. Taxonomy (NCBI): domain Eukaryota; kingdom Metazoa; phylum Arthropoda; class Insecta; order Diptera; family Pallopteridae; genus Toxonevra; species Toxonevra muliebris. Next base: position 76,131,278 of record OY829328.1, read on the forward strand.
AATTTAGCTTCAGAACCAAACACTCCACTATCGGTCAAGTTCACAGAATCTGCAATGTAATTGAACGGACCCTCGAGTCCAAGTAAATCTGCACAGGAATCTTCCTGGATGTCTCTAAAGCATTCGATAAGGTATGGCACCGTTCATTACTCCACAAAGTTGGAAAATCTTTCCCATATCAATATACTGAACTGCTTCAATCATATCTAAATAACTTAACGATACTTCAGAATTAAGTATGTTGATGATTCATAAACAGAACTGAAAGAAATACGAGCCCGGGCTCCCCAAGGTAGTGCTCTTGGACTTACACCTTATCTGCTTTTCACAAATGACCTGCCAACCCCATCAAATAGCACTATTGCCACATTTGCTAATGGCTCAGCTGTTCTTGCAACTGGCGAAACTGCAGAAGAATCGACTCAGAAAGCATAAATCGAAATCAATCAGATTGTTAATAGGACCAAAAAGTGGAGAATTACATTAAATAGCCCTAAATCTGTACATGTGGACTTTACAAACCTAAAAATCAGACACAGAGATTCTTTATTCGAAATACAGCGAAATACTTAGGTATGAATCTATAAGTATTGCGGTGGAAGCTACATGTTAAAAAAAAAAACGAGAGGAATCAGATATTAAATTTAGAAAAATGTATTGACTCCTTGGAAGAAAATGACTCACTCAATAATGATCTCAAATCAATCTCCGAGTAGGGTTTTACGAACAGAGTTGAATTCAACGCGCGTAAGACCCAATGTTGTCTGTTATCTCACAAACAATTTTACCAATCCTCCTTTTTATGAGTGGGGTAGTTATTGCGGTCAGATAGTAAGTGACTCTTGATCTTCTGGGCGTGTCGATCAAATGTGACGTTCGTTACAATTATTACATTTTCGATGTGGCGAAAGAAGCAGTGAAGTGCCTCGGCTTTCTAAAGCGGTTTAAGAAATACTGATCTCTGCATGATCTACACTACTTATATCCATCAAAAAATGGAGTATAATTCACAACTATGGGCATGAACCCAACTGGAGCTCCTGGACCGTATTCAATATCGACCGATAAAGTTAATTGGAGCTAATAAAGCTATATTCTACAGATATTTTCATGGTAGATGGTCTGCGGAAATGCGTGATTTGATTCCACAAGTTCGTGCGTTCTCTAAAGCTACACGAACTGCAAGTTAAACTCACACATTCCACGTGGACATGGTATTTCAACTCACCACGCATTACAGAGATAGTTCTTTCCTCTGTCGTACCGCAAGACTATGGAACAGGCTCCATGCAAATATTTTTCCTAATTGTTAAGACCTTCCAAAATTTAAAACAAACGTTCACAAACACTTCCTCCTCTTTCCTCTTTCCATTTAACCTATCTTTCTTTCCCAATCAACACAATGTTCTCCATTTATAGGGACTTTATCGCTGTGTGTTGTCTGTAACATTAAAAAAAAAGTTATAATCCGAAAACTTAATCGATTCAGCTGACTACGATATGAAAGTATTGTTTAATTTATGATGTACAAAGAAGATTAGAATTACATAATTCCAGGAATTAAATAACTGAAACATATATTAATATTTACATAGAACTGATGTAAGATAGATTTATTTATGATTATTATTCTGAGTATGATATCGGTAAGATATCGCAACTATTCAAACCCTACCTTTATACAAAAAAATAAATATATGAAATGCTTCATATTATGTAACACAAAGATAAAGTATGTAAATTCCCCAGATCGTCTTATATCTAGACGCTGCGCTATTCAAATCCCCACTTAAGATATCCACAAACATGAGAAATTTTTTTACTATCTGTAGGTATAAAAACTGATATAAATAGAAGGAATATTTACAGTAAAAATCTATAGTAATTCAAAGTTATACTTTAAATCTTCTTCAGTCTACTGAACAAAGTGTCTCCGAAATGAAGTCAATTTTATTTTTTGCATTTTTATGCATATCGGCATTCGCAGCAATAAATGCTAAAATATTTAATAAATGTTCTCTTGCACGTGAAATGTCCCGTTTGGGTGTACCAAGGTCTGAACTTCCCGATTGGATTTGCATTGCTCAGCATGAAAGTTCTTTCAATACACTTGCTATGAATACGAATAGAAATAAATCCAAAGATTGGGGTCTATTCCAAATTAACGATTATTATTGGTGTGATCCAAAGAATGGGCGTAAATCTCATAATATGTGTAAAGTGGCCTGCAATGATTTACGCAAAAATGACATAACAAAAGCAGTACATTGTGCTCGGGAAATAAAACGTCAACAGGGATACAAAGCCTGGGTTGCATGGAATAAAAAATGCCAAAAAGGAAAACCAAGTGTCAGGGAATGTTTCTAAAGTGGAAAATTTATAACAATTTTTTTTTTTTTAAATACCTCTACTATTCTAGATTCTTATTAGATTTATGATCATAATACAAAACCAACTTCCATGGAGTCTACAAAGGAATCTAGAATTTGGGGTATATTTAAATAATCATCTATTTTTCATATGTAATTTAAAATAATAAATAATATATGTGTTTATAATAAAATGTTTTTAAACTAAAATTTAGCAATCGTGTTTGTTTTTATTCAAATCTCAAATTAGAAAATATCCTGTAAATGTGTCCCATCCGTGCCACCGTTACACCAGCAAAGGTCACGCAATATCTTATATTTATTCCTCGAGCCAAATGAAAAACTTTAACCTTTCCCTACGTCCTTTTGAGCTGCTTTATTTGGAAATTTGTGAATTAACTATCAGGCCTAATCCCGATGAGGATGTCGATGTGGCAACATAGGAAAATATTAATCCCGTTGTGGCCAAAAAATTGTTACGGAAAATGCGAAGTTATTGAATTTGGCATCACTAATTCCGAGTGAAGGGAAATATTTACAGTTTTTCCTGATAATCTGTACGAGTGATTGGTTTATCGTGACAGGAAGAACCCAAAAATTATTATATTTTTTGTTAGTTTTAATTTTACTTGCAAAAAATTTAATTACCTCCAATTTACACTTTGTTTGTGTTTGTTTAAAAATATTTTACACACTTCAACAAGTCTCGGCCAACCACAAACCGCAGCAATTTACGAGATATTGGTGGAAATGCTTAGTAAGCATCCAGATATCGTTCAAGGTTTCTCAAAAACATTATGGGAAGAGGTACACAATTTTTAAGAGGAAGTTAACAGTCTGGCACATCGTTCTACAGGCACAAGATATGATGCGGTTATATGGTCGTGACACAAAGGCATAAGAAAAGAAGAAAAGCAGCGTAACATCATGGAATGACACGGATATCACGCAGGCATGACGAATTACAGGTTCAACCTCGAAGAGGAAGACCCGTTTTTCCCCGGGCTGCTCAGAAGAACTGGAAAACGCGCAGCATATACTATTTCACTGCCCGCGCTTCAACACTGTGTAACGAACCTTCCTGGTTCCTTTTCTTTTTGTCAGGGTATACTCAGCGAGTAACCAGGGTGCGTAAATATTAACTCGCGATTTATTTCGGTTCACTTGTTTATTGATATTCTTATTTATTATTTTATTTACACTTGGTTCGTTAGTATTTTTATCCTTAGTACCTCGTATGTTGTTTGTTCGTTCGCCTCCGTTCGTGCTCGTTTCACTTTGTTTGCCTTTCTTGGCGCTCGGGTTTCTTGCTGTGGCTTCGTTGCCGCTCGTTCCTGTTTCTGTATTTACGATGCGTGTCCTCGTGACACGATAGCTAAGTCTTTGTCGTTTGCTATATGGTCAGTGGCAACTTTGTTTATACTACACCAGTGAGGCTGTCGCACACCCTGGTGTTTAATGAATACCTGATCTTTATATACCTTGGTGTGATGTCTCACTCGCAAGGTCCAATAAATACCTGACCGATTTCTGAGAATTAAAGAGGAATCAAATGTGCTGTCGCTTCGTTTGATATTAGCTACCAATGTCTAAGCCTTATCCTTCCGTGCTAACGCAACCGTAAGGAGTATTTCATATAATCTAACAAAGAGAAGAAGAAATGACCTGTGCCACAGTCTAAGTCTGAGTCTGAGTGTCTTCTTCTGTGCGATGCATGTCCTTTTATATCAATTTCTTCTTGTACCGTATTATTTCCTTTCTGTGAAATATATATTATAATTACTTAAATATAAATGCTAATATATATTTTAACGGCATATATGTGCTAGTGGTTTAGGGTTGTGCGATTAAAATTACTGATAATTTTATGTCGTCACAACTGACAGAAACGAGTTGTGATAGCCTTTGGCGAATTCCCTTCAAAAAGGAATCTGACGACACAGATGTGTAACACAGTCGAAAAATGGAATGTAGTATGTAAGGTTGTTGCAGATATGATGACCACACTGTATAATGCAAAACGTTTGCTTTCTAATTTTACAAAAGTATTTTTCAAATTTTACAGTAGATGTAAAAAACATTTTGAAGTCAAAATTTTTAATTTAAGCTAAAATAGAAGAGACTAGAGAGAGAGAGAGAGAATAGAAGCTGTAGAGATGCAGGCAGACAAGTTTAATCATAATACATCAAAAACTTGATTGTGATAAAATTTTATGTTAGGGGTTTAGTAAATCAAACTTGGGATGTATATATTCATCATTTAGGAAAACCATTTACCATTTTTTTTTGCAAGAGAAGAAAAAATCTCTATTACTAATAATGCTGCTGTAGCAATAGATCACATTATCTATTTTTAATATCTTTATTAAGTTTAATCTGAGTAGTTGCTCTCGATGTAAAAAAAAAAAAAAAACAACTGAATAGTTGGCAACACTAATTCGAACTAACTACAAAAACGATGGAATAAATTACACCATTTCTTCCGCATTTGTGACGTGCATTAAATTCACGACGGGAGCCTGTTCGGAATCCATGAACAAAAAAGAAAATGTGTTTTCGTTGATATTTTTGCTCCATTTCCATAAAATAGATTAAATAAAATTTAGAGATATTTAAAAGGAAAGGTAAGTTAATACATTTAGTGTATTAACATTGTTCGTTTTTACACTATGCTGAACTGGCGGCGATTGCAATCACTAGACTTACAATGGCATGACTCTAAAATGGAATGTGAAACTGGTTGGAGTATCTTCTGTAAAGCAGTATAGATTCAATAGTCCCAGAAAGTTACACTTTTTTTCTTGTCCTTAGGCAAGATTGCCGAAATTACAAAATCATGGATAACTGAGCCATCAGGTTGAACAACATTCAACCCTCAGCTGGCAGGATGAGAACAAGACGATTTCCAAGATTTCATTACATTTTTGGTATGCAAATACCCTAATAGATCACCAGAACCATCGTATGAGGAAAAATTTTTAATGAGCTAAAGCTTAAGATTTTTTTCGCTTATAACAACTTGCTGCAACTTGTGTTTTTCGTGTTTTCTATATAAGTATGGAACCATTGAAAAAAATTTAATGTCAATTCGTTTGAGATGTGGAATAATTTATTTTAGTATACACATTGTGCAAATATTGAAAGAAACATTTCAAATGAGTCGATAAATAATCTTATATACAGTTAAACCTAGACAAAAGCAATGTAATTTTTTTTTTTACTGATTTGTCATGATTATACAAAATTTTACCCATAAATCTATAATAAAAAAATACAATACAATAAAAATTCATATACATATATGGAAATATATCCTCAAAAATTTACTACAAACGTTACGTGTTAATCTCTTCTTTCACAGCATCAATTGCTACTTGTTCTTTAGGCACTTGATATTCTGATTTGGGTAGATATTGCTTCTTTCGGGACGTTGGTCTTATCAAAATATGTGCGACACATGTACAAATTGCCATTATAGCAAAATATAAGAAACAACGACGTCCACCAAAGGCCTTGAAACCCAAACCACCAATTAGAGAACCAATCGAATAGCCCAAACCATCATCCATGCCTGCCATAAGACCCTGTACGGTAGCTGAAGTGCCGGGAGGCGCAACCGCCGATGCATATGCCACAATACAAGTGTAACAGAGTGCATAAGTGACACCCTGAAAGAAGAGTTCAACACCCACTAAATACCAAGGATTTGGTATCCATGAGATCAATGCTAAACGCACAGCATAGAAAAAGAAACACATGCTCATGCAATGAACATAACCAAGTTTCTTAATGATTTTTCCGCTATAAAAGAAAAATGGAACCTCGCCAGCGAGACATTCAGCAGCCACAACGCACCCTTCAATCAATTTAATTTGATGCATATAACCCGTTTCGGCGGCAACCTCTTCCACATGCCAGAACATAAAATAAATTATGAATGAATCGATAATGCCGGCTATAGTGGCAAACACTAAAAACACTAAAATTGATGGATGACTAACGAGTGCCAGTACATCTTTGACTATCGACTCAGATGATGATAGCTTGGGTAATTTCAGTTTTGAAACGCTCAGCATATCCAAACCGCTAAAGAAGAGCATTATCACAAGTGCAGGTGTAAAAGTTTTTACAGTATCCAATGTCCACAAGTCGACAGCGATACCCGCTAGCAATGCGGTAGCACCAAAACCTATGGTGCCCCAAACACGTTGTGCTCCATATTTACTCTCTTCTGCTTCACCTAACATATCGAAGCATATTGCATCCGAAATGGAATTGGTAACATTGAAACCAATCGTACCGATGCAGAGGAATGTCACAAAGAGCCAAAATGTTGAAGTGCCATAAAGGCAATCGGGTTGCTCTTCAGCAGGAAAGTTGCAGCTGACATCGTGGTTTAGTTGTTGAAGGTGGTTGGTGATATTAAGATTATGTTGTTCGCTTGTTATTGGTGAAAGGCACATGTAAATATTAAATGGTGGTTCTAAAATATTACTCGTAAGGTTTAAATTCTTAATATCCGTAAAGTATGCTATAAAATTTGTTGTCGCATTATCTGGTGAATTGCTGCTATCGAAATCAGAGCAAATGGCACGACGTGTAGACGTACACAATGAAGCGTGTGACAGCAACTGTGAGTAGTTAAAAAGAAAAATATTATTAGCACTAACTCTATAGTATATGTATAGTTTGTTCCAACTGGGTTAATATTTCTGCTACACAAATCGAGATGATTTTACTCTCACGCATTAGAAAGTTACGACTTTGATTGGCCAATTGAAATCTTTACAGCACACATTGAGATGACTAAACTCTCACGTAGTGACAGTCAATGAATCTGATAAGCCAATTGAAAGTTAAACGTGTTGTATTTCTCTCTCTCTCACTCTCTCTCTCTCTGTGCTTAAAAATATTAACTCTTTTTGAAACGAATCGCATATTTTGTTTACCTTTTCATTACAATTTTCTACATTCATTGTATTAAAAGTTACATTCCACACTTGATCCACATTTATGGCATGCGTCTGTGATGTCGGTATAAAATAGAAAGCACCATATGAAAGTGACATGACTGCTATTAAAGCTATAAAAATTAATTTTCGAAAGCTCTGCAAATATAGAATATGTCAAAATATGAAACAAAATATTATAAATGCAATATTTTTTTTATACTTACAACAAAATAATCAGCTAGAAAACCAAATAATGGTTTGGCTAAAACATACATCATGGGTAATACCGATGTTATATAACCCATAACATCTGGTGAGATGCCAATCTGTTTGCCCAGCACTGAAAGTTGTGGCAAAATTGGACCCATAGCTGAAATTTGATGAAAACGAAAATAAATCAATAAAAATATTCAAAGGCTTGGATATAATTAGTAGAATGTACAAATATAATAGCTTGAAATTGACCAAAAGAGAAGTTACGTTATGCAACCCGAAGAATGTATTAGCAGATACGAGCAAGTAGTGGTTTCCTAACTACTCACTAAACTAAACTTGTAATACCAAAAACTAGAACCTGAAATATTCTAAAAATCTCATACTGGAAGAAAAGAAACTGTGTATAAAAATTTATCAAAGTCAAAAAAGTTGTTTTAAAGACTCCAAATTACATAGAAAGACCTAAAATTGACGAAGATCTAAGATTTTCTCTGGAAATGATCTGTTGATTAGTTTTCCTTCTATTATAATCGTGTTGAAACTATAAAATGTATGTTCAACTATGTGGTGTCACAATAGGCCGTTCTGGTCTGAGCGTGTTCCTTAACAGTCACTTAAATAAAAGTTTAATTTGTCTTTTTAAACGAGTATTCGATACAAGTACAATTTCGATACTTTTTTCCGATATTTTGGTAGCATCGATACTTTTATTCGATGCAAGTAATGAGTAAAAGTATCGATACTATGTGGGTATCGAATCAACACTAGCGTAGGACTGGAACTATCTGTTCGTTTTCCCGACCACTGCAGTGTTTATCAAGCAGAGGTCCTAGCAAAAAAGGAGGTAGCCCTTTACTTAAGTAGGCACGCCGTAACAAAAACCATTATAAATATATACTCGGATAGTCAGGTGGTTATCAATGAATCTGATGGTACTAAAATCAAAGATTGCTCAGGAATGCCTGGTAGTCGTATATGATATTAGTATCGTTTTCAGGGTACGCCTAATATGGGTTCCGAGGCATAAGAACATTGAAAAAAACTGCAGGGTCGATGAGTTAGCCAGACAGGGTACTAACCTTCCCTTGTGTACGGACAGAGGCAAATCGGTATAGCTATTGCAACCTGTAAACTAAAGCTGAAGAATAGTATCGTGCGTGAGGCCAATAGGTCTTGGACAGACGAAAACAATTTTTTCACGACTAGGCTAATGCGCCCAAAATTGGATAGGAACATAGTAAAATAAAGAAGTATGCTAAATAGGGAGAGTAGTATTAAACTATTCCGGATTGCCAAAAAATATCTCAAAAAAAGTCATCGATAGAGTTGGACAAAAATTTATTTCATTTCTCACAAATTTAAAATTGTACTAAACTTACAAATAACAATAAAAGGAAATTTGATTTTTCAATTACGTAACGTTACTTTAATACTTTTTGATATAAAATGAAATGCAACCATGCGCTATAAATTTTCTGACAATCATTTTTCGACAACCGTTTGACATTAAAATCAAATTATGGGATAGAAGGACATTAAGAGACCTGCTTACCCTTCCGAGAGAGGACGTCTCTAAGGTCGTGGTTTGTAAAACCTGCCATTGTCTGTTTGGTAGGCATGCTCTCAGATTAGGAGTATTCTCTCATGAATTCTGCAGAAGTTGCAGGAACGAGGAAGAGGAAGAAACATTTGAACACTTCTTCTGCAATTGCCTAGATCTAGCTAGAAGCATAGCGAGTTTTTTAGGCAAATACGCTTTTAATACTCTTACGGAAGTATCCGGTGCTAAGGTTAAGCAAATTCTGCGCTTTATTAGAGCTTCCATTGAATTGGCCAATATCGTGGCATGGAAGGTCCTTGTATGCGGTTGTGGGATCATATTAGAAATCAGCGTGATGCAACGCTACAGTTCCTCGCGCAGTACTTCGTGCCGCACGCAATAGTGCCATATTACCACGTATTCATTCATTGGTTTCTGCATGTTCTTCAGGTGCTTGATTTGCACGATTATATTCTACTCCTCGTGCATTACGACTCTCTGATGCAAGATTTGTTCTTCTGATTTTCGGCATAATGGCAATCAATTGAGTTTCTTACTGTAATAAAATTGTTTAAAAATTTGAAATCCCCTCTTAATAATTATTCACTGCTACACAAATTACCATAAATGTGATCGACAGAAGAAGCGAAAGGGACGAATGAGATGCCAGTAATCCCTGAAAGTATGCAATACAAAACACACCAAAGCATGTACATTTTCGTAACCCCTGAAAGTATGCAATTTCGGTATTTCACGATTTTCAGATTTTTCCGAAGGAAATTGTTTTGACCGCATTCCATACCAATCCAACAAAGAAATCGCCATACAAATCGGATGATGTTCAGCCGAGTTATGCGCGTACAAACATATTACCCCTTATTTCTTTTATGTAGATAGAGAGAGAAGAAGATTTGCTGTATTTGGACAAGTTTTATAAAAATTGTGAGCGATTGAAAATAGGTAAAAAAAAAAGTTTATTTTTACTTTAGATCAAATAGGTAACGATTCTAAACTTGTTTTCAATAAAAACTCAAAGGCAATCAATTATCTTTCCTTCGTGCATAAATCAGAATTAAAATTAGGTGGAATAGTATTTAAGTAACTATTTAAGACCAATGTTGACCAATATTTTCCAACTGATTTTGATAAACAGACGCTTGTTTTCTTTGAAATAGATCTGGCTTTAATATCTAATAAAGAAACCGATACTAACAGTTTTTTCTTTAAAATCTGCTAACGAAAACTGGAGACTTCGGCAATTAAGTTAAAAAAACTTTTTTCAGAATTAAAAATATGGAAATTTGACAATATCTCGAAAAGTGTTCTACTTTAGGTCACACAATTTTTTTTTCAAATTTTGTAAACTAGTGTTACAAAAAAATGTTTTGAAAGGTGGATCTACCTATTTTAGAAATGTATTGGAATTAATGGAAAGATAAAAAAGGTATGAAATTAAATTTTTGTTTACCTGTTTCCCCCTCAACAACTTAACAAACTTTTGTTAATACTTAATAGAATAAAATAATATACTTATTATAAAATACTTACCAGCCATAAAAAATAGAAAATGTGCCTTGATCGGCAATAGACGTTTATTTATTTTCACCATTTTGTTATCGTCACCTCCAGCCACCTCCACCAATAGTCAAATTTCATCAGTTTTTGAATATCACAGTTGAATTTCCAATGCTAAATCTGTATTGCTCACTTCCCGTTTACGCTCATATCACTTCATTATTTAATTTATTGTTTATGTATAATCTTTATATGTACAATGCACTTCACAAGTTCATCAGCGATTTTAATGTTCACAACGTTTCATCAGACCCGTTCAAAATCGAATGTATAGTTTTCAATTTAACAAAAATTTATTCTTTACTTTTTAGTACTCATTTTATACACACATATTTAATTTTTATTTTTTTTTTTTTTATTTTTTTTTTGTATTTGAGATTCTGATAAGATTTTTTATTATAACAAAATGATTTCTCTTTTTCCTGTTATTGTGTTATCATAAACGATATAGCTTGTTGTTCCAATAATCCAGCTACATTGTATGAATGTCTGCCTACCAGTCTCTGCTACAATTTTCCTTCAACGCTTCGGCATATCTTATAATGAATGTATATGATATTGTTCTGTCGTTTAGTTACTAGTTACCTGAAATTAAAAATAGTTAAAAATTTACCATTGTTACTAACAGAACGACTATTTTGTTGTATGTAAAGCTAGCTGGATGTGCGTGGTAAAGCAAATAGATACGCATTATTCCCACATTTTTCAATGATCTCATGAATATTCTACTTTGTATATGCTCTTTTAGAGGCACATACAAACATACATAATAACTAGTAATAACAATAAATTCGTATCTAATCACTTTTCTTTTATTGTTCTTCTGGTAAATGTCTCTCACGTTGTAATGTTTATTATTATTATTATTGCAAGTGTTGTTGTATTAATTTCAAATACATGCATCAATTTCGCTATTATCTTACAATTAGTTATAATTTTTATCAGTGAGCAATAAGAGTATCAGCGATGCCAACTTGCGGGGAATTCCTCATTTTGCCCATTCCCCCATTTGCGGGTAATTTTACATAGTACGGGGAATCGGGGAATGAGCTGTTTTTTGCGGGGAATTTGAAGACGTTCAGCTTTTAGTAATTAAAGTCTGTAGAATATTTTTTGTCAAATTTTATGTAATGTAAAACGTTTAACTTATGAAATACTTCATATTTTAGGTCTTAAAATCTTCAACTTTTCTTAAATGAGCCCTTGGTTTAAAGAAATCGATTTTTAAAAAAGTGTGTAATTTGAAAGTCGTTCATTTCAAAAGTAAAAATTGTAAAAAAAAAAAAATGTGTAAAAATTTCAGAGAGAAACTTAAAGTGCTTAGCTGTACCTCCTGATTAAAACTCTTAGTCCTTGCTGACTTATCTGTAAACTTACAAACTACGGTCAGCTATCATAAATTAGATGAAGTATATTTTAAATGTTAAAAACCGTTAGTCAAAACTTTGAACCCGTTTTTCTTAAAACAAGGTTTTTGACATTTTTCATTTGAGCCAAAAGAAAGTCTATGCCTCTTCTTTTGAGAACTTTGATGTCCAAAAGTGGGCTGAGGCTTATGTATCTATCAAAATCAACGTCTAGTAACTCGAAACACCCCATATCGTTCAAATATGGTGTAGTAACAATTACCCAATGGGACTAATCGTTGTACAAGTATGAGCCCGATCAATTTTGAGAGTGGGTTTCCTTGAGATCAAATCACTCATGTGTCAAAAGAATTCCAAAGCCAGAAAGAACATTTCTATTAACCTCCCAGTCCTATAAAAAATGGTTAAGTTTTGGACCGAGATAGTGTTGGGCCGCTTTAGAATAACAGCCACCGAGATTAACTTTAAGCCAACGTAAAGGTATTTTTCGTTTTTATAAAATGTTTATATGAAAAGTGCGTATCGCGCTGTTGTAATATAAAATTATACAGGTGCGGGGAATTTGATCGCTAATCGGGGAATTTCTCGAGGGCTAACGGGGAGACAGAAAAGATGAGTTGGCATCCCTGAAGAGTATTCATATTTTTCAATGATAAACTCGTGCGAGTATATTTACTTGCCATCAATGATTTCTAGATTTGTTTTTATTAAAACATTGTAATTGCACTGTAAAACATAATTAGAGTTACATAGCGCTAAAGACTAAATAGGGGGGGGAGTGAAGGTTGTAACCTACGCGGACGAGGTAGTAATATTAGTGTCTGGTCTGCTCCTCAAAGTGATCAGCGAAATCATGGAGGGGATCTAGGTTTGCTGAGTAACTGGGCTAGCAGTAAATCCAGGGAAAGCAGAAATGATACTATTTACTACTAAGGTCAAAGTACCGGCTTTCAACCTTCCGCGTTTAAATGGTCAAAGACTATCCCTTTTATTAGCAGCAAAATACCTTGGGGTTAAACTTGATGCTAAGTTAATCTGGAAAACAAACATCGAACAATGACTAAAAAAGGCTTGTATCGGTTTTTATGCCAGTAAGAAATCCTTTGGGAAAAGGTGGGCTCTAAAACCAGAAAAAATTAGCTAGAATTCAAAGAACAGCGGGGCAGAGGAAGGGTTGGGGGGGGGGGGGGGGGGAATGACGCTCAAAACATGCTGTTAAATCTAATCCCCATTGACCTTTTCGTTAAATGCATTGCATCAATTACCGCGTTAAGATTAAGAGATGCTAGATGCTAAACAAGTAAGACCTACGATCACAGCCTTGAAAAGCTGTTCATGGTTTCCGTTCGTACTAAGAATGACTGGAAGAACGGCAAGTACCATAAACAATCCGACATAACTCTCTATAACGACTGGTTCAAATGGGATTGAGGTGTAGGAGCGGGGATATACTCAACAGACTTGGGTATATCTTATTCCCTTAGTCTCTCAAACAATGCCAGCATCTTCCAGGCAGAAGTTATAGCAATTAGTGAGGCATGCCGTATTACAGAATCGTTAGATATTGCAGGGTGGAACATTAAACTACTCTCTGATTGCCAAGCCGCGATCATGGCTTTAAATTCATCTATTACCATATCCAAACTGGTCTGGCAGTGCAAGAAGTACCTCACGAGACTAGCAAACATAGCCAACACATCCCTCATATGGGTTCTTGGTGATAGGAACATTGAGGGAAATGTTTGAGCCGATGCACTTGTTAAGCAAGGTTCCTCTCAGCAATCCTCGCTAGTCGAACAGGTTCTCATTCTGCTAAAAGGAACTCAAAGGAAATTACGAGAACACTACCTACACCAAGCCATCCTCTGGTGGGAGAGCATACAGACATGCAAAATAACAAAGAAATTCTGGCCCTGTTACAGTGCTGAGCAAGAACTGACAACCTACTCACCAGAAACCGAACTGATGTAGTAAGATTAACTGCTGTCAGTACGGGTCACTGGCCAATAGGCGTTCATGCATCTAAAATGGGGATCCTCTTCAGCGACCATTTCTGCAACCGTAATGAAAGCAGTGAGAACGATACCGTCAAACACTTACTCTGTAAGTTTGACCGAATCAGCCATTAATATTTAGAAAGATTCTATTGATACTTAAAATCGAATCCAAAGAAAAAACTTTCTATGACATACTTTTATACTGTTAACAGATTCTCTGGGTGGAAGATTTCTCATTGGTTCTATTATAATTTTTTTCTGCATTAAATTGAATACATTTGCCAATGACGTATTCAATATTTTTCTGTCGTGAATGTGAATTTATAAAGTGATATTTGATTTCAAATTCGAATTCCCTTACAGACGATCCTTTAATAATCCTCAGTTGCCACTTAACCCTCTCACAAATATTAGGATATAAATGCTGAACCTTAACTTTTTACTTTTCCTAACTACATTTACAGAACAATTCCAGCCAAACTAGTTTTCTTTAAAAAAAAAAATAGATATAGCTTATAGTCTCAGAGCCCTACAAGGCCATCTTGAAATTAAAATATTGTAATTTTCTTTAAATAAAATCCGAAAAAAAAATTTAAAAAATTTCCTGCGGTTGGAGTTCGTTTGTGAAATGGCTAATTTGTTTTATTCATTGCTCAACAATGTACATACACAACCAGTAAAAAATTTACCGGTTGTTTAGATTTAAAAGAAATTAACTACTACTAAAAATATAAGCCCTGTTCACTCTTTAGAGTAAAGTGCTGGTTAACGGAGTAACAGAGTAAAAGTGTAAAGCAAAATTACTCTACAAAAACAAAATATACGACATTTGCTTTTACTCACACTTTACACTTTTACTCTAGTTCGACCCTTTATTTAAATATTTGTTACTCTGTTACTCTGAGTAAGAGAGAAAATTAGTGTTGCCTACTTTTTGATTTGTACGACAACAAAAAATAAAAACAAAAGTTTTGTTCCTGGCGCTTTTAATTGGGAACATTGATCGCAGAGAAAATAAAAAAAAAGCTGTCAACAATATGAAATGAAAAAATTTTGAATTTCAACTCATGTTTTTATTTATAAGAACGTTTGAAAACTATTGCGAATCAATTTTATCTTCTTTTCACCTTCAACACACTTAAATTTGCAAACAGCTTCTAGCATTAAAGGATTTTTTTTGCACTTTTACTACAAACTTTTTCAATGGAAAAAAAGTAAACAAAGAATGAAAAATATATTTTTTGACTTTTACTCCAGAGAGTACTTTTTTAGTTTTAGAGGCGTTCACGCTCTAGAATAAAACATTACTTTTTTACTCCGTTACTCAGCGCTTTACTCCAAAGAGTGAATAGGGCTATAGATTTCGGAAAGTCGCAATCTTAATTCAGAAGAACCTAATTGAATTCATCAAATTTGTGTTCAGAATATTCAAATTAATTTCTAAAAATATTAATTTGAATTCAGAATAATCACGTTGATTCCGAAAAGCTTCAACTTGAATTCCGAGTGGTCAGATTGGTTTTAAAAAATTGTCAATTTGAATTCAAAATAGCGGGACTGATTTCAAAAAGCGTCAATTTAGAAGCATTAAATTGATTTCAGAGGACGTCAATTGGTTTGAAGTAAAGAAAATTTTAATAAGGAGCATCGTTTGATACTCAATTTAGTTAAATTGATTTTAGAAATCCGCAATTTGAATTCAGAAGAGTTAAATTGATTTCATGGAAGATCAACTTAAGTTCAGAATATACAAATTGAATTCAGAAAATATTATTTTCAATTTAGTTTAAAAATTCACGAAGCGTCAATTTGAGTTTCGAATAATATAAAAAATTAATTTTAAAACAATCAATTTTAAATTTAGAATAAACTTAATTCAGAAAAAAATTAATTTGAATTAATGTTAGCCAAATTGAATTCAGAAATGGTCAATTTGACTTCAGACTACTTTCATGAAACATCAAGTTAAATTCAAAATATACAAATGAATTCAGAAAAGTGAAATCGATCACAGCAAGTTTTAATATGCATTCAGAATAAAAGAATTGAGTTCATAAAGCGTCAATTTATATTCAGAATATATACAGGGTGACAATCGTAAAGTGACGCACACATTTCAGCAGTTATTTTCAAAAGGACGTACTTCCATTAAGTACAATTAAGTGTTAACATTGCTGAATATATAAGCATTCATTTGAACCCCACCTCATTCAATATAACCTCCTTTAGCCTGCACAAATGCCTTCAATCGATCCGGAAATCGTAGGACTGTTTGCCGCAGGACTTCCTGATCAATTTCAGTCCAGGCTTTCTCTAATGAATTTGTCAGCGACTCCAGACTGTGGTGTTGAGATGCACAAGCCTTACTCTCTAAAATACTCCAAATAGAGTAGTCCATTGGATTCAAGTCTGGGGAGTATGGTGGCCATTCTTGAGATGTTATGAATCCAGAAAAATTGTCTTTTATCCATGTTTGCGTTAATTTTGCCATGTGGGAAAGTGCAGAATCTTGCTGGAAAGTCCAGTTTTCATTTCCAAATGTATCTTGGGCCCAGGGAAGAACATGTTCATTTAAAATGCTCCGATAAACAACCTGGTCAATTTTAACACCCTCTTCAACGAATATTAGAGAGGTTCTGGCATTAGCGGAAACTCCAGCCCATACCATAACGGAAGCTGGCTTTTGAACTCGGCCAACAGTCCTATTTTGTTGCGATGATGATGTTAGCCACATTCGGTCATTTTGCGCATTGAAATGTTGTTCAACCGTGAAAATTTTTTCATCTGTAAACAAGATATTTTCAACATTTTTTAACACGGAGGAGCGTAGCAACGCCTTGCATCTTTGCAGTCGCAAATCTTTCAGATCTTGAGCTTTTCGGAGCTTGTACGGCTTAAGATTAAGCTTTGATTTTGCAATGATTCGCACTGTTTCACGGTTTACTCCCACTTCCTTAGCGATTTTTCTCATTGAGCGCCTTGGATTTTGTTTGATTCGTTTACGAATTTTTTCTGTTAAACCAGTAGTGGCAACTGTTGAAAATTTTCCCCGGTCTCTATCTCCAAAACCCCCAGTTTCATTATATCGAATAATAGCTCGGCCTACCGTACGACTTGACAAATTTAAAGCCTTTGCAATTTGACGGCTACTATAATTTGCCAAATGAAATTTCATAATTTCACGACGAATATTTTCCTTGTCCATTTTTATGGAAATTTCAAAATGTAATAACAAAAATTCAAATGAAATTAAAAGCAAAGCCAATGATGAATGAATTTGCTTTTTAAATTAAAGTAACGGTAAATGGCAAAGCTTGCTGCAGAGTATTAAACTTGCGTCACTTTACAATTGTCACCCTGTAAATTGTATTCAGAATATATAAATTGTATTCAGAATGTACCCATTTTAATTCAGATTATGCAAATAGAACTCTGGCAGCGTCAATTTGAATTCAGAATTGCCAAATTCAGATTTGAATTCAGAATATACTAATTGAATTCAATTTGAATTCTAAGTAGTTAAAATGTTTTTAAAAAGCATAAACTTAAATTTATGTAGAACCAACAAATTGATTTTAAAAACTGTCAATTTGACTGAAGAATAATTATTTCAATCGTTTTTATTGAGAAATAAATATCACTCCTACTAATATAACGGGCCCTTTTTATTGTTAATCACATACTTATTTGTCAAAAAAGATCACTAAAATTTTTTACTTATATTTTTTTAACAAAATTTTTATTTAAGTATTTAAAATATTGTGTGTAATCTTTTACGTAATTTTTAATCTCAAATGATTGAGAATACAACAAATTATTATTATTTTAAATAGAAATCTGTAATACAATATCATATACAGGTATAAAAATATGATTATAATTCAAGTATGTAAATAGTCGGTCAAGCAAAACAACAACGACATAAAAATATATCAGCGCAATTTACATTACATTGAAACAATGATGTAAATAAGTAAAGTGTTAATGATAAAAAAAAGAAAAATAAAAAAACAAACTGGTATTATTTAAAATAAGAAATTTGTATTTCAAAAAGTGACAGTGTGAAGTGCATTTTAAATTGAAAGTTAATACATACAATCATTAGCGGATTCAAAGGGGGGTAGATATAAAATTTAGAAATAAAGGCCCCTTCAATGGGTTTTTTAATATTTTTTTTTTTTTGTTGCAACATACAAAAGAAGCATTCAAGAATACAGCACTCAGACAAGTTTTACGTCTATTGTATTGGGAGTATGAATATACATACTCGTTTTTTTTTGTAATTTGGACATTTATTGTGAAAAAGTGATTGCAAATTTATTCTTTAAAGTATTGTCCATCGTTAGCCACAACCTTTTCCCATCTTTCTAGTAGCATACGGATTCCGCGTCGAAAGAACTCCTCATCTCTTGAGGCTATCCACGAATCGACCCATTTCTTGAGTTCTTCGAAAGAACTGAAGTGCTGTTCAGCCAGGCCATGTGTCATCGATCGGAACAAGTGGTAATCAGAAGGAGCAATGTCTAGAGAATACGGCGGGTGAGGTAGCACTTCCGATTTCAGCGTTTCCAAGTATGTTTTTACTTGCCTTGCAACATGCGGCCGAGCATTGTCGTGCTGAAGAATAACTTCGTCGTGTCTATTCTCATATTCTGGCCTCTTATCCTTTAATGCTAGGCTCAAACGCATCAATTGTAGTCGGTAGCGGTCCCCAAGTGATCATTTCATTCGGTTTCAACAGCTCATAATACACCACAACTTTCATATCTCACCAAATACACAGCATGAGCTTGGATCCATGGATGTTCGGCTTTGCCGTTGATGCATGTCCGGGCGGTCCCTATGATTTTTTACGCTTTGGGTTATCGTAACGTATCCACTTTTCATCGCCAGTCACAATACAATGCAGAAAACCCTTTCTTTTCTGTCGTTCAATCAGCAGTTCACATGTGAAAAATCGTCGTTCGATGTTTCTCGGCTTCAATTTGTACGGCACCAAATTTCCTTTCTTTTGAATCATTCCCAATGCTTTTAAGCGTTTAGAAATGGTTGATTGATCAACTCCTAAAGATTCTGCAAGTTCTTGTTGCGTTTGACATAAATCTTCTTCGAGTAATGCCTTCAATTCTTCATCGTCGAACTTTTTCGGGCCGCCTGAACGCTCCCTGTCTTCAACATCAAAATCACCACTTTTGAAACGGGCATACCACACCTGACACATTCTAACGTCTATAGCACAGTCAGGATAAGCTTCAGTGAGTAAACGATGTCCTTCAGTTGCGTTTTTCTTTAAATGGAAGAAGGAAATTAAAACTTCCCGCAAATGTTGTTTTATTGGCACGAAATTCGACATTTTCAGCTATAGTAAAACGCTTTTGTAAAATTATGAAAATTATTTGACAGATCAAATCTTATAGTATTTTTGGCGCTCTGCGAGATAGAATAGCTGTCAATGTCAAAAAAATGAAGCGTATGATAGATATGAAGTTAGTCACAATTACGAGTTTATACATTCATACTCAAAATATTATATCCTGTGTTCCTTTTTGCTATTCTTTAAATCTATCAGATTTATTAATAAATCTTAGCAGATCCTGCGGTGTTAGAGAGCTCAGGTGTTCGTCTCCCCACACTCCAGTACCAAATATGCTTACTCTGATCTGGCAGAAAGCGAGGCAGACACTAAGAAAGTGGTCCACCGTCTCTTCACATTCTTCCTCCAAACCACAGGAAGCACAGAAGACACTAGCTCCTAGGCCAATCATACGCAAATGTTTGGCCCAAGAGAAATGACCTGTATATAATCCCACCAGCTGCCTACAGCTCTTTCTGTTAAGTAATAACAGAAAGTTTTTAGACGCTTCGAGATAACAGGTAACATGGTCTTTGTCTGTCTAAAGCCCCTCAGTTCCTCCCGTTTACGTTTGTGCGTCAAGGCGACCCACTCATTAATGATGGTCCTAATGGCTGTATACGACAAAGAGAGTACAGGTTCTGGGCCCAGAAAACCAGTTTCCGAACCTTTTCTGGCCAGAAGGTCAGCAGATGAATTTTCTGAAAATCGTGAGTGTCTAGGAACCCATGTCAAAAGCAGGCTATTGTGTTTTCCAACACAATCGAGCTTGGATTTACAATGCATAACCAGTTTAGATGTGGTTAGAGTATTAAGCAAGGATTTAAGCGCAGCCTGACTGTCACTAAATACACAGATACTCCTTTCTCTCCAACCATTATCAATGACATGTTCTATTGCCTTGATGATTGGAAAAATTGCTGCTTGAAAAACAGAAGCATACAACTCAAGAGAGAAGTGAAGGTGCACTCCATCCATGAAGACCCCAGAACCCGAACCGAATTCTGTTCTGGAGCCGTCAGTGAAAATACACTTACAATCATCTCCCGGCCCAGGTCCCGGCAAAAATCAAGTTTGGGCCTCTGGAATTTGTATTGTATAGCGCTGTTTTAAAACTGGAATTGTTGGCATTGTATCGGATTGCATTGATTGAAATGTTAGGTCCATGTATATTGTAACCAAATTGTTGTGGATGCATTAAATTTATTTATTATTTAATTATTTATTTGTCCTAAAATGCATGCTTCAAATGTCGAATAAAACCCTTTGATCCGCCATTGCATAATCAGATACAAGTATTCACAACAACAACCTGCGTATTGTTCTAAAAGTTATCTCATTAGCAATAAGTAAAACAAAGCAACAAGTAATTTTAAAATAACAGCATACAATGAAATAAGGTAGCATGTGCCGCCCCAATAACATTTTTTTCTGAATTTATTATTTATTTATTTATTCATCATACTAAAAAAGCTTGTATGTAGGTATGTGAAACAAGTTTTATTATTTTTGTTTTTGCTAAAATATGAAAATCTTAATAAACTGTAATAAGAAATTTCCCAACTACCTGTGCGTTTCTATTTTCTATTGAATAGTGATAGAATTTTAACTTGAGTTGTATAAATAAATAATTATCCTATTCACAAGACCTCATAACTGTCCTATAAGTCATATATCATATTTTATTTTAAACAATTGTTGTAAAAATATTGTTGTTGTCTCCATATGCTACCATAGGATAATGCAACTATGCAAAGTATGTTTTTTGAGTGTACTATTCATTCAGCTGTTTCTTGTTGCTTTGATTCTTCTTCTTTTTCCACACAAAACAGGTAATATTTTACTTTTATACTTTCTATTGGCATTTATTTTAATTTAAAAAAATAATTATTTATATTTTATTTCGTCTAGCAATCAGCTGACTGTGTGATGTCATATCACATTCAAATATGACAAGGCGCTCACACATCTTATAGTTTTCTTCAAACAGGACTTATAGTCATAATTTATGGGGGTTTCTGAATCCGAGAGAGTGTGAGAATTCAGATTAAAACATGACCTTATAAAATTCAGTATGGCTGCTAAAGTACGGTGATAAAAGTAAGTACTGGATTACATATGAAGTTTAGTTTATGGTTAAGAAAACAATTTTCAAAATATTAACGCCAGCTGTCGACTGATAGTGGCAAAATTTCGAAAGTGCAAATTAAAAATTACTAGAAAAAAATTGCACTTTCACTCTTCAGATTCGGCTCAGCCCACTAGAAGCTATTATAGCGCTAAAGCCTTAAAAAGTTTCAATAACTCTGTGCAAAAATTTTCAAGAAATTATTTCGGGTCTCAACGAAACCCATTTCATATGAAAGTATTAGTTAGTAGTACTAAAACCCTACAGCTGGGTTTCGGTCCACCTCATCGTACAATTTTTTTTTTTACAGTGGGTCGTAATTTCCAACCTTTAGTCAAAAATAGCATCAAGTGATATGAAAAATCATGTGTAAATCTAGATTTAAGATGAATCTTGTCTTCAGAATCCCAAACTATAATTTTACGCGGAATCTTTTCTCAGAACATTTCAATTCATTATCTCCTACGTTGACGGGTCTTTTTTGCCCTTTATCCGAGAAATTCCATAAAAGTCTCTTTTAAAAGGATTAAAGTGTTCCACAAAATTTTTTTTACAAAAATTTCACTAGGGGTTACCATGGACAAGAAGCTACTACGGTTTAAAGGAATGCGTTTGACCACATAGCACAACAAAGTTCAGTTTTACGCCTTACTTTTAACCCGTAGGTGCTTCTTGTCTTTGGTAACCCCTAACAAAATTTTCTTTAAAATATTTTTGTGGAACTTTTTAACCCTTGAATACCCTTCTAAAAGGGATTTTTCTGTAATTTCTCAAAAAAGGTCCAAAAAACCCATATAGGCATTCAAGGATTAAAATGTTCCATAAAAATAGTTTGGTATAAAATTTCATTAGGGGTCATACAAAGAAGAGAAGCACCTACGGGTAAAAAGTAAGGCGTTTCGGCATAAAACAAAACAAAATTCAGTTTTACGCCTTACCTTAACATGTAGGTGCTTCTTGTCTTTGGTGACCCCTAATTAAAATTTACGTAGAATGTTTTTTTGGACCCGTCTAGCCTTAATGGGCTTAGATATTGAACTTTTGAGGCATTGTTTATCATAAATCTTTAGCTCTCTAAGTGGTCGCCTGGGACTGCAATGCAGAGGTTCTCGGTTTCAAGTCTCAGCACACTCAAAAACCAAAACCGGTTTTTGTAGCAATCGAAACAAAATGTTTAAGGATTGGACTTTTTACTTCAAATATATTGACTTTCAGTTGTATACAAAAGACGTCCAAAATACATGAAATAATGTGAAACGGTAGATGTTGGAGCTTTGAGCCGAAAAGCTTTTAATCTAAATACGATATTAAGTCAATTTTTGACGATTTTTTTGAACTAAGAATGAGAGTAAAATTCATGATAAGGTTAAGGAAAGTGGTCTTAGATTACGAAATCATATGTCAAATCCCAACGCCTCTGAATATGAAAAAAATATATATTTGAGGGTCCTGTGATGTGATGCCGTGTAAAAAAATATGTTAAGCTTTTATAGCTCTACTTCAGGCACACATTTTCAAAAAAGCTAATTAGGTGTCTGATCTGAAAACTTGTGTGTTCTCTTAGGTCACCGAAGACATAAATGTCTAGATGTTCTTTCCGTTCTTGAATTAGATCCCGACATTTACAATGAATATGTGTTATAGTTTTCTGTTTTTCCTTGTTGTAATAACTACTGGAGTGTTTCTTATATGGAAGACGTAGCGTGTCTTTCAATGAGATAGCTGTTTGCTAGTAACAGGTCCTTCAATAGCCGAATATTTATATAGTTTAGGTCAAATAAGTCTCGATATTTTACTGGTGATTACTAGCAACCATTCATATGATTCATTACATCTGTAGCTTACGCGTTACCCTAAAAATGCAAAACTTTCAATAACAGTAAAATGCTCTTAACCCTCAATGACGCACATGAGTCTAGCCAGACCTTTTTCGATTTTAATTGCAATTTAAACATATTTCTAATTGAGCTAGCGGTTTGAAATTCCAGGTAGTTTCTTAACTTTTTATTAGCTATAGATACATGCACATATCAGCAATGTTTCTATCCTAATTTTTATGCTAAGCACTGCTATTTTTTGACCGTTAAAACCATGGGTTGTCAGAGTCTTTTATTTTTTTAAAGTTTTGTAAAATCTTTGACGTACAAACTTTTTTAATTACAAGTATAAAAGACTTCAAGCTGTTATTTGTATCTAAACATTATTTAAATATACCAAAAATGAAAAACTTTGTTTGTGTGATATGAAACATTTTTCATCCGTCACTGCTATTTTATTGACCGGCACTGTATGTGAGAACCATTGAGAAAAATATCGCATATTTCCATACAAATGCCAGACTCATGTGTGGCAAAAATGACTATCGAAACATGTGCATCGCCGAGGGTTAATACCAAAAAAGTTTCAAATACTCACAGTGTCAACTGCTTGATTAACCAAATATAAGAATTTTTGTGAACAGTTTTACCCCTTACTATGCAGTCACTACATTTAGGCGTTTCCTTGATTGTTACATAAGTAATTCGATCAAACTAAATATACGTAATAAATGAGAGCCGGCGCGACGTTAGGGTTAGTTACTCAGAGCAATTATATATTTCCAACTATTTCACTGCGTTGGGAAAAATATTAAAAATTCCACCATTCACGCTTATGATTTAATTATTACGTTTACCGCTTTTTAATTTATCTAGTAACCAGTAAGTAACGAAAAATATCAAGACACATCAATAGTAAATACTTACATCAATATCACTATTAAAATTCCCCCCGTAATTACAGCACAATTAAAAGTAAATATGACAATTTTACAATAAATTCCATTTCAAATCAAATTCTATTTTCCCCTTTACAATTCACTCACGATTTTCTGCTCGTACTTGAATCGAAAGTCAATTTCACACTAATTTCCTTTAACATTTTCATTGCAAATATGAGTAAATATATCTAGCGGTTTCAAAGGTTATTGTGCTCTTATTTGTTTACAAGCTTATTTATTATTTTTATAACTAAAAAATATAAAAAAAATGCTTACTTACTAAATGGGAGACGTAAACAAAGAAATAATTTATAAATAAAAAGTAAAAACTTATTACATACATATAAAAAATAAAATTGATAAGAAATATTATTATACATATGAGAGAAATTGAGAGAGAGAAAATTGATAAATTGAATTCGATTGGAAATAATCGCAATAATGTATGTATGTACGTAGATACACTGCAAAAAATTATATTAATTACTAAAGTATGAAATTAGCACGCGAAAAAAAGCTTTTCAACCCTTTAGTCCTTTAGTTTTGAAATAAAAGTGATATTAATATAAGTTTTTGGGATTTATTCACTTTTTAGCATGATTGCATACTTTTAGGGTTAACAAAAAAGTTTAATTACAATTTTTGCCTAAAAAAAACGTGTTCTGGCCTATTTTAAAATTGAATTAATTATTTCCTGAGAGCGGAAGATAGCGGAGCATATAACTATAAAGAAAGGTGCCCTCCAAAATTAAGAAAAACTCCAGGAGCATGTTTCCACATATTTTCTAGATTTTCTATCCCAAAATTCGTCAATTTTCAATTTTCGTATTTTCAAAAATACTTAACTTTGGAAACAATGCGGAATTTTTAGCTTTCCAAAAATTAAAAGATAACATTAAAATTTTCTTCTTATTTTTCAGATAGTTGTTACTTAACGAACTAAAAAACTAAAATCTAAGGATCCACCATTTTTGAGAAAAATATGTGACCTTTGAGCTGCTTTCACTAATTTGTTTAGTTTTTATACTATGACTGAATTTTGTCTATAGAACGAGTCACTGTGCGGTCGTCGAACAGGATTTGAACGAAATTTTAGACGCCAGAAAAAAAAATCAAAATAATTTCATCATCACATGGTATTTCAAAGGCTAACTTGGCACGTGAAATCGGCAAGTTGATTAAAGAGTTAGCAGATGTTAGAGCTACCACTGATGAACCAATATTACCTTTTTGGAGGAAAGAGTACAACTGGTTTGTTTGAATTTATTTTAGAATTTTAAACTGAATATTTGTTCAATAACTCAGTCCTTCTTGTTTTTTATTTTAGATTTCTACAAGGTCACAAGAAGCATTGATGTAGTCTATTTTGGAGAGTTACAAAATGGTCATAAATCATCCAGGTTTGTGGGGTTGACATCGCAAAACCCATAAGGACTGGTATTATGGTTTTATGAAGCGTCATCGTCGATTGTCTCTGAACTTCTGAGCAAGTAAGTGCAAATTAGACGAAAAAATGTTATAAAGAAAATGCCGATTCATTCTTTAGTCATATTGATTAGTAATATTCAAACTGAATAAAATATAGAATATGAATGATACTCGTTTTCTGACTGTGACAATGAAAGTTAGAAAAGAAATTTCCGCGAGAACGGAAAAGCGCATAAACTCAAATGGTAACCCCAAGAGATAAACACATTATTTACGATGGGTCTAGCGGTATTTGAAACCGGCGACTCGATTCCCCTGTTTTGGATAGTACGAGATTGAATTCATTTGTTTCTTGATATATATTTCCGCCTGCGAGTGAGTGCCTCGCATTGTATTAGGATATGCTCTGGTGTTTCCTTCACACTGTGGCAAAACCTACAACTGCTGTCTTGACTTATGCCTCAGTTTTTCATGTGCTCCCCCAGTTAACAGTGTCCTGTGAGGAAATCCATAATTAATCTGAATTGGTTTTAGCTTAATTTTAGACAAAGAGTAATACGAAAATTACAACAATATCAAAAAATATATGCAACATAAATTTTCATATGATCTTGGCAACCTTCGATATCAATATAATTGGTATTTCAAATCCACTTGTCCAATAGTGTTCACATTCTTTTTAATATACTAACCTTTATAATTTTTTTCTTTTCTTTTATTAAGCATTCGTCTTCGAATGAAAGTTTTAGTTTGTATGTCAAGAAAATGCACAAATATTACCAAAACTAACCTAAAATGCGAAAAAAAATTACACATAAAGGTTTGTTCGATTTTAAAAATTGCGAAAAATAACACCATCTGTATGTCAGATTTCGTATTTGACATACAGATGGCGCACTCTCCCATATAAAGTACATCCTTCTTTCTGATGTTATTCCTCATTCATATGCTTTTACATTTCTTTCTACTGATATTTCTTATTCATATTAGCAGTTAGATATTATTTATGATTTTATTAGAATAGAAAGCCTTGGGTAAATAATGTTTCCATACTAAATTTAGTACCGCGCTTAAAATTGCTCCTGGGATATTCCATAATGAATATACATATAATATGGGAGGTGCCACACCCCCTTTTTTAATCCCACCCACATTTTTCCTGTTGTATGACATTGTCAATCGACGTCCTTGTGGCGGAATTTCAATACTGTACCGTGATTGGTTCCAGATATATACCCAAAAAATAATATAGTTTCCATGGAAGGCGTCACATTCACTTATAATTTTGAGCTCAGACTATGCCTGTCTTATAACCAGAGACAAAATGTACAAAAAAAAAAAATGAAAAATCAATACTTTCATGTCTACATCTTCTGTAAAGAGACTTAGTTTTTTACGGTGTGCTTTTAATCACATAGTTTTGAATATATAAAAATCGATTTGGCAACCGCTAATCCATGATATATCTTTGTAGTTGAATTCAACTGAATATTCTCTAGCTAATGTATCTACATATTACAATTTTTGCTATTTATTTAAATTGGAAATGGCATTAACTGCTTCTGCTAAACTTAAAAATAAATTATTAATGCTTATAAAAACCACACACAAAAGTAGAAATTATTACACTGTATAACAGTAAAATAGTATCTAAGTCGTCACCCGGTTTTGCTTAGGTATTTTTGGCCAATAAAATTTTTATTTTTTTAAATTTGATTAGGTAAGAGGGGCTCATGGATGAAAAACTTTTTTCTGTTTATTTTAGATTTTCTACACGAATTATGCAATTTTAGGAGGTTTGGAAAACATTTTCTTACAATTTAAAATTTTTCGTGTATTTTTGGTAAATTTTCTTTCTTTTTTTGAGATATGCACGAAAAATTTAAATTTCATGAACATTTTTTTTTTTTTCATTCAAAACTCCTAAAATGACATAATTCACGTAGAAAAGCAAAAATAAAACAGAAACAAATTTTCGCCCATGAACCCCTACCTTATTAAATTTTCAAAAAACGAAATCTGACGTGACCCGAACATTTTTTACAGATTCATGATCAGCGGTTAAAAATACCCCAGGAAAACCGAACCTCAATTCAGATACTGTTTTAAAGTCACATTTTGTTGTACCGTGCTATCAATCAAATACTTCATGACATTGATATTGAAACGTGTATCTTCATAAACTAAAAATGTTTAAACAAGATTTTTCTTTAGAAATAACACATGATCATCTGCATCCATTTGTGCGATCACTTCAAATTTTATTTAATTCCATTTTAAGAATTTTACTAGGGTATTTTTATTTTGTTCATTGAATTGTTAAATTCTCTCAGCGACTGTCTGCGTATATGATTAATTACGAATATTTACACATACATATTTTATTATTTATGAATCTCTCAAGAGCAAATTGATCTTGTGTTAACAAATCTCTGTACCTAGTACATTCACAACCGAACAAGAAACAAGTTACGCTCAGTAATTCTCAATTCCGTTTAGCTGGCGAGACGATCTTGAGAGCATATAGTGCGGGAGAAACCAGTCTTGCGACCAGATTCGAAATCGAATATGTAAATTAATTGAAATAATAATCTTTTGTTGTTTTTGTTTTTGACCTCAGAATGTAAACAAAACGTTTCGAATACAAAATCTCAGTTGTAGTATAACGATCGCGGTGAATGGTGCGCTTAGGAAAAATTGACCGCTTCAAAACGAGAATTATTAAATATCAAAAGTTAGTGACAAGAATAACAAAATAATAAATACATATAGAAAAAGAAGGCGTTTTACGTGTTGAAACAAACAAATGCAAAAATTATTATAATTTAAATAAAATTAATCTACATACATTAACAATCATAACAAGCCGAACAAGATAATAAATAACAAATGCGATATTAATTCAAAAAAAAAAAAAAAAAACATACTACATACAAGAAAATATCTATTTTAGATTTGAATGCATATTTATGAGCTGTTTTTTTTTAAACTATAATATTAAATAGAAAAGTGTAATAAGTAATTAAATAAAAATTGATAAAAGAAAAATGTTAGTACTTGTAAAAAGTTCATTGGGGTTTTTCCTGCTCTTATCAACATTGATTTCCGTTCATGCGGGCAATGTTCTGGATGATGGAAAATGTAAGTTGGCAATTTCCATATGTTGCTTTAAATTCTTATAAAAATAATATTTCAATTGCAAATAAAAAAAATATTTAGACCGACTCCCATAACTCTCAAAATCCTGGATTCATACGTTAGAACATTATTTTTTTAATTTTCTATAATAATTATAGAATCATAATAATTGAGAGGCTGAGAGGAAAAGTGGTATAACTTCTACGTTCAGAAAAAAGTGGAATAATTTTACTTAAGAGCAAAAGCAAAACGAAATATGTTCGGAGCAAAAGTGAAACGAAATATGTTCAGAGCAAAAACGGAATAAAAAACTATGCTGTTCTTGCTCTGAAAGAATTGTAATACCATTTTTGCTCTTACTTTTAAGGCGTTTCGTTTTCGCTCTAAACCGTATTACTTATGCCATTCTTGCACTGACACTCTAAATTATTTCACTTTTGCTCTTATATAAATTTTAACCCGCTTTTCCTCTCAGCCTGTCAATTATTGCTCAGCAAATAAGAAAAAAGGTGAAAATAATTTTCAGTATAAACCATGATGCCTAATCTACCATACTAATCGATTTAGTACAGTAGAAAAAACGGCCCTGCAGTAATTTCAGCAAAATCATGAATATCTAGAATTTTATGGAATTGTTACATATTTATTTGGAAAAAATAATAAAATTATGAATAATTATTTTCTCTTGTAATTCGAAATTAATCGATTAAAATAGTTACAAGAATTCTGTAAAACAACGCGTATAGATTGAGGGGACCATTTGATCTCGATTTATGCTGACAGTAGTCGCAGCAAGACTTTTGCCTCCAAGTTTATCTTGGTTACTTTGATTTCTTCATTTTACTTATCAATCAAAGGAATTGCCGCAAATGAGTTTTAGAATCATACTACTGGATATTCTAAGCTTCTATTTTTCATGAGACCATCTCTTATATTCAAGATGACAATATAATATTATTTAAAAATATCAAACTCGTTTTGAAATAATGATTTATATTAATTGAGAGCGTAATTTTAATCACTGGCGACAAATTTGCATACGATCAAGAGAGCAAAACATATGTGTCCCGCAGCAATAATTGCCAATGTAAAATTGCAGTAAGTTGACATTAAGAAAGTTAAGTTGCTGATTTTGTGATGTGCTTTGAATCACATTTGGAGCGTTGAATATCGCAATTGAAAGTGAAAGCAATGTGGATGAGTGTCTAAAAATTGTAATTACTATGGACATGTTTCTTTAAATAAAAAAAAGAAATGGTCATCTTAATACAGAATAACATTAAAAACATTAAAAAAAATCAGAAAGACAGACCCGTTTCATGAAAGAAAATCAATCAATCAAAAAATAATGTTATTTTAATTATAATAACCAAACCATGTGACAAATTTTTTAAACGTGAAGAAAAGAAGGATGATTTAAGCTCCAAAAAAAAAAACAAAGAGTTTAATCTGATCAGTTTACAACATTTTTTTATGATCGTTTGAAGTTTTTGAGATTCAAATACAAAAACTATAAAAAAACTAACTTTTTGTCTAATTTGCGGATATTTTTCTCTGTAGACTACGCAAAATTTATTGACAGAATACGTTCAGTAAAGTTGTAGAGCAAGTCAATCTGAACCACTTTGCTGAAGAGAATATGAAGAAATTTCCAACCACTTTTGAGATATGATCAATACAAAAGTTAATAAAATTTGAAAAAATAACAAAAATCGTGTGAATCTCAAAAATCTCAAGTGGTCATCGAAAATTTTGAAACTAGTCTGGTCTCTTTGTGGATTTTGATAATATACATGTGCAAATTCATTTGGTACTTGAATCATTCACGACCAATACGATGACCTGAAATCTGTCGCACAGTGTTATAGATGTTATAAAAGATGAATATTATAAATGAAAAATAAATATTGCTATTGAATTTTTATTTAAAAAGAAAAAAAAAAAACAAATGCTGATACGAAAATTAGAGCTTTGTTTTAAAATCCGCGTTAATCAACGAAAGAAATATATTTTTTAATATTCCAAAATAATTTTCAATACTGTTCAGAAATTTTCAATGGCTGAGATTCGAAAGTTTAAAAATAAGAAATGTAAAAGCATATGAATGAGGAACAACAACAGCAAGAAAGATGTACATTATATGGGAGAGCACGCCATCTGTATGTCAGATTTCCCATTTGACATACAGATGGCGTAAGTTATTTTCCGCTATTTTTAAAATCAAACAAACCTTTTTGTGTATTTTTTTTTTTTAATTTTAGTTTAGTTTTGCTAATATTTGTGCATTTTCTTGATATAAAAATTTATAAATAATAAAATATCATGGCGAATACGAATGCTTAATAAAAGTGTGTATTAATGCGACTGAAAAAATGGAATGCCAGGCAAGAATAAAAGAAGATAACGTAGTGAATGTTGCTATTTTTTGGAAGTGTTTGGCAAAGATTATATGATTTTATGTATTTAAATAAATAAATAAGTATTTGTGTAAATTTTCGTAATTTATATTATTCAGCGAAATTTTAGGTAATGGCATTTTAAGAAAAGGATTACGCTTTAAAATACAGCATTATAATATCGTGAAAAAATGTTGCCTCATAACATCCTTTAAAAAAAATATTTTCAAGATCTCGGGGGCAGTAATTAAACATCCAAATACCCCTTTGTCTAAACGCCTAAATGGTGGAATCAGATCAAAATTGAAACATAACATTATCTAAAATCAAAAACAGCGTTTTAAACGATATACCTGTGACTACAGCTGGATTACAAATTCAATTTTTGGCAGAGTTTTGAAAATAAATACATCTTTGATTTTCGTAATTTTTTTTACATACAACTCGAAAATTATGACAGATCTTGGTTCGGGCTATAACTATAGATGCAATGAAGATGCTAGGAATTTGAGCGTAATTGGTTTATTAGTTTTGGGGATATCGTGGCAGTCAAGTTCTACATCTGTAACCTTCGATCGATTTTTAATTTCAAATAGTTTATGTATTTGTGATTAATTTACTTTCAATTACATTGTACATTTAAATTTCTCTTTTCCTTTGTTTTTTGTTAACATAATATGAAATTTTATGAATGCGGAAAGTTAAAACTAAATATTTATTGTAGTAAATAAATATTTATGGAAATGACAAACTGAAAGATTAAAGATTAAATCAAAGGTGAACTTAAATTAGTCAAATACGTAAGAATAATAAATGCAACATTACAATTCTCTTTATTATAAATATTTCTATTTAAACAACAAAATCAACGAAATGATATTAGAAAGTAAATAAAATATTAGAAAATTAATTTAAGTTAATTTCAAATTTCTTTCTTCTAAGAATTTCATGTTAGCTTTTTATTATAATTTCTGTATTACACCGGTTTCGTTTGTCTCTGACTAATATTTATTATATTAACGTTAATTGCTACTATTAAAAAACTTTATATCAATTAAAAAAAAAAAATTATAATAATAAATGCTGTTAATTAAAATCATCCATTTCACAACCAGTTTCAATTTCGTATAACTTCAAAGCTTCAAATTCATAACTTTAATCTAAAACCTACAAAACCAAAGTAAATAATTAATGCGCTTTATATTCGATTTGATTTAAATTGAAATACCCTACAATTTGTGTCTAGTGTCATACATTTATCACGCTTATGCTAATGAGATTAAAAATGCCGGCAACATAACGGTTTTTTCTGTAATCACGTGCATATATTATAGAAATAAAAACAAGGAATTAATTATGAATTTTCTATATTTTCATTATCTTAATGACTCATCTTCTATTCATTTTTGGAATATAAAAAAAAAATTAATTTTATTGCAAGCGTAGCTGAACCTAAAGTACCCTAACAAAAATTCAGCTTAATTTCTATGGCAAGTAGGCGCGATATTATTCAAACTTAATCAATCTTTACACGAAGATTTTGAAAAAAATTCAAACAAAAATACAGACTGAAAGCAGACAAAAACTCAAATCAAAATTCAGAACAAAATTCAAATAAAATTTTATACAAATATCATGGAAAACAACAGATCAAATTTAAATTGCGATTCGGGCCGAAATTTAGACTAAAATTCACACCAAAACTCAGATCGCGTTCAGACCAAATATCAGACTAAAATATAGATTAATACTCAGATCTAGACCAGACCAAATTTAAGACTAAAACTCAAACCAAATTCAGACCAAATTTCAGACTAAAACTAAAACAAAATTTAGAACAAATTTTAGATCAAACTTCGGTCAGTACTTAGACCGAATTCAGACCAAACCTCAAACCAAAATTCAGACCATAATGTAGAACAATACTCAGACCAAATCTCAAACCAAAATTCAGACCACAATGTAGATCAATACTCAGGCCGAATTCAGATCAAAACTCAAACCACAATGTAGATCAATACTCAGACCTGATTCAGATCAAAATGTAGATCAATACTCAGATCTAGTTCTGGCCAAATTTCAGACCAATACTCAGACCGAATTTCAGACTAAAACTCCAACCAAATTGAAATTAAAGTTTTGGTTAAAACTCTGACCAAAAATCAGCCCAAAATATAGATAAAAAATCAGATCAAAATTCTGGCACAAATCAGACCAAAATTCAAACTAAAATTCAGACTGAAAATCGAATCAAATTCACACCAAAAATCAGACGAAAATTTAGGAAAAAAAATCAAACCAAAGGAATATAAATCAGGCTTAAAAACGGATGAAAAATCGCAGTAAACATCGTTATTAAATCCTCTAAAATTAAACATCTTTGAACTGAACCGGCTAGGGCAGATCAAGATTCACAAAATCTTTTCTTTTTTTTTTGTCTGAAAAAAAGCAGATCACTGGAGAAATTAGATTTTCTGTCATTACATCATCTTCAAGGCATACGTCACATAAGCTGTACAACGTAAAATTTAATTTTAAGAATAACCTAGGCTCGAAAATATATAACACGAAATGAAAATATATAACATTAAATGAATGCCAAAGATCCCCACGGACAACTAAAAATTTGTATTTGTTTAAAGTAGCGCTTAGCGTTAATGTTAACGAAAAGAAATTACCTAGTAATAACAAGCCCATCCCTCAAGATTTTGCATTATTAATCACAATTTAATTTTAGCTTTAAAAATTTATATCTATGTACAAAGATAAATTATCACATATCACAATTACAACAACAGCAAAAAAAAAACATTTTTCTTAAAATTACCTTAAAAAAAAATAAACCAAAATTCCCCCGCAGTAACAAAACGCGTTTACACAGAAATGCAAAAACCTGTTCAAAATCTTATGAAGCTTTTATAGTGTAGCTACGCAATCATTAATGTGAATTTTGATTTTGTTTTTGTTTACCTTGCGAACAGCATTTAAATAGTTGGGGGGTTTTTTCTTTTGCTATAGTTGTTGTGGTCACGTAAAATTAACAAGGTGATCTAAAGATGCGTGTTTATATTTTATAACTTTACGCTTATTTTTAAGTAATGCGAGGGGACTAACGAAGGTTCGTTAAGTTGGTAGTGCTTTGTTAGTTTTGGAAAAATCCAAAGTTTATAAGCCATCTGTAATTATACGAAATTTTATATAAAATTTCAGAAAAATCGATAAGAACGGAGTCGAGAAAAAATTAAATTTCTGATGCAAGGTCGGTAAAAATCTCACCACCAACACAAAAAGAAATTCGATTTGTTATTTTCTACGAGTTGGGACGTCAGTTGAAGCCAGTATAAATTTTCCACGAATGATAAACTGCATATTGAGTGCGCACGCCATCCCTGCTTTTAAGTGGTTTTAAAGATTCCAGGCTAGACATTTTTCTGCAGAGGACGACGGCCTTGGGTATAGAGAAAAAAGCTTAGAAAAATGCAGCAATACAGAAAATAGTTTAGTAAAATTTTTCAGAGTGGTTTTAAAGATTCCAGACATTTTTCTGTGGAAAACGACGATTGTGAAAGCTGCCTCGAATCTTTGAAACCTCAGAAAAAAGGAGAAATCCGTTGTTTTGCGCTTTAAGGTATAAGGAAGAAATTTCCCAGCACCATATTTCCTGAATTTATCTTTATTGCTTATGGGTCTTTTTTACACTTTTGAAGATAAATAGCTCTTTTACTATTTTACTAGACGTCAGAAATGTGTCGTTTTGGTTTTAGAATTACCAAGACTAAAAAAAATGCAAGCAAACTGAAAAACTAAAATAATAAAAAAATTCTATAAAATTTCATACGTTGAATTTTTCATATGTTTAATTTTCTTATATTTTATTTCTTTCCCATCTCACTTGTTTAGTTTTAAAACCAAGTTTGCATGTTCCTAGAGTTTAAGTAGTTTTTAGTAATATAACCCACTGTGGATTCTCTTAATGGGGAAAAGGCAATTTTTCTGATAGAGATAATGGGTTAACACATTTCAAAAATATGTTCTATGTAAGATTTTACTAAAGTGCTTAACACACAAACGTTCTCAGATACAAAAATAACAAAGATATTTTATACCAACATGTTCAGAAACGGACAAACTTTAGAACAGCGTAAAAAAATTGGCTTTGTAATTCCCTGATTTTATTTATTGATTGGCTTTATTTAGATTTTATTATTTATACTGTAATTCACAATATTACTAATCAATCAATATGTCAGAGAATATCTATATATAGAAAACAAGATGGTTGTTCCTTTTGAGCCAGTGCTGCCAGATCTTCTTTGCATTGTGTTTTGTAGTTCACTGTTACCACAGTGTTCTTACTTCAAAAGGCCAGACCAGCAACACTCGCTTTACAGGGTGACAATAGTAAAGTGACGCAAGTTTAATACTCTGCAGCAAGCTTTGCCATTTACCGTTACTTTAATTTAAAAAGCAAATTCATTCATCATTGGCTTTGCTTTTAATTTCATTTGAATTTTTGTTATTACATTTTGAAATTTCCATAAAAATGGACAAGGAAAATATTCGTCGTGAAATTATGAAATTTCATTTGGCAAATTATAGTAGCCGTCAAATTGCAAAGGCTTTAAATTTGTCAAGTCGTACGGTAGACCGAGCTATTATTCGATAAAATGAAACTGGGGGTTTTGGAGATAGAGACCGGGGAAAATTTTCAACAGTTGCCACTACTGGTTTAACAGAAAAAATTCGTAAACGGATCAAGCGAAATCCAAGGCGCTCAATGAGAAAAATCGCTAAGGAAGTGGGAGTAAACCGTGAAACAGTGCGAATCATTGCAAAATCAAAGCTTAATCTTAAGCCGTACAAGCTCCGAAAAGCTCAAGATCTGACACAAAAAAAGAAAGATTTGCGACTGCAAAGATGCAAGGCGTTTCTACGCTCCTCCTTGTTAAAAAATGTTGAAAATATCTTGTTTACAGATGAAAAAATTTTCACGGTTGAACAACATTTCAATGCGCAAAATGACCGAATGTGGCTAACATCATCATCGCAACAAAATAGGACTGTTGGCCGAGTTCAAAAGCCAGCTTCCGTTATGGTATGGGCTGGAGTTTCCGCTAATGCCAGAACCCCTCTAATATTCGTTGAAGAGGGTGTTAAAATTGACCAGGTTGTTTATCGGAGCATTTTAAATGAACATGTTCTTCCCTGGGCCCAAGATACATTTGGAAATGAAAACTGGACTTTCCAGCAAGATTCTGCACCTTCCCACATGGCAAAATCAACGCAAACATGGATAAAAGACAATTTTTCTGGATTCATAACATCTCAAGAATGGCCACCATACTCCCCAGACTTGAATCCAATGGACTACTCTATTTGGAGTATTTTAGAGAGTAAGGCTTGTGCATCTCAACACCACAGTCTGGAGTCGCTGACAAATTCATTAGAGAAAGCCTGGACTGAAATTGATCAGGAAGTCCTGCGGCGAACAGTTCTACGATTTCCGGATCGATTGAAGGCATGTGTGCTGGCTAAAGGAGGTTATATTGAATGAGGTGGGGTTGAAATGAATGCTTATATATTCAGCATTGTTAACACTTAATTGTACTTAATGGAAGTACGTCCTTTTGAAAATAACTGCTGAAATGTGTGCGTCACTTTACGATTGTCACCCTGTATACATACAACTTTGTTTACAGCTTTGAGGCCCGAAACGAAGTTAACTACAGTATTCTGGAGCACTTCCGCTATCCAACAAGCATACCCTGATTTCTTTTGGTCGTCTTCAATTTATCGCCCAGTGTAATTAATGCAACTAATATCTAAATTGAGAAGTTTCAAAAAGACCTCAACTCCGTCTTAAAAGATTTTAAAAGGTAGATCCACCAATTTAAGAAATGTATTGAACAGAGAAGATAAAAGGTTATGAAAATTAAAGATATGAAATTAGAATTTATTTTTTTTTGTTCATTTATTTCCAACCAACTTAGCAAACTTTTATTAGTCCCTTCGTATGCTTTAAAATAACGCTTATTTCTTGCCTGTAATGATTCAGCTTAAGTTCTTTTTTGAGTTTCATATTTTAACTTTTTGAATCCATGTCATGCTTTACTTACTAGCGTATGTATTTTCAGACATAGATATGTAAATATGTGCGTCGACAATAACCGGCTGTGATTGCATCTACTACTTTACTATTCTCAACCGGCAATATAATTTTCAAGGTTACCCGCTAATTATTATATTTAGTAGGCAAAACTGTGGTGTTTTTTTAATCAATTTTCATTTGACTACACTAGCTGCAAGATAATTTTTGCATATGATATGATGACAGTAAAAATGAAATTATTTAATTTTTATTTTGAAATTTCAGCAGTTTAAAAAAGCATTTTTATTATTCACCGGTTATTAAAATGAACATTAATCATTAGGCAGTTAATTTGTGACATCTAATTGAATGTTTGTTACTCATTTATGATAATGAAATTGATCACAAATTTGTATCGGTCACATAAAATTCTCTTGCATAGTATAAATAAAAATTTTTCTAACTTTTGCTACGGAGGTAATTTCGGCACTCCAGTAAATGGAAAAATGTTTTTTTTCTAACCTTTGCCTTTGGAGTATTTTTTAAATAAAAATAGACACAAAAAATTTCTTGGCACAGAAAACACGAGGATACAAAATTTCAGTAAAATCGGTAGGTATATTGTTGGGTCGATAATTTAAATAATACGCAAAAATGCATCCCTCTGAAGTTAATGAAAGATAACAGTAAGATTCAAAAATACAATGATCATTAGAAAAAAAGAGACAACGCTAGTGTACAGGATATACGAAGAAATGTTATGTTACTTTTCGAATAAATATATTAGTGACAAGTTGTGTGAAAAATGAACGGAAAATAAAAATTTGCAAAACAATAAA
The DNA here is from genome assembly GCA_963691655.1 of Toxonevra muliebris. Lineage (NCBI taxonomy): Eukaryota > Metazoa > Arthropoda > Insecta > Diptera > Pallopteridae > Toxonevra > Toxonevra muliebris. The sequence goes on from OY829328.1 coordinate 76,169,422, forward strand.
ACAAAAAACTAGTCGGTTAGGCCCCTAGGCCCCTAACTAGGCCTATTTTTTCCTCAAGAAATCTCTTTATGAAAAAACAAATATTAAAAGAGAACCAAACTGCTCGTTGGTGTTTGTTTTGTTATTTGTGTATGCAGATAATTCGTTAGATAATTCTGAAAGATGCCGTTACTCATGTCTTCTCTCTCTCATTTATTATTTAATCCCGCTTAAGCAATGATTTTTACAATGATGAAAGCAATTCTTTGTTCAATGCCTGAATTTTAAAGAACTTGCGACGCTAATATTTTGGAATTGGCTAAACCGATTTTAAATCTGATAACTTTTGGCTAACCTACTCGTCAAGCTCTTTAAATCTTCTGGAATAAAAATGTAGTTACACTAATAAATGTATAGATAAATAGGTATTTTATTTTGTCATCGGGCTCATTCCTCTAAAATCTATAGATAGCGCTTCAATACAAAGTTATATTCAACTTTTCCCTGATTTTGCATATTGGAATGTGAACAAGTTGCAAATACATTGAAAGAAAAGTATTATAACAGTGTGCTATGCTTTTTTTGGGCGAAGAATTCATTTTTATTTAGAGCTCTATTTTGGTTTAAAAAATATTCCAAATGGGGTTCCGAAGTAAAAGTTAGTAAAAATTTTATAAAACTAAAAGTGCGTGGTACGTTAAAAAAAAAGAAATGATGTCAAACATCATTTATTTATCCCCTCTTCTCAAAAACCCCGTCATGATTGGGGTTACAAAATCTATCCACTCTACTATTGTATAAGGACGTAGCTAAAAAATATATTTTCAAATGCAGAATGTTTCTAGCAAAGTCTAGATTTACACTTGCATTAAAGCTAAATAAATCGTCATCACATATGGAACTGATAATTCAAAACTAATTAAACAGCTCATAAATCTTTGTGAATATTGCTTATATAATCAAGGATTTCCCCAAAAACCCCAAATAATTTTAAAAAAAAAATATGTTTTAAACTCGAACACATTCTGTATTCAACTTTATTTAATTTCAAAAAGTTAACATTCTGGTCTTAAATTTATTTAATTTCTCTTTTTACCTTTCATAGTACGCGTTTGTATCGTTGAATCTCATGGAAATTATCGCAAGACCCCCAAATTTTGTCCCATTCTCGAAGCAACAAGTAATATAGAATGTGTCGTCGGTGTAGATCGATTAGATTGTGTCCGACGCATACACAAGGGAACCGCACACTTTGGAGTGTTAACATCTGAGGATTTAGTTGCAGCACGTTGGGCAAGTGTTGAAATTTTGGTAACTAGTGAATTACGTTCGCACGACTCACACTTTGAGTATGAAGTTGTAGCAGTGGTGGACAACGAAGCGGATATTCATACAGTGCATGATTTACGTGGAGCGAAATTATGTCATCCTGGTTATGGACTTGAGAATCATTGGACAGAGATATTAGCAAATGTAAGTAACTGATTGCATAATTATATTTTTTTGTTTGGGTTTTAATAATTAATTTATCTATTTTTATAGTATTTCGAGTCTGTCTTGGTTTCCAAATCCTGCAATCCTGAAATTTCCTTAACCGAAGATCGGATAAGTGCATCGGCGAAATATTTTGGCCCTAGTTGTAAAGCAGGACCATGGGTACCTGATCCTAAGCAAGATCGCTTGCTAAAAGATCGCTATCCTACGTTATGCCAAATGTGCTACGATCCATATCGTTGCGATATTGGTGATAAACACTGGGGCAGACGTGGTGCATTGTATTGCTTGACCAGTGGTGGCGGTAATGTTGGTTGGGCGCGTTTAGATGATGTGCGCAGTCATTTTGGTGTAAGTAAAGCATGATTTAGCTTAGCTTGATGGTTTAGTTTTCAACTGATTTATTTATTTTACTTTTCCGCAACAGTTAACTGGCTTACCACCGCAAGCTATCCAATCGGAATATAGTTTTCTGTGTATGGATGGTCATTTACAGCCGATAAATGTAACAACTCCTTGTGTTTGGGTAGCAAAACCCTGGCCGGTTATTGCTGCTAGGCGTACTCATGCCGCGCAAATACAAAAACTCGTCACAGGCCTTAATCATGATAATTCAAATAGTTGGCAAAATGCGCTACTTAGTTTATTGGAAACATATCACGTGGATATTACGCCATTGGATAATGTTATACCCATTGATGATTATCTCGATCAGGCTCCTGCTTTCCAAGGCGCTTACAGCTTTCCAGAATGTAATCCTCCACGTTCGATCGTCTATTGTACCACTTCAATAATTCAACATATAAAATGTTCATGGCTGCAAGAATCCTCGAAAGTATATGGTGTTGAGCCAAATATTCAGTGTATCCGTTCTGGTAGTTTAGATACTTGCATGGATGATTTAAGGTATAAAGCTGCTGATGTGGTCCTTGTCGACCATGAGAATCGCATTAAAGCACAACGAGATTATAAATTGATACCATTGCTTTATGAGTTTTCACAAGATATGCACGAGCGTTATGTTACAATTGCTCTGGTGCACAAAGATTCAAAGTTTAAGACTTTTACAGATCTAGCTGATACCAAGGTTTGTTTGCCCTCGTATGAAGGCGCCGCGCATCTCTCGGTTCAAGAGAGTATCGTCAATCTTACAAATCGCATGACTCCAGTGCATTCTTACTTTCATCGTGATTCTTGCACTTGGCATCCAAATGCACATCGCACTTGTCCGGATAGCTATCGTGGCGATGAAGGAGCGCTACGTTGTCTCGCTGAAGGTGCTGATGTTGCGTTCCTCAGCTCTGATATTTACAAACGATACACTGTCGGTAATTTAACATCGCCTTGGGTACGCGATACTAAACATAAATCTTTTAAAGTTCTCTGTCCATTTGGCGATAATGAACGTGGTTCAAAGTTCGAATATTGTTATCTACATTGGACCACACGAGGTCATCTCATGACACATAAAAGTACGATAACACGTCGCAATGAAATTTATAATTCGTTACGCGATATGGATCATCTATTTGGAAAAACCTATAAAAGCGAAACACGCCCCTTCACTATGTACGGCATATTCGATAAACGGAATAATGTCATGTTCCGCGATAAGACTGATGGCCTACGTGGTTTACCAGATTTGAAAAAAGATCATTCAAAACGTATTATGGAAGATATTTTTGAAAAATATGTAAATAGATATTATGTGACTGAAACTAAAAATACAGCGATTACAGTAAGGTTGAGCAAATGTTGGATCGGTATCGGTTTGATAGTGGGTTTGCTGTTATCGTGGCGTTCATGGAATTGAAATCAAACAATCTTGTTAAGTTCCGCGATAATGTAAAGTCATTAATTTAAAGTTGAGAATATGTATATGTTCATCTATGTATGTATTCCTAGAAATGCAATTAATTATAATTTATTGTGATATTACTTTATATTTGTTTAATTTATACGATAAGTCTTTATGTAAGTTACGGAAAAAAGATATGAACACAAATAAATAGCCACTAACGTATTATCGTACAGAAATTAGATCTTCTTTTAAGCGAAATCAAATTTTTAAGTTACTTGCCAACATAAAGGACTCAATATAGGTTGTTATTAAGAACCTGAGATTTCAAAACTTGGCACTATTTTTATAAGAGTTTAGAGCATTAATGACTAACTGAATTTATCGAAATAGATCTTTTAGGATAAATTGATTCTCGCTAAGGGCATTGAATAGTAAGTGGCAGAAAAAGTATTGCATGCATACGCCAGCCTAACACATTCATACGGCTCTTTGAATGTCGGTCAGTAGCCAATAGCGGCTTATATATCGAAACTAAAAACCCATTGCTGTCATCGCTATTACCAAATTTTGTTTGCCAAAACTTTATAGAAGACCAGAGTGAATTTCTAGAAAACAATCTTATAGAACAGGTCGGGCTCTTGAACCATATAAAATGAGATTATCTTATATAGTAACTCTTTATCCAAACAGACAACCGCAAAAATTTGTGATATCAAAATTTCACTCTTTGTGCTTATTGGACCGATTTTTTTCAAAAGAGAATCACTAGGTTAACACTACAGATTTTAATCCCGGGATCCGGTCTAAAAATGGTCTCAAAAATCCCGGGATTAAAAAGTTAAAGTCCCGAAATTTTCTTGATCTATACAAACTTATTGGAATTTTTATTTTATTTTATTTTAATAAAATCTTTTCTTGTTTTCTAAAAGCACCGCAAAAAGGAAATTTTTATATTAATGGGAGTAATTTTTTGTTTGCACTCAGCATGAAATTATTTTCCAAAAATATGTGAAGCTGTTCTTCAGTAGACCATAAAATTTTTCATATATTTTTTTTTGATTTTAAATTTGTAATAAATTTTTAAGAATTCGAATGACAAATGTTTGAGTGGATGGTTAAATGATTGACAGAAGGCTCAAATAAAACCGAAAGCTATTATTATAAATGTTGTAAGTAGCGAATTGAAAAACTAAAAAAAAAAATTCAGAAACTTAAAATAAAAGTTTTTACTTATCTGTAAGGCACGTAAAATTTATCTATTATAAGGAGAATACGACATCCATTTAAATTTTTGGGCATCCTGCCAAAATTTCGCAGAACAAAGCCGCGTTTTCCATACTATAATTGTAATATTGCGCCATTTTAATAAAATAAATATTAATTATGTAATATGATCTTGAATCTTATCAACAATTTTCCAGTTTCTATTTTATAAAGGTATCAATCCCGGGATCCAGGGACCGAAATTTGAGTCCCGAAAATCCCGAACGCCATTCCTAGTCACCATGCTAACCTAACCTAACACTGTAAAATAACGACACTTGAAAAATAACGACAATTAGGGAGAAAAAGCAGTAAAACATTGCAATGCAACTTTTTTCCCCATTCGATAACACTTAGCAGCATTTTTTTAGAGCGCCACCTAGTGTTAATTCACGGTAAACAATAAGAATTCACCACTTTGGCAACTGACAAGAAATATTTTAGATACGAAACAAAAGAACAAAAGAAAACACAAAAAAGAGAAAACCAAACAGCTGTGTAGTCATTGACGATTTGTTGTTATTTATTAATATTGTTGTTGTTGTTATGTTTAATACTAGCATGATACGGTTTAGCGCTAGTATTTTGTTTCCTTGCTCCCTCTAACGACGGTTGTTAGGTGAAGAAAAAAAACAAAATTGCCACAACAAAACGATTTGGATTTTCAACAGTAGCAAAAAGATGAATGAGAGATTTATTGTTCATTGATTAAACATACACGAAGAATAAAAAAACAGTGAATTTTAATTAAGAAAATACATATTGTGAAAAATTTATTTAAGATTAATTGAAAATTATTTGCAGCAAATGTCGAAGATACAAAAAACAACGCAATTGAAAATTGTAAGAATTACTAAAAAAAAAAAAAAACATTTGGAGAGCACAAAGAACATTAAATTTCCGTACACTTTGAGTATCGCACAAGGAAATTCCAACCCATTTTACAATTTTTTTTTCCACACTTGACCAATTTTTGCACGCATGTAAATTTTAGTGACGTAGTCCACCCACACGTTGACACTGAATTTGCACGTTTAATAAGAATTTGCAATTGTTTTAAACAAAGACTTTTTTTTTTAAATTCCGCTATTGCTTAAATTATTGTTTTTTTTTTTTCTAATATTGTATTAATGCATTATTAATTTGTGAACTTACAATTTATTTCGCGTGTTTTACTTCCGCACTGTTTTCGTTTACAATTATGTATTTTTTATTATTTAATTTAGGTCAATGTTGCGTTGTCACAGCAAAAAATAGCGTAAATCTAATGAAAATAAACACAATTTAATACTATTCAAAGCCAGAGACGTGCACCTCTTGTTCCTACAGATACATTTTCGTTTATGATTTGCTCTTGCTGAATAAAGATTAAATTAACGCGCACTAAAGTGTAGAAGAGTGTGAGAGAAAGCAAGAGAAGGTAAGAGAGGGTGAAAAAAAGAGAGCAAAAGCTTTGATCAAACGCAAACAGGTTATATTCTAAAGTGGTTGATCAGTTTAAAATCGTCTTCCTCCACTCAGAAGATTTCCAATGTTTTTATTGAAAATATATTAGGAAAAACGTTTGTTTGTTTGTTTGTTAGGCGCCGTTATTATGCACTTATATTTGTTTTTAGCAAGCCGCCGCTGCCGACAATAATAGTAGGTTCACAAGGGCTCGTTGAAACGTTGCCTAGCTAAACCAAATCTCATGATCCAAAAATGAAATTTTAATGAAAAATTAAACATAGGTTCGATTGAAGTCTCACTCACTAGTATTGAGGAACCTATCAGCTAAGCCCTCTTTTCCACACGGCAAGTTCCCAATTCTCTTTTAGACTTGCCACTAGCTTTTCCACACACAAAGATTTCTTGGGCAATTCTACTTTTACTTTATCTAACAATCGTGTTGAGAGAAACTTTTTGTTAAGAGTTTATTGAGTAAAAATAAATATAAGAAAACTCAAATCAGCTTGTTGAGAAGAAAATGAAATTTCGCTTGAAAAATGTTTCTCTTTTCCAACAAGAAGCCAAAATCAATACGCAGCCAACTTAAATAGACAAATGAGAATAACAAGAAATACCAAAGATCGAACAGCGCAAAAGAAAACTTGCCGGTATGAGCAAGTCTATATCCGTCCTTTATCGTCTTTCCTCTCTTGTCCACAAACTCGATTTGACGACAAGAAAACTTGCCGTGTGGTGAAAAAACGTAAACAGAGAAATTTATTTAATTTATTTATTTACTGCTTCAATTGAAATGATGTTAATGGAGGCGACATTAATAGAAGCAATAACTTTCTCAAAAACTCTATATAAATAGTTTCTGAGGAAGTAAGAATATCATTTAGCACAAAATTTTAATACCTTAAGTTACAGTGAGTAAGCCAGTATGTAAAAAACACATATTTGGCATGGTTTTTCTATGTGAATGAGATAAATAAATCAACCTAGAGGCGAAATTCCCAGATGTGATATAGCTTTTAGAGACCAAATGTACTGGATAGAGCTCGATGGCGGGGTCATGACACCCTGAATACTTGGCGTGCTGGGTGTACAATACACCGCGCATATCGTGTTCGGTGTGAGAGTGAGTGAAGGCTCTCTATGTTCTGTGCAACAACAATTTCATGGTGTTCGCCGAGCATACTCCCAATACAACCACAACCTTACTTAGCTCAAATTTCTCTTCCTTTGCAAAGGAGATTCCCTTGTTTATGTTTCAAGAATGTATTTAGGCGTAATGTACAATTTTTTACTTGCGCTTATTTGGCGAAAAGGAGGATTTTTAAAGGAGTGCCGAAAATAACTGCAAAGTTTAAACAATTGTCGCACCACAAAAAAGTCGAAACTTGGGGATCAGAGTGTGTCATAACGTCAAAAAACCTGAAAAATTGTATGCTTACATTAGACTGATCCAGGAGAACACCCGTTTGAAGGGACAAAAGAATTAAAAAGACTATAGAAGACAAATTAGGGATTAGATTAAAAAATTTATTCAAAAGTGCAATCACAAAAAGGACTGAGCTGAAGATCTATTACAACTTGAATATAAGTGTCGAGACCTTACACAGAAGGCGACGAGAGTTCGATTTGTACAGGATGCAATCAGCCAAAAAGCCGTAATTGACGAAATGGATGGAAACAAATCGCCTGACATGGACCTAAAATTACAGCAATTGGATTCTGAAAGAGCGGAGAAATGTTATATGATCGGACAAGTGGAATTCAATTTGCTATGCCAAGATAATTTTTGGTACGTGTGTAGCTCAGATGTGGAGCGATGCAAGGTTAACTGTGTTGTGAAAATAGTAAATTTTCCACTAAATCAGATGGTTTGGATGTGTTTCTCCTACTATAAACGGGGTCCCTTATACCATATTGAAAGAACCGTGAACTCCCAAAAGTATGGGCGAAATAATATTTCGCACATGTCATCGTACAAAATTGGTAAGTTTTAGTTAGTAATTAATGCTTAATGTTTGATAACTTTGTAAAAAAGTAAAAAAGTTTGATTATTAATTGTTATTTGTTTGCAGATTCAATATGTTTTCGATGGTATTAGAATTTAGCGGCTGGAATGATCAGGTATCTCGTCGGGTTTAAGTCCGATAGAGCACCTCTGGCATATTATGAAATGGAAAGTTGCTCAAAAATAAGCTAAAGAGTAAAAAAATCCCTTGTTGAAGTTCTTGCCGAAGTGCTTATCGACTCCATGTCGTCCAGGATAACGATTTTCATGACCGCCAGTGTAGGCATGCAACTCAAATTGTTAAAAATAAATTTTTGAAAGCTCTTATTCAATGTAATAAAATTCAATTAGAACCTCGGAGAATGGAAATAGAGTAAATCTAAGTAAAACTGTATTTAAACACATTTTATGGAACGAGAAATTATTTATTAACTACACTCATATTGCACTTATTTAGCTTTTGATTTTCATTACAGATACACAACTTTTTGTCAATATAAATACACAATTAAATTTAATTAATCACACTCTCAAGAAGCACTTCACCACCCCTTTAAGTAAACTACTTATTGTATTACTTAAATAAATACATAATAAATTAACTTAAATCTATTTGCAGAAACCAAAAGTATCGACCACAACCACTTCAACAAAAACAACAAATGGACTCTCCAGAACGAATTCACAAATTAAATCAACGACCTTAGCAAGTAAGGCTGTAGAAGAAATCGATAAAATTAAAAGTAAAAATGAAGGAATTACTACTGGAGTAAAATCCAAAACTAACATTGCTAAGACTCAATCATCGATAGGAAGCAAGACAGTGGGTGGATCTACAATCAAAGCTAACACAAGCTCCATAGTCAAAACCAACACTGGCGCCACAATCAAAGCTAAAGCTGGATCTACGGTCAAAGCTAACGTTAGTTCCACGATTAAAGCTAACGTTAACTCCACAGTCAAATCGCACACTGGGTCCACGACCAAAGCTAACACTGTCCCAATAAAGAAAATACTACCACCAGCACGTAATGCCACCACCACTACTACTAATAAACCAACCGATAAAACCCAACCCGTGCGTGCCAAACATAGTGCTGCCATTGTAGAAGCGGTAAAGAAAAATGCCAGCATTGTGAGCAGTAGCGTAAAAAAAGCCCAACAAATTAAGCCAAATGCTGTTTTAGATACATTTCATAATGTTACTGTAGCCTCACCACCTCCTGTACGAAAAAAAGAAACAAAAACTATAGAAAAGAAAGAGACAAGACGACAACAAGATACACTTGAACGTCCTGTACGTACAGGTACGGGAACACTGGAACCCGAAGATATAATTGTGCTTAGAAGTGAATCGGCTAAAAAACGTAGTGAACGGCAAATATTAGATGATGAAACTGAAAAACAGAAATTGTCGGGAATGCTTAAGAACCCCGTTGCTTTTGAAGTAAATTTTGAACAACCAGAAAAAAGATCTGCCTCAAAGAACAGAGATCGTTCTAAATCTCGTGGTAGAAATGAAGAAAAAGGCAATGCAACTACTACAGAAGATGTACAGTCGAATTATTCAGATGATTTCGAGTCGTATGAATCAGATTTTGAAACAGGTTCAGGGACTAGTCAAAACGACTCAACGACTGAAACTGAGGAATCAAATGATGATAGTGGTGATGATAGATCGAAAGACATTAGTTCCTCCTCTGAAGCAGAGAGCACTTCTGCTGCTGATAATCATGGCGATATTAACCATGCTGATGAAAGCGAAGAAGAATCAGAATTAACGCAATATCCCGTCACAGTGATTCAAAGAGATAAAGAGCGTGAACGTAAACTTGATTCGGGACATTATGAAATGAATTTGCGCATGCAAGGAAAACTGTTGGAGTTTTCGGTACAGTCAAACCAACAACAACAATTTGACAGCTTGGATACCTTTAGTGCGACTACATCAGATCAACTGGACTCAGGTATAAGCAGCTACGGAAATACCACGACACAGGCTGCTGCTGATCTTGTTAAAACCAAAGGCGAAGTTTTCTATGGTGGTTATGTTGACTTCAACACGCGTCCAATTGACAGTAAACGCGGTAAAGAACTTATGTCCAAAATTCAGTTTGATACTTTAACATACTCGCTATTCGAAATGAAGCCGATAAGTTATGATATATACATGCAAACCTATGGTAAACTCAATACCACGCAATCCTCAACACAAACGCATGAGAATCGCATGTCAATCGACTGTCAAACCGATGAATGTGATGTACGTTCAATGTGGACGCAACATCCACCACAATATGATTTGCAAACAGTGCAGAAATTGGAAAATGGTTTAATTGGTGGGTCAACTGTGCAAAACTGTTGCGGAGAGCTCGCTCAGACGAATATGTATGCGACCGTTACAAAACCAACTGATGAATATGAAGCTAGTTTACAAGCATTGAATGCCTTTCGTCAAGACAACATCAGCCGCGCGTTAAATCAACACATGAAACGTACACATAAACCCATTGATTTCGAAAGGCTTAATGCTTTTCTACAAACCTCTTCGTTGCTGATGTCGAATGTCTTAAATTCCGCTGCGAAGAACTCAAACAATGTGCAAAAACACGATAATCTTGAAAGTACGGAGCTAGCAGCTATTAGCAGCGGGTACTTCAATCTAGGCACTCGCTTCTTAAATGCATTACATGTCATACGTATTTTTGCCAGTTCAAAATACAATCTAGTTGTAACAGTACACGAAAGCTTACCAGATGTCGATGTCTACCGTTCGGATTTCTCAAATCTCTTAATGGTATGGTCAACAAGTGAGAGCAGCAAGCCGATACGTTTACTTTCGACATGGAGCGAAGTTTGTCGGGCGGAAATCTGCAATGATTTTTCCGATATTATTGTATGTGGTTTACGTGATGGCAGCATTGCAATGTGGGATTTACGAGAAACCTATTCGTTTTGTTCGAAACTCGATGGATATCTAACCCATTTTGCGGCGACACAATCAATTGTACCAACATGGGGACAAAATGGGGGAGATAAGACTAATAATAAGATGTTGTTGACCGATATGGGAGCTGTAGTGGATGTAAAAAGTTTTCGCACACCACCAAAGACAATGGGTTTATCGAATGCGATGACGAGTTACAAATCCATACAGGTATGGTTCAGTAAATACAACTACGTGTATGTGCATACGTGAGTGATTCTAAAAGCTCGAATACATAAATAATGCAATTTATATCAATTGCATTCTGAAAAATAACTTACAATGACTTTATGAGTTGCCTTTATTGTGTGTCTGTGATGGGCCGTTTAGTCCCTATTCTCTCCGCTTCTATTACTGCTATATTAAATAACTCTCAAATATTAATAACCAATGCTTCGGTTACTGGTTCGAAATCCTCTAAACAATCAGCAACATTCATACTAGAGGGGAAGAAAAACAATACACTTTGAAGGTATTTGTTGATGTTGAGGGAGCCTTAGACAATGCTTCTTTTGATTCAATGTGCTTCGCGGCTAGAAGACGTGGTGTTGAAGAAGTCGTTTTATGATTGATTCATTTCATGGTAGCCAAGAGACTCCTCACGACTGGAACTAGAGATAACACTAGTGTCACAGTGAAGATTGCGAAGGGATAACCCCAAGGGCGAGTTCCTTCTCCTCTTTTATGGTGCGTCGTTGTAGACTCTCTTCTAAGTGAAATGCAGCATCTTGGCGTTCACATCCAAGCTTACGCGGACGATGTGTGTACACTTGTGTAGGGATGCAGAAAGTCTTGGACATGATGGACCAAAGGTGCAGTGGGCATGGTCTCTCTATGAATTCGAATAGAAGTACTTTAGAACTCTTTACTCGGAAGTACAATCAGGAAGGACTTCAACTCTCGGTACTGAATGGAACTACCCTGCTTTTGCCTGCGGAAGTGAAGTACCTAGGGGTAATCCTAGATTCCAAACTTTCGTAGAAAACTCATGTCGAGTAAAAGGTATCTCGTGCACTAAAGGTTTTCTGGCAGTGTCGTAGAACGCTGATATGAGTACCACTCCAGGTGATGCTCAAAATGTTTTGCTTGATTTGCTTTCCTTTGATTTATATATTCAAAGGGACACAATGAAAGCGGTGTGTCGACTGAAGTCAAGCGGAGCTTGGCATGATGAAAATGATACGGTGCACAGACGAATTCACCGCCAGCTATCGGAGCTATGTACATTGTTTTCGATGCCGGTTGACAGTTTTGTGCCCCACATCAAATTCGGCTGGAAGTATGATGTGAAATATTTTGAGCGGAGCCAATGGAACAATCCGGAGGTCACCCTCAGGAGTTTCATACATATATTTTCAATACAGACAATTGGAACCGGTTTTGGTTGGTACCTGGACGAGGAGAATAGGCGCTTCTTCGCTACAGGAGAAATCGTAACGGCCCTCCAAATAGAGATCTTTTCTTTTTTTAAAGTAGCTTGCTGGATAATCGGAAACGGTTGGAGAGGAAAATGTATAGAAATCTGCAGTGGCAGTCAGGCTGCACTAAAGGCGCTAGAAAACCCGCCCAATTTTTTGAAGATCGTCAGCGAATGTAAGGTGGACTTAATGGTGTCGTGAGACTAAATAAATTATGCCATATATGGGTGCCAGCACACTTCGGCGTGCTTGGCAACGAAATAGCTGATGAATTGATAAGCCGCGCTCTGCGGTAAATTAAATGAGCCCGGAATCATCGGCGTCAGTTTGGCAGAAATTTTGTAGTGAATCAAAGAATTCATGAGTTATGCTCATAGAGGAAGATGGTCCAGTCTCAACTCCTGCAAAACTACGAAGTACTTTGTGAAGGAACCTAAAAAGAGAGTAGCAAACTTTCTTCTCCATCTGGGGAGAAAGGATCAGCGTATCTTGGTGGGTTTGATCACAGGGCACATTACATGTGGCCAGCATATGACCAACATGGGCGTAATTGCAGATTCGGCATGTGCATCCTGGCTTGAGGAAGAAAGCGACACTAAAGATTCACTAATTTTCTTTGTTATTGTCCAGCCTTAGCAAGAGGAAGGAGAAACCTGCTGGGTATGTCTTACGGATGATATTCTCAGGTTTCTTAAAAAGAGCAAGAAGTTTGGTGGGGTGTAAAAATTATTCTTTCTTTTTCCTCTTATATTTTCTCTTCTCCTTTTCTTCTATCTAGACAAAGTACAATGGTCTAAAAGATTGAGTGCTCAAATTTTAAATGCTTCGGTTCTTAGCACTGAAATAATTGGGTATCTCTACTGTGCTCAGACCGGGATATAGGTGTAAAAAACAGTTCTTTTGAAAGTTCTTTCATCTTACCCACTGTCTCGGTCTAGGCATTCTCCGCCCACTCTGCTTGACGCTTGGGTATTCACTTCTAATAACTTCTATGAGTTGCGCTCCAGAGTTTGTATAAGTAGGCTAGGTCAAAATAATATAGAGTCGAAAACGAAGTTCAACCCCTGCTAAAAAAAAACTTGCTTGGGGTGGAGGGGGCTGGTATTAAGTAAATGCCGCTCACTTCATCTGCATCTACTATTGTTATGCTTATAGTCAAAGAAATCGTGGAGCCAGCAACAGCTGTTTCATTTGACGGATGAACCAAGGTGCTCGGGGAGGCTTGAATGCTCTAAGATGTCCTTTTTGCTCTCTCTCTTGTCTGTGTTTTGGGAAAACTTGCTTTACGACATGTGGGCAAGTGTCCGATTCACCGCTTCTTCAGTTTCAAAAAACACTAAAGAGTCGGTTGATCCACGTTCGTACTATGTGAAAAAGGGTATAACTGCATTACCATAAAAAAAGGACCAAAACTTAAAAAAGAACAATACGATTTGGTTCTATGTTGTGTTCCTCGTAGCGATAAAAACAACCCTCGAGTGAGAGTTTTAATCCCAAACATGCATTTGATAATAAGGAGAAAAGTCTTGTATTTCGACGGACTTCGAGAACTTTTAGAACCAACACAGTCACATTTCTACTTTATGCCTATATTTTATTAATAATTTCCTTACAGTTTACTTCTCTCAATGATACTGGCATCTTAGCTGTTTGGACTCTTGTTGAAACTGCTGCTAGGCAATATGATATTTCAACGAACCGCAACAACTCACACAAATCCAGAAACTCTCCTCGAAATCACAATTCAAAATTTGAATACAGCTCCCCGTGGGCTCGTGTTAAACTTATACAAAGCGCAATATGTGATTTACGTGACTATCTGAATCGTGGCATTTTAAAAGCCCAAAGTCAATTCGATAAGACAAAGTCACATTTTCAAAAGAACATCTACAGCGATGAGGTGCTGCGTGAACTCAATGAAACCCATTTAGACACACGACCGGGTCAAGGTCAAGGAATACAGGGTCTTCGTTTCACTAGTATCGATACGGGATGTGAACGAATTTATGTTTGCACTAATCGTAATTTTATATTAGCATGTTCGAAAACGCTTAAAATGGAACGTTTTCGTAAGATTGCCATCAATGAAAGTCGTTTTTTATTTCCCACTGCATTGCGCGTACTAACAAATGAAGATTTTCTTGCGGTCGGCTTATCCAATGGTTCAGTAATGATTGTGAATTGTAATCAATATAAAGCATTAAGGCATTCAAAGGTTGGCGAGCACCATTTATTAAAGAATCCTACCACACCACAAGCAATCAAACTTCCGGATACACCTGATATCTTTTTGGAAACTGGTAAATCGTGTGCCATACAAAATATTATACTCAATGAAAGGCGATCATTTGATAGTGATAGTAATTATATGGAAAACTACCCAGCTGCCGATGATACACGCCCAACAACTGCTGCTTTCATTGAAATGATCACAAATCAGAAACGACCATTTGAATTGCGTGTTTACGATCAACAACTATTGTTAAGCGGTTCCGTTTTGCGTAAACATCTGGTGCAGTCGCTGGAGTTGTCAAGTGATGGATGGCGTTTGTTTGCCTTGTCTAATGGTGAAGTGCGCACTTATGATTTCTATTTGGATCGTGAAGTTGAGTGTCATGTCCGAGAAAGTGATAAAAGAAAGATTGTCGATATTGCAGTAGCTCGAACATCACATAATGAACAGCATTTGCTAATATTAAATACAGATAATGATGTTCAAGTGCATCTTATTAAACAATAAACATTTAACTATTGAAATTTTACATGTTATAATTTAAGAAATAACTTTTGAAAAATGCAAAGTTTACACGAAAAAAAACCATCATTTTAAAAGTCTTAATTTTGTTATTTTACTAATTACTTACATGCATACATATGTATTAAATACATTATATATTTGATCCCTATTATATTTATTTGATATCGTTACAATTTAAATACTATTATATTTTGTTAATAAAAATAAATATACACTTACATTTACCTACTTACTTACTGAATTTTATTAACTCATCAAAATACTCATACCCCGGGTTTTTCGAACTAGGAAGTCGATATGTATGGAGGGAAAGTTCACTTGAAGGCCGAAAGCATTTTTAATTTCATAACTTTAATCTTCATCGTTTTTAAAATTTTCAACATAATTGCCATTATTTTCTATACATTTTTGAAGCCGGTAGATTCACTTCAAAAAACAGTGGGTTTTTTTTAGGCAAATGGGTTTTTTTTAGGTTAAAATTAGCTAAAATTTTGAATAACAGCTTAAGTTTTTTCTCTGGTGAAATAAATAGTCATAACTTTTGCCGCTGACTTCTGCTGCTTGGATTTAATATGTGGATTAGCACCTTCTTGGCTCCATACCATCGACTGTTGCTTGGTTTTTGGATCGTACTTGAAGAACCAAGCTTTATCATCAGTTAAAACTTGATTGAATTGTTGCTAGAGTCTCCATTTTTAAATTTTTTAAGAAAATATTGGGCAAAACGCACATGCGCCTCTTTTTAAGCATCAGCTAAAATTTGGTGATTTCTTCGTGTATCCAAGATGATCACTAAATATTCGCGATACAAACATTGCATTCACTCCAATTTCTCAGCAATCATTTCCTGGGTCAATCTTGGATTTTCCGCGTACTTCCACACAGCCACCCTTACGCCATCAGTCGAAGATTTTGGGCGAACTTTACTACATATGGTATATTCGTTCTCTACAGAAAAATTTCCAGTCTGAAATTTTCGAAACCACTTCGAAACGGTCACAAGCGATATTTCCACAGGTTTGAGGTTACGCCGAAAATTCTACAATGAATGGTAAACCGAATCTCTTGTTGTGGTGGCGGTTGAAATTTCTACCGACTCTTTCTCAGTAGCTTTGGCGTTTTCTTGTCTCCATATTAATACTATGCCAAATCATTTGACACTTTTTGTGATTTGCCAAAAATTTATTCAGTGTTGCCAACTAAGCGAGCTTTTGTTAACCCTCTTGTACATATTTATGTGAAGACCATAGCAAAGATAGATCGCAGTAGAATAATTGAAATAAAACAAAACAGGGCCAAAATCAATATGCACTTCAGGTCTTTTTAATCAAATCTGAATTCAGTAGAATATTCAAGCTGGTCTTAAATCACTAAAAGATTCAAGTCATTCGTAATCAAACTATCAAATTTACAGCATAATGGTATGGCTAATATTCAGATGTGATTTCACATGAAGATCTAAACTGTGTTGGCATTTGGATTAATATATTTGTATGAAAAAGGATCAACAGTCAAAGAACTTTTTTTTATAATTTTAAAAATTTTTGATGATTTTTCTTTAAAAGTTACCGTGTATCGATTGTTATCATAATTGAAATACTTCAAAATTAATATCAAAAGTCACTAATGAGTTGTTCTGGCGCCCAGGTAAGCTCGTAACTCTCTCAGGTAGAAACCATTCAGCACTACCGGAGTTTGTAACTTTTACTTAAAATTATAGTCAACAAGAGAAAAAATATACTGATCTAGAAAGTAAAAATGAAGGATCTTCGGAAACTTCCAAAACCGCTTAAATCTTATTTAAATTCCAGCTGTTAAACCTTCAATAGGTACTGGTAAGAGTAAATCAAGAGCCTCTAACAATCGAAGGTCTCGGATTTATGTTTGGGGATGGCTAATTGCCTAGTAACTTGGTCAAAAGACCAAGATCAGCGTAACGAATTCAGACCAAAACTCAGATCTAATTCGGCTAAATAATCAGATCTAAATTTAAACCACAAGGGGAACAAATTTAGATCAAAATTCAGTCTAAAACTTAGACCAAATTCAGAGCAAAACTCAGACTTAGGGTCATTTTCTTAATGTCCGGTTAAGCAGAACTAACTATTACTGCTAACCATCGGTTAAAGTTCGGATTAGTGCTTAACCGGACATTGAGAAAACGGCCCTTAATGGAGATAAAAACTCTGACCAAATTCAGACAAAAAATTAGAACGAAATTCAAGCACAATTCGGGAGCCCAAACTAAAACCAAAATTGAGAGCAAATTCAGACCAAACTCAGATCATAAGCACATAAATTTCAGCTCAAAAGTCAGAAAAATAGTCAAACCATAATTCAGACCAAAATTCAGTTCAAATCTCAGATTTAAAATAAGTTTAAACACAAGAATATGAAACCAGGCCTAAAGGCAGATAAAAAGCAGACATAAAGCCAATATGAAGCTCTCCGAAAGAGGGAGATGGATTAATTCTAAAAACAAACCAAAGCTAAAGAAACTCTTCACTAGCGAGGAATCTATAGACCAACAGATTATTACAACCAACCAGCTGGGCTCTGGCAGGATAATAATGACGTTGAACTAGCTTATTGCCGAGCATGAGGTTTTGAATATAGTATTTTACATTCGAGGGCAGTAAATAAGTTAGAAGTGGTTTTATTTGAATGCAGAATATTGTGTTAATTGTGGAAGGTAGACAAGTAAGTGGAGAAAGTAGTATCTGGGGATGTCCGCTATGAATTTTATAAGGTCATAACTACAAGGAAAATATTTGCAAAGAGCTTACAATTACGTAACTCTAGAAAGTAGTTCCATTAAAACAAATCTCCAAATCTGCACTGCTATTCATATGTATAATAACTAACTTTTTTATAACTTTATACTTTTCCGATACTTCAACAAAAATGCATTAAAATTGCACAATAATTTTAAATATTTATTTGCTTGATACTTTTGCATGTGTCTATCAATTAAATCCATTAAACATTAATAAGGAAAACTGTCATAAAACTTGAAAAACAACAATAAAAATTACGAAAAATATGAGCAAATTACAAAAGAAAATAACATATAGGTACTAAAATTATGACACTAATGTCCTGGAAGCGTAATTCATTTCGTCGCAATTCTGATGACATTTCAAGAAACTCCATACATACATATCTACCTGCAACATACTTGCATACATATTTACATACATATGTGGTGCTAATAGATTATTCTGCAACGATTAGGAAGGCAATAAATTACACCTGGAAAATATCTCATGCGTGTTTCTGAGTTTAGAGCAAAAAAGGAAATGTTTACTCGTACATTTTAGGAACAGGCAGACAGACAGACAAAAGGTGTGACGAGGTGAAATTGTGTGCTATTAGCACACAATGTGATAGGGTTGCATGTTGACAATTAAGTCGTGTAACCTCGGCTCGGATAAAAAAGGGTAATAAACATAATAAATTAAAATAATGGGCAAGTGGAATGAAAGGAATGTATGTATACATACTCACGTGTGCACAATTAACAGGTGAAATAGGTTAAAAATCGATGCGTGTGGAAGTTGAGATTTCAGGTTAAAGTTCAGATACTTAGATTAGAACTAATCATTCAACAAAAATCTTTTCACAGTAGTTAATATTTTTATAGTTCCTTGTTTAGAAATTTTTATGCCAACAAATCCCACCCACACCAATTAAAAAACACTTTTCATAATCAATTAAATCATAGTTTTATTCTTCCAATACCAATTTCGAGCTTTCCATTTAGAAGCAATCATTGATGCTTGGCAAAGCACCATCACAGAAATGCCATGTGGACCAGGCAGTCCAGCCTTGTTGTTTCAATACCAATTGTGCGCATCTGACTGCTGGTTCAATGCTATCAACCAAGAAGGAATCACATCCGATTTTGCATTCATTGTATGAGAAAGCACCATTGGATGGTTTGCACCAGTAGTAGTTGTTAATCTGGAAGATACCATAGTCCCGGGATCCGTTCGAGTTCTCTGAACCAACAGCCTTGGTGTTGAAGTTACTTTCGTGTTGTGCAATGCAAGTCCAACGAGCCAATTCATCCCTGGGTACACCCAAAGCGGACATCTGCTTGGCCAATGAACAACGGTTCAAGACCTCAGCCATTGAGGGGCCCACCAAAAGAGCAGCAGCCAAAAGCACCAAAGTAAATTTCAACATTTTATTAAGTTGTTCGTAGAACTTCTACAATATATAACAATATTTGAATTTCTTACTGCTTTTATACAAATAATTTGCTTCAAGTGCTTGTTTACTTAACGTTATCTTTGATATGATTCAAAATAACTGTATAAAATTTGGAAAGAAATTATCAATTTTTTTTTTATCTTATGTCCTAATATTGATTTGACATAAAACACTTCAATTTGTGGTTTTTTTTAACACTTCAAATTGAAAGGTGGTAAACTTGGTAGTAATTAAGAATTACCACTGATTAGTAGAGATTGAATATATGATTTTTGCTAACTCTTTAACGCCCGAATTTCAGTAAGGCTTGATAGAAACCTTTTGTATTGAGATCATGATTACTTAGGACTTCCACAATCATGACATTAAATTTCATAATTCTATTTATGTTTGTTAGTTCTTTATGAAAGGTTAAAAGAATATAACTACGAAGCTGTAGACAACCACTGAATAACCAATTCTCTCCAATTTTTAAAGTGAGACTTTTATGGGTTAAGTATTTGTAAAACCACAGAAACAATGTGACGTTGAAAATAACGTAACGCATTGAATGGTGGGGAGTGAAACGATGGAAACAGTCGAAGTTCACTTTTAGATGTACATAAATAAGTAGATAAACAAAAGATCGAGTAAACAAATAAAGGCAACCAGCGTGGCCATTGATAAATTTCAAAAAGTTGCAAAAGAAGTGTCACTAATAGCGTTTTCTTTTCTTAACAAAATGTTGCATTTTTTTTTGCCTCGTGCCATGGCAACAATTTTTTAATGTTGCCCTCAACCCTGCCAAAATGTTGCATTTTTAGTGCAAGAAAAGAACATAAAAATGCTGCCCTGTCAGAATCAACTAATTTGCAGGTCAACATTCTTACCCCGTCGTTTATTTGAGTGTAAAAAGTGTTACATTTTGCCCGCTCAGACGGCAACATTTTTTAGAAAAGAACACAACACTCTCTGAAAAGGCTGCCTCTTTTTCAGAAAAGAACAAGGAATTTGACAGTCCTCGCACGGTGCAGAAAAAATGCAACATTTTATCGACATATAAGATATAAGAATAAAAAAGTCTGATCCCATTTTTTTAATAAAAGGGACATTTATTTTAATTCACAGCAGTTTACATATACAAAAAATGTATTAATATACTGAAAGTAGAAAAGAATTAGTTACATATGTCAAGTACATTAATACATTAAGGTTCCTCGAGAAAAAAAATTGTTGTACGCCTCCAAAAATTAACCTCAGTTGATGATTCCCAAAATATTTCAGCTCTAGCGATACCGGTCCATTTTGAAAAAAAAAATCTAAAAAATCGCAGACTCGAGAAAGTTTGCTAGCAGATTTAAAAAAATTTGTATGCAGAACTCTAGCATTTTTCAGTATTTCTCATTTGTGAACGTTTAATTGGCTAAACAATTTTAATTAAGTTAGTGTGGCAAATTTGAAAATAGAAAAAAGTTTGTAAAAAATCTCGTAAAACGGCAGTGTTGAAACTAAAAAGTATGTATTTAATTAGTGTTGCGAACTTTCAAGTTAAAGGCAATGAATTTTTCGTATAATTTCATGTGAATATCACATTTTTTGCAAAAAAAGTCTCAAAATTTGCAAGGATTCTTAAAAAAGTGTCAAATTTCGGGTATTTGCGAAAAGTCGTGTCAAAGTCTTCAAACAGTCAAAAAGGTTGCAAATTTCAACTTTAGTCGCATAACGGTCACGCTAAAGGTAACTCTTGCGAGAACACGGACAGCATTCTCTCTCTCATATTTGCATAAGTATTTGCACTCACTCGCTAATTTGAAATAACATTGAGAGAGCCGACGTCTCATGTGAAGCATGGTGAAATAATGTATAAGGTGATAACAAGATAAAAACAATTTCACCTTGACAAAAATAACACATCTTTGTTGTTGCGTCAGATACCATTACATGTTAAAATCAGCCTTACAACAAAACAATAACAACACATTTTTGTTGTTACGGCCATAATGGCAGTATGCAGTGAATGTCAAAATGTGCGAAAAAACGTAAACAATCAAAAGTAAACAATGATTTTGACATCCTATTAGTGTTGATCACGAAGAAAAAAAAAATGAGTTGCTGGTAATTTCACCTGGTATAAATTCACCTTGAATTCTCTCAGTGTCTGTTCATATACTCTCTGATACTCTCTTCCTCTTATATTTAAAAGAAACTAAAAGAATTTCGTTAGAGCCATTTCGAGAGAAGCAACAACTAAATGCGGAACAACAATAGATGCGGTATTTATCAGACATCTATAGAAAAGTAAATCAAAAATATTTATTTCATATTTTAGCTATCCTAAGCTAATTGTATCATTCCTTGAAATTCAAAACACGAATTATGAGCATTGGTAAAGGTATTTTGTTGTTAATTTGAAATATTCCAAAGGGAACTTTCTTCTAAATTTATCCAGGGCTGCTACGTTTTTGACAGAGTTAATACAAAAGTCAAATTTAGAAAATGATCTTAACAGTATGTGTCAATACCAAATTTTCCATTGTTGTGTCAATGGAAGTGCTACAGGAAAGGATCGATATAATTAGTTAGATCCTTAATATATGCAAAACTTTCCCGCATCTTCCAGTTGATAATTACAACGAAAACTTTCGACTGTTTTTATTTTGTTCAAAGGAGGCGGGAAATAAAGGGAGACATTTTCCCATCTCCTTCGACAAAAATAAACACAGCCGAAAGTTCTATAAAGCTTTATCTAAAACGTTGTATGTACGTCAAATTAATATAAACATCAAACGATTAAATTACATCTGATCAAATTTTCCAAATTTTCTTAATCTTATCTTGACTGTATAAGTAGACAGCATAACAATAATAAAAAATATTGATAAATGTTTAGAAAATTCAGCTATAAAAGCACCTACAAATTCAAATATTATTATAGAAGTTCTACGAACAACTTAATAAGATGATGAAATTTACTTTGGTGCTTTTGGCTGCTGCCCTCTTGGTTGGCCCCTCAATGGCTGAGGTCTTGAACCGTTGTTCATTGGCCAAGCAGATGTCCGCTTTGGGTGTACCCAGGGATGAATTGGCTCGTTGGACTTGCATTGCACAACACGAAAGTAACTTCAACACCAAGGCTGTTGGCTCAGAGAATTCGAACGGATCCCGGGACTATGGTATCTTCCAGATTAACAACTACTACTGGTGCAAACCATCCAATGGTGCTTTCTCATACAATGAATGCAAAATCGGATGTGATTCGTTCTTGGTCGATAGCATTGAACCTGCAGTCAGATGCGCACAATTGGTATTGAAACAACAAGGCTGGACTGCCTGGTCCACATGGCATTTCTGTGACGGTGCTTTGCCAAGCATCAACGACTGCTTCTAAATGGGATTTTGAAATTGTTATGTGAATAATAAAAAAAAAAAAAGATTTAACTGGAAATAATTCGTTTTAATATCAAGTAGACTTTTTTCTCTATTCCTTAGTCTTTGAGTTTTATGTGTTAAACGCCAAAATTTATATTCCTGGTTATTCCAGCTTTGTATTCATAGTTCAATTAGAAAGTCAAGAATATTTTCTTTTACTGCACTTTCACTTTCGATGAATTCATCGGGTAAACCGTATAGAATTAAAAATTCTAGTTCTGACATCCAGCTATGCTGTTCACATAAGTTCACAAGAGAAGCGTACTTATGTACTGTTATTGAGATACTAGAAATCTCACAACCAACTCTGAACTAAGGAATTGTTCGACTACTACCAACTCATTGCGGCTATAAATGAAATGCAATCGTTTGATCTGTCAAGACAGACAATCAATTGCCCATCTTAGGCCTTGAATAATTTTTAGATTTTGCACAAAATGAGGCTCTTCGAATATTATACAATTTTATTCTCACTCACAGGGCATGACTTGCAGATACATTTTTTGTTGAATCAAAAAAAGAGGAAATATCAAAGCTCTGATCGGATTTCTTATAGAGCACTATGTTCTTAACGTACCTATAATATAAATGCCTGTTGTTTGTGAGTAAATGTGAAGCTCAACTTTGTAATAATAGTGCGGACGCACGAGAGTAAATTTCAGCCAAATTTAGCATTTTATTGAAAGGAAATGAATTTCACCGAAATTCACTTGGAATGCGAGATACAAAACAGGAAAAAATAAGATCTATTACATTTAGACATTTTGCATTTTGTTTTCAGCTTATTTATATTAATAAATTATATATTATATTTATTAACAAAAGCAAGACTGAAAATACAAAATAATGGAGCCGAAGAGCAGCTCAGTGCTAATTCCTGCAATTATATATAATTGCTATAAAAGTTCTTGCCATCCAAATCCAATTGAAAGGCAGAATTTTTCGTTATTTTTATTTTCACAAAGCATACACAAAAGTTCTTCTTCTCCTCTAAACTGTTAATCTGTCCAAAAGGAAATTCGGTTTTCAATGAAATTAATTTTTTGCCGAGTGCCACACAAATATTTGAAATTTCGACGAAATTTACTCTCGTGTGTACGCACTATAAAATAGGACCCAAATTGGAAAAGCATTACAATTTAATGAAATAGTTTCAGTATGAATGTAAAATTAAATGTAGGTGATAGTAGAACAGTAATAGAGCATAACTCAGTCAGATCGTCAGATTCGAAATTTTCTGTTTCCAAGGGCAAAGAAAGTTTTTGAGTAGCTCGAATACCAAATCTTCGATCTTAATATAGATTGATTTGCTATATCGTTTGCAAAGTTTCCAAGTACTCGCGGTCCCCGAACTACAAATTTAACCAACAGTTAGAACAAATTTATTCCCTGGATCATCAGTCTTGCTTTTGCGACTTCCACCTCGTATGAAATTAATCTTCTCATACTTTGTAGTCTAGAATGAAGGGAATGATAAAACAGATGAGTCACCCAGGTCGATCGGTGGAGACTATAGAAAGGAATATGCATCTTATAGCTCCCCCTCACGTTTCGCTTGTCATTATTTGCAAAAAAGCGACAAAAGACTCACGCTTTTCATATGATGGCACTTCTTTCGTTTCCCAAAAGTTAACCAGTTCGTCTAAATGCAGTTCTTCCATCTTTACCTGCATTTGAAACGATCATAATGAGCTAACATTTCCTTCGTTAACGCAAGGCCCAAAAATACCTAACCCATGTGTGTGTAAATTGATCACGTGGTTCATTTTGCTGACGATTAAAAACCAGACACCCCAAGATGAGACCCCATCTGTTATCAATCACCAGAAAATCTACGATTTCAGGTCAGAATGATGCCAGATGACCTCATTGCTCCACATTAATCCGTTCAGAATTAGCCACTGAAATGATTGTAGAATAGGACTAATCATTCAACAAACATCTTATCACAGCAATTAATATTTTTATAGTTTCTTATCCATAAAAAATGTTTATGCCAACAAATCCCACCTATATCAATCAAAAAACATTTCATATTCAATCAAATCATAATTTTATTCTTCCAATACCAATTTCGCACTTTCCATTTAGAAGCAGTCGTTGATGCTTGGCAAAGCACCATCACAGAAATGCCATGTGGACCAGGCAGTCCAGCCTTGTTGTTTCAATACCAATTGTGCGCATCTGACTGCAGGTTCAATGCTATCAACCAAGAAGGAATCACATCCGATTTTGCATTCATTGTATGAGAAAGCTCCGTTGGATGGTTTGCACCAGTAGTAGTTGTTAATCTGGAAGATACCATAGTCCCGGGATCCGTTTGAGTTCTCTGAACCAACAGCCTTGGTGTTGAAGTTACTTTCGTGTTGTGCAATGCAAGTCCAACGAGCCAATTGATCCCTGGGTACACCCAAAGCAGACATCTGCTTGGCCAATGAACAACGGTTCAAGACCTCAGCCATTGAGGGGCCAACCAAGAGGGCAGCAGCCAAAAGCACCAAAGTAAATTTCAACATTTTATTAAGTTGTTCGTAGAACTTCTATAATAATTTTTGAATTTCTCCCTGCTTTTATACAAAAATTTTGCTTCAGGTGAGGGTATATGTACTTAACGTTATCTTTGAAGTATAACATATGTGATTGTTGTTGCCACTGTATTCACGGTAACAGTTTAACATTTTGCAAAGAAATGATCAATTGTTATTTAATTGTATGTCCTAATATTGATTTGACATAAAACACTTGAAATTGAAAGGTAGTAAATGTGGTAGTAATTAAAAATTACCACTGATTAGTAGAGATTGAATATGTGTTTATTGTTAATTACATACAAAAGTTTTTACTACTGCATCAATGCTACAGGTCAGCTCCAAAATTGACCTGACAAGTAATAAATTTTAATAAAAAAAATCGCCAATTTCAAAGAAAGTGTAAAGAAGAAATTTATCCACCTCCTTCAAAGAAAAATAAAAACGGTCGAAAATTCCATAAAGTATGAAAAGTTTTAGCTTTATCTAAAACGTTGTATATATGTATGTCAAATAAGTATTAACATCAAACGAATAAATTGCTCTTATCTTAAGTAGCATAAGTAGACAGCAAAACAATAATAAAAACGATTACTAAATGTAAAGAAAATTCAGCTATAAAAGCACCTGAAAATTCCAATATTGTTATAGAAGTTCTACGAACAGCTTAACAAGATGATGAAATTTACTTTGGTGCTTTTGGCTGCTGCTCTTTTGGTTGGCCCCTCAATGGCTGAGGTCTTGAACCGTTGCTCATTGGCCAAGCAGATGTCCGCTTTGGGTGTACCCAGGGATCAATTGGCTCGTTGGACTTGCATTGCACAACACGAAAGTAACTTCAACACCAAGGCTGTTGGCTCAGAGAACTCAAACGGATCGCGGGACTATGGTATCTTCCAGATTAACAACTACTACTGGTGCAAACCATCCAACGGAGCTTTCTCATACAATGAATGTAAAATCGGATGTGATTCTTTCTTGGTCGATAGCATTGAACCAGCAGTCAGATGCGCACAATTGGTATTGAAACAACAAGGCTGGACTGCATGGTCCACATGGCATTTCTGTGACGGTGCTTTGCCAAGCATCAACGACTGCTTCTAAATGGGATTTTGAAATTGTTATGTGAATAAAAAAAAAATGATTTAATTGGAAATAATTCGTTTTAATATCAAATAGAGACTTTTTCACTTAATCTTTGAGTTTTAGGTGTTGAAGAATTGGAATTTGTATTCCTGGTTATTGGAGTTTTATATTCATAAGTAAATAATTGCAATCCGCAGAGCTTTAGCTTTTACAACCCTCTTTTTATTATTATTAGACAGGCTATAGTGCACTGCGACCAAAGTTAATCTTATGTACAGCCCTTGTTTTTAACACAAGTCTAAATTAAGACTACTAATGAATCTAAGAATTGTGTTAGGTTTAATGCCAAATATTTCAAAAGGTCCCAGGAGTCTCTTTATGAGGCAAAGCGATCTCCATCTTGTGGCAGCTGGACATTCGCATACAACGTGTTCAGCTGTTTTCATGTCTTTATTGCATAGTCCACATGAATTGCATTGCGATATACCTAACTTCTTACGGTTTGGTGATTGGATTAATAAGTTTTTTAGCCAGTCGGAGACTTTAAAGTTTAGTCCAATAGTCTTAGAAAGCTTTTGTTTCCCAGTCCTTTATAATTGTTTGGGTGTGGTTTAATGAAACACCAGAAAAAGGTTCGAGATCTATGAAGGACCTAAGTACTCTCTTTTTGGTAGGCTGTCCGCTTTTTCATTTCGCTCAAATCCTTCATAAGCCGGCTTCTAGCCAGTGTAATTTTGTTCCTGTTGGATAGGGTTGAAAAGAGCTTAAAACAATCCCATACAACTCTTAATTTTATGATATATGAGCTTAGCGCTTTTTAGAGCTGGTTGATTATCCGAGAGAATGTAAATGTGGACACTGTTTATTCGCCTACGAATGCATTCTCGGACCTAGATTTCTATTGCACCTTTGCAATAAATATGGAGGGCATTTTTTTCATTGCTACGACTTTCTGAAATCTTGGTCCATAGACTTAAGCCCCAGCACTGCCATCTTCCATTTTGAACATCGGGTCAAATTGAGAAATTCTTTTTTTTTTGCATTTATAATCAATTCAAATTTTTTGGAAAATACATACCTATATTTTATATTTCAGGGAAGGGTTGCCCCGAAATATTCTAAAAATTGTCCTGGAAGATCACCACTTTTGAGAAGGTTTACATGCGGCATAAAGGCACTTAAACTGGCTTCCCTTTTAACTGTTAAATGTCATGGAAGTCCAGTTATCGACGCAAGTGCTACTGTGGGCAAGGTTTTCATTGCCCCTGTAATACCCAGACAAGCAAGGAGATGAAGTTTATTTACATTACGACCTAGATTGCTGTGTTTTTGGGGACTAAGCAATGCTGCATAGCTGGCCATGGGTTTGATAACTATTTGGTATGACCAGTACGTCATTTTTGATCTCAGGTTCCATGTTTGTCGTATGAGTTTCAGTTGAACTTTTTATCAAGGATCTTCTCAATGTATTTAACTTTATCTAAAAGTGCCAGTTCTTGTCCATTGAGTCTGATTACTTTAAGGTTAAGATTTCTCCTAAATGTGAAAGGAACTAGTACGGCTTTATTTCGGTTTATTGTTAACCCTTTATCGGAGCACCACGCTAATGTGGTGTTTAGAGTTACTTGCATTCTGTCTGATATTGTGGGACCATCATTGTCACTTATTGTAATTACTACAACGTCTGTAAAGGCTTGAGGGCTAGGTTTGTTAATCTTTCAAGGAGTCCACAATAAGGGCGATAAAACTCCCCCATGGTGTCATCCCTTAGTTGCCCATACGGTAAATTGCGAGCTTCCCTGATTATAGCATACTTTTCTTGTTTCAAACATTGCAATCTTCAACTTAAAAATCAAGGATTTACCCTTACTGATAATGCTGTCCCGTATCGCAGAGAACGACTTATTGTCGTCTTCTCCTTGAATACCAATGAAATGGTTTTGTCAGATTGGTAAGCAAACTGACATTTCTGTAGGGGACCTTTGGTGAGATATCCCCCTCTGATATCTCAATAAGATATGATCAAGAGTTTTCTCCATTGCTTTAACCCCTTTAGTACTATAGTGACATCAATCAATATTTATAAATGTAGGTTGATGGTTCTCTCATTTCAATTAAAAAAATGTACAAATATTTTTTTTATAACGGTACTGTTGCGGATCAAAATGTATTTTTAAAAAATTTGCCGGAATACACCAAATTTTTAATATGTTGTGGGAAAATATTTGCTCAAACGTAATTTCCCATATTTTTAAATTTTTGTTTACTTTTTGGAATTATAAGTTTTGCTATGGATCACCGGTAACCAAAAGATCTTCAACGAAATGGGGGTCAAAGAATTCGAATCCGGACTCGGTTTTGCTCTATCGGTTCTAATTTCGTTACGGTCAAGAAAAGGTTAAGTGAAAAATGAATACTAAGCTACTTTGTCTATCTTTAAAAAAAAAATGACTAATAAAATTGTACTAAAAAAACTCATTTAGAAATCCCATTGAGAGCCACAGGGTCACCGGTGACCCATGAAATTTCAGGCTTTCACAGGCTTAAAATGTATGTTTTGATCAAAAATTGCATTTAGAAATTGGATTCAGACAATACGAATCCAGATTCGGTTTTACGCAATCTCCTCTGGTTTCCTTACGGTACCGAAAGGGTGAAGGAGAAAGAAACTTAAGCTTATGAGTCGATAGGCGTGTGTATATAGCCCTATCAAATTACTACTCTTATCTAACGAGACTTTTCGTCATTAGGAAAATATTATGTGTATCATCTGATATGTATGTTAAGCCCAAATTCCTGGAAAATAAAAATGTTGAAAAGAGTCGGTACATGCACTCGCCATCTCGCCATAATACAGCACAGTTTAGAATTGTTGTGAGATTAAACGCAATTCCACCACAACTAATTCCAAGTCTCGTCAATAGAGTTTTATATTTCATTTAACTTTATACATATGTATGTATTTATTGTACTTACAAAGCAGAACAAAGCCTAATATTTAGTTAGCTAACTAAATAATGTTTTTGTTTAGACATACATAAATAACTATTTAAGTTTTCTTAAGTTAATTTCTATTCTTTACTGAGTTGTTTACATATGATCCCTATATTTGCAGAGCTCTCTGAATGAAAGGGTAGGAGAAGTGATATTCCCTGAGCAATTTGTACTGGAGCGCCATCTATGAACCGACCGATAGTATTGATCTGTTTTGATCCAAAAATTATTCCACAAAACTCCGTAAACTCCGGAACGAAAACTCAGAGAAAAGTAAAATTTTTTTTTATACTGGATTTTGTTGAAATTTTGAGCATCAGGGTTTTTGGGTCAAGAAACCCATATTTTGATCTAAAAAAGATTCCAGAAAGGATTCAGGAACAAAATTTGTTATTTATTTTATAAAACCGAAAATGGTAAGGGGTAAGTTTAAAAAAATTAATGTGTCAAATATCATCCCAAAAAACGCTATAATGATGGGAGTTACAAAATCGATCCACCCTTATATACATATGCCCATTTGTCTGTGGAATATTTTTCATATTTTCAATTACGTAATTATGTGCTTATTATGATTAGACACTTGTCAGTTAATTAGATGTACTAGTTATATTGAATTCTAGAAAAAAAAAACAAATAGATAAAATACCACATCAATTATAATAAAATATTTTCTTATCGTAAATATTTTAAACTTATTAAATAATATCTAAACGATATACTTAGATATCTGTTTTGTAAATACATTGAAAAAATTTATAATCTAACAATAATATAAAGAAACTTTTGCTATAAAAGCACCGCCAATTTCTAGAAATACCATAGAAGTCTTTTTACCTTCTTATTAAAACAATCAAAAAAAAATGTTGAAGTTCACTTTGGTGCTTTTGGCTGCTGCCCTCCTGGTTGGCCCATCCATGGGTGAGGTCTTGAGCCGTTGCTCATTGGCCAAGCAGATGTCCTCTTTGGGTGTACCCAGGGATCAATTGGCTCGTTGGACTTGCATTGCTCAACACGAAAGTAACTTCAATACCAAGGCTGTTGGCTCAGAGAACTCGAACGGATCCCGGGACTATGGTATCTTCCAGATTAACAACTACTACTGGTGCAAACCATCCAATGGTGCTTTCTCATACAATGAATGCAAAATCAACTGCGATTCCTTCTTGGTCGATAGCATTGAACCTGCAGTCAGATGCGCACAATTGGTATTGAAACAACAAGGCTGGTCTGCCTGGTCCACCTGGCATTTCTGTGATGGTGCTTTGCCAAGCATCAATGACTGCTTCTAAACTGGTTTTTTGGATTTGAGCGTTTGATAGAAATAAATTGATTGAATATTAGAAATTTTTGTGTGTTTTATTTATTTTAATTTGGTGTTTTTTTTTAAATATGGTTTTTCTATAGTTTCTAGAAAAGTTAGAAAAGTGAGTTTTTCCCTTTCAAGTGAAAGCTTTTTTAATTTTCCTTGGTTGAATAGCATGCAAACGAACTACAGATTCCTTGGTGCAAATGATAAATTTTCCATTGGTAGTGCCAAAATATGCGAAATTTTTTCTCTGAATGTCTGGAATTGTGTTTGCTACCAAGCAATGAGTACACGAGGCGAAACTGAGAGGATTTTTTTGGAAATAGCTGATAATTCTGCCCCACAGCTAATTTATTGTCTTACTCTAATAAAAGTTCCCATAAAAGTAAAAGAAATAGCAACTGTGATTTATAATCAGCTGTGGGGCATAATTATCAGCTGCTTCATGGCGAAATTATAACAGGTGATAGCAGTGTCAGCTCTGTCTTCTTCTTCTCTAATTTTTTGCATATGAAAATAATCTTAACTGTCAAAACCTTTGTTTTTTCCATGCATTTGTTCTTGTGCTTTTAACAATTACGATTTTTAGCAACAACAATGTAGCGTGTTGTTATTGTTACGTTGTACTTGTTGTAGTTCTGCTACCGCCATATTAAATTCGTCTTGAGCTGCTTCTAAAAAATTCTTTCACTTTCGTCTCATGTACTCATTGCTACGAAGTTTTTAACGATAAAAATTCTCTCGTACTAGTGCAGTCAGAAAAAATTTATGAGTGGACTCAAACCTTCAAATGTTTTGGCGAGTGCTTTTCCTTAGTTTTTCCAGATTTCAAATTCTATTACATTACAATCTCAATTTCAATTCCAGGGAATTCGTAATTGATACTTTTTGTTTTCAAATCCTTATAATCCAAATTTGTTCACATTAAAACCCGCCACTGGTAACACTACATCTAATTTATTTATTACTGTTTTAGCTTCAATGTGAATGTGTCACCTGAATGCTATTCATTTTCAAAAAGGGTTAATCCAATGTTATGTATGTTTCTTGCAGAAATGTATGTTGAACTTCGTGCTAATGATGATCTGCGAAAATTTGATATTTCATAATAAATACGTAAATTTATTATTTGTCATAAAGTTCAGTATTCTTCTCTCAACCCTTTTATTAAGTTCTGAAACTTTTTCACATGTCAAAAAGTTGTTAAATACGTACACTTTATAATATTTTGCTTTTTTTTGTGTGCTTTTTTTAATGCTATGATGTTTAGTTAGTTTGTTTAAAAGTGAATAAAAATAATCATAATTCATATGAATGGGCTTTTTGTAGCTACGAATGATATCACAGGTATGCTTTGCTACCCAGGAAGACCAATTTAATAGACGTAAGAGGAACACCAACGATGCAGCAGTGTAAGATATCGGAAAGCAGCGTATCCAATTTGGCTAATTGCCGGTTCGCAGTAGGCCTGAATATCCATGTGTCAAGGTACCCACTATAGGTGAACCTGTGAATAACTCGAAAAGATGTTGAGAGATAATCAAGAACAAGTTTTAATGAGGCAAAGACACCAGCCCGTGTCTTGATTATTACTTGTCACGTAACGTTGCAAATAAGCCGCTTAGATGCCTGATATATTGGCATTACTTCCGTTTGAAAGGCGCTGCCATGATCAGGCAGATATCAGGAGCGTTCGAGACCCAGTTTCCTAGATAAAATACCACAACCGACCTTGTCCTCTAGTTTAGAACCATCGGTTTCCAGTGGCCACCTTGTTTTCGATTCATTCTTCTATACTAGGAATGTGAGTGGAAAGCCTGTGGTTTAAATTCGGATTGGAGCTGATTTAGTCTATATTTGTCGGTACAGAGATATGTTGTCATGTGCCAGGGTCGACCTGGCCTTGCAGGAAACAATAGGAAAAAACAAATAAAATTTTCTGAAGGACATTTGGAATAATTTGAAATCGTTTAAAGTTTTCGGAAGTACATTTGACTATCCTGAAGCAGAATTGGAATATTCTGAAATAATGAATAATGACCTTATCAATGTGGTTTCATGCCCGGCAAATCAACCATCGACCAGATATTTACACGCATATTCGTTGATTATAAAGCCGCCATCGACAGCATGATTAGGAATCATTTGTACGCCGCAATGTCTGGTTTTGGTATCCCTCGCTTATTCGTCTTTGCAAAATGGCACTAGCTGAAACCACCAGCGCAGTGAAAATTGGTACAAACCTGTCCGCGCCATTTGATTCCAGAGATTTCAGACAAGGTGATTCCCTATCGTGTGACTTCTTCAACCATATGCTGGAGAAAATAATTCGAGCTGCAAAGATCGTCATGCTACTAGCATACGGTGATTAAATTGATATCATTGGCACCAACCGTCGAGCAGTCAGTGCAGCATTCTATAACTTGGAAAGGGAGTCTAGTTGACTGGGTTTAGTGCTGAATGAGGACAAGATGAAATATCTTGTGTCAGTAGACAAGGTGTCACGTCGTCTTGGACAAAATGCCACTGAGAATTATACTTTTAAAGTCGTCAGGAATTTCGTCTACTTAGGATCCAGCATCAACAACAACATTAATTTCAGCTTTGAGTTTAAGCGGAGAATAAATTAACTCTTGCCAACAGGTAATACTATGGACTTAGTAGGCATTTGAGAAGCAGATTCCTCTCTCGACGGACAAAAATAATGCTCTATATGTCTCTCAACCTTCCGCTGAGACTTGGATATTGACCGCCAATGATGACAGGCTGTTAGATGTGTTTGAGAGGAAGATACTTCGTAAGACCTATAGTCCAATATGCGTGCGCGACGTGTATCGAATAAGATGGAACTATGAGCTGCTCGCTGATAAAAATCCACCGGCTTCGCTAGCTAGGCCATCTATTCAAGCCACGGTGGTGGAACGCGTAAAAGAGAACGACCATATCTCAATTGGAAATAGCAGGTACAGGGAGACCTGACTACACTTGGGCTTATCAACTGACGCTATCGCGCGCATAGCAAAGGCGACTGGCGAAATTTCATTGAGGCGGCCAAGATCATCGGTTGTAGTGCCAACTTAGTAAGCTGAAGTAACAAGAAGATTCATGGAATACTAAGAATCTTATTAAAGCAATTTATACAAAAATGTTTCATTTAATAAATTGCATGATCTGGTTGGTACTTGCACGATGAGACCAAGCACCCTTTTTCCATTAGACAGATGGCGACAGTCTTCCTAACGGGGATTTTCGCTATCCTGGACGTGGCGAGCTAGATAATTGAGAGGAGATGGCAAGGGAAATGCATAGGCATCTGCAGCGATAGCTAAATTCAGCTCTTCAAAGTTAGTCAGCGAATGTAAGGCAAAACTAAATAATGTCGCAAAACACAACAAGTTATGCCTTATATGGGTTCTAGGACACTGTGATATTGCAGTGAATCAGCTAGCTGACAAACTAGCTAATGAAGGTTCTGCAATTGCACCATGGGTTCCGGCACCTTTTCTCGGCGTAAGTTCTGTGAAGGTCATGCGTTGGATCAACGACTTCGTGGGTTCAAGCCATAGAGAAAGATGGTCTGAGCTGGACTCCTGCAGAACCGCGAATTGGTTCGTAAGACAACCTAACAAGAAATCAACGGAATTTATTCTGGAACTGAAAAGAAAGGACCAGATATTACTGGTGTCATCACAGGGCACAACACATATGGTCATGGGCGCCATCACCGATCCAACCTACCAATCGTGTCTTGAGGACGACGATACTACGGAGCATTATTTTTATAGCTTTCCAGCGTTCGCGAGAATTAGATTAAGGCTGTTGGATAGTGATGTATTGAGTATGAATAATAACCATACTCTTCCCTCTTCCTAAGCTTCTAAGGTTCGTCTGTGGAATAGGAGATAATGTAAACAGGAAATTACTCAGGCAGTAAGAGACGAACAAGAGGCAAGAACTCTTTACCAATCATCCGGGACTGAGGCAAACCAAAGCATTCTGCATTGGTCCAAACAAAAACTGTTTGCGCATTGTAGCTGGTATTCTGGCTGGGTACTGCGGGCTCAGAGAACACATTTGTAAAATAGTGGTTAATCCATTAAGTCCTAATGATGTGTATACGCACAAAAGAGAAATATATTTTAATGCAGATAAAAAAAGTTACCAGAACATGTAATCGCAGTTGCTCTAACGCGAAGAGAGAAACTTTGCAAAAAATAAAAAAAATTCTAGAATACCATTTGCTGTTTGAATTTGTGACGATAAAGATGTGTGACTGAAGATTTTTTTAATTTTAATCGGTTTGCTTTCGGTCTTAATGGGTTAAGGAAAGCTCAATATGTAGGTTTCGTTATGAGGAAGATGCATCTTCAAAACATATTTTAGCTCAGTGTGGGGCACTGTTCCACAAAAGAATGAAAAGTGCCCAGCACAAAAGTAGCATTAATAGAACCGGGTGCAATACTCAAATTCTTGAGGGAGACTGAACTAGATGAGGTGTTCTAGGCAAATAAGACTAGATAGAGAAGAGGGACGTATAAGAGATATTGCAGTGCGGTACTACGACGATAAAAACCTCTCAAAAAATACAATACAAGGTTCATCAACGAAACTAAGAATTTCGGGGTTGAGAGACCTTAGACTTTTCTTCTTCTTATACCCTCTCCCCCCCCCCCCCCTCCCCTCCGCCCTCTTCCTGTCTTTCTACTCTCTTATACTGGCTCTATCCCAGGTATTGTACAACGGTTCTGAGACTGAATGCTTTGATTTAGTCCAGCCCACCCTCAACTCTAACTCTAACTATAGTATGTAGTATGAATAGATCGGTATTTTTAATTGGAAAGCAAATCTGGCTCTTTTTCTGAGAGAATCGGCTCTTAATAGTTAACCCAGTAATGCCTAGCGGTGCCATACCTTGTCGCTGAAAGGTTCAAAGCCAATTTTTTCTCAAGTCATTTTTTTGATCTATCCGCTTTGTTTCCCGTTGTTCGTCCTTAATGGGGTTAGATACTATATAAGTTCCTATGATATTGATTTAAACATAAAAAAGATCTTGAATAGAATAAGTCCATTCATTACTGAAGTATTCAATTCAGTAGCATGACGCGTTCATTCATTAATCTTTTTTTAACGACATACGTCAACGATTGCATATAGCTTATATAATGTGAATGACTAAAACTCATATCAAAAAGTTGGCATTTTTTCCGAAGTATTTATGCGGAAAAAATATATCCATTCCGTCAGTGAATCATTGAAGCTTTTAACGCTTTTTTAAGTCATTATTCTTTTTGCATAAAATTTATATTTTTAATTTTATTAATAGTAGAAATGTATAGAAGCGTAGAATTGATAAGGTTTTTTTTTTACTTAAATTAACTTAAAGCTTAGCTTTAATAACATTTTTTATAAAAATAATCTCAGTTTTTTTTTGAAAAGCATAAAATTATGAAAGCGATTACACTATATTTTAAGTTATAATTAGTGTTCATTGAAATCTTAACAAAAGCGGTTTAAGAATTTCACAAGTTTGTAAAGCGGTTTTTTGATTAAAAAAAATATAAAAAAATTTCCATCATAATGCGCTCAATATTTCTTGTGATTTTTCTAGTGAATATTTTATATTGCAGTGGTAGGACTGTAGCTCATTTACAACGTAAACCTTATAATCCTTCGAATAATTTCAAGAATTTTAATGAAAATTACCAAATAAATGTTGGAAAATCATTAAACAATAACTATAAATTAAAATGTAATGAAGAAAAAACTTCTAAACATTATTTAAAATGCAATAATTCTGCTACAGACGCTATCCAGCAAATAACTTTAAATACATTCAATTATAAAAATAACCCATTAAATGTTGATTTGAACAATAAGGAACCACGAAGAATTTTTATTGATCTTAAAAGATTAAAACCCGTGTCCTTTTATTTAATTGGTGGTAAAAATAATAATAAAAAAAATACGACTCTTAAAATTCATGTAAAATATAATAAAAATAATAAATTGCAATTGACATTGCCAAATATGTTTAATGGAAATGATCTTCAAATTATTGTTACCAAAAATAAAAAGAAATATACAATTAAAATAAATTTTAAAAAACAAAATAATAATGTTAATAATGAAGAACCTTCAGCAATTACCGGTAGAGTTAATGAAAATGAAATTAAAATTGGAAATGAGCAGAATAAAATAACAATTATAAAGGAAACTAACAAGCAGAAGAAGAATTTTGAAGGTACTACTATTTTGCCTAGTATTATTGAAGAAGAAATTGAAAAAGATGAAGTTTCTTCAAATGGAAACAGGGATGGAAATCGTATATATTATAATAATAATGAAGGAAATGGAAAAATAACCACTGAAAATAGTCGCAAAATACCTTTAAGTTCTAGTTCCTCAGAGACCCCAGAATTTGTTTTAAACTCTAACAGTAAAACTTCAACTAAAAACACAAATACAAATAGCGATAATGAAGAAAATTCAACAACGGAGACAGGGGATCAAAATCCTTCAACTAAAATTCCAGATTTAATATTAATAAATGAAAATAATGAATATAAAACCTCTACAGACGAAATGGATGAACAAACCACCGTCCCCAAAATATCAGAAAATGATCGGTGCAATGAAGAAAATTCAATAACTGAGACAAGCACTCAAAATCTATCAACTGAAACTCCAGACTTAATTTTAATTAATGTAAATAATGAATATGAAACCAATGCAGATAAAACGGATGAAGAAACCACGGCCGATACACCAGAAAATTTTTCAGATGCCACCAATGAAGAAAATTCAATAATTGCGACCAGTTTATGGAACCATAATCCGACAACAGAGCAACCAGCTTTAATTTTAAACACAACAACCCTGAAAATTAAAGAAAATCATTTAGATTCTGCTGCTGAATCGACGACTGTGAAAAATGATTCAGATTCCACCAATGAAGAAAAATCAACAACTGAGACTAGTAATTGGAACCAAAATCCAACAACGTGGCAGCCACCTTCAATTTTTAATACAACAACCCTGAGAATTACAGAAACCCATTTAGATTCTGCTGCTAAATCGACGACTGTATCGTCAGCTGAAAATAACAATTTTATAATTAATGAATATGAAATCACTAAAGACGAAATGGATGAAGAAACCACCGTCGATATACCGGAAAATGGTTCAGATTCCACCAATGAAGAAAAATCAACAACTGAGGCTAGTAATTGGAACCAAAATCCGACAACAGAGCAATCACCTTCAATTTTTAATACAACAACCCTGAGAATTAAAGAAATCCATTTAGATTCTGTTGCTGCAACAACAACTGTACCGTCAGCTGAAAACAAAAATTTTATAACTAGCATTAATACATTTGAAAAAACAACAACCGACAGTAATAATCCGAAACAAACCACATCAACTGAAAATCCATATTTAGTTTTAACAACTACAGCAAATAGAAATTTCAAGAAAAATTCTATAGATGAGATCGATGAAACTACAACTGATGAAGATTATTTAATAATTTCCGATAATTATGATTATATGGATGAAAAAGATGAAAAAGAGAATGATGACAGTATTTCACCAGAAAAAGCGAAAAAACTATTAGATATCTTTGGTGAGCGAATGAAAAACGGTGAAGTAGACGACAGAAATATTAATGATTGTTCGAAATCGATTTATGGTTGTGATATTATAAATCCACGCAGATAAATCAAAAAAAAAAAAAAAAACGCTCTACAGAAGTTTACTTCTTCAGAAGATTTGCGTTCTGGGTTTTCAGGTTAGGTTTTTTTTTACGATAGCAAAATCTGAATTTTATTGGGCCTCGACGAATTCTACATTCTTGCTGTCTCTCAGCCACAGTTTTGTTCGCCATTTATTTGTGAATCGGGTTTTTTTTGGTCTATATTCATGCTTATTCTTTCAGCTCTAGAAATTTCTAAATGTTTTTGTTTGAAATGTCAAATTTGACGAGAAACTGATGGGCAGCGCCCCCTATCAGTTGAGTATGAACAAAATGAGGATTTATATGTGTATAAACATAATTTTTCATACGTTATTTTTGATAGAGGGCGCTGCCCATCATTTATGTGTATAAAATTTGCGAACTAGTGCACCAATAAACTCAAATTACTTCTGAACTAGTAAACATATTAAAAAGAAACAAAAGTGAAATTTCATTAATGTTTTTATTCATCAACTTTTAATAAAAATTTTGATTTTTTCCGTAATGCCTCCTTTGCTTTTAATAGTGTTTTCAGAATTTTTTTTACTTGATGACAGGCACATTTTTGAAAAACTCGTAACGGTTTCAGCAACCTGTTTTGTGCTCTTCATGGTTCTTTTTACCATAGCCCAATATCTTTCTATTGAACTGAGCTCTGGGCAGTTAAGTGGATGGATTCGCATATCTGGGTACAAGTGTTACATTATTCTTTTCGTACCATTAAACTGCTGCTTTACTATAATGGCACGCAGTTAAATCAGGCAAAAAGAAAGCAGAAACTGCGTGCTACTTTATGAATGGCAAACGTCTTTTCTGCAGACAATCTCGGTGTTGATTGTCTCAGTTGTTACAAATGAACTGCTTTGTCTACCACAGCTACAGATTGCCTGCCACACCAAAAACTTCTTAGGGAATTTAGACTTCTCCTGGGTCTTATACTGCTCTTTCTCTACGATCTCCAACATAAAAATCCACATCTGGAAGCTGTAAAAAATCACCCAGTACATAGGTCTCATCGTTCATAATGCAGAAAATCATGCTGCAATATATTGGCTTGCTCTTTTGCCTCGCTGTTCTTCTTTGAACTTCTGTCAGGAACTTTTTGGACCTTGTATGACTTCAGCCATTTCTCCCTCTTAACGTTTCTAACAAAAGTTTTAGAGCATCTTAGTTTTTCAGCCTTTTTCCTGCTTGATGTATTGGGATTTTTTTTTTTTGTAAAAGAGCTATCGCCTTCTTGGCCATAGCAGGGTTATTAAACCCCTTCTTTTTGCGATTTCCTTGGTCAGGTGTTCATTGTATACTTTCATAATACACGAAACGGTATTTCGCGAAACCTGTGCTTTTCGAGCAATTGCTTTGAAAGTCAAATTTGGATTTTCATTGTACAGTCTAATAATTTTTTCACGCACTTCTAATTCGCTATTCGCTCATTTTGAAGCCAAAAACTATCGAATGATCTCAAAATTTGACAAGAGAGCTTAGACATGTTTAACAAAGCTACTTTGATTTGAAAAAATTTTAAATTTGAACTAGGAAAACACTATGAGTAAAAACGTATGCACTAGTTTCATCGTGCGCAAACCTTACACAAATGCACCCTCATTTTTTTCATACTCAATTGATAGAGAGTGCTGTCCATCATTTTCGTGACAATTTCTGCTGCAATGACCCACGGCGTAAATATAAAAACGATTCTAAAGAAGTAAACTTCAATAAAATTCCATAGGAAAAACTACTTAATCCCTAAAAAAAAAAAATTGGTACTAATTCTATTTAATTACAATAAAATCCATATATAATTACTAGGATTAATTTCACAATTTTTTTTTTTTTTTTTTTGCAATACTGTTTTGATGTATAAAATAAATTTTCTAAAATGCTATCAATCCTTCTATTTATTTGTAATTGATTTAATTGAAATTATTTAATTTATAAACAAACAAACAAATATTAAATATATACCATTCACATATGTATACATATATATTCATAATTAATTGCAATACGATTAATTTTGTTTTCCAATTTTTTTTTTATTATTATTTTCATAAACAAATGTATGTCTTTGTTTTGATAAATGTTGTAAAGTGGCGTGTTTTCCTTCTTTTTTTTTTGGAATTATAAAAATCTATAATCAAAAACAAAAGCAAAAAATTAAAAAATATTTGTCAATATTTTATCATATAGTTATTGGTATTTTATATTTTTTATATTTTAAGTAATTAAATAAACAAAATAAAATTTCTAACGCGTGTCATCAATTACAAGTGCTTAAGTGTTTACTTAAGAATAACAATATTTTATCAAAAGATTATATAACACTTATGTATGATCAGAGATATATATTCGTTCTATATTATAGGTAGGAGAACATTCTTGTTTGTGGTAACATAAGCATTTGGGAAATTTTAGAAGATTTCCCTGCAGATAAAGAAGTTCCGAATTTTAATTTTTAAAATAATAGATTACATATTATTATCTTTAGGTTGGACTTTAGTTAAGTTTAGATGATAGAACATAATCATTTTGTTTTGAACTGTACAAAAAAAAGATAATTTAATTTATTTGTTTTCAAACTTCAGGAAAAAATTAGCTGTTTTTGATGTGGAAACTTATACCGATTAACACAAAATAGATTGCAAATTCGTTGCAGGTGTCTAATCAGAGCATTAGAAAAGGAAAGGAAGCTTAGGAAAACTCTTTAGCCATTTAACGCAACTATGAGTTTTTATCAGAACTACTTACATATTTACATGTAATGCGGGAATGGTCAGTGATCTCAATATATTTCGACCGCTGAGCTCTTTTTGATAGAGCTCTCAGCTCTTAGAATAAAATCGTAAGACAAGTTCCTGAGTTATTTACACTTGAAAATTTCGGAAATTTCTGATCAAATTTAAGAACTTTTTGAAGTGAAACTTCTTTAGCGAGAGTAAATCGCAAATTTTGCAACGGAAGTCGTGTTGTTGTTGCACTCATACGAAAATAATACGAAACGAAGTTATGCTAGTTGTTAGTGTTTAGCGAACGAAGTCAAATGGAGATCGACTGCATACAATCATGCAGAGAGTAGACTTTTATCTCAATGTGCTTTAGTGAGAGAGTTTGATT
The DNA here is from genome assembly GCA_963691655.1 of Toxonevra muliebris. Lineage (NCBI taxonomy): Eukaryota > Metazoa > Arthropoda > Insecta > Diptera > Pallopteridae > Toxonevra > Toxonevra muliebris. Next base: position 76,210,961 of record OY829328.1, read on the forward strand.
TCATATAGTTGAACTTTCCTTTCATGTGTGTTATATACGTGTGCTACGTCATGTTTATGTAGATAAGTGTAGAGAGTATCAACAGAAAAAAAGCATTAGAAAATAGAAAGAGGGAGAGTGCAAAAGCTTCAACAACAACGGTCACGTGAAAAATCGCGTTTTTGTTGCACTCTTACAAAATCAGGAAGAAACGAAGTTATGAAGTTGTTATTCGGCTACATACAATCAAGCAGACATGATGCCAAATCGGGCCAAAAATATGTGGACACATTGTGCTCTCTTATGAAAGGACTGTAACAAATGACTTGCTTCTTTTGCCGCAACTGCATATAGCTTGCCAGCTTGCCATACTAGGAATTTTTTAGGAAACTTTGTCTGCTTTTGGACTCTAAATTGTTCTTCGACATGACATTTTCTCGAGCATCAGCAATATAACAATTTTGACCCGGAAGCTGCGTAAAATCAGTAAAACCAGTACATACGTTTCGTCGTCCATTTTACAACATGAATATTTCTGCATGAAATCCGATTTTAATTTCCGAGCCCTACTTTTGGCGTCAAAATTTTTTACAGCATTCCTGTCTGGAACTTTTTGGACTTTGTATGTTTTCAAACCAGCATTGGCTTTAACTTTTCGCACCAAATAGTCAGAGCACTGGGCTAACCGGGCAGCTTTTCTACCAGATGTGTTTGGAGATCTTTTTAATATGCTTTCTATTTTCTTTTCTTTCCCAATAGCATGTGGTCCTTGTTTTCTTCCCGAACCAGGTTTCCTATCGATGATCAAATTCTCCTGAAACTGTTTAATAACATTGGAAACAGTTTGACGGCAGTCCTTCAATTCTTTGGCCAATTTTTTGTAGGACCAATTTGGATTTTTTTGAAAATTTTTAATAATTTTAAGACGTACTTCTTTTTCTTCACTCACTTTGACCAAACTCACAATAAATCAACATGTTTGTCATTAAAAATAACAACTGACATATTTTTCAAAGATAACTAGAAATTTTTAAATTTTACAAACAAACAAAATTATTTTTTCAATCTCACTCCTTATGGCATATTATGAAGCGCAACCAGTTTTTAGTTTTTTCCTATATTTATATTCTATATATAATATGTTATGCGAAATAAACATTCCTCAACATAAATCTCAATAATTTTGTATTTTCATGATATTTTGGGGTGGTGCGGTTTTTGTGACCACCAGTGTATATAGAAAAAAAATTCGACCCAGTTTACTGTACATATTGAAAAACTTAACAATTTATTATTAAATTACTTAATATTTTGCAAATTTTTATATGCCCCGGCAATTCTGTTGATATCAGTTTTTCAGGAATGTCAATATAAAAATATATAATAAATTCATAAGATATGAGTCATTAAGATTTTTATTCACTTATCTGATAAAGCATTACATAATTAATTAAAGCGTATATATTTGTAAGTATGTATATTTGTAAATATGTATGCACTAACGGATCCAAGAGGGGGTTTTATTTCAAATCTCCCCCTCCCCGCTCCCCTCTAAGTCAACTAATATCTGTTTATGGTATATTGTTGTCTAACTGTTGTTGAGGCATTTTTAAAAGACTACAGGCCTGTTCTGGTAGTCGCAATTAATGTGCCGAATAACATTAGCTTTTGCGTTAAAACGCCCACCTTGGATCCGCCAATGTATGTATGTATTGTAGATTGGAATTTGGAAGGGTTATTCTTTGAAGCGTTTAAAAGTTGAATTAAAATTTTCCAATATAAAATTAACGTCATTAGTGGAACTCAAATTGGGAAATACAAATTCTTATTCAAATTCTTATCCTTTATTAGTTTCTTTAGAAATGTTCCAAATTTTTAATGCTGAATATCGATCAATTTTATAATTTTTTTTTTCAATTTCGTTTGATAAGATATTAAATTAAAACTTTTAATAAATTTTGTAAACTAGTGTAATTAAACCAGAAATAAAACCAAAAATCAAATTAAAATTCAGACTTAAATCCAAATATCTGCTAAGATTAAAAATAAGACCCAAAAACAAGAGAAAAGAGCTCAAAATTCAGAACAAAATTTAGACCAAAAAACTGGCCGATGTATTGAGATCAAAATCATTTAAAAAGCAAATCATAAGTCAAATCAAAAAGAGATCAAAACTCAGGCCAAAAAAAGAAGATAGGTTAGGTTAAGCACATTTAGGCTCATTGTGATACCACAGTACGGCAGAAAAAAATCAAAACAAAAATCTGAATAAAACCAGACCAAAATTCAGATAAAAAAAAAACAGATCAAAATTCAGAAAAACAACAAAATCAGTCAAAAAAATCGAACCAAAAAATAAACCACAAACCCGACTTTATTTAAGTCTAAAAACCAGAAAATAAGATTGAACCTAAAGCCATATCAAAAAGCAGACCGAAAATCATTATTTATCATTCGCCAAAAGCAAGAGATCTAAAACCAACCCTAAAATTTCAGATTTATAATGATCGACGTGTATGTGATCAAGATTTGTGCTGCATCTGATTTTTACAATTTTTGAAGCTGGGATTGGAAAAAATTTTGAAATTTCAAATTCCAGATTTTTATATTTCTCAGAAAAAGGAAGAGATAAAAAGTATTTAAGTAACACTGCTCTGCATGAGTTTTGCGAATTAGATGGTTCTAAGAGCTTTCGAATAAATTAATTGTTCATGCTGAATACGAATCTGGGGTCAAAAACTTCCCATCGCGCTACGTTTTCGAAAAAAAGCGGTTGTGCTACAAATGAATGTCAGAAATTAAAGGCTGAATGACCTTTCAAATGAGCTCTTAGCCAAATTGTTCGCATGCGCCCTTAGTTCAGGGAGTGTGATTAGGTCTAGGGGTGCAGAAAAAAATGTACACAGAACAGACGTGATGGGAAGTTTTTGACACCAGATTGGCGTTTGTAGGGCACTGCACTTACTTACTTACTGCAATCCTCTTCTCCTAGTGGAGCATAGGGTCTCGTTGGTTACATTCATCGTAATGATATTGTAGAGTGAATTTAGCACCTCCATATCCGATGTGCTTGCTGCTACAGGAGCAGGGGGATTTTCCGGGCTCAGCCGGTTACCCCATGGGGACATTAAACCATTTCGACTTGAATCTATGCTTTTTATATGATTATAAAATAAAAGAGACAGTAAGTGATGAATTCAAAGATTTTCTGGCTAGCTTACTAGGTGAGTTTAAAGATGACATCCTCACTTACACCCTGAGACGCTGTGGTGTTAAACAGCTATTCAGACTAACTAGCCCATTCCTCCCCCTTTCACAACGCGGGCTTGGGGCCGGCTACGGCAGGGCACTGTAGTCAATGTATACTATAGATTTTAAATTTTATTTTCCCTTTTTTCCGCTCCCTGCTAATAAGCATTCTCCTTTTTGAAAGAAGCTGTAGCCTCCATAGCCCCACCCCCTCCCCTCCTCTCCCCTCTAGATCCCCAACTGGTTACAATTCTAGTTTGAAGATACAAAATCACAAGCATGGAATATACAAAATAAAACGAAAAGCGAGTAAAAAAAACAACAAAGGAGATGGATGTTGATTTATTACTTCTCTAAAGTGGTATCAAAGCTTTATCAACTGGGAACTGTTCAACGATCAATAAGTCACATTGGCCACAAAACGTTTATTAGTTACTTGCACTGATAATGTAATATGCACACATTTTTTATCCTGCAACATGAGGGTAAACTTCATTGAACATACCTAACACATAAACATTGAAATGAGTTTGCTTAATTGATTTGTAAACCACAAAAACTATTGAGCTGCAAGTTTGTAATTACATAAACTGTAATTACACTCTAAGAGTTTAAAACATGCAATCATGAAATAAAAAAAATTTAAGGACCTGTCTTATATTTATAAAAAGTTTTTGCTTATCTTTTGTGTGTGTGTGTGCTAATTGTTAAAACCACTAAAAATGATTACAGGGAATTCAAAAAAAAAAAGCAGTAAGGACGAAGGATGAAACACTTTTTAAATATTATTTTTATTTTATTTTGCTTTAATAATAATGAACAACAAAAACATTTTAAAAACTTATTTGAACTAGAGTAGGTATTTTTCGTATAATTGAGATAACTCAATTCAAATACGAATTTTTATAATAAATTTTAACAATTTCGACACATTTTTAAATGGTGTAGCGCTCCATGGTAAAATAGTGACTATGATGCCGCCCGAACGAAGGAAATATTCTTCTTTCGTTCGGCCGGTGTAAATGGTGCAGCGTTGAACATGGAATCACTTCAAAACAAAATGCTCACAAACAATGCTTAGGCAGTGTAATGGTATAAACACAACCAAAGCAGTCGGCCTCAGCTTCAACAACAAACACACAGAATTTTATGAATTTGTATGGGAACAAATTTCTGAGGCTAGCTGCCGCCTCAACGACGCTACACTAGATTCTATTCAAATTTTCACAACTTCACAATGTTTTCTCTCTTGTGAGAGGGGAAACATTGCCATATTTTTCAAAAAAAGCCAAGTGCTGCCAAGTTTTAGTACGAAAATATATGTATTTTTTTCGAGTTTCCTTTTAGTTTCTTCATTCTTTTGATGATTTTTGCACAAACAATTTTTTCAAATTACAGAATATTGAAGTTTTCCTTTTATTTTTTGATAATTGATAACGTAAATAAAAAACTGAGCTGTTAAAACAATAATCAAATCCAACTGCTTTTGTTTTGTTTTTCTTTTACATATTTTTGACGCTAGAGGTTGACGCTCTTATTGTGTTTATTCTCTCAGAAGAAGTAAGCGGTTAGAGGCCGGCTGCTTTGGTTGTGTTTATAGCATAAATGGTAGCTTAAGCCGAACGAATGACGAAATTTTCGTTCGGGCCGGTCGAGCTAAGTTCGATTTTTAGTGCAAAAGCAGTGTTGTTGTTGTTGTTGTACAATCTACATATATCAAGCGAGTAAACAAGATGGCTTCTAATGTTTGTTCGGAACTAATGTTATAATTTATTAACTACAATTTCTATGCGAAAGAATTTTTATTCGTTCGGGCGGTCTAAATGCAGCGTGACAAAAGCGACACAAACAAAAACACAAACCTCGAAAATTAACAGTGCTGCCACCTGAGACTTAAGAGCAATAAGCTGTCAAAGTTCGGACATAGCTATTGAAAAATCCAATATTTTTATTTTCTTAGTCAGAAACAGCTCGCCAACTAAAATTTTTTATTATGATCAAACAGTTTACGTTTCATTCGTAAATTTTTGAATTATTAAAGCTCAATATTCAGGAATGCTTAATTAAGTCAACTATTTATATATGTATAATTGATAGGACAATATCACTTATGAAACTTCTTAAATAAGTTTTGCATACCACCATAACTTTTTTGCTCAAATAAAGTTAAGCAATACTCTTTACCCATTTTCTTTTTTTCTTAGCATGTGAAATTTTCCATATGTTGTAAGTACTTACAAAATTTATTTACATGAATTCATAATAATTACCAAAAATAATTATTAGAATTTCTAATAGGGTTAAGTGTCAAAAGGATGGGTTGTACTTCATACTTGGTAACATGTAAAAGTACATCAAAAAGGACACAATTGTGTACCTACATATATATGTATGTATACATTACCAACACACACAACAGTATTGTCATATGTTGGCTTTCATAATGTAAGTCATACTAAATATGTGTTTGTGTGTATGTGTACAATGGACAGACAATCACTAATAATGATGAGTTCACAGCGATAACACAAATATATACATATAATGTCAACTAACTAACCCCTAAACAACTTGTTAAAGTTAGGGTTAGAGTAAAGAGGTCATCATCATTATCATCATCATCTATTAATGTATGACGCACTCTAATATTAGTTTATCATTTTACTTTGTACTTGTTACAATTTATCATTATAATGTTAGTACAATAGTACAATTTAATAACTGTCAAATATGTTAACAATAAACCAGGGAATTCATATATCTATACAATGTGCCTGTGTATAATTTGAAAAAAATAAAAATAAAAATACAAAATAATATTTACACAAAACTATTACCGATATATTGTATTAGCGACAATTACCACACTACAAGAACAACACACAAATCAAATAAAAATATTTTTAAGTATATATCATGTGGCCAGTTAATATTTACAGAAAAATCAAATTTCATATCGAAATCAATAGAAGATTCAAAACCTTAAAGTTTATGACCCAAGCCAGTGAGTGCATGTTAGCGGAAAGGGAGAAGACGCTAGCGGACTCGAACGGAAAGAGGTTAAGAAATAAACCCCCTCTCCCTTCCTGTTAAATATCTCAGTCATTAGGATCGTTGTTTCTAAAATAAAAAACTTTTTGTTCGAATGAAAACTCTAAACTCCTCTTTTGAAATCTCTGAACCCGGAGAGTGGGATAGTGTATTGAGTTAAAAAGCTTTTGCGAAAAATATTCGTTGAGATATTATGCGAAATTGATTTTGGAAATCGGAGAGCAGATCTCACAGAAAAATCAAGTGTACATACTTTTTAACATTTTAAATTGATCTTTTCATATTTCAAAACTGATTTAATACACTATGCACCAATATATGCGGTTATGTTCGGATCCAGCGTAGCGACTATGGTAGCTGAAAAGTACTTGACCTAACAATAAAAACCTTATATAAGATTTTGACAAAAGTTTTGGTTGGGGGTTCGGTACAGCCCGTTGAAGTTGGTCGGTTTTTGTTCTCATGCATTGGCGTTTTCTGCGCTTTCAGGATATAACCGTGCATTTCTCGATGTTTACATGTGAGAATCTATTATAGGAAAAGGTGTAAGGAAAATTGTTGCCTAACACTGCAAAGTCATATCTCTTCTACTAATGGGTCTTCGGTCAAAATTGGAAGCTTATTCAAAAACTGGCATTTGGAGTAGAAACCGGATGCAGACAAGTGAGAAAAAAATGTTTATTTTTGAATATAAGCTAGGGTCTCAGAATATGACAAAACCTTAAATCCATCCGACCTCTGTTGAGCTGAAGTATTAGATAAATAATACACTCAATTAAATGGCGACTGCTCAATATAAATTTTGTTGATCATAAAGTGATCAATTTGCGTTCATAAGGCACTCATGTAGCAGTGGCGGAGCAGAAGCGTCTTCTAAACGCGACCATTGTGAAATTGTTTTCTGGAATATTCAGAAATAATTTCAGAATATTCCACAATGGCTTCAAAAAAAGATAGCTTTAAATTTAATTTTACATCATTCTAAAACTACGTGAAATGTGGTTGAAATAGCAATAATATTGTAAAGAAAGAAATTTAGTTCCGATTTCCTTTTAAAGTTTAATAAAGAGTGTTTCAACAAAAGTGCTAAAAACTTTAGTAACTTTTACAGTTGGCATCGTATAAACTTCAGATTTGACAAGCGTGCTCTATGGAGCACTAACACAATGAAAGAACGAATTCAAATGATTCAAATTTATTACGAAAAATCACGTATTTTTGTGGTCATAGTGCGTAAAATACGCGCAGATTTTCCTCAGAATCACACGCCAATTAAAAGGAATGTACGGTAAACTATAAAAAAAAAAACAAAATAATTAACCCACTGAAGCTTATTAGAATAATTAAAGTGATGTACGAGAATTTTTAGCCATCAGTTCTACACAATGGCAACACTAGCGAGCCTTTCACCACCAACGCAGGGGTCAAACTAGGGTGTTCACTTTCACCCCTTCTCTTCGCAATACTACTAGACGAAGTTATGGCAAATGTGTGCTCCGAAAAAAAGAGGCATAACATGGAGTCTCACCCGCCAACTCGAAGGCATGGACTTCGCAGATGACATATGTCGATGCTCGCACTAGCTCAATGACATACAAGCGAAAACTGACCATCTGATCAGAGCAGCACGCAACGTGGGCCTAGAAATCTTCATCAAAGCCATGCGAATTAACAACGTTAGCAATGAGTACATCACAATCGAAGGCCAGCCTGTTAACTACGTGGACAAACTCTGCTATCTAGGCAGTATGATGGCCACAGACGGTGAAGCAGAAGAAGATGTCAACAATAGACTCAACACAGCCAGAGCTGCGTTTGATAGATTACAACCAATATGGAGAAGTTCGCAAATTTCCAGTGTAAGAAAAATCCGAATATTTAACGCATGTGTAAAGTATGGAAGTGAAATCTGGTTAATTTTAAGCAACATTTCACAGAAGCTATAAGTTTTCATCAATAAATGTTTGCGGATCATTTGTAGAATATTCTGCAAAATGTAAAAAAGAAATGAGGACCTTTGGATCATTGTAAACGAGAAACGAATATAAACACAGATAAAGAGAAGAGAGTGAAGATGGAACCCACAAGGAAGCAGACGTCGTGGGTGACCAAAGAAAACTTGTAGACTTTCCATGCATTTCGAATTAACAGAAAAAAATACAACATGGCAAAACGAGAAAAAGTGACTCCACAAAACAAAGTAGTAGAAGCTCTAAGCTCCCAAGAGGAGTAGAAGGGGGAGAAACACTGTAGGAAATATTGGTTTTGTTAGTGAAAATGTCGAGGAGAGTCAAGCAACAATCCATACTTCAAGGGAATCTGTCGGACTTATTGCTTACAAAATTTCCAGGCCGTATAATTTCACGTTGTGGCGACTCCAATTAACCACCAAGATCATGCGATTCGACGCCGTTGGACTTTTTTATTTGAGGTTTTGTTAAAAGTAAAATTTATGCCAACGAACCTCGAACCTTCGAGACCTAAAAGTCAACATTAGTGCCGCCATAGCTTAAGTGAAGCTGGCTTTATGCCAAAAAGTTATTGAAAGTTTGGGGAAAAGGACGCTACGGTGCATGATGTGTTATTTCACGTATAATTTCAGAAGTCTCGAATTTTTTTTTGGTTTTTTCGCTGAATTTGTGAGTTTTATTTAAAAAACAGACCCTGCAACTTTTGTTGAAACACCCATCGCCCATTCCTAGTAACCAAATGATGGTTTAATATTGAAATTTTGATAAATTTTATATGGAATCATTTTTCGAACGTCTTTAGTTCAATGATTCTTACACACTTTATAAAAACGCTTACCACTTACTTTGTATATAATGCAGTAGGATGATATTCAAACAAACCAAAAAAGGAATAATAAATTACAAATAAAAAATATCACAAACTTAGAAATTGTATGAAGGTGGTACGTACAAAAACAATAAATTACAATGTGCAGTCTTTTCAACAAGAGCGTGTACGACCTAAGTCCTTCGAAAAATATCCCAATCAAAAAAAATATACCACATTATTTTTGAACATTTTTTTTGTCCAATAAAAACATATCAATATAGTATCCAGTTACCACAATTTTGAGTAATTTCGTAGTAACGCGAAGTCATATTATTTCTAGCTTTTCGGCATACGATTGCGGCAAACTCCGCCACTTTGACTTAAGCTGTCGCTTCAATTGGGCAATCCTCTTAGCATTTTTTCTGCTCATCTTAAGCTTAATAGTTGCTCAAAAATTTTCAATGTGGTTAGCATCTGGAGTTTGAGAGGCGCATTCCAAAATTCTTGTCCTTTTTTCTTATTTTCACTTACTTGATTTTTAGCATTCTGCGCTCTTAAATCACTTAATTTCGATTTCCTTTCCTAAACCATTTATTGACAGAAGATAAGAGTCTATGTTGGTATAAATGGATCATGTACTGGATATCCAAATTTCTCACAAACATGATTATCCTGTGGAAAATCTGTTATGAAAAGCATCCCCAAACATGAGCTTTTCCTAGATGCTTAATTTATCTCAGAACCATTTTAGTGCCCTTAATGAACAAGGCTCGTTTTATGGTATCTACCGTCCAAAAAAAAGATTCGTCTGTAAAGGCCACATCGACCCAATCAATATTTATTTTGTTTGTTTTGCCGTCAGTAAGGGTTTGGTTATGGTAGCTCAGAATTCAATTTGGAATTCACTTAAACGACTTTGGATTGTACTAAGGGATATATTAATGACCTTCAGCGCCAGTTTTGTTGGGCTGCTTCAAGAGTAATGGTAGAATTGGCTTCAAAAACTCATGCTAACACCAAATCCTACTGCATTGATGTTGCTCTAGAAGCACATGATCTTGTAAGTTGTAAATATTCTGGTGTCTTAAAAAAAGCTGGTTCCATTTCTTTACGAAAGCCTTCAATTTCTTAAGATATTTGCAGCACCTACCTAGGACATTTTGGATTCCCTTGGATGTGAGCAAATAATGATAGCTTAAAGACGTTTTGCACACGGAGTGCGACTTGAAAAATTGCTTATACAACGAATTTGTAATTGCGATTATTTGAAAGGTTATACAGCGCCATTCGCAATGAAATGTTGAATGTTGAAAATAAAGTCCAACTTGATACTTAAAATTTTTCGTACAATTAAGCCGAACACGCTCTTGTTGAAAAGACTGTAATAAACTCAATGTGTAATTTTTTGAGAAAAAGCAAAATAATAATAAGGCGAACCCCTCTGCGCAAATTGAGGTTAGAATAGTAGATTTGGTGTGTTAATGTTACCTTTAATTAGATGACATTAGCGTGTAAACAAGATGTAAGTTAGTATGTGATAGGTAAATAAATAAATATAAAATAAATATAGACAAACGTACAACTTAACACTCACCCTCACACTATCGAAACACTTTCATGAAAAAAAAAAAAAAAAAACTTAAAAATTTTTCAATTCGAAAGTTTTTGATTGATGATTTTTTTGACATAACCGAAATTGATATTATTATTTTTGTAATAATTTTTACTTACTTAAATAAATACATACGAAGAGAAATCTTCACGTTCATAAACATAAATATATTTTTTAACTTGTAATTTTATAATTAAAAAATTAAATTTTCAAAATTTACCTATAAAAGAAAACACTAAACACGAAATAGTCCAAGAAAACAAAATGCGCAACAATATACGCGATACCGAACCTACAACCTCCTGTTTGCGCCGCAATGTCTATCATATGCATGTGCCACTTTTTGTATTCGATGTGATACGGCTATTTCAAGATCATCCCAAATTTGCAAAGGGTCTCAAAGAGAATCACATTATTGATATGTTGGAAAAGGAGTAAGTTAAAATCAAACTTTGTTTTTGATGAATGATTGTCTAATATAAATTTATTAATTTTCAGAGCCTTTGCTTGCGGTGATATTGAGGCGCAAGTTAAAATGGCTCTTAAGGAATTGACCGCAAGTGGTTTTGTACGTTTCATAAATAATGGCTATCACACATTGGGACCTTTTGCCAAATTAGCCTTGGCACGTACACCACGCCAATTTAATATCGCTTGGGATAAATTGAGAGAATTGCAGAAAGTTAGTAGCACTAGCCTGGAATCGTCTTGCAGCTCGCGTAGTCATAATTGTTGAATGAATGTTAATGAATGTAAAAAAAATAAAACCAGACACAAAACAAAACAAAGATACTTTGAATAAAGAAATAAAACTACCTTAAAATTACCATTAGATAGTTTTCATTAGTTTTGATTAGTGTTGGGAAACATATCGATACTTATCGTTAAGGAGTTATATAAGAGGAGTACTCAGAGGAATCACTATTCAGCAATCCAATGAAGTGAAATATCTAAGAGTCATTCTAGATACCAAACATCTATGGCGTTCTCATGTTGAGCTAAAGGCAAACGTCTTTTAATAGCTATGTATTGCAATATGTTCTGACCATTTTACCATGGAGCTCTACACTATTCAACAATGCATCGAAATTGTTAAAATTTATCATACAAATTCGTGTTCTGTTTGCTTAACTTTTCGCGAGCTACAAAATATTTACGGCCGAAATGATCGTTTAACTGAACGATCAATTGAAATTCGAGCAAACAGTTCGGTTGCCGATCGAGCAGCCCGGCACGACGCCGAAACTCACGGTCAAGCAAGAATATTGCTGCTGTTGCTGAAAGCTTGGTTGAAGACCTAAAACTCTCCATACCTTGTCGTGTACAAGAAGTTGGCCTTTCTGTGACCTCAACTTGGCGAATTTTGCAAAAAGACTTGAACATGCATTCATATAAGATTCAATTGACACAGAAACTGGAACCCTAGGATTACCAAGTTCGTCCTACGTTTGCTGATTGGTCTCTTGAACAGTTGGAAAGGGTCTAAATTTTGGCGAAAAAGTTTTGATTCCTGTTATTCGTTCCAAACAAAGGGAAATATTTTTTTCTGCTATTGTTAGCTGCTACTAGTGCTCGCTATCCAAAAAATACAAACTCCTGAAACAACTTATATAAAAAACAAAAACTTTTTTTAATCAATTAAATCATATTTTTATTCTTCCAATACCAATTTCAACCATTCCATTTAGAAGCAATCATTGATGCTTGGCAAAGCACCATCACAGAAATGCCATGTGGACCAGGCAGTCCAACCTTGTTGTTTCAATACCAATTGTGCGCATTTGACTGCAGGTTCAATGCTATCGACCAAGAAGGAATCGCAGTTGATTTTGCATTCATTGTATGAGAAAGCACCGTTGGATGGTTTGCACCAGTAGTAGTTGTTAATCTGGAAGATACCATAATCCCGGGATCCGTTTGAGTTCTCTGAGCCAACAGCCTTGGTGTTGAAGTTACTTTCGTGTTGTGCAATGCATGTCCAACGAGCCAATTGATCCCTGGGTACACCCAAAGCGGACATCTGCTTGGCCAATGAACAACGGTTCAAGACCTCAGCCATTGAGGGGCCCACCAAGAGAGCAGCAGCCAAAAGCACCAAAGTAAATTTCATCATCTTATTAAGTTGTTCGTAGAACTTCTATAATAATTTTTGAATTTTCAGGTGCTTTTATAGCTGAGTTTTCTTAACATTTAGTAATCAATTTTATTATTCTTATTCTGTTTGTATATACTACTTAAGATAAGAATTTAAAATATTTTCCAAAAAATATTATCAGTTGCATTTTAATCGTTTGATGTTGATATTTATTTGTCGAACTATGTTTTAGTTGAGGTAGAAACTTTTCACATATATTCCAAAGTAACAACACCTTCCCGGTATGCGAAAACCATAGGCCCATCATAAAAGTAAAAATTATTGAAAGAGAACTAATGTTACGATGTCAATCTATTTTTTCAAGCGCTGTAGAATTGCAGAAAAGGCAAAACTTCGTTTTTTTTCTCCATCTCGAGGGAAATCCAGCTAAAATCACAAGGCGGCAGTTCTATCCTATTGACATATCTACCAGTAAGAAAATGCACAGAAATTACTGCCTTTACGCTTTTAATAAAAAATCTAGTTAAAGAATCGATAGTTACCGACTTGCTAGGGTTATTAAACCAAACAGGGCCAGCTTCTTTGCTGGCAGTCACAAAAAATTTCCAACTGGGTATACATATAAGCAAAGGAATATTATTGTATTGAGCTTTGAACTTATAATAAATAAACAAATTTTCAATCTCTACTAATCAGTTGCAATTCCTAATGGCCACGTTAACAAACACGTTTCGATCTGAAGTGCTTTATATCAAATTAATATTAGGACACACCATTAAATTGATAATTTTTTCGTAAAATTTAAAATGTTATCTTAAGTACAATAGAACACCCTGACCACATCAATACCAAAGATAATATTAACTGTAATAGGTTGCTGAAATTATTTGTATAAAAGCAGCAAGAATTTCCAAAATAATTATAGAAGTTCTACGAACAGCTTAACAAGATGATGAAATTTACTTTGGTGCTTTTGGCTGCTGCCCTCTTGGTGGGCCCCTCAATGGCTGAGGTCTTGAACCGTTGTTCATTGGCCAAGCAGATGTCCGCTTTGGGTGTACCCAGGGATCAATTGGCTCGTTGGACTTGCATTGCACAACACGAAAGTAACTTCAACACCAAGGCTGTTGGCTCAGAGAACTCAAACGGATCCCGGGATTATGGTATCTTCCAGATTAACAACTACTACTGGTGCAAACCATCCAACGGTGCTTTCTCATACAATGAATGCAAAATCAACTGCGATTCCTTCTTGGTCGATAGCATTGAACCTGCAGTCAAATGCGCACAATTGGTATTGAAACAACAAGGTTGGACTGCCTGGTCCACATGGCATTTCTGTGATGGTGCTTTGCCTAGCATCAATGATTGCTTCTAAATGGAATGGTTGAAATTGGTATTGGAAGAATAAAAGTATGATTTGGTTGATTATGAAATGCTTTTTAATTGAGTTGGGTGGAATTTGCAGATGTAAATATTTTGGGGAAAACAGATTCAGTCCTATTCTAAATATTCCTGAAATTAAATTCTTGGGTATATTTGGCGCCTTCTTCTTCTTTCCCTATAGGAATATAAAAAAATTAAACAAGTTTTCACAGGGATTTTATTTCGATGAAAAGACCTGGTGATTATATTTCTTGTGAAGAATAGTATTTATACTCAATCAATAGTAGTTTAGATCTCTTTCGATTTGGAGCGAATCGAAAATAGAAACCGTTTCGCAAACGTTCCACTCCAACGAAAAACTCTTGAAAAAAGTGTGAAAATAAATAAAGGAATAACTTCATGAAGAGACAAAATATCACTAAATATCACAATGCAAAATTTAGTTCCCGAATCAGTTTCTCTGACCTTTTCTCGCAGATATTTTCAAAACAACCCTAGCTTTGTTTCTACTATTTCAGTAGGGGAAAGATTCCCAAGGTAGAAATGGCCCTAAGGTGAGCACCATTGGAAAATTTCCGTCGTTGTTCGCGGAGACAAAGTTTTTGGTTATATGGTACGTCTCGAAGTTAAATGAAATTTAATCTCTCAAAGTTTTGTGAAGTTTTTTTTCTCTATGGGGTAAATTAATCAAAATTGAAGATTGTGAAGAGATAAATATCGATATACTTAATCTGTTTATGTACTGTATAAAAATATTCCAAATGAATATAGATAATATTGCTTGTAAAAAAAATGTTTTCAATTGCGCTTAAAAAATTGCAACATGACTCAAAGGTGAACACTTTTTTTGGATCCAAGGTGAATGTAAAGCATATGAATATGAGAGAGTGCGCCATCTGTATGTCAAATGCGAAATCTGGCATACAGATGGCGTTATTTTCCGCTATTTTTAAAATCGAACAAACCTTAATGTACATCATTAAGGCTTGTTCAAGGTGCTCACCTTGGGGCCACTTTTTTGAAACTCTAACTTTCGACTTTTTTCTCAAACAAGCTTAAATTTTTCTCCGCTGTTTGGTTGGTTGGTTAAGGTGGCTGACCCACAGCAGAACCACTGTAAGGTACAATTAGCGCTATAGCGCCATTTTTAAACCACTTTCTTACCGAACTAGAATTAATGCTGGACTCTTAATAAACCAAGGCTGGACATTCAGAAAGAAAGTGGGAGATTGTTTTTTTTTCCTTCTAAGTTTCCACAACTTCGTCAGTGGGTGTTAAAAGGGATGTGCAGTTTCTTTGAGTGAGTACCTATACACCAGTGGTGTCCGATCCCTGGTTAAAAGTTAACTAATAAGATAAGGATAAGGAGATGTATAAATATCCAAGGTATACAATACCATTTTGCCTCTACATTCGTTTAAAATATGAATGACAACCTTGAAGCCATTTTACCTAAATAATAAAATGTCTTTGAAATTTTCATAAATGAGAATATTATTTAAAAATCAAGAGAAAAGTGATTTTATTGGCCAGGTTCAGAAGACGCCACTGCTACCTGAGTGTCTTTGAATGCAAATTGATCACTTTATGATCAACAAAAATTATTATTGAAAAATCGTCATTAGAGTGAGCGTTTTTTTTCTGATACTTCAGCTCAACATGTTCCTGAGCAGAGGCCGTCTTCTGAACGCAAGCATTAAAATTTGATTCAAAGTCAATGTCTAATAGTTCTACATTTTTCATTGTCTGTCTTTTTAAATAGTTTTGTACTTACTAGACACATTAACTTTATATGTTTTCAATATTATTAGATCACTCGAAGTAATTTTAAACTTAAATTACATATATTTAAAACAAAATTATAATACATTTCGCTGCACATACCTACATATATATGTATGTAAAACTACGTAGATTATTCTTCAACCTGATTGGTTAAAACTTTTATGAAAACCTCCCCCTGGGCACAGCACAGATTTTCTAAAACTATCTAATATATCAAACATACTTCATAATAGTTGAAAAGTGTCTAAGTATATCGTCCTTTATACATAACACAAAAGCCACAACAGAAACTCCCAAAAAATCAAAAAAAAAATTAAAAAAAATACACTAACAACAAAAACAAGAAAACCAAATTTAAACAACCCTAATATTATACACAAAGTTAACTTAGAACCAAAATTAAGCTAATACAACACAAATCGAAACCCATTTGGGTGGTATGTCCGACTCTCACAGTGAAATGGACAATCGACCATTTATATATGCAGTCTGCTACAAAAAAAAAATTCCAACGCATGACCTCCGTACATACATATTTTATGGTATGTATGTAAATCTGTATGTGTCTATTGTTTTTGTGGGTGTATAAATTGACGTATAACCAGTTATATGAAGTCCTTATAACCGTATAGGAAAATAAATGTCATTCAGCATGAAAAGTGTCATGCATTTGACAAATAATTACCGTCAACATTGCGTGATTGGTTGAATCAGAGTCTATAATAAATATAAGCCATATAGAATGGTACCTCACCCTCAGAAAAAATAAAAGAAAATATAGTAAATGTTTAGAAAGCGTAGAGTCCCAGTAAAGAAAAATAGTTACTTTTTCATTAAATAGTTCCTTTAGAAGCTGGTAATAATTCTCACAATGGTTTGGCATACGTGAAATTCAATTGACTATTGCTTTTAAAATAGTTGTAAATTAAGGATCTTAAGATCATTGTAGAATAGTTTTCAAATAGCAGATGTCTGGTTCGTATAAATGACAGATAACAACAATGCAATGTGAAAATGTTATACGCAATTTCCAAAAAAAAAGAGCAAGGCCATGGTGAAATCATGTACATATAAGGTGATAGCAAGATTACAACAATTTCACTTTAGCAAAAACAACACATCTTTGTTGTTGCGTTAGATATCATAAAATGTCAAAATCAGCCTACAACAAAGCAATAAAAACACATCTTTGTTGTTGTGTTGGCCATAGTGGTGGCATGCAGTGAATGCTAAAATGAAGAAAATCGTTAACAAACTCAATTCAAAAGAATGAGTTTCTGGTAACTTCACTTGGTATAAATTAACTTCGCTCAAGGTCAATCGTACAAACCGCAAAATCTCTCAATTTCCACTTGCCGCACCGAAAAACAGTAGAAGAGCGCAGGTCATGTGACCAGTTGGAAATGCCTCCAAGGTGAATTTATGTATGTATTTATGAAAGTGAGCAACAGTAGTACTAAAAAAAAACAGGCCTTTAGGCTCTTCCACATCGAGTCCATTGTCCTTCGCTTACTTCGTGTCATTTGTATACTTTGCTCTCACGTACACAACGGACTCTATGTGCAATAGCCTTTTGTTGTTGCGGCCAAAATGGCGAAGCGATGTGAATATCAAAATCAGCTGACGAAAGCAGTAGTACAACATGGCAATGACAATAGATCTTTGTTATTGCACCCATTATGGCGGTCGAAAAAAGGTAAACAAACAATCAAATGTAAATAAACTTTTGACGACCACCATTCCTTACAACGAAAAAAATGGCGACATAAAAAAGAAGATTGAGTTGCTGGTAACTCCATTTAATATAAATTCACCTTGAGTGCCCCGATAAAAATTTTAAAAGTCCACAGCAAGGTTAATGTATATAGAAGGCGATAACAGTAGTATAACAAATTTACCACTGCAACAACAACAAAGTTTTAGTTTTGCGGCCATAATGGCGGAGTGCTGTGAATGTCAAAATCAGCTGACGACAGCAATAACAATACATCTTTGTTGTTGTGATCATTATGGCGGGCGAAAACAATGTAAACAAACAATCAAACATAAACAATATTTCGTCAACCACCGTTCCTCATCACAAAAAAAATGGCGCTATAAAAAGGAAGAGGAAGAATGAGTTGCTGGTAACTTCACCTTATATAAATTCACCTTGGTTCACGGAATTTTTTCGGCCATTCGAACAACAACCAACCGCAGCTGCCGAATTTTGATCGGCTGAGAAACTTGATACTGGTTGTTACCCTCACTCTCTATTGTTGTTTGTAACTTCTTTTTCATTTTGACACTAAAGCAATTTCGTTGGTAATAAGTTTAGAATATTCCTGTGTCCTTAATCCTTGCCGACATCAGCATATTGTATGCTCAGTAAGTTCAATATATTCAACAAGTATGATATTCAGCGCTATTCTAAATATACCCATAATGAAACTCCCAAGAAAATTTGTTCCCTTTCTTTCTTTTTTCCTATAGGAATATGGGAGAAAGAAACAAATTCTCCCCGGAGTTTCATTCTCCGAATATTTAGAATAGGGCTGATTATGATCCCCATAGTAAGTTCCAGAAATCAATGAAGTAATAAACAGTCCTCTGAATTAGCGATTCATTATAGCCCTTCCTAAAAACACTGGCTTAAGGATTTAATCAATAACTGCACTTGACTCTTGGTTTCATACTGGGATAATATGCATACATTTTAGTACATACGTTCATATTCTTTGATTTAGAAATATAATACATATTGGTAAGTGTGTATGTAAGAAAAAAATAAAAGCAAAGAACACTAAAATTACACGACATAGACATATGAACCAAACTATATAATTATTATTTAGTAGAGATAGTTGTCGAAACTAGTAATAGCGTCTGCTAATTGTCACTGAAGTATTCATTTTAGTTTTCAAGTTCTCTAAGGACATTTATGGTCTTTCATTTTTACTTCTATTCCTATAAATTCAAGCAACGTTATGATATAAAATTTAGTTTTGAAATTATAATGCAATCGAAAGCAACTACGGAGGAAATGTTTTAAAAAAGATACGCGTGTGAACCACCAAATACTTAGTTGAAAAAATATTTACTAAAATAAAAACACATCAAAACAAATAGTCTCTCTTGGATATAGACATATAAATAAACAGTTTTGAAATATAAAAACAATAATGTGTAATACTTCATTGCATCATCGTGCTTTCAATAATGCAATGGAACCGTTCTCATTTTCGACATTTCATCTACTGCGTACTTGTAATCGTTTAATGTTACCAAATGCAGGTAATGCATACAAGCGCAAAGTTATTATTGAAGATAGAAATTTTAACAAATTTTTTATTTTACAAAGATCTTACAAATTCTGTAATATTTATTTCCTAACAAACTACATTAACTTAATAAATAGTTACCACGTTAGTCAATTCAATGGTCCTTACAGACCTATGTAGGTTCTCCCTTCAGTTTAATCTAGCCTAAGCTACTACGTTGGTTGTGCCGTGGCAATAAACGTTAGTTAAGTTTTCAGCTTAGTCATAAAGCATCATATCATATCATCATCATATCATTGATGAATATTTATTCTTTTTAAAAACACAGCATGTTGTGATGGTGGTTTTTTAATCTAAGTACCTCTAAAAAAAAAATGCATTCCACAAGTTTAATACTATCCCTTATTTCTGAAACACAAAATTTGAGCTTTTGCCAGAGCTATGCAGTTTTTGAGGCTTAACTGGGACTTTGCAGCAAATCATATCATGATTTCGAGAAATTGAAATAAAAGTACTTGAATTACGACATCGGCAATATCAATAAAATCGGAAGTAATCATTTTTTCAGCAATCGGCACAGTTTCACAATAAACTACAATCATTCACCTGATTACTGTTTTTTGAGATATACGGAGGGACTTACAAAAGTTCGCTTAGTTGGGTATAAGAAAACGGCCAAAAACAATTTTAATTTCATAACTATAATCTTCATCGTTTTTAAAATTTTAGACATATTTTCCATTAATTTCTATACATTCTTGAAGCCAGAAGATCCATTTCGAAAAACAGTCCTCCTCCTAAATTTGTAACTTTAACATTAAATACAGGATGCAAGGAAAACGAAAAGAGTTTTTTCGTATGCAGAAAAATTTTCCAGAATTCACTTTCTGAAACTTTCGCACCAAACCGACGCTTCTGCCGATAATAAAGCATCCCACTCTTGCTTTACTCTTTCAATAAGCTGAAGTCGATTGGGCACCGAAATACTGAGTCTTGAAGCCTGGCTCAGATATGTTCAACTGGATTAAGATCAGCCGAATTCATAGGCTTTTAGCAAAACTTATGGTATTGATTGTTAGACCGTGTGATATCACGCACCATGTTGCATTAAAATCGCTGCGGATCTACGGGGGAACTGTCTAAAATTTCTGCAGCAATTTCCATAAATGGGAAGCATAAGTTGCCTGTAATATTCTCCATCAACAGTCTGTTTTTCATCAACAATGATTAATTCAGATCTTCTGTGTGTGCTTATTCCGTCCGCAATCATTATTTTCAATTCTTATTTTGCCCGTTGAAATGGTTTAATTGAAGTTGGATCACTAGTTCTTGTCCTGGTATTTTGGCGATTAGGCTTAGGAAACAGTTGCACAGGTGATTCATCCATGAAGAGTATCCTAGCTCGCTGGTCTCGGCCGATTTCATCATCCTGTGTAAATTTTTCTTTTATCATCCTTTTATAAAAGTTTAGGCGGTCTCGGAGGTTCTTTTCGGTTAAAAAAGGTTTTATAGAGCATACATATGCGCACTTTCCCCAAACGGTTTTTTTTTTTTATAATCACGTACTCTGTATTAATTATCTCCTTATTATTGCCAAAGACCTTTTCTCTCTGATTTTTTTTTTTTTTTTTGTATTTTTGAAAATAATCAGAAATCACACGGCGCTAGGCCAGGGGAATATGGTGCTAGACGAATTTGAAGTTGTTCGTCTTTTCAGCAGCATGAGCTGGCGCATTGTCGTGATGCAAGAAGCAGTGGCGCAGTTTATCTTTTTCTGGTTTTCCAACAAGTTTTCGAAAACTTGTGGTAAGCAGATTTCAGTATTCGATTTAGTAGTTACTGTCTTCCAGTTTTCAGTGGAATAACAGCTGAAATTTGTTCTCTGGTAAAATACATTGTCATTACTTTTGCCGTTGGCTTCCGCTGCTTGGCTTTAATGGGTGGATTAGTGAGCTGCATACCAGCGACTATTGTTTGGTTTCTGGGTCATAATTGAAGAACCCAGTTTCATCACCTGTTACAACTTTATTGACTCTTGGATGGACTCTTCATTTTTAAATTTTTGAAGAAAATATTGGACAAAATTAAAAACATGCGCCTCTTTTTGAACATCAGTTAAAATTCGAGGAACCCATCGTGATGATTTATTCGTATGATAACCCAATAATTTCCTGGGTCAATTTTGGATCTTCGTCCATTTTGGACTTTATCCGAGCCACACTTACTTTATCAATCGAGGAATTTGAACGACCTTCACGAGATTCGTGTTTTCACAGAAAAATGCCCGGTCTAGAATCTCCGAAACCATTTTGAGAAGGTCTCTTCATACGCTATTTGGCATTCATTAAATATTTCCACAGGCATGAGGTTACGCCGAAATCTGTAAAGAATTTCAAACCGTGCAATTTCCACCGAGTCTTTCTCAGTAGCTTTTCGTTTTCTTATGTCTATTTTGACTGTTTGACTCATAATGAAATTACTATGCCAAATCATCTGACATTTTTTGATTTGTCAAAAATCCATTCAGTGTTGCCAACCAAGCGAACTTTTGTTAACCCGCTCGTAGCATCAAAAACTGCATAGAAAATGACTACTTGGGTTCTTGGGTCTGTTATTTTGGAGTATTAACGATAGCAATTGTTGGAAAGTTGCTCTTGAAAGTTTTATTCCGAATCCAAAATCGACACGAAAGTTTATATGTAGGAAAGTTCATAAGATTCAAAATAATGTAATGAACAAAAAATGTACAAACCAAAAAAAAATGTAAAACTTCTAAATTACTCCGTGATTTTTTATCAAAACAATAGGATAGTTTATATTTTCTCTTCCACCCAGCTCTTTAAAAACTCCAATTACATTATTTCAGATACTCAACCCTACTATGATATTTTAAAAGATAACAACTGTATTCCAAATCGTAATATTGATGGTAGTAGAAATACAAATAGTTGTTCAACTTTACCATCTACTCCGACTCCAATAAAATCACCGATTCTAGATATAATCGAAACGAATACAACAGATGAACTTGAGACTACAATAAACGCAGATATTATAAAACTCAATAATAATGAAGAACATCATAATCATGATAAACGATCATCAACGGCAGCACTGTCACCAATAGAAAGCGATGGTACATCTACAATACGAAATAATGGTATTTTATCGACAAATCTACCCAGTTTCAGTGTTTTACCAGGATCAATTGCAACCAATGGATTACTAAATAATAAAACGCCCTTACCTGCATTTGAGTATATCGCACCGGTCGCAAATCATCCGGTGAATGTAAACGATTTTCCACTTATGGAATTGAATCGTGTTGGGGTATTTCCTGCATTTTTACATCGTAGATCAAGGGGGGAAAAGCGTCCCATACCCGATGAACAAAAAGATGAAAAATATTATGAACGTCGAAAAAGAAATAATGAGGCAGCTAAAAAATCACGTGATGCTCGGAAGATACGTGAAGATCGAATTGCATTTAGAGCTGCACTCTTGGAGCAGGAAAACTCAATATTGCGCGCACAAGTGATGGCGCTACGTGATGAATTACAAACGATGAGACAATTGATAAATACTACTGCGTCAACGATACCGGCGGCAATGGTTTCATCACATACTGGCAGCAGAAATGGTAGCAATCAGTTATAGAAAAATGTCGAGGAAGTGGTGTATGGATAAAAATATTTATAATGTAAATAGTCCTAGCAAAATATTGAAATTTTTTCTTAATCAAGTTGTTTTTTGTTATTACTTAATTATTGTTTAAAAAATAAATATGTGTACTATAATACTAATACAATAAATTTTCTTAATTTCTCTCCTCTTGTCTGGCAATGACAAAAATGACGACTTAAATCATAGATACGCTACATGAACACAGTGTCTGTAAAAAGTATACAGCCGCCTCAATAACGGTGTGGGATTCGCTGGTAGTATCCGAGCATTGGCGATCAAAGCATTGGTCAAATCGGTGACTACGAATCTCGAGCCAGTTCTTCTGCAGTTTCGATTCTGTCCCGATAGATGTCATTGGTTTAATTGAGCCCACATCACACAATTGATACAAATGTTCAATTTTGGTAGATGCGACATTGGTAGCCGAACTTTTAAAATTTTAATCAAAAGCATCAGTTGTCAGTGTTGCTCTAGCCTTAGTAAAAGTAAAGTGGAACTCTATAACTTGCGTTTAAATTCGACTGTCATGACAGCGAAATTGAACTACATGCTTCCATATGCAGTGAGCTACTTTGTCTTCCGCATGTACTGGATTGCCGCATTAAAATGCAACAAATTGGGCAACTTTCAACTTTTTAATGCGGCAAACGCGGCGGCATTAATTATGACAGAAAGTTGTTTACATTTTATTCGAAGAAAAACAAAAAAAGGAAATAAGATATATTCTGGAGGAGATTTATTTATTATTAAGTGGTTGAGGCGACTCGAAAGTCAGGCACTGCGACCTAAAAGATCTTTTGTGCCAAAGCCCCAAAATTAAGACAAAAAATGATCTACTATCCTAATGAAGGTTATAACATCTTTTGTGGAAGAGGTTTTGATATTGTTTGTTGATATAAACGATTTTTCAAAAATACCTCTTCTTTGCCGAGCCAAAGCTGGACATTCACACAGAATGTGAGATGTCGTCTCATCATCCTCCATACATAGACGACATTCTGTATCATGCGGCAGACCTAATTTACTTAGGTGGTATCTGACCACGTAGTGGCCAGATAGAAATCCTACTTCTGGAGGAGATATAAATTAATAAAATTAATTTTAAAGAAATCAAAAATAATTTTTACATCAAAATAAGAAAAACCAGCTCATGAATATGAAGAAGACGAAGAAGAACGCATGCATTGGAGTTGTTTTTCATAGTGAGCATAGATCGCAAATGCCGCAGTCGCACGCAAACTATGGAGTTTCATCTTAAGATGCAAAAATTTCGCAACTGTTACAACCAGAAAGAGGAGAAAAATGATGTGAGGGAAAAATGGGGCCCTAAACGCGACGCTTGTCCTGCGGCTAACAGATTCTGTTAGCGGAAAAGAAGCATTTTCAAACACTAACCTGAAAAAGGAATAACTACATTTAAGTAAAAAGAAGTACTCGATTTTTTTTGATAAATGCATTTTTAATTTTCAAAAAGTACAGGTATATAGTCACATCCTATATGCAACCCTGCTATTACTATGCAATGGCTGCACACTATTGAACACCACTCCCTACTAAACACACCTCCATCTCTTCTCTGCTATCAAGCCCAACTTAATAAATTCTTCTTTTGTTCTTCCGCTTTGCTATGAACTATATTTTTCACGAACTGTTTACTGGTGACATTCTGGGACCAGGGGCACTACTTAAGTTTCAGCTGTAGCAATGAAAAAACAGAAATTAATCTTTGAAAACGGCTTTATTGTTTTTCGAAATATTCTGAATAAAGATTTATACACTTTTGCATCCGTTTAAACCAATTGTCAAAACAGTTTTTCCATTCCTTGGGATATCCCCAAAACACAAAAAAAAAAGTTATTGGATGCTAAATTAGGACTACACGGCGGATGACCCATCAATTGGACGTTTTGAGTAGTCACAAATTGTCTAGAAATGTTTGGAAGCTCGCATTGTTGTGATGAAGAATGGTTCGACGACGTTTTTTTTTTTCCTTAATTCACCAAATACTGGCAAACGAATGGTTATGTACCTTTCAAAAATGACCGTTCTAGGTTGATCAAGTCGTACCTTGGCAACATGACCAGCTTTTCCAAAAAAAAACAACCAACCATTTATCAGTTTTCGCACAACATCGATGTTCTCTGGCACAACAGCTGATTTTAGACGACCTTCACAGAATTCGTCGGTGAGCGAACGACGACCAAAACTAAATTCTCTATACCAGCTAAAAACAGTGGTATTTGAAAGTGCTTTATCACCAAAAGATCGAATTAAGTTTATCACTGCATTGCTGTTGAGATAGTCCATGTCGAAAATCATAATAAATAAACGCACGAAAATGTTCACGTTTTAATTCCATTTTTTTTGCTGAGATAAATTTTTCAACTTAATGTAAACAACACAAATGACGCTTGTATGACAAAACATTCTGAGTACTTATATGCTAACAAATGCCAAACTTTACGAAGGAGACGTCAGTCGAAACTTAAGTAGTGCCTTCCGTAACATTCGCTCTATAGAATTGAGGTCAATATAGATTTCAAACAACATCTTCTGGAAGGATCTTCCCATGGTAAGAAAAAATATAGGAAATTACGTTTTTTGAGACTCCTCTTTACAACGATAGAAATACTGAAGGTAACTGAAAAAGTTAAAATTGTCTGGGTAAAAACTTAAAAAGTTGTGTGTTTGTTTCATAACATAGTGTAGAATTTTATACCAATTTTCGAATTTTTAGAAAATCATTCAAGGATTGTTTTTATGAATATCATTAGTGTGCGAATAATTTTTGAACATACTGTACTGTTCAAATACTCATCGTTGTAAAATGAATAATAGCGGTATTCATGGTGTCGCGCAAAAACTTCGTAAGCAGCGCAAACTGCATATATTTACCATCTCTCAAATGAGCTGTCAAAATTTGTATAAAAAAATATTTACACAATGTTAATAAAAGTAAAAATAAAAAGCTCTCAGCTTTGCAGGATTATAATTTAGGACTTTTTTTATTTAATTATTCGTTAACAGTTTGTTGGCATCTTCAAATTTAATTTTTTTTTATAATTATATCGAATCAAACCTAACAGCTGATCAATACACAATATTTACGCAAATGTTTTAAGGGGTTGCTCATGATAAGCGTCAGATAATTATTTGCAAATGGTAAATTTATATTATTTCATGAATCCCGCTAATATACGAAGTTGGTGTGTGCTGCGGCATGTGACGATGACGGCAATTTTGGGGTTGGTTTTATTTCTTTGTCTACCATGAAAGAAATTTCATTTTCTATTCCATTTCTATTTGCATGTTCTCTAATTTTGTTACCTCTTGTTGTTTTTACTGAGCGCCTGGTGTAAAATATTACACAATTGTGCAAATGTGGTACTGTGGCACGTTTTTAAATTTTAAAAAATGTAAATAAACAAACAGAAATTGTAAATGAAAACATGCATTCATATGCTCATCGTTTTGATTAAAAACGAGCGGGAAAGTCATGAATATACGTACATTCTCATACATACAAATGTACAAATTTATTTTTTGCTTTAATTATGTTTTTGTATATAGCATCTTTTCTTCATGCTGATTTGATTATGAATTTGCCTTTCAAATGTAAAGAAAAACGTTCTACGTTTTCTATTATCCTATTCCACTTCCATGGTAAATGGAAGAGTTTCTGTTTTGTGCTTTTTTTTATTTTCGATAGCTATCGAATGTTAATTTTTTCTTATCCTACCTGTTCTTTCCTCTTTTGGATTTCAATTTTTTGTTGATCCATAATTGATTCTGAGTTTTTATTTCAAACTAGCTGAATGTGCCAGCTTCCTATATGGATTGTCCACTTCCACTTGTCCAATAGTGCTGAACCTCTTATCAGTGAATGAAATCAACATCCAATCTTAGCATGTAAACTTTCATCACCATTTTTGCTATGGCTTCCCAATAACTACCAACAGCTGGTACCACATTTGTCTAACAACGACAATAATCTGACCAACAACTACCACCAACATACCGCTTTCACAAATAAACTTTCAAAATTTTTCTTGCTATGATCTCTCAAGTATACCGTTTCAAAATTTTTTTATGTATGAGAGGTGGCACGACCACTTTCTCAAACCCATTCACTTTTTTCTTCCAGCATCTCACAGGCAACCAAAGTTTTCGTTTCAGATATCAATAATGTACCATCATTTAAGACGTACACCCTAATAAAAATCAGGGTTGCATAGAAAATGTCATACCTACTAACTCAAATCTCGCATACTTAACCAACAGAATTCTATTTACAAATAATAGTTTTAATCCAAATCTTAGTACCGCATCATAAATAACTCCTGAGATATACAATAATGAAAATTCAAGTTACTCTTTTTCAATCCTTGTGTATCGGCCAAAACCCAGACCTAATGGCAAAAATGCATCAATGTTCACCAAAAAAAAAAAATTACAAAATTAAAAAATAACTGGAGCAATACTGAGACCAAAATTCAAACCAAAATCGAATAGAAATTTAGGCGAAAATTTAGACCAAATTTCAAACTAAAATTCAAACACTTTTCGTCAGATCGAATTTCAAACCAAGAAAAGGACCAAATTCAGATCAAAAATCTAGATCAAAATGTGACCAAAACCTTGAGAAAAAAACAATATTCAGACCACGAATCGGACAAAAATTCCAATAAAGATCGATCAATATGAGGCCAAATTCTGACCGAATCCAAACTAAAATCAGTTCATAATTCAGAACAAAAATCAAACCAAAATTCAGAAAAAAAATGTAGACCAAAATTTAGATCCCAACTCAGACTAATAGTTAGACAAAACTTTAGGCCAAAAGGACGCGAAATACCGAACGAAAGGCCAAGATTCCAAAACCATAAACTAGTGAAAATATCTGGTAAGTATTCACACCAAAAAATATTAACTCAAATACAGACTAAAAGTAGCCAAAACTTTAGACTGAACTTCGACAACAAATTAAACAAAAACTGGACAAAAGTTTCGGCCGAATTCAAACCAAAGCAAAAAAAAAACCGGTTTCGAACCGAAATTCAGACCAAAACTCGTATCAAAATTAAGTCAATTGCGACCAAAATTTATACCACAACTCAAAATAAGAGTTAAATTAAAACTGAGGCTAAAAGGACGCCAAATACACTTAAAAAGCAAAATACAAACCAAAATTTAGATCAGAAATCAGATTAAACGCTGAGTAAAATTTGGATCACAATTTAAGCTAAGAGTTACACCAAAACTCAGACCAGAAGGATCCTAAATACAGACCGAAAGCAAAAGCGCCCAAAAAGCATATTGTACTTTTTTTTAATTTCACGCGAAAACCTAAAAAAAAAACGCAATTGGTGATAAATCTGCCAACCTGGTCACACTGATCAATGAGCATTTCCATAGATTAATAACAAAGTTGAACGGATACAGACAACACGCATGTTTACTTGGCAACATATAAACGAATGTCATTTCTTCTCTGAGTAATTTTTTACAAAATAGTTTCTCTCATTTTCTGCCACCTTAACCTATCTACGTCTGCTGTATCCAAAAAGTTACCACAAGAAAGTGAATAATATAGTTGCATTAACAGCCTTAAATAGAGGCACCTCTTATTGGCAATTTTTTTTTTTTTTTTGCAGACACAGCAGGAACTCGGCATTCTTAGCACTTTTATTTATATTATTTGTTATATACAAATTAGTTTTGAATATTTTATATATTTTTATTTTATTTTCACTTTCATTTTCAAAATTTTTTGAGCACAAACGGGCTAATTTTATTTTCAAAATAAAACTTCAAAACATAACGCCATGTTAAAAATGAGAGCGAAATGACGCTTAATACGTTGCTATGGGAATATGCGTGTGTGCAGGAGGCTGTCATTGCTACCCGTTCATTTCTAATTACGTATTACACTTTATTAATTTCACTATGCCACTAAGTTTCCTCGACTAAAAGTAGAGAAAGAAAAACTTATGCTTTCCGAAATTGTTGTCATTTAATTTAAATGTTACATTTCGTAAATTGTTGAAGTTCAAAACGAATTTTTTATTTGTTAAAAGCAATTCATGTGTTATTAAATATAAATCCTAAATATTACAATATGGCAGATGCCGAAAAAGAAAAACCTAAAATTTCCAAAGATACTAGTGGTCGGCCGCTGAATAAAAACAAAGATGATCCCAATTATGATCCATTTCAGCAACGTGAAATCGAACTTCCGACAAAGTGAGTAGTAATTGCAGTTTATAATGATATCAATTAATGACAATCACAGATACAATATTATCTCCTTTTTATTTTGTTTTTTTAATTTTTCATATTTCCAGTGACTTTGAAACTTTTATACATTTACTCCTGGGATGTCTTGGTACCGGTATCTTAGCTGTTCCATATGCTTACCTAAATATAGGTCTATGGTTGGGCATTTTCGCAATTATTT
Organism: Toxonevra muliebris; assembly: GCA_963691655.1. NCBI lineage: Eukaryota > Metazoa > Arthropoda > Insecta > Diptera > Pallopteridae > Toxonevra > Toxonevra muliebris. The sequence continues at coordinate 76,240,300 of OY829328.1, forward strand.
TCGTGGGATTCGTGGTCGCTTATTGCATTCATATATTAGTGAAATGCTCTCATATATTATGCTTTCGGAGAAAAATTCCACAAATGGCATTTTGTGATGTTGCCGAGCAGGCATTTCTCGATCATTCGAAATTTAAACGTTTTGCGTTTATTGCACGCCAAGTTATCAATATTTCTCTATTTGTTGATTTGTATGGTTGTTGCGTTGTATATTTGGTATTCGCTGCCAGAAATATAAAACAAATTGCCGATGTTTATCTCGAAAACAAATTCACTGTACAGATATGGATAGCAATATTAACAGTGCCAATGATATTTATGTGTTCGATACGATCTTTGAAGAATTTGGTGCCATTCTCTTCAGTTGCCAATGCATTTATGTTAATCTCTATAATTATTGTATTTTCGTTCATTTTAACTGATTTACCGAATCCTAATGAACGTCCAGCTATAGCGCCAATTGAGAATTGGCCCATGTACTTTGGAACTATTATTTTCGCATTGGAATGTATTGGATTGGCCATGTCACTGGAGAATAGCATGAAGAATCCAACACATTTTATCGGTTGCCCATCGGTTTTGTGTTTTGGCTATTGTACGGTCGTATTTCTTTATATGGTATTGGGATTCTTTGGGTATTTAAAATATGGCGAGTTAACGCAAGCAGCGATTACATTAAATTTACCAATAGAAGGATTGTAAGTTACAAATTACAAAATTTTCATTATTATATATTAATTTTCTTTTAGACTTTCTCAATCAGCGAAAGGAATGATTTCCACCGCGGTTTATATGACATTCACTTTGCAATTTTATGTGCCACTCAATATAGCATGGCGTGGAATGAAAGATAAAATTCCGGAAGAGAAACAATTAATGGTTGAATATATTTTACGGATCGTTATGGTGGTAAATTAAATATTTTTTTTTTATAAACCTATTTCTTATTACTACTACTATTATGACACAACAGCCCCTGGATGGCCAAGACCGACCTTTCCTCATCCATTCATGTTGTGTGAGTTATATTTATACACGAATGGTTTTATGCCGAATCCGAAGGGCGAAGTGAAAAGCTTTTCATAGGCATTTTTTTACTCTTGGAGGTTTACCATTGCCAGCCAAGATGTGGTGCCGTGTAGAAAAATTTGTATTTTCCATTTTTGATATTTGAGCGTGCCGAGATATGAACCCGGGTACCTCTGCGTAATAGTCCAACACACTAAAAACTAAGCTACGGCAACCACGTATTTCATATTTCAAAAGTTCCTTTTATCCTCAAGTATGACTTTAGGGTCTTATTTCACTTTGGCTGACACCTTGACACCTAAAAAGCGCACGTCCGGCTGCCTGTTGTTAAATCTCTCTGAATCTATAGTAGTAGTAAGTAGTAACTTTAAAGTAGTGAGTAGCAATTTTTCCGTTATTTTCTGCTCACTCCGTCATCGCATTCCAAGAATACCTTCATAACCGAAGTGTTGCTTCACATTCACCCAATAATATTTAGCCAGCGAAGTCGCTGTATTTGTGTCCACACAGTGTCGTTGTTCAGCTAATAGTGTCATCCTATTTGGTGCACATCGTTCACGCAGATGAGCTAATTTATGCTTCGAACATTAAGGTTCCATGAATATGTGAATGGAAATCCTGGGATCTGGTAAAAAGACGCTGAAAATGTATAAATTTTTAGCCACACAATCGCACTGTGTTTCATTTTTGGCCAAAAATTGGTAAAAATAAAGTTATAATCGAGAAAAAATTTCAATGCAAGGAGAAAGATAATACTTTGATTAAAAAGAATTCAAAATTTTGTTCAAAAATTCTGTAGCTTAAAATTTTAAGTTTTATACAACAAGATTTTAATCGTTTATAAAACTTTTGTTTGTATCGAATGTTTAACTGATTTTTTAATGTAGTTCATGGAAAATTTCCAATCTGGCAATGCTTTTTATTTGTTTACATTATAAACACATGTAAAATGCCGTTATATTGAAAAAGGGCATTTTTGAAATATTTTTTAGCTAAACCAAAAACTGTAGGAAAAAAGTCTAAGAACGTATTTCCAGACTTTTCATTAAACAAAAGAGTGTATAATTATAAGCCAAAAAGTTTTTTTGGCCCGTCTTCAAAATTTTTTTTTTATCTTTCCAGTGACATCTGCTGCAGAAAGTTTTCTCGAAGAAGAAAAAATTTCACCTTACCTATTTTATTTACTTTCAAAAGTTGCCCTATAATGTAATCATAATGATCTTAGAAATCAGAGGTTTAGGCATACACAAGAGAAAAGCTGGCATCTCGGCACATTCAAAAATAGAGAATACAAAATTTTACACCACAGGAGTAGAAAAAGCTTTTCACTTCGCCGTTTGGATTCGGGATAAAACTGTAGGTCTCATACGTGTATAAATATAACTCACACAACATGAATGAATACGAAATCTCGGACAAGGCCTTCCATGAGCTTTCGTGCCATAAGGATTTTCTTCAAATTAATATAGAATGGTTCTACTGATAAATTCAGCCCGAATCGACCACTTTTGCTATTTTTGTCCCAGTTGTATGAAAGTAAAACACTGTGTGTCATTTTGAGGCTCATTGGTGCTCAGAGTTTGATAGGAATTCAGCGTTTCCAGTAAAACTTATGATAATCAGCGCTGAAAGTTGATGAACGCTGTCCAGATCTGCTAATTAAATTCATTTTTTCGGAGCTAAGGTATGGAATCTGACAGGATTCCTTACAGGACACTATCTTCTTACTACATATTTACAGGGATAGACTCAATCTGGATCCGTTCTTTAAACTCTTTTTAAAAGAAAGCAAGACTTAAATTTGGTTTAGAATTTTTGTCAGAGGATCTATATCTAACATATTTTAAAATTTTTTAATTTTATCAAAATAAAAGAGTTCCTAATATAATTCAGTTCAGCACAGTGCCTGAGCTACTATAGCTTTATATATTTAATTAAACAAGCCGACAAAATTCAACCGTCTTTCTAACTATAATTGTCCGAAAGTTTTGATGCATTGAAGTAGGATCGTCCTCCATCACTTTATGTTTTCGAGAGATTCCAACTTGGAAGTGGTAAAATTGCTTTATTTGCGGTAATCTCAAAACAACTCGTCTCCTTCAAATTCCATTTGAAATTTTCCAATATATTTTTTAATCTCCGAGAAATCGTTGGTTGAAATTTATGAGTTAAAGTTTTCACATGATGCTACTCTGCCAAACTGACGTGATGAAATAATTCTGAGGTCGGATTCGAATTCAGTGCGTCAAAAACTTTCGGTCTAGTTTCTGGCTTCAAATTTTATAGCCCAATATTATATTATCTAGTCTGATGCATAACTCATTTGGATAATTTTTAGAACAGATTTCTGTCACATAATTTCTTGCGCCTAAAATTATTTTTCGTGTGCTTTTTTCTTCTCTCTATATTGCTATTTTGTTGTTCGTGAGTAAGCCTAAGCTACATGACCGTTATAAGTTATTAACACGGTGGTTCTCCTTCGACTAGCAAAATTTCTTGCAAGAGCTACAACTAGAGAGTAATAATTATTAATTTTATTAAAAATATACAAAACAAGAACTTTAAAAGATTCTCTTAAATAATTCAATATATAATAATAATTCAAATAATCAATAATTTTTTAGTTATGTATGTCAGTATAACCGCAAAGTAATATTATATTTATTTTTCAGATTTTAAGCGGTGTCATAGGGATAATTTTACCCAATATAGGTCCTTTCTTATCATTACTTGGAGCCCTATGTTTGAGTACACTTGGTTTAATAATGCCATCGTTTATCGAATTGGCTGTATATCATGATTATCCAGGCTACGGTTATTTAAAGTGGCGTCTGTGGAAAAATATCCTCTTAATTTGTTTCGGACTTCTTGGATTAGCTACAGGTACATTTAAAAGTGTTCTTGAATTTAAAAATGAATTCAAAGATAATAAATATGAGTCCCATGTCTAACACACGTTACTTATTATATGATATTTGTAATAATCTAAAAGCAAACAAAATTATAAATTTATAAATAATAAATATGATATTCAAGAAAAAATCTCTATTAATCTTAGATGCAAACTTAACTAGTTGCTTTATGGGTTATTGTACATAATTTATTAGAAATGGGTAAGCTTTAGGCCTGCATAAAAAATAGAGCTAACTCTATAAAAACCCTCTGTTAGTTTTGTTCGGTTCGGATTCCATGAATTCGCTTCACAGTGTAATTAAAGGATTTCAGCTTCTATACATTCTAAAAAACTTTGCAATAATGAAAGGTTATGATTGTTAGTCTGGAATTTATTATACTAGTGGCAAACAACCTATTATATAGGTACTTCAGTTAGAAATCGTATGATGCTTGCTATGCCCACATTCAAAATTCTCTCGAAAATAATTTTAAAAACAAATCAGGTCCAGGACTTTCCAAAATTATACGCAAAGTAAGTAAACAAATAAAATCATAAAGAAAAGTACAATTCATTTTCAATTAACTCGTTTAGTTTTTTTTATTATTCCATATCGATTTCAAAATCCCATTTAAAAGCAATCGTTGATGCTTGGCAAAGCACCATCACAGAAATGCCATGTGGACCAGGCAGTCCAACCTTGTTGTTTCAATACCAATTGTGCGCATCTGACTGCAGGTTCAATGCTATCGACTAAGAAGGAATTGCAACCGATTTTGCATTCATTGTATGAGAAACCACCATTGGATGGTTGACACCAGTAGTAGTTATTAATCTGGAAGATACCATAGTCCCGGGATCCGTTCGAGTTCTCTGAGCCAACAGCCTTGGTGTTGAAGTTACTTTCATGTTGTGCAATGCAAGTCCAACGAGCCAATTGATTTCTGGGTACACCCAAAGCGGACATTTGCTTGGCCAATGAGCAACGGTTCAAGACCTCAGCCATTGAAGGGCCAACCAAGAGGGCAGCAGCCAAAAGCACCAAAGTAAATTTCAACATTTTATTAAGCTGTTCGTAGAACTTCTATAATAATTTTTGAATTTCATGTTGCTTTTATACCCAAAAAAAATTCGATATCAATATTTTTATATAAACATTTGTATAATTAATATTGTTTACAATAAATAGAATAAGTGCCCCCAATTCAAGATAACAACTTGAAAATTAGCAGAAAAATTACATTAATGATTAATTGTTATTTAATCATTTGGCTTTAAAATGTATATTAGAGTTAATATTCTTTGAACATGCTAAATTGAGATAAAGGAATACATAGTAGTTATCATTCCATCAGTAAGATAATTTTCTTTTATACTGATTATAATATAGTAATGATTTAAGACTTTTATTTTAATTGTTTATTGATTTATCGGAATGTGGTAAGAAAAAACCCTCGACCAATAAAAGAATATACTGACATCATGAGTTAATTTTTCTCTTGAAAACTTGTGACGACATCTAAAAGTAATACTACTATTTTCTTGTTGAAATCCATTTTCTCTCCATCAAATCGTCAGTTGAAATCTATAAGGTTTCACTTTGTATGCCAAACTAACGTGATGAAGCAATTCTGAGGCCAAATCTTTAGAAAAGTATCGTCTGGACTCTGATTTAATAATTTTGTCTGTGTTATCTTATCTAGTCAAATGCAAACTCATTCGAAATATCCTCAGACCCTATCTCTGTCACCTAACTACTCGATAATCTTTCTTTTTGTTTTTTTCTTCTCTCTATGTTGCTATTCTGTTGTTTTTGACTAAGGTAGGGCTACATTAGAACATGGATCCCCCGATTTATTTGCGACTATACCGATGTAACTTGAGTTATTGATACATAATGAACCAGAATCGGAGATTCTCCTACAACTGGCGGTGATCTACTTGCAAGAACCACAACTAAATAGCAAATTTTTCTTTTACATCAAGTACTAGCTGAACCCGGCCACTCGTTGATATGGCGCAGTCTGGTTAGATGGAAAAGAAATAAAAGAGAAAGCTCTGCGAGTACGACGACCTAACTTTGATTTGCTGCGAGGGAATATTTTGATTTTTATTTATATAGAAGATAAACTAAAGCAGATCGATTGCAATGACAAAGGTAGAAATGTTATAACAGAAACATATCGTGGGCATAGAAGGAAAAACCACTAAGTCCGCCTTCCATCAATTTTCTGTTGCTTCTTTTTTGAAAAATAGAAAAAATTACGTGTTTTCCAAAATTTTGATGAAATGCCGTTTATGTTGCAGCAAATCTATACTTTATTTAAATAAATACTTTTTCAATACTAAGTTCTTTAATTTGATTTACACTTACCTACATGATTATTTAAATCAATTTTTCTTAAAATGCCTTTTATGTTGTAACAAATGTATACTTCTATATAAATTCTTTTTAAATTTAAATATTTAGTTATTTAATTTAATTTAATTTGTATTTTTCACACTTATTTGAAAATATAATTTTGTCACATAGTTGAGAGTGTTGACAGGTATCAGCTGATTAATTTGCATGCAAAAATATCCGTTGGCAACGCTCTCATTGCTCTAAGATGTGTTGCTTTTACGACCTACAGATGGCGTTGGTTTTAAAAAACATGTTTTTACCTGTTTATATTTTTATTTGTATAGATTTAGATATATTAGGTATATAAAAACACGCATTCGATTGCAATGTTCTATCAAAGCGATCGGTGAAGAACTTTCGGAGTTTTAGGGTTTTGAACGAACCAACATTTAAATTTTTATTTATATAGATATGTCAATCAAAAGTTTTAAAAGCTTCTCCCGAGAAATTGATAATTGTTTTTAAGTTATGTCGATATAGCTGTGATGTATTTTATATTTATTTTTTCAGATTTTAAGCGGTGTTAGAGCGGTAGCTTTATCCAATATTACTTGGAGCTCTATACTTGAGTATAATTGGCTTAATTATGACATTGTTTATCGAATTGACAGTATATCATGATCATCCACCGCCTCAGTGGTTCAGTGGCAGGGTTCTAGATCCTTATCTCTAGGGTCCCAGGTTCGATTCCCGGCTAGGGTATGGTGATAATTGACCATTAAAAAAATCTAGACAACGGCTAGAGGAATGCTTAGGTCGGAACACCACGTTTCCCCCATTTTTCACACTGTCGCCATCTATGTGTGTGTGCAAAATTGTTTGCCGCCATGACAGCAAACTTTACAAGTCACTTAGAGCTCAGAACGCTAACGTATCATGAAATGGAGTATTCAAATATCGAAAGAAAACTAGTGATGGCCGTCATTTCATTATGGGTTTAATCACTGTGACCAGGAAATCACTGATCACTACTGTGAATAAAGAGTTCCAAAAACGGTTCCCAGTGATTTCAGTTTTTATCAAGTTGATAATTATCTTTATTTCGTTCCTTTTCATATTAGTTCTACAGTGAATTTTTATTCTCTATCACTGGAGGAGTATTAGTGGGTGAGAAAGCGACAATTTGAATAAAAAGCTAAGCATTACAAAATTGGCCCAGATTTAATATTGGCAGATATATAAAATAGTTAAAAAAAAAAACTGGAACGCGCTCTTATAAGGAAGCAGTGAGAAAGTCAGTGTTTAAAATCACAGTAATTCAGAAATCGCAATCACAATACGCCAATATGACGACAAGTTTTTTTTTATAATGTTTGGCCAATTTTCATTTTCAAATTTCGTTAAAAAATTCACATAGTTCAATTTTAGGTTTCCTTCCTAAATTTGCAAGTCTATTTCAGGCTTTTTCTTTCAATCGCATTTCCCTCCATACCTCAGACTGAATGTTCCGACCTTGACTTTTTTCTTTCATTGGCATTCAACTGGCAGTTTTTTCATAAAACGGAAGTTATGGGCGAAAGTCAAAAGAGTTTCCAACCTAGACGACATTCCATCATTAAAAATGGCATCTTTGGAAAAATATTATTCTTTTGGAACATCACAAATCTTGAAACTTCCTTCGACCACATGCTCAATTTTCCCAAATAAAAATCTTAAAAACAAATCAGGTACAGAACTTATGTCCTCAAATTATACAAAAAGTAAGTTATAAAAATAAAATCATTAAGAAAAAACAATTAATTTTCAATAAGATCTTATAGTTTTTTATTATTCATATATCAATTTCGAAATCCCATTTAGAAGCAGTCATTGATGCTTGGCAAAGCACCGTCACAGAAATGCCATGTGGACCAGGCAGTCCAGCCTTGTTGTTTCAATACCAATTGTGCGCATCTGACTGCTGGTTCAATGCTATCGACCAAGAAGGAATCACATCCGATTTTGCATTCATTGTATGAGAAAGCACCGTTGGATGGTTTACACCAGTAGTAGTTGTTAATCTGGAAGATACCATAGTCCCGGGATCCGTTTGAGTTCTCTGAGCCAACAGCCTTGGTGTTGAAGTTACTTTCGTGTTGTGCAATGCAAGTCCAACGAGCCAATTGATTTCTGGGTACACCCAAAGCGGACATCTGCTTGGCCAATGAGCAACGGTTCAAGACCTCAGCCGTTGAAAGTCCCACCAAGAGGGCAGCAGCCAAAAGCACCAAAGTAAATTTCATCATCTTATTTAGCTGTTCGTAGAACTTCTATAATAATTTTTGAATTTCATGTTGCTTTTATACCCAAAAAATTCGATACCATAATTTTTGTATGAACATATGTATGTATGTATAATTAATATCGTTTATCATAAATCAAATTGAAGTACCTACTGACGATAACAACTTAAGAATTTTCAGAAAAATTACGTTGATAATGAATTGCTATTTAATCATTTGGTTTTAAAATTTATATTACAGTTAATACTAATTGATCATGCTAAATTGAGGTAAAGGAATACATAGCTATCATTCCATCGGTATGAGAACACAGAACAACAAATTACAGCTTGTTGATTTCTACTACATTAAATAAAACATTTCAGATGATTTTCCTTGACTAATTTTTTGAACACACATTAGGTGCTTTTGATGTAATCCAAAATTGAATAATGAATAAAATCGAATAATGAAGATAGAGCTCTGAAACCTCATATGTGTGCTTTTAATGTAATCCAAAAATAAAGATTCAAAAACAGGCTTAATCGGGGACCTGCCACGACCACCTTTCATGCAACCAAAATTTGCATTTTTGTGTATATTATACTATGTTCCCACTGATCCGAAATTTCGTGGTTTCGACCAGCTCCGTGGTTTCGGCCGAAGCTGCGCGGAAATGCTCAATTTCGTCATATAAAAGTATGTCAAACGAAACTACAGAAATGAGGTAGTTTCAACGAAACCGCATCCGAAACCACGTAAAAAATCTAATGCAACCCTGAAAGTGTTCATTGAAATGAATATTAAAATGAATTTGCTCTGCGATTTCTATTCTGACATTTATATTTTGCTTTGCTTACAACTTGAAACCATAGAAAAAAACGTAAATATAAAAAAAGTAATTTGTGTAGTGCGCTGGAAGAGGAGCTCATAGCCCAAGTATGGGCAGAAAAGGTGGAGGTGCTTCGTACGGATGAAAAACACGGTCATATATATGAACAAATGAAGGAGGAGCGGTTGAAGTGAAACAAGATACATAAGAATTGACGCTCTCTTCTATACAATTTTATTTTGTTGCTAAATATTTTGATTATCATTTTGATTGGCTTTGTATTCAAATTGATTCAATATTAGCAATAATTATAGTAGCCGCCGGCATTTTACAACAAGAAATAAACAATGTATTGTCAAACGAAACCATAATCAAAACCAGCTTCACCAGCACTTATTAAATTTAGAATCAGGATTCAAGCTGTCGCAAGTTCTATTCCACAGAACATAAACACGATCATTAACCATAAAACCCGTAATGGTTTGCTCAACTATTTCGCGGTAACTGCAACAATTACAATAAAAGTTCTTTAGCATGATTTTAGTACATACCTTTATTATCATTTTCCATTTTTAAAAACTAAATTTTTAAAAAATTTTAAGAAAATTTCACTTGTTGAAAATCACAAATTTTTCCTGTTTACCGTATCAAACAAAAATTACAGTTTTTATTTGATAACTTCGTGAATGCGTCATACAAAGAGAGTTGCCAACTAAGCAGAAAAGAATATTTATTCTTCATATTTAGACATCTCTTATTAGATATATAAATAATGGTTACGTTCAGAAGACGCAACTGTTGCCCAACAGAGGAGAGTGTGTCTTCTGAACGCGTAGCTGTGTGTTTTTGCTCCGCACAACTGTTGGCATTTAGACGCCTTTTTTGTGATCATATTATTTTTCCGCTCTTTCATGCCCTCATGTTGTGCCCCAAAAACTGGACAGACGATGCATCATGCCGTTCAGAAGACACAACAGTTTAAAAACAATTGTTGGCAATTTACAAACAACAGTTTAAAATTTTGTGTATCTCCTGAACGCAACCAATATTACCAAAAGTTCGGCCATATAACTTTTGATTTTTGCCGCCAAATCGGGTTTCTGGAACATAGTGCACTGGTGAATTATCGAGGGAGCATCATTGTATCAAATAATAAACAATTCTTCAATCAGTGATGATACCTATGGAATGGTAACTACTCTGTATTCCTTTATCTGAACATTAACTCTAATAGATATTTTAAAGCCAAATGATTAAATAACAATTAATCATTAATGCAATTTTCCTGCAAAATTCTTAAGCTGTTATCTTGAGTAGGCACCCTCATTTGATTTATTGTAAACAATGATAATTATACATATGTTTATACAAACAATAATATCATTATCGAATTTTTGGGGTATAAAAGCAACATGAAATTCAAAAATTATTATAGAAGTTCTACGAACAACTTAATAAAATGTTGAAATTTACTTTGGTGCTTTTGGCCGCTGCCCTCTTGGTTGGCCCATCCATGGGTGAGGTCTTGAGCCGTTGCTCATTGGCCAAGCAGATGTCCTCTTTGGGTGTACCCAGGGATCAATTGGCTCGTTGGACTTGCATTGCACAACATGAAAGTAACTTCAACACCAAGGCTGTTGGCTCAGAGAACTCGAACGGATCCCGGGACTATGGTATCTTCCAGATTAACAACTACTACTGGTGTAAACCATCCAATGGTGCTTTCTCATATAATGAATGCAAAATCAACTGCGATTCCTTCTTGGTCGATACAATTGAACCTGCAGTCAGATGCGCACAATTGGTATTGAAACAACAAGGTTGGTCTGCCTGGTCCACATGGCATTTCTGTGATGGTGCTTTGCCAAGCATCAACGATTGCTTCTAAATGGAAAGTTCGAAATTGGTGTACAAATAATAAAAATAAACTAAATGGGTTAATTGGAAAGTAATTGTTGTTTTTTTTTAATCATTTAATTTTTATCACTTGGTGTATATTTTTGGTGTATATTCTGAACTTGATAGGTTCTTAGAGCCATTAATTTTGCAGAAAATACAATCTGGCATGAAATCTGAAATCAATTTTCAACCGAAAGTAAAAAAAATCGTTGGAAAGGATTTGCTCCTATATTGATACCTCAAACGTTCCTTATGAGCTAAATACTTAAATTACTTTACCTTAGAAGTTGTTCCATCTACAATAACACAAATTCTTCACATGAAAGCAAGATGGCTGTGATATTCACCAAAAACATGTAGTATTTTGTGGGGTAGACAAGAAATTGGGCGGTAATGACTCTTTTATTTTCGAGTTTATAATAAGAATTGTTAAAATTCTTAGTAAAAATTATATAAATCTGTAAATGGGCTATTTTTCTCCTAATTTATTATTGTTAGAGCCTCCCAAGCAGAATCCTTCTCTGTCTGCCTTCTCTGTAGAAAACAACTACAATCCTTGGCATTTCAGAATCTATCCAAATTTGCACGTAAATCTTTTAGATTAACAGCCTTTAAGCTATTGTTTTTTCTCACTGTACTCTTCTTCTCTTCTTTCCTATCTTTCCAACAAACTCAAAAAAAAAAACAAAAAATGCTATCAATAATTGCCTAATTTAAAAGGGGACATACCTACAGATGATCCTTTCAGTTGTCTCAGATCGACGGTGAAGCACAAAATTTCAAGACGAAGAGTTAAAATTAAAAGACGAGTGGAGCTGGTATTGTCCTGTGTGCATATTAATGATCACACAAATATGTGTGTATAAAAACGAAACGTAATGAGAGCACACATACTGATCCTCTTTCACACTCTTTCCTCTCATTATAGCAATACCCGTCGTCCAACACGAATGTCCTCAAAAGTACAATACATCTCTTGTCAAAGTACATACAATCCAAAATAAATAAAAAAAAATCAGATTACACTTTAAATTTTCAGACTTTCAAGTTTTTATTAAATTTTATAATTGTTGCTGAAGTTTATAATTAGTATTTTTTGGTTTTTGTTTTTAATTATAATTATGGCAGTAAAAAAACATGAAATGAAATTTCGCCAAATACGCTAGAAATTTTACAAATTTGTTCTATAACATCATCTTACATATAATACATTACATTTAGTAGTGGATTACACATTCAATTATTATTGTATATTAATTTTCCTTACGACGCTTATGGTTTAATCATTTCAAATGGTTTCAAGTATCCTGCATTTATCATTTTATTTGGAACTTTCGCCAATTTCCCACCATTGAAAGATATGAGCAGATCATCTAAATTTCCCAAGACCTTTGCATCGAAGGTTTTGTTAAGTATGAGTTTGCACAACATATTCACACCATTTTTACGTTGTTCCGCTGTCTGAGTAGCGTCACGAACATTGGCAATGCGACATAGATGTGCCTGAAAGGGTATACGTGCGGTGGCCAAATCACAACGTGCTAAATCGCGTAAATGCGCAATTTGATGATTGCCATAATCAACATAGAATACTTTGATCACTTTATTTATTTCATCCGATTCAATAACTTTGGCACGATACCATAAACCATCTTCGTAGCGAGCGAGCACCAATTCAAATATGAGTGGCTGCTTCTGAAGCAATTGCAATTTGGATATATCTTCTGGGTTCCAGATGAGTGGCGTTGCAGGCTCTTTCGGATCATTAATTTGAGCATAGAAACGCTCTAATTGTCCGATATAGGTGGGCGTAATATTTATTATATCACCATGGCTATATGTTACACTTGGTATGCGATTGTCTATGATCGAGGAAGCGGGCAGTACGTCTTTAGTCCAACCATCCGGATTTTTCGGTTCATGATCCTGCTTACAATTGGCCCCTTTAAAGCAGCAACCTGTTTTTGGATTATAGAAACGGCACAAACGCTGATCATCTTTCGGATCGTAACCCATAACAGCTTTCATGGCATTTGAAGTACTCTGTGGCTCTTCATATAACATCTCCCATTCTTCGTTTGTAAGACCATTAATAAGTTTATCAGTCTTTGTGTTACGTTGGAGTGCTGGCAATGGAATGGCTTCTTCCGCGAAAGCATCATTTCCGGTGGCAATTGGCAAGCAGTTTTGCTGGAATGGATTTGTATTGTTACGGCTGATGACGGTGCTGGTACATTCAGTCGATGATCTATTGTTGCAATTTGTACCTTCGATTAATTGCAAATGCAGTGTATGCCCCTCAACTGCCACCACACAAAATATTGCTTTTTGGAAATGCAGTTGCTGTAGACGCTGCATTAACTCGTCACTGTAGAGTTGTTGCTCGTTTGTTGGTTGGTTTTCGCTATTGCCACTGTCGCCGCCGCCGATTCTATGCAACTGACACTTAATAGCTTGCGCTGGCGTCTGTTGGTACTCTGCAGTCAGACGATACATAATATTGGAAGCATTCACTTCAACTATATCTCCAAAATCTAGCAGAAGTGCTTTGTGAACAACGCGCTCGGTGTCGTTTGGTGTTTGGAGATCGATGTTATTTTCACGTACCGCCCGTATTATCATATTATCCAAAACTAGACCGAATATTTCGTTCTCTGGTGGAAGAGCAGTGTATTGACGAAGCTCGAGTATATGATATAATTCCATTACTTTGGCTAGTTCAGCGCTTTTCGTATCGCAGATGAAAAAGCTCAGTGCCTGCAGATCCGGTATGTAAGTAACACAAGCATTGATTAAATAGCCAGGCTTATAGATGGACAAATCTTTTTCGGTATAGTGAAAGCGTCGCTTCGAGTATTCAATTTCAATGGCACTATAGCTATCGTTTTCCTCAATGGGCAAAATGGAGTTCGGGTAATCGCAGCCATAGGTGACGGAAGGTACTAAAGTAGTTGTTGCTTCTACAAGTTGTAGTTGCACATCATTTAATTTATTCTCTGGTTTGAATTTCGGTTTCGATTGTTTTCCTTGCTTTTTTATTGCTTTGGCCACTATTGCTTTGCTACACTTAATTGCTATTTCACCTGCAGGAGACGTCTCTAATGAATTACACTCACTTGTGCTATTGTTGTTGGCCGTGGTGTTCTGTGCGACATTCGCTGAAATATCATTTATCTGTAACGTTTGCGCACTGCTTTTGGTTTTCTCCAGATTGTGGATGTGCAAGTGAATATTGAATTTCCGTGCTGTATCCATTATATTGGACACACTTGTCTCAAAGTTATCGTAGGCAATTAACGCAATAGCTGAGCTACTATTATTGATTTCCTCCCAATGTTCACTGAGTATTTCGAGGATTTGTTCGCTATTCTTGCGATAGTTTTCGATATTTTCGTGTAATTGTTGCAATTCCTGTGAGCACAATTCGTGCAATTGATGCATATGTTCCAAACCGCGTGCCATCGACCTTAAATTTAATTTAGAAAAGTTAAAATATCCGTAGGATTGATTAACGTTTTATATGTTTAAAAATGTATAAACTTGTCAAATTTGTATGGAATTTGAAAATTTATCAGCAAGCTTACATGAGGACCTTTATTGTTTATTATTCAAACAAAAACGAATTAGTGGCAACAGCGTCCGAATGTTTACTATTTTAATTTTCCCAAACAAAAAGTGTTCTGTTCAACAGAGTTGCCAAATTTCCAAAAATAAAACAAAGGTTGTGTGTGAAACGGTAATCGGAAAAGAATTTGATAGTTCGAGAATAAATATTGACACGATTGAAATTAAGGTAAATTGTTAAAATCAATAGTAACCCTCAAGTGTCTGGTTATATTGGTGTGCTCGGTTTTCGAAGAACACAAAACATTTTCTTCCGTGCTCGGTCATGGTGGTTACATTCAGCTCGGTGAAAAGTTGCTATTTGTCAAAATATATTCGTTTGTTTGTAAAATAACTCATTGCCACCCTGAATGCTCGACGTGCTCGGTGTGCAATACACCAAGCATATCGTGTTCTGTGTGAGAAAGAGTAAAGATTCTCTCTTTGTGTTCGGTGCAACAATAATTTCATGGGGTTCGCCGAGCATACTCGCAATATAACCACAATCTAAGCCACTGAAAATTATTAATGACATAATAATTATTTTCAGTGTATGTGTGGAACAGTATTTTTTTTATGGGAATGATGTGGTCTTATTAAAAATGCTTATTTTGTTGTTATAAACATTTCTTTTTAAATTGTAAAAACAATAGTAGCCCTTAAACTAGTGAATCTTTTAACTGCTCATATTCACCTCAATATTAAGCGGTAAATGGTCATAGCCCTCCCCAATTCGAATAGAAATGGATTATTGTTCATATTCCGAAAAGTTATTAATGTCCTCTTCTGAAAATTTTAAACAATCGTCCTAAAACATTAATAAATAATTTCAGACTGAAAAATGCAAAACTTTTCCGTTTCTCAAAAATTTATAAACAAAAATTTGGTAAAAAAAAACAAAAAAAAAATATTTTTCTTATTTAACGGAAAGTTAAAAATCAGATCAAATTAAAATTTATAAATCAGAGGTCATTGAAAATCTAAAATATTATAACTAATAAATAAAATAATTCATATTGGAATAAAAGAAAATAAGTATTGATTATTTTTTGTTAAAAATCTGAAAAACAAATATTTCACGGTGATTTAAATTTTAGAGGTAAATTTGAAATGGAATAACCCTTAGTAAAAACTCTATTAGTTTCAAAACTTGCAATTTCACAACACTAAGGGCGACATTTCAATCAAGTGCAACTCTTGTTGTTTTCAGACACGAAATATCCATCAAGGTACATAAAAGTTTCTCCATCAGGCTTGAGCTCTGTTTGAGCTGTGGCCAACAATGTTGTATCGGATACGCGCACAGTAAATATTTCTTTTTCTTCGTTTCATATGGCAACTTTGGGTATAAATGATATCATCTCTGTTATTTTACCATAAGTCAAATTAAAAAGCGCCGAACGAAGTAGATTTCATCCTTTGCATATTATTTGTAATTTCAAATTGGTTAATAATTAACTTAACAACATGGAAGACGAACAGACAGCAGTATTTGTAAGTAGAAACTTGCCTTCTTATTTCCAAATAATATTTCACATATTCGTAACTCCCCCTTCTCATTCATATCATCAGGGTATTGTCGATGCTTTAAGCACACGTTATGGGAACACAATGACCGGGAATTTCGTACGAGGCGATAAAATTGCCCTGACCGCTTTTCGTCCCATAACAAGCAGTACACAGGATCAACCCACTGAATATGCAGGCAAAGATCCTGTTTATATACACTTTCTGCAGCCAGAATTCATATTCGATGATCCCATCTTGCGTAGTCTCATTGCTGAAGCAAATTCTACTTTTGTTGCTTTGCAAACGCTAAAACGACGCGGTACCAAGGCAGATTATACAAAAATCTCACGTACTTATCGTAGTATTATACGTGCGTGCCTGGAAAAATTACAGGATGCCACAATTTCCGCTGAACTGGAAGAATGCACCGATAAACAAACAAAATATCAACAATATATTACCATATTCTATTCAATTGAATGTGTTTGGCATTTAAGTGAGATACTTTTTTTGGATCCGACACCATCAAATGTGGTTGCGCCCCAATTACTTGATTGGATACGTTTTCACTTTCCCGCCTCAGAACGTATGGCCACTGATTTATTATTGCTCGGACGTGAAGCCAGCGATCACGATGATTATTGGCCTGCACTCAAAGGCTTAATAATGCAGGGTCAGGTTGATGTAGCACGTGCTATACTACAATTGCATCCATTAACGGAGAGTGCTGCATTCAAGATGTCCGATCAAATATTGAGGGCGATGCCGACTTATAGTGTGAGTACTAAATTTGTGTTGGCGTTTGTATAAATATAGAATTAATTAAAATTCAATTTATATATTTTATAGGTTTACGGTGGATTTTCTATACAAAAATTTCGTTCTCAATGGCAGTATTGGCTTACTGATACTGAACGAAAATTAGCCGCTAACATATTATCCGTCGAACCTAATTTGGAAGAACTTATACAGGTTTGAAATTGTACCTACATTTTAAAATGCAAAAATACTTCATATCGAAAAAAACTGGAATTTTTCAAATACAGTATTCCCACTTAATTGCTTTGATGAAAATATACAATTTCTGGTTCAATTATCCGGAGAATGTATTTGACCAAATGTATTTCAAACTAAACGGGTCAAATTTCTGGCGCAAGGCCCATTAAACGGGAATGACTTTATTTATATATAAAATGATTTGAATACGCTTTTGTAGCTTAATGTTTCGAATTAACAAAACCCGGCTTCAATATCTACACCGTAAAAATAAAGGTAGTGGAAATCAATGCCACGAACAACAACAACTTCAAGCTGGATTTTAGTGAAAGCAACTGGAACTCCAAGAAGAATACAAGAGTAATGAACTCAGAATGTTTTGTATAGACCCCTTGCTCTAGTAGGAAATCACTCTCGGTCTCTCTCCCCTCATGCTGGAATATCTCTGGTGTATAGCATTGATAACATCTGCCTTGCTCTCTGCGAATTTAGATTTCAATAGCTACCTTACTCTCATAACTTTTGCTCTCCATTTTATATTCTATGTTAATGCTCGCATACAAGTTCTCATTAAAAATCAACAAAATTCTAGTCGAGATTTAAAGACAAATTTATTGTAATTTTCTGCTATCTCACACGTTCACATTTTTTCTTACAGCTTGTAACTGGTGAAACGCAAATTTGGAATGCACAAATTCAAGCATCTGATTATTGGTATGAATATTTGCCTGGTTATCTCTACTACACCAATCCTGCTTGCAAACATTTTGAATTGGGTACCGCTGCAAATACGTGGCTAGATCGTTGGATGCGTTTGAAACGTGAACACAGTGTCCGTGAGCTACAATTAAAGCATTTAGATCGTGTCATTTTAAATTTAATGGAAAATGATATGCATCAAGTTATACATTCAATACAATTAATGGCGGATAATCAATGGTTTGTCACGCATTTAACCGATTTGCTATATAATTGTGGACAATTGCAAATTGTTGGTGAGCATCAAGTGAAGTAAGTATTCATTGTTATAAAATTAAATTAATTTTTTTTTTCTAACATTATTCTTTTTGCAGTGATTGCATTAAATTACGTGAATCTTTATTATTCGATTTTGGTAGCTGTCTAATGGCACGTAATTCATTATGGCAATTGGGCATGGATTATTTGGATTATTGTTCTAAAGAAGGTATGAAATAATGCATTAGCCCACATAGGCCGCAGCCAATACTCGATCGAGATTTGCATCAAATCAGTAGGTGCCATTTTTCTTTATTAGTTTAGGTTATAAACGAGCATCAAGCAAAAACTGCAACAAGAATCCAATGTGATATTGAGAATTAATCTATTAAAAATCCAATTTATTTTTATTACAGGGAAATGTAATAATTTTCAATTTCCACAAATTTAGTTGTTATTTATATATTTGGGTTACTTTAATCTGAATTCTTCAAAATGTTCACTCTTGTTTCATGGCGTTGCCAGACTTTTTAGATTGCTGTTGCTAAAGTGAAATGAGGTTTTGATTGAATTTGAAAAATAACAAAGCTATAATTCAAATAATTTTAATTGGCATTGAATAATTTCAATGCTAATTAAGAAATTGATAGAAGTTATTGTGAAGAAGTTCAGAACAAGAAGCGCAGGTGCTGTTATAGAAATCGCCAACTCAGCAGAAAATCGGGAACAAAGAAGCCAAAAATCTGCTGGAAGCGTAATATTCAAAAGGGAATTCCAGCTAGAGGAGAATTATTTAACAAAATCATTACGAAAGCACAAAAGCCCTATACTACATAGGAAGCGAAAGAAATTAAGATAAAATCAGACTAATCCAATGTCAATTATATATATATATATATATTTTTTTTTTTTTAATTTGAATTTGATGAATGTAGATTATCGATTTCTCAATTCCTATTCAAAGTGATTTGAATTATCTTTGGTTGTATTTAACTGACATTAAAATAAATTAATTGACTCAAACAAAGTTTGGCCAATCTTAACCGGACTCGGTGCATGCATTCCTTATAGCCAAACCAATAATTCATTTCGCATTAACTTAAAAGTTAATAATTATTTACTCCCA
This sequence comes from Toxonevra muliebris, assembly GCA_963691655.1. Taxonomy (NCBI): domain Eukaryota; kingdom Metazoa; phylum Arthropoda; class Insecta; order Diptera; family Pallopteridae; genus Toxonevra; species Toxonevra muliebris. The sequence continues at coordinate 76,259,748 of OY829328.1, forward strand.
TGTCTGGTTGAGATATTAAAAAAAAATAATAATAATTTTTGTTTAATTTCTTAGGACAAGCTGCTTTGGAATTATTATTAACAAAAATACCAATACGTACGGAAAAGCAGGCATTAAAAATTATAGAAATAGCACATAAAAAGGGATTCAACAATGCTGGTAGCTATTGATTTTGTTTATTTTCACCTTTCTACATTACAACATTATAATTTTTAAATATTTTCCCTGCTACCCTCTTTCAGAGCAAGAAATTTGTAAAGTGCAAGCAAAACGCTCACTGGACGAACAACGTTATGGCAATGCTCTGGAATGGGCAATACGTTCGCGGGATACTCTTTATGTTACATCAATTGCAGACTTTCTATTAAATGTACCTATTTAATTGTAGAGTTATTTCTATTTCATTTAAATCTTTTCTTTTCCATTGCAGCATTATGCCAAAACTGGTGACATGCTTTGTCCAGATGTTATTGCAAATATTGGCGCAAAAATGTTCATATCACCGCGATTAGTATTTTTAGTTAAATACTTTGATTTTTATCAATTTTATCGTAAACGTGAATTTTTGCCTGCTGCAGAACTTTTAGTGAATTTGCTCGAATCGAAAATTACACCAGAATAGTAAGTTTGGATAATGAAATTTATATTGTTTTTCTAATGAATTTTATTTAATTTTTTCCTTACAGTTTTTGGCCTTCTTTGCTAATTGACGCTATTCCATTGCTCGAATCTAAAGATCCAAAAATATTATCAAAAGAAACATGCGCTATTTTACATCATTTGGAATCGGAATTGGTGCCGTTGATTGAAAGGAAAAAGAAACGTTTGGAAAAATTTCCTGATGTAAGTATCATTTTGCTAGCGGGGGGAAAAAAAAACTAAAAGATCACAGATAAAAAACATTAATCTGCTGATTTAAATGCTCTAACGCCCCCACCATCAATTAATATTTATTTTTTTGCAGGAACCTATCAACATTTTAAAGGATTATCGCATTGAAAATATTGAAGAGATTATTAATCTATTGCGTTTGGCGTGTGCGCGGAATTTATCACGCGCTATTATTATAGAAAACACTGTTATGGGTTGAATATAACTTGTATTTGAATTTATTCTTGTTTTTTTTTTTTTCTTTTTCAATATTTAAAATTTCCAAATACAAATTCTGGTTTACAATTTTTCAAAACATGTTGTTGCTTATGATGATGATTTATATTTAGTTGAAGTGTGTGTGTGTGCCTCTACATAAAACAAAGTCAAATTACATTACATATTATTTTTTTTTTTTTTTGTTTTGTTTTTTTTTTTTAATTTAATCATTACATTCATTCAACTTTCTACTTTGTTTAGACTTTTTAGTTTTTTATTTTTTTCAATAAACTTAATGTAATTATTCTTGAAAATCTAATAATCCTAAACATAATGGAATAGAAGCTATATAAAAATATTACATTACATCGTATATTTATAAAACTATAGGAAATAACAGAAGGATATATATAGTTAATCCATCAAATTATCTTACATTAGAAGATTCTTTTTATGTAAAAAAAAAATATCTTTTGTTCATTTATTTGTAGCTGCACAATTTAATACTAGCATTCACGTTACGCTTACGCCAATACTTTTTATCTGACCATTTTTTTAATTGTTTAAAGAGGTTTTTTGTGAAGGTTTTGATTTTCATATATAATTTTTGTTTTTTTTTTTTGCGTTTGTCATTAAATAATACTAATAAATTTTTTGTTTTTGTGTTGTGTCAATACAATATTGTATGATTGTATGTAAGTATTTATGTATAAGTATGGCCATGAATATAATTCGAGTATTAATGATAGTTAATAGTCATAAATTAAAATGAAATAAAAAGAAAAAAAAAACGAAAAAATTGCACGAAAACAAAATAAATAGAAAGAAATCGAATAAAAAGTAAAAATTGATGATACTAAATTAAAAAAGGAAAATAAGATTGCTACTGAGAAGCATTTTTAAAGACATCAGTTATTATGTCCTACGTCTATGCATTTTTTTTTATACTTGTATACGTAAATATGTATGTATGTATGTATATATCTATATATAACATTAAATATCAAAGCGTTTTTTGTTGTTGTAATCTATTCGAAAGTAAAACATGGTCTAATTTAGCTTCACATTTGCATTGGCAACTGGTGCGGCAACGGCTGTTGGACCAACACCGCCCGCTACTGTAATTGAGCCCAAACGTGATAATGATGGCTCACGTTTTGGCGGTACAATTGGTTTATTAGGTGGTATTGGAGGTGGGGCACCGCGTGCTCCAGCTGGTGGTACTGTAACTGGTGGTACAGCTATGGGTATCGGATGTGGTGATGGTTGTTGATCTAATGAATGCGAAGCAGCGGCTGCTGCTGCAAGTGCTGAATATTTGCCACCGGGTGCGCGTTGTATGGTTGCAGTCGGTTGCATTTTAATTGGAGATGGTGAAGGTGGCGCAGCTGGTGTGACGCCAGTAGCAATTGGTAATGAGTTTACAGCAGCTCCTACCGACGATGCTGCTACAACTAGAGCAGGTGTTGTGGTTATTGTTGAGGATAGTGTTTGTGTAATTGGTGTTGTTGATGTTGGATCATTGGCATTTACAGACGATAATGATGATGATGATGGTGGAAGCGAAACAGCCGTGCCGACACTAGGTACAGCAGTAGCAATACCACTACGTATATTTTGGCCAGGCGCAATTGAGCGTGCAATGCCTGTGGTTGGTCCAGAAACGGGCACACTTGAAACTGTTGCTGTTGGTTGCACTATTTTAGTAATATTTACCATTGGTGTGGCACCACATACTTCATCTAAAACAAATGTTATTTTATTATTGTGTATTATTTAAGTATAGCAAAAGAGGAAAAGTAGAGATAAAGAAAAAGCTTCAATAGTTTTCAAAATTATTTATAGCAGTAAAGAAGACTTTGATGTGTAGTATACAAAAATCAAAATTCACCTTTTCTTTTTATTTTTGGATAATAGTTTTTTAAGAGAAAAGTATTTTAACAAAATATTTCAGCTTTAAATGAAAATTTAAAAATATATATAATAATGTCTTTAATAGAAAAAGAGAAGAAATGATGCAGCAAGTTTTAAAGGCATGCATTATTATAGTTGTTGCTCTCACCACTTATAGTTCGTGTTTTTTGGCCTGCTGCTGAGACAGCAGTGACAGCACCGCCAACAATAGCAGCATTCTGTTGCTGCTTTTTCAAAGCCTCATTTTCACTGCGCAGCAGCGCTAGTTCTTGTTCAAGCTCTTTCACACTGTATCAAACAAAGGGAATAAATAATGTTAACTTGGACTTAGATAAATTCTATATTGCGTATACTTACCGAGTCTCCTCCTTTACTAAATTTGCTTTTAATGTTTTGCGTTCATTTTCAAAAGCGGCAGCTTGTTTCTCCAAATCCTCTTCCATGCGTAATGATTTCTTACTCTCCTCTTCCAATCCTTCAGCAATTGTATCCGACCGTTGTTTCTCTTCAGCGAGTATTTGAGCCAAATCTTCTGAGCGTTTTCCTGCAATACACACACATACAAAAGAAACCATTAAATGAAATGTATGCATTTATCTATTTTATTATCTGAATTTCTTACCTTCTTCAATATACTTCATGAGTATTTTCTTTCGCTCTGCTATGAGCAACAACACAATTTGCTTCTGACGATTTCGTTCATAGTCGAGCGTCTCTTGGAGCTTCTTCATATCTTTCTCCATTTTCTTCAATTGAGCACGTTCTTCCTCCAGCTCTTGACGCAGCTTTGTGCGCTCCAATTCCAAGCCGTAGGTAATATCATCACCCTGTGCTGTATCGTGTTCATGCTTGCGCTTCTCCTCTTCCAATTCCTGCAACATGCGCTGATTGTTCTCCAACGATTCAGTTAGTATGCTCACCATGCGTAAATGTGTCGCACGCTGTTTGCTCACCATTTGATATTGCTGTTCCATTTGTTGTTCAATTATCTGACGTACTTCCATCTCGGCCTGAGCTGCTTGCGTCGAGGATTCGCGTGATATTAAATTTCCAGCCAATGCAATCTTATCACGAAATATAGCAGCATACGGATCATTCGGTTGAATACGTTTGGTACGCAACTGCGTAATGTATTGCTTGACACGTTCGTTGCGCAGCGCTGCAATAACTACATCACGCGCCTGTAACTCGCCTTCCAAATAATAAAGCATTTTCACCAGTTCACTGTGTGGTATTTCGGTGCGACCGCTGGCCGGCAGTTTTTGTCCGCCACCAGGTTTCATCGTTTGAAATTCATGTGTTGCATTAATGCTGCTATTGCTGCCGCCGCCACTACTGCCACTGCAGGTTGCTGCAGCGCCACCACCAATTCCTCCGCCACTTGCAACATCACCATTATCCAAGCAATGGGAGGGGTCGATGCCACCGATGACAATACCACCGCAGGCGCCAGCACCGCCTCCGCCCACAAAACGCGCTGTTCCACTGTTCTCCGAAGCAAAAGGATCAGTGGAATTCAGTTCCATAATGCAAAATGTTTGAGGGTATAATTTTTGTTGGTCTAAACGTGATGAGAAAAAAAATTGTTTTGCAAAAATTATGTCAAATTTCTATATTTCGTGTAATTCTCTTTCCATTCACCTTCTCCAAAGCCCAAAAAAAAAATTTCTTCACTTGCTTCGTTGCCGCCGCTGTCCGAATTTTCAATTTTAATATTTGCTATTTTATTTTTCACTTTCACACCTAAATTTCCATTATATTTTTTATTAATGAATTACAATTTTTTAATTCTTCAATATCACTACGGCAAACTATAAACTTTAAGATTTTCTCCTTAAAATTATTCAGTTTTCCCAATCCTCTTTGTTTTCATCTCTATATCTCGTATCAAAGAGTATCAATGAAGAAAAGAAGAAGAAGAAAACGACAAACCGAACGAATGAACGGACGAACCAATTTGTGAAACGTCAACAAAAAATGTCAAAAAATGCATTTATGTAGTTGAGAAGAAATCCATTCCTAGATGGCGCTGATTTTGAATTTTTTTTTTCAGTTGAAAATCTTTAGAATTTTTTTTATTTATTTGATAAATTTATAATCAAGTAGACGCATAATTGGACAAACGTTACAACTAAAGTCCAGGCCATCCGTTGGCTGTTGTGAAATAAAGTAGTAAATAACTAAACAATGCAGAGTTATGGTCCTGGTTAGAAAAAACGACTCGTTCTTCTGACAAATTTCAAATAATTAACTACCTCGTTATTTACCACGTCTCTTTATATGTTTTAGGTAAGCTTTTTATTGTAAATTTTAACATTTTATATTTACTGGAACAGGCTGTGCAAAGTTGTTAACCTAACCTAGTTTTTCTTATGTTCAATAGTTCCTTTGACAGTATGGGTTTCACTATTTCCTTTCACTATTTGGCGAATTCTTTTACTTCTTTTCCAGCGTTACCTTCAAGTGTTTTTAATCCTCCCGCGTTCCATACTGCCTCTCTAACGCCTGACGTCATATCTTATACCATTTGCGATGAGTATATCCAATCCAGCTAGATTTATTCAACTTAATCACTCCCCAATTTACGCGACTTAAATCTAACGTCATATCTCATTCAGCTCGCTATTTGTTAAGTTTAACCACCCGATTTTAAGGATTCGTCGTAGACAATTGCTCTATCAAGTAGACAATTCACTATCAGGAAGTTTACAAACTACCAAGGGAGCAAACCATCTTTGCCCCCGCGGCGACTTGCCAATATGACATGGCCCTTTGAGCGGCAAACTATTTAGCTTGTCTCAAGCCTGAAATTAGGTTCCAATATGTTAGCCATTGTATCCTGGTTCACTCTTTAGCGGCCGATTTCAAAAAGGACCAGCCAATTCCACATGCTCAATTCATTATACGTAAGCTGTTTATTTGATGCGCGCATGATCGGATTGGTTTGAATCTAACCTTGTGGTTTCCTTTTTGACGCATCGAGTATTATGTTTATGCGGTTAAAAAGTGCTTCGGTTAGAAACTATTGATGGAATATTCCCCGAATTTCAGGCAGAAGAGGCTGTAATTTACGCTTAAGCTTTGTTTCTTGAGCTACATATATACTACGACCTAATTTAATTTTTTTATTTTTTATTTTTTTGCTGTAAATAATCAGTGCAAAAAACTGCCAAAATGATTTGATTTTATTTTATATTTTAATTAATATGAAAGTAGAAACTTTAACAATGCTCTGTAATAATTAACTTTATACATACTAAGTGATTCTCCTTAACTCTGTTCCACCTTACTTTCGAAAAACAAATGGCTTTGCTAAATTATATGCTAATGAATTTCGGATACGCTTTCCAATTAAACGTTCACTATATGGTACCAAGGCTGGTGTACGCAAATAAATGCCTCGTGCATGCGGTGTCCATGCCTTAAATGTGCACTCAATGCCATAAGGAATACTTAAACCAATCCAACCGACCGAAGACAATAAAACATCACAGCTAAGACACAATTCTTCATGTGTACCGATAACCTTTAAACTTTCCTGCTTACATGTTAAGCCGGGCCAACGTGCTAAACGTTCTTCATCACCACAGGGTAAACCTAAAATTTCGGTACCCAAGTATTCATTATACATTTCGTCAGCGTTTATCGTAGGTGAAATAACAACAGGTAATTGTAATGAACAAAATGCGAGTATTCTAATCCAATCTAATCGCTGGTCATTGCAATCAATGAAATCTAGACGTGCAAACCCAGCTAGAAAAACACTCATGCCTGGTTTGAGGCGGAAAGCACGAGGACGTATCATTTCGTTGGGTGCTATTTGCATTAATTCTTCGGCTGTTAAAAAGTTTGTGATTTGTTCGGGATGCATTACACCGGGTGTATCATAACACCATTTTGCCTTTTGATATTCCAAACTACGTTCATTAAGGGTGTTTATCGGTTGAGTGCCTGTACTCATGGTAAAAGTATCCATTGCTTCGATATGATTGGTAAATGTACGCCCGACAGTACCAATAAGCTGAGCTTCTCGAACGGAACCTTTTTTACTACGCGCTTGATCTTTACGCAACTTTTCAACGGCAGCTTTTTGTGCACGTTCTGAAAATAAACGCTTAAAACGTTGATATACTCGAATTTCAGACGGACGATATATGGGGAATTTCAGCATTTGTAGTGTTGTGCCCGGCCAGGGGCAAGTGGTGGCTTTTCGCACAAGATCTGTTGCTTCCGGACGACAATAATCCGAATTCAAGAGTATATTAAATAACGAACTTTTACCGACATTAGTGCACCCCAAGAGGTAGACATCACCTAAAGGAAAAAATAAACAATACATATGCATATATAATTAATTACGATTTTCTGGCTTATACACGCTGTTTACCATTGTAGCGCCAAATTTTATGCAACTGCGTTATAAGTTCTTCAATTCCATAGCCCGTTTTTGCTGATATTAAACTCACATATTTAATATTCATAGCATCGAAACCACTCTGCACCATCTCTCGCTTAAGACAAGATTTAATATGATCCAAATAACTGTTACAATCACGCGGCAACAAATCAACTTTATTGCCCACCACAAATACGGGACGCTTTGATCCCAGCACTTCTTGCATGCCCGGCCAAATAGAGCACGGAAAATCTAATAAATCAACGATGACTATAGCTAGCGCATATTCGTTTTGTATGCGTGAGATTGTTTCAACATAGGATTCAGAACTTATTTCCACGTCTAGTGCAATATTGTAGGTCTTTAGGAAGTGACAACGTTGGCATATTATCGTCTGCAGTTCTTTTTTAGTGCGTCCTTTGAATATCTCTCGAGGAATATAACCTGCAAGTGAAAAATAGCAAAGAAATTCTCTACTCTCTGGTAATAAAATAAAAACTTACCCGGTGATGTTGTTTTGTTACAATGCAAATGTGCTCCACATCCATTGCATGGCACTGTAGATGGGTGTATTGTTGGATCAGCTGTACCGTACATACGTTGAATTTTATTGTTTTGCCCTGCATCTGTTTCACCTTCATAAAATTCATAGTCTTCCATCCAATTAAATGGAAAACCCGTGCTCTCTAATATTTCGGTTGATTGGCCTGGGGATGGTGGTGTGTCTACTGCTAAATATTTCTTATGAAATTGTAATTTACTCTCATGTTGTTCTTCCTCTTTTGCCCTTTTATACTCTAGGAATTTTCGTCGTCTGTAACTCATGTGCTCTTCCTGGTTTTCCAAATACGAGCTGTATATTATGTGTGGATAATTTGAATATTTCTCCTGTGCTTGTCTCCATAACTTTTCACGCTCGCTTATGTTTGTTTTCACCTCTATGACAGTGTCGGTTGCATACATCCGCCATGTTTGTTTAAAGTAATTTCGTTTTGTTATTCTATTAATTCGTCGTAAGGTAAGCATTTTTAATGTTTTTATTTAAATATTATTATTCTCAAATCGAATATGTAAAGGGAATCAAGTGCTTTTACTTTTGCACAACAACAATGTTAAATGCACACATGATTTGAATGAAAACAGGAGAACAAAAACAACAGAGTTTTATGTGAAAGGTATTTGGTAGCACTGATATATTTCTTTAGCAAATAGTATGCTAAAATAGTATGAGAGGAGTTAAATGTCGCCTCGTACACGTTAGTTATTTTGTACGATGCAATGAAGTTGTAAAAGAAAACAGTGACAATGTACCATCAATCAACGATCAAGGGACAGATATTTGTATTCCGGCAAGAATATTAGTTTGTTTAATTTTAAATATAAACTAAATGAGCGATATTTTCAAAGAGAATAACAAAATGTATGCAAAACAGTCAGATTAAGAATCGAAATCCTCGACGATTCCTCATTGGGAACATTTGTGATTGTTGTTTTTATATTTCAACAGCCTATATAAGTTGCTAAGTGGTCGCCGTAGCCTAGTGGCTAGTGTGATGAACTCTTACGCAGAGTGCTGTGGTTCAATGACAAAAAATCTAGTATTGAAATTAAATTTTTTTCTACACGGAACCACTTCTGGCAATGGCAAACCTCTAAGAATAGAAATTAGTAAAAATAAATAAGCTATTCATTTCGCCGTTTGGATTCGGCACAAAACTACTGTAGTTCCCTCCAATTCTTGTACAAATATAATTTATACATCATAAACCAATGTGAAAAGTTCGCTACAAAAAGAAGAAGAAATAAAGGATATAAGTTACCAATATTCAAAAATGTACCGCAGCTATTTTATATAATTATTTATGTTTCTTTTTCGTGGCTGTTCACACGACTGCAAGCATGAACGCCTGCCTGAAAGACAGAAGTTGAAAAAATAGGTAGTAAGAGAGAGGTAGAAGTTCGCTTGTCTTATTCTAACTACCTATTTTTTCTACTTCTCTCTTTCAGACAGGTGTTCATGCTTGCGCCCGTATGAGCAGCCACTTTTTTCTTAGCTTCACAATTGGTAAAAATACGTTTTTTTTGGGTATTTGGGAACAAACTCAACCCAAATGAGAGTCCAGTTTTTCATATGAACGTATGGGGTTGAGGTCATACAAATGAGCAGAGGTTTGCCCAAACTCAAGACCTAGCATTATAAAAAACAACGGATAAATCCAGAAAGACTTGGACTTCTAAGCTTTTCTTTCCTCCGAAATGTATTTTAATACAACTGAAAACAACTGTCATAATTGATGGGATATATCCTTGGAATACAAATTTGTCATTTCACCATCCCACTTTATTTTCATGAGGGTACATTTTTCTAAGTGTATAGCCTTCTGCATATACCTTTCACATAATATTGAAATCAACTCTGCGCGTTGATAATCAACGAAAAAATTTGAAAAAAAGAGCAAAAAGACAATCGAAATCCGCGAGCAACTTTCATTTTGTTTTTCTCCTCCAACCGAAAAGCCGAATCGAACGGAAAGTTAAAGATTTTTGAAGAAATTTCATTTAGAGAAAAATAAAAAAAGAATCAAGTGAAAAAGTTAAAAAAGCAACAAGAAAATTAATTAAGCAAAGAAAATAAAAATATAAAACAAACAAAAGTACAGCAAAAGCAAAAGGAAGTGTGAATATTTGAAAGAAAGAAGAAATTTCAAGTGAAAAACGACGACGAAGAAAGGGGAAGCGAAATTTTAATGAAATTGTGTGCATTTTTGTTGTTGGCGTAGGTAAAAATCAAAGAGAACGGAACATTAGCAGCGAAAGGTAAGCGGAAAAAAATGCAGCAAATTTTTCCAAGTAATAAAATGTAAAATAATCGAGAAAAAAACAAAAGTTTAGTAATAAATAGCTTGCAATTTATTATTATTCAAAATTTTCTGTGAAATGAAATAAAACTGAATTTGTAAAATGGAAACAAGTAAAACAAAAAAAAAAAAATAATTGCGAAAGAAGTTAATAAAAAACGCAAGTGTGTGTGAAGAAGTAAAGTAGGAAAAAAGCAACGCGGCAAGAAATGAGAAAAAAACGAAAAATGAGTCCAAGGCGACCTAAAAAACAATTTCTATGAAAAAGTTGTTTTTCTAGAAATGTAAGTTGGGCTTTGTTGTTGTTGTTGCTGCTATTACCGCCGTTGTTACTACTGCCATATAGTTAGTAAACGCTGCTGCTGCTGTAGTTGTACAAGTGCAAAAAGTAAAGCGCTGTGTGGAATGAGAAAATAAAGTGCATTACACAATATTGAACATATTCAAAAGTTTGGTTTGAAATGCGCGTCATCGAATACACTAAAACAACACAATGAAATTTAAAAAGTACCATCGCATGTCGCGCGGTCGCCGCCATTGTCTAGGCGAAATTAGCTTCTTTTACTTTATTCGTCATTCTATTTAATTCCGTATGAGAGTGTGTAAGGAGAAAAGCGCAAATAAAAGAAAGGTTTAAAACTTTTATTTTTCGCTCCACTCATTCCTTCTCTCCCCTTCCTCTTTTATATATGCTACATTACATTTATCATTTAATCCTTTTGTGTTTTTGTTTCTAGTAATTTTTTGTTTTTTTTTTTTTTTCAACACATTTCTTTTGCATTATGCCATGTCCGCATTTCTTTAATGTTCGTTTTTTTTCTTCGTGCTCGCCATGTTGCATGTTCTTGTTTAGTTGGTTGTTTGTTTGGTTGAGTAATATTGCTTGCCACTGTGCTGTTGGTGGTGGTTGTGGGGAAAAAAATATGTTGCAACTTTCGTCGGAACTTGTTTAAATTTTATTCTGTTTCTTTTCTCTTATTTGCTTTCAAACGAAAGTATTTTTTTTTACCTAATGCTGTCATCTCGTTCTTACTCGTGTCCTTTTAGCTTAAAGATTATTTTCTAAATTCAAATCATGGCGTTGCCAGATTAAAGTAATATGTTTAATAAGTAGAATAAAGGCAATCGAGAGAACTTAACAAAGATAGAAATGTATCGAATAGATTGCAAATCGACTTTTTTTTTGTATGCTATTTGAAAGTTGATGTTTTCAAATACAATAATAAAAAAAATTGATTAACCAAATTTCTGCAGTGGTAAGTTGTCATGGGAAGACTTCTTCGTGCATCTTCAATAGGAGACATTTAACAGGTTATTAAGTCCCCCCATACATCATTTGAAATGAGAAGTCTTGCGCTCAAGTTGATTTTCAAAATTTGTCTTCTTCTGTTGAACGAATTTAAATATAAAATTATGTTTTTTTTTTTTTAATTCATTTGAAGTGGTTTGAAATGCGTATCAACAACAAAACCTGATACAGTACTTTTCAATAGAACTGATAATTCTCCGCATTTTAAAAGGATTTCAATTTTTTTGTGACCAGCAACAATTGAGAACAATCAATCAACTCTTGGAACGAACTATTCAAAAATCGCATCATAAATCATATTTAATTCACGAGATGTGGAAAATTGGAAACGGTTTTCTATCTGCTATAGTTCCTTCACAAAATTGTCCTTTTGCCAAAAATCCAACTTAATTTAATATGGCACAACGGCAATAGTGCAGGTGCTAAAGCAGCGCGACAAACGAAAAAACATGTTTGTGCAAACACGATTTTACGCAAATTGTGTACGGTTGTGATCTTAACCGTTTATGAATTCAACTTGCGAAAAGTGACTGAGTGTTGACCCTGCTTAAAAAAGCATAAAACGGCAGTGCCTTTTATATGAGTCTGAGTTTCAAAAGTAATGGGGCCAAAATCTTCTCTCAACGGTTATGAAATCAGAAAAATGAGAATGTCCCGACTCTGAACATTTTGATATTTCCCAGCATATAATTTGAACCCGGAAATACTCTTTTATGACTCCTATTTCGAAAGTTTTTCACTCATATAGTTGTTCCCATGAAAATGGTCGTCCGCACAAAAGAGATTCAAAAAATACTTTATACTTTTAGTTATTCTATTTTAATATTACATATCGCTTACAAAAAACTTTTTCTTTAGACATAGTATCAAATCACTACCGCTCTTAACAATTACAAACATTTTTGTTTTCTAAATAATAGAAAATAGAAATCATTTGTTGTTGGCTCTTTAAGGTGCTTCACTTTAAACTATAGAATGCAGATAGATGCATGTTAATCAAATTAATTTGTACTTAATGGGGATGTTCACATTGGCGTCGTGTACTCTTATTTGTCGTAAATTCTCTAATTTTTCATAAAAAATTATTCTTTACATCTATACGACAGTATACAACAGCTTGCGAACAACGCAATTATGTTATATGTTAGTGTTATATTTAAGCGCCAACGTAATGCCAATTGTTTAATAGTATTAATAATCTGAAGTCCTATTTTCGGAAGGGCAGAAACTATCATAAAACACCCATGCATATATGTACATGATACATATATACGTTAAAAGTTATTGTTATGAGGCTTCAGAATTTTGTTTGCTGGGTAATTATGAAATCTAAATCATACTTTGTATAATTAGTAGTGAAACACAAGAAACATTCCAATGACCTCAGTCACAAAAAAAGTGAGAGATTGGATCTATAGGTTTGCTATAAATATAGAACTACTAAGTATACAAACTGGTTGATAATACGAATCATCCAGAACTTTAACTCTCCATTAATCGTAAACCTACTTAGATTTCATTAATTTTGCCTCCATAATGAAAGAAATTTAATTTTCAAGTACATACATTTTTTAAAACATTGCAAAGACTTACATACATACATCTATTAAAAACTTTATACTCTTTAACTATCCTTAACAAATTTTTAATTAAACTACATATTTCCCGCCAAATGTCAAAGTATCACATGTTACTATTTTTCTTAACACTTAATACTTTTTACGGTACACAAACTTACTAGTGTCCCGCAGCTAAGATTTGCACACTATACACTTTCGTCATACAAACAAGATTCGAGAGAGTTCAATTTTAAAGCTTTTGTTGTTGTTGTTGCTGCTGCTGCTTTAAATGAATGTTGAAACTTTTGTTGTTGTTTTCGTTCGTTTTTATTTTTTTGTGTTAGTGAATAGTATGCAGCAATAACACTCAAGCCATACTCAATTTTAGAGTGTATTGAATTGAATAGTGAAGACAAAAAAAAAAGTGTTTGGTATTGGTACCTATGCATTGCGAAAGAGTTACTACTACCACACACTCTGATGAAAGTGATATTTGAGAGTGTCTCTGTACAGTTGTGGCGAATTAATTGAGAACAGAAACTAATTTGCTGGGAAAATTACTTATGCGGGAAATGGTGGAAGGAATTGCATTGTATCGATTTTGAAGTTTTTAATAAATTGCAGATTTGTTGATGTTAGTCCCTTAATTTTGTGTACACATATTGGTCGCTCAAAATATTTTTTTGATACTATGTATGTAAAGACTATTTGTATTGAGCAAATATATTATTCCACTGCCATTGAATGTGTCTTTAGCTATCCTTTAAATTCGTCAAAAGATCAGGAAATACTAATTGTTTACTCCCAGTGTTCATTTGACAAACACCTTAAAATGTTGTATTTGAGAGTTTTATTCCAGTATATTTCTTATTCTTTCATCAGATTAATTTATTGTTCTTTGATTGATTCATCAACAATGCTGACAATTCCTTTAATTAGTCTATGATCTGAAAATCGGATCACATCAGATTATATATTTAATAACTTATATTTCAATATTTCTTAGAAGTCCTGTCGACGGCATTAATAAACAATAGTTAATTTATTGACTCCATAACAGCGAATCATCCGCTTCGGATTGATACTTTATGGAAACCTTAGTACACAATTTGAGCTAATATTATTTTGTTCCGAAGATATAAGTTATGTGTAAAAATTGAAGTTTTCCGAAAAATAAAACAAATAGTTGAGCTATCTGAATATAAACTAAACCTTTCATTCTTGGTGCAACCAAAGCATACGATTCATGATAGAAGTCTGAGATTAGAGTTTAAATATTGGCCTATCTGGATAGTATGTAAAATTAAATCCGAGAATAAAATATTCGAATTAACATATTTTGATTTTTGATGTGATAACGTCTTCACTCGGGGCTGAAGTGAAATTTATAGTGGAGTGAATTGATAGAAATTCAAATGTTACGTCGGTGTCGTGTGAGGTTTTATAGTATGTGTTTTATTATATATTTTACTTTAAGCCCAAAAGTACCCAACACATAATTTATGTATCAAAAACGGTTGTGGAATATACTTAGATATCAATGAAATAGTGGAATAGAATCAAAAATTGTTTTTATTTATTGCATTGTTTTATTTCATAGTTTATTTTAGTTTATTTCTTTCCTAAATGAAATTGTAAAATAATATCAACATTGAGAAGAGAAAATGAAAAATTTTTCTAAACCCATGGTTGCTTTTTTTGGAACATTATAACGAAAAATTTTATAATGAAGTAAACAACAATGCATAAAGTATGTTGTCACATCATGTGACGAGTGCAGAAGGGACCTATTTTAGTATTTTGCGTTTTATTTGAATTAAATTGTTTGCAAATATTTTTTAAAAATAAATAAATTAGAAAAATTAGAAAGTTCGGAACACTGTGTCGGATATCCGAGATACTTTAAAGATACTTTAAACACTAAACATAAATGTTGGCAACAAATCCAAATTCGAAATGTTGACAAAGCTTGTTGTCCATTGCCACTACTGTCTACATTATACGATTGCGTATATTGTGCGAGATGTGAAGTTAAAGTAAACCTTTTTATTCTTCTTAGCTACTCTCTTTCTGTGGGTTGAGCATGTATTTTTACACAATCACGTTTCACATGCACACATACCCACATAAAATATGAATAATTTCCAAAGAAAACACAAATTAGCACATTTATTTTTGCTTTTACATTTTCTCATATGCTTGCGAGTAAGTCTTTCACAATATCTATCAACGATAGCAGCGAATATTGCATTAAAATGAAATGGGAAATAAAAGTAAAGCCAGCCCTAATGCTGTAATGTTACGCTGTATTTTGTCTGTCGATCCGCCTGTCTGCTCCACACCACAAACTGACTCTGCTTTTCGCTGCCTTTGCTTTAAGTGCGCTGCTCTGCGCAGAAATTGCCTTGAAAAGTGAAAGGCGTTTTTTTTTCTTTAAAGTTTTTCTTCCATTTTTGCACTTTAAAGCGCTGCTGCTTACTTGCTGTTCGTGTGCTTTTGCTTGACATTTTCTATAACTCTATTTTTAATTCCATCATTTTCTCATCATACTTATTTTTATTTATAATTTTTGTTTCTTGTTTTGCATTTTTTTTTTTAATCGTCATGCAAACGCAGCACATTTGTCTTTTCTGAAAAACAGAATGAAAAAAAAAAAAAAATAAATAAAGCTGAAACCACATTTCATTTCATTTCTCAACTTTAAGTCGCGTTTAAAAATTTTGCATGAATGTTTTTTTTTTGTGGTGGAAGAAAGAGAGTGTTGTTTTCTATAGCAATAGTGATTTGTATGTTTGTGTGAGTGTATGTATGTATGCATATGTGCGCGCAGGCGCTCGTGCTCAAATACAATGTCGACATCGAAAAGCAAAGAACTATGACGAATTTTAGGCCCCATATTCACAAATAGAAAACAAAACTTATGGCATAATTTTATACTCAAAGAATAATACACTGATGGAAATTCGCTATACATTCATACATATTTATGTAAATATATTATTTAATTTAATTTCGAACTTTCCATCATCGTCAGTTGTTCAAAATCATAAACTATAATAAATATAATTTTAGTGTTCCATGAAATTTTGTTGAAATACTTCAGCTGTGTAAATATTTGTAATAAATTTCTTTCGTTAGATTTTTAATGGTTCACAGTTTCCTTATTATTTATTTATTGTTTTTGCATATGCAATGTAGAAATGTTTTTTTTTTTGTTTGTTTGTTTATTCCCTTATTACTACTTAAGTAGAATGCATTGAGTTCTGAAACATGGATAAATTTTATTTGAAACAAATAATTTCTAATGGTAAACAAATCTTTTAAATCGGAGTCCAAATTGGAACTGTAGAGAAATTTCGACTACTGGAATTTATTTAATTTTGTCAAGACGAATTTTTTTCCTTTAAAATTCATACTTTAATATAGAAACTTTTTCTGGCAAATAGCCTGTTAATGTGTTATCAATAGAGAGGTAGCACACAAAAAACTCCGATTTCAAGATTTTTAAATTGTGAAAAAGGCAAAATAAAACCAAAAGAGCTAGACAAAATGACTGAGAATATTTTATGTTTGTTTGATAAACAATGTGTTAAAATGGATTTCAACCTCCGTGCAGGTATTAGAACTCAAAATCTTTAAATTCTTGCCCCTTAAACCTTTATTTCACGACATATCATATATGATATGCTTATTTAATTTCATGATAATTTTGTTTTGTGAAAATAATTTCTAATTCTTTCTTATTTTTTGTGTACAATCTCTATTTGGGTTCACCTTTTTTGCATTCAACTGTCAGATATCCCATTACATTGGTAGTTACGGTTGAAAGTTTGCAAGCATCGTGTATACTAGTTTTCATAGCCCTGTGAACGTTTGAGTTTTTTGTGAAAATTTAATTATAAAAACATGTTAAATACATTACTTAGATTAGTTTAGCTCGGCTTTATTAGAATTTAATAAATAATATAACATTGCAATCTTAAGAACAATATATTGATATAAAAACTTTATTCAAAATCGATTAAAATTTCTCGATAGCTAGCAAATATGCAAATAATTTCCAAAATTATTAATTTTCGTGATCAGGGCTATAAAATACATATAAAAATATTTTTTTTTTCTTAAAACGAAAAAAATCATGCATTAAAGGGTTAACTCAAAACGACTCACTTGGTTCTCCTCATAGTCGGTCGGATTGAAACCGGTTTTGTATAGATGTGAAGGGAGAAAAACATGGCTGAATTTTAACTGGTGACAGCAGCATTACAACGAGTATATACAACAAGACAATAACAACCCACTGCTTTTGTTGTTATAAACACCCAAAATTTTAAAAAATACAAGAAAAAATGCAAGAAAACCATATAGAAAATAAATTATAAAAGAGTAAGACAGATTTGACGCTGTTATCGCCATGTTAAATACGCCTTGGAGAGAAGAGTACGAGTTTACGTGGGCACCCTCGCTCGAGAAAAAACAAGTAGCGACGACGGATTGACACATGCACATAGATAAAAGAAAACAGTACAATCTACTAACACAACTAAACGTGAGAGTGCGTTTCTCAAAAGAACGAATGCAAGAGCGCTCTTTGTTTTCAATAGAGAGGTCAATTTCTAGCCCGAAAAACTCCGATTTCAAGCTTATTAAATTGAAAAAAAGGCAAAATAAAACCAAAGAGCTGACTGAGAATGTTTTGTTTGTTTAATTAATGCATGGTATTCCCTGTCAAAGAGAGAATTTCCTATATGAAATTGGCAAACATGCTGGCAAATTTGATAGAATTTGACAGTGAAAATCAGGCATTACAATGTGGTCAGTTTGTTAAACTTTAAGGAAAAAGATTTGGAAATCCCTTGATAAGTAAAGTGAGCTCGACAACTCGTGCTTTAAAATATCATAAACTGGCAACTGGCAAAAAATGGCTTAGGATTTTTCTCTAGAGTTATCAATATATACAATGATAAATTCAATATTGAAAAATATAATAATTGATGTTAGAATAATTAAAAGCTTTCTTTTATTTCATTACTATAAAAAATTTGTGATGTTCAGGAACAATTTAATATAGAATCGAATTTAACTCAGGTTCAGGTTTTCGGTACAAATGTTCTACTTTTATTATCACAATTATATTTATTTTTTACTTTCCTACTATACTTATGCTTTAACCCTCTGCCGTCTGAATGTACTTAGAAGTACCATTACCATTATTGGCATATAAAATCTTTAATAAAATTATTTGTATGATTAATACAAATAAAGTGTTATTACTGTTTATTTCTTAATTTTCAATTCTCTTTGACCTAAAGAATTTAGGTGTAACAGATATAACTAATATCCTTGTATATCACTTCGGGTTTCGGTCCACGAGGGGTTAAGGAAGAAAAAAGAAAATCCATTGTTATAATGAAATGTTTCTGAATTTTGGGAAAATGCAAAAAAAAAAAAAAAAAAAAAAAAATAGTTAAAATGAGCCTTGATTTATCTATTGGCTTTAAATTACTAAACTTACTACTGATGATTTCAGTTGCGCAAATTTGAATTGTTTCAAGGAGGAGTAATAAATAAGTGATTGCTTTTTTTTTTAACAAAAATATCTTCAAAATTAAATAAAATATTTTCAAAGAAGAGCGACATAATAAAAAAAGAGAGTACAAAAGAAGAGAGTAAAAAAAAAAATTAACATGAAAAGAGTAAGGTTGGTAACCCTAATACGAAGTCAATTGTATTATTGACTCGGACTACTGTTTCATAGAATTTAACGGTTTCGACTTTACGTTGAAGATAAAATTGCTCAAACTTTGCAGCCTTGTTTTTTTTTTTCTTTTTTTTTTTTTTTGTGCTAAGCATCATTTTTCAATTGTTGCTGAAATGTTGTCTTCAAATGCATTTCAGTATAGAATGCAAAATCTATGCAAAAAAAAACAATCTCTTATTCAATAAGAATAAAAAAAAAGTACTTCCCTCGCCGTCTCTTGTTGCAGTAGTCGTCGTCACCATCCTCCTCCAACAACAACAAACAAGCAACATTTTGATATTTAACTAAATTTCGCTGCTAACTTCATATTTTTTTTTATATGTATGATAATTTATTCTCATTTCATTTCTTTGCAGAAACTCACACTTGAACTAAACAACAACACACGAAAACACTGATCACACCAACGACGACAACGACGAAATCTACGAAGAGTGTGGGAATAGTGAAAGAGCGCAGAAAAAGAGCGGAAAAGTACAACAAGAGCAAGCAAAAGGTATTTGCAATTCCAATTGTTGTTGAAGTAGGCGAAAGACGAAAGATTTAATATACAAGACAGAAAAAGAAGAAAAAAAAAAAAACATCAAAAACAAACAACACACAGCGACGACTACGACGAGTTTGAGTGAGTGGTTTTGTCTTGACCCATATTGGACCATTTCAAATAAAAAAAAAAAAGAAATAACAATATACAGAAAAGAAAAAATAACTTTGAAAATTTTGTTACTTCTCTACTGCTGCTACATTTTGGAAATTCCACTACTAACTATTTTTTGTACCTATACGCCAAACACCATACTACCAAAGGTGACGAGATTTGTTTTGTAATAATAACAAAATAATAAACAACTTCAATTTTCATCTTCTGCTGCTACTGTTGCACTTGATACATTTTCAAAGACAAACAAAAAAAAGCCATTTTAATGATGTCGTCCGATCAACAGTTCTTTCTCAAATGGAACGATTTCCAAACGAATATGGTGACCTCCTTCAGACACCTAAGGGATGAAAAAAGTTTCACAGATGTAAGTACGAACTTAATATTCTAAACTAATAAAACATCAATAAAACATTTGAAAGTGCATTCGAAAGTGTAGAAGGTTGAATTTTAATGTTTTCTTGGTATTATTAGATTTCAACTAAATGTCTTTTTTTAATTGCCATGTAGTTTTTAACAAAAGATTTAGGAAAACTACTACCACTATTACTATTATTATTGTTACATACATTTATACATAAATTCATATATATGTATGTTTGTATGTATATATGTATATTTTTCTTCTATTGCTTGTTCTTTTTTCTTCTACATTAATCATGAAGTTTGTTTGTAGGATTTGAAACATATTTTCGCAGGTAGTCTCTTTTACTAACAATAATGATTAATTTCATCTTTGTATGTGTGTATGTAATTGTTTTTGTTTTCTTTATATTTTGTTTTTGCTTTTACTCACCATATAGTGATTTGCTCATAAGAACCTTACCTTTTTTTTTCTTCATCATCGTGTCATTGAGCATGAGTTTCTCTTTTTTTTTATTATTATTTTTGTTTTTGTTGCTATTTAATGTTAAATGCGAACTTATTTATATTGTTATTGTTGTTAGTAGTTTAAATACAGAACTAATGTTGCCACATTATTTATTTGGAATCACCAATTCTTTGTAATACACACAGCACATTCGTGTGTTCAATTGTAAATTTATTATATCAATATTAGTAATAAAAACAGAGAGTTAATTGTAAAACATTCAGAAAGCCATTAATTTCAACGTGGGCAATATGAAAACTGGATTAATTTTCTGGAAAATTTTAGATTTGCCCTTTCTATAACTTTCTTCTTATCTTCAATCAAAGGGATAAGCATTTTAGATTGCTTTAAATTTTATTTTGACTTTTAATGTTTAATTTTTCAACTATCGAATTAGCGAGACTAGTCTCATGCGATTCGTTAAAATATGGGGAAGAGGGGAGAAACGACTAGGGAATGGGACAAAATTTCTCAGGCAGCATTGTGATAATACTTTTTGGCGTTTCTTTTTTTACATTTACGTAATTCAATATTTTTCATCAATAGCGATGAAAACGCAAAATAACAAAAGTTTCATGCAACTAGTCGCATTGTGTAAGAGCTACATGAAG
Source organism: Toxonevra muliebris (assembly GCA_963691655.1). Lineage (NCBI taxonomy): Eukaryota > Metazoa > Arthropoda > Insecta > Diptera > Pallopteridae > Toxonevra > Toxonevra muliebris. Next base: position 76,280,774 of record OY829328.1, read on the forward strand.
CTTCAAAAGAAAATGTAAAAAAATCTCATAAGACTATTCTCACCATCTAAGAGCAGACAAACCGAAAAAAGCATCTCTGTGTGGTTTACATAGTGAAGAGCAGAGAACTGAAAATAATACAGAGAGTGTAGTTTTCTTTCTCTTTGTTTGCCGCTCCATTATGTTCTTTGGTTATGTCAGCATTTACACGATGAGACTTGGCTCATGAAACTCTCAAAAGTTTAGGAAAGAGAAGAGAAACGACAGGGGGACATGAAACTTCAAAAGGGGATGTCAAAAAGATTCATGACCTTGTCTCACAGTCTAAATGCAGACAAACTTCACTCCAAACCTACTCTAGTGACATCTTGCATCAGAAGTTTCAAAAAGGTACCAAGCTATTCCAAAAAATCCCGCTACCTTTCTACATAACATATGAAGGTGTTGGAAATATTTGAGAGTTTCTTCCTCTTCGATGTTATTCGATTTCACAGCAACTTTCGATGTAGCTTTTCCAATTAGAGCGGATTAAATGTGCAATCGGATGGGGAGAGGCTTTGACGACGAAATCTTATACCGATGGATTTAAAATGAATTTTAGATTCTGTGCAGGGATTATAACTCAAACTCTCCAAATCCTTACACGTACTTAGCTTAGTATATTTCAATCTGAACTATTAGCGATAGAAAAAAGCAGGACTCTCCTAAATAGTTTTGCTGAGATCATTCTGTCTGATAGCTTTCAGTCCAGAAACAAATTTGTGGGGATTTCCAACTCTATTTAAAAAATCCGAGCAGATAGAGAAATCTTTTCGCAGAAAGGAATAGGCGTAAAAAATCTCTTGTCTTAACCTTAGTACTAATATCTCACTATTATTCCGTTAAAGAACGACTCACTTTGTTCTCATTTATAATATAAAATTAACATAGACTGATCCGTCGCACTGAAACTGGTTGAGAGGAAAAATGCATGGCAGAATTAAGACTGGTGGTAGCAGCATTACAACAAGACAACAACAACCCACTGCTTTGTTGTCATAAACACCCAAAAATTTAAAAAATACAAGAACAAATGCAAGGAAACCAACACGTAAACAAAAATTTTGACAGTTCTGAGTCTCCTCATAGAAAATAAATTAAAAAAGAGTAGACAGAGTTGACGCTGTTATCACCATGTTAAATACGCCTTGGAGAGAAGAGCACGAGTTTACGGCACTCTCGGCCCGCGAAAAAACGAGTAGTGACGATGGATTGACACATACACATAGAAAAAATAAAACAGCACAATCTACTAACACAACTAAACGTGAGAGTGCATTTCTCAAAAGAACGAACAAAGTTTTTAGCTCGTTTGATATTTCTAGCTGTGAAGTTTTTGCAATAAAGGAACTCTTTCTATAACAATTTAAGTTTTAAATAGCTTTTTTTCGCTTGCTCATTTATGCTGGTTTCGGTTGCAAGGTACGCAGGAGAAGAGTACTGAAATGAAGAGAGCGAAAGCCAAATCTTTAAATTAGACACGACTTCAATTGTTTTTTAACAAAGTTTATTATTTTATTGCATTTACTTATTTTAATAAATGAATTAGGAAGAAACGCAATTTTTTTTTTGAAGGGGTTTCCACAAGGACGTGGTATAGAATCCCCACCAGAGCACATGATCTATTTATGCATGAAATTTATTAAAGCAATCAAACAACTTCAGACAGCTCAAAATTCTCCTCTCGACTTTCTAAGAAAAATCCCTTTATTCTATTTTTTCACGCGTTATAATTTTTTAGACTTTTTATTTATCTTTTAATATGTTTTAAATTTATTTATGCATTAATTTATATACCTATGTTCTTATCTAAATATTTTGCTTTATTAATTATATTAGACAATTAATTTCGCCATTTATTTCTATATATTTAACTAATATTATGACACTACACGTCATTGGTACACCTGTCTTTTTCAGCCCATCCATCTGAAAATCCATTTTCACTTTTTAAACTCTCATACTAATTTAATTTCCAATTTAATTTTTCAGGTAACACTTGCCTGTGAAGGACAAACGTGTAAAGCACACAAAATGGTACTCTCCGCTTGCAGTCCCTACTTCAAGGCACTGTTAGAGGTAAAATAAATAACTTCTTATATACCTGTTGTTACTATTTAATAAAATTTTTCGTTTTTACTATCGCAGGAGAATCCATCAAAACATCCAATTATCATACTGAAAGATGTCTCATATATACACCTACAAGCTATACTGGAATTTATGTATGCCGGCGAAGTGAATGTATCGCAAGAGCAACTGCCAGCATTCTTAAAAACTGCTGATCGCTTAAAAGTGAAAGGGCTCGCAGAGACACCAAGTTCAATAAAGCGAGAAGGTTGATGGTGGTAAAAAAATAAAACAAACACTAAATAAAAAAACAAAGAAATATATAATTAATAATAGTAATTATAAAGAAAGAAACAAAAAAAAAAAAACATAAAACTCTAACAAAACAAATAAAATACAGAGCGTTAAGTAAGCGTTACTTTTAATTGCTAATTATTATAAATGATAATAATATTTAAAACAAAACAAAAAACAACTAAAAATGCTAAATTTACTTATTATTATTATATTCATTAAAACAAACAAGGACTCTATTTATAAAACACAAATCGACATCATTTTCGAAAGAAAACAAAAAAAAATATTACACTAAATTTCTTGTCTACTTATCCTTTTTTTTTATAAATTTTCCTGGAAAGAATATTTTTTCTTGACTATACTTATTAGTTTTCAAATACAAGCATATGTATATTTATTTTAATATAATACTATATATATATTTTTCTATTACACACACGAGTATAGTACATGCATACATACATAGCTATTGACACAATTTACTTTAATAAAAAAAGAAGAAAAAACTAACACGCTAATGATGGAAAGTGAAATGTATTCAGAATATACAGATTTATTATTAAAATATCAATTCGTATAAAAGAATCAGAAGCAGAAACAGCAGCAGCATATAGACAACTTGAGAGCGAACTTACTTCATTAATTATTATTAACAACATTCTACACTTATTACACTATCGCTTTTTGTTTAGCAACCTACAACTATTAAGAGCAAATAAATTAATACCACAGCATAGCTAATAATCATTCGATTTGATGCATCCTTCCCCCTCTTCACTCTTAAAAGCAGCAGGAATGCTATAAATGTAATTGTTTTTCTTTTTGTGTGTTGCTTTTTTGGTTCTTTAATAATATAGAATAATGTGAGTTTTATAGAGAGTGTAAAATAATTAAAAAACAAAATAAAAAAAAGCTAAATAAAATGTGTGTGTGTATAAAAAAATAAAAATATTGAAACAATGTGTTTAGTGCTGGAATTTATATGCAACGTTTTTTTGATTTTTTTTCTTGCCGTTGCAATTAATTAAATACAATGTAGTAGTTCCGCTTCTTCACTCCACTTGTTCCCCACGCCGCCGTGTATAAGTCCAACAACAACAAAAAAAAAAATACTAAATCAAATAGATTAAAAAGAAAGATTTTCGAATTTGAATTGAAATTGCGTATTTGTATGTAATGACAAAACAAAACAAAAAAATTAAAAGAAGATTAATTATTTAAATGAGTAGAAACCACTTTCAATTTATAGAATTTTTTTTTTTTTGTGTTAATTAAGAAATTATTATTGTAACTTTTGTAAAATATTTGCTGTTTTTTTTAGATATTTTCTTCATTTAATTAATTATTATTTAATTAACAGTTTTAAAACTATTTTATAACTTGTATTTACTTTATTTCAATAAGCCTTAAATAAACAAAACAAGAAACAAAATAAAAATAGCTTACTTTGCAATTAGCATTAAGTTATTAGGTTTTTTTTTTATTTTAATTTAAATCAAATAATCAGATATTAAAATCATTTTATTTTTTCTCCATACACACTACTTTTTTATAACAATTTTCATTACAAAAATATACATAAAATAAAACTCCAAACAAAGTTAAAAAAAACAACAACCATACATAGAATTGCCGCTATTTAAAATGTGAGGAAACATACTATAAGTTTATATATTTAAAACTAAAACAGAAAAAATATTTTAAATTATATGATAACTTGAATACTATTATATAATTATATATATACATATATATATATACATGTGAAAAATAGATTTAAATAATGGAAAATAAAAACAAACAAGAAACTCCAATCAATTGTATTTATTTTAGTGGTTCTAAATATCTGGACCTTTACAAATTCGAATATCAGAGACAGATGTGCGATTAGAACTATGGTATCCTGATTCTGAATTTTCTGGTTGCCTAATACAAGTTCCGAACTATCCGCATCCCGAATACAAAAGCCGAATTTTCTGGATCCCTGGTACAAAATCCGAATTATCTGTATGACATAATGAAACTGTCTAGTTTTTCGGATCCGATTCACATGCTATTGACAAAAGCGAACATTATTTCAATACTTCAATACTTTCACGAAATCTGGCAGAAGATTTCCATTTTCTATTGTGAATGGAATAAGAAAAAAAAAACTTTGTATGTGGCATAACACATGTTGGAAATTAATATTTTCAATACTAAGTATTCAATTTTATTTACATTTAAATATTTTTTACTGAATTAGTGCAATGATGTAGAAGAGCTAAAGAGAGAAGCTAAACTTCGAACTTGTAAGAGATAAAGGGGGGTGACAATATAGAAAATCAATACAGACGTTTATAATTTAAAATTAAAAGTTTTTATTCAGTGCTATTGTGCTCAAGATTTTTTTAACACGAAATTCAATCAGTATCGACCCTGTGTTTTTCTTTATAAAAATCATTTAAAACCACAAAATCGACCTCTGTGTACATGGACTCCCTTTTCATAGTTCAGATCACATATGTTAAATTTAAACGCAGACATATCGTTACTTACATTTGAATTCAAAGATTTGTCACTCGTTATGGTCCATACACATTGACAACAGCAGCTACACGAACACACGACTACGAAAATCTGTCGGCTACAACTGTCGCCTTGTAGTCAGCTACTAAACACAATGGAAGCGGCACCAACTGCAGCAAACACAGCCAAAACAACAAAGGCAAACTCTCTTCTTCCTCTGTCGCTTCTCAAATTAGAAATAGATTTAAAATTGGCTACAGCCACAATTGTGATCGGTGGTCATGTGGTAATGTCGTCGCCAAAATAATAATTTCCATAAGAACATGTGTTTTTTATAATTTGAGAGATGTAGTCGTGTAGCTGCCGTCGTTAATGTGTATGGTGCATTAGACATGATCATTAGTCATTTGTATACTATTGACATGTAAGCGTCAAAATGCAATGCACCTCATCTGTTCTTTGTTCCCCACTCCTCCCTCACAATACCGTTTAACCAAAAAAAAAAAAAGAAAAGAGAATTTGTTATTGCGTGCTCGTAAACGCAAGACCGTCAGCTCTCCCTTTTTAATTTTTTTTAAATGAAGAGAGATTCAAAATCTTTGTTTTTTTTTGTTTGCTCTCCATGCATTTGTTCTTGTATTTTTGATATTTTTGGGTCTTTATTAGCAACCAAGCAGTGTGTTGTTATTGTTTTGTTGTACTTGTTGTAATGCTGCTACCACTTGGTGTAATTCTACCATGCATATAGTTAATTTATTACAAAGAGGAGACAAAAACGGCTTCATTTAACATCATACGCATATAAGATAGCCTTTCCATATACCGATTCTATGTTTGTTGGCGAAGGGGGGGCGAAAGTGAACGAGTCCAAATCGGCTGTATCAACGTTTTTGACATTTGCTTTTTAAAAATGTTGCTTCTCTATTCCACTCATGTTAAACTAATAACAAGGATACAATAGAAATACAAAATCAAGCGATCGAAATCGTTGTGTATAAAAGCTGTCGTAGACGTCAAACTAGAAAATGCATGGCCTCGCAGTAGAGAATTAATGCTAACTACTATAATCTGGCATAGGTTAGGTTAGGTTGGAGTGGCTGTCGAGAGGCACAATTAAGCCTGAACGGCCCATTGTGATACCACATAGTTGGACCTACAGTTTAACGCCGATTCCGAACGGCGGTGTGGCAATTTTTTATCGGCTTGGTGGTTTTGCCATTACCAAGCAATGTGTGTACCTGTACACTATCTTATAATTCTCATACACTTCATATTGATAGTGAATATAAGAAAGTAATGAAAATTAACCACCAGACGAAGACGGGAATCGAACCCGAACCTCCCAGATGAAAGTCTAGTGCACTATCCACTAGGCTATCGAAGTCGTCATAAATCTGGCATGCTGGCAATAAATAATTTTTTCCGACGAAAAACTCTGTATTGTGCAGATTGTTGGCAATATTTTATAAGGGGATTCTCAGTTACTCAAATTCGTCTTCAATTAAGGTCTGGCGCGCCATATCTAGGAAGGTAAACTTGCAGCTAGTTTTCATTGATGGAAGTCATTGCAAATTACTGCTAGAAAGAAATCTTGCAGAAGAAGCATCTGAAACACGGTATCAAGTCAAAGTACGAGTGAGTTTTAAGTTTTTTTTAGGTCAAATTTCTTTAGCGGGGCTTTGAATTGAAAATTTTGTAAAATAAATCGCGTTTTCGTTGCACTCATACGAAACTAATAAAAAACGAAGTTCTGCAGTTGTTAGTGTTTAGCGAACGAGGACATATGGAGTCGGCTACATATATCAAGCAGAGAGTCGACTTCTCGCAGTTTTATCTCATGTGCTTTACAGAGAGAGCTTGATTCCATATAACTTAACTTTCTGTCATGTGTACTACTAAATACATGTACTAAGTCGTGATTGTACCGATAAGTGTAGAGAGTATCAACAGAAAAAAGCTTCAGAAAATAGAAAGAGGAAGAGTGCAAAAACTTCAACAACAACGGTCACATGAAAAATCACGCTTTCGTTGCACTCATACAAAACCAGTAAGAAACGAAGTTATGCAGTTGTTATTCGGATACATATAATCAAGCAGAGAGTCGACTTCTCGCAGTTTTATCTTATGTGCTTTAGTGAGAGAACCGACATAGATATTTCTACTTGTTTGCATATCGTCGTCGTTCAAGCAGAAATCATTAAGTCCAAATTAGTTTTTTTTAATTAAATCCGTATTAATTAGCTTGTACAATTCGAAAGACTTAATAAATTCGATTTCTGATGATGCAGTTAAAACTAATACTTATGTGTGTATTAATCTATTAACTTTATAAGTTTTGCTAGTGCTTGCAGCGTATCATGCACTGCATAAACTAACTTCATCTCAGAAATTAAAAAAATGGGCTTCTGCCAGAACGACGACGATATGTCTGAACTTTCCTCTATGTTATCTACATGTACTACGTCATGTTTCTGCCGATAAGGGTGGAGAGAGTATCAACAGAAACAAAGCAACACAAAATAGAAAGAAGTAAAGTGCAAAAACTTCAACAGAATGTGTTATAAATGATTTCATCTTCTAGTTTGGAACTTTTATGTTATGTTTAAATGAAACAATTATCTTTGATTTAAAATAATCTTTATTATAAAATGTTTCATACATAATTATAATAATAATAATAATGAATTTAAATAACAAAATGATAAACATTTGAGGACTCATCTCTCTAATATATAATACGATGTTGTAATGCATAAATGAATGTGGTTAGCAAATATTTCTTACAGAAGCTACACAATTCAACAAACAATTCCTAATGCGAGCAGTAGTAAAACTATTTGAATGAGTGAGTAATAAACAATAATAGGAAAACAATAATATGCAATAGTAATAATAAGAGGGAGGCATAGGCATAAAATTGCATATAAAATACATTTAATCAAATTACTAAACAATTTATACAGTAAATAATTCACAATACATACAAGTATTAGGTATAGATAGGATATAGTTGAATTCACTAGCGGATTGAAAGATTGAGGTTAATTTTTTTCTTCCCTTTTAAAAATGGTTTCAGTTCATGAGCAACGATTAGCTATTCATCGTGAAGAACGGCGGGATTTTATCCCCAAAACCCGTTCTAATATCCGCTAGTAGTTGAATTTATTTATTAATGAAGTTTTGATTTTTAGTCTACATGTTTAGAATTAGAATTTTCATGAAATAGAGAAAAATAAATGGAAAAATTAAAACTAAAATCTATAACGCCTTCGCTTTCCAAAAACTTCATCATCATCGTCAGAACAGATTATATATTTATATTTATACTAACATTTCTTCCAAAATTTGAATATAAACTAGAATTTATTTTCAACGCCTTCGCCTTCGTGTACATCACCACATATCCACTTCCTCCAACAGACACGACACAGCACCATAAAACACCATTATCATCACTGTCGCATCATATTATCCATTCCAGCAGAAAGCATTCCGTGTATTCAAATCAAATGGATCGGTTTTCATTTTTTGCTGATTATCCTCGACACTTTTATCGATGTAAGACACCAAATTTGGCCGTTCCTCAGGCGATGGAGCCAGCGGCGACCATATTTTAACATCATGATCAATGCCACTCGTTGCCATTAGGCAAATATCCGGATGTGGCTGTACGCAATTCACAATTGCAGCGTCTGCTTTATACACTGCACGTATCTTGCCGTTCGCACGTTCCCATATGAAAAAATTACCATCATCCGAACCGGCAACAATAAAATCACCATCATAGCCAAAGTAATTCGCCTCTTTAATGTCCGTTGTTGTATTGCAATGACCCACAAAACGTTTACTATAATCTTTCGCCTTGCTACGCCATAAATACTCATCATCGGACAATTCCAAACAGTTATAACCCTCGGTGGCCTGCTGCTGCGTTTGTGTAGTCTGTCGATTTTCTTTTATATCTTTGTGTAGCATCATAACACCATGATTGGTTGCATAGCTAGGAAAACGATTAATCAGTTCTTTCAAACACTCATCGGCCTCCTGTGGCCGCCCCAGTTCGAGTAGAGCGCGCGCCAAACGAAAATGCGCCTTTATATATGCGGGATCTAGACGCAATGCTTGATGGCAGTCACGCAATGCAGCATATACATCACCAAACCATAAACGACGCATGTATGCAGTGGCACGATTTAAATACAGCACCGAACATTTCGGCGATAGCGCAATCGCTTCGGAATATTGATTGATAGCACGTAAATACTTTTCATTTTCGAGAAATTCATTGCCTACTTTTTTGTATCCCTCAATGTGGCCGGGTAGTTTACGTCGATTGGACGTGGACGTTGATGTCGTCGTTTTCGACATTGGTGTTGAAGTAGTGGTACTGCTGCTTGATACATAGCCGCTACTGCTACTAGTATTACAGCTGCTGCTGCTGCCGTTACCGCTTGTATTTACATTTTTTATTTCTATAAGTTCTTCTGGTGTCATTTCAACGTCCATCGACTCAGACGGTGGCGTATATTCGGGCAAACTCAGAAATACTGGCTGCTCGGCATTTATGAGATCATAAAGGTAGACATGTTCACCGCCCATATTCACCAGCAACTCAGTGCCAGCTGCATTGAAAGTAAGGTACGTAATGGCTCGAGATTCATGTTCAATCAGTTTTGAATTATTTTTGTTTATATGGCCGGGGCAATAGTAGGTCACGCAATCTTTTGGTACGGTTACATCGGCGGCATTATCTGAAATATATAGAAGGAAAGAAAATTACTTGAGTTTAAATGAAAATGTAAGTCGAGTAGTAAAATTTCCTAGGGTCTTGTGTAATTTTGAAATGGATAGAAAACAGTTTTTGGCTTTATTATAAAATAAAAAAACGAAAGAGAGAGATTGAGAGAGTAATTTTAATCACAGGCAAGAAGAGCAAGAACAACACCAAGAGAGTAAAATATATTTTCCCCGCCGCAACAGGAATGCAAACGCAAGAGAGACCTCATGAAAGTAATGAATTATGTGAGTGTATTGCTTGCTCTCATTGCGTCTTTATCAGTGTTTACCAGTGATGTTATTTTTGGTACAGTTGTGCTTTTTTTGGTACAATATGAAATCAAAAAGTACACTGGTACCATAACAACAGTTTTGGAATATTTGCATTCACAATCAGTACTTGGTATATTTTTTCTTAGTTTTTTTTCGTAAAAAATCTGTGTCGACGAATATACTATCATCGCTTTCTATTTCACACAAACATTCACTGAATTGTATGAGAAAACCATACACAGGTTTATAAATTTTTGGATTCAATAAGGCAACAGATGTTTTTACGGCAGTTTCAGATGCTAATTATGAAATCAAGTTAAATAACTCATGAAAAAAGCTTGTATTTCATGCAGTTTACGAGGTATTCTAAAGTAAAGTCAAAAAATGTTTACTTCTTCAAAATATAAAGGTAAAAGGTTGCTTTTGACCATTCATGGCTAAAGCAAGAGAATTCACATAAAGAGAAAAAGTTCGTCACATGCAATTCTTCTCTTGGAGGTCAATATCATATTCAGCACCATACAACCTCCGAAAATCACATAACCAAAATGAATTTATTGTTTTAAGTCGTCGGTGGGCATTCCAACACAGAAGAACTCAGTTCTTTCGTAATTAAGTATATCTTACCATTCGCGGTGATAGGTGAGGGTAGAGTGGCTGTCCTAAAGCAGGGCTTACTAAGACCTTAGCGGTGATAGACCATTTAAAATTTTTACTTAATACACTGCATGCTTTGTTGTTTACCTGCATTGACGCCATTTATAAGTATACCATTTCCAGCGCCACTGCTTCCATACAACGAAACAGGATGCAGCATGCGTCTATCATAAATACGCGCATACGGATCATTCGCTCCGACTGCCAACATCTCTGTGCGTCTTGGATTCACAGCTAAACATTTGGCTTCTGCATTAGTATCCAAATATGTTGTTAGATTAATCAATCTAACACGATTGTCCTCCGCTGTACATCGATGCGGTTCACGTATATCTAATTGTAGTATGGTGCCATCTTCACCGGCTGACCAAAAAACATATGGCGAATCAGGCGCTGTCGCAAGCCGTTTAACACGCGCCGTATGACAATGACAACTGAGTATGGCATCATTGTAACGATTAATATCGAATACATAAATGTATTTGTCAGCAGCTCCCGTTGCAATCAGCGAATCATTATGACGCGGCAGAAATTTAACCGAGAACATATTTCCCAAATGCTTGGTGCGTATGCTATACAGGCGTCGCTTTCGGAATGGATCCCATAGTATCACTTGAAAATCATCTGAGCCTGAGGCCAGCAAGCGTCCGTCACTGCTCCATTCCAGACAATTGACACAGCCTTCATGACCGCGCAATACTGATTCCTGCTCGAGGCGGTCTATGTACGCGGAGAATGCATGAAGACGTCGTTGCACATAACGGTCGATAGTTCCATATTGACGGTCCAATATTAATTTTGTGGCATTGTTGATGCAACGCACGTCATCGTATGGGGAACTTATCATTTTTGTATGAAACCGCCTATGTCACTGCTGATTGCTCCTTCGTGCTCTTCTGCTGCAAAGATTCATTTGCACAATTATATCTCAGTATGCACTCGTATGTAGTATGCTTTTATCAATTCCAATTTCATTTACCTTTTTCTTGCTGTGTTCTTCAGAGTTTTTTCTGCTTTGTTTTCGTCTTTCTTGACACAAGCGTCGACGTCGTCGTCTTCGTTCGTCAGCACAGAATTTCCCAATTTCTTAATTTTTTTATTTTTGTTTTTTTAATTTGTATAATTAATCAACTGAAAAATTGCCGTTTTCCTAGACAAATCATTGCAATCCATCGTACTTTTGAACAATTTTTGCTTCAAAATTATATTATATATGCACTTTTTTTTAATTTGTAAATTTAATTCTGGTTACTATACCTGCTGCTTATATATTTCGTACAAAAACAACTTTAAACCAAATAAATATTGGCGGAGAGAGTTGCCATACTATTTGAGTTAAATCGTTTCTTAATATGAGAAAATGGTCCAATACAGATCCCAAGAACTGTTAAATTTTTCAATTCAATTAAAAAAATATTAAAAAAAAGAGGTGATTATCCCTGATATTTCGAATCGATCATATAATTTAAATTTTGTATATAAATTTTTTTTTAGTATTTGTTACAGAATATGTAGAAACAAATACAATTTCAATATAGGATCGAAGAAGAGAGCTTTTTAGCGTTAAATCATTCCCTCTTTTCATGCATTATGATTTTCACTCCTAAATTATACAAATTTTTGAAGAAACGAAAAGTTCTATTATATTTTCGAAAGAAAAAAGGGCGAAGAAACATATACCATATCATGTGGTTGCACTTCTGCCTTCTTTTCGTCAGGGCTGTCGTTTCCCTAATTTTATTCGAGGTTTAATTAGTGTTCTATTTCTAAAGCTTTTCATCTAGATCAAAACCAGCGTGTCATTAAATCACCAAGGTGACATTTGAGGCTTACCACACAGGGTGTAAGCACGAACGACTATCTAAGATAAGAGAGTTGCAACCAAAACTCAAAAATAACAGAAAAATCGGCACATAAATTGTATTCATTTTGTATTTTTTGGTGGAAAAAGAGCTGAACTTCATGGGCATAAAAAAAAAGTAATGAAGAAATGTCAAAATTCCAACTTCAACATTCCTTTTCAATTGCAAGAACCTGCCTATTTTAATTGTATAACCACTAATAATTTGTATTCATTATTGCGCAATATATTTATAGGATTCCAATATATTTTTTAGTTGAGACCGAAAAATGCAACCATGCAGACTGTCGGCAGAAAAATTAATATCCAATTATAAAAAAAAAAACGTATTAGATTATATGTATAGGTAGTCATACAACACTGACCACTTCAAACGCGAAAAATAAGTGTATTGAAAAGCGTAGTTTTCCTGGGGAAATTCAATAAAAAGCTAAGTTTTATATGCATCAATAACAAATCAGAAAAAATTGCTTGAAGTTAAGAATTCAGTGTATGATTGTGAGTTGAATAATAACAGAAAAAAGAAAAATGTCCAAAGAAAAAGAAGAGGATAGCGACAAACATGAAAACGTTGCAGGTGGCAGTGGTACTAGCAGTAGTTGTAAAGGAGGCACAGGCGGTGGATTATCGGAGCAGCAGCAATCTGCAAGTGAAACAACACCGTCTCCCGATTCAGCGTTCGCGACACCAACACCCTCACCAACACCATCATCAACTTCAAGAAAAGAAACTTTAAGCAATGGTGACGTCGTTGAAGAAGAAGAATATCCACTACACAAGTGTATATTTCAAGATGAATACAGACAATTGGCAAAGTTACTACAACGTCCGCCCGCCACTTGGAACGTAGAGCAGGAGATTGCACGTAAAGATAAACATGGCAATTCACCGCTACATTTGGCTGTAATGCTTGGACGCAAAGAATGTATACATTTGCTTTTAGCGCACCAAGCACCAGTGAAAGCTAAAAACAACGATGGCTGGTCGCCACTGGCAGAGGCCATAAGCTATGGCGATCGCCAGACAATTTCAGCAATATTGCGTAAACTGAAACAGCAATCACGTATGAAAGTTGTGGCGCGTCGCGAAAAATTAGTGCGTGGGCTGGAGGAAATGCAGGATTTCTATATGGAATTAAAATGGGACTTTGTGTCGTGGGTGCCTCTGCTATCGCTCATCTTGCCATCGGACATCTGTCGTATACACAAATCAGGCGCCAAGATCCGCTTTGACTCTAGTGTAATTGAAATCAACGAAATGCGTTGGAACCGAGGCGATATCTCCTGCATCTTTCGCGGTGATCAACCTTGTGGAGAGTCGTTAGTAATACTGGATAATGCAACTGAATGCTTTCAGCGTGTGCGATACGAAGATGCCGACATTGAAGATGAAGTGGATGTGCTAATGTCCACCGATATACTAGCTGCTCAAATGTCCACAAAAACTATAACTTTTGAACGTGCACAAAAGGGTTGGATATTTCGCGGGGATCGGAAAGAGATTGTGGGCGGTCAATATCACAGTGAAATATATACCATAGAGGGTCTAGTTTTGAAGCAGCGTAAGCGACGTGAACATCTCTCACGTGAAGATTTACAGCGAAATCGTGCCATTGTCGAATCAATAATGCGCGCTCGACGTTCAAGCACCAGTACCACAACAAATGGTTCGACCGATAGCAATGCAGACTTGTCACCAAATGACTCGATAGATTTGTCACGACGCAGCTCACTTCAACCGCCACCACCACCTCAAGTGACATGGGAAGAATATTGTGCGGCTGAGGTATGCCCACAATTGGGTCGTACACCCATCCACAAGCAATCGAATAAAACGTTGCGCGCTACCGTGGCAATGAGTACAGATTTTCCGCTCAGCGTTGAGATGCTGGTCAATGTGCTTGAGTTGATTGCACCATTCAAGCACCTCAATAAATTGCGTGAATTTATTACGCTCAAGCTGCCCACTGGTTTTCCGGTGAAATTCGAGATACCATTATTACATTCGATCAGCGCAAACATAACTTTTCCCAAATTTGAATTTCGTGACAATATTCCGGACACTTTGTTTGAGGTGCCATCACATTATGTTGAAGATTCACGACGTTTTCCTGACTTATGATTTTCAGAGGCATCACCAACAACAACAGAACAGGATACGACAGATATTGATTAGAAATGCAAAAGCAGCATCGCCATTATCATCAGAGGATAGCTAAAGCGATTAGTACTAAGATGAAGAATGATGCAGGGGGCAATTGAAGGCAACATTAAGCAAAATATAAAAAGTGGGAACAAGTTAACGAAACAAAGCAAATTAAAACAAACAGTTAACCAAAAAAGCAGGAAAAAATAAACAGAAGTTAACGAAAAAGCAAGAAACAGAAGTTAACAAAAACAATTGAAACCAATTAAGAAAAAGGAAGAAAATTAAACTTAAACATTTGTAAGTTGAAATTAAAGTTAATTTATTTTCGACACAATGAAATTTCATTGTTATTAATTTTCCGGCTTTTGTTTTTGTTCCTTTTTTTCATTTTCCTTTTGTTGTTGTTTGTTGCTTACTGTCTTTTCCAATTTTTAGATAATCACAATTTTGTGTTTCAATACTTTCTCACGCATTTCCGCTTTATTTCTTCTTGTTCATATACATACAAACAAACATCCGCAGTCACATGCCCAAAGTATCCTACATTTGCAGGTACATACACTTAATCACCCTACATATGTCATACCACCAACAACGTTAGCGCCTGCCACCTCCTCTATCACCTTCACCACTACCACATACAAAGTATCGATTTAAGTTGTTGTAATTACTTGCCGCAAATATTTATTTACCATAGCTAAACAATTTTATTTTTATTCGTTTTCCTTCTTTTGTAGCAATTTGTATTATTTATATATCATACTTATCATATATTTATATGTGTAATGTGTATTTACAATATGCCAATTCATTTAAGATAAGAAAAAATAGTTTAATATGTCGCGCTATTTGCAAAATCACAGAAAACAAAGAAAAAGTGTGCTGTTGCTTAATTGTAAAATGAAAAACAAAAATATGTGTTATTGTTTCTAAAATTTTTTATTTATAAATATATATTTAAAAACAAACAGTACAGAAACATTTGTGCAATGGTATTTTAATTTATTTTGTTAAATTTTGAATCGCAAATCATTTCAAAATCATGCCTAATATTAGGTACTTATTTAAAAAGTTATGCAACTCAGCGGCATTTTAATTAATCACAAAAAAGTATACAATTTTAATCCATTCGGAGCTTAAAATGTTAGAAGTTTATCTTTTTGTAAACCCATTCAAGTTTAAAAAACTTTAATCACGCTATATATTTTAGTAGCGACACTCATTTTATCACTCTTATAAATTCAGATAACACAGAGAGTAGTTAGCACAGGTTTATTTTTACATTTAGAAAATTACTTAAACACATTCAGCGCTATCAGCGGATCCTAGAGGAACCAATCAAAATAGTATGGTAAAATACAGCTCCACTCATGGACGTGACTCTTCTATTTTGTTTTTGTAACCTTATTATACCTCTATGTTTGAAACTACAACATTTGACTCTTCAAATGAAATTAGAGAGTTCTTAGAAAACTTAAACTTATTAAATTGGCCATGTTATCAAAAGGACCTAAATTTAAAGTCGCTCATAAGTCAGCTTTTACGCACACCGATTTCTCTCACCGATTTTCTGTTTTTTGGCGAGGGAGGGACGACGAAAATGAACGAGTCAAAATCGGCTGTACCAACAATTTTTGACGTTTGCCTTTTGCAAGTTTTGCATCTCTGTTCCACTTATGTAAAACAAATAACAAAGAAGCAATAGAAATACAGAATCGATCGGTTGCAATCGTTGTGTATAAAAGCTGCTGCTGATTGAACAAGATAACAGAAGAAAATATGTAAAAATCGGTGAGAAAAATCGGGTATAAATCGTTGTGTAAAAGCAGACTATGCTCTCATTTCTCAGCAAAACATGAAATCTGCTGTATATATTTGGCTTGTCAAATTGTACTCAGTCGTTAGGACACATCAATTCTCCTGCCTACACTTTAGAGCTGGGTCGCCATCGTGATGCTGAAAGTAGCCTTCGAGACGATTACAAGCGATGGTGTATTGCCTCCATATTTTATTTGGCACTCATTAAATATTTCCATAGGCTTGAGATTACAGCGCAATCCATACCGAATTTCTTCTGATGCCAGTGAAAATTCTAACGACTCTTTCTTACTAGCTTTTGTTTTCTTTTTTCCATACTAACTCTTTGCAGTGAACCTTAAAATAAAATATCGCAATACTATGCTAAATCAGCTGACATTTTTTATTTATTCATTATTATTGCCCCGTAGTTTGGCGAATATAACATTGATTTGGGTAATAAATTTCGATAATTTATCAAACTATACTGAATAACTTTAAAGTTAGTAGCGCTTAAACTGGACATTTAAATTGCCACCAGTCCCAGTCGTAAGTTCTATCACTGCTGAAAAAACATCTTTTAGATATCTTTACGAGATTGTCGTTAAATTTTTGGCATATTCTAAATTTAATTTTTTTTCAATCCGCTATTATAGAAAAATAAAACATACTTGGTATATCTATTATGTGTCAATTAAAATGAATGGCGTTAGCAAAAGAAAAAAAAAAAGAAGAAATTATAAACAAAAAATCCTTAAAGTTGTATACTAAATAAAAAATCAATTCAATCATTTAAATAATAAATTAGTTTAAGAATTGTTTTGATGTTGTGCATGTATACTAAGTGTGAGTCAATCATTATTTGTGTCTTGTTTATTTGTGCACATTGCTGTCAGTTATAACATTATAATAACCAATATTTGTAGTAAATGTTCAGTAAATGTATTTCCGTTTATAGTAGAAAATAACATTTTTTTATTGTTATTATTATTGTTTCTATTATCGCCAATTGCTTATTGAATGATAAAAAAATAATTTAATAAATTATTAAGCAGTTTTTCTAAATATACTGCAGGTAATCTTTTTTCCTAAGTAGGCATTAATGGTTTAGTTTCTATTGAAGAAAAAACCGGTCGGTCTATATATGAAGTTGTAATGACAAACTAACGTCTTCAATTCAATTTATTGACCACAATGCTCTGTTCACCAGTTATCATCCCAACTGGAATTATAAGTACACAAGAATGAAATTTCAAATAACTATATATTGTCCGCTTTTTGTTTATAATAAAAAAATATGAAATTTTCGTCTTAACATTATAATTCTAATTGATGTTTTAGCCACTGATATATAAAATTTTATGGTAAAGTATGAGAAAAGTCGCACCAATATTTTTTATTAAATCACCAGGTGAAAAAATTCGTTTGGAAAAAACTCTATATAAAGTTTTAAGTTGTCATTACAGTTTCTTGAGAATGATCAGTTTTTCCTCAATAGAATCTTAATATTACTTCTATGGAGTAATGTGCATAAGTGTGGGGCGCTTCGCAGATTCTTTATCTCCTCCTGAGTCATTTGGAAAAATGATCAGTTTTGTAAGGTGATAATTCAACCTACTGTAAGCTCAGATAGAAATCCCGTAATGATTCTTAGATTGTTCTTCGCCATGTTCATACATTCCTTAACCCATTTTAGGTTGCATATTTCTATGAGCACTTCCAAATGTTGTAGTCTTTGTAAATTTTCCCTGTTAGGATCGTAATATTTTGGTTCTGGTAATAGAATCCTAACTACTAGGAATTCTTGAAAAAGCTACGTTTATTCTTGAGGAAACCTCCAAAGAATTTTGAAGTTTTTCAAGTTTTAATTATTATAAAATGTTACATTGAAAATCAACTAATGAGCTCAAACCATAGCTTCATAACTCCTATAAAATATTTTGTTTAACTGAATTCACCATTAAGTTAGTGCAGTTTGGGGGAACATCTGCTCATTATACAAACCTGACTCAATTAAACCTTAACTCTGTGGGCAAATGACTCCAAACACTCACTAAAAACTTGTATTTGTTCTTCCTAAAGTTTCGACAGGATATCTGTAACTTTACTTAAATCTACAGGTTTTAAATCTTCGTTGAGTTTTAAAAATCTTTTCCATCGTACTTTTATAACTTTTATAGTATGCTTTGTAGATATTTCTGGCCTCTGAGTTCAATGCGGGCCTAGCTTTTATCTCCATTCTATTTAACGTTCGATTGGTCTAAGTTATGCACAATTTAGAGGATTAGCTTCTCAGGGTACAAAACTGATTATCATAAATCTTGACTCTGTGATCAAATGAATACGAACAAACACTAACCAAAAAAGTGTAGCATTTCTTCCTGTAGTTGCGAGAGTTTTTCTCCGGATGATTTTAACTTATTTAGCAGTTTTTTTTTTGTTGCTTCCAGAAGCAATTATAATTCGGATACTTTACTGTTTGTTGCTCTCATTTCAAAGGTACAGTTGGGGTTTTTCCGACTGAGATGTCTAATGAGGACAGGGGCATCAACATTTTCTTTTCCACTTATGTTTCCTATGGTCAATAACTCAGAAGTGTTAAGTTAAATTACATAGGCCGATAAATTTTTTATCTATAAACCAAACTATACATTTTCAAAGGTTATCATTCGTCGTTTAAAGGATTATTCTGGTTTCTGGGTACAGGGTTTGGCCAAATTTTGTCGGTCTGTCTTTTTGATCTAGTTTGACAAGGTTTATCTTATATTCGCCCAATAGACTTGTTTTGGTGATTTGAGATTATGGCTTCCATCGCGACTTGGCTATCAAAGAAAATTGCTACATTTTTCCTTCTAGAAACTTTGGCTTCAATTACCCAACTAGGGTAATTGAAGCCGAAGCTGTATAGTGAAATCTTCTGCCTGGACATGGTAGTTGACCCTGGTAAATCAAATGTACTTGAGAAAACTTCAGGGCCTACCCCACAGTTCATTTTTGTTCTGTTAGTGTATAGAGAATTATATCATAATCACTTTCTAGAGATCGATCGATCCAATCTTATCTCATTAGGCTTAGAATTTTAAGATTTGATTTTTCAAAAAAAAAAAAATAAGAAACAAGTTTTGGCATAATGCAATCGGTCGCCTGTAGTACTAGGTTTTCTGTGAGGGTATTAGAAAAAGCCAGTAGGTCTTATTGCGCCGGTGATTTACGTACATCTTTTACTAAATCCAGAAAAAGTTTTATAACACTTCCTAGTATAGTTGTATCCATCGTAGCAGGCTTTTCATCCTAAGCAAGCACGCAAAACTAGTTTAACACTTTGTTTGAGGGACTGCGAAATTTATCTAGGACTTAGTTGTAGGAACTAAGTATTATACTTCTTAAGCTTTACAAAGTAGTTTTGTCTTGGCGTGCTTCACATATCACAGTAGTGCGTCTTTTCCGGAGAAGTTGAATCCATTGAAATTTTTTGTGCTTTCATACACTAATCGGAAAAATAGGAGTGGGAAATAAAATTTACTTCTGCTTCTAGAGCCACACAACAATAATACATCTCCCAATGCACCATATAGAGAGGTTCCTTCCTCTACTTTTTTCATGTCGCGTAAACAATCGATGATTGCTTCACACATAGGCAACATTTTTATTGATTCTCTCAAAGCATTTGACATCTTATCATGGAATCGTTGTTCTCCGGCAAGCATTATTGCTGTTGTTAGCGGTCCAAGTGTTTTCATTAATCCAGCCCTGCGTTCAGGCTTGTAGGTGATACCAGTAAGAAGGGGCAAATGGACGTTTTTCAAACCTAGATCGGTTATCTTTTTCTCGGTGTTTCCGTTCCTTGACCTCGAAATGAATTTTGCACCTGACATCCTTGTTTCATCATAAGACATTTTAAACGCCGTTAACATGTCAATTATAGGTGTAGCGACCATGTAATCAAATGCCACATATCCCTCAACTTTTTTAAGCGCTTCAAACAACCAAGACATTGTGTGATTTATCTAGGACTAAGTTGTAGGAACTAAGTATTATACTTCTTAAGCTTTACAAAGTAGTTTTGAATCAACCAAACAACTAAAAAATTCCTAACAATTTTTATGAGAATGAACAGGGAAGTAAATCTATTTGTATAAGATTCAGGAGACAATATAGAACTGAGAACTGCACACACCATACGAAGTAAATTTGAAATAAAAGATAGAACTTTCCAAACATCAGGGTCAGCTCTGGAACCAACCAGATCCCCCAATTATGAGGCTACAATTTCAGTACTTTGATTTCAAGAACTAACTAACTATTATTTATTATTCTATATTTTTTACAATTCATATTTTTATATTTTTACTAACCTAATATTGAGTTTTTGTTTGATCTGCAGCTTAGTTCCCTAACATTTACGTATATTTTTGCTTCCTCTTTTTTTTTTTTTGTTTTGTCCATATGTGTGTATTTACAAGTCATAGATAAAATATTTGTGTGCTTAATATATGTCAAAGCATTTGCAATTTTAATTTTAAAATGAAGTCACAAAAGTTAGTAATAATTTTTTTAAGCAAAGCAAAAAGAAAAAAAAACAAACGCTTGCACAATTCGACACAGTTCATTAAATTGATAAAAATATAAAAATAATGTGAAATTTAAAAAAAATGAAAATAAAACAATCCTTTTTGCATTTTTTTATATAATTTCTAAGTAATAAAATATTTTTATCAGCGTTAAAATTAAATAATGGCTGCCATATTTATTTTATTATATCAAGAAATTTTTAAAAAACTATATGGTTTTTTTGTATTAAAAAGAAAATGTTTTGATAAGTTTTTAATTGTTTTTTTTTCTTTATAAAATGACGTTTTTATTTAATTGTTAAGTTTAAGATTAAGTTATAGTTTAGCAAAAAAAATGTTATATATTTTTCAATTAACTTGTCTGAAGAAGTTATGGTATGTATGTTTTGGTCCTTTCAAATATCCTACGTTATGTTTTGAATTGACCAATCACAGTTATTCATTTTCACTGAGAAAGTGTAAAATTCTCTCAATATGTGCAGTATAAAGAGAGAGCAAAGTTACAGCAGAAGCAAATAAATATTTTTAAATCTCCGTTAGAGAAACTTAATTGATTTGATTTTGCTTTATTTAACACTTAAACGCTTTTGGCAAGAGATAAGTAGTATATGAACAGTGAAAACAAGTGCAAAGCAGCAGCAGAAGCATCTGTTTCGCTGTCGTTTTTAACAGTCCCTATAAATGGACAGCAACAGCACATGAATTTGTGTTGATTTTGCTTTTGGGAGCTTAGTCAGCTCTTCCATGGTGAAACTAATTTCATGCAACTGTCAGTAATGTAGGGAAGAGAAACGGCAGGGGATAGACAAAATCGTGAGTACCATTTCATTAAACTTCAAAACGAAATGTCAAAAAATCTCATGTTTCACCCTGGAAGAGTTGACTTAGTAATATTTAGAGCATTTTACAGTTACCAGATATTAGTATTCGGCTGGCAACACTTTCGACCTTGAGTATTAATTCTAACCCAGTGAAAACTAAATTCTACTGCGCATATTGAAAGAATTTATTTAGTATTGCGAATACCAAACGATAATATATATTAGGATATTCTTTCTCTCAGCTCTTTTGAAACGAATTACTTATGCCATAATTTTTTATATCAAATTAAAGGTGGTTGGTTTTTTTACAATTTTATATTTGTAAAGTTTTATACTAATTTTATATTATTGAATTTTATTTAATAACTACCTACATAATTATAATTCAATTGTAATTATAAACTAAGTACTTAAATGTATTTCTTACTTATGCCTGGTTATCATTATGTCATATTCAATGTACAATCTCGAGAGAAAGGAAGAAACTTCATACACAAAAAACTACCGATATTTTACTTTCCTTTTGACAATTTGATTGAATATGACAATGTGAAAACCAGGCATTACAATTAATATGCATTGTCATTGAATATTGTTAGTAATAATTTGAAAATTTAGTAAATTTATAAAAGAAAATCATTTTATTATATTTAGTATTTCAATATAATTCCTAAAAATAGCATAATAATCACGCTTAAATTAAATAAAGCAACAACAACAAAAAAAAAAAACAAAAACAAAAAAATTAATTATTTGTATATGTATACAGGGTGTTTCCATTTACTACATAGTTGTGCTAAATTTCCAGAGTAAGTTGGTGGTTTGACATATAAAAATGTTTAAAATTTGTTAAAATTCCATTATTTTAGATTTTGTTTAGCTCTCAAACAGGCGCCTTGGGCTGGCTGGACCAATTTCGACATTGAAAATTGAAAGGCCATTAGGCTCTGGCTCTGAAATAAAATAGGTTAGAAATTAAAAAAGAAATAGCATTTTGAAAAAAGTGTACTTCAATTGTCGCTCCCGGTGTAATATAAAATCAATTTTCAACACTTGCATTAGCAGCTGTCGCCACTGAATTCCACGCTTTACATTTTAATTTGTTATTTCGATATCAATAGATTAACAAACATGACGAAATTATTTAATTTTAAATTAATGCTTCAAAAAACGATAATTTTTTTCACCAGGTGAACACCTGGACCATGCCAAGATTCTAATCCACGATACGTAAGTACTAACTAATGTAGATTATATATGATCAACCCCTAGTTTAAACCACACGTTCTTCACCCATATCTCTAGTTGAGAGGAATAGATTAATGACGTGGTGATCACTGACAATTCAATTGACATCTATACAGATTGGTCAAATTGGAGGAAAGAGTCGACTGCGCCATCTTCTCTAGTTAGCTGGATCTCTTACTCTATTTCCGACTTCTTGATCATTACAGCATCTTTCTTGGTTTATTTAACGACCTCGATAGCCTAGTGGATAGTGCACTAGACTTTCATCTGGGGGGTTCGGGTTCGATTCCCGTCTTCGTCTGGTGGTTAATTTTCATTACTTTCTTATATTCACTATCAATATGAAGTGTATGAGAATTATAAGATAGTGTACAGGTACACACATTGGTTGGTAATGGCAAAACCACCAAGCCGATAAAAAATTGCCACACCGCCATTCGGAATCGGCGTTAAACTGTAGGTCCAACTATGTGGTATCACAATGGGTCGTTCAGGCCTAAGTGTGTCTCTCGACAGCCACTCCAACCTAACCTAAGTGGTTTATTTGCAACGATTCATTGTATACTAATATCCACATCTATACGGACTGCCAAGCAGCAATCATGTCCCTTGCCGGTGTATTCACTACATCAAAGTTTGTCCTTGACCGCCGATCTTTACTCAATTTTTTATCGTACCTATATGGGGTACTTGGACACATGGAAATTTCAGGTAACTGCAATGTCGACGAGTTAGCTAAACAGGGATCGCAGCTTACCGATATATCACTTTCCTACACTATTGCTGTTCCTCTTACATCCTAATTACCTTGAGGAAGTAAAAAGATCCAGCCTAGCGGAGCATACTTATGGTATTACTAAGCTAACATGGACCGCTATGACCAACAGACGGACAAAACAGCTTAGCAGAAACTCCATCGACATTATGACTTCGGTGCTCATGGGACACAATGAGCATAACATGAGCTTCAGTGTGCTTTCAAGCAGAAGGCTGCCACTCCAACCTAACCTACAAAACAAACGTCTAACATTGAAAGTTACCCAACTTCTTCAATTCGTAAAAATTGCTCTCAAGGCAATAAAGGATCATATGAGTCGCTACATATGCCTTCACTTGTCCTCAGCCCAGATAGAGGAAGGAAACAATTTTCGAGAGAAAAAAGAATAAATAATAAATGGATGAGACCCCTCTTTTTATTCACTGACGTCTGATATGATATAAATAGAAAAAAAAATGAAAAATACCAGGAAAAACTTGTTGGCTTTGTTCTCAGTGCAGAAAACCAAAAAAGAAAATGTGTGGAAACTGCAATCAAGGATCTCTCAATGAGCATTTGTGAATTGTTTTGTTGAAACTGACATTGCGAAGTATTGATCCACAAAAGAAGGAAATCTCTAGACATTTACCTTGTGGACAGTACGATGATACTTAGTAGGCGTTTTCTTCATTGCACTTCAACCCAAAATCCACTTGTTAGATCGTCGATGGCATCCCTGTTAAACATTTGTTGACCATTTGGATTGTGCCATGGGAAACACATGATGTGATCTAACCTACTAGGGTCCTAGAAATGAATTTTGAGTTGACGATCCAGGATTCTGATTCCATGATTCTGAATTGAGAAGACGCCTAATGGGTTGTAATGTCTTGAATATCAATCCTACCGATTATATTGCTCTAACTTAACGGCGGGAGTCAAATATCTCTCTCTGTTTTCGTCTTTTTAAATCATTTCTTTTTCTGTATTTTTTCTTACAGTATTATTATTATTATAAGTATTAGAGGAGCCCAACCAGGCAGGCACTGCGACCTAAAAGATCTTTTGTGCCATTCCCCATTTTATGACAAAAGACGTTCGGCTGACCTAATAAAAGTCAAGACATCTTTCGTAGAAGAAGATTTCATGTGATCAGCCGTCAAAAACGAATAATCAAAGATTCTTCCTCTGAGCCGAGCCAGTAGGATCTTACAGTATACAGTAGGATCCTTTCTCCCCAGATAAAAAGTATTAGATTAGTCAAGTAGGTGACTATAATGATCTCAGACCACCGCGGTCAACTATGAACCCCAAGAAGAAAATTTTTCCTCTTCTCTTAGAGGAACTAACCTCTCTTATTTATGAAGTCATTAATCGCTTGTTCACGTCATACAGAATTGATTCCAATTTTTTTTTTTTTACCCGTGAGTGTAGAAAAGATGCGAGAAACTTCTAAGGATGAGAAGTCAGGATTGCTTTATTGGCTCCATTTACATAGGTTATTTACATTTCATGCCGAATCTGATATGTTAAACAATGTGCATCGAAAACAATGAACACTCCTCTAATAACTGATAGTAAATTTGTTTGTGTTCCGCATCATTTTCATCGTACCAGACTCCATTTTATTTGAGTCGACACACTGCCTTCATTGCTTCCCTTTGAATCTATAAATAATATGTTACTTTTTAAACCAAACCTATTAGTAAAAAGAGACATATTGTTATTTTGTATACGTCATATAAGAAAAAGCTATTTAAACAATAATTTACTGTGATTTGCCGTACAGGTTCATTGCCTCTTCTCTATTTATTTTCATATGGTCTAGTTAGGCCAATCAGTTTCAAATACATTATACAAAATATGAGCCTGAATGAGGGCTGGTCTAGTTAGAATTTTGTAGAATACCTAATCCTTCCAAGCTTCAATAATTTTAAAACTATATAGAATTCACAATACTATATAAGTCACACATAACCTTATTTTTGGTTTTCATTATGTAACGGAGCATTTCTGAACGCCATTGTAGAAAAAACTTTTGGAGGTTATGAACCAATCAACATACTTTAAAAATTTATCACATCATATCAGGAATACCCAGTATATTTATAGTAAATATGAGTAAGAGAAAACTGCATAATCTTATCATAATATGTATTTATTTAAAATAAATACACATATTCATGCACACAGCTACACCCACAAATATATACATACATGCATAGCTAAATATATACATGTACTTATATATGCATACATATTTTGCTTGTATATTTACTATAAGTTATTATGCTACTAAAAACAATAGCGATGAAAAAAACAACAAAACAGATTGCACACGATTAACCAACATTACCTTGAATTGTGTATCGGTAAAAACGAAAGTTTTTCACCTAACTTTAGATTAAGTGGCATATATTTTTATTATTTTTCTTCATTGATTTAAATACAATATATTCCTATGAATTTTATTTATTGTAAGAAAAATATTAAATGTAATTGAACCAAATTAAATGTATGTATGTGTAATAAATAATGCAGAAAAGACTTTAAATTTTTTTTCTTTTTATACGTATGTGTCTACATGGAAGTAGTTATGCAAATCTAAAAAAGTTATGTAGTTGGTTCTAAATAAAAATTATTTTTAAAAGAACGAAAAAAGTTATGAATTCTCGACTTTGTTAGTCGAGTCTTGTAGTTAGACTCGTTCTGGGTACCTACGCCTCCATAGTGGTTCGATGAGAGCGAACTGTTTTTTTTTGCAGCCTTGACGCCACTATGGCGTCATTGTAGTACAAATTTAGTGAGAGCAGAAAAACACGACAGTTATTCCGCTCTCATCAATGCGTGATCTTTATTTCTATTCTTCCTTTTAATTCGTTTTAAGCGAAATTTACATATTCAAGAAAATTTCAGTAGTTAACTTCAGAAAACATTTTTGAGGGCAAACTCCGCTTAATAATTTGTTCTTGCGCGTTATCAGCTCAATCACCCGAAAAAATGGCTACACTCTGGGGTTTTTAACATACTTTAGACCAGCAAACATAAATATCTGCAATACAAGAATCGATTAATTAGTTATGAGTATCAGAGCCCCTGATATTGTATTGCATAGCCGGTTAGCCTCTGCCGCCGACGAAGAAAAACAGTTAATACGATAAAATCCAAAATGGCTGGTGCCGAAAAAGATTTAAGCCTGTTATACATTACCTAAATTAACTAAAAATATAGAAAATACATTAAGCTATTGTAGTTTTCGGCATTTTTAGATAACTCACAGCTTTAAAAATCGCTACTCTTTGTTTACATCGATTTTTTGAAAAAAAAACTACTATTCTTTCTGAAATCATGAAAAAAATATGAGTTTTTTGCTGTGATACTAATGATAGCCTCTGAAGAGCTTGCCTTATCGCTTCTGCGATTCGTTAGATCCAATTGAAAGGACTGCTTTTACAATTTGAGGAATGTTATACTGAATGCTCACACGTTGAGACCAAAGTCGATATCATCGGTGCCGGTGATTCAAAAAGTCTCTTGATTGGGAGTTACCTTGTCTGAATAACTGTGCTCTTAGACAGGTGATGTCATCTAATCAGAATTATTATTAAATATTAAAAAATACCAAAAAGGAACACAGGATACAATGCAGTGGAACATGCCTGTTACCTCTTTTGGTGCTCCAACAAAAGAAAATACATTGTTTAACACTTCTTTTGGCAATAAGTAGCGCGGAGACGGCCGTTGCCCAATCGAAGGCGGTTTTATAATCGAGGAATAAATGGTGAGTATATGTTTTAGGATTTCGCATATTTCGAATAAATATCTGGTATTTTTTTTATATTTTTTTTAAGTTCTCATGAGGCACTGATTGGTGGACGCACACGATGCTCTGTATCCCCTGAAATATCCTATGCCGCAATTACAGGGGCTAGATAGAGAAAGGCTTTGCTTATTTTCATCTCTCTAGCTCTATTTAGTGCAAAGCCGCACCCTTAAACCCTTCTTGAATAATCTGTAGGTTTTAGTTACACAGTTACTACAAACTAAAATTTTAGTATAATAAGGATGTGGCATCAAACGGATTCTTAGAGTTAATAGTTTTTCCCCATCATTATCAACATCATCTTGAATATTATTAGGAAGAACAACGGTATGAAAACTTACGTCAACGATATTTGCTTGCTGTCCCACAACTATGCAGGCATATCATCCAAACTGAAGTCAATATAAGATTCAGCTGCAAAAGCTGGTTTAGCTATCAGCATCCCCATGATCAAGACAATGAGGACAAACACCCACTAGTCGCGGACTGGATGATGTGGAGTCTTTCTATTAACTGAGTAGAGCCAGTTCTAGGGCAGATATATGAAGCTGCTTAAAAAAAGCGAAAACTTCATACATTTATCATGCTGCCATACGGTTTAAAACTCGTCATTCACAGCATAGGGAAATCCAGTTGCACTTGAGATACGAAGAAAGCAGTCGAAGGGGAGTATCAGTCAGTATTTTAAAATGCTGATATTTTTCCTATCCCATCAGTATTTGGAGTGAAGAAATACTGATGGAGTTCCGGCACAAGACAAATCCAAATGGATTCCTGCGGGCCTTTGTTCCTCCTTGAAATCATAGCAATTTATATCTATGTTTATACATAAAAGAAGAAATCTACTTTATTTACTTACCTTTTTCATTTCCTTGGAAGGAATATACCATTCCCACATGTGCAAAACCGCTCAATTAGTTAAATTTCGCTTGCATTAATTTCACTTCCTTTATCAACTAAATGTGAATAAACGCCATCTAACGACCTCTAGTCAAATTAAAAATAAGCGCCATCTATAAATCGAATTTAATTGCAAACATGAAATGTCAAACAGCTGACACCAATGAATGTCATAGATTTTTCCATTTATTTCCAAATATATTTACAATAATAAGAGCATTTCGTTTTTTAGGTGTTTGGATATTGTCTATCAAAAAAGGCAAAATAGAAAAAAAATTTCCAATATTTCGCAACAAAATTTCCAATAGTTTCATATTGTTTACAAGTGTAACTGGCAGTAAACAAAATGGTATCTACTCGTCTTTCCATAACTGCTCGTCAGATGCTGCTCCATAACTTTGAAATGCAACAAATGGCACGGGCAATGCATTACAGCGGTGGAAAAACGCATTTCCGCAGTGGAGCGATCAAGCCAATACCAGCAAAAGCACCATTCGGATTGATGTGTGTAATTTTTTCCGTTTTACCAGGTCTCTTTGTTGGAGCAGCGATTAGTAAAAATATAGCAAACTTTTTGGAAGAGAATGATCTGTTTGTACCATCCGACGATGATGATTCAGAGGATTAAGTGTGGTGAAGTACTAAAATTATATGTATAATTGAAGAAACAACAACAACAAAAACAACAACGTTATTAAAGATGTTAGCTTTCATGGAATATCGATTTTGAGATAATAAAAGAGGCGAATTTTTCATAAATTCTTCATCATCAGAATGGGAAACTAAAGTTTAAAAAAAAAGAAAAAAAATCAGTTTATCGGACATATTCCGAAATCCACCGCTTACGATTACAAATCGAAATTGTAACAACGAATCGTTGCTGTGTGTTCGATTTAATAGTAAATGGATTTTTTGGGATATGCCAGTATAATGTTATTTATTTTAGATTTAATCGAAATTTATTACAAATAAATTTAGCATTTTAAGCAAATATCGACATGTGCACAAATATGCTATAAGACTTTATTTTCTTTGTATTTTATTTAAAATTAAACCTTAACATATTTCTTGTTGTATACTACAGGCATGCATAATGTAGATGGACATGCTCATATACAAAAGTACTACTAATTTATATACATATCTACTTGAAGCCATGAATAGCAGCGATTTTTTGTTTTTCCAAGCACTCTGTGTTTGGAATGAAAAAGTAGTTTTAAAAAGTACATGGTTTCAAGTCTGATATTGGAATATTTTGTAAAATCTCCTTTCTAAGCTTCAATTTAGAGAGATAAGCTTAAAATCTTGTTATCCTCTTGTAGAATTAATGTAGCTAAGTTACTACACTTTATAGAAATCATATTTCAACTGAGTACTGCTTGAGAAATTAATATTTATTTGTGAAAATACCGTGTCGTCGGCGATTAATACCATTCAGAAGGTGCATATGTTTATTTTTAAATGAAATAAAGTTTATTAATTAAAATAATATGTACTCTTATTGTTTTTGTTACATAATCTAATTAGAAGAATAGACAGCAAAAAAACTGAAATAAAAAATTGAGAGCGCGGGAAAAAAACGCAAATTCTATTTTTATCTACAAAAAAAAATCAACGAAATTCATTGCTTGTAAAAAAATTCTTCTTGATATCTCTAAAAATAAATATTTTCAGCAATTAAAAGTGTTTACAAATGAGACGATTTATTCCTGCAAAGAGTTGCAATAATATTGAACTCAACATTTTCTCAATCTCTCATGAATAGCTTGGTTTTCTATTTTGAATTTCCAAAATATCGTGAATTGCAAAATCGGATATTGTCAGTCAAAATTCTTAAATTTTGTTTGGGCTTCGGTTAGTTGCATGACTCAAGCATTACGGAAAACAACATTTGGGGTGGCTTCAGAGTAAAAGGAACAACTATAAAAAATCAATACAAAAATGGAATTAAAACTTCCTGAAATTAGATATACTTCAATTTATATGAATATCATTAGAATTCCCAACACATTTCAGAAAATTATGTATTGATGTGTTAACAAGTACATAGATAACACTTCCTTATACTAAAAACAATATTTTATGCTCCCAATAAAATATTCATAAATAATACCTAGTCGGTAAGGCCCCAGTAACTGGGGCTATTTTTTTGCGGAAGAAATCTCTTTATGAAAAAACAAATATCAAAAGAGAACCAAACTACTCGTTGGTGTTTGTTTTGTTATTTGTGTATGCAGATAATTCGTTAGATGATTCTGAGAAAAGCCGTTACTCACGTCTTTTCTCTCTCTCTCTCTCTCATTTGTTATTTACTCCCGCTTAAGCAATGATTTTTACAATGATGAAAGCAATGCTTTGTTCAATGAGTGAATTTTAAAGAACTTCCGACGCTAATATTTTGGAATTGGCTAAACCGATTTAAAATCTGATAATTTTTGGCTAATATAGTCGTCTTTAAAATGATATATAATATGATATCGTAGCACTTCTGGATCTTCTGGAATAAAATTGTAGTTACACTAATAAATGTATAGATACTTCCGCGATACTTCCGTTCGCAAGGGTGATCTACCATTAGCCTGTGTTAAAGCATTTACTCCCCAACTTAGAATCGAAAATAAGGCAGCTGGGACTCTAATCTAGCACTCATTCACCAGGCCACCAAGATGTGTTCATCGAGTCTTACCGCCTAAGATGTCCAATTCTTCTTAGATCATTTTGCACTTTCGTAATAAACACACTTATTTCTGACCAGTCTTTCTCCGACCGGATCGTATAGACAGAAGAAGGTTTTCGATGTCCTGGACGGGGCGGGCTGGATAATTGAGAGGAGATGGCGTGGGAAGTGAATAGGCATCTGTAGTGATAGCCAAGCTGTATTGAAGGCCATTGCAAATGCTGAGAGCTCTTTAAAATTGGTCAGCAAGTGTAAAGGAAAACTAAGTAGTGACGAAAAACACAACAAGTTATGCTTTGTATGGGTTCCAGAACATTGTGGTATTGCAGGGAATGAACTAGCTGGTAAACTAGCTAATATAGGTTCCGCAATTACACCATGGAGTCCGGAACCTTTTCTTAGTGTAAGTTGTGGGGAGGTCATGCGTTGGATCAACAATTTCGTGGTTTCTATCTAAAGAAAAAGATGGTCCGAGCTTGATTCCTGTAGAACCGCAAGGTATTCGCGAGACAACCCCACAGGAAGTCAGCGAAATTTTTTTAAAATAGAGAAGAAAGGACCTGAGGTTACTGATGGGTGTCATCACATGGCACAACACGTGTGATCATCATTTGACTAACATGGGCGCCATCACCGATCCAACCTGCCAATCATGTTTTGAGGCCGATGATACTACGGAGTATTATCTTTGTAATTGTTCGGTGTTCGCGGAAATCAACTTAAGGCTGTTGGGTAGTATTGTCTTGAGTATGAATAATATCCCACTTGCTGAGCTTCTAAGGTTCATGAGAGAAACAAAGAAGTTCGAGGTTGAGAGACCTTAGACCTTTCTTCTTTCCATTTATTATTCCCTCACATATCTTTCCTGTCTTTCTACTTTTTTCTACTGACTCTATCTCGCGTATAGTACAATGGTCTTTGAGACTAAATGTTTTGGCTCAGTCCAGTCCACTTTCAACTATAAACTCTAAATGAACTGAATCGAGAATCGTCATGTCCAAGTCTATATAAGTACTTTCTGTAACTTCTGAAAACAAAAACTGATATAGCACAGTCTAGTACAGCAAGAATTGTGTGACTGACTCACACCATGTGAGTCATTTGAATAGCTCATTAAGATCCGATTGGAATAGGTTAACAGAATATATAGAAAGTTATTTTCTATTGACATAAAAATTCACGAAATGTATTTCATCCAGAGATCAGAATATTAAAAAAAAAATGCGAAATCAATAATAAAATTACAGGGGAAAGAAACAAAAACTCAAACCGGAAGGCACAGCAGGGTGCGTGGTTTCATATTCAATCATTGGAATGGGATAACAACAAAAATAGAAAGACAAAATCAGGAACAGATCGGAATGAAAAGAAAATGTGGTGTGCTAACAAAAAAATTAAAAGTCAACAAAAGAATGGGGAAAAAAATTCAGGATCAAGATGAAAAGAAAACAAGATATCTAACGAATAATGAAATTAAGAAGAATAAAAAAACAGTCACGTGACATATAAAATAGGGTAACAGCAAACATGGAAAGTTATTGTGTATATTCGAAAAAAAAATTAAGGATCAGATCGAAATGAAAAAAAGCATGCGATGTTAACAAAAAATTAAAAGCAAAAAGGAAAGAATAATTCGGAATCACATAAGGATAAAGAAAAAATTCAGAATCGTGCAAGAGAATCTAATTTTAGTTTTTCTCTTCTCTCTTTCTCCGATATCACATTTTTCATTCCTTACACGCGCCCGTGTTTCGTGCCTCATTTTCTCTTTTTCACCCCGGATAGTGGTTTTTCCTTTGACTTTGTATTTATTTGTATAGTTGACAATCATCCCGATATGTTCCTGAATTTTCTTTTCAGATATAAACAATAACTTTCTATGTTTCTTGTTACCCTATTCCAATGACTGGTTATAAAAACATGTGCCCAGCTGTGCCATGCTGCATGTGTTCTTGTTTTCGCTCTGAATTTCATTGCATTCATTCATCCTGATTTGGTTCTGAGTTTTTTTCACCCTTTTTGCTTTTAATTTTTTTTTCGATTGCAATACATTTTTCATCTTGATTTGATTCTGAATTTTCCTTTTAAGTATAAACAATAACTTTCTATGTTTTCTGTTACCCTATTACAATGGCTGACTCAACTATTTCGAATTGGGAGAGTTTCATTGCCAATTTTTTTTTTTATTCTATTCTATTAATTGTTGTTGAGATCACATTATCAAAACCATCCCGACCGGATCCTGAATTTCACTTTTAAGTATAAACAATAGCCGTCTATAATTTATATTACCCTATTCCAACGAGTAGCTCAAAGGGCACGAAGGCACGTGCTCGGCTGCTTCGTTATGTGAGAGTTTTATTTGCATAAACTCTTACACGGTAAGTCATGTGGCGAATGGAATAGGGAAACAGAAAACATAGAAAGTGATTGTTTATATTCGAAAGAAAAATTAAAAATGCGATATCAACAAAAAAAGAATATAAGTAAATAAGATAGAGGATTCAGGATCACAACAGGATGAAGAGAAAATTTAGTTATAGATCATGATGAAATCATGTATAAGGTGATAGTAAGATTACAACAATTTCACCATGACAAAAACAACACATCTTTGTTGTTGCGTCGGAAACCATAAAATGTTAAAATAAGCCGTACAACAAAACAATAATAACATATCTTTGTTGTTGCTGCCATAATAGCGGCATGCAGTCAATGTCAAAATGGAGAAAAAACGTAAACGAAGAAAGAAGAAGAATAAGTTGCTAGTAACTTCACCTAGTATAAATTCACCTTGATATAGATTAAAGTAGAGGGACGATTAAAACTCTCACATTACGAAGCAGTCTAGCACGTCCTTCGTAGTTTTTTACTTAGTCTTCGGAATATAAGGATGAAAACAAAATACAATATAGTTTTTTAGGAGACTATGAAAATTAAATCTAGAGGTTAATTTTCAAAGTCATGACTTAAGTTCATGTAAATTTCGTTATTTGAAGTTATATATAAACAGGTTAATGAACAAATGTAGTCATCACAAAAACAATGTATATAGAGACGGGCAAATCAGACGGCCGTTTCGGAATCCGCCACAATTCCTCATCAGTGATCTTAGTGGTAGTTCTTAATCTTTCAATATCCTATATAAGCTACTAATATTTGAAATCATAACCCAAAATTATGGATTTGATTCCAAATATCTTCACTGAATAGAGATATTGAAAGAAGCTACCACTACCGTTCTATACACTTATGTTGTTGTTTTTTTCCCCATTGTAGCTAGTCTGCATAACAGTTCGTTATTTCAAAGTCTAGTACACGGGAGAGTGTGTGTGTTTGTGAGAAAATTATTCTAGGTGTCATTTTTTCTGAACGGTCCCCATTCGATCAGTTCATGATAATTTTTTAGGAGACTATGAAAATTAAATCTAGAGGTTAATTTTCAAAATCATGACTTAAGTTCATGTAAATTTCGTTATTTGAATATCATTAAAAATTAGAAAGACAAAAAAGAAAAATTCGTGATCTAGAAAAAAAAAATGTTGAACACACAAACTTGTAGACTTTCAGTTAAGTGGCGCGTGTTATAGAATGACAGAAAATATAGGAAAATTATTGTTTTAAAAAAAAATTTAAAAAAAAATTAAAAATTCAGAATCATTTCTCGATTACAGTTGAGAGACGCTAAAACTCTCTCTTTCTCACTCTCTGTCTCTCACACACATTACGAAAAAGCCAAGCACGTGGCTTCGTGGCATTTGAGCTAGCCATTGCAATAGGGTAACATAAATGTTAGAAGGTTATTGTTTATACCCGAAACGAAAATTTAGGATCAGATCAAAATGTTAAGAAATACATAATAGCAAAAATAAATTAAAGAAAAATTTGGAATCAAATCAGGATGAAGAGAAAATGCAGGACTCGTGTTTTATATTTGAAATAAAAACCCAAAATCAGTTATAGACCAACAAAAAATTACAATTCAAATGAGTAAAAGTAAAACAGTACACGCAAGATAAGGAAAAATTAACATTCGATTGATAGCTATCGAAACAAAAAAACTCAAAACTTAAGAAAACTCTTGCATGGTAAGTCACTTGGTACGTGAAATAGGATAATAGAAAGCGTAGAACGTTATTCTTTACATTTGAAAGGAAAATTCAGAATCAAATTACGTTGAAGAGAAGATGCAATATACAAAAATATAACTTAAGCAAATAATAAATTTTTACATTTGTATGTATGAATATGTACGTATACTAATGAGCTCCCCGGTCGTTTTCAATCAATACGATAAGCATTTGAAGGCATGTTTTTATTTTTCCTCCGTTTATTGATAATTTTTGTTTGTTTATTTACATTTTTAAAAACTTAGAAACGTGCTCCAGTACCACATTTGCACAATTGTGTAATATTTTACACCAGGCGATCAGCAACAGCAGCAAGAGGTAACAAAATTAGATAACCTACAAATAAAAATGCCATAGAAATTGAAAGAAATAGATAAAGAAATAAAACCAACCCTAAAATTGGCGTCGCCGTATTTGAAGCAGCACACACCAACTTCGTCTATTATTCACTTCATTAGGGCATTCGTTTTTCGTCTTTTCACAACGATGAGTATTTGAGCGGTACAGTATGTTGAAAAATTATTCGTACCTAAACGAATTTTTGGAACAAATAGTTTTTTTTTTTTCAATTTGTGACTTTCTAAAAGTCTGAAAATTAGTATAAAATTCTATACTATGTTATGAATCAAACACACAACTTTGTAAGTTTTTCAAAAATCAAGTTGTATATATACTTATTTCTTTAAATTACTCAAATATCAATGCATAAAAATATGTAAATTCATAGATATTTTTATGAAATAAAAAAAGAGTTCAAATAGGAAGTAAATATGAATGTAAGGCATGAGATTTGACCTTCTCCTAGCCACATATTGGGGAAAAAAAATTTAGAAAATTGTTAAAAATTTGCTGAGAAAATAGTACAACTCAAAATGATTAAAAAAAATGAGTGGTAGAGCGCATAAGGTGGAAATTTACGACGGGATTGATGGGTTGATTTTAAATGAAGCAAAGAATAATGGTCCGATTTCGGTTCCTAAATTATCTGCAGATACGTTAGGGTGTGACATTTTTTTGGATACACTGTATTTATGATTTTCTTTGTTTGTTGATTTATTTTGGTTATTATTTTCGATCATATTTGGAAACACAGAAACACGGGATTTTAGTGTCACAGCAGCAATAAACTATAAAAATAACCTATATATATATGTATTTCGTCCTATGAGAAGGAAATAAATATAGGGGTGCAGTTGTTAACTGTACAAACAGTTAACTAAAGTGTCAAAATCACTATAGATTGACGGGTGAGATATTCGATTATTTTCAACAATCCCATAAACAAGGACACACCGATTTTTTACTTAATCAGCATATATTTTGCTTCTTTTTTTTAATGGTTTCCACTATGGTTCTGGAGTTGAAAACTTGCATTTTTCATTTACAGAACAACCTACGAAATCTTCTATTTTTTACACATTTTATAGAGTTTACTTCTTCCATAGCATTCAGCGACTTAAATACCGTTGTTTATGAAAAAATAGAAGGACAAGCTGATCGTCCAATTATTTTGGAAGAAGCCCACACTTGTTGAGTTTGAAAAAGATGTATTAGTACATGTCTCGTTACAGAGTGACGTGTTTTGCGTGCAGTGGACAATTGTTTGTGAAGGAGTAAGATTGGAGGTAGACACATAATTAGCGACTTGAACACAATTGCGACGGATGACGTGAAACCCGTTGACGGGTAGTGAACAGCTGATCAGTACCCGCCGTACTTTCCGAGTGAAAGTGAATTGAAATCACATCAATTTCACTGTTTGGTGTTCTAGAATTCACTTTTATTTTCTTACTCGTTGTTAAAAGTGAATTTCGAACGAATTCGCATGTTCTAGAAACCGAATTCACCAAAAAAAAAAGTGATTTGAATTCACTTTAGCAGCAACAAGTGAAATAAAGCAATTGGCCCCAAAATGTTAGTAAATTTAATAAAAAATTAATCAAGTATAAAAAATTTTAATGGAAATAAAAATTTCATGGCGAAAGCATAAGAACTCCATCCAGGGTACCTTATTCCTCAAGTTTATGAAGAAGCATCAAGACAACTTTTTGAGAAAGTATTTCCTCGACAACCTGTCCGATTGCTCAGCAGTCACTTCAAAGAAATTGCAAGATTACCTAAACTCCACGAGGTGGGTAAGAGCCCAGCTGGGATAGTACGAGTCCAACTTTAATTCTAGTTCGGTGAGAAAGTGGTTTCAAAACGGCGCTATAGCGCTCTTTCTGACTCACAGTGGGTCTGCTGTGGGTCCTTAACCAACCCACCCAACCAAAAGTAGAAACACTGGCGACAATTAAAAACGGAAATGTATCTGATTGGAAAAAGATAATTTTATACATATATATTTTTGTATGAATTTTTCTAATTAAACACATCAATAGGTTTGGATAAATTAGAAAACAAATATTAGGAAGAAAATAGCGAAGGTGTAACAGGCACTGCACACTTTGGTCCCCCTTCCACTTTTGAAAATGTAGACAGCACAAGCTGAGAAAATGCCGTTCAGCTCGATAGCTGCTGTGGTCGCTGCTACTTCTTTTGCTGCCTCTAGCACCGCCGCCTCTTACACTGCCGGCACTTCCACGGCCGCCAACGCTGCCGCTGTTAATGCTCGCCTTTTAATTTTAAGGCTAGCATATTGGTTTTTGGCTTCAATATTTAACGCATATACTATTAAAGCATTGATATTTTTAAATTTTCACAACTTGTTTTGTTTTTTTCCTTGCGCCAACAATCAGCTGATTGAAAATTACAGCGAGTTAAAAAAAAATAGTGAATATGAATTCACTCGGTTTCTAGAACACCAAAAACAATTTCACTCGATTTCAAATTCACTTTCACTTGGATTCTGGAACATGCCTGAATAAATATAATGTGCTCATATATTATACTTACAGCCTGAATTTAAAGTATCCCCAATATCTTTCATTTGTACATTACTGCAGTCCTTGATGGACAAATTAATTATTATTATTTATTTACATAAATTTTGTTTTTCACAAAATTTTTTCATTTCTTTTCGTGCCAAAAATATTTTATTAAGTTAACAATCAGCTGATCAGATATGCAACCCTGCCTTGTCATCGGCCTTGGGTAAAATGGCGATAGATCTCAGTCGATGAGGAACCTGTCGACGGGAAACACGTTCCGCCTCAACTCTGCACCACTTCTGCGAAAAGCTCGGTTAGTTTCATTTTACAAGTTTTGATAGCTTTTCCCAAATTTACCAAGTTAAGATGGATGGTCGAATGCCTTATGTGGAATTCTCTCACCGCTACTGCAGGATCTCTTTCGACTGACTGTTTGCGGAGCTGATCATCTTAGCTCTTTAAGACTTCCGGAACGTTGATGACCTTGCGTTTTAATTAAAACTTCCACTTCTATTTCCATTTACATTTCGAATAATTCTATACTCTGTTTATAAAAACGAAAATATGTGTGTGCCTCGAAATAACACCGAAACCACAGCACACTATTGACACAAAAATTTGTATAATAATGCATCAGAGTTCAAAATTACAAGTGGGTGTGGCACCTCCCATAGAAACTATATGCTTTTTTGGGTATATATCTGGAACCATTTACGTTACAATACCGAAATCTCGCATAAGGTCGTCGATTGGCAATGTCATACTACAAGAAAAATATTGGTGGGATTGGAAAAAGAGGTGTGGCAGCTCTCAGCTCTCTCTGAGAAACAACAGCAGAAAGATGTACTTTATATGAGAGTGCGCCATCTGTATGCCAGATTTACCATTTGACATACAGATGGCATTATTCTCCTCTATTTTTAAAATCGAACAAATCTTTAGTGTAAGTTTTTGCATTTTAGTTTAGTTTCGCTAATATTTATGCATTTTCTTGATATAAGAATTGATAAACTGTAAAATTTTTATTCGAATACGAATGCTTTATAAAAGTGTGTATTAATGCGAAAATTAGTACTGGCAGGCGAAAAAAAGAAAATAAGACCCAAAGTTTTCAAGGGCCGCTCAGAGAAGCTGGGCAAAGCCCACCTATTTGTAAATAAAACACGTTTTTTTTTTTTTGTCGCCGAAGTGGAATTTTTTTTTATATTAATTTTTATTTCAAATTTGTATTTCATTACTATTTCATTCAAATTGCTTACCGAAATATATAAGATTTTTGTTGTTGTTGTTTTGATTAATATAATATAGAGATACATATACATAAAATGATTGAATAATAATAAAAATAGTAATAATAATAATGATATATAAATTTAATTTTATTTTTCATTTTATAGTTTTTTGTTTTTCATCAAAATAGAAAACGAATATTTTTCAATAAAGAGCACATACATACTGCTTGTTTTGTTGTTTTCTTAATTTTTGAATAATGCAAAGTATGTATGCCTTTGTGTGTGTGTGTGTATGTAAATATATATGTATAAATAATAAATTGCAAAAGAAAAAAAAAGAAAGAAAAAATTCATAGATATATAAGAAAAAAAATCAAAACTATTTTTATGTATTTTTTTTTCATTTTTATAATAAATTCCAATTCGCACAAGTTGTTATTATTTGTTGTTGTTTTTATGGTTGTTTTCAAGTTTTCTTTTAGGTATTCAACATATTTTTTTCTGGTTGTTGTTGTAGTTGTTATTGTGAATGTTTGAAAATAAACATCTTCTCGATTGTGTATAAAAAATTTAACAAAAATTCAAATTGTTTGAAACGTTAACGTGTATAGCAAAAATAGCAAACGACGCCATTTTCTTTTTCGTCTTCATTTGTGAACGTTAAACGTTTTGAGATGTTTTTGTTTTGTTTTTGTAGTTTTTCTTTTTTTGAAAAAATTAATTTCTTTTTTTTGAATGATTTTTTGCAAATTTTTTTCAGTTTTTTTATTGATTATTTTTATGTACTTTTGAATATTTTTTTTTTTTTTTTTTTTAGTTTTGTTTTGTAATAATTTTTTATCGTTTTTATATAATTTTCAGTTGCATAAAATATTTTGTAAGTGCAAAAACTTTGATGTGAATGCGCAGTGATGAGAAGGAAAAACCTTGATATTTTTCTTTCAGTCACTGTTACTTTAAATATGTATTTGGTAGGAGGAACAGCCGCCGCAACAGCCGCTCGACTGTGGTGACTGTGAGACAAAAATGCTACTACCAAAACATATCCGGCACACATCTCTCTCTATCTCTATGCGGGAATGTGCCACTCACACCAATTACACAGCAAAGTTATATGCACCATGTTTTTTTTTATAAATTTTACGATTTTTTTTAACATTTTTTAAGTTTTATATTTTTGTGTTGAAATAATTTTATATATTTTTATTTTGGTTTTCTCATATTTTTTCTTTAAAAGTAGCAAAAATCCTGTTTTTCTTACTTTCTTTTAAATGATTTTTTCCTCACGTTTTCAATTTTTTCAAAGGTTTTTTTTGTTTTACTTTTTGCAATTTTTTTGTGTTTCTTTTTTTTTTTTGTCTCGTTTTAGTTGTTGTTCTTGTTGTCGATTTCCCCAAACAAACAAACGAATAAAAATAAAACAAAAATAATAGTTATTTTTTTTTTCTCAAGATCTCAAGTCGAAAATTGGGTGAAAGATAAAGGAGAAACTGACTGCAGTCTTTAAAAGACACGCTCTCTTTATAAATGAGACGCACTCAATTTGCAAAATCTCTCTTCATATATCTCTCTCTTTTATCCTACCCACACACCGTTCGTTCAATTTAACCTCAATCGCCGCCATTTGCCGTAACAAACATTAATATGCTTAACCTTTTAAAATGACAAAAACAAATTTTTATTCAAGTGAAAAATATTAAAATTTAGTGTTGTTGGTTGTTGTTGATGTTGTTGTTAAAACATACTTGAAAATTATTATTAGAGAGAATTATTTAAAATCAGAATCCGTTTGTGGTGGCGTGAAGAAAATTTCTTGATAGCGTTTCCTCCTTCTTTCTTTCTTTCATTTTCATTATCAATATAAGAGTTGAAGAGTTTAGTGTCTTTCTTTTTTGATTTGATTTCTTAATCGCGGTCTTTCTTATTCGAACATTTTCATTTTCCAAGTTTTGCTTTTTGTATTTTTCTTGGTGGTAGAGTATGTCAATGAGCGCGAGCCGCAAGGGGCGTAGCGGCGTATGGTTTTTGCATATTTTGAAAATATATAATTATTATAATTATTGTGGTATAACTTGAGAATCTTGCTTCATTTGTATTTGTTTTTTTTAGAATAAAGTAGTTTTTTGAATGAAAAAGAAAAACTGAAAAAGAGCAAAGCAAAAAACAAAAAATATTTATAGATAGTAAACTTTCAAAAAGAATTAAGGAAAGTTAACGAAATTATAGTATATGTGTGCGTGTAATGTGCACAAATTGAAAATTGGGAAAACAAACAAAACTTAATGCGTAAATCGAATCGTTTTTAATTTGTTCAATTTGTTTTCGGTTTTGTTTCGTAGAGGAAATTCACATTTTCTTTTTTGGGAGCTAAAAGTGTGTGTAATTGTTGTTGTTTTTCTACATTTTTCTTGTTCTTTTTATTATAAATTGTAGTTTGTTTGTTTGTTTGCTGTTGTCGATGTTGTTGTTGTTGCTGTTTTGGTTGTTGTAATACGCTACTAAACTTTTTAATTTGAAGTTGTTTTCCTTCAAAATTTTTCCTTTGTTTTCTTTCTAGTTTTAGTTAATTGGCTCAGTGACGCGATGAACCTGCAACACTGCAACGGCCTCTTCGACCTTGGCTTTTAGAGCCTCCTGATCTTCGAGCATGTGCAATAGCTCAGAGTTTTCAATCTCCAGCAACATGCCAGTGATCTTGCCAGCCAAAGTGGCATGCATACGCTCAATCATTGGATATAGACGTTCGCCCAAAATTTGCTTTTGCTCCTGTGGCTTGGCATTAGCCAAAAGCGAAGCAATAAGCTTCTCCTGACCTGCAAACAAGAAATAGATAGAAAAGAAAAATATTATAAATTAATATATTTATCTTCTCTTCCATCGTTACTTACCCTTTTGGTGCAATGGTTGCACTGGTGGTTGTGCCTGTACCGGTGGAGGTGGATTGCGCATATTTGCGGTATATTTATAGTTGGCAGCACGTTGTTGTGCGCCTGCTGTAATCGGAGCGCCCGTCATTTGCATATTTGCAGCAGCGACTGCTTGTTGCCCGGTGATGGCACGTGCGCCGGTATTGCGCATCGTATTAGCAGCTGCGGCTGCAGCATGTGCACCCTGTACGGTTTGTGGCTGACCACGTCCGCCAGCGCCCGCCGGACGGAATTGAGCTGTACCAGTTGCTGCCATTGCGGCATTTTGGAAACCACCTGCTGCAGCAGCTGCACCAGCCTGTGCCACACCCTGTACACCGGCTGCGGGACGCACTTGTGGGGCCCAACGCGGTGTATTGCGTATGGGCTGTGTGACTTGTGGACCGAAGAAACGTTGTCCGGGTGCCATTGTTGGCACAAAGAAACCACCGGCAGTGTTGGGTTGGAAGATCTGTCCCAATTGTTGCATACGCATACCGGACATGTGACGCATGTACTGTGTGGCCAAATGAGCCTTGCGGTCCTCTTTGCGTTGAGCCAATGCGACATAGAGAGGCTTCGAGCCAACTACGCGTCCGTTCAATTCGGTGACGGCGCATGTGGCTTCATTTGGTGATATGAAGCATACGAAACCGAATCCCTTGGAACGGCCCTCTTCATCGGTCATTACTTTAGCCGATGTAATGGTACCGTACAAGGAGAATTCTTTACGCAAGCGTTCATCGTCTATGGAATCGTCAAGATTCTTTACATATAAATTAACGCCATACACAGACTCGTGACGTTTCTTCTTGAGCTCTTCAAATTTACGCTTGAGCTCTTGTTGGCGTTCGGCCTTCTTTTGTGCGCGTGCAACATAAAGCACCTTGCCATCACCCATATCTTTGCCATTAAGAGCTTCAACAGCTGCCTCAGCAGCTTCGGTTGTTTCAAATGCAACGAAACCGAATCCTTTACTCTTGCCATCATCCTTGGACATGACCTGCGCACAGCAGCAGCAAAAAGAGAGAGAGAAAAAGGAAATTTAATTATTGTACAACAAAACTGAATAATGTAACTCTTCTACTTGTGCCAATTTCCATATAATGAAAACAATTGACAAGGTAAGTTCAAGTCTGTTGATTTTTTCTCACAGCTGTTAATCTTAATCGCTTGAAATTGCAATCAACACGACCAATGGGTATGTAGCTGTATAATTATATCTACATCATATAACAAACTCACCTTAAAGCTTGTGATCTTTCCGAATGGTTCAAATAGATCCTTCAATTTATCATCATCAAAATCTTCGCCGAAATTCTTCACATAAACGTTTGTGAAAAGTTTTGCTTTCTCGCCCAGCTCCTTCTCGCGTTCCTTGCGTGGAATGAATTTGCCAACGTAGACCTTTTTGGCATTCAACAACATACCATTTACCTTCTCGATAGATGTGTTAGCTGCCTCTTCTGTCTCGAAATGTACGAAACCATAACCTTTTGAATTGCCCTTTTCATCGGTGGCAACTTTGCAGCTTAGAATATTTCCAAATGCCGAGAATGTATCATAAATGGCTTTGTTATCGATGCTCTTGTCTAAATTTTTAATGAAAACATTTCCGACACCGGATCGACGTAACGAAGGATCACGTTGTGACCACATAATACGAATGGGTTTATTACGAATCAAATCAAAGTTCATAGTATCCAGAGCACGTTCAGCTGTTGTTGTGATGAATGAATGAAATGAAGTAGAGAGGGGAG
The DNA here is from genome assembly GCA_963691655.1 of Toxonevra muliebris. Classification (NCBI taxonomy): domain Eukaryota; kingdom Metazoa; phylum Arthropoda; class Insecta; order Diptera; family Pallopteridae; genus Toxonevra; species Toxonevra muliebris. Next base: position 76,324,874 of record OY829328.1, read on the forward strand.
GAGAAAAACAAATTAGTAAATATTATTATTATTGCAAAAATTTAGAATAAAAATAGAAAATATAGAATTATTTTGTTTATAATAAATACATATAGAATTAAGTTTTGAGATGCTTCAATGAAAAAATTAATAATCTGAATGTTGGGAGTTTAAGAAGTCAAGTCAATGGTCCAGGTCCAGATTTTTGGAGTCGAAAATTGAAATTTTTTAAATTCCAAGATTCGAAATTAGTGCAACTAAAAATCGTCTCGAAAATAACACAAATACATACATACATAGTATAATTCTAATTATTCAGCTATGTGCTGAAATGTAATACAATTCGAATTCAAGCGGAATTTATCTTTATTTTATACACGTCAGCGTAAAAAGTTGTAGACATGTTTGTAACTTACTACATACAACTATTTGAATGATGTAATTTACCAGAAATGCCTTGTAAATGACATGGTAAGTTAAATTTATTTACCAATTCCAAATAAAAGTTGGTAAATGGTAAAAATTATTATCCAAATCTTGGACAAAAATAGCTTAAAAACATTTAATAAATAGTGGTGATCCAGTATAAATAACTAATGGTCTTTTCCATACTCCTATTACATTAATGATTTGAAATTTTTTTAATTCCAATCATGGTGATTTGAGATCTTTTCAATTCCCAATCACGGTGATTTGAAATCTTTTCAATTCCCAAACATGATCATCTGAAATCTTTTCAATTCCCAATCATGGTGATTTGAAGTCTTTTCAATTCCCAATCATGGTGATTTGAAGTCTTTTCAATTTCCAATCATGGTGATTTGAAGTCTTTTCAATTCCCAATCATGGTGATTTGAAATCTTATCCATTACACATCATGGCGATTTGAAATATTTTCAATTCCCAATCATTGTGATTTGTCATCTTTTTCATTCCCAATCTAGCGATTTGAAATATTTTCAATTCCCAATCAATGTGATTTGAAATTTTTTCAATTTCCAAATCAAGTTGATTTGAAATCTTTACAATTCTTAATCATTTTGATTTGCGATTTATGAACGACCTCCAATAGTTTTAAATTTCTGTAATTTTTAAATGTTTATAAAATTTATATTTTGGTAATTTTTTTTTTTAATTCTCATAAATATCTGATTGAAGATTGATTGAGATCCTTTTCATATAAATTATTTAGAATATTTGATGCAAAATTGCAGTCTTCGTTATTGCAAAATAAGGGCCTTTTTTGTATCTTGCATTGCAATATCCAATTTTATAAAATTAAAATACGTATTTAAATAACTTAAAAATGGTAATCATTACAGTCAATCATCAATCACATTTATGACAAAAAATTAAAGATATTATTTAACAATTTAGTAATTGTAACTCTTCTACTTCTGTCATTTTTAGGAAAAATTATAAAAACGACATGGTAAGTTGAGTAAATTTTAATCTAGCAACTATGAATCTTAATCAGTTAAAAAATTAAATGTTTTATTAACCAATCAATGGGTAGAAGTTGCTAAAATTTTATTAAATATAATGATGGATAGGAGACGAATAATATTTCAAGTAATTTTTTTATTTAAATTTAATCGAGCTTTATTTTAAACAAATTTTAAAAAATATTCTTGAAAAAAAAGTAGAACCAATTCAAACTGAAGCGCTATTCCTTAAATAAATACTAAATAAAGTAATTTATTATACACTAGTTTTATGAATATAGCAATTTTGACTGTAACTCTTCTACTTCTGCCATTTTCAGGAAAAATAAGAAAAACGACATGGTAAGTTGAGTAAATTTTTATCTAGCAACTATGAATCTTAATCAGTTAAAAAATTAATGTTTAATTAACCAATCAATGGGTAGAAGTTGCAGGTTTTTTTATTTGTATCTTTGAATAACAAAACGATGAATCACAGGAATTATATCCCAAGTCATTTTCATAAACTTAAAACGAAGTCAAATTTAAAATAATTTAGCAAAATCAGTGAGTGAAGAAAATAGAGCATGTAAAATATTGAAATTTTTATTGGAAATAGAACGATTGGGAATTAAATACCAAATTGAAAGAAAAACTTGCAATGTTTCTGTTATTCACCAATCACATTTATATAAAAAATATCAAGAACTGCATTATTATTGTAACTCTTCTACTTCTGTCATTTTTAGAGAAAATTTAAAAAACGACATGGTAAGTCGAGTAAATTTTAATCTAGCAACTATGAATCTTAATCAGTTAAAAAATTAATGTTTAATTAACCAATCAATGGGTAGAAGTTGCTGAATTTTTAACTACATACTGATGTGTGGGTGGGTAGGAGGAATAACATTCCAAGCCATTTTAACCTAAACTTAAACGAGCACTATTTTAAATAAATTTTAATATATTAAAAAAAAAAAAAAAACAATTCAAAATGAAGAGTTTTCCCTTAAATAAATAATAACTAATACTTAATATAATTTATTATACACTAATTTTATTGGAATAGCAATAGACTGTAGCTCTTCTACTTCTGTCATTTTCAGGTAAAATTATAAAAATGACATGGTAAGTTGAGTAAATTTTAATCTAGCAACTATGAATCTTAATCAGTTAAAACATGAAATGTTTAATTAACCAATCAATGGGTAGAAGTTGCAGGTTTTTTTTTAATTTCTAAATAACAACGATGGATCTCTAAGGAATCATATTCCAAAAATTTTATTAATTTAGAGCCGAAATCACTTTATTATAGTTTAACAATTTAGTAGTTTGTAGCACTTCTACTCTTGCCATTTTTTTCTGTTAAATAATGGCATAGTAAGTTGAGTAAATCTTAATCTAGCAACTATGAATTTTCATCAGTTAAAATATAAAATGTTTAATTAACCAATCAATGGTTAGAAGTTGCTGCTTTTGTTTTTGAAATAACAAAGAATGCGTTAAATAATAAACGAATCCGCCTGTTTTTTACCTTTTCTCTTTTGTGCTAAAAACAAAAAAAAAAAAAACAATCGGGAGAACAACATTAAAGAAAACAACAAACATGCACTGAGACTTTCTTATTCTATTGATCTCTTCCTTTTCAACTACTACTCTCACAATTTAGTATTGCGGTGCCCAAATGTGTCTTATGGAAGTGCAAACGCCTATACTTATAAATTTTATTAAGACGAAATCATACATTACCCCTCGTCTTCACGAACAATAATTCATTGCATGAAATTTAAAATTTGTTATTGTTTTCCGTATAAATACAAAAATGTTTATTGTTTTTACATTTTATATGGGGAAACAACAACAAATTTTGAATTTCATGCAATGAATTATTGCTCGTGGAGACGAGGTGTTAGACAACAACAAAATCTACGTTGAAGATATGTAACTGTCACTAATGTGTACCAACAAAGCATACGAAAATTTTGTTGCTTTGCTCTTTGGTATAGGCAAAGAAGATACCAACAAAGTATACGAAAGTGTTGCAGCTTTGCTCTTTAGTATAAGAAAACAAGAGAGATAAGAAACGAAAAACACAATATTGTTTGTGTATTTCGTATTGCTTAGTGCGGAGTACTGTGTGTGTATTAGAATTCACAGCCTATACCTAAGTGCTTTTACAAAAGCAAATGTGACCTGAGTGCATTAAGGGCATGGGCATCTCTGTTTTAGTTTTTTTTTGGTTAAACGGTATTGTGGAGGGAGAACAGTTGAGATGTGCGTATTGTATTTTGGCGTTTACAAATCGATGAGTAATATTAGTAAAATATAAAAGTGCATAAAAATAATACTTGTTGTTTAATGATTAAATAATGAAAATTTATATCTAAAAACAAAATGACTGAATGATCGTGCCCTGATTGACAAATCTACGAATTCAAATTTAACTAACGGTATATCTGTGTTTAAATTTAACATATAACTTGTTTATGAATGACGGCACTGATTGAATTTTGTGTAAATTAGAATGAAAAAAAAAAAAAAAAAAACTAAAACGTGGAGCTGCTATACACTAAAGAAGTGAAACGTTTTTACTTCTGAGAAATCACATATTTTAAAAAATTGAGCATAAATCGAACTTAAAATTATTTTAGTATGGCAAAATAACAATATTGTAATGATTAGGAATTGAAAAAAAAAAAAATCTGAAGAAAAGATTGAAATATTTCAAATATCCATCATATTTGTATGTATAAAGATATAAAGACTACATTAATTAAATTTAATTGTAACTCTTCTACTTCTGTCATATTTTGGAGAAATTATAAAAATGACATGGTAAGTCGAGTAAATTTTAATCTAGCAACTATGAATCTTAATCAGTTAAAAAATGAAAAGTTTGATTAACCAATCAATGGGTAGAAGTTGCTGGACTTTTAATTAATTACATATCGATTTTATTCAAGGAATAATACTCATAAGGATTTTTTGCATATCAAAAATGGGCATATAAAATAAAATTTGGCATTATTTATCAAAATTAAACTGTTGAATAATTAAAATATTTTATTGTAACTCTTCTACTTCTGTCATTTTTTGGAGAACTTATAAAAACGACATGGTAAGTCAAGTAAATTTTATTCTAGCAACTATGAATCTTAATCGGTTAAAAAATGGAATGTTTAATTAACCAATCAATGGGTAGAAGTTGCCACAGTTATTAAATTTCGAATAGCAAGTAAACTTTCTTAAACTATTTAAAATAAATGTAATTGTTAAACATTACTTTTGATTTATTTAAAACAGTTTTTTAATAACATAGAAAAAGATTTGATATGCCCAATTATTTTAGCGAATATTCAACCGTATTATTTCAAGAACCCATCGATATACGACTCGCTCAGAGGAAAATTGAAGTATAAAATTTACTAGAGAGAGAGACTTCGTTTTAGCTTTATGACCAAAATGAAGTCCAGTTCTACTTTGCCTATTTAATTTTGTATGTATGCGTAAGTTACAACTTTTCGTGCGTATTCGCGCGTATCGCTGTAGTAACATCAACAACTCGTTCCTCTCTAGTTAATTTTTTGCTTCACTTTTCCTCTGAGCGCGTCATATACAATTGGACGATTCACAAACTGTCATATACTGTCGTATAAATAAGACAGCTTGTGAATTGCCTAAATGTATAATATTTAATATTAGAGTTGGTTTTGTTGGAGTATAGAAATGCGGCTGCACTGGGAATAATAATCCATAGCACAACCGACATTTTACTCCATTTTAATGATTATATATATATATATATTTTTTTTTTTTTTGTGATAAAAACGATAATGCGTCTATCACAATTTTTTTTTGTTTTTTTTTTTTGCTAAACCTGCATGCATAGACACCAATACAAAGCCATATTCTGAAATTCACATTCGATCGAAATTTAAACTTTCAAACGGATATAAAATTTCAGTGTATCTTAAGTAGTTACTATCAACAACAATGCAAGTCTCGCTGTTTTTATATGTTACCTTAACCAAAAATTGTCAAATGTGTTTACGAATTTTTATCGTTATGGAATTAACAAAGAAAAGATTTGTAAAACGCTTAACGCATAAATGGGTAAGATATTTATGTTTTACAAAAAACATTTTCATTCAGCAGAGCTATATCAAAATAAAATGGATTTCCAGTCTTTTAATGAGTGACTCAACTGAAGTTAAATGTAATTTATATACTTTTTTTTTTTTAATTTTCGAGAGCAGCAGTGTTCCTGTTAGTTCTCGATTTTTTCAATTTCGAGGGCAACAGTTGCTGTTTAGCTCTCTATTTTTTCCTGCTTCGATTCATTGAATTGTATATTCCCTTACATTTCAAGCGAATCTAACAGGAGTGGTTTGGTTGTATTTAAGCTAAACTTGATGCTTGTTTTTAAAACTTTCACATTAATCCAGAGATACTCAGCCTAGTTCATAAAAATCACATTCGATTGAAATTTAAATCTAAACAATTCAAACCGCTCCAACTCAAATTTCGTTCAATAGATAATATTTTCAGCACTTGTCTGCATATCAGTCGGATCATGTTCGTTGCTCTATATATACAATTTATATTGCAAGTGTCGCCAATGAGTGACTCCTTAACCAGTAGCGATCACAAGTTTCTTCACAAATTTTTATCGTTTTGGAATAAACAAAAAATATATATTTGCAAAGCCCTTAATAAATCATTAATGATATAGGTTATTGTCAAATAGTAGAAAGTGCCAACAAAAGCATCTTTCAGTAATCTCATTAGCTGTTGCTATGAGGCATGCTTTCAGTGTCTGCTTCGATTCGTCGAATTGTATATTCCTTTACATTTCAAGCGAATCTAACAGTTAATTCTTCTTTGTGGTAGTAGAACTACCAGTTCTCTGTGCTGGCTTACCGAATTGTATGTTCCCTCACATTTCAAGCAAACCTCGCACAAGTTACATCCCATAAAAGAAAGTGTGTTTCGGAAAACGTGAATCATGAATGTTCATAGTGATGGATATGCCGAGTTTCAGCATCATACAATCTCTAAATACAAATACAATTCAAACTCTCTTCACCGTTCCTTCCGTTACAGTTACAACTTTGCTCTTTTAGCTTTATATCTTTGCTTCAAATATAATGTCAAATTAGGCATACAATTCCTGAAATGGCATTACAATCGCTGCAACAATGCAGTAAAGCCAACACTGGGCTTCCATAAAGAACGGAGAAGTTCTATCGATCTTAATAAAATTCACTTTTCAAATATGACACATGCTGCATCAAATGAAATGTCTAACGAGCCCAGGAGGCCTGAATATGACATAACAAAATGTGCAACGTGTAATCATTATATAAAAATGATTTCATAAAATAACGTTTCACCTGAGATTAGGCCAAGTTTTAGATTCAACATCCTCTGGTGTGACTAACTGTTCGACTCCTTTCGAAGTTTCATTGTCCATCACTACAGTTGACGATCATCCATCCTCACGATAAAAATCGCGTCAGTACCGTACTTTATAACATCACTTGAGAAAATTTAAAGCACTTTGCTTTAAATGTAAAGTCAAATTGGGCACAAAATTCCTTAAATGGCTTTACAATCACCGCAGCAATGCAGTAAAAATATCCCTGAGCTTGTATAAAGAACGTAAAAGTTTTGAAGCTTGCCATGCCTATCAAAAGTTCTGCCGATCTTAATAAAATTCACTTTTCAAATATGACACATTTTGCAATCAAATGCAATGTCAAATGAGGCAGGAGGCCTAAAAATGGCACAACAAAACCTGCAACGTGCAGTCATAATATAAAAGTGATTCCATAAAAGAACGTTTCATCAAAGCCTGGCTACGCAACCTTCGCTTTTGCTTCTTCTGCATGGGTAGCAGCTTCCGCTTAGCTTTGGATTTAACATCTTCTGTTGTGATTAACACAGCTCGGCTCCTTTCGGAGTTTCATTGTCCATCATCACAGTTGACGATCATCCGCACGATAGCAATCGCACCGTACTTTATCGAGTTACTTGAGAAAATTTAACGCACTTTGCTTTAAATGTAATGTCAATTTAATGCCCAGAGTCCTTAAATTGCATTACAAATCCGCAGCACGCAGTAAAAATTTCCCCGAGCTTCCTATAAAGCACGTAAAAGGGTAGAGTTTTGAATACCTGTCAGAGGTTCTATCGATCTTAATAAAATCTCTTTTCAAATGACTTCACTCTACATCAAATGAATTACCAAACAGACACGAAGCCTTAATATGGCCTAACGAATGATGCTTAATGTAGTCACAATATCAAAATGATTTTTCTTTAAGTGCGTTTAACCTTAGACTAGATCCAAAACCTGTGCTTTCGCTTCTTCCGCTTTGTCAGCAGTTTCCGCTAAGCACCAGATTCAACATCTTCTGTTGTAATTAACAGCTCGGCTCCTTTCGGAGTTTCACTGTCCATCACCACAGTTGACGATCCTCCTAAAAAGTTGGCGCTGGCTTACCGAATTGTATATTCCCTCACACTTCAAGTAAACACTGCACCAAGTTACACACCATATTAGAAATTATGTGTCAAAGGGAATGAATCATGAATGCCAGATAGTGATGACCATATATCTCTCTACTATATGCAAATATATTTCAAACTCTTTTCAACGTTTTTTCCGCTACATTGCAACTTTTTTGCTTTATATCTGGTGAGATATGAAAGCCTTTTTGCCGAACTTTATAGTCCCACAAGCAAAAATCTAATACATTTTGCTTCAAATGTAATGATAAGTAAGACGGGGAGCTTAAAAATGTCATTACAATTGCCGCAGCATGTAGTAAAAATATCACTGAGCTTCTATAGAGCACGAGCGTATCACACTTTGTAGCGGCCTTTGTGAAATTTTAACGCAATTTGCTTCGAATGTAATGCCAAGTAAGACGGGAGCTTGAAAATGGTATTAAACAATCGACGCAATATGCATAATAAAAATATCACTGGGCTTCTATAAAGCGCGCGTGATTACAGAACTTTATAGTACTGCCAGTGAAAATTTAATGCACTTTGCTGCTTCAAATGTAATGTCAAATTAAATGACATTGCACAATCAACGCACCATGCAATAAACAAACAAAATCACTGGAATTCTATAAAGAATGTAAGAGCCTGGTTTTGAATGCTACTCTGAATTTTCGATCTTAATAAATTCACTTTACAAATAATACGCATGTTGCATCAAATTAAATGTCAAATGAGGCGAGAGGCCCAAAAATTACATAACAATATCTGCAGCATACAATCAAAATAATAAAAGTGATTTTATAAAAAGAAAGTTTCATCTGAGCCAAGCAAGATTCGCAATCCAGCATGTCAATCATTTTTGTTAAAATTTTACGCATTTTGTATCAAATAAAATGTTAATTTAAGTATTGGTCTACCCAAAGCCTTAAATTGCCACAGCAAGCACACAATGCAGTCAAAATTACACAAATTTGATGAATATATTAAGCCTTAGAAGTCGGACTCAAATAGTCACGACTTATTTTAAGGAGACTCTTGCTTTTAAAGCCACTAAAAAGAGAGACTATTTTTTTTTTTTTTTTTTTTTTGTGCAGTCAAATTGTAAGTTTGTCTTTAATGTAAGTTAGTCAGTCTGTCATGTATGTGTCAAAGTAGCATCAACATTTCTGCTTCACCCCAAACCCGCCCAAATTTAAATTTATAATAAAATATAATATATGAAATTCAATTTTGAAGCAACGTAAAACTTTAAAATAAAATATAATTAAATTTTTTTTTAATATATTTCATTTTTTTTTTATTTTTTTAATGTAACTCTTCTACTTCTGTCATTTTTTGTAAACGAATTTCTTCTTCAAAATGACATGGTAAGTCGAGCATTTTATTCTAGCAACTTTAAAGTCTTAATTGATTAAAATGGTTATAAAATTTAATCAATCAATGGGTTTTGAGTTGCATATTAGTTAGTTTTAGTTTTAAATAATAGATATATCTACATAATAATAATACCTAAATAATATAAACTTTGTATTATAAAACATATAAAATAAATTTACTAAAATATGAATTACATATTATAAATTTCTTCAAGTGACCACATTTTTTTTAGATTCATAATAAACGCACGTGTTGGAATGCAAACAGAAAATAAAAAAAAAAACGCTTTCACATCTATGTAGCAAGTAAAAAACAAATGAATGAATGAAAGCTCGCGACACAAGTGGTGAGAAAAACAAAAACATTCCAAAAACAAAGAAAAAACAACCAAAAGCCATCGACCTCCAACCAAAAATGTAAAAATAATGAAAGAGAAAAATAACAACGGTGAAAGTTAAATAAAACAAATTTAAAAACTCAAAGCACAAGCAGGCGATGAAAAAAAAAAAAAAAGCTGGCGAATTAAATTTAACTGCGCAGCAGTTTAAAAATTCAAATTTGAAATAGTATGCAATCACAGAAATATGCTGAGAATTTTAAACGGCCTTGCTCATTTAAAGTACATTATTGAAAATGACCAAAATTAGTATTTGCGCTTGGACGAATAGTTTAAAATATTGATTCAGAGTAAAAAAAACTCCATGGAAAATAGTTCTTGAGTTTGGTGCAATTTAAAATTAAAAATATATATATATATATATATATAATTTCGCAGTTAAGAGTGACGGTTTTTCCGAAAAGTTTAGAATAGAGATGCACATTTGTTTTTGTAAAAGTATTTCGGCATAGGCTGTGCATTCTAATACACACACAGCACTCCGCAATACGAAATACACATACAATTTTGTCTTTTTCATTTCTCATCTCTCTTTGCTTATACCAAAAGCAATAACACTTTTGTTGGTACACATTGGCGACAGTTATATTCAACGAAGATTTTGTTGTTGTCTAACGTATGATTTTTTTTGTTCCTTTATAATAATAAGTATATATGTTTAGTGTTTGCACTTCCATAAAAACTTTTGGGCACCCCTGATTTACACGTTTACTTATTTTTCAAGCTAAAAACGAAATGCGTGTCAATGCGTCTGATTATGTTTGTCTGCATTTTTGTTGTATTTACAGCCACAATAAAAAATACAGTGCTCAATATGGCGAATTTATATGGTATACGAAAATATTGTATTGTAATGAATGGCAACAAATTGATGAATTATGAGATAAAAAAATTTACGACCTATATTTCGTGCTACTATGGCATACAAAACATTCAAATTGATCCACGGCTGTGTACGATTTGATGATTAAAAGCTGAAAGAGATACACAAGGACATAGGTAGAGAGATAAACTCGCACTTATTAGATAAAAATATTAAAAATTAAAGTTTAATATTTTGTATAACCTCCATTGGCTTTAGATAGACGAGACGGTATAGACAAATTTATGTTTCTTGTAGTTTTGTGAGATTTCAATCTTTCTTTCTTTTTACATGCTACACTAATAGGAATTGTTTATGCATTGCTGTAGTTGTAGCGACTGTGGGCAGGTTGCATTTGATAGAAAAAAGAAAAAAAAGAGGACAAACCGACAGATTAGATGGGTGAAGTTAGCGACCGTTACCGGTTCCGTCCGCAGTGATAAGCGCTCAGAACTGCAAATAAAGGGAGGGGCACCGTTTTAGACGTGATTGGGTCTATAGTTATCTATTGCGTTCTGGGCGGAGTGGGAGTTTATATCCCTCAAGGCATTTTCAAGCTCCAGCATTGTTGGTAGTCACGAAAATAGTGACGAACTGCTCGGTGGGAAAGAGGGATCATGTATATATGACTGACCCGGATGATCCGCACAGTGACAGTTTGTCGCGAACTGCCGGGTCAGCAGCTCGCAGCGTACTTTCACTGGTATGATCTGTTTCTCTTTGTAGATGATCCGGGTGAGTCATAAGAGGACAACCCGTGACGACATGCAAAGTACTTTTGTGCGGCCTGTAGGTTTCGCCATTGCGTGCCACTAATACAGGGGGTCCAGACAGGAGCAGCGTAATTTAATACTAGGCGCCCTATGGCCTTGTAGGCCGTATTTAGAGTTTCCTTGTCTTTATCCAAAGTAGTCACGGATAGTTCTTTCATTATTTTATTCCCCTCACATCTGCATGTTTTTCTTCGAGTCATTTTTAAGAGTGTAGCATCAAATTCATTAAAAAAAATGCCGCATTATTAGAATGTAACATTTTAAAAATATTACACTGATCTTTAAGGAAATATTTTATTTTTGTTTTGGTATGAGAAAAGAACAAATAAAAATGCAACCTGTGATAATTCAATATTCTGAATACGCTTGGATAAATGTTCACAAGAGAAAATGTGAAAATTTTTCATTTATTGGATACATTATTTTTAGAAAAGAACATTAGACCTATTCACGATTTGCTGCAAATGGTATTGCATCATTGCAAATGTAAAATATTTCTGTTATCACAACAACAAATATATGCGATATGCAATAAAATTTGCATTTGCAATAATGCAAGATCATATGCTCTATATCGTGAAAGGGCTATTATATTCTATAACAGGAAAGGCAAAATCTTCTTGATTAGTGATGAAATGGAGCACATTCTATTTCTTACGTACAAAGTTATAAAAGAATTGTGCAAAATTATCCAAAAATTATATTTAAAAAATAAAATAAAAATAAAAAATAAAAAGTTTGGGTCACCCTGTGTGTATGCTTGGATGCAGGATGCACATATCATTTGAGCAACCCTGCGTATATCACTTGGGCAACCTAAGCGATAATGCAACACACTTGTTAAGGATGATAAGAATCATGCTTCATTAACAAAACAGTGATTAAGTGTAAAGGTTGTCCTGAATTTTCAGTTCCTAATATTGTGATTATTTTTTTTATTAAACAAAATGGCCAGCAATAGTCCCGTTTCTTTCGTCGACTTCCAAATCCACGAACCCACAAGGAAAATGGCAAGAATAACTTGGTTGCGAACACCATATGGCTGGGAATTAATTGAACCGACATTGAAGGAGTTCAATGTTAAATTATCCGAAGGTAAGATTGTCAATTATATATAAAGTTTATTTGGTTCTATTTCAAGGGTCATAGGAATTATAGTTTACAAAAAAATTTAGAAAATTATTCTTCTTTAGATGAGTTTTTTGGACTTTTTATGCATTGTCACTAGTGGTAGAACGCAGATTCTTTTTATGAAAAGTTTTATTCTTTGTAAAATAAAATATTTTTTTTTTTTATAAAATATTTTTTTTTATAAAATATTTTTTTTTTATAAAATATTTTTTTTTATAAAATTTTTCTTTATAAATTTTTTTTCATACAATTAGACAAATTTTTCTCAGAATCACGATATCTCGAATTTACAATTTTCTTGACATTTTCAGTATAAGAAAAACCACAGTGGGACGAATTTTTTTTTTTTTCGTAACCCCATTAAATTTGATATTTTAAGTTTGCTCACCCGCCATTTTGTTTCGTGACACGTGGGACACGTGCAAACAAAAATAAGTTTGGTGGTGATAATTTAATGGGTAATTAAAAAATATTTTTTGGATGCAATAATTTGTTGTAATTTAAAATATTTAGTTTCAGAAAAAAAAAAATAAATAAAAAATAAAATTACATTTTTGACTATGACCCATTGAGAAAATATTCATTTTTGTTATTTTTTATTTCATTTATGTTTGATTAATCTATTTATTTCTATTTATTTTAGCTAACAGTATAAGACATCCAAATGAAATGTATTTGAGTGCCGCAGAAGCTTTGTGGCCAGTGTATAAAATATATCACGAAAAAACGAGATATATATTCAACTCATTTCATCGCGAAAAAATTATCACTGCTGAGCTTTATGAATTCTGCATCCAAGAAAATATAGCGGACGGAGACTTGATCGACACGTGGCATGAGTTCGGGTACGAGAAGCTCTGTTGCCTAGACTGTATCCATCAAAAGAATTCAGATTTCGGTACTGACTGTGAATGTCGGGTCTTAAACAAAGCAGAGAAGTACCGAAGGGCGCTTGACATGGCATGTATGCATTGTGGTTGTACCGGTTGTTCAACGAATAATTATTCAATAGGATTTTCTAAATTCGTAAATTCTTTAACTAATTAATTAAGTAGTTATTTTCAATATAATATTGATTTTTCTCAGGAAATTTGAAAACAAGTTAACAATAATCCTAATCTTTACCAACAATTTTTTTGTACTACATTATTTATAAATATTTGATTAAGTAATTAAAATACAACAAAAAAAAATGCAAAATCTTAACTTTTTTTTTTCACAATTTTTATTATATTGTTGAGGTAGTCAAATTTTACTTTCCAAAATCGAAAATATTTTCTATCTATGAAAGACAGCCAAAGAAATTAGTATCAGAGCAAGATCTGATAGATAGATAGATTAGAAAGGGTGTGATGTACTACGACCTTAAGAGATCTATTGTATCCCCGATAGTAACCTGTTCACAGGTTGTCAGAGAAGCCAATCTTGCTGAGGAATCTCAGCAACCGATGTGGCTTTAACGCTATGATATCCCCACTACTTGGGTGGTAATGCCTTACGTACCTCCTCCTTTTGCGAGTGAGCGCCTCGCAGTGCATTAGGATGTGTTCGGATGTTTCCTTGTCTTCTTTGCAGAATCTTCAAGTGCTGTCCTGACTTAAACCTAGGTCTTTCATATGCTCCCCCAGTTTGCAATGCCCTGAAAGGAAGCCCATTATTAGCCTAAGTTGGCTTTTATTTAACTTAAGATAGAGAGCCGCTCTGCTGGGATCAAACTTCCCAATTAGCAGCTTTGACTGTCTAAGCTTTGGGAGGAGTGCCCAGTAGGATAATCTGGTATTTTGTTTTTCCTCTTTTAGTGTGCCTTTTAAGGTTTGAATTCCTATACCTAACAAGGGTTCTGGACGAATGAAGGTCTTGCCCGCTGTGCTCCTTGCCAAGTGGTCGGCTACTTCATTACCATAAATACCTTTATGTCCGGGTAGCCAGAATAGAGATATCTTATTAGTCTTGCCTAATGTGTTTAGTAACTCTTGGCATTCCCATACTAATTTTGACGTGGTCTCAATTGAGTCTAGCGCTCTGATAGCAGCTTGACTATCAGAGTGCATTACTATTTTTTGCTTTTTGTACCCACGTTCGAGGTTGAACTGTGCACAGAGCCAAATGGCAAGAATCTCTGCTTAGGATAACAACATACTGTGCTTTGTAAATAATTCAATATGTATTATAGCAATTATTCCCTGTTTGGGATTCGAAACAAAGGAAACTAGATCTTCAATCATTTGATGTTACCGCTGAGCGTGCTTGGGCAAAGTGCCACCGTTGCAGAAAATGGTTGCGTATAAAGCGCAAAGTGAAGTATTGAAAAAAATCCAACAAATTGGAAATACAAAAAAAAAAATGTTAAAATATTTTGCTCGACTAATTTCAATTAATCAATATCCTGATTAATCGAATAATTTCAATTTGTATTAATCAAAATCTTGATTAATCGAATAATTAATTAATCAATCACTTTGATTATTCAGAATTCATGATTAATCGCTCAGCACTAGTTATCTTGTTTCAACAAGTGCATTATTGTACTAATTTTGTCAAACAAAAATAAAAAGAAAATGTGCATACTTGCATATTTTGAAATTTTATTGAACTAAGTGTTGACAAGGAAGAGTTCGTGCTTTAGTTTTGTCCGACACTGCACATAAAGTATATATGGGGGCAATATATTTTTTTTTTTTTATAATCCTAGTGAAAAATTTCGATCCATGGCTGTGTAAGCCGAAAGAGATACACAAGGACATAGTTTGAGATAAACTTACACTTAAAGCGAGGTTCACGCCAAATTGGCACGCTTTGTTGTGGTCACCACGTCGCCCCTAGCCATAAGAACAACAAATTTTTTACTGGGATTTGTTTACAATACCGTTACCGTTAGTTGATAAATTTTTCATATTAATTGATCGCAAGTTGGTGATTGTGTGCACAATGGAAGCTGCAAATAGAAAATTGATTGTGAACAAATTTATTAAAAATCCGTCGTGGTCTGGTTCAAAGATTGCGAAAGTGTTAAATATCTCCAAAAGAACGGTATGTAGAGTTATAAAACGATATAAAGAAACTCTTAGTGTTGAAAGAGCTAAAAAAAAAAGTTGTGAACAAAACGAGAACCACCAACCTAAAATTAAAGGCAAAGATCTTGAGGTCCATCAAAAGCAATCCCGGACTATCGGATAGCGATCGTGCCAAAAAATTCAATACCAGCAAAAGTACTGCTAGACGAATACGCATAAAAGCTGGGCTAAAGTGCTGTAGTGCTATAAAATATCCAAATAGAACAGACAAACAGAATTTGCTGGCCAAAAAACGTGCTCGTCTTCTTTATACAAATGTTTTGACCAAATTCAATGGATGCATTATTGTGGATGACGAATCATACGTAAAATTTGATCTTAAACAGCTTCCAGGTCAAACATTTTATATGGCAACGAATCGTGGTAATGTACCTTCAAAATTCAAGTACATAAAAATGGATAAATTTGCAAAGAAAGCAGGCAGGTGTGGCAGGCTATTTGCAGCTGTGGTCTCAAATCCAGGGCATTTGTGACATCCTCTTCTATGACGTCTATGATATTTACATCAAAGAGTGCCTTTCGAAACGACTATTGCCATTTGTTCGTCACCACCATTCGCCAGTGAAGTTTTGGCCTGATTTAGCCAGTTGCCACTACTCTAAGAAAACCATGGATTGGTATCAGACAAATAAAGTAAATGTAGTGCCCAAATATATAAATCCACCCAATTGCCCCCAGCTTTGACCGATCGAAAAATACTGGGCTATTACAAAATATAAGTTGAAAAAAAATGCAGGTATTGTCAAAAATGTGAATTCAATCTTACTAAAATGAAACCAAATAGCCGCAAAAGTATCCAGAGCTGATGTTCAAAGGTTGATGGGGTCCATTAAAAGGAATACCCGGAACTTTTTGCACAACGAAGAAATTTAAATCTTTTAATATTATAGTATTAAAACACAATATTAAACTTATCATTTAATGCATTATTTGTTATTCTGAGTGTTCTGGTTAAAAAGATACAGCAACTTTCCTGCGTGCCAATTTTGCGTGAACCGCGCTTTAGTAGATAAAAATAGATAGACGAGACGGTAGAGACAAATTTAGGTTTCTTTATATAGCAATTGTTTTGTGTGCTGTTAGATGCATTCAATAAATTTTCATATTTTAATTATTACGCCCGAATCGTTCTTCTAATACAATTCAAAAGTATGTACATATACTCAAAAATTTTGATCACTAAATGACCAACTATCACAAAAAAAACACAGCTCTGATACTCGATACTAAAATCTACTGTTGATCATTAAATGAATTTTTTATTTTTTGTGTATTTTGTTTTGATTTTGTATCATGTGCACAAATTTTACGTTTTGTTTGTTTTCCTTTTTGCGAGCAAATTATTGTTTTGTGTACAGTTTGCGCATATGAGCACAAACTAAACACAAATCAGAAGTGTATTCGTTTTTTCGTGGTTGGAATCGTTTGTGTCAAAAAAAATTTACAGCTTATTGTAATCGTTGCGCCATGCGCCATAATTTCGAACAGTGAACAGTTAAGCAATTTTTATTTGTTTCTTGTGTCAGCGATTTTCATTCGATGAAAATGGTGGATCTTCTGTTTTTATTTTTTTTTAGTTTTTATTTCCCAAATTAGCTAATGCGAGCTTAAATGAGTATAAGATTTGAGTTTTCTGTAAATTTGCCCAGTCAATTTTGGATTTCTATTCTAAATTTGTCATTTATAAGAGTGTAGCATCAAATTCATTAAAAAAAATGCCGCATTATTAGAATGTAACATTTTAAAAATATTACACTGATCTTTAAGGAAATATTTTATTTTTGTTTTGGTATGAGAAAAGAACAAATAAAAATGCAACCTGTGATAATTCAATATTCTGAATACGCTTGGATAAATGTTCACAACAGAAAATGTGACAATTTTGCATTTATTGGATATATCATTTTTAGAAAAGAACATTAGACTTATTCACGATTGGTGCAAATGGTCTTGCATCATTGCAAATGTAAAATATTTCTGTTTTCACAACAAAAAATATTTACGAAATGCAATAAAATTTGCATTTGCAATATTCTCTCACAGGAAAGTTAGTGATAAAAATAATATACGTCTTAAGAAAATGGAGCTCATTTTATTTCTTACGTACAAAATTATAAAAGAATTGTGCAAAATTATCCAAAAATTATATTTAAAAAAATAAAATAAAATAAAAAATAAAAAGTTTGGGTCACCCTGTGTGTATGCTTGGATGCAGGATGCACATATCATTTGAGCAACCCTGCGTATATCACTTGCGCAGCTAAAGCGATAATGCAACACACTTGTTAAGGATGATAAGAATCATGCTTCATTAACAAAACAGTGATTAAGTGAAAAGGTTGTCCTGAATTTTCAGTTCCTAATATTGTGATTATTTTTTTTATTAAACAAAATGGCCAGCAATAGTCCCGTTTCTTTCGTCGACTTCCAAATCCACGAACCCACAAGGAAAATGGCAAGAATAACTTGGTTGCGAACACCATATGGCTGGGAATTAATTGAACCGACATTGAAGGAGTTCAATGTTAAATTATCCGAAGGTAAGAATGTCAATTATATATAAAGTTTATTTGATTCTATTTCAAGGGTCATAGGAATTATAGTTTACAAGAAAATTTTGAAAATTATTCTTCTTTAGATGAGTTTTTAAGACTTTTTATGCATTGTCACTAGTGGTAGAACGCAGATTTTCTTTTTATGAAAAGTTTTATTCTTTGTAAAATAAAATATTTTTTTTTTTTATAAAATATTTTTTTTTTTTTATAAATTATTTTTTTTTTTATAAAATATTTTTTTTTTATAAAATATTTTTTTTTAAAAAATTTTTCTTTATAAATTTTTTTTTTCATACAATTAGACAATTTTTCTCAGAATCACGATATCTCGAATTTAAAATTTTCTTGACATTTTCAGTATAAGAAAAACCAGTGGAAGTATTTTTTTTTTTTCGTAACCCCATTAAATTTAATATTTTAAGTTTGCTCACCCGCCATTTTGTTTCGTGACACGTGGGAGGACACGTGCAAACAAAAATAAGTTTGGTGGTGATAATTTAATGGGTAATTAAAAAATATTTTTTTGGATGCAATAATTTGTTGTAATTTAAAATATTTAGTTTCAGAAAAAAAAAAATAAATAAAAAATAAAATTACATTTTTGACTATGACCCATTGAGAAAATATTCATTTTTGTTATTTTTTATTTCATTTATGTTTGATTAATCTATTTATTTCTATTTATTTTAGCTAACAGTATAAGACATCCAAATGAAATGTATTTGAGTGCCGCAGAAGCTTTGTGGCCAGTGTATAAAATATATCACGAAAAAACGAGATATATATTCAACTCATTTCATCGCGAAAAAATTATCACTGCTGAGCTTTATGAATTCTGCATCCAAGAAAATATAGCGGACGGAAACTTGATCGACACGTGGCATGAGTTCGGGTACGAGAAGCTCTGTTGCCTAGACTGTATCCATCAAAAGAATTCAGATTTCGGTACTGACTGTGAATGTCGGGTCTTAAACAAAGCAGAGAAGTACCGAAGGGCGCTTGACATGGCATGTATGCATTGTGGTTGTACCGGTTGTTCAACGAATAATTATTCAATAGGATTTTCTAAATTCGTAAATTCTTTAACTAATTAATTAAGTAGTTATTTTCAATATAATATTGATTTTTCTCAGGAAATTTGAAAACAATTTAACAATAATCCTAATCTTTACTAACAATTTTTTTGTACTACATTATTTATAAATATTTGATTAAGTAATTAAAATACAACAAAAACAAAAATACAGAATCTTAACTTTTTTTCACAATTTTTATTATATTGTTGAGGTAGTCAAATTTTACTTTCCAAAATCGAAAATATTTTCTATCTATGAGAGACAGCCAAAGAAATTAGTATCAGAGTAAGATCTGATAGATAGATAGATTAGAAAGGGTGTGATGTACTACGACCTTAAGAGATCTATTGCACCCCCGATAGTAACCTGTTCACAGGTTGTCAGACAAGCCAATCTTGCTGAGGAATCTCAGCAACCGATGTGGCTTTAACGCTATGATATCCCCACTACTTGGGTGGTAATGCCCCACGTACCTCTTTCTTTTGCGAGTGAGCGCCTCGCAGTGCATTAGGATGTGTTCGGATGTTTCCTTGTCTTCTTTGCAGAATCTACAAGTGCTGTCATCCCAGCCATCCCAACCCACCCATATGTACATATAAAAACTATCAAAATATACACTCAGATCGCGGCAGCCACATAATCGAAATAATATACTTAAACACTTCACTATTCAATTTCCATTTATTTTCATTATAATTTGTCATTAAAAAAAAACATTAAAAATGTGAACTGATTTTGAATAATAAACATAATAACTATGCAAATAGTTCTACACACTAAATGTGTTGATGTAATCCATTTTTATTAACTGTATCATATATGACCAATTAAGGTACCAGATGACTGGGAAGTAATCGGACCAACAGTGCAGGAGTACTAGAGCAAACTTCTTTATGATAAGAATATTTAGTCAAATAGTCGGAAAAGTGAAACAGAACAAATAATGAAAAAATAAAAATAAAGAATTTGAAAAAAAAAATAAAAATAAAGAATTAAAAAAAAAAATAAAAATAAAGAATTTAAAAAAAAAAAATAAAAATAAAGAATTTAAAAAAAATAATAAAAATAAAAAATTTAAAAAAAAAAAATAAAAAATTTAAAAAAAAAAAATAAAAAATTAAAAAAAAAAAATAAAAATAAAAAATTAAAAAAAAAAAAATAAAAATAAAGAATTTAAAAAAAAAAATAAAAATAAAGAATTTAAAAAAAAAATAAAAATAAAGAATTTAAAAAAAAAAATAAAAAAGAATTTAAAAAAAAAAAAAAAAATGAATACCATCATTTTAACATTCGAAAATGAACCCAGTATCGAGTCTTTGCTAAAGGTACGCACGTACAGACGCGATTTCGTCGCAGCGATGTCGCAGCGTTTTCGGCGCTTCAAACTTCGAAATCGCACGTTACCTCACACTGGCGTGATTTTGTTGCTCTGAAGTCGCAACAGCTGTTTTACCTTTGCTTATTTTTTTTCTGCGCAAAAAATTAAAAAAAAAAAGATTTACTTTTGTTTCTGCACAAAAAATCGCAGTAAAAACGCGGTGAGCTGCCTCTTCAGTGTATATGTGTATCAGCAAGATTCATCCTGCCTTGCCCATACCGGCGCTAAATGAGAAATATAACGAAATGTTTATATCGTTTTAAGTTTCAGCCAATAACAAAAAACTAACAAAACAAGTTTGTTTGAAAATTATTAATCAAAATACATTATTGTTTATTTTTCTCCTTGGAAAAATAGGCAGTAAGGAGATAGAAACTTGTCTGCCGCAAAAATGTTTCGCCATGACAAACAGGTGCAAGTTATAAAAAAAAAAAAAAAAAAAAAAAAAAAAAAAAAAATTTTCATTCCTTGTTCTATAGCAGATAATTAAATAAACACATGTGGCAAAAAAAAAAAGAAATTGAAGAAAATCATAAACAATAAACACATGTTTATGAAATGAACGAAAAATCATCATGGAAAATTAGAGACATGAAATTCCGGGAATTCCACTTCCAATGGACAATTGGAATGCATTTAATGGCTACCATAGATTTTTTTTTCTTTTCTTTCGTTGAATTGAAACAGGATGTCTTCGGATGTGAACGAACTGGAAAAATCACAGGGTTGCATTGCGAATTATCTTTTGTGTAAATGTTACGTACTACATATACAAATTAAGGCGCCACTTTATATTATGGCTGTTTAATTAAATTATATATTGCAAAAGTCAAAATGTACAAACCTAAAATTTGTGGTACATATTCATTTGTTATTTATAGTTCATAGGTCTCCATGGACGAAAAAAAATTAAAGACCATTGGTCTAAGACATGAATCTCATATAATTATAAAAAAATTTAAGAAAAGTCAATAGCAAAGAAAAACCGTGTCTTTAGAGAATTTTGACTAGATCATAAACAACTAGTTATCTATAAAGCATTTTTGATTTAATAAAACAAAAAACAAAACAAACCAATCGTCAAATTTCGACAAGAGGTTCATATTTCTAATATTCAGCTTCAGTTTTCCCCGATACTGACCACAGCATTGATATCAATTAATAAAGTGCAGATGTTCTTAGTATCTCTTTGAATTGAAAATATGAGCTGACAACTTTTATTTATTTATTGCATTTTATTTTTTTTTTTTTTTACGATGTATTTTTCGCCACATACACATTCTATTGTACAAAAATTGTGAGTCACAAAAGTTTAGGAAAGAAAGTGAGCTTGCAAACGATCAAACAAAGAGAGAACGTCATTTGCAACGCCAACGCTACAATTGTTTATAATTTCATCTAAATGTGGTGGAACAATTTCATTTCTAAAAATTCATATTCTAATAAATTACATTTATATACCATAAAAAAGCTATTATTATTCTATTATACTTTGGCATGTAAGCAAAAATTTTCACTCACCATCAGCTGGCTGCTGGAAGTTCACGTACGCGTATCCAAGTGAACGACGTGTAACAACATCACGGCAAACACGAATCGACAATACAGGTCCAGCCGAGGAAAATTTATCAAAAAGACCAGCTTCATTTATATCCTGGTGGAGATCGCCTACATAGAGCGACGCCATTTGATAATTTGGTCCTCCAGAATTCATTTTCTTTCAAAATCCCAATTAAAAAGCGAATTTTTAATTTCTGATGTCGTCGCGATTTTTATGTGATGGTTTTTTTTTAATAATTTTTTATTATATTTTAATATTTTAGAGAAAAATCTACACCTCAAAAGAAAAACTTAAAAGAAACTGAAAAGAAAATAAGAAAAATTAAGATTAAAAATATTAATTTTAAATATTTATTTAAATTTAATAGGAAAAAAAAATAAAAGTAGCAAGCAAAAACAAAAATACACGTAACTGTTAACATCCACAAAAAAAAATGTATTAAAAATTATAAGTATATGTAAATACGGTAAACTGCAACGCTGTAAACTCGTGTGTGCGCTTTTTATCCGCAAGACCCCTGCCCTTCCCTCTCAAAAAAACTACTTTAATTTCATCGGAAAAATTTCAACTTCAACGTATTTAACACCTCATGTAATTACTAAATGCACTTTGCAACTCAATTTTCTCTAAACAAATATTAAAATGCCACTAGCTTCTTCATTTAAATTGAATTTTGTTTAGCAAACACTTTTTTGTTCCTTTTACGGAGTCGTCCATTTTTAATTTTTTTGTCACGTCGACGTCATTTTCAACCAAATTTTTCATGCTTCCAAGTGAAATTCTACAAGATTTCTTCAATTTTAACTTACGTTCTTTACACTTTGCTCGATTTATGCCACTTTTTCAATTTTTTTTATGATTTTTTAATATATTTTTAATTTTTTTTTTGGATTTTTTATATTTTTTCTTTTTCACAAAAAATGTGATAAGTCGTGTGCTCGAATAGCCTAAGCACGACCGCTCACCAAAACGGACTCTACTCGACTCGGGGACGAACTAAAATGAACGAGCAAATGGCGTAGAACTTTCCATGACCACGAATAAAAAAAAACAAAAAAACAGAAACGTTAAGTTCCAGTCTCCATTAGTTTCGTTTCGCACATATCAGAGTTGACTTTTCAAAGCATAATAAAGTTTATTTTATTGAATTTAGCTACTAGTTTTATAGCTAAATAGATTAAAAGCTTATGCCAACGAAACAATATGCCTAATTTTTAATTCATTCGTTCCTTTCAACGTAAATATGCACTTAAAACTCGCAAACGATCGATTTGAACTTTGACAGCTTGTGTCAGCATTAGCCGATTTAACATCCGTTGTTGATCAACACTGTCGATATTACATCAACTTGCTAGCGAACATTACTTTCAATCAAATTTTCCATCAATATGGGTGCATTCATTCAATATTGGCCTCAACCAAACGATTGATCAAAACTTGGATTCGAATTTTAATTAATCTTATATCACTAGCTGTATCAACATCCAAATAAGATCCTTAAACCGTTAAATATCAACTGTATCTTTAAAAAGAAAATCTCTCAATCTAATTTCTCAACTTATTTTTTAGTAACCTTAATACACCTTTGATTTCAAATCAAAGCAATCTTTTTTTTTTGAAGTTATTAGAATGCAAATCTTTTGGGCTCTAAATCATCTGCTTTGCAGTTTTATGTAGTCACTCGAAGTCACTTGGAGTCAACTTGGAGGCACTTGGAGTAACTTGAAAGCACTTTCTATAAATCTAAATGTTCAAGTCGGGTTTTATTCTGGTTTTTTAAATTTTGGTTTGAATTTGAGTCGGAGTTTTCGTCTGATTTGCTGCTTGCTGAAATCCTCAGCAATGTATTAAATCAACTTGTGTCTGGCTTTATATGTTCCGCTGTACGGTTTTCATATGTTTTCATTACATATTTAGTTTTAAAATGTTTAAAAACATATTTGAGATCCACCAAGAAGAGTAGTTAGCTTATTCTATTATTCTTTAGAATACTTGTACTGTAACAAATAAAAGCAATTACCGAATATTCACCGCTATGTACAGTTTTGCTATAAAATTCTTTCCTTTCTAGTCCCTCAATGAGCTATTGTGCTATTATAGTAAACGATCTTGTGAAGTATCTCAAAGTCATTAAGAAATATTAGAACTTATCCTGGAGTTTCGTTGAGGTGCACTTTAGAACCTAATATAGTATCTCGACTTACCATAATTCATGGCAAATATCATGGCCTGACAGGAAAATGCAATCACAGAGTAACATAATTCACTGTGAGAAATTAAAAGTTAAAACAAAGTTCTATCTATTTTCAAATTTTTCTTAAAAAATATTTACACAAATTCTTTTATTTCTGTGTCATTTAAATAGGAAAAAAAAATTGTCTTGAAAAAAAATTGTTAAAGTACTTACATATTTTTTTCTTAAAATATGACGGTATTTTTTAATTTTATATGCTCAAAACACATGCCTATATAATTGTTTTTTATTTTAAATTGCATATGCATGAACATTTTTCATGCGGAATATTTACGAAACGAGAGTTATCGAACGATTTTTATGTCTTTATCGAATATATCGATACGATTGATTTTGATGTTTCTGTTACCTTTTTGTTTCCGCTCAAAAATATCTTCACTGAAAAAACACCGTCAAATTACAAGCAGCGACAGTGAACGCGCCAGCAGCAGCAGCAGCAGTAGCAGCAGTTGTTGAACCAGCAATATTTGTACAGCAAAACGAATCAATTAAAACAATGTCAAAATTTTTCCACAAATTTGAAATGCACATAAAATCGGATTTCGGAATTTTCAAAAAAATATTTGCAAAAATTGGACATTTAATATTTTTTTTGCACAATCAAAATGCGAAAGTAACAACGGGACATTTTTGAGTTGAGAATCAAACAAATATTTTATTTTTTTTGGTTGATTGCGAGAATTATTTTATTGTTTTTTACAAACATGCAGAACGAAAACTACAATTTTCCCGAAAATAAATTTTTTCTAAAAATTTTCCTTTCAATTGAAAATTCGATGAATGCCTTGATTTTTTCTTCATTATACATAGAAATTTACAGTGTAGCAGTAATCAAAGTATTCGAAACAATATAAATAGGAACGCGCCACGCCCCCATACCATGAATCGCATCTGTTGCATGGATATTTCTACGTAGCAGCAAGAAATTTATTTATTTCTTTTTACCTTTGCCACCTTTGCCACCTTTACCCTTCCTCATAGCTTTCATTTTCTCACGCCTATAGTGTCGCCAAAATCTTTGAATTATTCTGGCTGCACGATTCATCATGAACAGCATTATTTTCTCTTCATGTTTGCGTTTATCCTCTTCCTCCTTCACGCGGACAATTTGCTCGTATTGTTGTTCTTCGCGCTGGTATTCAATTAGAAATTCATCAAATTGCTTCTTTCGCTCATCGTAGACTTCTTTAAGATAAAGGTTTTCTTTGATTTTCTCGCCAATATTTTGATCGAATTTTCGTACGAGTGATTGCAGTTGAAGGAGCAGTTTATTTCTTGAAAAAGAAAAGGTGAAGTAAAAAAATATTCAGTTTTTTTTTTGTTTTGAAAAATCGTTAATCTAAACCTGGGAAAGAAGAACTCAGCGGAAGTCAAGCTGAGTATCTATGATCTTAATGTGAAATCAATTTGGATGCTAAACCAATTTAATTAGTCTGAATTCGAATTGTCCCTTTCTAAGAGTTTTTTGACTTTTTCAAGTCATTTTGACTATTTTGAATTTAAATTGACGCTTTCTGAAATCAATTTACCTAGTCTGAATTCAATTTGTGGCCTTCTGAAATCAATTTGATTAAGCTGAATTAAGCTTAAGGTTTTCTGAAATCAATTTTAGACTTAATGAAATGAATTTGATTGATTGATTTTGAATTCATATTGATGTTTTTTGAATTTCATTTGACATATCTGAATTCAAATTAACACTTTTTGAAATCAATTTTCACTATTCTGAGTTCCAATTGAGGCTTTTGAAATTAATATGACAAGTCTGAGTTCAAATTGACGTATTTGAAATTAATTTGACTAGCTTGAATAAATTTTGACGTTTTCTAAATCAAATTCACTGGTCTGGATTCAGTTTAAGGCTTTCTAGAATCTGTTTAACTGAATTGAATTCAATTGAAGTCTTTTTTAATTCATTATAAAATCAATTTGAATAGTCAGAACTCAATTTGAATCATTCTGAAATAAATTTGACTATTCAGATCTCAATTTGATGGTTTTTGGAATTGATTTCTGTATTCAATTGAGGCTTTATAGAATTATTTTAACTGGCTTAAACTCAATTTAAGTCTATTTGTCTACTCTAAAGTTAAATTGGCGCATTATGAAATCAATTTGAATTGCCTGAATTCCAATGAATTGAAATGAATTTGACTAGTCTAATTTCGATTTAAAGTTTTCTGAAATCGGTTTGATTATTCTGAATTTAAATTGACGTTTTTGACATCATTGTGAACCTAAAGACGCATTTTAAAAACAGTTTGACTGGTCAGAACTTAATTTGAGGGGCTTGCTTAAACCAATTTGACTAGTCTGAATTCAAATAGACGCAATCAAGAATCAATCCCGTTATGGTAAAATAGATTGAGTGATTTACAGGCAGTACATACTTTTCATCACGAATTTCTTTTTCTTGTGCCAAATTTGATTTCAGAACCTTTTCATAGTTGGCTTTTGTTTTTTCTAATTCTTCTTCCAATTCTTTTTGTTTTATTACACTGGCGGCATTAATATTACGGATACGTCTGCCAGAACGAACACTAAAAGTAACAAGAAAGGAGATTAGAAAAGTGTTAGTCCGTAGTTTAGTATTAGCTATGTTACATACATTTCCTCTTGAATGCGTAGATTATTGTCCCATTTTTTAAATGCCAAATCTTCTTCGTATTTCTTAATAACACCATCTTTAGCGGCCAATTTCCAACGTAAATTGATTTTCTGATTACGTAGTTTACTTTGAAACTCTGAAAATTTTGAGGCAATATTCTTTTAGAATCGTTTACTAACCAAAATTATAATTTTATTAAGATGTAAAGTTAATCATTCGAGTTTGATATGTTTACTAACTTGACAGACAGTAGTAATGCCTATATATAAAAAAAGATTTTAGCTTAATATCATCATAAAAAAGTTGAAGGTCTAGGTTGAGGAGATAAGCAGCATCCGTTTTTGTGAATTTTCCAGAATACGGTTTTGAAAATTTCAAGCCGACCCACAGAAGTTACAAAATGGGAGAGAACTACTACCTCGGCAGCAAAAAATTCGCAGGCGGTTAAACTGACTGTCGAATTATTGAATATTAGGCAAACAATAGCCCGAGGACTAAATTAAAGATCAAACAGTTCATGACCAGCATATTCTCAGTACTCAGCTTGCTCTGCCTGGAAAATACTGTTTAACACAATTCCCACCAAGGAACTGTCCCAAAAAAAAAAAAATGGAGTTGCTAGTCATCCGTATCTGTAGACAAAAATGAAAGAGCATAAGCCATACAGTGCTTAAAAAATATAATTTTTTATTTTTTTAATTTCTTTATAGACCGCAAAATCGTGATATAATTAAATATTAAAAAAAATTAAGGTTATGTTAAAAATATTTTATTATCTAGAATGAATGCATTTCGGTTCTCTGCTGGGGAACCATCATCAGCGAACGTCAGTTAACCACTAGATTATGCACATCAAATAGACAGATTCTTGACACCAATAGCGCAAAACGACGAAAATTAAATAAAACCGCAAAATAAATGACAGTTTTCCTTGCTGCTTAACTCTCGTTTTATTTACAGTATCCTAAATTATTTTTTTTAATTAGCTGATTGAAAAAATACTTCGGCCAATCAGCGCTCGAGAAAGGCAAAATAAAATGGTAGCTTTCTCTCATGCTCTGAACGGAATGGATGCGACAGTAACACTGCAACATGATGACAAGATGGCGTTTGCACCAATGTTGTCGTGTTGACTGCGACTTGAACATAATGAATGCGGCAACGACAGAAATCGCTTCTTAAATTAATTTTTCATCCATATCCAATTTTCTAGGAGTAACAATCGGAACAATATGGGAACGGAACATTCTACTCCGTGTCGGTTTTTATGTTGTTTGGTGAATTTTCGGCACAAATTTGCTATCATATTCGCTCTGTGCTTGTGTGGATGACCACCAGAGAATATACATAGATATCCTCTGACTATAAGATGAATCTTATTAATTACCCTTAGGTCCGTCTATTGTCTGTGCACGGATGGTTGGAAAATTATTAGTAAATCCAGAAAGAACCTCTAATTGTTTGCCTAATACGAATCGTAAGATTTCAATTCATTATTTCAGCCTAAAGTTACACAGATTTGTATGGTGAGAGTTGATAAAGGGTATATATTCCGACTGGAGGTGTTAGTAAACGCTAAAAGGGCTCTATTCGAATCGTCAAATTTAAAGTTTTTTATATCAAGAGTTGATAAATTTATTCTGAACGTTGTATGCTCATCAGATCGATGAAAGAATTAAACTTGAGAGCTTATAGCTACTGTGATTTATTCGATATATAACTTACAATTTCAAAAATACTTAGTGCACATATTTATGACAAAATTTACCTGTAATATTCTTCTTCATTTGTTCATTATCATGATAGATTTGATGGATTTTTTTCTCTTTGGCCAATTCTGCCATGGCTGATTTCTTTAGACGCTGCTCGGTGATTGTGTGCAGCAATTCGAATGATTTCAACAGAGATTTATCTTCGTCACTCAAATCATCTAACCAAATTGGTAAACTATCAACCATTTCATAGTTTTCGTGGAATAAATCGATTATTTTAAGTAGATGAAAATTTAAATGCGGTTCTTCATCAGTTAGATATTGCTGAATTTTGTTAAATAGTTATTCCTTTCCTTTATTCCATATTTTCTATAATTTATTGATTACCTTTTGTTTCAAAAACTTTTCCACTGCCTTCACGCATCCTTCGTATTTCGAACCTTCTAAGTGTTGACGTAACGTATTGGGATTTTCTAAAATTTGTGGCAGCAGCAATGAGATTTTCAGTTTGCCAAAAGCTTCAGTCACGATACGCATAACGCTGGTCACTTGAGCATTGCGTTCTGCTGTCATCGCTGTTAGGTTAAATTTTATAAAATTGATTATGTGGATGCACCACCAATTGCAGTTACGGATATTTACCATCGAAGTTTACCGGCGGCGATGGAACTATAATTCGTTTTTGCATTTTTTACTGGGGGTATTTTTTCGTTTGGTTTATTGTTTAAGTGTTCAGGGAAGGAATCAAAAAAATATATTGCGAATATATAAAATTGTATGTATACGTTTAAGTTCTAATAAACAAACTGGCAACGGTTACTATGGATTTTCTTATTATTTTTTTTTTTTTTTTTGATTAAATTTGAAAGTAATAGCGATTAGTTTTGCCAAAAACCAGTTGAAAAACAACTAGTTGTTAACGGAGTAGCTTAACTATATAGTTGTATCGCTTAGTTTTTAGTCATCGATGAAATTTATAAAGAGTAGGTAGGCTTCAAGTAAAGAGTTTAAGTAAAACACTTAATATTTGAAATTTATACCAGGTGTAGTGCACATGTTGCATTCAAGTATGGAATTCGATATGGCTCATATGACCACCGCGAGCACGTCAGGTATACTCTGTTGTAAATAGCTAATTTATTTAGAAGTCGCACACAATCCTAAACTAATTTTGACTTAATTTCAAATGCGTTGAGTGCTAGTCAAGCAGCTTTACTGTCAGAGTGAATAAGGATATGGAAAGCTCAGCTTCTTTCTTAAAAAAATAATTGGGGGAGCTGACCTCATTGTTGTCGAAACACAGGCTAATCTTTGTAGTTTACTGATCTTGATCTTTGCTGATTTTTGACCCAACTTTTTACACTAAACAGGTGCCACATAAGGAAGACTTGGCCTAGTGATGGCTGTATATACCCAGCAAACACAGTCTCTAATGCTTTTACATTAGAATTCTAATGTAGTTTTGTAATGTTTTTTGAATCGAAAATCAAGTTAGAGAACATTAGAAAATGATTAGAAAAACATTCAAAATACACTATTGCAACAGTGTTATCGATTTTAATTAAAATCGATAGCATGCGTCATGCTGTATCGCTCACCCCTAGCGTGGCAAAAGAAAAAGTGATTGTCAAAATTTGTGAAGTGAGAAAATTGTAAGTTGAAAAAATATTTGAATTACAAAATAAAACTAAAAAAATTAATAAAAAAAAAAAGTTAAAAGGAGAAGATGAACAAATTTTGAACATGCTATTCGAATGGTATAGCGTTGAAGAACAAATCAGTTTTGCAGCGGCTCCAGACGTACCTAGGGCTGACGCGCAGCGGTGAAGACGGTTATGAATTCAGTGGCAGAAATGATATAGGCATCAATTTTGTGAATTAGCTTTATATTATTTTAGTTTTTAAATACACCAAATATGAAATAATAAAATATAAATACAATTCATTGTTTTAAATTAGCTTAGGTCTCACACAAATTCAAAATCCACTTTAGAAATTCATCAGAATTCTTGATATATAGAACTAAGCCCTCTTTCTTTGTAGAGAATACTATGATTCTCGACAGTTTTTCTAATCGTCTTCTAACGTTTTACCTTAGAGAATGATATTACAATTCGACTCGTTTTCTAAACATTTTCTAACTTAAATGTTTGTTTGGTTTATAGCCATAACGACATTTTAGTATTGAGTCCCCAGCTCTCACCCATTAAACATCTACTCGTCGAAAGAGTGACCCCGGCTTTCTCTATGGTTTTATTTAGGTAACTATACCATAATAGTTTTTCATCGAGTGTGACACCGAGGAACCTTATTTCGTTTGAAAAAGGTATTCTTTCGCCAAAAATGAAAGGCTCTTTAATTTTGTCCTTTTTAAATTTTTTTTTGGTGAAGATTACTTTGCATTTACATTTAGTCCCAACTTTCTACACCAATTCGATATAAGGATCAGCGCACTCTCTGGAGTAAATGTGAGATTGTATCTTCAAATTTTCCTCTGCTGAAGACGACGATGTCATCAGCACTCAATATAAAAATTAACCGATTATGTTGAATGTGTAAAGTGAAACACAGAAAACGAATTACTTTAGTTTACGGTACATTTCTGTACATTTAAATTTATTCAAAATTTATAATTTGTTTTGTGTTTTTGTCTAAATTTACTTTAGTTAGTTTGCAGTTTTTTTTCAGCGCAATATTTTTTATAAATTATGTGTAGCATTTTGTTTTGAATTCTTTTTTTTTTTTTTTTTTGTATTTTATAATATATAAGTAATTTATATATGCGCCGAGAAAAACATTTAATTTAAATATATGTATGTATACTATATGAATTTTTAAATTACAAATTTGTAAATATATAAATTAACTTAATCATTTAAACAAATAGTAGTTTAAGTTAGGTTCATCAATTCAATGTTACATTTTCTAAAACTAAATAAAATTTACAACTTATTCACTGTTTTTTTTTCTTGTTCTTTCATTAACTTTTTAATGAGATAAAAAAAAAAACGACTCAGAAAAGAAATAAGTAAGTAACATTTTCAAAAAGTGATTCACAGAAAAGCAAAATTATCAAAGTATGCAGAAATATTTCAAATACGAACAAAAAAATAATTTAAGTTTTCAACACAGATTTTAAATACATTTTTTTAAAAATAAAAATTTCTTCTTTTTTATTGTTAAATTTAAATTAATACTAAATGACATTTCTATAACAAAATATACATTTTTTTTTTAATATCATCAACCCACTAATAAATCATATATGTATGTATATAAATACAATTACAATTAGTCCAGTTAAAACACATTTACATATGCTGCAGTATGTATACGAATTTGTAGGTATTTGTTAAGTGCAAAAGGATGAGCTGAAAGGGAGGAGTGGGTAGGTGGTTATTATAAATGGACTCTGGTTGCATTTACAATACTTTACCGTGTACTGTCATGTATACACACATATATATTTTGATTTCCCTCTTTTATACGAGCACTGCAAATATATATATTTGTGTTCACAAATTTATTTAGTTCGCTGTAAATATACATTTATATGACCACAAAAGTAAGGAAGTGACTTTTAGACTTATGACTAATAGACACTAATTACAATACTTTCATTTTTATTATTATATAAACATTTAATTTAAAGAATATCTTTGATGAACATTTGAAAATTATGTATTCTTTTAATATTCTTTAAACATGTAATAATTAAATCTAAAGCGTACATTAAAACACATTAAATAGAAAATGAGGATTAAACACACACACACGCACATACAAAATCTTTAACCGAAGGATAAGGTTTATCCTTGGAGGACACGTGTACTAAAAACTTCTATAAAAGTTTTACAAGACTTATTTTGTATGATTTTAAAGAAAGTTTGAATTGATATAATCCCAACTCAAGGAATTTTAATTGATTTAATGCCAATTCAAAGAACTTTAATTGATATAATGTTAATTCAAGGAGATTTAATTGATATAATGCCAATTTAAGGAACTTTAATTGATACAATGGCAATTCAAGAAACTTAAATTGATATAATGCCAATTCAAGGAACTTTAATTGATATAATGCCAACTCAAGAAACTATAATTGATATAATTCCAATTCACGAAACTTCAATTGACATAATGCCAATTCAAAGAACTTTAATTGAAATAATGCCAATTCAAGAAACTTTAATTGACACAATGCCAATTCACGAAAGTTCAATTGACGTAATGCCAACTCAAGAAACTTTAATTGACATAATGCCAATTCAAAGAATTTTATTGAAATAATGCCAATTCAAGAAACTTTAATTGATACAATGCCAATTCACGAAAGTTCAATTGACATAATGCCAACTCAAGAAACTTTAATTGACGCAATGCCAATTCAAGAAAGTTTGATTGATACAACTACAATTCAAGGTATAATGCCAACTCAAGAAACTTTAATTGATATAATTCCAATTTACGAAACTTCAATTGACATAATGCCAATTCAAAGAATTTTAATTGAAATAATGCCAATTCAAGAAACTTTAATTGATACAATGCCAATTCAAGGAACTTTAATTGATACAATGACAATCCAAGGAACTTTAATTGACACAATGCCAATTTAAGGAACTTTAATTGATATAATTCCCATTCACGAAACTTCAACTGACATAATGCCAACTCAAAGAACTTTAATTGAAATAATTCCAATTCAAGAAATTTTAGGAAGGAACTTTAATTGAACAATGCCAATTCAAGAAACTTTAATTGATATAATTCAAATTCACGAAACTTCAATTGAAATAATGCTAATTCAAGAAACTTTAATTGATACAATGCCAATTCAAGGAACTTTAATAGATATAATGCCAACTCAAGAAACTTTATTTTTGAAATAATGCCAATTCACGAAACTTCAATTAATGCAATGCCAATTCAAGGAACTTTAATTGAACAATGCCAATTAAAGAAACTTTAATTGACAAAATGCCAATTCAAGGAACTTTAATTGATATAATGGCAATTCAAGAAACTTCAATTAATGCAATGTCAATTCAAGGAACTTGAATTGAACAGTGCCAATTCAAGAAACTTTAATTGATAAGATGCCAATTCAAACCACTTTAATTAGCATTACCAATTAAAAAAATATAATTAATCCAGTGTAAAAAAACCTAATGCAAAATGAATTAAAGAAAAAATCCCATTAGCATTGAATTAGTTTAATGCTAATTAATAACTTTTTTATTTGCATTGAATTCGTTAAAGAAATATGTGGGAGTTCTATGTGGACGATGAATGAATGATTTTTTGCAAGAGATCATATCCCTGATCAATTGCTTCTTTATGTGTAGTTCAAAGTCTCTATGGTCAGCTGATTGAAATCAGTTTGTGGGCTCATTATTTTTAAGACCTACAACTTTGACATCTAATGCAGTGGTTCGTTATAAAAAGTTACAACAATTTTTGTTTTGGTTTAAAAACTATGCTATTCAAAGCTCCAACAGAATTTCTCTGATCTCACAGAGTTTCATGCATTTTGAATATAATTTTTCAACATTTTGAATACAAAAATAAAGCAAAGTCAATAGTATTTGATGAAGTGAAAAAGTTATGAAAAAGGACTTGATAATTTGGCAATCAGTTTCAGCAAAACTGAATTTAATTATAATAATGAAAACTGAATTTAATTATAACAATGAAAATGATGTAGAAAAATTAATGCATTCTCATGAAGTTTGGACAAATAATTTTTGAAATTAATTAGCATTAGGTAAATCCAAAAATGAATTAAGATTATTATTTATTCTGAAAGTAAGTGAAAAAATTAATCAATAGCCCCAAGAAAGAGCACAACAATAGATCCAAAAAATATTAGTTTACTGTAACCTCAATGCATCGAATATGAAACAATTATATCTTTTACCACTTTAATAAACACTAATGGAGATTGGTCTTGCGTTTAGTATTTTTCTAAGTCTGCTACTGCTAGTGTCCTTTGAGATTATAAGTATGTGTATGTATGTAGATGGTTCATAAAATTTTTTTTATAAATATTTTAGTCAACATTTACAATGTGTTTATGTATGTATTTTTTTATGTTATAAATGTATAGTATGTACGTTTGTATATATGTAGAATTAATTAATTCTGTTACTAATTGTATGAAAAATATTAATATTCCTGCCATTGCACAATTTAAACCTGTATTTAGTTATTTTTAATTTTATTTTCTTCTTTTTTTTTAATAATATTTAATAATTTTCTTTTATTTTTGTTTTAACTAATTTTTCACACAAAAAAAAAAAAAAAAAAAATCAAATAAACACAAATTAATATATATATATATTTTTTTTAATTAAGAAATCTTTTGTATAGGCAGTGAGCATTTTTCTTTTTTTGAGAAGAATATAATTTTTGTTTTTATTTTTCTTTTAATAAAAAATTGCATTATTTATTACAAATATTTAAAAAGATAACTTAAAAAATACAAAAAATTTTTTTTTGTTTTTTTTTTTTGCTAAATTCGAATTTATGCATATTGAAAAACCATAACAAAAAATATTAATGAATCATACAAAAATAAAATTGCAATTTTACATAGTAGAGGAAAATAAAAAAAAAAACAATTGAACTAAAGAAATTTAGAAAAAGTAAACAAACAGCTAAAGCTTTGGATAAGTAAAAACAGTTAGAGCGATTTCGCGGACTGGAACTTTTATTGTCATAAAATCAAGTCGAGTTTTATTTTTTCAACCGAAAATAAAAGTTATTCTTAAGATTTTATATTTTTTCAGGCCAAAATTTAGTTTAAGAATTTAATTATTTTATGGGGTAAATAACACTGTGTGACAGTGAAAATATACTTTTCACGAGACATAGCTTAAATTGTAGGTATAGTCAAGCAAAAAAAAAAACTGCATACTCAGAATTTTAAATTGACCCTCAAAACTGGACTTAAGGCCGAAAAAACTATTTTTAATACCTATTAAAAATGTGTTTTTCGGCCCTAAGTCTAGATTTTGAAGATCAATTCGAAATTCTGAGTGTATAGTTTTTTTCTACTTGACTAGACCTACGATACGTGTAAACCTCGTAAAAAATATATTAATTTTTTTTTTTTTGTCACACTCTATTTAATTTTTGATTTTTTTTACTTTTCTTGCTATAGTTTGAGACATTGAATTACATTTATTAAAATTTAATAAAGTAAAATTCAACAACGAAAGAACAAATGTATGTAGAAAATCGAAAAAAAAAAAAAAAATTAATATTTGAAAAGTAAAAAAATAATTAATATTTGAAAAGTAAAAAAATAATTAATATTTGAAAAACAAAAAAAAAGAAAAAAAATTGTTTGGAATAAAATACAAAATCAAAACCAGTTTCCATTTGAAAAATAATTTGGCTCAAGTTAGTCACACTAATTTCCAAGAATGCAATTAAGGTTATGCATATAGGGAATCATAATCTATATTTAGTAGAGCGGTTAAGTAATGCAGTCTTGAATTCTTTGCACTTAAATAAATTGAGTGATTGCTTGAAAGATTGCAATTTAGAATTGAAATGAAAAGTAAAGCAATCACCAGTGACATCAAATGAAAAAGGTTGAAATCTTTGATTCAAAGAGTTATGACTGGGAAAATAAAGTGCAATCATCAATAAAATCAAATGAAACAGATTACAATCTTAGATTCTAATCATTATGATTGAAAATAGAAAGTGCAATCATCAATGAAATCAAATGAAAAGGATTGCATTCTTTGATTCTAATCGTTATGATTGGGAAAGAAAAAACAATAATCAGTAAAATCTAATTAAAAAATATTACAATCTTTGATTCTAAACGATATGATTAAAAATAGAAAGTGCAATCATCAATAAAATCAAATGAAAAGTATTGCAATCTTCGATTTTAAGTGCAATCATCAGTAAAATTAAATGAAAAGGATTGCAATCTTTGATTCTAGTCGTTCTGATTGGGAATAGAAAATGCAATCATCAGTAAAATCATATGAAAAAGATTGCAATCTTTGATTCTAATCATTATGATTGAAGATAGAAAGTGCAATCATCAGTAAAATCAAATGAAAAGGATGACAATGTTTGATTTAAAGTGCAGTCATCAATAAAATCAAATGAAAAGGATTTCAATCTTTGATTTTAAGTGCAATCATCAGTAAAATCAAATTAAAAGGATTGCAATCTTTGATTCTAGTCGTTATGATTGGGAATAGAAAATGCAATCATCAGTAAAATCAAATGGAAATGATGGCAATCTTTGATTTAAGTGCTATCATCAGTAAAATCATATGAAAAATATTGCAATCTTTGATTCTAATCATAATAATTGAAAATAGAATGTGCAATCATCAGTAAAATCAAATGAAAAGGATGACAATGTTTGATTTTAAATGCAATCATCAGTAAAATCATATGAAGAATATTACAATCTTTGATTCTAATCATATAAATTGGGAATAGAAAGTGCAATCATCGGCAAAATCAAATGAAAAGGATTGCAATCTTTGATTCTGATCATTGTGATTGGGAATAGAAAATGCAATCATCAGTAAAATCAAATTAAAAAGATTGCAATCTTTGATTCTAGTCGTTCTAATTGGAAATAGAAAATGCAATCATCAATAAAATCAAATGAAAAAGATTGCAATCTTTGATTCTAATCGTTATGATTGAGAATAGAAAATGTAATCATCAGTGAAATCAAATGAAAATGATGGCAATCTTTGATTCTAATCCTAATGATTAAGAATAAAAAATTCAATCATAAGAACGAAAAATTTCCACTGGTTCTTCCTGCGGCTATTAGGGTAGTGATTTTTATTTTAATCCATTAAGGGCGGGGCGGCCACAATTTCAAAGTTCATTTAAGCGGCTCCGTTATGACAACGAACTAAAAAAAACTTGAGCCATATAATTTTTATGCAAAATTTTTTAAAATTCCGAAATCTG
Organism: Toxonevra muliebris; assembly: GCA_963691655.1. Taxonomy (NCBI): domain Eukaryota; kingdom Metazoa; phylum Arthropoda; class Insecta; order Diptera; family Pallopteridae; genus Toxonevra; species Toxonevra muliebris. Next base: position 76,362,515 of record OY829328.1, read on the forward strand.
CAGCCAAAATAAAAAAAAAATTAAAATTCAAAAAGTTATGCTCACATATTCATAAAAAAACACGATTTGATTAAGAATTTTTTTCTTAAATCATTTTGGAATGAAATCATCAAGAAATACCTTTATTTGATAAAATTTCATCGTCCGTGCATCCTCAACTTCAAAATATGTCACTTGGTGTTTCAAAATTTAGCGTATAAATATGCAAAATGGCGGCTTGAACACGAAAAATCGCTTCAAAACTTTCAGCAATTTTTTACATAAGACGGGTGCACTTAGAAAAAAATTTTATGGAACAAAAACTTCTTAAAATTCATCAAAGAACACGTTCTAATTTTTTTTTAGACTTTTCGAAAGAATTTTTTAATTTTTAAAAATTTCAAAACTTTTTCAACAAATTCTGAAAAAATTATAGCATATTTTATGATTCATTTTAAGAAGTTTTTGTTCTATAAATGTTTTTAAATTAATTTTTGTTTCTTTAAATATTTAATATTTTTTCTATATATATTAATATTTATTTTGTAGAAAGTTTATTGTATTATAATCAATAATTATGGGCTTTAGAAAAAAATGTAAAAAACAAAATTTTCTTAAAATGAATTATAAAATATGTTATAATTTTTTCAGAATTTTTTGAAAAAGTTTTGATTGTTTTTAAAATTTCATAATTTTTAAAATTAAAAAATTCGTTCGAAAATTTTAAAAAAAAATTATAACGTATTCTTTGATGAGTTTTAAGAAGTTTTTGTTCTATAAAACTTTTCTCTAAAGTTCACCCGTCTTATGTAAAAAACTCCTGAAGGTTTTGAAGCGACTTTTCGTGTTTAAGCCGCCATTTTGTATATTTACACGCTAAATTTTGAAACACCAAGTGACACATTTTGAAGTTAAGCAAGCAAAGACGTCGGAATTTTATTAAATAAAGGTATTTCTTGATGATTTCATTCCAAAATAATTTAAGAAAAAAATTCTTAATCAAATCGTGTTTTTTGATGAATAAGTGTAAGTGAGCATAACTTTTTTTATTTTTTTTTTTTTTTATTTTGACTGCATAAAAAATGATTTGGCTCAAATTTTTTTAAGTTCGTTTTGATAGTTAACGGATCCACTTAAATAAGCTTTGAAATTGTGGCCGTCCCGTCCTTGGATCAATTCAAATGTGGTACTCAAAATTACGTATCTTATTTTATCATTTCGAGAAGCCTCGGACCCAAAAAGCTGTGAGGGCCCTAAAAAAGTAATGCATGCTAATGCAAAATGACTAATTTTTTAAAGTAAATATTCACGAAATGAATAATCAATAAATTAGAAAATGTTATTCCTTTGCTATCAGTTTCTAAAATAACGAAATAATATCAGGAATATCATTGGAGCAGATTTAACTTGACATGTGAAAAAACCGGTACACTAGTCTTCGATTAATTGGGCACAATATAACTTAACCGCACGGTTTTTAATCAGCTTTAACTAAACAACTACCACTTTTTTATTACAAAAAAAAAAAAAACAAATGGGAGCTTCAAGTTCGGGGAAAAGAATTCATATGAAAGCCAAGAAAACTCCAATCAAATAAATAGTATATCTTTTTTTTAATTAAATTTCAAAGTTCAATCGCTATTGAATATTGTCTAGACAGAATAGAATTACTGTTTACATATTAGTTCATGAATATTTTCAACAGTTTATCACTTAGAACACAATTTACAAAAAGAAACATAAAACATGCAACACATGTATTGAAAAAAAAAAAACAAAATATTAACACAAAAAGAACTAAAATAAGAAATTATAATAATATAAAATAATGCAATTAAGATTAAAATAAAGGAAAAAACTTATAAACTAAATTCATTTTTTTTTTGTTTGTTTACTATGCAAATGCAATTAATTTGTTTTTCCCATACATTATGTTACCACATGTAAATTTTCGCTCACAACCAATACTAATCCAACAAAAACAAAAACTAATATCGTTTAAAATCAACAAACAAACAAACAAAAAAAACATATATGCATACCAAACACCACTGTATTTGTCGTCCGCCTGTCCGCCTTGGTTACCTTAAGCTGCTGTGCTGGTCGCGGTAATGTTATTAATACTCGTTGAGTTATTGGCCGCTGCAGCTGTTACTGCGGTCATCGTTGCATCACCCCATTCGATTAGATACTGCCATTGCCCATTGGCCAATTGCCGTTTGGCACGTATAGAGAATTGTTCACCTGACTCAATCCGATTAACCGCACCAAAATATTTATTAACAGATTGTTTCAAATCTTGCATGATTGTCTCACTCGTAGTTGTTGTTGCTGTTGTTGTTGTGCTGGTGGCGGTAGTCGGTGCACCAGCAACTACTACACCATTTGATGATGCATTTGAAGATGTACTAGCACCGGATATTGAACTACGACGACTATTACTAGGTGAAGCTTTTTGTGGACGCACCCGTAAACGACGTCCATGTGTTGGCTTCGTTGTGGTTGTTGCTGAAGCGGCCGCAGTAGCAGCGGCAGTTAGTTTTGCTGTATGCAATTCTGTTGGAGTTGTTGTTGATGGTACTACATCTATACTTGATGTTGTCGATGCAGGTGGGGATGATGATGCTGATGATGAAAGTGATGATGATATCTGTTGAGGCGTTGTTGTTGTTGTTGTTATTGCTGCCGCTGTTACGCATGGCGCTTGCTGATTAATCGTTGATTGATGAAAATTAAGCTTATGATGATGATGATTTATTATTGTATGTGTTGATGTGAGTAAATCTTTGGCATGTATTGGGAAAAAATTGCTAGGAATGGAATTTATTGTTGTTGTACTAATAACCTAATGAAGAAAATTTAAAAATTATTCGAGTTTAAGTGAATTCATTGATTTTCTTATCAAATGCGAAATTTTCTTTCTTTTTCTTCTTCTCCTTCACTACTCACCTCAACATTTGATGATAGACGTCGCGTACGACGCCTACGAACCTCTTGATTTGGCCCGATCGTTATATCTTTGGCACTCAGTCTTCGCTTGATCGTGCGCACTGTCCTTGGCTGTCCGGCAGCTTTGGCTAGATCGCTTGTACTTAAATTTTGAAATATGCCTGCACTCTTGAGTGCAGCCAATTTGGAGCTAAAATCCAATGCGCTCGTATTGAAAATACTATTTTTGATCGCAGTGCCACCACCGCAGTTACGCCCAAAACTAACGGTTTTCTTAATGCTTGGCTGCTCAACGTTTGCATTCTTTTTGGGCGTTACCATACGAAATGGATTATTGGAACCGAGAAAATTTTTTGGTGCTGGAATGATAACGTCTAATGATGTACCACGACTGCTGCTTGAATTTTCATCGGATGAAGAATCACAGATACGGCTACAATCGTACCGCTTGGCAGCAACTTCCTTATACGATTTTGAGAGTGTAAATGCTTTACGTTTACGACTACTTTTTTGCTCGTTGGCTACAGTAACTTTAGCATTAGATGCAGGATCAGCAGCATCGGCAGTTATAGTTTTTGTTTCTGGTTTACTTAATTCAACTTTTTGTTGCTGCTGCTGCTGTTGGTTGTTGTTATCAGCAGTTGAAGTCGTCTTTTTCGGTGTTTGTTGTTTGGCTATTGGTTCATGTTGTGGTTTTTGTGGTGAAGAAAAGCTTTTTTTCTTTACAGTTAACAGATTTAGCTTGACATCATTAGAATTTTCATCATCTAATGTAAGTTTTACATCATCAATTGCTGTTATAGCATGCTTTCGAACGCTATTGTTATTGATGCTCTTCCTGCTGTTGCATTTATCTGATGTTGTAGGTGTGGTTTTGATTTTTTTAGCTTTCTCAATTATATGTTTTATTGGAATTTCATCATCGGATGTAAATTTCTCATCATCTTCTATTCGAAATTCGTAAACATCACTTTTGGTTTCCGACACCAAATCTTCTTTAGCTTTTAATTTGAGCGCGACTTCACGAAAATTGAAGCTATTATCTGCGGAAGTTTCATTGAATCTGCTGGAAAAAATGAAGTAGAAATTAGTCTAAAGAATGAAAAGTATCAATCTTAATAATTTATACGAAAAGGAATGAAATCTTACAACCAAAATAGTAAAGTTGGACGAGTGCAAAGTATCAATTCCAATCAATTTTATGAAAAGGAATGCAATCTTTCAATTAAATCATAAAAATTGGGAATGAAAATTACAAATCCGAATCATTTATTTAAAAACGAATGCAATATTTCAAGCCGATAGCGATTCCCAAACAATTAAGAAAAAATAAATTCAATCTTTTAATCAAATCACAAGGCTTGCGAATGTGAAATATCAATCCTAATAATTTGTGTGAAAAGAAATGCAATCTTTGAACTAAATCATAACGATTGGGAATGAAAATTACAAATCCCAATCATTTTTACGAAAACGAATGCAATATTTCATATGAAAGATATTGCAATCTTTGATTCTAATCATAATTATTGAAAATAGAAAGTTCAATCATCAGTAAAATCAAATGAAAAGGATGACAATGTTTGATTTTAAATGCAATCATCAGTAAAATCATATGAAGAATATTACAATCTTTGATTCTAATCATATAAATTGGGAATAGAAAGTGCAATCATCGGTAAAATCAAATGAAAAGGATTGCAATCTTTGATTCTGATCATTGTGATTGGGAATAGAAAGTGCAATCATCGGTAAAATCAAATGAAAAGGATTGCAATCTTTGATTCTGATCATTGTGATTGGGAATAGAAAATGCAATCATCAGTAAAATCAAATTAAAAAGATTGCAATCTTTGATTCTAGTCGATGCAATATTTCAAAGCTTATAGCAATTCCCAATCATTTAGTAAAATATAAATGCAATTTTTCAATTAAAATAACAAGGATTGGGCATGAAAAATATCAATCCTAATAATTGTTTGGGTGGAAAGGAATGCAATCTTTTAACCAAATCATAAAGATTGGGAATGAAAAGTGCAAATCTCAATCATTTTTATGAAAAATAATGCAATTTTTCAATTAAATTAAAAAGATTGGGAATGAAAATTACAAATCCCGATTATTTGTTTAAAAACGAATGCAATATTTCAAGCCGACAACAATTTTGTGAAGAGGAAGGTAATCTTTCAACCAAATCATAAAGATTGGGAATGAAAAGTATCAATCCCAATCCCTTTTACGAAAAACAATGCAATTTTTCAATTAAATCACAAGGATTGTGAATGAAAAATATCAATCCTAATAATTGGTGTGAAAAGGAATGCAATATTTCAACCAATTCATAAAGATTGGGAATGAAAAGTACCATACCCAATCATTTTTACTAAAAGGAATGCAATCTTTCAATTATATCACAAAAATTGTGAATGAACAATATTAATCCTAATAATTTGTGTGAAAAGGAATGCAATCTTTCAATCAAATCACAAAGATTTAAAATGAAATGATAAAATAGAGAATGTTTATAAATTGATAGCTTCTTCCTCTTTTTGATATACTTGTAAAATATAGAAATATTTTACTTGACTCTAAATCAATTTTTTTCTTTTTTTCTCTTATCACTTCTAGAGTTTTATATAGGCGTTTTTTTCCATTTGAAAAACTTTTTTGCAGAGTTATTTAGATTTTAAAGTTATTTTTGTTCTAAAATCTTATAACTTACTCATTTTCATCTTCGTCATCTTTCCACAAAATTAATTTTAAATTTTCCACCAACAACTCATCGCACAGCAAATCATCAGCAAGCACATTAAATTTAGGCAATATCGGTGGACCATTATTGCGTAAAGCATAATAATAATGACCACGTTTACCTTCTCGTCCGCATATAAAACGATCGGTATTTTCTTTAAGAGTTTTGGTAACTTTCTCTTTAAAATCCGTTTCAGACATTTCAATCCACTGCGATGAGAGAAAATGGAATAAAAACAAACACAAACAATTATAAATAAGAGAAATATTATAATTTAAACTTTAACTACATAATTTTCATTCATTACTGTATGTAACATCATTAATGAAATGATACACGTTTTTTTTCAACAAATGTAGTTAAGTGTTAAATTAGTTGATTTAAAGATAAATATCCAAAATACCTTTATCGGAATTGGTAATACACTACGTTTTTCCAATATAAATGGCCAAATATCTTGTAACAGATGATGATATTTATGATGTTGATGCTTTTTCATTGCTGCCAAGTTATAGAGAGTCAAATGCATTATATCCACCCAATTCATTTGTAGACGACGTAGAAATTCTTCACCATCATTGCACACAGAGCAACAGAATACGAAAAAACTGTGAAAAGAGAAATAGAGGTGGAAAAATTTATATAAATTTGATTAATTAAATAATTTTTATTTATATATACCCATCGCCACGTAGAATTTTACTAGTAAAGCATTGCATGCAGTCAGTGTGAAACCAGTTTCTGCATTTGCAACATTGTAGCATATTATGATCGAATTTGCCAGTTTTACCACAATAACAATAGATTTGCTCTTCATTTACGCGATGTTTTTCATCCCATTTGAGTGTGTCCACCTAGAAAGAAAATCGGAAATTGTAAATCATTTCACATTCTTTAATTCTTTCAAATCAAACTTACATGATATGGCAACTGCCTGCACACCGCCGATTTAATTAGCATTTTCATTGGTTTGGTACAACTGAAATGTATGCAGAAAATTGATAATTAAAGAATAAATGTTAAAAATTTCAACTTTTTTATGCTCACCGTTTGCACACCCATACACCACTGCCAGGTGATGTCTCTGTGGTGCAATTACGATGATAACCGCGTCCGCAACGTTCACATATTTCAACAACATCATTTTGCTGGGAACGTTTACAGGCAACACACATTTGTCCATGATCACTAGTTTGACTGCTATCACCGCTGTTACCACCACTGCTTCCACCTAATTTGCGCATTATATCCATAGAACACCATAACTGAGTTTTATCATCGAAACGTATTAAAAATTGTTGACGTACATTATCGATAATGGTGCCAAGATAAAAGCAATCTAGGCGTTTTATAAAAACATCTTCACCGATGCTGTAATTGATAGCTGGAACTGAAGGCGGTGGTGGAGGTGGCGTAGTAGGAGTGGGTGGTGTTAGTGGGGTTGAAGCTATTAATGCAGCTGGAGGTGGTGGTGGAGGTAGAGGCGGTGGCTGAGTATGTGAAAGAGTTGCTTCAGTTACTGCAACTTCTTGCTGCTGCAATGGTTGTTGCTGGAGCTGTGGTGAATGTATCTGCAGCTGAGCTACTTCTTCTAATTCTATAACACAAATTTTGTCTGTTATTGAAATCTCTTGTTCACTTGGCGCCACCGCTGTCGCTACAACAACAATGGAATTTGATGTTGGCGACGATTGTATGATTTTCGTTGGTGAACTACCCTCTGGTGTTGTGGGTGGCGTATGCGGTGTTGTTGTTGTCGAATCAGGCTCATCTATAATGAGTGTTGAATCATTGCTACTGCCGAAAGGATCAATAAATAGACCACTAATCACTGAATCTACAATTGCTGCTTTATGTTGAATGGCAGGTATGATGGGTGATGTTTGTTGTGCGGATGAATTTGCCAAAGTCGCGGGTGAACTAATTGCGCCAGAACCAACACCATTAGCTGAAGAAGATGTTGCATCATTATAATGATTGTTGATGCAAATGTTGATGCGATCTAGCACAACTGTTGAACTGGTAGTCGAGTTGGCTAGAGTTGGTGTACTTATTTGTTGTGTTGATAGTGATGGTACTGTTGTAATTGGTGGTACAGTAGCACCTATTAATGTTGGTGCCGCGGAGAGTGCAGTTAATGTTGGTGGCAACACATTGTCAGTCGTTGTTGTGGCAGATGCAGTTGAGTCTGTGGGTACATAATATTGTGCAGTAGCATTCGTTGGCAATTGATGTAATTGCATTGGAAGTTGTTGAGGTTGCGATTGCATTTGGGGTGGTTGTGGTGGAGATACTTGAGTTGCAAAGTGTTGCTGTGCAAATTGTTGAGTTAATTGTGCGGAATGTTGCGGCAACAATGTTGAAATATGTTGCTGTTGATGTGTGAAATGTGGTTGCTGATGTTGGTGTAAATGTTGCTCAAAGCCTGTATCACCTGAAATTTTTATTTTTTTTTTTATATATTTTGTAATCGAATGAAAAGTTTTCAAAGAAATGTAGTTAGAAATCGTGATTTTATAATCAAAAGTAGTGGCGGATAGGCAGCGAAAAACAGAGAAAAGTGCATTTGCCCATGGGGGGAAACTAATGAGAGCCGGTGATCGAAAGACGTTAGAAGAGAAAATGAAAATATGTACAATGAAAATGTGAAACAATAGGGGGATTCAAATTGTATTTTGTTTCTTCATACATATGTGCGATTTTTTTTTTCATAATTTAAATTTTAACTAATAAATTCATGAAGAATTTTTTATTTTATTTTTTCTTACCCGTTTGCCTTGGCCGTTGTTGTTGCTGTGTTTGAGGTTGTGCATGCATTGGTATAAAACGATGTGGCACCAAATGTACACCTGGTGGACATTGCAATGCATCAATATTACGATAGACAACAATATCTGTATTACCCTGTATAAGCAAATGATCTTGACCATTATGTATTGTTGTAGAATCGTAGATAGTATGGTGTTGTGGTGGCTGCTGTTGTATAGTTGTATGCATTGTTGGTTGCTGGTGCAAATAACTAATAGATGCTGTTGTTGCTGGTGTTTGATGATGAAGCAAATTGGTAGAAGCAGCTGTTGCAATAGCTGATGATGTATGATGCTGATGTTGTGGTAGTGTGACAATATTGTGATCCTGATGGATACTGGCCGTCGCAAATGCGGAAGAATTCATTTCGACTGCTACGATGGATTTCGTTTTATTACAATTTTTATGTTTTTCCTTCTATTGGCAAGTTGATGGTAAATTTATGATTTGTGCGCAGTCTTCTCTAGAAAGAAATGCATAAATAAGGAATGAGTTTCCGAAAAATGCATACAATCAGTGTTTCGACAGAACTAAGGTCAGAGGAAATCATAGTTTCCAAAAACAATTTAAATTAATTAGAAATTTAAAATAATAATCGTGTGAGACACGAACTCGGCTCGGGGTCAGGCTGAGTAAATACAGAAAAACCATTTCAATTTTTCATGTTAGAAATCTTAAAATGTTCTCAAAGTGACGAGATTTAAAAATTTCATTGTTTTACGAAGTCCCCTCAATATTGTATTATGGTAATACTTTCCGCAAATGTAACAACCCTGTTTTACTACTATCACACACCAACGAATCAATCAGAAAATTTAAAAATAGTTCCAATTGAAGTCTAACTTTCAATGTTATTTTAATTTACAAGTATTAAAACAAATATGTTTATATGAAAGTATTTTACAAATTTATATTTTTCTTTTGTGTTGCTTTATCCGCTCCTTACTTATGCCGGCAAAATCCAAACAAGTTAGAAATTATATATAAAAAAAACTATTTCTTCCATTGGAAATATATTGGAAGTGGAAACTACTGCTTTATATGTATAATTAATATTTTTTTTTAATTTCAGCGACTACTACAACGGACGCGTTATTTTTTAATATTTCTTTAATACCAATCAAAAATCTTGTAGCAAAAATATAAAAGACTTTTCAATATTCTATGCACAGAATCTTTTTAAAACATTTTCATTTTTTCCCCTTGTGCTAACTACAAGAAAAAATTTTCATCTCCATTTCGACACTGACAAATTCGCATTCACTTTTCACTTACGATTTGAAGTGAATTAACACAAAAACTAAATGAAATCAAAATGAAAAAATGTTCACTTATCATTTGCATATATTTTTGTGCAATTTAATTACAAATAAAATGTAAATTTTCATTTAATTTTCACTTGATTTCAGAATTGACACCGTCAGCCATTTTTCCAACATCACGAACTGATTTTTTTATTTTCATTTTGCTTTGAGTTCTTATTCGTTTCGATATTTCGGCGCTACTTCTGTTTCCAATAGGAGAAAAAGGAAGAAATGTTATTTTGACATATGCCGTTGTTGCCAGATAGTAATAATTTGGGTATTCAGCAAATTGAAATTAATTTTGTTTTTTAATAACAGAACAGTGTGACATCATTTAAAGATTTTTGCAGATGATGTAACCCTCGTGTTAATATATTAAATTAATATTAGTAATACATACATTAGTGCGAAAATGTTAAGCGAAATGAATAAGAGTGTGATTACGTTTCCAATATTTACTTAATTTATGCAAATAATTCATTTAAGTAAATGAGACTTCCTAAAAAGTACAAGAAGTATCAAAAAACGTTCACTTATATAATGAAAGTGAGACCTAACGTCTTCTTAACATTTCGTTGTACACATATGGTAAAACTAGATTATGACTGATTTGAATGTTAAGAAATGTATCTGCGAGTAAAGTCCCTCAACAACTATTTAATATTCGACATAATTCTCGTGAGTGCTTTCTGTACGTGTCAAATTTATTATTTTTTCCGATATCGTCCTCTCCGCTTTGTGCTCTGCTTAGAACGCTGCAAGTAAACACCAAGGTGAATTTATACCAGGTGAAGTTACCAGCAGCTCATTCTTCTTCTTTCTTCGTGGTTAATGCCATAGGCTGTCAAAATCATTGTTTACTTTTGATTGCTTGTTTACGTTTTTTCTCCATTTTGACATTGTCTGCATGCCGCCACTATGGCCGCAACAACAAAGATGTTCAACACCTCCATGGTGAAATTATTTTTAAGGTGATAGCAAGATTACAACAATTTCCTTGGCAAAAAAAACACACCTTTTTTGTTACGTCGGAAACCATTTAATGTAAAAGTCCGCCATACAACACATCTTTGTTGTTGTGGTCATAATGGTGGAATGCAGGTAATGTCGAAATGAAGAAAAATAAGGTAAACACTGATTTTGACAGTCAATGGTATTGACTGCAAAGAAAGAAGAAGAATGAATTGCTGGTAGTCCCACCTTGTATAAATTCACCTTAAACACCTCCTTGTTCCTTCTTTTTCTCAATAGGCTCGTTTCTAATTAGGTGCATCCTCTCGCATAATATATTGGTAGGGCTGCAAATGATTTAGAAAATTATTTTATTCACTTGGGGGATTCTTACATATACGCTAACAACCCAAACTGTGCAAACTACGCAAGTTTGCGAAACCAGATAAGTTTGCGCTATGAACTCACTGTGCAAAGACCTAGAAAACTTGCGCAAATGTATATGCAACCCTGTGAAACTCACAGCTGATTTAGTTTGCTCAAAGTTTATAAAATTATATGAATTGTGTTGCACAGAGATAGGTTTTCTATGCGCAATGAGGAAAATGTAAAACATAATTCAAGTAAATTTTAACATTCAGAAAACAAATTACAAAATTTGAACAGAGTTGAGCTTTAAACTTTAGGTAACCCTAAAATAAGTTTTTATTTTTTTTTTTTGTGGTTGGCAGCGCTCCTTTCATCAATTCAGCAACGAATAAATCGAGTGAAACTGACGTGTGCAAAACAACGAATACTTTTATTATTCCCATTTTAGTGTGTGTAAAAGTAGAAAAGCTGCAAAACGTTTATTACGCTGTTAATTTTTTACGAAAAAAAGTGGAAAATTCTATAAAATATAAAAACACATTAAACAATCAAAGCTGAACAAAGATTTATTGAAATTTTAAGATAAATTTGGAAATTTCTTATTCTGAATTGTTGGTAAAGTTTTGGAAATTTTCCCTTCAATATTTTGCTTCGTGGGTATTCGTTACTCTTCGTATTCCCCATCGTGATTGTGAATATTTTTTTTTTTTTTGCTTTTTCTTTTTTGTCTTTTCCATTCGTTTTGCCATCGTTTCGTGTTTCATTCGATGGTTTCCTCTTTCAAAACGCGAAGAAGTAGCAAAAACACATAACGAATAACACGAACAAAGTTAAAAGTGGAAAAAAGTGTGAAGTAGTACAACTTATTAAATTTTAAATTAATTAAAAAAACAAGGAAATTTACCATCAGAGAAGTAATTTCGTAAATTTAATTTGTTTTTCTTTATATATAGAACGAAAACAATCAATAAACGGACAGACAGGTGTTGTGAAATTCAGTTGAACAAATAATTGCTTTGATATATTCTTTTTTTTTTGGCTATTACGTTCGATATAATACGCAAAATAGAAGAAAATATATACAGTATACAAAAACAAACAAAAAAAAAACAACATAAGTGCTAAAATAAAAATTGTGTAAGAACAAAAACAACAAATGCACACCTTCAGCGAGACTGGTGCCGGTGTTCCGGCTTTCTTGGCAAAACTATGGCGCCTGGTCGATGATCCAGACACAGACAATTTAATCTGCTGGAGTAAGGTAAGTGGGAGATAAGGTGGTGGCTACCGCCTCTTCTTAATTATTAAGCTTGCTTACGTGACGCGAAATGTGGCAACGTTGAGATTGCTCTTGAATTATTTGTTAAAAAATCAAAATAAAAGTATAAGCTAATTGCCTTTCCCTGCTGTTTGGGAAAATTAAAAATAAAAACTTTTCCCAATTTTCTATACCTAGAAACCTCAATTCAATCTGATTTTTTTTTCCGGTCAAACATGTTTTTCTCTTCGCAACTCTCACTTATTTTTTTGTTTTTTTTTTTTTTTGGTTTGCCATTGGAAACAATTATTTATGTTTTGTTTGTGCAACATACGAATTAAATCAATATTTAATTGATCGACGTGGTCTATTGATCAAATAAATAAGTATTGCGCTAAAGATTTTCACATACTCCAATGACGCAGAATATAAATATGTAGTTACAGTGGTGTTATTATTTATTTGTAATTGTTTCCTTACTTTCTTCAATGGCAAATGACAGACTGGCACCATAATTTCTTTTTTCATATATGTTCATACATATCTTTTCAAAACACCTCGGTAGTTTTTTTTTCTATTTCAGTAAATTAAGAAAAAAAAAATGGTTTCAACATAGTAATGACCTCCAAGTAATTTGAAATTTAGTGAAGCTAAAGCGAATGGTGTCGACTGTTGTTATTGTTTCACAAACTGGTTTCCAAATGTACCAATATTTTCCCGCTTGGTTCAAGTTATGGAATCAGCTGTTAATGATGCTTTGAGCTAGTAATCATAGACATGATATGAATATCAACTTTAATACAAAAGGGCTAAATGAAGGGCATTACTGTAGTGAGGAGGAGAGGAGCTAGTGTCAGAGAGTGTGAGGCAGGATTTGTTAGTCGATGGCCACGCAGATCATATGTATTCCACGTGAATATAGTGTTCCAATTCACGCCGTTCCAAAGAAAAATATATTTAAATTCTCTGTGCTTCCCTAATTCAATGCAAACACACACACATACATATATATCTCTGTTTTTACCTTTCTAACCTAACTTCCCTTCTGCTTACTAATAACAATGACTTGCATTTATAGAAGCAAATTGCAAATATTTTTTTCACTAAAATTTTTATCAGATTCTCCTTATAATTACTTTAATTCAATTGTTCTTTAAAGAAATCACATATTTGATTTTCAATGTATGTATGTATGTATTTTTTTTATTGATTTCCTTGAATTAATAGCAATTTAATCTAGTATTATTGCCTACATGGAATAGCATTAACATTTTGTGATAATGGTATCTTGGTTTACTTACATACATTAACATGTAACTATTAACTCGTACGGCTAGTCTAGCTATTTATTTGTTTGCCTCACTATAGTTTTCTTTTATTGGCTAATAGTTAACTTAACCATCGAATATCAGCAAATAAAATTGGAAGTTTGTATATACTAGTATGATGCAATATGAAAGGATTTCCATTTTTAAAAGATAAGTTTTTGTATTTTTCATACTATTTTTGTCATTATAATTATTCAGCTATTGTACAATACCAGCCAAAAAGACCATGTTGAAATTGTATGAGACAGAAGAAGAGGATCTGAACGTCATGAGTTCTGGTCACAGATTGAATTCGTTATTGTAGTAATATTTAAAATCTAGCTCTGTAGTTTGTAATAAACGTTGTAAACATGAAATCTGTATTATTATATCGGTTTCTTAATCGTGAGTAACTATACCTAACAGATCTATACTTGTGAACCAGGCGGAAGTATAATAATTATTGAGTTAAGTGGCTGCTCTTATGAATCAGTCAAAATAAAGCAGGATTCTGTATAATAAATTGTATAAGTTAAAATAAGCATACTTTATAGTCCGGGTGGTTCTTTTCCGAACGTCAGAAATCTTTTTTAACGTAAACGAAGATCGAAAAAGAGAAACTTTAGTTAGATCAGAAGTTTTTGGATCACATACAAAATTTACTGAGCCAATAAGTAAATAGAAATTAATCAGCACAGTATCCTCTTTTAAAAAATCATCTATTCAACATAGCGGAAACCAACAAATTTTAATTTGTTTTTCTGTTTAAATTATTCCGTCTAATGTAAATTTTTAATCGATTCTAGTTGTGCCGCGGAAAGAGTTAATTTTCGCCTGCCTAAATAAATTACACAAAATTTGATTACTTCTATCAATAGTTTAAATAATTAAGATTTTAATCTATTCCCAATGTTTTTGTTTTCAAGAAATCTTAATTTTAAACTAGAACAGCTAAACGATTAATATTCTGTTATTTCTTATCTTTAACCAATTGGAATTTTTTAATATTTTAAAAATAAAATTTAATCAAAGTACAATAGAATTTGCATTTTGATTTTTGAAAAAATATACTACTAAAAGTTGAGAGTGCCTACATGAAAGTGAGAGAGATAAGCGAAAGGGGAGACACAGATACAGTGAGAGTAAAAGAGCAAGGTATCACATACTAGTATATTTATGCATTTCGATTAAATAACAACAATAACGAATAACCAAACAAACAAACAAATTTACCAAAATAAAATGGAGTAGAGAAATAACAACAAATTGAGGCTTGAAAGATGAAACTGCTGATGATTGTTGTTGTTGGTGCTGGTGCGCTAATGGTGGTTACTTTTGTTATTGTTGTCGACAACAACGGCGGCTGAAATTTAATTTTACCTCGAGAATTGATTGAGCAAAAGTAAAATGAATAAATATGATGGAAATAAAAATAAGCAAAGAAAACATTCAAATTAAAAAGAAAAAAACATCGACATCGGCGCAACTATGATGAGCAAAGCACGCCATAAAAAAAAGAGCTCGTTGCTATAATTCGTTGATGTTGTCGCTGTTATAGTCGCAATCATTTCATTTTGCTTTACTTCTCATTCACTTCTTTATAGCTATTTGTTATTTTCATTTGTTGTAGTTAACATAGTTATTGAATTTGGTTAGTGCTTGGACTTGATTTCACTTCTTTGTCTGTCTGCCTTTACGGCTGTCTGTCTGTCCTTCATGTTCATCTGTTGGTTTTGTTGATATACAGATTTGTTAATTTTTGAGTAATTTTTGTGACTTTAAACTTTTCAAATTGTTAATATTTATGTACCTACATATACCTAAATCAATATATGCATTTGTGGGGAATTATAACTTCGTTGAATACCGCAAAATTTTATGTGATTTTAATTCCTACATTTTGTTTTTTAAATTCCTACATTTTGTTTTTTAAGTTATTTTTTATTTCATTTCGTTTTGTTTCAATTCGATTCGTTTTTATGTAATGTTTCAAATACATTTGCATACGTGCATATACATATTTATGTATTTCCTTTTTCGTCACAATTTTTTCATATATACATTCATACATACAGACATAAATATAAGCAACACCGTTGCGCTCTTTTCCTAGTCAATTCCTCCTCTCTATATATTTATTTATTTACTCTATGCAGTAGACAGCTTTCGTGATGCCTCATTGAATATTTTGCTATTTATTTAGGTAGGTATTTTGTTGCTGTACCCAACAACAATTTCGTTGTCAATGACAAAATATGTCAAAAACAAATAAATAAAAAAAGCAGATATATTTTTGTAGATAAATATAATTAAATACTTATAGTTATATGTGGGCTTAATCGAAATAAATTTTCAATATTTTTGGTGCCTATTAAACAGAAAATGCAATTTTTTCTTTATGCATTATAAATTTTTTAAATTTGATTTTCTTATAAATAAATATTTCTTTAGTTTAATATTATGAAATATAATACAGGTTAAACTTTTTATCTAGAGGCGTTTTTAATATCTATTTCCGGGAGTAAAATAGAAAATAGAACAAGCAGACCTTTGCCACTTCGTAAAGGTTGAGTTTGATACAAAAAAAAAACGAAAAGAGTGTGCGGCATTCAGTCGGTGAATCCGACTTTATTTGATCAAATAGTTGAAATTTTAGATTGAGACAGACAGACAAAGAAAGGTTCTCAAAATTACAGTACAAACCACAAACAAATTCAGAGGTCGAAGTTTTGTCAGGTATTTTCGTCATCCGAAAATTTTATTATTAAATATCACATTTGAAAAAGTAAGTCCCCTTCTTTACTGTAAGATTAAGAGAACCGAAGGGCTGAAACACCTTTAGACAATGTCAGCACACACCTATTTCTGCCGAATTTCTCTCACCGTTATTTTGTTTATTGGCGACGGAGGGGAGACGAAAATGAACTTGTCAAAATCGGCTGTACCAACGATTTTTGATGTTTACCTTTTGCAAGTTTTGCATCTCTGCATCACTCATGTAAAATGAATAACAAAGAGCAAAATCGCTCGGTCGAAATCGAAGCTTTCGCTGTTTGAATAAAAGAGAATATGTAAAAATCGGGAACAAATCGGTGCGTGTAAAAAAGGCATGCCCAACTTTAAATTATGCAAATTGTGAGATTGCGTTGGGTATGCTTACGATCTCTGTCGTGTATGTGTAAAAGCACATAAGCTCCATATGTGTACATGTGAAAGCACAAAAGCTGTTTATGCTCGCGAGCTCAAAAGCTAGGCAAACCTGGTGTAAAAGCAGACAATACCTCTGCCCTTCAGTTCTCATTTATTTTCATCTACAGCTATTTGAGACAATGTATGCATTACCGAACGGAATAAAAAAAAATTGAGCTTTTAAGGGATCCGACTGAAAACATATATTTAACCCTTTTTAGGGTAAAGAGTATTTTTTTTGCAAATAATTGTTTTTACTTTTATCTAATTTGAAAATTTAAAAGGAAGTCTTAAACGTTGAATATATTTCAGAAAATATAGTGTGGTGCAAAACTGTAGCAATGTTTCCAATATTGTTTTTTTTTTTAATTTCTTAATAGGTTTTGGCATAAAATCGTTTGAAATATTTTTCCATTTCGTTTTTGGTCAGTTGATTGCTGGTTTAACCAAAAAGGCTCCGGCTAGCACATTGGGCTGGCCATTTCATTATTCGAAATAATTTATATACACTTGAGATGGTTTTTTTGCAGCTGATGTTTTAGCTTAGTATTTTTTACATTCTAATCTCATCAGACTAAAACCCCTCCTTTACATACGCTAGAGTCAAAGCTAATATATCAAGGAAAAACTGAAAATTACCAAGACTGTAATACCGAATCCCCAATATACTATTAGAAATCCAAACAGTATACAAGAATAAGTTAAAAGAAAATCAGAAAATATCACTGGCATGAGTTTCAACTGGGAACATACCAACTGCACCTACATACATTCTTAAATAATGATTTTTATTATTTTTAAATATTTGTACCTATATCTTATATGTATATGCACATATTCATATAATAATCGAATCAATTGTTAGTCACATTTCAGGTGGGTGGGCGTGTGTTTATTCATTCATTTAATGTGATGGCATACATTTATATTTATCTCTCATTTTCTTCCAATAATAACTAAAAAAAAAACATTTTTCATTTCATTTCCTTATCAGTTTTGTTGTTAGTTTAATGTATAGTAATCCCCGGTTAATTGGAACTGATTTTTTTATTTTAATCAGTGTAATTAAACGAAGACTGCTGTATTGGGTTTATGCACATTCTACTAGCTATGCCTCCTTCGTTTTTTTGATTTTGTTTTGATATTTTTATTTATTCCTTTTTGCAATATTTGTTTACATGAAAATTTTACAATGTCCCTGCTATTCTGCACGTATTTCATGCTGCTGTTGTTGCGATGCACTTTCAAAAAGTTTCCAATCACCCCCCAACCTCCACTAATGATGCAGACACCTTGTTGTTTACTTGCTGTACCTTTTTTTCATTGCCTGATGCAAGTAGATTTATTTATTCATTTATTCTGAAAATGTTATCCACGTCATCATTTAAATGTTCGTGCTGCTGAAAAAAACCTCTATTATGTCAACTCACAGTGTAAACAATTTTTTATGAAGAGTGGGAATATAAAAATAAGTCTTATATTAATACATACTGACATACTATACTTATAAGTGAAATAGATTATATTTAATGAATAACATTTTATATTATGTCAACGTAGTTATAGAACAATTTCAAATAAGCTTGTTCATATAACTTGTAGCAGACTTAAAGTCGCTTCGTTATAGTCGATTTCTAGTACTACATGAGATTTTTGAAAAACGATGCCGGTAGAGTTGAAGAATTATAACTATTTGATAAAATTCAAAGAAATTTCTTAATATTGAATTAGTATTTAGTTAAAATTTCCAATAAAAATTCCTTAGTGAAGGAAGGCAAGGGTATGCCTTTGGGAAGTTATAACACCCGACACTCATATTTCATAGAAAAGGGAGGTAACTTTTAAGCACAGATTTATGCCATTAGACTCTCTGCACAATCCAACCTTAATTATAGGGGTTAAGTTAAGAAGATACATTGCAACTTATGGTATTCTACTGTAGTTTATGCCGACAATTTATGTTGGTGTAATGCAATTAATGTTTGCTACATATTTAGTGTAACCACATCATTTATTCACACATAAGTTGCAGCAAGATTTCTTCTTCGTTCCCATGTTCTGTCAATTCTTACTCTCATTCTCATACTATTTTTATTTTACGCTCTCATTTATTCACACGTAATTTGAAAGCTTTCTTCTTCGTACTCATGCTCTTTCAATTCTTCTTACTCTTGTTCTTACGCTCTTTTTTATTTTACATTATGCTCTCAAAGCTTTAATTGGGATCTTCGGAAAGTTCCACTTAAATTTTAGCTACGTCATTGATTTGTATGACAGTAACTCACCTTTATAAGTATTAGTAAAATTCACACTAGACTCTCAAATTCTTTATCCGTTACTTGTTAATTTTTTTAAGTGCATTTTGTTTTTGCAAAGCTTTCGAAAGCTTTTGAATTATATTTTTCAGCTGTGGCCCAGGGCCGTTTTCTGTTCACAGTTTGTTCTTGCTCCTTGCATAAAATAGCATAGGCGAGCAATAGTGCTTCCTCCTCTATGGCGATTTCCATTACAACTAGGCTTATTTAAAGCAAATTTAATCAATACTATCAAATTTTACTCTTCAATTTTGCAACTATAAATATGTATCCAAAACAGATGCCACCTAGTTTGTTGTTGTTATTAACAGATTACAATTTTTGTAACTTTTGTTGCGGAAGCAGGAATTTAACTTCTTGGGAAGTTTAGTTTAGTAGAAAACTTATAACTGAGCTTAAGAAAATAATATACAATAATCGTCACTTACTATTAATCAATCAAAGTTCGATTAGAATCAAACTTTACACTCAGGTTAAGTTCTGAAATCGATACTTTATCTTCTGAAAAGAATCAAACTCATGTTTGCTCGTCACTCACTGTACATTTATAGATTAAAAATTAAAAAAAAATATTATTTACCTATTTAATGTCAATCGTTTTTATTAATTTACGTAATTCAAAATAAATAATGCAATATGGCAAATTTTAAAATTATAAATTCTAAGTGATTGTCTAGTTTGATTTGAAATTAATTAATATACCCTACACTCAAAGGGTTGGTTTAATTTTAACTCACATTTACATATTTGCGTCATTTGAGAAACGAATTGTAATATTGCTCGAAAGGATTCTCTCGTTTGCATATTATTTTTGACATATTCCAACGAACTATTATCGGAAATTTACTGTTTCTCAATAACGAAATAAAGTTGTGTATGGGCTTTTAATTTCACTGTACAACGGCCAAAAAAGCTCAAGAGTTTTGAAAGCGGTTTTTCTCTATCACGTCTAATTTCTTTTTTATAACGGTTTAAAAAAGATCATATATGTATAAAAACACTACACAATGGAATTGGCCAAAAAGAAAAGCTCAAGAGTTTTGAAAGTGGATTTTATATATTTCGAGTATGCAGTTTTTCTCTACAACGTCTAATTTTTTTATAATGGATTAAAATAGAAAATAAAAATCTACAAACAATATTTTTTAGGTATGATTTTTTTATAAGTGCCTTTTAAATAAAAACAAAAACTTTTTGGATAAACGTTTATTGCTTTAAAATACTTTTGAACTTAGCTTTTACGTAAAAACTAGCTATCTTTTAAAAATAATAAATAAATTACTCAAGTGCTGTATATGTATACAATTCTGACCGCATTTTTATATAAACCACAAAAATCTTTATCTAACATTTATAACATATCAAAATGGATAAATAGAAGATAAAATATTTAAAGTATTCATTTTAAAACATGAAATTTTTATAAAAATTTTGAAAGTTTCTCACATTTTGCACATTTGTTTTTACAAAAAAAATTATTGCAAGTTTTGTGTTGAAACGAAAAGAGAAATGAAACCCTTTGTTCGCAAGGCCGCTTAAATGAGAGCGCACATTTACATTCATAACATTTTTCTCGTTCCGTGTACTGTACACTTTAAATGTTAAATGAAAAAAATACTTAACTGTTAAAGAATTCTGTACTGTTAAACGATTTTGTACTGTTTGAATGTTAAATAAAAAAACTACACTGCTGTTAAACGATTCTGTACTCTTTGAATGCAAAAACTAATGTTAAAGCGAATGTTAAATTACACTACTGTTATTATTATGTTGTACACACGCGACTTCTTATCTATTTTTAGCTGCATTAACGTCAACAGATTCGCATGAATCTTATTAATTTTTTTCAATATACTTCACCACTTTACCTTTCCAACGATATAAGTTTCATGCGAATATGTTAACTTTAATATAAGTAAAAAGTTAGGTAAAACTTTTTTCTTAGCGAGAGCAATTGAAAGCGTTGTGTAATTAATTTTTAATAATATTATCTTTCTCTTTGGTTTCGATGAAGTAATTCAAATTTATAATCACTTTTTTTTGTATTTTTTTTACAGGATGGACGCAGTTTTATCATACAGAATCAAGCACAATTTGCACGAGAACTATTGCCACTCAATTACAAACATAATAATATGGCTAGCTTCATAAGGCAATTGAATATGTGTAAGTTATTTCATTATTTCCTTTAAATATTTTATAACTAAAATTGGTTTTCTATATGTTTTTCAATAATCTAATCCGCTTGATATTTATTCCACACAAAAATTTACAAAAAAAAAAAAAAAAAAAACTTGATTCTTAGAAATCAGATGGAATCGTTTATTGTAGGGAATAGCAGAAAATGCAAAAAACTTGGCTAGAAAATATTCAAAAATTTAACTGCATAAAAAAAATTTAAAATATGTCGTTTGTTATGCTTAGACCTACCAAAAAGGTTGCTAACTAGGTACTGAGAGGTTTGGAGAGAAGCACTCGTGTTCCGTTTATTTCGCCCGAAAATGTCTAAAATTCATGGTTTAACTAGAATCGTCATGTGACTAATCCATTAAGCCCTCCTCTATGTAATGCAATGTAACGTTATCATCTTCTCTGCCTAGTCTTAAGTCTAGCTGAAGCATTTCATTTAATCTCCCTCAAAAAATAGAACCACGAACGTGGTTAGATCTACTTTATTTAAAATCAGGGTTTGGGTGAGATCGACAGGAGGGATAAGCTTCTTAGCCTTTCTAAGACCTAGAGCAAGATGTCAATAAGATACTTATACATCCCTCGCACACGCCTCTATGATTGATTTGGAACTTGTCCAGACGATTCGAAAATGGATCAGGGCTTTGGTATAGAACCGATGAGGCCTGCCCAGCAAGTTCGTCAGTAGCTACATTACCTGCAATGTCACAGGGGCATGCAGACTGTCATAACACTTCTTCACCAACTTGGAAGAAAAGCTCCATCATGAAATCTCAAAGCACTTTCATGATGGCTGTCAGAGAAGTTCACTATCTTTGCAACCTTTTATCTCTTTATTAAGGCTAATTCTGGCGCACGTCTAAATTACGTATATTTCGATTTGAAAGACACTAGGCCAAGTGCCCAGTGAAATTGAGATTCAAGGGTTAGGCAAAAAAAAACACCAGCACCACAATCCGTTTTCGAACCGTCTCAGTTTACCGATTGAGGGCGAAGGGACTGAAGTTAAATAATTGGGCATTCAATCCAACGATAAGGTAATATTAAATTTCCGGCCGATACCTAGATTTCTAGCCATAAAATCTGACACAGAGCAGATTAGAGTATTAGTATATACCTAGAGTGTTCAGGCAGTATTCTTTTCAACTGAATACTTCACTTTCCGCTTTCTCTGTGTACTTGAGTAGTTTCCTTTCTCTTTTTGCCTGAGTACTTACTTACTTACTTACTTATTTACTTATTTACTTACTTACTTACTTACTTACTTACTTACTTACTTACTTACTTACTTACTTACTTACTTACTTACTTACTTACTTATTTACTTACTTACTTACTTTACTTATTTACTTACTTACTTACTTACTTACTTACTTACTTACTTACTTACTTACTTACTTACTTACTTACTTTCTTACTTATTTACTTTACTTACTTACTTACTTATTTACTTTACTTACTTACTTTACTTTACTTACTTACTTACTTACTTACTTACATACTTACATACTTACATACTTATATACTTACTTACTTACTTACTTACTTACTTACTTGCTTACTTACTTACTTACTTACTTACTTACTTTCTTACTTATTTACTTTACTTACTTACTTAATTACTTTACTTATTTACTTTACTTTACTTACTTACTTACTTACTTACTTACTTACTTACTTACTTACATACTTACATACTTACATACTTACATACTTACATACTTACATACTTACATACTTACATACTTATATACTTACTTACTTACTTACTTACTTACTTACTTACTTACTTACTTACTTACTTACTTACTTACTTACTTACTTACTTACTTACTTACTTACTTACTTACTTACTTACTTACTTACATAATTACTTACTTACTTACTTTGATTTTCTTTTCAGATGGGTTTCACAAGATCACTTCCATTGATAATGGTGGTCTCAAGTTTGATCGCGATGAAATGGAATTCTCACATCCATGTTTCAAACGTAATTGTTCATATCTGTTGGAGCATATCAAGCGCAAAATTGCCAATACCAAAGGTCTTGATGAGAAGTCAGCTCTTAAACCAGAAGCTGTTACGAAAGTCTTACAAGATGTAAAGGCAATGCGCGGACGTCAGGATTCTCTTGATTCACGTTTCTCAGTGATGAAACAAGAAAATGAAGCATTGTGGCGTGAAATTGCATCATTGCGGCAGAAACATGCTAAACAACAGCAAATTGTCAATAAGGTAAATGGTGAAATGTAATGCAAATTAAATAAATAAAACATTGTATTATTTTACTCATAGCTCATACAATTCCTGATTACAATTGTGCAACCGACACGTAATATGACTAGCGTAAAGCGCCAAATGCAACTTATGATTAATGATAAACCCGAGTACGGAAAGTTTCGTAAAACCAGCGAATCTGAATCGGACTGTGGTCCTGTTATACATGAGCTCGGCGAAGACTTATTGGATGAAGTAACTGAAGCTGATGTGGACTTGATGTAAGCTTGAATTGAAGATCATTTATTTTTTTCACTTTCTTTTTCATTTCTACTTTCTTTTATAAACAACTTTTTCACATAAATTTTCTTCTAACTTTTTGTTTTCTTACAGTGATCCCAATAGCCCATACAACCAAATGGCAGCTGCACATGCACGTGACAATGAAAGTCCATCACCGTTAAATATCGAGCGTCCTACATCAAGGATCTCGCAAGTTTCACAGCATTATGATTATTCCAATCAGAGCATTGAAGATGTACTCAATTCAGCTGCTAATGCTACTATTTCATCCGCTGGTGTTGCCGGGGGAAATTCTAATCTTGCTGGTGGTACTGCATTTGTCAATGCAGCAACAGCAGCTGCAGCTATGTCACCATCAAACTCATCTATAATACAATCAGTAAATCCCGATGGATCACGTATTGTGTATCATGTAACTGAAGTACCCGATGGAAATGATGCACAGACACGTGAAACTGCCGGAAAAATGTCACCTAATTACAACGAGGAAAATGTATTAACCACACCATTGGTGCGCCAACAAATGCAACGTTCACAACAGCTCAAGCAAAAGAATAAACAACGACGCAAACAAGCCGAAACAGAAACAACAACTAAATTTGAACGCACCAATCAACAACCGAGATTACCTACAACTTCTACATCACAACAACAACAACAACAGCAGCAGCAGCAAAAGCAGTCAGTCGCTGAGAATATTCAAATTAAAGCTGAAAAAGAAATAGATCCTATGTCATTTTTGAATGTATTCCCTGATGAGAATGTTCTCACACCAGATCCACAATTGATATCACCAAATCTAAGTGAGGATTCACACCAATCGGGCATAAATGTTAATGCAGGCGGGGGTATTGGTGTGGGGGGTCTCATGGGCACTAACGGTAATACCAACAGCAACAACAACAATAACAGATCTGCAGCGACAACACCTACAACAGATGCGCTAATTGCAGGCACCTCAACAGATTTCTACAATCCTGATAATTTCATTACCGGCGATATGCCAGCTGATATATTTGATGTAATTATTTTTTATATAATTATTTAATGCATTTGTTTATTATTTATTCTTCCAGGATTCTTCATTGTTGTCCTCGGATAATAACAACTACAATAATGATTACAAACTAAATCAACAACAACAATATGGACGCTCTACGGCAACAGGTGGCAAGTTTTCGACATATGTTGCTAGCAACAATAATAATAATAATAACAACAACAACATCAATTCTAATGCTAATGGTGCGTCTACATCAGCGGCAGCTGCAGCTGCTGCAGCAGCAGCAGCAGCAACAGCAACACCTAATGGCAGTAATGGCGCAGGAGTATCTAATCTAAATGGAGCTATTTCAAAACGTGGTGGAACTGCAACGTCAACGTCAACATCTCAGGGGAAAAATGGCAATAATATGGCTGTTACCAAATATCATGACGAAGCAATGCGATTGAGTACACCGTTAGTAACTAACCATTAAGAAATAACTTGAAAACAAAAAAAATTTTCCCTCATTAATAATGTAAATTTTTTTTTCGTCTCCTCTTTGTAATTTTTAGAGATGAAGTTAATGGACATTTAGATAATGTACAAGATGAATTGGAATCACTTAAGGATCTCTTGCGTGGTGATGGCTATTCATTGGATGCCAATACGCTTGTCGGTGTAAGTGTACCAAATACTGTTGATGGTGATGTTAGAGTTGTTGTTGATGATGATAATATGAGAAGAAAATTAATTGAGAAGGAAGAGGAGGAATCGAATATTATTATTAATTTGCTGCAAGAATTGTATAACATTAAAGCGCTTTAAATCCATCGTTGTAGGATATGTACATACACATGAGGCAACTACTACTTTTTTCTACATAATACAAATTTACATTTTGTAACTTTATTTAGAGAATTGAAATTACCGTTGTTTTTTTTTTTATATATTCCTTTTCTCTTAATATATGATATGAACATCAATCTACGCATAAACGAATTTCTAAAATAAACCAAATATCAAACTGCATATGTATGTATATTTGAAAAATACTTTGTGATACCTACTACTAATAAAATGAAATTCCAACGAATGTGTGCTTGAAAAATACAACTTATTATATTATTTATAATATACCAATACAATGAATCCATCTCATCTTTAGATTGGAAATTCAACAACGCATAATAACAATACAAATAAGCAATTTCCTAGAAAACCAACTGTAGATATGGATTACTTCGATAAGGTCAGCAGATGAATAAATTTAAAAAATGGTTTACTGAAATTTAGAGCTATATGCTTTTCTAAGCTCTTTTTTTTTTATTCAGTCTGAGAATGTTTCAGACAAAAAAAAAAAATAAACAAAAAAAATTATAATAATAATAATAATTAAATATTCAGCGTACTGAGGCTGTGCGATTAATCGATATTCTGATTTTTTTTTTGATTATTTAGCAACCGAATTGATCAAATACACCACAGTGCAACAGACATTTTTGGGCCTCAACGAAACTTGTTTCATATGAAACAAAGTTAAAGTGTTAGTAAAACTCTAGATGGGGTTTGCTCCAACTCATCACTATTTTTTTTTTTTTTATTAATTGGATTGAAATTTCCTAATTTTAATCAAAAATACCATCCATAAAATGATATGAAAAATATGTGTAACTCCATATTTAATGTGAATCTTGTCTTCAAAACCCCATACTACAATTTTACGAGGATTGTTTTCTTAGAATATTTTAACCCATCTACTCCTACCTATATGGGTTTTTTTTGGTACTTTTTTGAGAAATTTCAAAAAAGTTCGTTTTAAAGGGTATTCAAAGGTTAAAATATTCCACAAAAATGTTTTAATAGAAATTTCATTAGAGGTCTTCAAAGACAAAAAGCACCTGCGGGTTAAAGGTAAGTCGTAGAACATAACTCTGTTTTGTTATGTGGTATAACACATTCGTTTAAGCCCGTAGATGCTTCTTTTATTTAGTGACCCCTAGCGAAATTTTTATTAAAATATTTTTGTTAAACATTTTAACCCTTGAATGCCCTACATGGGTATTTTAGACCTTTTTTTTTGTTGAGAAATTCCAGAATAATCCCCTTTCAGAAGGGTATTCAAGGGTTAAAGTATTCCGAAAAAATATTTTAAATAAAATTTTATTAGGGGTCACAAAGGACAAGAAGTACCTACAGGTTTACGGGAAGGCGTAAAACCTAACTTTGTTTTGTTATGTGGTGAAACGCATTCGTTTAAGCCTGTATATGCTTCTTTTATTTGGTAACCCCTACAATATTTTTTTTTTAACATTTTAACCCTTGAATACTCTATATGGATATTTTTGGAACTTATTTTTTTGAAAAACTCCAAAAAAAATCCCATTTAAAAGAGTGTTCAAGGGTTAAAGTGTTCTCCATATATATATAAAAATGAAAATATGTGTGTATTTCACAAAATAACATCGAAACCACAGCACTGTTTGACACAAAAATTTGTGCAAAGAATGGTCATGAGATAGGCATAGCCTGAGTTCAAAATTACAAGTGAGTGTGGCACCTCTCATATAAACTATATGCTTGGATATATATCTGGAACCATTTACGATACAGTATTTAAATTTCTCACAAGGACGTCGATTGACAATGCCATACCACAGAAAAAATGTGGGTGGGATTAGAAAAGGAGGCGTGGTACCTCCCATATTATCTGAATATTCATTATGGAATATCCCAAGAACAATTTGAGGTACGGTACTAAGTGTAGAAGTATTGCACATCGTTTTCTGTTATATATAAAATTATAAATAATATTTAACTGCGAATATGAATGAGAAATAACAGCACAAAGAAAGATGCACTTTATATGAGAGAGTGCGCCGTCTATATGTCAAATGTGAAATCTGACATACAGATGGCGTTATTTTTTTCGCTATTTATAAAATCGAACAAATCTTTAAGTGTAATTTTCTTACATTTGAATTTAGTTTTGCTAATATTTGCGCTTTTTTTTTCATTGCGAGAATTTGTGCATTTTCTTGAAGAATTTACAAATTATGAAACTTTCATCCGAATACGAATTCTTAATAAAAGTGTGTATTAATGCGACCGAAAAAATTCATAAAATTTCATTAGGAGGGTCAACAAAGACAAGAAGTACCTACGGCCTTAAGCGAATGCATTTCAACACATAACAAAACAAAGTTAAGTTTTACGCCTTATCTTTAACTCATAGGTTCTTCTTGTCTTCGGTCACCCCTAATGGAACTTTCTGTAGAATATTTTTGTGAAAAATTTTAACCCTTGAACACCATTTTAATGGGAACTTTCTGAAATTTCTCTAAAAGGAATTGATGGGTTAAAATATTCTAAGAAAAGATTCCTCGTAAAAATTTAGTATGGGTTTTTGAAGATAAGATTAATCTAAATGATTTTTCATATCATTTGATGCTATTTTTGATTAAAATTTGGAACCCAAAGTAAAAAAAAAAAAAAAAAAAAAATTGTGGTGAGGGGAACCAAACTTCGGTAAGGGTTTTACTACCACTAACTAAAACTTTCATATGAGACAGGTCCCGTTGAGGCCCGAAATAATATCCTGAAAATTGTTGCACAGTGAAATTTGAGCTACTTGAATACTCATACTCAGTTTCCTGATTAATCAAATAATACATTTTTTTTGGGGTATTCCCAAGTTTAATCGAAGTTTTGATTTTCAGATTGATTGATGAATCATTTGTTATTTGAACTTGTCGAATAGTCTGTATTTTTTTTTTTTTTTTTGATTATTCACAAGTTTAATCGATTATTTGGTTTATCGTTTTTCGATTTTTTGGTAACCTGTTTCATCAGTTCGAGCTTGTTGAATAAAAAATTTTCTGACTAATCGAATAATTCTATTTTTCAATCAGTTAAACAAGTGTTTGATTAATTATTCGAACTTTGAAAATGATCAGTTTAGAAACTGATCATTAATAGATTGATTAGTTGTTGGGAAGTTAAACGATTACACAGTCACACAAAAAAAAAAAATGTTTTTACTGGTCTGAAGGTCAGACCATGTTTACTAAACGTTTTTGAGATTGCTGAATCCCGATCCGAGGTCCAAAAAACCACAGCACGTCAGGGTTGTGACATAACCTCAAAAAACCTCATGCAATTGTTTTTCTATTTCGGGGGTCAGACCATGTTTATTATATGTTTTTGAGGTCGCTAAATCAGAATTCGAGGTCTAAAAAACCCCAGCGTTTCAGGTTTTTCACATAAACTGCAAAATACCACATTTTCTAAGCTAAGTCGAAAACTTGGCATGCTGAAGTTTTTTGGATCACGGATTCGGAATCAGCGACCCTAAAAAAAATAAGGCAAACATGGTCTGGCCCCGGACTCGAAAAAAAATTGCATGAGGTTTCTTGAGGTTATGTCAAAACCCTAAACTGCTGAGGTTTTTTAGACCTCGGATTCGGATTCAGCTACTCCAGAAACTTATAGTAAACATGTTCTGATCTCCAGATCCGAAAAAAATTGTTTATGAGGTTTTTTGAGGTTATGTCAGTACCCTGACGTGCTCGGATTTTTTGGACCTCGGATTCAGATTCAGCGATCCCAAAAACATGTAGTAATCATGGTCTGACCTCCAGACCCGAAAAAACATTTTTTTTTTTTTGTGTGTTTGTTATTAATCGATTAATTACGTTTTTCGAGTTGTTGCGAATTTAAACGATTTTTTGATATTCTAATTAATCGTTAAATTACTTTCTTCGATTATTTAGAAACGTGATTGGTTAATTATTCGAATTTTGTGCATAGTCAGTTTTCTGATCAATCGATTAATTACATGTTTTGATTATTTGAAAACCTAATAGATTAAGAGCCGTTTTCTAAATCTTCGGTTAAGCACTAATCCGAACTTTAACCGATGGTTAGTAGTAGTAGTAGTTAGTTCAGTTTATTGCTTAACCGGACATTGAGAAAACGGCCTTTAGCGGTTAATTAAATATTTTGATTATTCGGAAATTTAATCGGTTATTCAGAATTTGGATTAATCGGTTTGCGAAATTTATAAATCTGATTGATTAATTATTCGAACTTTTGTCGGTTTCTGATTACACTGTGCAACAGTGCAACGGAGAAGCGACCAACACAGGTCGGCAGTACTGGTCCAAAGTAATAGAACCCTAAGAGGGTTTTAAAAAGTTAGCTCGCTTTTCAATGTTATATAGCCTTGAGCTGTTTTAGTGTATTTTTCAGTTCTATTTTCTGTTTGTAATAAAAACAAAAATTTGAAAACCCCAACATTATTAAATTCTATACATTTTTGGTACTAGTATTATTGCTTATTTTTTGCAAAAGTCATGTAATGGATAGTTTAAACTTCAAAAGTAGTCAAAAATGAGCACTTCATTTTTAAAAAGTAGGCTGCAAGAAGCAAACTTTGAATACCTATAACTTTTAAAAGCGAGCTAACTTTGCAAAACCCTTTTAGTGTTTTGTTACTCTATACCAGTACTATCGACCTGTGTTGACTGATTCTCAGTTAGAAAAATGTGTTGCACAGTGTTATTTTATTTTTATTTATTTATTTTTAGTTTTGATTGATATCTGATTAATCTACATTTTCAAATAATCAATTAAGGTATTGTGTTTAATCATCAATCAATCAAAAATTATATTTAATCAGAAAAGTTCAACCCAACGATTAATCGCACATCTCTTTGCTATGCAATCACTTCCTCTATAAATTGAATTTATTATTGATTTACATATATATCTCTCTTCTTTTATTCTTCTCTTTGATATGTTATGAATATTCTTCATTCTTCTTCAAATGAATTTCCACACAAAATATGCCAAAATATTTTTGAAAAATTTTACTACACTCATCTGTATCTCATCTCTGCTACCTCAATGAAATTCCAACAAAAATGCAACAAATCATATTGAATAATTATTACTTACATACATACATACATACATTCAATAATGCAACAATTTCAGAATGGAATCTCAACAAAACAAAATAATTCTAATAATACGAATAATTATAATCAATTTCTTAAAACACCAACTGTAAATATGGATTTTCTTATTAAGGTTAGAATGATATAAAATAAAAAATGAAATACTTAACATAAGAAAAAATGAAAAAAAAAATACTTAACATAAATAAGAAAAAATGAAAATGCTAAGATAATACAAAATAGAGGAAAAATTGAACAATTTGAAAAAAAAAAAAAAAAAAAACTGAAATTCGACATGAAATAAATTTAAAATCGTATAGAAAATTTTTGTTGTAGGTGTCTATACTACCACAAAAATTTTAAGTGTGATGAGATACCAAGATTTTTCTTACTTATTAATCAAAATATATTTATATAGGCATATATCTTTATTATTTTTTTATGAAAATTGAAATTAATTTTTTATTTCTATTCCTTCTCACCCTTTCTCTCAATATGTAACTACATCCATCTTGAATTTTCATTCACATAAAATCACGAAAAAAAAACAAAAATTGCGATAACGTTTTTTAACTAAATGTGAATGAAAATATTCCAACCATTACACAAAAAAAAAAAAAAAAAAAAAAAATATTGAATGATTACAATGAATTACTTGAATCTCTATTTTTGAAACAACTTTAGAATGGGACCTCAGCACAAAATAGCAATAATCGATTCTATTTAACACCTAATGGTGTGGATGGTGATTTCCTCAATAAGGTTAGAAAATTTAAATTGAAATTTCTCATATACTTTTTCTTTGTGTGTAAATTTAGAGCAATTATGTAATTTCGGTAAGTCGAAAGCGCAGCAAATGAAAAGTTCATTTAAAACAAAAACAAAACAAAAAAAAAAAAAAAAGTTGATATTTGTTAACATGTGCAAAGAGAGTGAAAATCTCACTCGATTTCAATTGACCAATCACAGTCATTAGTTTTAATTGACCAATCACAACCAATGGATTTAATTGACCAATCACAGTCAATGCCTTCCAACGAGTGAGAGTAGAATTATCTTAATATGCTCTATAGAAATATCAACTGATTTCAAACTACTTAAATTTATTCTATCAAATATAGAGACGTTTTCTTCGAATATTTTTGACGAAAATTTTCTATGCGATATTCGATCGACTAGAGAAGCATAATTGCACTGAATATAATTGTTTTTTATTTTTGTTTTTTTTTTTTTTTTTTTTTTTCTCCAAGAACAAAATTTATGCATACGAAATTAAAGAGAGAATTGTAATCACTTCATCATTTGATTGAATGGAAGAAATGAAATGAGTCGTTTAGTTTCAAACTCAAATAAATTACCAAAATGAAAATTTACAGGAATTAAAAAAAAAAAGTAAACAGAAATGTAAAAAATGTATGCCTTTTTAAAGTAAGCAAACTTTTTAGTCTGTAAAATGATTGGGGAAATGATAAAATCTCGACTTCGACGGCAAAGTGACTTTGAAACTAAGCAACTCAAATGTAATCACTTCATAAATTCCCTATAATTTCCTTGTTAAACTAAATTAAATAACTCTCAAAATTCAAATATCAATAAAACTTTTGGAATTTGAAAGAAACACCTACCTATATTATTTCTAACAACTTTTGTGGAAGTATTTTTCAATAAAATCTGTTGTTGCCTCACACCAAAGTATTACAAAATTAATATCTGTTGCTGAGATATTTACAAATACGTCAAATCAATATTAAAGCATCGTTGTTCGTTATAATATTTTATCTCTAAGATATTGATATACATAAATTATTTATTAATTATTAACACCAAATAATTTTTTTCAGCTTTTTAATGATTCAGAAATATTAGGACCATATGGTTTCTCATTTTCTAATGACGCTTCAAATGAAAAGAAGGGTAAGTTTGCTAAAATTATTTCACACATATTTTCTCTTTTATAGTTATTGATTATTTTTTTAACATTATTTTATAGGCTCTGAATTGATGACTTATCAACCATTTTATGATTTATCAGACATTATTGATATCAATGATAAAAACGAATTGGATGGTAAGTTTGATTAATATTTGTTTTGTGGTTCTATGGGGGAAAAAATAATAATAAATTATGAATTACATTGTTAGAAAATGTTATACTATAAAATGGATATAAGGAAACAAATGTAATATAAATTTTGGGACAACTTGATTTTTAGAGTTTCAGAAGTCAAATATCGAAAACCAGACTCATATGTGGATATTTAGATAAAAATTTAGACTGAAAATCCAACCACAAATCAGACAAAAATTTAAACTGAAACTCGAATAAAAATCAGATATTTTTGTAATGATCAGAGCAGGCTAGGGAGTAAATCGGAAAGTTGACTGGACAAAGGTCAGATAAAAAATTAGAGCAAAACTCAGGACAAAATTCAAACAAAGACTTAGATCAAAAACGGCACCAAGCTCAGGTCAGAACTCAGTTCAAAATTCAGACTAAGAATCAAGACGTTATTCAAACCGAAACTCAGTTCAAAATTCAGACTAAGAATCAAGACGTTATTCAAACCGAAACTCCGATCAAAATTCAGACCAAAAATCATCAAATTCAGACCAAAAATCACCCCAAAGTTCATGACGCAACTTGAATAAAATCAAAACTCAAACTAAAATTCAGATCACAATTTAGATCAAAATTCAAACCTAAATTCATCAAATTCAAATGAAAACTCGGACCAAAACTCAGTTCAAAGCTCAGAGGAAATTCATAGACCAAGCTTAGACCGAAACTCCGGTGAAAATTTAGACCAGAATTTCAAGCCGTTATTCAAACCGACACTCAGATTAAAATTCAGACCAAAAATCACCGAATTCAGATTAAAAATCTCTCCGAAATTCAGAACTAAACTCGGACCGAAACTCGAGTCAAAATTCGGACCAAAAATCAAGCTGCTTATTCAATCCTCAACTTAGATCAAATTTCAGACTAAAAATCACGAAATTCAGATTAAAAATAGCTTCAAAACTCAGACCGAAAATTGAATAAAATCAGACCAAAACTCTAACTAAAATTCAGATTACAATTTAGACCAAAATTTAAACCCAACTTCAACCAATTTAGGTCAAAACTCGGACCAAAACTCAGTTCAAGGCTCTGACCAAATTTATAGACCAAGCTCGGACCGAAACTCGAGTCAAAATTCGGACCAAAAATCAAGCTGCTATTCAATCTTCAACTTAGATCAAATTTCAGAATAAAAATCACGAAATTCAGATTAAAAATCGCTCCAAAATTCAGTACGAAACTTGAATAAATCCAATCAAAACTCAAACTAAAATTCAGATCACAATTTAGATCGAAATTCAAACCCAAATTAAGATCAAAACTCGGAACACAACTCGGTTCAAGGCTCTGACCAAATTTATAGACCAACGCTCGAGTCGAAATTCAGACCAAAAATCTAGCCCTAGCCGTTATTCAAACCAAAACTTAGATCAAAATTCAGACCACAAATCACCAAATTCGGATCAAAACTCAGACTAAAAATCGCCCCAAAGTTCATAACGAAACTTGAATAAAATCAGATCAAAACTCAACCTAAATATCAGATCACAATTTAGACTAAAATTTAAACCCAAATTTAGATCAAAACTCAGACCAAAATTCAATCCAAAAATTATACCAAAATTCAAACCAAGACTTAGATCAAACCCATTGATCAAGCTCAGACCGAAACTCGGAACAAATACTAAACCAAAAATCAAGCCTTTATTCAAACCGCAAAGTAAACCTTGAAAAAGTGTTCAGAATTTTCGTTCTTACTACGAATGACTGAAAGGACGGAAAGTACCATAAACAATTGGAACATAACTCTCTACACCGACGAGTCCAAATGAGATTGCGGTGTAGGAGAGGGAATATACTCAGCAGACTTGGGAGACTTGGGTATATCTCAATCCCTTAACCTCTCAAACAATGCTAGCATCTTACTTAAATTCACCTATTACCAAATCCAAACTGGTCTGGCAGTACAAGAAGCGCCTCACGAGACTAGCAAACATAGCCAACACATCCCACATATGGATTCCTGGTCATAAGAACATTGAGGGAAATGTTAGAGCCGACGCACTTGCTAAGCAAGGTTCCTCTCAACAATTCTCGCTAGTGGAACAGGTCCTCATTCCGCTAAAAGAAGCTCAGAAGAAAATACGAGAACACTTCCTACATCAAGGCAACCTCAGGTGGGAGACCACGCAGACATGCAAAATAATAAAGAAATTCTTTCCCTGTTACAATGCTGCAAGAACTGATAACCTACTCACCAGAACCCAAACTGATGTGGTAAAATTAACTGCCGTCAGTACGGGTAACTGGCCAATAGGCATAGTTAAGCATCTAAAATGGGGATCCCCTTCAACGACTATTGTTGCAACTGTAACGAAAGAGACAGACTCTGTCTGCTAAGTAAACCTTTTTTCGATGACCTGAAAGATTTTTCCACAGTAGACTTCAATAAACTAATCATGTTCCTAAACCAGACAAAATGGATTTAACCCCGGTGGCTAATCCTCACCCGAAATGAAACATCCGTTATACTAGGGTTTTGTGGTATCAAAATGGCACTAACGTGCTAATTTAACAGAGTCTTCAATTCAGCCACCACCTTAACCTATCAACCAAACCGCAAAGTAGGCCAAAATTCAGACCAAAAATCATCAAATTCAGATCAAAAATCAGTCCAAAATTCAGATCGAAACTCTGAATAAGATCAAACTCAACAAATTTAAATCAAAACTCGGACCAAATTTCAGCCTTAAATCCAGACCAGAAATCGTATCAAAAGGCAGACCAAATTCAGACCGATGTTCATATCAAAATTCAGATAAAAAATAATATTAAAATTTACAACGATATTCAGACTTAAAATAACATTAAAGACTTAAAAACAGATAACAATTCAGATCTAAACCATTATGAAACCCTCCAAAAGTAGAGCTTCAATAAAATGATTCTAAAACTTCAGATTTTGATAGGCCGAAACACTTTGAGAAGCACTGATCTAATTAAAAATTCAACTAATTTACTAAACTATATTTTTGTCTCACTCTCTCTCTTCACAGCTGATACTAACACAACGACAGCAGCAACGCCAAGTGGCTCTCGTCAAATTCCACAACAACAACAACAGAGCTCATCGGTACTGAATACACCCTATCACGAATGAGTAAAAAAGTTTATCAACAACCAACAACAACAAAAACTCAAAAATAATCAAGGATCCAAACGAAAAGGAAGACGCTAATCTATTACTATTTAAAATAGGAAGAAACGTTAACACAAAGTAAACAAACAAAAAAAAATAATTATAAAAAAGAAAATAATGAATGAAATATTTTATCATTAGCTGAGAAAAATTTACCTCTCTCCCCTTTACTAATTTCCTTGTCATTGGAAATACTTTCAACATTGAATTAATTAAAAAAAAAACACACATAATTTTATAATGCTACATTTATAAATTTTTTTTTTTTTTTTTTGGTGTTTTTGACTTTTTATGAAAAAACCAAAAAATTAATGTATAATTTTTTAATACAATTTGTGAAGAAAATTTTCCTTTATTTGCTATTTTTTTCTTTTTCCACCAGTGTATTTAATTTTGAGATATTTTAAAACAAATTTTGAATAATTATACTTGAAACTAAATTGAACTATTTAAGTTAATTTAAATTTTAACAAAAAAAAAAAAAAAACAAAATTGCCGAAAATGTATGCACATTCAAAGTTAACCCATTTACATTCAATTCAATCTTTTATGTAAATAAGCACTGTGCAAATCATCGATTAGAATTTGAAATAAACAAATAACCAAGAGGCAAATTAAGGCAAATGGTAATTCAATTTCATTTTATAACATTAAGATTAGCATTAAAATGTTAATTGTAATTGAATTAGTATCTGCCTTAAAAATTTCAATGCTAGTGGAATTGAACTAGCATTAGCATTCAAATTGTTAATGGCTAATGAATTTGAATTGATATTAGCATTACAATTTTTATTCAAGCATTTGTATTTAAAATTTGTAATGTCAATGAAATTTGAATTATCATAAACATTGTAATTTTTAATGTACATAGAATGAAGATGAAGTAGGAAAAATCACTACTAATGATTCTGTACCCA
Source organism: Toxonevra muliebris (assembly GCA_963691655.1). NCBI lineage: Eukaryota > Metazoa > Arthropoda > Insecta > Diptera > Pallopteridae > Toxonevra > Toxonevra muliebris. Next base: position 76,399,526 of record OY829328.1, read on the forward strand.
TGGTTGACTCTGCAATTTAGTAAAAAGCTTAATAAACCGCATAAGTCTAGAAATGGCATTTAAGTTAGAATTGAGAGGAAAAGGTATATTAGGAATGAGATACTCAACATGACCTCAAATCAATCTCCGAGTGAGGTCACTCAAACAGAGTCAGTTTAACCCGCGTAACGCCCAGTGTTGCCTGTTATCTCATAAATGAGCTCTTCAATCCCCAATTAACTCCCTGGTTATGGGTAAAATGGATATAGCGGAATGAGTGGTTTTTGATTCTAGACATGATGTTCGTTGGAATTATCACATATTCAAAGTGTCGAAAAATGCAGCCAAGTGACTCAGCTTTTTAAGGCGGTACACACTGGGGCCGCTCCATATAAGTGAGTGCTCAAAAGTCGATTTTCAAAAAATGGGTTCAGAAAAAAAATTGAAACTAATGTTACGCTGGTCATCAATGGGTTAAATAATGATCACCAATGGGTTAAATCATCTAAAATTTACTTTAAAATGTACTTTACTTTAAAATAGTTAAAATGAGTTTGTTGTAAAATTGTGTTATATTTATGTTGCTTTAGTCACCAATGGGTTAACTCATGGTCACCAATCGGTTAAATCAACTAAAATTTATTTAAAAAAAAGTATGGCTAAAATAAGTTTGGTGGAAAAAAACTGATTTCAGAATTTTGAGCACTCACTTATATGGCCCCAGTGTGTGGTGCAAGAAATCCTTCAGTCCGACTGATCTTATTTATATTCTATCCCCCTCAAAATGTATTTAAATTCGTTTTTATGGGCAGGAGCTTCACGAACTAAACTATAATTTCAAGATCGTGCGATAACTATATATGTATTGGCTCCTTGGAAGACCGTAGAAACGTGGTTTGCGCTACTAATTCGTGTGTTCTCCAGAACTACACGAATCGCAAGTGAAACTCAAGCTTTCCACGTGCACCATGGATTACAGATATAGTTATTCTTTTCCAAGCTTAAAACAAATATACATTCCCCTCTTTCCTCATCCCATTAACTTCTCCCTCTTTCCTACTCCCATTAATCTAACTTCCTTTCCCAATCAACACAATGCTCTGCATTTATAAGGGTTCTATCCCTGTGTATTGATTGTTAATTTTTAAATAACAAATTTTGTGTCTTTAAGCACTCACAGTAGAAGTGAAACTTTGTTGTTTATTTGAAAATTGTTAGAAAACATTTATCACACATTCTGTTGAAATTTTTGCAGTCTTCTTTTCTCTATTTTGTTGTTGCTTTCCTTCTGTTGATATTCTCTACACCAGCGTAGGCCAAAGCCTTGCACGCAGCCAAATGAGCGTAAGAAATTTCACACGTACAGAACTCATTTCCATAGAAAGAGTGCTCAATCGATCATTGTGTATGTATAGGTGGCCACCGCTGCTCTACACATATCGGCACAAACACGACGTAGTACACGTATATAACACAAGAGAGAAAAGTCCAGCTATGTATATGCAATCAAGCAGAGGTATCTATGTCTGCTCTTTCACTACAATATATGAAATAAAACTGCGAAAAGTCGACTCTCTGTTTGATTGTATGTAGGCGAATAACTGCATTATTTCGTTTCTTACAGTAACAAAAACTCTACACTTGTCGTCGCCTGAGAATTGATTTGGCGTATAGGTATTCGAACACTTATTTACATACGCCCAATCAATTCTCAGGTGACGTTATCGGCAAAAACACAATGTAGTACACGTATATAATACATGATAGGAAAGTTCAGTTATATGGTATTAAAGCTCTCTCACTAAAGCACATAAAATAAAACTGAGAGAAGTCGTCATTCTGCTTGGTTGTATGTAGCCGATCCCCATATGACCTCGTTCTCTAAACATTAACCACTGCATAACTTCGTTTTTCATTAGTTTCGTATGATTGGAACGAAAGCTGGTTTCCATTGCAAAATTTTCAATTCACAGCCATGCTAAAGAAGTTTCACTTCAATAACCTAATTTTTGCGAAAATGCACATTAAATAATTTTTTGCCCTCCAATGACATTACATTAACCTAAATTTCAATACTTTGAGACTCTGATCTAAACTTTTTTGAAAGGGATGCTATTTTGAAAATTAATTCAAAAAAATAATTTTTACTACATATTTTTACTATATATACAATGAAATATATTTTTCATTCATAATTATAAAAAAAAAATTATTTTTAATAATCACACACATATTATATAAGTATCTTATATTTGAATAGTTATTAATTGGTATTGTATCATGGTTTTGAATGCATTAACACACAGACACAAACACAACAACAAATATTATTCTTAATTTAATTCAAGACACTCGTTTTTTCCTTCCTGTTTTAATGAATGTTTTTATAATTTTAAGTTTTTATGCAAACAGTTCTTTTGTCTTTCATTTATTTGAAAATGTTTCTTTTTCTTCTGTGTACTCGTTGCTAAAACAGCAAAAACTATAATACTTTCATAATATAATTAAATCAACTTTTTACAAAAAAAAAAAAAAAACAAAAAAAACAAATAAAAATCATACGTAACCTTGTATGTATGCTCGTAATAGTGGCAGTAGTTATTTAATGAATGCATAATGAATTAAATGAAAATAAAAATTGAATTAAATATTTATAAATATTTGCGATTTTTTTTTTTTCTAATTTTTACAATATTTTAGTTTTTTCTTTAAACTTTTTTTTTTTAGTTTTTCTTATCTCTAATAAATAAGCTCAAAGAAATTGTAAAAAAAATTATGAAACATAAATAAAAAATTTATAATAAAATAAAAATTAATTTTACACACATCTATTCAATTGTATGCAAAAAAATAATTTCAAAGAAACGATAGATTTCAATTTTTTCACGAAAACAATATAAAAAAAATAAACAATTACCTAAACGAGTATAAAACTATGAATAAAATGATAAAGTTTGCAAAAATGCACATTTTAAAGAAGCTTAAAGAGAATTTTAAACACTACATCATATTATTATTACTATTGTATATGTATTAAAGTATAAATGGAAAGTAAATGATTTTATGATCTACAACATGTGCATGTGCATATTTATAATTCGTAATAATTACTTTACAAGAATTTAACATTTATTGGATTTATAGTCATTTAAATTGATTTCAAATAAAAACAAATGTGGCGCTGTGCTAAACGCAAAAGAAAAAAATAATTGATCTTTTTATTTTTCTTTGATGGAAATTGAATGTAAGTTTGAAAAATTCATAAGTATGCAAGGCACACACACTCACACACAATGTGCCTCCCCGATAACTGAAAGAGATTTCTGTGATAAAAATGGCTGACCGTTGTTTTCGGTCTTTTTAGTAAAAAACGGTAATTAATGAGTCATTTTTGGTCACTTTCAATATAATGAAAAAACATCATCTAACAAATTTTTAAAATTCCATTTTTTAATTTGGAAAAAAAAGATAAAAATATAAATTTAAAAAGACGTAATTAAATTTGAATGGTACTTCAGGTTCCAATTCATTAATGGAGAAAAATAATAGAGAGAAACAACAACAAATATACTAAGGTGTTCCGTTAACCCAAAACCATTCTCTCATTCTGATAGTAGGTAATTTATTTGAAACAAAAACAACAACATATTTTGCGCAACAAAATGAAACGAAGAGAGTTGCATTCAAGAAAAACACAACAACAATTATGACAAAGCATGAAAAATACTGAAAATTACTGGTAATTTTCAGTAAACTACTATTGTGGCGGTTAACTTTCGGTCTTTTTACATCTCTACTCAGTAATAAGAAAGAGTGTATAATAAAAATGTTCGAAAATTAACCCTCTAGTAGACAAGAACATCTCCAGACGGGCAATCATTTTGCTTGTTTACATACTGTTTAATTGGGTGATTTTCTCATCTGAGAATACGATATTTGGTAACTGGACGTTATCGTGCAAGCGCTTCAACTCTTTGTAAGCGTTGCTGTTTCTGCTTCGGTGTAAGATTATAATTTATGTTGTTCTTATTATTTGAAGTGTAATGGCATGGGGAAGTAATTAAAAATAACAAAACACATCCTTTTTGTGTCAAGTATCTTACTTACTTTTACTGAATTTACGAAATTAAAAACGGAACAATATTCGGTTAAAACATTGCATCAGGGCACTCGCAAGGGGTAATGGGTTGGGTTTTAAAGCCATTCCACCCCTCCCCTTTTTGGTACTAGAAGCTGATTCATTATTTTATACACAATATACATTCAACATTTGTGCACATCTCAACGAAAAGGCAAAAACAGGCCGTCAATGATTTTCTAAAAATGTAACAAATTAGTTTATTGGTATATCTACTAAGCACTAAAATCTCTTTTTAGACTTGATTAAGTTAGTCGTGGTTGGAAGTAGACAGAAGAGTGCCGAAAATCAATGGTTGCTCCTTACTATCAAACATTGCAAAGGCAACCAACTTTACATCGAATACCAATAATGAAATTGATCGACTACTGCAATTGTTCGTGTGCATCTCTGAAAGTTAATATATTTCAGAACATCCGGTCAGATGGTCTTAAAACGACCGAAATGCGTAGGAGGAAATGGAAATTAAAGATTTCCTTTAACTGTTTCGCCAAATGAATGATCGTTGATTTTTCGGTCTGAATAACCAAAAAAAAAAAATAATTAATTGGTATTACTCACACACAACGCCCGCTAGATATTTATAATAATATCTGCTGCATAGTCAAAAATATCGTCATAGCGCATAGTTCCACATAGTCTGTAGCATTTCCTTTATATTCTCTATGTTGTACTCGCCAATAAGAAACATCCCATACTAAAATGTGTCAAAAAGTTGGCACTATCGGAAATGTTAACATTCACTTCTTTATTCATAAGAACTTGCATAGAAGGCCGACTAACTTTTCTATATGAGGCAATTATTTTATTTATTTATTTATACCAAAAAATTAAAATTTTGGTCAAAAGGGATATATTTTTTTTTTATTGTGCAATATATGGGAAAATCTAAAAAATAGAATAAATTACAAAAAAAAAAAAAATTTTTAAATGAATGTAGTTTTTTATGTATGTGTATTATATCCATGACAAGTACTTCGAAGTAAGGGATATTGTGTCCATTGAACTGCCAGTTTTGCTAATGGACACCATAAAATATTCCTGTGCGCTATTTCAGAGTTCGATGTAACGTCAAACAGCTATGAACTCGTAACTTTTACGGTAGATTATAACTAATTTCACCCACTAAGAAAAAAAAGAAGTTGGCACGTATTTTTTGAGTCTAGCAATTTATTACTTTAAAATTGTGATTTTTAATAATTTACATAAATAATTTTTATATGCGCTGTACACATACCAATATCAAATCTTAATAATTATTAATAAATAGGTGCTTATATTTATGTGCTTAATGAATTAAAATTATTTGTGATGAAAAAGTTAGTAAAAATTAAGTAATACTTCTAATATTATGGTATAAATTAAAGTGTAATTCAGAGATCTTATTGTGTGGTAAATACAAAAAAAAAAAAAATAATTAAATAAAAAATGCATAAGTAAACGACTAGAAATGGTTTAAAAATAATACTTCTGCTTAATAATGCATATTACTGGTAATATTGTAAATTGTAAAATAAATATACATATAAAAAAAACAATAATCTGCACAAATACATTTTGTTCTTTGTGACTAACTTTGATCGTTATATTTAGCATCCTTGAGTATTTTTGCAAATTCATATTTAACCCGTTCACGTTCGGAGCGCGGCATATTACGTAAACTATCGACCAATGACAAGCAATAAAGCTCAATGGGATCGTTGATGGGCGCGAGCACGGGGAAAGGTGCTTGCATAGCTTTACGTTTGGCAGCGTTGGCCATAATTTCAGAGGGTGGTAAACGTTGTGGTTTTTGCTGACGTACTGTTGTCTTTACTATGGGTTCAATTGTAATTTCACCATTAGTTGTTTCTCCTATCTCTTGATAACCATCATCAGCATTATCACCATCACCATTGCCCATAACGACTAATGGCGTAAGTAGTGGTGATAAAGGACTTGATGGGCATGGCTGCGGTACTCGTACGGTTGCTGTTGTTTCGTGCGATCGCGCATTTAATGAGTTGGAATCTGCTGTTAGTGCCATATGTAACTTGGGTGTTGATGTTTGCTCAATGGTTATAACTGGTTTTAGATCATCTACTATTGTTGATACTGTTTCGGCAACGGTAACAGTTTGTTTTAATTCTCTTTCATCAACATCATCAGCATTACCATCGCATTCTATGGGGGTGACATGATTTGCATGATTGCTGGTGTTGCTGTTGTTTGTTTCGAAATCATGGTGCTGTGTAGTTTCATCATCATCGTCATCGCTATGTTCAATTTCAATTACTTCGAATGCATGTGTCGAGGATTCTGGTTGATCTGGATACATATAGCTATTGCTATCGTTATCACTGTATTGAAGTAAAGGAAAATATTCATAATTAATTGAATTATGTAAATTATGTAAATCTTACGAGCTGTTGTACACAGAGTTCTTAAACTTTGCAATCCCTGCTCCGACCCCAATCGTCTTTTTTACATTGTATGTTTGCGCGGTACTTTGTAGAAAGGATAAATCTTCGGTGAAACGTCGTTTTCGTATGTTTGTATTAACATGGCCCGTCTCCATGCACTTTACCTCTTGCAGATAATTGTAGCGTATGTTCTTCCATTTAGTTTGCAAGAATTTCGCTGAAATATAAAATAAAGAGAATATAAGTTCCTTAACCTCATCATTTAAGCAATTTAAGCTTTGTACAGAGAGAGAGATTAAGCGATATAGAGAGAGTATGCCATAATATATTCTTAAATGTTGTTGTTTTCTTTACATTTTGCTCTCAAACACAATTAAATGCATATATTCCAATTAGTTGATATTAACTTTGCATTTTTTATTTTACTTACACGGCGCTCCCAGTTCCCCAGCAATACGCTCCCAAATTGCAACTCGCACCGGATTGCGTCGATAATGATGATGATTAACATCGTATATAGCAGGATTTTGTCGCACCAAACGTATTAACCGATCATCTATAAAATAGAAATGTGATTAATTTTAATTAAAGTTGCTTCAAAGTGAGCGTCCTTTCCCATTTCTACTCCCTTCCTCAGTTTCTTTCTATAGGCTTACCAAATTCCGGTCCATAAGATTCACGATCCGTATAAAATCTTTGCATTTTTCTCCAATTTATGTTTATCAAAACTTATAAGTTATTTTTATTTTTACGGCTTTATGTTTGTTAATTTTTCTTTTTAAGTTAAAATTTGCTTATTGCATTCTTTATTCTTCCTTTTTTCATTTGTTTTGCAACGCGCATGTCCTTACTTTCTGTCACAATTGTCAAGCGTTTGCCCACCCCTGTATTGTTTAAAATATTGTAAACAAAAATAACGAGGGGTTGCAAATTAGTAACGTTTCTGATGATCAGCTGATTTGTAGTAGGAATGATTAAAAATCAGTACAGGGTGAACAGACTACAAAAAATATATTTTGTTCAGTGGGAGGATTTGCGTTTTTTTTATTAGAGTGATGCGAACATTGGTCTAGGACTACAAAATACAGAATTTCGGTAATGCAATCATTAATCTTAAAAATCTATACTTTTCTGCCCTCCTCTCGACAAACTCAAGAAAATTACTGGCAATAATCTAAAAGGAAACTTACTGTTAAGCTCTGCTCTATTTATCAAATTTTTTAAATGGGGTCTAAGGTAAACGCTTATAAAATCTATTTTCTATAACATAAATTGTTTGATGCTGTCATTCAAAGACACACAGTTAAACATGAAAAAATATTACTTCAGCATACTAACATTGAAGCCATACAACTTTTAGACTCTATGTTATATTAAAAAACCACAACGAATTGATGTACAAAAATTGAGATTTTCATTTTGGGGAAAGAATATTTGGTTTTGCAGCTAATACACATAATTGTAAAAACAATCTCCATAGTAATAACATATATAGCGCTAAAATATATTCGAAAGATATTAAAATAACTAGAAAAATTTCACGGCAGCCATGGTGGCTCGTTTCACCCATACCATTTTGCTTTGCGATATTAAAGGCTTGATTATGCCTACGTAAGGTAGCGTTTCGTAACGTAGCCAACTGTCACGTCTCAAATCTGTTATATAGGCAGTGTATTTAAGTGATTACGTGAAATCGTAACGCAACGTGAAGTTTTATCGTACCTAAGAAGTGATTTTTAAAAATATTCCAATCAAAAGTGTGTGCTCTGAACATTTAGCAGATATAACTTTAAGCAGTGAAACTATAACAGTATGTAGAAGTGAGTCTGCACGTGCTTTGAAGGTCATTAGCTTTATCAATAATGAAAGTGTTTAAAAATCGACTAATAGTGATGAGCAAAACAGTAATTTGTCAAAAACGTTGGCAGAAGTGATTATGATTTCTGAGTCACTGCGGTTTAGAAAATACAAATTCGCTATAGAACTAATATGAAAAAAAACGAAAGGTAGATAATTTTTGACTTCATAAAAACTGAAATCACTGGGAGCCGTTTTTGGAACTCTTTAGTCACAGTAGTGATCAGTGACTTACCGGTCACAGTGATTAAATCACCGATAACGAAATGGATGTTGTTGACAGAAGACCTATGTGTAAATAACAAAACTGCGTCATTGGTTTTTTCAATTAATTATGGTAACTGATGTCGACTTTGAAGCCAAGCTTTGGAAAAAAGTAACATATCACAATTTTATATATTTTTTTGTTTGAATAGCCCTGTGATATTATTAACACGAGATTATCAGTTTTGCGAACTCAGCGCTTTTCCCGTTGATTTTAGTGCTTTTTGTGAAAAAAGTGATTTAGCGCTCAGCTCGTTTTTTCAATTTAAAACATCTTCGAAAAATCGAAGAAATTTTCATTGACTAGAAGTATCAGATGTTTGACTGTATTAGTGAAAAAGTTTAAATGTATTGACTAAGGGGAAAAATTTAACGCTTTTTTAAAGAAAATACGCGTTTTATTCTTCATTTTAGCGGATTTAGAAAATAATGTTGGCCACACTGGAGATTAGGCTAAATTTCAAAAAAATGGCAATACTGAACACCTGACAGACAGCAAAAGAACAACAAAATGCTCTCGCTTTTACGCAATCAACAGCAGCACGTTAATGAGAACATCATAAAGAATAGGAAATTCTTTTACAAATTTTGAAGATTTATAATAAAAACAATTAAAATAAAAGTGAATAAATCAAGTGAAATTGAAAGAGAAAATGTCAAGCCCAAGTTTTGGGAATTTTGGGCCGTTGATTGGTATAATTTATTTGAGTAATACGCGCTTAAGTTTTCTGGTGAGCTAACGAATTCAAAAATTGTGTAAACATTTCTCGATGCATTATTATTAAATTTTAATGAACGAAAACGTCAATATTTTTTGGTATAGATTTATTCAACCAAAAATGCAGAGTTACTTACATTTCATGAGCTAAAGTTGCGACAGATTGTGCATAATGCCGGCTGGTTAGAATATGATCCTGGAGAGATTTGGAAGCATACACAAGAATGTATTGAGGTAAGGCGGAAAGTGAGGCAGAGGGTGTTGCTACGAATTTCTTAACTCGTTTATTAATTGCACACATTTGCATTTTTATAGACCGCCTATAAAAATCTAATGATATTGGAAATTAATCCCTACGATATTATTGCTATTGGTATATGCAATCAACGAGGAACGACAGTGTTGTGGGATAAAGAGACAGGGCATGCATTGCACAATGCAATTGGCAAGTGCTTTTTTGATTTGAAAATGAATAGAAAATGTTAAGAAATTTTATTAATTCTTTCTTTTCTTATAAAATAAAGGTTGGACTGATTGTCGTACTACCCCAATTTTAAAAGCATTACTAAATACTGTTAAAAGTAATGTAAATCATTTGAGACAACGTTCTGGCTTACCATTGAGCACATGTTTTAGTGCTTTGAAAATAAAATGGTTACTGGAGAATATTCCTGCCGTGACAGTAGCTTTAGCAAATGGTAATTGCATGTTTGGCACTTTGGATTCATGGATTTTATGGGTATGCATGTAAAAATTTAACAATTTTTTAAATGAATCGTTAAATATTAACTATATTAACTAGTATGTGAAAATTTATGATGTAACAAATTTCGTGAATTGCAAGACTTCGTGCAGTTTTGTTATTACTGCAAAAAGAGAAGAGCATGAGTTATTAAAAATTGAATGTAGAGAGAATATTGTATGAACATAATCCCCGAAAAACACAAAATTATTGCTCGGCATAAATTCTACCCATAGAAAAAAAAATTTTTTTTTTGTGTTCAGGAGATCCCCATTTATCCACCCAAACATGTTTTGTTCTTGGTACTTCTCGGCTGTAAACTAGTGTTATTTTTGCATGCCCTTTTTGTTGTTGTAACTTTTCTGGCTAAAATGTGCACAAGAGCAAATGTGTAGGGCTAATTTCCATAGAAAAAATTAGCGCATTCGATCATTGTGCATATGTAGGTGGCCTTTGCTGACAAAACATATTGCATGCTATTAAAAATTTGCTGTTGTTTTCCATATAAAATAGAAAAAAGTTATTTGCTGTTTTTTTCTTTTTATATGAGAAACAACAACAAATTTTAAATAGCATGCAATGAGTTAGTGTTAGTTAGACGATGCCATCGAGTGCTGGTCGTTATGCAACAACGATTTATTTGAGCTACGCATTCTCTATGCGTTACTTCTTGTTCCTATTACTTATCCTGATTTGATTCTACAACAACAACAACTTCAAATAATAAAATTGGTCAACTTCTATAGAAAGTTTGGAAGGATCAGGGGACTCTCTGTTCAACATTATCTTTCTTTTTAAGCCCCAGTTGGGATTAGGATTTGGCTCAGTGGTTAGTATTTTTTAATCAGTGGCAGCCAAATATTAATAATAGGGGTTGGGTCAGATGAAATATTGCCAATTTGTCTATTCTAAAAGAATTTAGAATTCTTAAGTAAGTCAGGGCTCATATTATTATTCATGTAATTATATGTGCATTTATTGTATAATGCGACCTTGAAAGGTCTATTGTACCCTAAATATGTGCATACTTTAGTTAGTTTTTTTTAATTACATTAAAAAATAAAAAAATATTGGTATAGTTATGCCTGGTTTTCGCTATTTCAAATTCAATTAAATTTTCCAACATGTCTGCAATTTCGTATTGGAAATTCTCTCTTTCTCTCTTTGACACGGAATATGACATAGTGAAAACCAAGGTGAATTTACCAGAAACTCATTATTCTTCCTTCTTCGTTTTTGGTTATTTATTTACGTTTTTTCTCCATTTTGACATTCGCTGCATGCCGCCATTATGGCTGCAATAACAAAGATGTGCTGTTATTGTTTTGTTTGGTAGTTTATTATATCTAATGCAACAACAAAATTGTGTTGTTTTTGCCAAGGTGAAATTGTTGTAATTTTGCTATCACCTTATACATGATTTTACCATGTTTGAAACCAATTGGTATTTGCTAACGTGTGCAGAGAGAGAGAGGGGGGGAAACAGAGAAAGAGAGAAAATTGCACCTATACTTATAATTGATCAATCACAGATATTAGTTATCATTCACAGAGTGAAAATGAGAGAATGAAAATCGCGCACTTTTAATCATGGTGAAATCATCTATAACAATTGCACCTTGGCAAACACAACAGAACTTTGATGTTGCGGCCATAATGGCGACAAGCCGTGAATATCAAAATGGAAAAAAAGTAAACAAACAATTCAAAGCAAACAATGATTTCGACAGCCAATGGTATAGATCATAAAGAAAAAAAGAAGAATGAGTCGCTGGTAACTTCACTTTTAATTGACCACTCATAGTGTGGTTAATTTCCATTGAGCGTGGGAAAACTTCAATTCTTTTAAAAATATACAAACATATTCTTCTTCATTCTATAAAATATGACTAATCGTTTTCAACTGGTTCCATGTATAAAAAAAAAATTCTTCACGTAATAATAATAAAATTTTTTTTATCTTCACATTATAATTGTGGGGAAATACTTAGCTAAACTACTATAATATACAAATCATAAAAGATATCGCTGTCTATAGCATTCTCATCAATAAATTAGTCATCATCAACAAATATAAATAATATAAACTTTTTATTTGATGTTTAACTACTACGATAAATAGTGAAATTAATTTTTTTATTAATTTTTGAAATAAAAAACTATATTATATTTCTGTTTGCTAATCTTAGAATTTAACTGGTGCCACTGAAAGTGGCGTGCATTCCATTGATGTCACTAATGCTGGCTATACATCACTAATGAATATACATACGTTACAATGGGACTCAAAATTATGCGAATTTTATCGTATACCAATGAAAATACTGCCACGAATACGTTCCAATTCAGAGATATATGGTTATGTGATTGGTGGTTCATTGAATGGGCTACCAATAGCAAGTGTAAGTATAACATGCTAATTGAAATACACATACGTTTTAAAGATATTTTAAACGTATTTCATTTTTTCCTTTATCTCCTCGCCCATTAGTGCATTGGTGATCAACCCGCCGCATTACTCGGACAACTTTCCACTAAAGTTGGGCAAAATGTTTGCACTATTGATGACAGTTGTTTTGTACTGCTCAATACCGGACAACAGTTAATTGAATCAAAAAATGGTTTACTGACAAGTGTTGCCTATAAACTGGGTCCACGTATACCCGCATGCTATGCCCTAGAGGGTGCTATCTCAAATGCAGGCTCTACAGTAAATTGGTTAAAGAACGGCTTACGCATTAATACCGAAATCAATTCAAATGATAATGTTGTCGAGGTTTTGAGTACGTTTCTTGGTGAAACTTCAATGATATCGTCTTCCTGTTCATCTGGCATGCTTAATGCTGAATGCGGTTTGGCAGCTAAACGTTCTGAGATAACATTTGTACCTGCTTTTCATGGTTTATATGCACCATATTGGCGTTATGATGCAAGGGGGTAATAAACGTTTTGAGATTTATAGCTTACTAACATTTTTCACTAATTTTCCGTATATATATATACATATCTATATTTTTAGCATAATTTTAGGTCTTACAAGTCAAACATCTGCTGAAAATGTAACACAAGCTGCATATGAAGCTACCGGCTTTCAAATACGTGAAGTTCTAGAGGCATTCAAACGCGATACTCCGCTGTGGGATCGTGCACAAATTAAAGAGCGTTTGCTTTTTGGTGGTGAATATGCTGAAAATAGTAGTTTTGTACAATTTATTGCTGATATTGTTGGATGTCTGCTTGAACGTCCACAGACAACATCGCCTGCTGGTCTGGGTGCTATGATTGCTGCTGGTATTACAATGAATGTTGTGTCATTGGTACATGCGGAGATATTGTATATGCCGCCAGCGGATGCATTTAGTCCAACAACAACAGCAAATAGTAAGTTTCCGTGATTTTTTTTTTTTTGTGGATTCAGAGACTTTTTCGTGAACAAAAGTAATTTAGATATGAAAATATTTGTGAATGTAAATGTAGCACAAATGTCTGAAATAGTGCCTCGGACTGCCAAAAACGACGAACATAGTAGAATTCGGGATGCAGTTTACTAACACTGGACGGAAAGCGGGCGGTATTGGTCGAGTCCCCTCTCATACTTTTATAACGTTAGTTGGTGAAACCGTGAGTTCTTGGGCAACTTAAGTAAATAGTAAATTCCAATATGCCTGAGATGTAAAGTTGGACTAAACCATTTACATTTTTCATAAAAAATAATGACAGACCGATAGCTAAGTAGACGGGCATGACTGGATTAACCCATTAAGGACGAGCGGAAACCAAAGTAGATAGATCAAGAAAGTAACTTAAGAAAAAAAAACTGTTTTTGAACCTGGCTCAGGAACGGCTCAGCGCCAATGTACCATATGGTATCGCTAGGCATTACTGGGTTAACTCAGGTTTCGATCCTGATCAATAATCTTGACATATGCCCATACTAGATATTACCAATGCAAGTTCCTAGGTTGTTTGCACCTCTATTTACCAAAAACACGAACCGAATTACACGTGATTTTCAAACACGAACTACACGTGTAGTTAAAAGTTCGTGTACCTACACGAACCTTAACGTAAAACTAAGTAATACAGATTTTAATATAGGTACACGAACATCTACTAGCATTTTAATTATAATTATCACTTTTTCTTTCATATTTCCACCAGGACGTGAACTTCTCTACAAACGCTGGGATTATGCTGTCAAGAAATGTCTGAGTTGGAATAATTATGAAACTTATGAATCTGATTTGGCGCTGTTCGCACAACGTGAACGTGATCCCAATTTACCAATACGATGTTCAATACCAGGCAGCCTTTTCCTTACTAGCACATTTATTTTACTTATCCTAGCACGTTATTTGCATAACGTCAAACCATGAGCATATAAATATCGTCAACCAAAAAAAAAAAAAGCAAAAAAACAAATGAATTTAGTAAATAATTTTATTTTTTATTTGTAAATTTAACTTAAATTTATGTAGGATTGTCGCAACGTACAAAAAAGTGTTATTATTTCATAACGAAATAATTTTATTGCGTGTTTGTATAATAGATAAACGTTTTAGAAAAGTATGTATGCATGTGAATAAATAGTTTAATTTCTTCTCTTTGATTTTGTATAATTCTAGTCAATTTTGTTTTTGAGTTTTTGCAATTTACCATTACGTTTCTCATTTTTTCATTTATATTTTTTTTTTTGTTTTTATTCATTAGCTTATAATTTTATTGATTTTCTACAAATATGTGTAAAAAATAGCAAACACACATGCTATTATTGTGATGAATCATGAAGAAAAGAAAAAAAATGAAAAAAGAAATTTGTACTCATTTTGTTTAGCAATTTATTTTTTAAGTTAAACTGTGGCATTTTTCAGTTCCAAATAAATAAAATATAAAAAATTATTATAGTTCCTTTAATTCTTAATTTAAGCCACTTGATCAGGTTTTATATATATTTTTATGTATGATAAGCATATTTTAAATAAATTATGTAGTTGTTCTCTTCGTATATTGCAATTAAAAAAACAGAAAGTTTTAACAAAATTATTTTGCAAATTTTATTTAAAAAAAAAAGAAGAAAAATAAATAAATCAAAACTGTTTGAAGTATGAAGCATGAGTATTGGTTTGTGTATGAGAAGGTGAGTGAGGTATGAACTATTCAACTTTTGATTTCAGTCTAGAATTTAGGTCTAAGTGAAGGAGAATTGAATTATTTTCTAGCTCCAATATTGAATTCAGATCTAAGTGAAGGAGAAATTAAATATTTTCTAGTTTCAGTATTGAATTCAGGTCTAACTGAAGGAGAAATTAACTATTTTCTATTTTCAGTATTAAATTCAGGTCTTAGTGAAGGGGAAATCAATTATTTTCTAGTTCCAGTATTGAATTAAGGTCTAAGTGAAAGAGAAATGAAATATTTTCTAGTTCTTGTATTGAATTCAGGTCTAACTGAAGGAGAAATTAACTATTTTCTATTTTCAGTATTAAATTCAGGTCTAAGTGAAGGGGAAATTAATTATTTTCTAGTTCCTGTATTGAATTCTGGTCTAACTGAAGGAGAAATTAACTATTTTCTATTTTCAGTATTAAATTCAGGTCTAAGTGAAGAGGAAATTAATTATTTTCTGGTTTAAGTGAAAGAGAAATGAAATAGTTTCTGATTCCTCTATTGAATTCAGGTCTAACTGAAGGAGAAATTAACTATTTTCTATTTCCAGTATTGATAATCTCTTCAAAAAAGGATTGTTTTAGATCCGAGGTTAGATTTCAATAAAGCTTACTCGATTCTTTGTTTCTTAAAGAGGAACTCTACTGAATTCTCCGACCTTTTCACTCTTAAATCCCTTTACACATCACATGTTCGTTCTCACCTAGCATATTGCTAAGTAATCTGGAGTCCCTCATCAAACCTTCAATTTTCTAGAATTAAAATGGCTCAAAAATTTTGTACTAAATTCATTTTTTATCAGTTAAAGTGGAATATTTCTCGCCCTTCTTGCCTAATTAGGTGTTTCCTTTTTGGGATGTACTCCTTAAGTTCTAAAGCATAACGCATTTTCAATTATGTTAGTCAGAGATCTGATATATTATCATATTCAATGTCCCCAACTGCTTCTATTGCTTCATTTTTATTCACGTTGTCCCCGTTTCCAGATCCATTTCTGAGGAAAATATTGTACAACCTCTTATGCTCTTGAATGCCAGCATTCCCAGGAAATCTTTAAAGATAATCTACTTTTAGTTCTATTAACCTATACCTATCCTTGAACTTTCATATAGTACGTATATTCTTTATTTTCTATTCCATACTTTTAGTCTGTAAGTTTAGTGTTTGCATAATGTTTATATTTAATTTATTGTTCCTGTTTTGTAGTTCTTCAGTAGTCTGTAAGAGTCAATACTCTTTTTGATGAAATAAAGAAATGAATTCAGGCCTAAGTGAAAAGATTTCAAATATTTTCTAGTATACACGTTAAATAAAAGTATAAAATGTACGATTAACACTAATTTTATAAATTAGTTTTATTAAATGTGCGCAACATGATTCCTGCTTTCAACAGGAAGTGGCCATCTTACGGCCATATTTTTGTTGTTTATTTTTTACAGAGTTGAATTTTCAGTGGTATAAAATTACCAGTGTGGCCAACTAAGCGCTTTTCCCGCTGATTTTAGTGTTTTTTGAAAATTAAAACGAGGAAAAAGTGATTTAGCGCTCAGCGTGTTTTTTCAATTTAAAATTCGAAGAAATTTTCATTGACTAGAAGTATAAGATGTGTGCCTGTATTAGAGAAAAAGTTTAAATGTATTGAGTTTTCTCGCATTTTTATAAGGAAAAAAATTTAACGCTTTTTTTTTAAAAGAAAATACGCGTTTTATTCTTCATTTTAGCGGATTTTGAAAAACGAAAGTTGGCCACACTGAAAATTACATACTAAACACAGAGTTGCATTTGTTTCTGTTTACATCAGTTTCAGTTTCTTCACATGGGGTATTTCATCCCAAAGTTTAAGGTGGGCGTTGTCATAAACAGCATGTTAATCTTTAGTTCGGGTTTGTACCACTGGAGGATTAACAAATTGATTGTTGTTTGGAAAGGCCAAGTTTGCTTATGCTTATATCTTAGATATCTCCTAATACTGGCATGGCGCGATGAAAGCAAGTAAGTGAATTGTAAGCCTAACAAAAGTACGATTCAGAAAATGTGCTTTAAAAATCGAATTTTGTTACCTTGTGTATGTAATTATTAAGTTCAACTAATTTATGAAGAAATACTAGACAATAAAAATATCGCTTAAAATAAATATTGTAATTTAATTAATGCGTAATATTTCTATTATTATTTTAATTAATCAAACAATTCAAAATAAATATCAAACCGAAAAAAAAAAAAATCAAATTCAAACCAAAAAATCAGATCAAAAATCAGAATCATGATGCAAAATAAATTTATTAAATGATCATTCAATTAAAAAAGTAAATGGATTAAATTTTATAATTGGTATAATTTTCTCGATTTAATAATTTTTTTTTTTTCTGTTCATTCATTTTTTTAATTACTAAATAAAAATAAAAATTATATATTTATTAATACAATTAGTAACATCCCACATATCCAAAATAGTCTTCAAATCGACAGCAAGTCTATACTGTATCAAGCTAAAATGCATATCACTCTGAAATTCGCATTTTCATTATTATTATTTAATTTAACGTTGTGCGATAATGTTCACGCTCAAAAGTTCGTTATTTACGATCCTGATACGGGAACGGAAGTGGAACCATTACAGTTTTTATCGGGTGGCTTGCCAGCAATATGGAGTCCTTGTAAATGTATTGAAACTATGTGCAGCTGCGTATTGGGCATGAAATATGGAGACGGCTTCGATCATAAAAGTAATGAGTAGAAATTAATTTCACTTCAAATCGTTTCGTTTTCTTAAATTTGTAATCTTGTACTTTCAGTTGGCATTTACTTGACATTCGTAGTTAACACTTTACTCGTACAGTTCAATATCAAATATAATAACAATGAAATTGTGGCATTTGATGTCTCAGCAACTAGTCCACCTCCATTATGTGTACCCATACTATTGCCGATTCCAGCGTTACCTTGTCTCAATGTAAATAATGTAAAAATAACTAGCGGTACCATGTCAATGTGTATGAAATTGAACATTAATATTTTAATGATTCATACTGTTGAATATCCACTTGGTTGTCTGACATTTAACAATGCAAATGGAGTAGTATTTTCAGAAACAATAAAGGAAGAAATTCCCCCACCAACAACTGATCCAGATGAGGATGAAGACTGGACTCCTGTAAAAGTAGGTGTTAGACTTTAAAGAAAAGAGGCTAAAGAAATGATAATGGCACTTTTGATTGTAATTGGAAATTGAAACTAATTTAATTGTCTCAATACTTCAATATATTTAAAATAATAATAATATTTTGAATTTATGTGAGTTTTTTTTAAACCTTTTCTCAAAGTAAGTTTAAGTTTTGATTTAAGTTACAAGGCTTGGACTGACGCATGAAGGATTTTAGATTCAATATCCAGATCTGGCATAAATCTAAAATTGAAAAAAAAAAAATTAAAAACCAGACCGAACTTCCGATTAAAATTCAAACCAAATACAGAATAAAGTTTTAAAGAAATTCAGAGCAAAATTTTGACGAAATTCAGACAAAAAATCAGATTGCACTTCAGACCCGAAATCATGTCGAAATTCAGAGCAAAATTCAGATCAAATCAAAACTAAGATCAAATTCAAATCGAACTTGAGTCCAAAATTCAGACTAAATTCGAATAAAAAATCAGGCATGTTAATCTTTAGCTCGGGGTTTTAACACTGGTGGGTTAACAAATTGATTGTTTGTTTGGAAAGGCCAAGTCTGCTTATGTTTATTCTTAGAGATCTCCAAATCCTGACACGGTGCGATGAAAGTAAGTAACTGAATTTTAAGCCTAACAAAAGTACGATTCAGAAAATGTGCTTCAAAAATCGAATTTTCTTGCATTGTGTTTGCAGTTATTAAGTAAAACTAATTTATGAAGAAATACTAAACAATAAAAATAACGCTTAAATTAAATATTGTAGTTTATATAATGTGTAATATTTCAATTATTAATTCAATTAGTCAAACAATGCAGAACAAATATAAAACCAAAAAAAATCAGAAAAAAAAAATCGGAATCATTATGCAAAATAAATTTATTAAACGATCATTCAATTAAAAAAGTAAATTTATTAAATTTTGTAATTGATATAATTTGCTAGATTTTATAATTATTTTTTTTCTGTTCATTCATTTGTTTAAATACATAAAAAAATCAAAATCATATATGTATTTATTATACAATTAGTAAAAATCCACATAAGTATCCAAAAATAATCTTTAAATCGACAGCAAGTAAATATATATCAAACTAAAATGCAAATCACTTTGAAATTCGCATTTTTATTACTATTATTTCATATAACGTTGTGCAATTATGTCCGGGCTAAAAAGTTCGTTATTTACGACCCTGATACTGGTACTGAAGTGACACCACTTCAGTTTTTAACGGAAGGCTTGCCAGCAATGTGTAAATATAATAAAACTATATGCAGCTGCGAATTGGGCATGAAATATGGAAATTCCTTCGATCATAAAAGTGAGTAGATCGTACTATATCATTTCGTTTTCCTAAATTTATAATTTTATACTTTCAGTTGGCATTTACTTGACATTCGTTGTTAACAGTCTACTCATACAGTTCAATATTAAATATAATAACAATAAAATTGTGGCATTTGATATCTCACCGACAAGTGCACCTCCGATATGTGCACCCATAACATTGCCGATTCCAGTGTTACCATGTCTCAAAGTATATGATGTAAAAATTACTAGCGGTACCATGTCAATATGTATGAAATTAAAACTTAAGATTTTAATGATTCATACTTTTGAATATCCACTGGGTTGTCTGACATTTAACAATGCAAATGGAGTAGTATTTTCAGAAACAATAAAGGAAGAAATTCCCCCACCAACAACTAATCCAGATGTGGATGAAGACTGGACTCCTGCAAAAATAGGTGTTAGATTTTAAAGAAAAGAGGCTAAAGAAATTATAATGGTACTTTTGATTGTAATTGGAAATTGAAACTAATTTAATTGTCTCAATACTTCATTATATTTAAAATAATAATAACAATATTTTGAATTTATTTGAGTTTTCTTAAAACTTTTCTCAAAGTAAGTTTAAGTTTTGATTTAAGTTACAGGGCTTGAACTGCTGTCTGAAAGGTTTCAGATTCCATATCCGGATCAGGCGTAAATCTAAACTTGAAAAAATTATAAACCATACCGAAATTCCGATTAAAACTCAAACCAAATACAGAACAAAATTTTGACCAAATTCAAAGGAAAATTTTGACGAAATTCAGACAAAAAATCAGATTGCAGTTCAGACCCGAAATCAAGCCGGAATTCAGAGCAAATAAAAAATCGACTAAAATTTAGATCAAATTCAAATCAATTATGGTACCGGAATTCAGACTAAACACGCATAAAAAATTAAACTAAAATTCAGACGAGAAATTAGATTGAAAATCAGGCTAAATATGCATCAAAAATCAAACAAAAATTTAGAACCGAAAACAGACCGAAATTCCGATTAAAATTCAAATCAAATACAGAACAAAATGTTTACCAAATTTAGAGCAAAATTTTTACCAATTTCAGAGCAAAATTTTTACGAAATTCAGATAAAAAATCAGATCAAAGTTCAGACCCGAAAAAAGCCGAAATTAAAAGCAAAACTCAGATCAACTTCAAATAAAAAATAGACTAAATTCGAATAAAAAATTAGACCAAAATTCAGACAAAAATCAGACCATAACTCAGGCCAAATATACATCAAAAGTCAAACAAAAATTTAGAACCGAAAACAGACCGAAATTCCGACCAAAACTCAAACCAAATTCAGAGCAAAGTTTATACCAAATATACCAAAACCCAGATCAAATTCAAATCAAACATGAGACCAAAATTCAGACGAAATTCGAATGAAAAATTAGATCAAAATTCAGACTAGAAATTAGACTGAAACTCAAGCCAAAATTCAAACAAAATTAAGAGCAAACTTTAGATTAAACCCAGATCAGAAATTAAATCAAATCAGAACGAATTCGGAGAAAAATTAGGAAAAAATGTTGATCAAATTCAGACAAAAAATCAGGCCATATTGAAAACAAAAATCAAAGCAAATATAAGACCAAAACCCTTACTCAATACCAAGCAAGTTATAAGCTATTAGGACTTCTGAGAGAGGCTGTAGCCCTTATAGCTCTACTTTCTATGAACCTCAGTCAGGTCATTTTTTGTTTTATTTTTAATACCCTTTTACTATTAGGGATCACTTTGTTTTAATTAGTATGATCAACATCATCTGATTGGCATTAGAATGCAACTCTCACAACTCGTTTACTTTAATATCATTGCTGCTACTGCTGCATGCAGTAAACAGAACTTGAATTTAATGCAATTATTCTATGGTACGATTGATTGATTTGGTAGGATTGGTTGAAGTAATTGTGACAATAGATCCCTGTATGTGACAGTATGCAATTACAAATTTGATGTTGTTTGTTTTGCAGTGAAGTGTTTGCAAATTGTTTGTTGTTGTTGCTGATGATAAGGTCACTTAATAGTGGATAACAATTTTCAAATTTGTCTTTTATTTCTGGAGATTTGTTGAAGTACTCCTACAATTGAGTTTATGTTTTTGTTAATAAGAAATAAAAACTCCAAATTGCTCAATTTTCAGTATTTGTCATAATTCACTAAACAATCTGACACTGCAACTATGTGTTTACTCGTAAATTGCATAAATATGTTCTTAATGTGGTGTCGGCTGGGTTTTTTCTAAACTTCTGACTCATTAAATAACGCTTTAATCTCACTCAGATTCTTATTCGTGGGCACATTTACTGGACTCGCTCGATCCTTTTAAATAAACCGAGACTCATCTGCATAATTATTTGTCAATATTGTCGTGTTCTAAAAGGACACGTTGAAAAAGTGTTGAGAGGCCTATGGAGACCATTTCCTTTCTTCCGCAGGCCAAGAAACTTGATAATCCTAATACATGCCGTAAAGAATTTCGAAAATATTAGCAAACATGTGAGTTTCCTTTCTGGTAATTACGATGTGAACTATTAAAATAGTAAAGAAGACTGTCGGAACCATTTCCGAATGAATCACTCACTTTTAATTTTCTATTTATATTGTATTTAACTCTTATGATGTACCTTAATGAACTATTGTAATCGACTTAAGTTATTTAGTACTTCGTATTCATCATACTTTTATCACCTCTATGTATTTTAACGGCAGCGCCGGATATATGTATAAGCTGCCTGCTCGTAACCGTGTGCAGTAGCTAAAGAATACTCGCCTTCGATCTACACCCTTATTCAATTATTGAAAATCAATTCTCTTTTTATAACTATATTTGATTATCAAAACTGGAATGAATCATTAAACAACTATTATAATGTGAAATCGAATTTGCTATTATTTTAAAGAAAGAAATCAACATTAATTTCCACATGGTCCTTCGAGCCGTCCAGCCGTTCGCAAAAGAATTATTTCAATTAAATCTTTTACGTTTTGCAACACTGTGCGTTGATCACAAGCTGCTCATCGCTAGCATCACAGCAGAATCTTCGTGAACTTCAAAGAAAAGATACGCTTACTTAGTGAAAAGAAATAGGCGGAAAATTTAATTTGATAAAAAAAGTTGTGAAGTTTAGAAATTCCTAGAACATTCAAAATAAAAAAGACAACTATTTCAATCAAATCAATTATCTCAATAAGTGCTAAAACCAAAACAAAAAATAATATCGAGTGGAAAAAAGTGCAAGAGTTACTAAGGCAATCGCAGCCATTGACTAAGAACGTATGAAATACGATCATACTATTTTAAAGATGAGCCTCCAATACTTTTGTTTGTGAATAAACACCTAAAAAGACAAACATTAATTTCTATATGCAAATATATAATTTCTACAAAGACTTAAATGTAAGTAATAGCAATACTATTAGGTCGAAATTGGCAGTTTTTCACAAAGCTTTTTGGGTATGCCTAAACCTCTGGTTTGTCCCAGTTTGCCATGTGTAAAGCAAGCTAAAGAATTTTCGTCTAATCGAGTTTGTAGGCAAGAGAGGAGACGAGTACAGAATTGCTCGTACCGGCAAGTTTTCTTTTGTGCTGTTCGTTCTTTGATATGTATTTCTCTTTGTTCTTATATTTCATTTTAAGTTGGATGCGCATTGATTTTGGTTTCTCACGAAAAAATTAAAACTCCACTCTTCCTCAATTTCTAGTCAGTTCTCAAACCTTCACCAAAGTATTGAGTTAAACAATTGCGACCTCCCCTAATCCACCAAGGAATGGTTACCAAAATGGTTTGAGTCAGTACGAATATCCGAACTTTGACTGCTTCCGGCCTGCATCAAATTGGCTATCGCAGGCCACAATACTACATAAGCCACTTTTAATGACGCGAGACTTTATTCAAATTCAAAATTAATGCTAGTGATGTGTTGGTTAAGTTTCGATTAAATTCAACTCAATGTTTGTTGAATTGTGATTATATTAGGTAGGTAGGAAGGGGGTTAGCTAAATTGAACTACGAGCAAAGTAAGCATCAAACAACAAAACGCTTGCAGAAAAAACATAAATCTTCAAGTTTATGGCATCAATAAATGTCGAGAAAAGAAATGATTAGCGTTAGAGTTTCTTTGTATACTTGAATATATTGAATTGGCGGCGGTGGTTTGATAAATGCCAAAGTACAAAATTTGCCACCCCTCGTCAAAGTATACATGCATTACTTTGCCGGCATGCGTGTGTGTGTGTGTCGAAATGAAACTACTACATAAACAAAAAGGATTTTTATAGCAGTTGGTGTTGAAATAGTAACAAGGATATGCCAAGGCATAAAGCAACTACTACTTATACTTTTTGGCTGTGCTGAAGAACAATAACAACAACTGCATAGCAAAGTCAACGACGGTCGGTAGTATTGCTAGAATCAAGGGTTGGTAAAGGAAAACAGAAACTATAAAATTGGAATTACTTAGCGCTGAAACGAGCGCTAAAATTCAATGCCGTTGACGATGGCATTGACGACAACGGTGCGCCACAGACCTGGCAAGTGTGGCAGTAAAACAGCAAGGAGTCTTTGCATAATCGGGTATCATTGTTTGGATTAAAAACAAAAGGAACCGTAGTAGCTATTTCCAAGACCGTGCACACAAACAGACGCACATACTTACACACATAAATGTATGACACATACACACACACACATACTTTATAAGTTGCCCGTTTCACCTCGATTAGTTGGTTGAGAAAAGTTTTTCTTCTACATAGTTATACTTATTTTACTTTACTTTCTTTCGACATGAACATTTTTATTATCATTTTACTTTACTCGTACTAAGCTGTAAGTATCTCATAATATGCATATGGGACTTTTACTTATGACACAAAAATCGTAAACAGCGAAAGTTTTCATCTTCGTCGTCGTCCTTTTGTCCTGACGCCTTTTAGTATGTAAGTATTTTGACGTTATCAGTGCGAACGCAGAACGATATTTTGTTGTTTTCATTATGTTTGTTGTTTCATGGAAAAGTGTAATAAAAATGTCGTAAATTTTTGCCGAAAACGATGAGTAAAAGTTTCCATCACACACAATGAGTGGAATGAACTTTTACTAAAGCTAAATTTTTTATGATTTTACAGTATGCTACATTAAAAACCAGAGACGTTAATTATTTGCATAATAAATTTCAAATGTTTTCTTATACCGTGATAGAGACTTTCAATGTGATCAGTTGTAATGAGCGGGAATCTTTTTTAAATGAAACATTTTTTTGACCAATTAATTAACGCCTACGATAGCACAGTTAGGCCCGCCTTAAAACTGGTCTGGGCTAGCTATGAAAAGTTCATAATAATAAATTTATCGTTGACAGGGTACCGGTTTTTCCTAATTTTTAGCTTACCATTATTTGTTAAGTTCAGCAATAGTTGGTTCAAGAAGGATCCCATTACATTTTTCATTTGTCGAAGATTCTGACAACCTTTGAAATATTCCCCTTACAAAAAATTCTTGGGGTACGAATACTGTTGCTATGTCTGAGGAACAGAAACCAGCATCAACGGCAATAGCAACTCGAAATCCGGGACCAATGCGGTGGTTGGCAATTGTACACAGGTTTCTGACATTGTACATTTCCTTGCTCCCGCAATTGTTTCAGCCACCTCTTCACCCCGCTGTCAGACCAATAATGACTGTCACGAACGGTAACGGACCAAACCGACAAAAAAAAAAAAAAAACCGACGAGTGAGCAGTAATGCTCTAGACGGCGTCCCGATGAAATAATTAACGTTGGTTCCGGGAGGAGATTTCGTTCAGACAAGAACATTTTACAATTAATAACTAGTAAGGAAAAACTAACACACTCAAGCTGTGGAGCGCTGCTCTTAACACAAGCCTTCCAAGGGTTCATAGGAGCCACCCTAATATCGTGCCTATATGTCTAAATTTGACACTAAAGCAGAGTTTTCTATTCCTGAATAATTTTCCACGTCCTTCTTTTCATGTCCGGTGCAGTTACCTTTTCTTGGTGAGTTCTGAGCCATAGAAAAAAGGGCGGCTCAAGAGTTGCACGACTTCAGCCCTCCTTCCTACCCCCTGAAGATGGAGGGGGCGTGGAGGGGGGTTAAATTGTTACAACTTTGAGCCTCAAGGTCGTCCTGGTTTACACCACCTGCAATTCAGGTTATTTTTAACGAAAAATGGCCTTTCCCACTCCATCCAAGGGGTGAAAAGGAGGTGTAGTAGGGGGCGGGGGGTTGTTAGCATTTTTATTCTCGTAGTGTACTTCAAGTTCACGTACGTAAAAATAGCTCGATTAAACATCATTTAAACCCTCCACCATTTTCGTATATATCTGTTCAAATTCTTAAAATTTGATTCGATACGCGAACTGGTTTTAAAAACTTTTCCTGAATTTTCGAGTGGCAACTTTTCGAGTGGTAAATTGAATGAGAAAGAGGGAGCTGGGGTAAGGTAGGACCACTGAAGTGCCGTTACACACCTCCTCCTCCCTTTCCCCTTTCTAATAAACAAATTTTTCTTAGCCAGTTAAAATGGGAAAAAGAATATATATCCCGCATATATCAAAATTATGAATTTATAGCGTGGGATCTCAGTCGTGATAGCCCAAATTTTACTACAAGGTCAAGGAAAACTCCTTAAAAAGTAGTTTATTTCCAATATAATTTTGTAAAGTGTTAAATTCTTACCTAGTGTTATCAGAAACCTTCTTTGTTTTTTTAATGTAATCTCGAAAATTGCGATCTTTTTAAAATAGCTTTGCGAAACTCAAAAAAACTTTTTTCAAAGTCCATATTTTTATTACACTTGCTATAAAAATTACTACTTCTAATAATAAAAACAAAATAATGTTAACTTAATTTAATAGCTTTAATAAACCACATAAAAAAAAACTTGCTGGTCTTGTATATAAAATTATTTTTAATTAACTAAAGCAAAATTTATATGTGCAATATAAACTTTAATTGACTAATAAATGCAACTCTGAATACAAACCAGAGAAGAGTGCATACGAAAAAACAGGAAGCAGCAGTTGGGAACAGTTTCACGTTCTCTCTTTTTATTCTTTCTCTCATTTGTTTTGAGTGAATACTTTTTTTTTCTTTTTTTGAGAAACCGGCTTTTTGTACTTCTGCCATATTCGTACACAACAGTTTTCAATAGGCGGTAAACAAATGCGGTTGTATCTGGAAGATGATACAAAATACATGAGGATACACGCATATTTGGTTTATTGTTGAGGGCGCATACGTTAATATTACGATAAAATTAAAACTTTGATTTGTATTAGATCAAAAAAAGTACCTACCTAAGTAATTAATGACTAAGAAATGTATCTCAAAATTAAAAGTACTTAGCTAGTTGTATTTATAACTTAAAAAAGAGTTGAAAAGTTAAAAATATATGAAAAACTCTATTAATTTAATGTGCATTCAAATATACCAAAGCAAATTTAATTTTCCCTCTGCACTCTTTGAAGGTAATTGAACCGCTTCACTTTATCATATTGCGCACATATAACGTTTAAATATATTTTACGACTTCAATGCAATTTCTGCAATATTCTATATATATTTAGATACCTTTGACGTTGGTCGTTTCGTGCCGGCATTTTTTACCTTTACCTTTGTCGTTGTCATTTGTCATTCTTGTTGTCGATATGAAAAGTAAATATAAAAAGAAAAAAAAGTAAACAAATATCTACATAAGCATGAGTAAACAACATTCATATATAGTAGTAGAATATATATTCAGAAACACTGCAGCAGTGTGTATGATAAATGCATTTCATGCATGTCTAGCCAAATATCAATTAATATTGAATGATAAGAAATTCAACAGCAACAGCAACAACAACAACCGATTCAATGATAATGAAGAAGTTGACAATTGAAAGTGTGTGTTAAAGCTAACTCCTCTTAACAGTTTATACCAAATTTATAGATACTTAAACTGAAGAGCTTAACAAATATTAAGTATTTACACATATTTTTCTCTAATATGAGTGCAATTTTTCATTACTTCTTTAGAAAGAGAAAAAAATAGAGCCAAAGAGTGAGA
Organism: Toxonevra muliebris; assembly: GCA_963691655.1. NCBI lineage: Eukaryota > Metazoa > Arthropoda > Insecta > Diptera > Pallopteridae > Toxonevra > Toxonevra muliebris. The sequence continues at coordinate 76,427,370 of OY829328.1, forward strand.
GAGAGAGAGTTCACTTTAACAGAATACAGATGTACGGTATGACAGGTGAATTGATAACTAGAGATGCGTTATAGTGGCGAGAAAATGCCTCACATAGACTAGTATTGGAACCAAAATGACCACTGTGGTTTATTGTGCGTACAAAATTGTTAGGATGGTCTGTACCTCAAGCAAACGAATGGACAAGCTTTCGCGCATAATGATCCATTCTGCCTTGCATTTGGTTACTAAAAAGTATAATATAAAAATAAAATTTAAAATATAAAATACCAAAAGCCAAACTTGAATTTAAATAGTTAGTTTTTCTCAATATCTCACATAAGTGAATCCAGGACTGATCCACAATAAATACTTTTGTTCAAATTGATGATGTCCCAGATCCTGTGCCATTTTTTTTTTTTTTTTTTGGCTACTTTCGCCAACTGGCGCTTCTCTTCTATTGTAAAATTCACAATTATCCTTTAACGCTTTGGTGTGTTTTGTTGTGTGCCCTCCATTTTTGAAATTTTTTCAATAAAATATAAAATCATATAAAATAACATTCAAATTTACCTACTTATTCCTTCTAAAAATAATTGTTGTTATAGTTTTCTTCGCAAAATCTGTGTTGCCATATATACATTTCACTAAAAAAAAAGGTACTTAATAAGCGTACTGTACTAAATTTCTTATAGCTGGATACTTTCGTAAAAAAATTTGATGTAAGAAAATTTATTGAGCATTTCTTTGACTGTTTTTTTTTTATATGAAGTTTTAGCTCTACTTTTGAGGTGGATGCAGACCTTTATGTTGTGAACTGAAAAAACTTTTTACTGGTTCAAAACAAAAGCTGTAAAGTACTTGAGAATTTCTAAGTACGAGTGAAAGTACCAGTAGCTGAACTGGTAGTAACGTTATTTCCAAATTTTGGTAATGGCACTTGGAAAGCTTAAGTACCAGTACAAGTTTTAAATACTTTAAAATATTTCAAATATTCCAAGTATTTTCAAGTATTTCATATGAAATTCTGAGTAGGGATATTTGAAAAAAGGCTGTTACTTGAGATTTTTTAAGTGCTCAGTATTAAAATAATTAGTACCAATACGAGTATAAGTACTGGTGCTTGCAATTTTCTGGAGACGTTTCATGGATAAACAGCGCAGAACTAGATCAATAAATTACAAAGATTAGCCTGTGTTTCTACAACTGGTGCAATGAGGTCTGCTCCGCCTGCAGCCCTTGAGGTTTTATTAAACCTTCCTCCAATTCATTTATTTATTAAGAAAGTAGCACTGCAATTTGTAGTAATACTCATCTTAGAAAATGAAGAAGGTGCAGTGCCCCTATGGCGAACTCTACTTAGGGATGAAGCCGAAATGCACTCACTAAGTGACTTCTATCATCCCATATATAACTTCAGACACCAATTCAAGGTAACATTCCCAGACAGGATTAACTGGGAACAGAAAAACCTCAATCACCGTATAACTCTCATGTCTGGTACACAGATGGCTCTAAAAGGGATGATGGTGTTGGTGCAGGGGTTTATAGGGAAAGAGCAAAAAGACACTTTTTTACCAGTATGGCAGTATGGGTCAAGAAAACTCAATACGAAATACATGCAATAGAGCTCTGCCTTCGAGAAGAGTTAGACAGTGACACGATTAATAGCCACATCCTTATTCACTCTGATAGCAAACCCATACTCAATGCTTCTAAAATTAAGTCAAAATTAGTCTGGGACTGTGTGCAACTACTGAATAGACTAGCTACCCGGAACAGAGTTCATCTAGTATGGATGCCAGGTCACAGTGGGTATATTTGGAACGAAAATGCAGATGAGCTCGCTAGAAAAGGAGTTGCTAGCAAATTTACTGGCCCAGAATCATTCTGCGGGCTGCCATGGAGTTCCACGAAGCATATTCTCAATAAATTGCTTGATGATAAATCGCATAAATACTGGATGGAAACAAAAGGTATAAGCGTTTGCAAAAGCCTTCATGCCAAAAATATCTAGAAAGAGAACTATAGATATTCTTGGATTAACAAGAACTGGTATTCGCATTGTCTCAGGTTTCTTAACTGGACATTGTAGAGTAAACAAGCACCTATATAACATGAAGATTAATCAAAATAACTTATTTAGGTTATATAACGAAGAAGAGGAATCAGCTGAAGACTTATTGTGCCACGACCTCGATAGCCTAGTGGATAGTGCACTAGACTTTCATCTGGGAGGTTCGGGTTCGATTCCCGTCTTCGTCTGGTGTTTAATTTTCATTACTTTCTTATATTCACTATCGATATGAAGTGGATGAGAATTATAAGAATGTGTACAAGTACACACCTTGGTTGGTAATGGCAAAACCACCAAGCCGATAAAAAATTGCCACACCGCCGTTCGGAATCGGCGTTAAACTGTAGGTCCAACTATGTGGTATCACAATGGGCCGTTCAAGCCTAAGTGTGTCTCTCGACAGCCACTCCAACCTAACCTAACCTATTGTGCCACTGTAATTATCTAATTTGGACCTGTCTTCGTTACTTAGGAAACTAATACCTAGAACCGTCTGAAATTACAGAAAAATCTCCCAAGAATGTATTAGAATTCTTAACGAATACAAGACTCAGGGAGGATTTGTATGTAATCTATAGAGTTGGTCACAATATGCCCAACTGAGGCCTCGGTGACTAAGTAACTAGCTCCCGCTCTTTAATCAATCTAATCTAATGGATATTTCTATTAAATTAATTATGCTACGAATAATTACAGTTAAAATCAGATTTTTTATTATCATTGGTTGTGTTCAGAAAACGGCCTCTGCTCAGCAACATGTTGAGCTGAAGTATCCGAAAAATAATACACTCAATTAAATGGCGACTGCTCAATATAATTTTTGTTGATCATAAAATGATCAATTTGCGACTCATAGGTAGTAGAGGCGGATCAGAGGTGTCTTCTGAACGTGACTATTGATATTCTCTGTAGATTTTCAAGTGTCAATTACTGTCAATGTCAAATTGAAAAAATCCAAAATTTCAATTTTCGAGATTTCTTTACTGCTATAATCTCGAGAACCTCATTCGTTTGAAGACCTAAATCTGCATGGATTGAGAGTACAGCGAGTACATTGAGTCTTTCGTTGCCCGTTGAGTTTCAATTGTTTGATTCCCTTTGTTGGAAATCTGCTCCAAAACTTCCCAAACCCCGGCATCTTTCCCGAGTCCGGATAATTTTTCCGAAAACTCGAGACTCTATCTTCTCTAGTCTTTCTTTTTGAGACTCGATCATTAAAGTATGGAACAAGATGATGAAAATTATCTACTGTTTCAGTAGCAGAAAATCCAGAGAGAAGTATCTGTAAGCTTGAAAGGATTTCCACATTTTTATTGAGAAATGTTTGTGACAAAACGAGAGTCTGATTCAACAGAGTCTGTTTTATAATTAGAACAAGCTATTTGCTTCAACATATGTCTCGGAACTCTGAGCTCCACCTGAAATGCTTTTTTCGCTAGCTTTTCAGTTGCCGAAGGAAGTGTATCCACAATTCCGCCGTGAACATGCTTTACTGTTGACATGATTTTTTTTTTGTAGTCGAACTGACAAAGAAAGCATGAAACTGAAAAGTCTGTCACAAACCAAGAGACTGATGAAGAAATCGCTTTTCTGAACTGCTGCAAGTAAGCAGACCGTGGTTTTTGAAATGGATGGAGAAGATATGAACAGTGTTCGTCGCATACGCGTAGTTTCTGAACAAATTCTGCACATCGTTCACAATCCCAAGACAATTCTGAACCGGTGGGACTGAAATGACATTTTGACATTGCGATTGTTAAGCGATAGCTATAACAGTGAATGTACACTATCATAGGATATAGATTCTTCATTCTCGACTGGACGGACACCACTGACATGACCAGACAGAGTGTTTTTTTCATTTCAAGACTCAACACGCCACAACGTTTCTGTGGAGCTTCATATATTTTTTCAGAAGCCTGGTCGCGAATAATCAGTTTGAACTAATGTGCGTGGAGTTTTCGGAGTTATCGTTCCGAAATCGCAGAAAGGTTTGCCTTCGTTAGGTCAGTTGAGCGTCTTTTGTACTAAATAAAAGAATACCAGAAAATATCTTTCAGATCGCAGTACCTGCCTACCATTTTAGGTTCCTCACCTGACTTTATATTTGCCCCTGCGGCAAATGTTGCCAATGGTATATAGGAGATGATTGGTTTTGCTAATTTCTTTAGCGTTTAGTTGGAAGATTTCCCCCAATTAAAATACATATGATTTAATAACTGAGGGATTGGCTTTGTCGATGTAAGTTCCACATGAGTTTTATGCAGTTTAAGCTCTTGAACTCCGAAAATATTAATTTTGAATTTAAATAAAAAAATAGGTATATTTAATAAGATGTTAAAATAAAAACTAGTTACATATAACAAAAATATAATTTCAACATTTAATGTTGTAGTCACTTTATCTTATGAAATTCAATTATTTCAGTATTCTTTTATATGCATTACATATACAAAATATTTTGTTATACTATTTTCTATCTAAATCTTGTTTTATCCTCATCCATTTTCCAAAATAATTGTTCTTTGTTGTCCTTTTGTAGCCATCACACATGATGACATTCCAGCAACTTAGTTCGTTACTCGTACTCGTATATAAACTTTTTTGCATAATTGAGCACATTCTCTACATTTGTTACCATTTTATGACTTCTATGCTGTGTACATACATGGAAGAAGTTTATAATATTCTTGTTGTTGTTGTCGTTGTTGTTAGTAACTTTTGGTATATGTATTTTAGCTTTATTAAATTTTTTTGTTTTTTTTTTTTTTGTTTTTGGTCTTTCTGTTTAAGTTTATTTCTTTGTTTTTCTTTCCATTATGGTCAATTTGGTAGTTTCCTTGTTGTTGTGGTGATTCAAGATTTGTACATGTGTCCACATTCTAATTACATTATTATTTTGTTCAGCAGTTATTTTTGTATTTATATCTTAAATCTTAAATTTAGTTATTCTTTGGATACATTTCGATATTTTTGAACAAAAAGAACTGAATTGAATTGATGATCCGACCTCTAAAATTCTGATCTACGAGGTCTATTATTTTGTCCAAGGCTAATGAGTTTCATAGCGAACTGAAAATGAAAAGCATTCAATTTCTTATGTGCCTGATATTTAAGTTTCAAAAGTAAATGAGAAGAATGGATTCAAAAATAGTAGTTTTTGGAGAAATTTTGGTGTAAGAAAACCAAACATTCTCAGAGCGGGAAGCACAGAGAGCGCAGACAAACGTTAGAGTCAAAAATATGAACAGAGTGCGGAGAGCAATTAAAATTCGTTATTACACTTTTGAGTCCTACTTCATGTGAGCATATCATTTCAAAAACTATAGAGTGTAAATAAATTAACATTACTTTTCTATGATAAACTCGGATTGATGCTTTCATTTCATTTTTTTAATAAAAAACTCGAGTTCCGAATTTCTTATCATTTGACGCGAAAATTTTAGTCGCCCATTTTAGTACATTTCGCAGAATGTTGCCAATCTAATGCGCTAGCAACAAAACTCTTGTTTTTTTATTTTTTGTTGTCGTATAAATAAAGAAGTAGGCAGCACTGACTTTATTTTTTAGTCAAGACCCAAACCAGAATAAAGTATAAAGTGAGGGTAAAAACAAATTCCGTATATTTTGTTATTGTAAAGCAATTTTTTGCTTCTTTGTTACAAATTCGACATGAGTGAAACAGAGATGCAAAACTTGCAAAAGGCTAACGTCAAAAATCGTTGGTAAAACCGATTTTATTTCGTTAACTTTCCCTCACCAACAGAAAATCGGTGAGAGATATCGATGTGTGTAAAAACTGACTTAACGAAGGAGAGTGCTCATTAATTTTTTTTATTCAAAACTGAATAATATAGTTTTTGCGAACTCCAATCTCTACGTACCGTTCACAAAATGGTTGCCTGTCATTCATATTGTTATAAAAATAGGAGATCACGAGTGTTGCGCACCTTCTACGCCAGACAAGTCATAAATTGAGAACTTTGCCGTGAGTTACAAGTGAATTGTGCTTAAAGTTTAGATTAAAAAATGCGAAAGAATTTGCGATTCTCACAAAGTTTCACGATAAAATAGCCAAAAATTTAATTTTTGGATATCTCATGTAAAAAACACACACATTTGCATGGCAAGAGTTACCTCCTGTGGCTTGATGATTGAGTGCTAGAATGGAGTTCCAGCTGCCTCAGTTTCGATTACCAGACGTGTAATAATTACTTAAAAAAATTCGGTAAGGATTGTTCTAAGAAAATAAGTCACTTCGGTGACTTTTGGTGAAGTCAAAAATCGTTTCGAACTGATGAACTCATATTTAACCCAGTAATGCTTAACGGTGCCATATGGTACCTTGTCACTAAACCGTTCCTGAGCCAAGTTCAAAAACAATTTTTTTTTTTCAAGTTACTTTCTTGATCTATCTACTTTGGTTTCCTCTCGTCCTTAATGGGTTAATGCTTGCCCTTCTCCGTTTTACGATGGCAGACAACATCCGTTTATAGAATAATTGTCGGATATCAACCGAAGGGTTTGAAAACAATGTTTAAAGTTAATTTTACATTTTTGAGATAATGTAAGAATAAACAAGGGAGATATAGAGATCGCAGGTCAACTATAAATTCAAAGATAATTTCTACCGGAAACCCATGCTCATCTCTATCTTATGGCGTCAAGGAACCTCTTCATGCTTTCAACGTTGACTGAAAAGTTTAATGTCAGACATTAAATTTATATTGAAAATGTATCAGAAACTCATATAAAACGTGAACCTAAAATAAAACATCAAGCGGACCATCGAGATCGGTTTCTATAATGCTGTAATAATTTGGCATCACAACTCATAGTTCTCCTCAACGACTTTTTAAATACAAACGATTTTTAAATTCGAATTGAAGAACTATTACCAGCAGGAGGCTAATAATTCATTTAACTTCAAAAATAAACAGCAAAAATTGAAGACAAATTTCTAAATTAGTTTACCTACACAACATGCAGACATACATACACATTTACACAAATATACATACATACATAGCTAACTAGTCGACATATACAAGCAGAGTACATACAGAAACCGAACCAATATAGAATTTCCACACCTCAACTTGCCTTATTTGCATATAAACGAGTGTGTGCTTAAAGGCGGGGGGAGGGAAATGCGAGGAAAAACTTTTACCTTAGCTTCATATGCAAACTTGTCAAAGTTTTGTCAACAATCCCCCAAATTGAAGTAATTATTTCATTAAAGTATTTTTGTTTGTTTGTTTATTTTTTTTTTTGGTATGGTAATAATTGTAGATACAATTTACAGGCTTCAAGTTTGTCTGTCACAATGGGGAAACATTGTTATCTGGGATTTGTATTTATTTTAACAGCAGGATTAAATGTGTTTCACTTTTATGTGGTTTATTAATTCATTTATTTTTAAATTAACTTACATTTATTCAATTTATTTTTGATTGGAAATTTTTGTATCTAAAGGAATTATAGTAATTTTACTGTCATGTTCTGAGAAATAAAAAAATCTGAGGTCGAATCGTCTGTTTATGTAATTCACGCAAAAATAATTGCAAAAAATCACTTTTATGTAACAAGTTGTACGTTTACGGATCAGACGCATCAAAGTGGGATAGCAGTGTCCGAGCCTATTTTTCTGTATGAATCCGCCTTCTGTTGGCCAGCTACTGCAAATGCGGTCAACCTTAAAACACTGGATAAGGCTAGAAGAACGACAGCCATATTGATTAGTGAGGTCCTTCGTACTACCTTTACGAAAGCTCTCTTCGCAATCCTTCATTAGTTGCTAACTTCACTTCTGGTTAAGCAACTAGTTAAGTGCTCTGCTGCCAGAGTCAGTGCTTTAACTCACTGGACTAGGTCGAACCTGAGCCATGCCAAGATTCTAATCCACGATATTTCCGTACCAACCAACGTATACTATATTTACTCTACCCCTAATTTAAACAACACGTTCTTCACCACATTCCAAGTAAAGAGGAATGGGTTAATGACGAGGTGGTCACTGACAAATCAGTTGATATCTATGTAGATAGTTCCAAATTGGTGGCATCTTCTCTAGCAAGCTGAATCTCAGACTTTTCCGACTTCCTGACCATTGCAGCTGACCATGCCGACGAGTTAGCTAAACAAGACTTGCAGCTTGCTGATATTTTCGACTTCCTGCACCATTGGTGTCTCTCTTACGTCTATTAAATTGGCCATTAAACAAAACTACCTAACTAACATGGACCACTATGGACAATAGACGGACCAGACAGCTACTCAACCTTACCAGAAATTCTATCGGCATTACGGCTTCGCATCAATGACTTCTGTCGGGGTTGCGGCTCTGAGGAACAATAAGAAACCGTTCTCCATTTCATGTGAAAATGCCCATTTCTGGTCAGGAGGAGACTAAAACTCCCTGTCTCACCTTTCTTCACTAGTCTGTCTGAGCTATCATTCATAAATATTAAGTACATCGCCAGATTTATTATGGAATCCTCATGGTTCTCCACTCCGTAAATAGGGGAGTCGAGCCGTACTGTGGTATCACAATGAGCTTAGTATGTCCCTAAGTATGCTTTCAACCAGAAAGCTGCCATTCCAACCTAACCTAAGTGGGAGAGAGTTTGAAGTTTTACCTCCATCCCACTCCTTACAGATAAATATTTTATAGACTTTGAAATCCCGAGACTTTAAAGCTCTCCCTTCCACAATTTTTTAACTCGCTAGTGGTTCGAATTGTTAATTTTTGTCGCATGTCCACAAAGGTCTTGTGCCCAGTACTGATAACCGTGATCACAATCGTGTCTTTGTAAATTCTATTCGGATAGCTTTTGATATGGTAGCAAAGGTGCTCTACAGGGTGACAATTGTAAAGTGACGCAAGTTTAATACTCTGCAGCAGGCTTTGCCATTTACCGTTACTTTAATTTAAAAAGCAAATTCATTCATCATTGGCTTTGCTTTTAATTTCATTTGAATTTTTGTTATTACATTTTGAAATTTCCATAAAAATGGACAAGGAAAATATTCGTCGTGAAATTATGAAATTTCATTTGGCAAATTATAGTAGCCGTCAAATTGCAAAGGCTTTAAATTTGTCAAGTCGTACGGTAGACCGAGTTATTATTCGATATAATGAAACTGGGGGTTTTGGAGATAGAGACCGGGGAAAATTTTCAACAGTTGCCACTACTGCTTTAACAGAAAAAATTCGTAAACGAATCAAGCGAAATCCAAGGCGCTCAATGAGAAAAATCGCTAAGGAAGTGGGAGTAAACCGTGAAACAGTGCGAATCATTGCAAAATCATAGCTTAATCTTAAGCCGTACAAGCTCCGAAAAGCTCAAGATCTGACACAAAAAAAGAAAGATTTGCGACTACAAAGATGCAAGGCGTTGCTACGCTCCTCCGTGTTAAAAAATGTTGAAAATATCTTGTTTACAGATGAAAAAATTTTCACGGTTGAACAACATTTCAATGAGCAAAATGACCGAATGTGGCTAACATCATCATCGCAACAAAATAGGACTGTTGGCCGAGTTCAAAAGCCAGCTTCCGTTATGGTATGGGCTGGAGTTTCCGCTAATGCCAGAACCCCTCTAATATTCGTTGAAGAGGGTGTTAAAATTGACCAGGTTGTTTATCGGAGCTTTTTAAATGAACATGTTCTTCCCTGGGCCCAAGATACATTTGGAAATGAAAACTGGGCTTTCCAGCAAGATTCAGCACCTTCCCACATGGCAAAATTAACGCAAACATGGATAAAAGACAATTTTTCTGGATTCATAACATCTCAAGAATGGCCACCATACTCCCCAGACTTGAATCCAATGGACTACTCTATTTGGAGTATTTTAGGGAGTAAGGCTTGTGCATCTCAACACCACTGTCTGGAGTCGCTGACAAATTCATTAGAGAAAGCCTGGACTGAAATTGATCAGGAAGTCCTGCGGCGAACAGTCCTACGATTTCCGGATCGATTGAAGGCATGTGTGCAGGCTAAAGGAGGTTATATTGAATGAGGTGGGGTTCAAATGAGTGCTTATATATTCAGCAATGTTAACACTTAATTGTACTTAATGGAAGTACGTCCTTTTGAAAATAACTGCTGAAATGTGTGCGTCACTTTACGATTGTCACCCTGTATATTCTCTATTTAGTACACGTTATGGTAAGGTGGTAAATTGTGAATATTATGGAACTCTAGTTTCGGATTTGATTAATCAAAGGCTGATCCCTCTCTTCGCTGTTTTTTAGGTACTTGTATTTAATTCCAAATCTATAATGAGTGCATAAGACCGTAAGAAATTTCATACATACCGGGCCAAATAATTTCCATAGAAAATGAGCTCAGTCGATCATTGTGCGATATGTAGGTGGTCATTGCTGTTTTAATTAGAATAAACACTAGCTTTGCTCGATATTCATTAAAAGCTAATCAATCCTTGCAGGTTTGTTAAGCAACTCTTGGTAACAGTAAAAAAAAAAAAAGAAATACATTACACTAAAATCTCTGTAAGTTTTTCTTCCGGATTAGTAGCAGTAGTTAATATGTAGTTAAATAAACGAAAAAAGTAAAAATTGTTTAAGTTTTGTAAAAAGTATGTAAAACCCTAAAACTACTCGTACACTTCACTTTATCTAGACACTTGCACAAATGCATAAATATGACCAGTTTGACAAAAAAAAAAAAAGAACGGAGAACTTTGTATAGTTCCCATTGTTGTGGTTTCTTTTCTCTGAAAATTGGCAAGACCAGTAACAGCAGCAGCAGGAAAAGAAAAAACAAAATCCACTGAATTATTTAAGTGAATTTGTGTGTCTTCTTTTCATAACACTTCACGTTTTTATTTTACTTACTTTTTCCAAAGTTTACTCTTCTTTCTGGTTTTTTTATAACTGATTTTTTCAGCTGCTGAGCTGAATAATCTTTTCAGTTTGTTGATTCTTTCTATGTTTTTTTTTCTTATATTTTTTTTTTTGTGCAGTGCTTCAAACAAACAAAAGGAGCAACTTGTTCCAATTCATTTTCTATGCATATATTTGTTTTTACCCAGGTATATATGTATTTACGATATATGTATATTTGATACTTATATATGTATTTAAATAAAGCGTACTATTTGTAAAAAGGATTTCCAAAAAAGGCTTACAAATGTAAGTAAGCAAAGAAAGTACAATGCTTTCAGTGGTAAGTGAGTTTGAAATGTGGAATTTTTTTTTTTTTTAAAGAAATCCAATTATTTATTGTTATGAAAAATTACGCTTTCAAAGTTATTAGCAATTTTTTTTTTGAGTTAGATTGCGTGATAATTTCACTTACAAATATAATTTAAATTCATAAAAATATTTCAAGGTCTAATAAAGTGTTGAAGTTCAACTTCTGTCATCAATTTGTTGGTTATAGTATTAGTTCTTGTGAGTAGTGTTAATCACTAGCAGTGTTAGATTATTCACCATAGATCACGTGAGACAGCAATGAGAGAGCCGAAGTCAGGAGTCGAGTTTTTTTTCATATGAACTTTTGGTGATCGGGCTCATACAAATGAGCAGAGGCGTTGAAGTCGGCTCTCTGAGTGTCGTCTCATGCAGTGTTGCCATATTTTTTTTTTTGGCAAAAATTGCAATAAATAGAAAAAACTGTGGTGGGAAAAATGAAAAAACAAAATAAAAATTTTTATGGGAGAAATTTCTCAGTCACTTGCCTACCATTCCGCCGCACATACAAAATTAATTAGGTCGAATCATATGACAATTTTCATGTATCCCATGTCATGCCTTCTTGGACGGGGCAGACATTTTGAATCCTATCACTTCTGCCAAACCCAATGGAATCGTGGTCCAGAATTTCGTTTTGTTTATTTAGGCATGATTCGAAAATAACAAACAAACGAACGTGCATATTTTGTATTAGATTAAATAAATAAAACCAGTTCTTCAAAAATTATGTTATTTAAATAAATATATAATAATAAAGAGTGTTTCAATAAGAGTTGCAAAGTTTGTTTTTTAAATAAAACTCTCAAATTTAGCGAAAAAAAACAAAAATCCTTACTTTTCGGATAGTAGAGACGTGAGAAATTATATGTACGTAAAATAATACATCATGTAAGTGACCACCACGGCTTTTTTTTGCACTGTAACGCCCTTTTCTAAAAATTTGCAAAGACCTTTTGGCATTAAGCCGGCTCCACTTCAGCTATGGCAACACTAATGCTGACTTTTAGGAATCATTTGAGGGTTGTTGGCATAAACTTTACTTTTAACAAAACCTTAAAGAAAAAAGTCCAACGGCGTCAAATCGCATGATCTTGATGGCCAATTGGTGTTGCCAAAACTTGTTGCTACATCATGCTGAAAGTAGACTTTCTCCGTATCGATTTTAGGCCAGAGTGGAACAACTATGCAATGACATCAGCGACAGATGTAGACACTTTTTAATCTAAATAAACTCCATTGCATACAACCAGTGCCGGTTGGTCCAGAGGGGGGGATATGGGGGCTGAATTTCAGCGCCAGTTTATAGATGTCTTACTTTTAGAAAGCTTGATAATGGTCTAGTTTTTGGGTTGAATTTGCACTGAATTTTAGTCGGATATTTGGTTCAGCTTTTCAGTTTTTGATCCGAATTCTGGTTTAAATTTGGTTTGAGTTTTAATCCGTGTTTGGTCTAAATTTTGATTTCTTTTCGGTCTGTATTTGAAATCTTCTAACCTGAGTTTTAGTGTAATTCTTAGCCTAAATTGTGGTCAAAATTTTGCTCAGACTTTTACTCAGCTTTTGATGTAATTTCTGGTCTTAATTTAGGTTTTAACCTAACTCTCGAACTCGAAATTTTGGTCTAAATTGGATTGATTTTGATACGAGTTTTAGTCTGAATTTTAGTCGATATCGGTCTGAATTTTTTTTTTTTTTAATTTTGATCTGAATTCGGATGGAATTTTGGTCCAGTTTTTGTTTAATTTGTTGGTCTGTATTTAAGTTAAAATTTTTGATGTGAATATTAATCAGATATTTCCACTGGTTTTTGGTCTAAATTTAGGTTTGCTTTCGTTCGGTATTTGGCGTTCTTTGGCTTAAAGTTTTGCCAAACTATTAGTCTGAGTTGTAGTCTAAATTTTGATCAAATTTTTTTTCTGAATTTTGGTTTGAATTTTGAACCTATTTTGGTTTGGATTCGATCTAAATTTCGGTCTAAATTTGACTTAATTTTGATCGATTTTTGTTTTGCTTCTGCATAAATAAAAAAAAAGACTCTAAAGAAGCGAAGAAATAGAAAATCTCCTTCTTCAACAATCTCCTGGTCATACTGCAAAAAAAAAAAATTAACATACAAAATGTAGCTAAGTAGTTTTTAGTATGTTCTGATAAGGTAACAACTAAAAAAAAACCTTAGATATGCAATTTCTTAAACAAAACCGCTACAGACAGCAAATTTTTATTGCCCGGAGTTATTTCAATTACAAATCTACATTGTTCATTCTTCCTTTTTTGGTTGAGAAAATTTTTTTTCCATGTTATCCAGTTGAAGTTTTCCATGATGACGGGCTTGTTTTATTTATTTTTCTTCTTTTTTGTTTTTGATAAACTTTTAAATTTTGTTTTTGTAGTTGTATATACCTGCGTAAATATATAGTCTCTTTCCCTAAAAGGCAGGCATAAAAAATAGAAAAAAAAAATAAATTTTGTTGCAAAATATTTGCGCAACTTTTACATATTTGCTATTTTTATTGTTGAACTTTCAGATAGAAAGAGCTGCAGTGGAATGAAAATATTTGTTTAACTTAGAGTTTGGTACCTACTTATTTTGGGTTTAAATGTTTAAAGAGCGTCTAACTGATTAATTTTGCTTCAACGTTGATTCATATAAGAATTTGGATTTCAATCATAAAAACTTGGTGTTTCTAGCAGTTAATTTTTGAATTGATTTTGATGACATATTATTGACTACCCACCTAGTTATTTTTAGTTATAATGTAAAGATAAACTTCATGAAATTGAGAACTGGTTTCTTTATCAAGGAAAAGTGCAAATCCTGCAGCCAACTGCCACGACTTCGCTACTTCAATTAATGATAAAAAAAATATAATTCTAGAAAATAAACAATTCGTATATGTATGAACAATGTGATAAACAATTAATTGCATTATTTCTAAATCTGTAATCATATATTTTATATAAATAAATCCACATAAGTATCAAGTGTCTGCGTGTCAATAATAAAATGCTATCATCAGCAATCCATCATCATCATAATCATCAAGAGCAATTCGTGATTTCATTTTTAATGATTAGCGAATACGAATGAAATTTTTATGTTGGAAGAATGCGAGCATCCATGGATAATTAAGAAGCAATACATAAGTTTGTCTGCGGAAAGCTGTTTGATTTTTTTTTTTTCGCATGCAATGCTTTATTGTCTGGGGCAGATGCCATTGACTTAATATATGAACGTTTGAGTACACATCAGCGCCGTCTTAGCACTTTCAGGGGCCCAGAGATAAATTTTTTTCTTAAAATTACAAAATTTAAAATTTTGAATACTGCGCCAATTTTGATTGAATTTATACAAATGAAATTCATTTATGTCATCATTCACTTATGTTTTGCACAATATTGTTGAAATTGAACGTTCTTTTTCATAGAAATATGAATGTATATCGCTGCCTTAATTTGCTAAAGCCCTACCAGGCATTTTTCAAATTTTACAGGAGAAGCAAAAAAAAAAAAAAATTATGTGTGCAGGCACTCACAGTAGAAGTGAAACTTTGGTGTTTATTTGGAAATTATTATTGTAGTATTCTTCTCTCTATTTTGGTGTTGCTTTTCTTCTGTTGATACTCTACAAACACGAAGAAAGAAAGTTTCTGCTATATGCAATCAAGCAGAGGCAACTTGGTCGGCTCTCTCAATAAAGCACATGAGATAAAACTGCGAGAAGTCGACTCTCTGGTTGATTGTATGTAGCCAAATAACAACTGCATAACTTCGTTTCTTATTGGTTTCGTATGAGTGCAACAAAAACGCGATTTTTCACGTGACCGTTGTTGTTGAAGCTTTACACTCTTCCTCTTTCTCTTTTCTGAAGCTTTTTTTCTGTTGATACTTTCTACACTTATCGGCACAAACGATGTAGTACATATATATAAGCACATGAGATAAAACTGCGAGAAGTCGACTCTCTGCATGATTGTATGTAGCCGACCCCCATATGACCTCGCTCGCCAAACACTAACAACAGAATTAACTTCGGTTCTTATTAGTTCCATATGAGTGCAACAACTACTCGATTTTCGTAGCAAAATTTTCTATTTACTCTTTTAGTTTATTTTTTTTTTTTATTTCTTTTATTTTTCCCTTACAGCTCGTGGAGCCTTAAGGCGGCTGCCTTAATCGCCTTCAGGCTAAGTTGACACTGGTACACATATTGCATGCTTTCAAATTTTTTCTTTTCTTTTTGAATTATGACAGTCTTGCAGAAAGCGAGCGATATGTACTCGTATATACACATATTTATAAATGTCTGTCTACTAGATTTGTATATTAAATTATATTTGGTGACCTTTAATTGACAATCAGCTTAAATACACTGTCCAACAAATATTAACTTTTCTGCCCCAAGTGAAGTTTAAAGAAGTGCTTTAGATTAATGTACTGGTCACGAAGTTGAAGTCGTCTTTTCATTCCTAGTATTGGTCAAAGGGTTAAGGAAGGGGCTGAAGTTGTTCTGTTGTTTAGGCATTCCACCAAATATTTCTATTTCATGAGGAATATTTTTCGCGAAGAAAGTTTGTTAGTTTCCACAACCGTTTGTACTGTGTGGCCCAAAAATAGCTTATTAAAATAAAACCAAAAATGAGGGACAAGGGAGAAGGTGGGGTCTATGCTATAGGGGCAAAAAAAAAAATTCAGAACTCCGTAACGAATAACTTTTTGCAGACATTGAACATTTAATGTTTTAAATTAGTATTATTTTAGGAAGATTGTTCAATCTAAAGTGGTTGTTCAAATTATTTGCCAATCAAAAAAAAAAGAAGAGCTGATTTGTTCTCTTGCAGTTTTTCAAACCTATCCCAGTTCCAGTTAGCATTGCTAAAAAAAAAAAAATATAAGATATTTAAATGAATACATGAAATTTAACATATACCAGAAAGAAATTGTAAAATTACCATTTTGAGTGCAAAAGTCTAACTCTTGCTATCTGTCTACATCTACATATCTATCCATCAATCTTATGTGATATTTTACACTGGTGATAATTTAAATTGTAAACGACGAGACCACATAGTTACACCAAAAAACACTTAAAGGTGTGAAAAGTTATGAATACACAAACAAATATATGCATATATGCAACCAACGACACCACGACATGACCCAGTTGTACTTAGGATGATCGTAGGAGTAATCATCGAGCGCTCCAAAGTGAACAATGACTTACTCTCTATTGCTCCCGAGCCTTTGCATTTTGTACTCCTTTTTAACATTGCATGCCCTAGGACATGGAGTAGTCGTTCTAGTCTCCAAAAGCAGTAATAAAGATTGAAACAGTTACCAACACGAGCAGCACTCTCTCTTTCTCTCTCTCTCGAATTTTAAAATATGTAATTGAGTGGAACTCATTTGCTCTTCTTTCGAGTTAATTGTTGCTATTTTTGTGCCATCTACCACCAAGCGAGCAACAAGATGGCTTCTGATATTTGATCGGAGCTAATGTTCGGCCAGTGTAAATAATTGTGAAATTTAAAATTTCTTAGCTACAATTTCTAAGCGAAAAAATCTTCATTCGTTCGGGCGGTGCAAATGCAGCGTTACGTAGAATTACACTGGTTAAAGAAAATATGTCTTTTTTAATTATTTATACCTAATTGTTAACTTGATTTTATTTACATTTCTTGTTTTCAATGAATGAAAATTAATTTTGGCATTTTTTGCATATTTCAATTTAAATATTTTTTGAGTTGTCTGAATAGGTACAATGTACCAGGCACATATATAAAAATAATAATTATTTTTCTTACTAATCAGCCATTTTTATTTTTTTTATTTAATGAACACAATCCCTAAATTTAATATTAAACTCAATTTAATACAACAATAAAGCACATGAGACGATACTGAGGAAGCTGACGCCAGCGTCTCTGCCTCTGCTCATTTGTATGAGCACGATCCCCATATGTTCATATGAAAAAAACTCGTCGTCGGCTTTCGTCTCGTATTTTTCGTTTTTTCATATGTTAATAATAGCAATAATATTGCTTTGATTTACTACAATAACCACATGGCTTCTACAGCACAACAAGACAAAATGAATAAAAAATTAGATATTTCGTTAATAAATAAAATAAATAAACGGACTAGGGTATTTTAAATCCTTAAATAATAGCGTAAAATATGAACAAATACACTTAAAGTCTATAAAATGCTGCTTAAGTCAAACTCCATTTTATCATTGATTTGCACTACGCTTCGCTGTAACTGCATATCAGTACAAAATATCTATACTCAAATGAAATTTACCTTACGTGTTATTACAATATCAACGACGATATCAATTATATAAATTTTTAAATATTAATTTTTTTTCTTAAACAAAAATCTTATTAAATATAAAAATATACAAAGTGTACATATTTGTTTTGGTGGTGGTGAATTTTTCCTTCTAATATACATATTTTTATTTGAATTTTCACAATACATATATGCATATTTCGAATATCTTCCATTTTCTTCAACATTATCACGTTTTGAATAAATATTTTGTTTTTTGGTTTCACAATTATTTAATTTAATGTAATTTATTAGTTTCTTGTGTTTTATAAACACATTCCGATACGAGAAGTAACAAACTGAATTAACAAATCGGAAAAAAATCTCAACTCACCGAGTTGTCGGCATTAAGAGAAATTTACAGTTATTATTAAGTTATTTTTGTAAAAGAGAACACTTTCTGTTTTGTTGTTATTCGTTAGACGATTATATTTGTTATTGTTGCCTTTCAGGTTTGAATAGAGAACGAATTTATGGAAGTCTCGTTCATTGCTCTTTTGACGAGTACTCACAATTTGTGCAACTGGGGGAGTTCAGCATAGGACCAAAGGGGAAAAAATGTTGCATTGTAACTATGTCTGCAACAATGTAGTTGCTGCTGCTGTTGCTACATAAGGCATACACTTCTTCCTAAGAGTGATAAAAAAAAAAGAAGAAACTCCACTCAAGAAGAATCTGAATTCGTACTCAGAGTATTTCAAGTTACAACAGATACAGATAGGCATCTTATAAATGCATCCGTAGATACACCCAGGGAGCCAGCCTGGAAATATGCATCAAAAGCGCATACCTTGATTTTTATAGGATTTAAAAAAAAATAAGCTGGATTCTGTACAGCATTTTATTTGAGTTGAAGGAAATATGAGATAATAACGACTTTAATTTTGTTGCCTCATACCAATATATATTTAGCAAATACGAATGTAAAGTGCTTCCGAAACGACTATGATGTTCAGCACTGTGAAACCGCAAGAAACTTTTGCCTCTGGGTAACATGTAAACACATACCTAAACTTACACTCTTATGTCCGCATTCATTCGTGCCACCATGGCGCACATAATTCGCGCTCATGCAAATTGCATTCAAATTGCACGAGTGAAAATCAACCGTGTTGCCATTGCTGCAGCTTTCCAATGTTGCATCGTGATTGCGAGGCTGTCTGTCTGTTTGTTTGTCTGACTGACGGTCTCGAAGGGTTACACTTTTTTTTGTGCGTTGTTGTTGCTGTTGTTTTGTTTGGAATATTGTTGCTATCATTATGGCAGAACATAAAGCAGAAGGGGAGGAGAGCTAAAGAAAAATTGTATGTTTGAGATGAGGAAACTTATAAATGCCACTAAGTTGTGCTTGGTGCGCTGATGCTGTTGCCTGTCATGACATTTTGAATAGGTTAACCTGAAAAATTGCAACTTTTTTTTTTAATAACGAACTGAAGTTCATAGGGTTGACAGTTTTTATGCAACTGTAAAGTGGGTAGACATATTTTGAAAGGAAACCTTAATTCTGTATGGAAGCGGTATCCAAATAGGTTCCTATTCGATCCAAGTTTTGAAAAAAAAGATGAAGATATAACTGGTGAATAGGAAAATCTTCATTGTGCGATTTTGGTCGAGTGTGCCGGTTGTGGTCGAGTTGGACAACTACTTGGAATTACATCAATTCTTTAAAGTTCTTCGGCGATTGGCTTTGGCATTTTAGAACTCAGAACTACATGATTTTTCCTAAAAATATTTACAATTTTTATAAGAAAATAAAATTGGGCCTTTAATGCAACCTATTTCGCATATAAATTTTAACCTTCAGTTTGTTTCTCATAAAAATATTAAGTCAAAATATTTATCGCGCCACTTAAATTTTGATACCTCTTATGTAAATTGTGTAGGTACATGATAAATTCAGTAGAGCACAATAAAATGTATGCACTGCATGCAAGTATCTATAGTATGTATCAAAAATTTGCAATGTATGAATACTTGGAGCGTACTTTCTAAAGAGCAACATGCTTTAATGCATGTATAAATAAATAAAAAATAAATAACAGCAACTGCATTTTATACTCGTCCTTTTTATGCTCCCTTATGTCTCCATAATAATTCATTTCGCTTGCTTCATTTTTGTTTTTTTTGCTTCTATATCTTTATATAACACAAATTGAAAAGAATCCATGAAAAAAAAAAAATTTTCCCAACGCATTTGCCTTTTGGTGGAAGAAAAACGCAGAAGCGTTTGGTTGTTGTCACGTGCTTCCGTTTTATTTTTTTTTATATGTTGGCAACAGTGCAGTGGAAGCAAATGAAGGAAGAAAAATCTGTGATATTGAAATTTATATGAAATAATTTTTTCTAAAAAAAAAAACAGCAAAATGATAATTTTCGTGAATTTCAGATACTTCGTTTTGCATTTGTTTACCATAAGACACACTAACTGCTGAAGAATGCAGCATTTCTATATAAGCCGGTTTCGTCCCTTCTCTGTCTTTATTCTGCAAAAAAAAAAAAAACTAAAGTATAAAAACGAAAATACAAGACCAACATTTTTATAAGATCGAATTTTCTCATTATCACCTGTTCGTTGAACATACAACCTCACAATTAAAATTCCCACAAAACATTGGATTTATGCATTTTATCTATCGCAACTTCATAATATTTTCTTTAGTGAAGTTGGATTATAGTAAAGTAATGACCTCAGGTTGATTGAGTTCAATTCAAAAATTGAGTTGAATCAAAAATTCTTCTCTTTCACATTTAAATGTATTAAAATTTCTTCGGTAATTAACCGAAGCTTACAACTAAAAAATGAATGGTCTGACAAAATCATTAGAACTTTAAAATATTCATTTGGCAATGCTAGTGAAGCTTGTGGCTAGATGGAGAAAGACCTTTCCAAAAGGATGTAGCCAGATGAATGAGGCAGTTGCTGTCAAGGCAGTATTCAGAAATTAAATAAAACCACTAGCGGATTCTTTATAAATCCAATTTAATTCCACTTTATAGTGCGGACACACGAGAGTGCATTTCCTTGAAATTCTGCATTTCAAATTTAGATGGACACACGACAAAAAACGTGTTGTTAAGTATACAGAACGGTAGTGGTAGTTTTCTTTCAATATCTCTATTCAGTGAAGATATTTGGAATCAAATCTACAATTCTGGGTTACGATTTCAAATATCAGTAGCTTATATAGGATATTGAAAGATTAAGAACTATCACTAAGATCACTGATTTGCCCGTCTCTGTATGCACTGTTCTGATGACTACATATATACGTTCCTTAAGCCATTTATACATTACCTAAATTATCTAAAAAACATGGAACAGTAGTCACAACTTTGAAAATTAACAACTAAATTTAATTTTCATTGTCTACAAAAAAACATAATAGAATTTCAAATTAGTTTTTTGACAGATTATAAGTTTGAAGAAGAAGAAGAATATTTGTGTGTGTTTTGTGTTAATTTCTTCATTTCAGATGCATTTCAATGAAATGAAATTCTGCATTTCAGACGCATTTTAACGAAATGTTAGATTTTGCATGAAATGAACTCTGCACTATTATCTGGCAAAAATTGCGTTTTTAAGTTTTAACAGCCGGCATTTGTTAAACAAATAATTTTTTTTTAAAATCTAAACAATTTCACCAGCCAGATTCATTAATTAAGCGACGACGACCTCTATAGTCTAGTGGGTAGTGAGCTAGATTTTCATCCGGGAAGTTCAGGTTCGATTCCCGTCTTCGTCTGGTGATTAATTTTCATAACTTTCTTATATCCACTATCAATATGAAGTATATGAGAATTATTAGATAGTGTTACAAGTACACACATTGGTTTTTTTTGCCATTACGCAAAACCACCAAGCCGATAAAAAATTGCCACACCGCCGTTCGGAACAAACTATGTGGTATCACAAAAAGCCGGTAAAGCCTAAGTGTGTCTCTCCACAGCCACTCCAACCTAACCTAATTAAGGGACGAAACTTTTTTCCTTCTTTAATTTAAGATGATTTTTTCTCAAGTTTTGCGATTAAAACTTTTCCATTTTTAAAATTTAATTTAAAATTAAAACGATAATATTATCAAGACTGAATTTTGCAGTGTTATTAATAATACTATAAAGATTTTTTTTAAAAAAACTGCTTGCCTCTCTATTTCCCACTGAATCATAATCTACATTTTTTCCTCTTTTTCGTAAATTTTAACGCTTCTAACGAGTCATCCAGAACCCTCAAGATCCTCCCTCTAAATATGGCCTTGGCTGCTGTGATATTCTTAGGATTTTAGGAATTTAATAAAAAAAATTGGGTTCCCAGTTTATCGCATTTCTTGGAGTGGTATGATGTCAGATCGATATGCAACAATGACGCCCTTCAGTCAAATTTTTGGAAAATTTATTTCGTTTTCAATAGTGGTTAATATTGAAAGAGAGATGCTGAAATTTGAAGGCCGAGGCGTAATCGATCATTGTAAATAAATTATCGTAGGTGGTGGCGTATAGGTTCATCTTCTCGATTGTAGAGCTAAGAATTCTTTCTTATTGCTAATGGGAAAATTGTAAAAGAGATTTTTGAAATCGCTTTTGGGGTAGCGATCGGCAAGGTCAGCGAGACACTCGTGGAAAAGACTACTGACCAGTGGTATTTAACCAACTATGAAGGTACTCAATCTTCTTACAATCTCGAATTCGCAAATGAATTTGTAGAATCAATGTGATCACCATGGCAGCGTTTTTTGAGAACAATTGGTTAAATATATGATGTTTTATACAACTTTTTATTTTGTTTTACAAAACGTACCCCCTGCATTTTTAGTTTTATAAGCAAATTTTGCTCCGGAGTCCCCTTTAGGATATTTTTTAAATCAAAATTGAGGCCAAAGATGAATTCCTCTTGGTCCTAAAAAAAAAACAAAATATGGATGAATTCGCCCCCAATCAGCGCATTATCAGGGCATTTGAATCGTGCGGATGAACGAGTCTGTTGGGATTCGTTCGATCGAATATAAAAAAAACCCTGGTGTACAAAATTTCAACAAAATCGGTCGATCTATAGATTTTTGCTCCGGAGCCCTCTTTAGAATATGTTTTAAATCAAAATAGATGGATAAAATTAGTTTTTTGGCCCAATAACCCTGCTAGAAATAATTTCAATACAATTAGTCGGTCCATAGATATCGCTCTAGTATAGTATAAAAAAAAATTAAACTTTTTCCTGATTTCTCTAACTTTTGCTCAAAATAATTAGTTTTTTGACCAAACTAGATATTAAAAATAGGTTTCTTGGTCCAATCAATCATGGTGCACAGAACTTCAACAAAATTATGTGCAAAATCAGCCAATTTGAAATGCTAAAATTTTTTACATCTGAAAGTTTTGACCTAGGGAACTCATTTTTAGCCTATGTTTTGTTTTAAAAGGCTGCTCCGTAGCAAAAATCAGAAAAATTTAACGATCTATGGACTGATCGATTTTGTTGAAATTATGTGCACTAGGAAACCATTTCTGGTCCTTATTTTGATCTGAAAAATATTCCGTAGGATGCTCCGGGACGAAAGTTAAAAAAATTTTGGAGTAATTTGAATTTTCCCTTACACTGAAGCGTCATCTATGGCAGTTTTTGAGCCGAGGCACCCATTTTTAGCTTGATGTGTTGATTAAAAATATATCCCAAAAGATGGGAAAAATTAGTAAGTACTAAAAATGCGAGGAGATACGTATAAAAAAATAAAAAATATCGTCAAACTACTTGTATTTAATCAAAAATCGTTGCCATGTTGGGAGGGTTACAAAAGTCCCATATATGGCGTTCCAGTTTATTACCCATTTCTGTCTCGTTTAACGATTTCCTTAACTACGATGATATGACATCTCTGTATTTAACTTTATGTCTATTAAAAATGTTTCGTTTGTCGTAGCCTTCAACATTGCAAAAGGGTCGGTTTACATAACATAAAAGTGTGAAACTATAATTAACTCTAGTTTTTTTTTTTTGTATTTTCTAGAGACTGTTTACCAAATATAACGTATTCGAAAACAAATATACCTAATTTTTCTTATTTACTTAAATAATTACCTTTAAATTCTATGCCCATCTAAAGCTCACGTCTGTGCCCATTTGAAGAGCATACAAAGAGCGAAGAACTTCATTCCAATCACATATAATTTCTACGTGTCATAATAACCGACGTCAGCATCTCACTTTGCTTATTAAAAGTAGGTATCTCCTTTTATATGTTCCAAAGTGGGCAAAAATGCAGCAACAAAAAAAAAAAGAAAACTCGCACATGTTTTCATCATGTATGGAATATAATCGATTTCATACTTCACATAACTATAAGGAAAAAAATATATGGTACATTTAAAAGCCCCGCTCGTTTTGTCTGCACATACGTCTGTCGTTCGTTTGCTTATAAGTGCCAAAGAACCGCTTTAAGATTTCACGCTCTGAAAACAGGCAGTAATTTTAGCACACCATTCTTCTTTCTTTCCGAAAGCGACGATTACGGAAAAATGCGAATGAAGTTTAACGCTGCTGATTTAATGCGGCGCAAAATAATAATCTTCATCAAAATTGATGAGATATTTGTATCACGACAATGCATTGGCAGTTGAAATTAAAGTGAAAAAGAAATATCTGATGATGATGGAGGCAAAGAGTAGGCAGGGATGGTTAGTGTTGCACTTGCATAGTGCTGCAGTGTGGGGAATAATTGTGCGATGTATTAGAAAAAAAATGTATTTAATTGTGTTTTATGTGTCAAATCATTTAAGATATTTATATTAAAGAAGATAAAGAGATAAAGACTTCAGCAACAGCTTTAACTTGCATAATAAGATTGAAAGGCTCTGGTAGAAAAATTATTCTGAATCCGTGGGTTGTCGCACAAAAGGCGTGCAAAAAATTAAATGGTAAAGTTTAGATGAAAGTAGTTGTATATGTAATGTCAAAGTTTTTGTTACTTATGCCTGGTTTGCACTATGTGAAATTCAATCAAATTTGCCAGCATGTTGGCAAATTTCATATGGGAAATTCTCTCTTTTTCTCTCTTTGATGGCAAATATGACATAGTGAAAATCAAACATTAGTCTTGCTATAAGTTCAGTTACGAAATTTTATCACAGGGCACAACCCATGTTGTCAGCATATGACTAACATGGGCGTCATCACCGATCCAATCTGCCAATCGTGTCTTGACGACGATACTAAGGAGCATTATCTTTGTAGCTGTCCTGCCTCTATCTAGGTTAGAGTACAATGGTCTTTGCGACTAAGTGCTTTGGGTTAGTCCAGCCCACCTTCAACTCTAACTCTAATAGGTGCATCATATAGCATCAAAAATGAAACTGTTTACTTTCAACTTTTGTTTAATTACAATGGAGTGGGGTGCCAAAGAGAACCTTATACAAGTGTGGGAAAAGTGCTAGCAAAATTTTCAAATTACTGAAAAATCTTGGAATATCAAAAATTTTTGTTTATCGTGCTATTGATCGTTTCTCAAGAAATGGTCGTCCGTGAGTCACGTCTTCGACATAACATATCCCATTATATCATTCTTTATGCATGATGACATTTCTTGCTGTATCTATTATTTGGATACCGGCAAAATACGACTCTACATTTTTAATTTGCAATGCCGGGGAAAATGCAACCCTGTTTTTTTTAATTCAGCTCTTTTACTTTCTTCTTGTTCGTCATTTTTGGATTGTCAAAGCATTAATACATTTTTTTTTTAAATTCAAATAATACTTTTGTAAAAAATAACTTGTATTTAATCAAAATTATATAAAGACAACTTTATAATAAACATTTAAAATATTCATCAATAAAATTTCGATAAAAGTGTAACTCGCGTAAAGTAAAAAAAGTTCTAAATTTATTTACAATTAATTAAGTTCATTAAACTCAAATTAACAAACAAATTAATTAACTAAATTAAGCAGCAGCCCGCCGCAATTATCAACAAAAGAAAACTTATGTAATATAAACTCACTTCATTACATTGAGGCAAGTTTTAACTTTGATCTCATGCCGCATGTTACACGTTCTTGCACGTTGGCCGCAAGAGAGACGAGACATCTGTCAATAAGTGAACTAATCTGGTATTAAAAGACGCACAACCAACAAGAACTACATATATACATATGTACTATAAGAATAAAATGAAGTTCCAAAAAATATATAGCATATGCTGCACATGTTTATATTAAACGAAGGGATATGCAGCAAGTGTAATCCAGTAGAGAAAATAACGCGCCAGATAAACCAAAACCTACGAATGAACTTCTTTGAATTTTATGTTTGTAAATCTTTTAGTGTTTCTTCTAACCAAAAATTTAATGCGTACATATGAATTTGGAAATCGAATGTTGTTGCAACTACGTGCAACTTAATGCTGCATGTTTACAGTTTGGCAAAGTGCATTTCTGCTTGTGCGTTGCCGTTATGCGTGCGGCATTTACTTCAATTGAGACTCTCTTTTACTGTTTACTTGTACATCTGTATGTGTTTGTCTGTCTGTTTGTGTGTTTCATTTTGTCCGTCTGCACTGGAAATGCTGTGTTTTCTGTTCATCAAACTTTTGGCTTTCATCTCTCATCAGCAAATCATTTCCATTTATTTACTCGTATGTTTTTCTTACACTTATTTTTCTTATTTTTTTATTTTATTTTTTTATTTTATTTTTTTTTTATTTTATTTTTTTTTTTTTATTTTATTTTATTTTTTTTTTTTTTTTTTATTTTATTTTTTTTTTTTTTTTTTATTTTATTTTTTTTTTTTTTTTAATTTTCTAACATTGAAAATTCACTTACATTTTCTCGCGAAATTTTTCTTCCTCTTTCTTCTACTAAATGCTGTATATTTTCTTATAACTTTATTTATCGAAATTCGACCACACTCTAGGGATAAAAATAAGATTGGGAGCGCTAAGGTAAATTCACAACAAAATATTGAAAGTTTCGTGTTGAAAAGTAAAGATAACACTTTGTTCGTATGGTCGCTTCGGTGATAGCGCAAATTTACATTCACAACATTCTTCTTTTCCCGTGTGTTCGATTACCAACGATTCTGTACTATTTAAATGTTAAAATGGAAAAAACTACTCTGCTGTTAAACGATTCTGTACTTTTTGAATGTTGAAATGGAATAAACTACACTAAAGTTAAACGATTCTGTACTGTTTGAATGTTAAAATAGAAAAAAACTACTCTACTCTTAAACGATTTTGTATTGTTTGAATGTTGAAATGGGAAAAACTACTCTACTGTAAAACTATTTTATACTGTTTAAACGTTAAAATGGGAAAAAACTATTCTACTGTTAAACGATTCTGTACTTTTTGAATGTTAAAATGGAAAAAACTACTCTACTGTTAAATGATTCTATACTGTTTGCATGTTAAAATGGAAAAAATTATTCTACTGTACAGAATCGTTGTAAATTTGTCAATGTTTAAATAGAAAAAACTACTCTACTGTTAAACGATTCTGTACTGTTTGCATGGTAAAATTGAAAAAAACTGCTCTACTGTTTAACAATTCTGTACTTTCGATATTTTTTAATTCGGTTTATTTTTACATGAAAGTTGATATTTTAAAATTTTCAATGTATCCACTTTTTCCTTTCACCAAAATTCGGATATAATTTGCAAATACACTATGACACGATGCCCGAATGATATTTTCATCAAGATACTTCCATTCTTTTTTCAAGGGCTTCTGAAGAGCAGCTAATGAAGGATGCGTGTTTTTTAGCGTACGAGTTGGCTTGAAAATCTTCCATATAGAGTAAAATCAGCGCAGGGACGTTTTCACGCAAGTAAATAATAGGTTTTCACAAGGTCCTCAAAATAGACGTTTGTTTCAGTGATGACTTCTTCCTTCGACCCAAATCTCTTACCACCGAGCCATTTCTTCAGGATTGGAAATAAGAAATAGTCGAAGTTCGTAGCCCAATTTATGTTCACCGGTGCGTTGCCATGGTGGATGAGCAAAATGCGGTCATTTTTGCTTGAAATCATTATCGAATATGTCCAACAGCTACGAATAATATTCATCGGTGATCGTTTTACCCTTTTCAAGGTAATCGATGTGAATGACACCACGTGCATCCCGAAAAACTGTCGCCATGACCTTGTTGACCGGCAAACCCAACTCGGCCTTTAATTTAATCAGAAAAGCCCACTGCTTTGACTGTTCCTTGGTCTCTGGTGTATTGTGATGGATCCATGTTTTGTCCACTGTTACGAAACGGCTCAAAAACTCTTTCAGGTTACGGTTAAACATCGCCAAACACTCCTTTTAAGTGGTCACATGATGGCGCTTATGGTCGAGCGTGAGCAATAGTCGCACCCATCGCACGGATAGTTTTTCAATTCCAAATATTCATGTAAAATGTGATGTACCCACTCAGTTGAGATGCTTACAGCGTCAGCCACCTCAAGGACTTTCATTACCCGTTCGTCCAATATCATTCCATGGATATTATCGGCGATTTCTGGTGTGACTACCTCTTTTAGGTGGCCTGAACATTTGGCGTCACTTGTGCTGGTATGTTCACAATGAAATCTAGTGAACTACTTCTTAGACATTGAAGTTAATGGTGCAGAGTCCCCACAGTATTTATCAAGTCTTTCCTTGTTTTCGGTGATGATTTTTTTACCTAAAAAATAATGCTTGATGCGCACACGAAATTCCCTTTTTTCCATTTTTGTCGAAATTCACGAAGTTTTCTGCTTTCAATGGCTGTCAAACACAATCTAAATGATGCAGCTTGCTCAAAATTTGATAGTTTTCTATTAACAGATGGTAGTTAACATGAGCAGTGTTGCATTCGAAGTTACTAAGCGGGAAATTCACAAAGTCACTGACTTATTAAATTGCCCTCATAGTAAGTATTCAGCGATTTTTCATATAATTTTATTTTTCTCATTTTAGTCTGAAATTTGAAATTTCAAAATATTGGAAACTATTGGTTTGAAACTAAGTTTAAAGTGAATTTTATTCCTCGCTGGTACTCAAAATTCCAATAACTTCTAAATCTATGAATTCTGTTTGTATGATATCAACTTCATAGCCCACTAAAAGTCATTTGTCATGCTGTCAGTACATTGACATTTTGCAATCAGCTCTCCTAGTCTCCAGTAAATAGAAAATACAACTAAACAAAGTAGAAAATTATGTAGTAAAAAAGGTTATGAATGTTAATGTGAGTACAACGAAACTGTCAGCTTGAGGGTCATAACTATGGGTTAATTACTTTTACTACAGTGTGAAATGCTGAAATTGCATGCATGCAGTTTTTTTTTTATTATGTTTTTAATAAGAATTTATGGAGATTTTAATAAATTTACTTGATAACATGTTACTTAAAAAATTACTCCGCTTCTACTTTATTTTGCTGCATAAAGTTAATAAAATACACAAAATATGTAGGTACTCCAAAATAATTTCACTACCAAAAAAACCAGAGAACTTTTACACTCTACTCTACACACATGACACCAAACAACAATACCAAAAATAAAATGTCAAACATTTTATGCATGCGGCCGGGGGTGGGGTAGACTTCACAAAAGACTTAAGGGGGTGACTTTGTCAACTTGTGACTGCAACTAACTACTCCACACATTTGTTGTAGTAAGTAAACGACTTAAGCTTCTCGTAATTTCAAGCATTACTACACAAGTTCCTCAGGAAAAATAAAACGAACGAAAAATAAAATGGGCCACTTGTCAAGGCATACAACACTCAACACTGAATGCGCGAAACTCTTAAACACGGAGTACAAAATAAAAGCAAGAAAATCAAGTTAAACTGATTGAATTATTTTATTAAAATATATTTGCACCACACAAAACCTGCAAGCCTAAGAGAGAAAACAGAAGGAATACAAAATATTTTTACCACATTTGTGGTTTCCATATTATGAAACGTTCATTGGGAGCAAAAAAAAAAAAAACATTTGCTACCCTATGCAGTGTGAAAGGAAACCCTGAAAGTATCTCATCACCATTTAGCGCATTCGTTGTGCTCGTTAAAGTGAAAAACTCAGGTGAAAAAAAGTAAATAAAATTCAGTAAACTTTTTGTAAGTATTTTGTTGCGCTGAAGTGTTGCCGTGGAGGTCGCAGGTTGCTCCATGTGCAAAAGTTTTTTGTTTTTGTTATAATGATATTTTCTCTTTTAATACCTGCATGTGTTATAAACTCTGGTTAGAGGTTTTTGTGACATGTTATTTTATGCAATGTGGGGTTATATTTTTGGCAAAGCACTTGAACTTTTTTTTTTTTGTTTTTGGATAATATTATTTATAAAAATATGAAATATTTTATCATTAACTCTTAACGAAAATAGACTTCCAAGCTTCAAAATTTTATAACATCTACATTCAAAATTTAAACTAAAAGAGTAAAATTAAATCACAAAATTATCTGACGTGGCGCTAGTAAACGTCTTGGGAACGCAGATTATGAGTGCATACTGAATTTTTAAAACTTAACTCCTCTTTTTGCGTTTTTAAGAATATCCTTTAAAGAACGAGTGTTCAGTTCTTCTTTTGGACAGTAATTCGGATCCAATTCCAGCCAGCTTATCATTAATATCGACAGATCTCCCGAATGAACAATTCGTGTTTTTAATTCCGTCGTAGCCACGAAATTCCCTCGAAATTTCGGAATTCGGAAGATTGGTATCTCTAATTCCTAGTGAAACGGAACTTTGACAGTTTCTTGTGCATAATTTATCCTTTTATGCATCCATATATAAAAATTGGAAGCATGGCGTTCATATTTCAATAACCTTTTTGGTTGGAATATAAACACTTTCCTTCTTCTTTTGGGTAATTATTGGTCATACAAAAAGTATTTTCGGTTTTTGTCACAAGATTGTGTTAATGGCCATACATCTCCACCACTGATCTGATTCTGTCAAACGAACGCGTTTGAAAGGTGACATTTCAGATTACATTTTTTGCGAAGACAGTTTTGTAGTTTGTCATTCGTGTAAAAAGTTACACTGATTTGAAAATGAGTGAAATTTTTCAAGAAGTGCACTACATGATGCTTTTTTACAATAAAAAAGGTAAAAATGCTATAAAAACATTTCAAAAAATTTGTGCGATTTATGGTGAGGATGCTTTAACCGAACGTACCGTCCAACTTTGGATTGCTCGATTCCGTTTTTGGAAATTTCGATGTCAAAGATGCACCTCGGTCTGGCCGGCCAGTCACTGAAAAAGCCATTGAAATTTTGTAACTGGTAGAGCAAAACCGGCATGGAATCTGTAAGGAGATAACGGAGGCACTAAACATCAACCACATGACATTTTGGAATCATTTAAAAAAGGCTGGCTACTCAAAGAAGCTCGATGTTTGGGCGCCACATGAACACAAAGAAATTTGATTGACCGAATTACCATCAGTGAAACGCTGCTGAAACGCAACGAAATCGAACCATTTTTGAATCAAATCATTACGGGCGGTGAAAAATGGATTGAATACGAGAATATCAAATGAAAAAAATCATGGTCAAAGGCTGATGACCCTCCACAAACGACTTCAAAGACTGGATTGACGGCAAACAAGGTTATGTTGAGTGTTTGGTAGGATTGAAAGGGAATTGTCTATTATGAGCTGCTACAACCAAACAGTCAATTCTGATCCCTACTACTCACAACTCAAGCGACCAGAATTGGCCAACAGAAAAGGTGTTATGTTCCACCATGATAATGCCAGGCCACACATATCTTCGATGACCCGCCAAAAATTTACTGCGCTTGACTAGGAAGTTTTGATGCTCTTGATGGGAAAAAATCGGCCGACAGAAGAGCCGTCGAAAACCACTTGGCCAAGTTTTTCGCCGATAAACCACAGAAGTTTTACACTGATGGAATTATGTAGCTACCGGAAAAATGGTAAAAGATCATAGATAATAATGGCCAATATTTACTTGATTAAAATTGATTTTTAATAAGGAAAATTATCTGCTTCGAACTCCTTCTCTTGCTCAACTAAAAAATACCGCTACTGCCGTGGAATCCATTTCTTTTATAGCTTATTGCTCAAAAAACACTTCTTTTTGATTAGTTTTTATAGTTTCTTACAATTTTTGCTACTTTTCCTTTTTTACTGTTGACACAAAACAGATGATTTTTTCATTCGAAACATTTTTTGATAGTTGGCAACGCTATCTTAGAATTTGTCGGAATTAAGAATGCCATTTATTTCGAATTCGTGACGGGAATTCATTTCCCAGCGGGAGCTGCGTTGAAATTAGTGATATGGCTGATAGTCAAAGTACTGAGTGAAGAACTGTGATTCATAGTTACACGAAGGAGGAGCTAAGAGCATAGTACACAGTCGTAATCAGCATACCCTATTCAATAATTTGTTGCTTTTATTCAGTGTTATATCATAGGCAGACGATATTCTCATATACATATGTTTTAAAATTGCCTCTTTCTCATATGAAAGAAAGAATTCACATTCTCTGATAAGTAGAAACACATAGATATGCAACGGCACATCCCGAGAGAGAAGAGCTATACCTTTAAGTTGCCCCTATATTTGTCTGTGTGTAGATCTCCATGTCTTACACTCAATTTTTTTCTGCTTTGTCCCCACACCCATGAATCAGTCAATGCCAATATCAATTTGTATGCAATATATGTACTGAGAAGCGAATCGCCTGATTTCAAAAGTTAAATTTCTATTCCCAAGACCCACGGTTCGTTTAACTATTAGGACAAGTTTCGTGCTGGCCAGGCGTCTTCTAGATTTTGGTACATCTATTCCATCATCTACGCAATGCTCCTAAAATATCTTCGCCAATATTTCTGCTCACGTTGTGCTTAATAAAAATGTAATTTTTCTTTAAACGTGTTTTCCTCTGACGAACTCAAACCTCCTGATGTTGCCGCTTCAGTTGTGCCCATAACCTCTTAATTGCAAACTTTAACACTTGCAGCACTTTCGACTACATTTTCACAAATTTAAGGATTTACGTCTGCCACACAAGTATTTAGCTATAAATAATGTGATCGCCGCCTAAGCAGCCGCTTGCACTCGGGGAAATGCAACTGAAAATGTAATGCAAATATACACGAAATTTCTATAAGACATCATGAATGAAAATTCGTCGAAGTAATTTTGTCCTGCTAGTATGCCACAGTAGATGTGGAAACTAACAAAGCCACAAACAGAGTAAGACGCAATCAACTAATTTTTTCATTTAACTAATTAGCCAACTAAAACTAATGACTAACGAATCACGACGAAGTTTAGTCATGATTAAATAGTTAGTCATTAAAATCAAATGTCACGTCGGTGTCGTGTGAGATTTCATAGTATGTTGCATAGCATTATTTTAAGCCTAAAAGTATGCAACACATAATTTCTATATCAAGAACAGTTGTGGAATATACGTCAGTATATATATCAATGGAGCAAACAGTACTTTTTGGAACATAAAAACGAGAACTTTTATAATGAAATAAACAACAATGCGTAAAGTATGTTATCGCATCATGAGACGAGTGCAGAAGGGACTCATTCTAGTTTTTTTTTTAAATGATTATCATTCACTGGGGAATTCACAGAATTTTTTGATCGTACCGTGGCATAATTTTGATAATGACAAGTCAATAAACTATCGAAATTATACCCTTCACTAAAAAAAGTTTTAATGGGTTAAGTAAAACTATACTTCTTTTTCTTATGATTCTTAAATGATGATCATATTAAGTCTATGTACCTATGAAACAGTGACAAGGGTTAAAGTCATCAATCTTAAAAACATACAGAGACTAATTTACCTTTGATAATTTGAGAACAGAAGCAATGAGAACTTAATTATGACTATTATTTGAAGAAAGGACGACTCGAAAGTCTGGCACTGCGACCTATAAGATATATTGTACTATTCGAAAGTCAGGCACTGCGACCTATAAGATCTATTGTACCAAAGCCGCAAGAAAGAAAGAAAGGAAGAGAGAAAGAAAGATAGATAAGAAACAAACCCAAGCCGAGAATCGAACTCGGGTCTCCAGAGACATAAGTCTTGCGCTCTGCCACTAGACCACAGTGGCGATGGTAGGGGACCTATAGCTTAACGCCGATTCCGAACGGCTGTGGCAATTTTTCATCAGCTCGGTGGTTTTGCCATTACCAACCAAGGTGTGTACTTGTACACATTCTTATAATTCTCATCCACTTAATATCGAGAGTGAATATAAGAAATTTATGAGAATTAACCACCAGACCAAGACGGGAATCGAACCCGCAACCTTGTGAATGAAAGCCTAATGCACTATCCACTAGACTATCGAGTTCGTCTGGAAGAGCTGTGGAAGCAGAATGTTAGTTTTGGGGTTAAGACCAATAGCAATCCCTTGAAGTTGTTTACCCAATCCCTAGTTGTGTTGCGCAGGGTACCAGGTGACACCAATTGTGGGAGAAAATAGGACAACGATATTAAGAGGATATGCGATGCTACATATATGGATACAGCTCAAGGTGTGATAAAATTTTCGTTCCAGTAGATCGAAATACCTAGGAGATAAACATATTTCCAACCTTTTGATGCAGAAATTTATTGTAGTTCAATTTTAGCTTGCAAATTTTAAATAAGTAATAGTAAAGCAAAGTGCCTGGTTATCAACAACAGTAGGTTAAAGGGTTAATAGGTACTTAAAATATTATTTTTGTTGTTTATTACAAAGTTTTTAGACAGTTTTCCTTATTTAGAGCAATATACCAGTAGAATGTGTGTAAATATAATAAACTTCTCTCCTTTCACTCATTACCACGAAAGACTTGCAGTCTTAACTGATTTTGTTTTTGCAACATTACACAAATTAAAATTCTATAATTCCTTTTCACCAAAAAACAATGCCTCAGCATAAAACTAAACAATAAACATCAACAGCAGTAGCAAAAATAACAACAAACACTTGAAGTACTCATATATACACATACATACATAGAACAAAAGATGGAGTTGAGATTGGAAGCCCCCCCGAGGTATGTAGACAATCAACGGCGCACAATAACGACGACGAATGCCAGAGACAAGAGGCGACGACATTGAAATAAGCCAACGTAGACAAGCGTCAGTACAAGAAAAAAAGGGGTTGTTTTTTATTTGTTAGCTACTGTTGTTGTTTTTATTATTATTCAGGGGTTTTACATAACTTCACCCACACTCACACAAACACACACACAACACATACTATTTTAATGTACTCTACCATAACAGCTGAGAGTTATTCAACTCATAAACATAATAAAAATAAAACAGCAAAACCGTAAAAGAGAAATGAACACGAAGAAGAAGAAGTAAATGAACGAACAACATATCGTACACAAAATGAAGGAAAGAAATGAAACAAACGCAACATTAACACGAAATATAAACATAAAAGAAGAAGCAGAGAAATACAAAAAAAAAAAAAAACTCGAAAAGTCATAAAAGAAAACAACATGAACGAAATGAATTGAAATAAAACCGGCAGCAACATTTTCAACTAACGGTATAAACAATCCTTCGTAGCTCTCTCTTTCGCTCTCACCATTCATTTTCCTCCTCCCCCCTCTAACAGCGCATTCATCACACACATTCTATGCTTGGAATTTTTGTAGAAAATTGTTCAGTTACAATTTTCATTTTCAACACCGGAAAAAACGCATAAAATTTTACGAGCAAAAGCATTAAACGACTCCCTTGGCAACCAAACAAAAACACACTGGGCGAATGTTTGACAGGAGCACAAGAAACGCAGAGTGTCGAGCAACAATATGGTGCGAGAGAGAGAGAGAGAGAGAGTGAAAAGCATGTGAGTATTCAACATTTCCAGAAGAACAACATTTTTGAATTGCATTTTGGCTACAACTTTTTTTAGTGAAGGAATATGCTGGCAACATAAACATTTTAGAATCATCGTATTTAGCTGTGAGTTGAAATTAGAGAAATTAAGCGAAAAACTTTAGACAGAGGAATAGAGGCTGAGAGAAAAGTTTTGTTATGCTGGACTACTAATATTTATAATTCAGGCGGCTAAGGTAATTATTTAGTGCAATTAATGGCGCTTAACGCTGCTTATGTAGATATGAATTTTTTAATTTCCGAAAAAAGACATTTATTAAATTTTAAGTTATACTCGTATTTCATTGCAAATAGAAAATGACTCTCAAGAGCTCACGTCAGAGAATATATTCTCTGGCTCACGTATTTATAGCGTCGAACTTAATAATTTTCTCACACTCTTTTGAAATACCATACAAATCACTGTTGCCAGATTAGGGCAAATTTATCAAAAAGGGGGTAATTTTTGACTAATTTTTTTTTTTCAAAGAAGTATAAAAGGAAATTTCAAAGAAAAAGTAATAAACTAAACACATAGCATTTTCATGTTTGATTATATTTTTTTTAATAAAAGAACTTGAAAGTGTTTTCAAAATTTCAACATTTTTTCGAAACAAAAAATGTATTCGTCTACCTAAATGTTTATAGAACATTATTCTGAATTCAAAAAGTTATAAAGATTCTGTTAGGCTTCATAACATCCCAACGAACTCATATGGACTCCACCTCCTACCTCCCACTGGAATATTGAAATGACTTTCAGCTTAATGTATTGTCACTTTGAGCACTCTCCTCTTTCAAAATAGCCCAATTCCGACTTTTTTCTATGGCTCATTCATAATTCGGTAAGCAAAGGGTTAAAGATGTTATAAACATCTTAATGAAGAGCAAAACAAAATGCTGACCACTTTTAATCCAAGATGACGGCGGTAGAGAGCATATCCAAAAAAGTTAATTTTTGGTGGTAGAATGGATCCCGAGCTTTATAATAATGATAAATACATAAACTAAAAGAGGTTTTGAAGTAATGTATAAAAGGCTTAGTCAACGTATATAGTCATCACCACAATAGTGTATATAGAAACGGGCAAATCAGACGGCCATTTCCGAATACGCCACGATTCCTCATCAGTGATCTTAGTGATAGTTCTTAGTTTTTCAACATTCTACTAATATTTGAAATCATAACCCAGAATTACAGGTTTTGATTTAAAAAATCCTCATTATTCAATCATGTTGAAAGAGGTTTGGTTCGTTAGATATTTCTCTATAAGTGGAACCACTAAAAAGCGAATTTTTCCATTTCCCCTTTTTCTATTGTCTTTTTGCTCAACAATACAAAAAAAAAAAACATTTATTTTTACTTGAAATTTCTCTTATGGAAAAAAAGGGCAAAAGGAATGTTCAAATTTTTGAGGTTTCACTTTTAGCCACAAATCATCAAACGCATTTTGGTTTTTCAAAATCAGTTCAGTAGAATTCAGAGATATCAGCCCTACCAGTTCAAAAATATCATTTAAAGAAAAACGCGTTTAAAGTTTTTTTTAAATAAATTTTTATGTTTAAAAATGATTTTTTTTTTTTGCAATTACTTTTAGCGAACCATCCCTGGTACATACTGAAGGTCTTCCAGCTCTGTAAACAACTTTGGATGCTCTAATTGGGTGTTTTTTCTTGCTATACGTGCTTCTTGAGAATGTTCTCCGCTCCTTATATTGGTTTGAACTATGCGAGTTTCGTTGATTTTCAACGTCCGAAAACGTCTTTTTTTTTGGCGATTCTGATAGAAAAAAGTATGTTGACTTCGAATCGGATGCCAGATTTCTAAAATTCAAAATGGCGGATCCAATATGGCGAAAGATTGTTAAAAAATTCATCTGAATAACCTAAAACCAATTCCTCGGGGGTTTCAGGGTTGCTGATTACGAATCTGACACTAGATTTTTGAAACGCAAATGGCGGATCCAATATGGCAGAAGAATTAAAAAAAAAAAATTGATCAGATTCGCTTGAAACTCTTTACTAGGGGTTTTTTAGGGTCATTTATTACGAATTTAATGTTAGATTCGTAATCAGCGTCTTCAGAAACCCCAAAGTAATAAGTTTTAAGTGAATCTGAGCAATTTTTAAAAAATTTCCAATTTCTCAAAAATAATATCAATTTCATTTTGTTATAAAAACTTTGTAATAAAAATTCAAAAGTGGTAAATTTTCTCAAAAAGTAGTCATTTTCTTAAACAAAGAGGGAAATTTCAAAAAATTCGTCTGGCAACACTGATACATATTAAGATCTTCATTATAAAAATTCTCTCTATAAGCGCCTGGTTATATTGGTGCTCGGTATTCGACGAACACAAAACATTTTCTCCCGTATTCGGTCAAGGTAGTTACATTCAGCTCGTTGCAGAGTTGTTTTTTGTCTATACTATTTAGTACTTTGTTTAATACTATTTTATATGTAATGATACTGTTTTGGAAAATAACTCATTGCCACCCTGAATACTCAGCATGCTCGGTGTACAATACACCGAGCATATCGTCTTCGATGTGAGATTGAGTACAGACTCTCTCTTTGTGTTCGGTGCAACAACAATTTCATGGTGTTCGCCGAGTATACTCGCAATATAACTACAGCCTAAGAGAGTGAGAGAGTATTGTTCATGACAGCTTAAACAAAGGGCCGCCACCTCAGACAGTTCTCTCGTCCATGTAAGCGATAGTGGACTAGACCTATTCTGAGAAAATGCGAAGCATGAGAAAAGTGGGCAGGTCTTTGACAATAGTGAAAAGAATTGTAGGGATTAGAATGTGATCGATCTGATAAAGTTAAAAGCTTTCCTGAGTATCGCGTTTATTGAAATATCAGAATATTTAAGACAATAGTTACATATTGTTGATTAGTATGCTTTCAATAAAATGCAGCAGTAAAGTAACAAGGTCAAGCTAGTGCTGTTTCGTTTCAAATTCATGTATGGGGATATCACCTGGAAGTGATAACAATCATTTCAAAAAAGCCCAGATCGGTGTGTTCTCGGCGAATCGAACCTCCAACATGTAACTGGTACAGATAACATGACAGAAATCAGTGGGCAGTATTATTCAACAATGAAAAATGCAATAACCGGTCACATCCTACGAAAATATTATAAATTGTACAATAGCAGAGTATGGGCATAAGTTAGAGAGAACTACAGTAGCCAAGTGGTAGAGTCTAAAGTAGTCTATAAATGGGCAAAAGGAAACTCAGAAGTGAAATTTCCTATGAACTTACTAAAAATTGTATAAAGAAGTTTGAAGTACTTGAAAAATACCTAATTTATACTTCCTTATTCCCCACCACAACAGTGAAAAAAATATTAGTAAAAATTGTACCATTACTTAATGAAACAAAAATATGTGCGTACATAAAAAATGGTCAACCGTAAAAAGTTTGCTGCCAATTTATTTCAGACAAAAGGTTTTACTCTTTTATTTTCTTATTTTTTTTCCATTGTTTGTTTGTTTATTTCTTTATTATTGCAAACAAAGTTTTTTGTGATGCTGTGTTGAATTTATTATTTTTCTATTGGTGGGAAAAATATTTATTATGAATCATAGAAAAAAAAAGAAACAAAGTAAAATGC
The DNA here is from genome assembly GCA_963691655.1 of Toxonevra muliebris. NCBI lineage: Eukaryota > Metazoa > Arthropoda > Insecta > Diptera > Pallopteridae > Toxonevra > Toxonevra muliebris. The sequence continues at coordinate 76,466,456 of OY829328.1, forward strand.
TAAGCAATCAAAAAGGATACGTTTTTTTTTTTTTATTATTTTGAAAGATTCAGAGGATTTTTTATTTACTTGTTCGTATGTGTGGAAGAAAAGCAGGGTCACTTCTTTATTACATTGTAAGATTGTCGCTCGAAAACAGAGATTAAAGCTCATTTGTTAACAGTATGGTGTAGATTAAATCACTAGCGGGTCCAGTTATTGTAGAAAGATCTTAATTTTTTCGTGCCTTTGTATCCTCAAACCTCCGAACCGCCTTGGATTCGCTAGTAGATTAACTTATTAAATAGTTAACAAAATAGTTAACCCCAGGATTTGGTATCGTAGTCACGCCTTACGGTGTGATTTCTTCAACTTTATGATAAAGAAAATAATTCGAGCTACGGATTTGGAGTCACCGGCACCGCCGAGCAGCTAAATTAGTCTTGTCGAGACTAGTGCTGACCACGACAAAATAAGAAGGCCAGTTTTCTTTGGGACTTCACTGCAATTCGTCTTACCAACTAACACATTGCAAGTGCGATAGCTAAAACTTTTCAGAAGCGAATTGTATAAACAGTCGAGCATCTTGAATTCTCGTCTTCATGTGGAGTACATGAGGTTTACATGCGATTGGTTTAGTTCTGGAAACAAACTGGTGCTGCATCACATCGAGCATCTCCCCAAAATATTACGCTATAATAAAGTTACTGGCTTGGAAACCCTACTGCCTTCAATTATGTACATCCATAAAGCTTAGCAATTTTTTCTTTAAGTGCATAACTATGAAAATTTATAGCAAAACTATTAAATTTTTGTTGATTTATTGCAGTTTGCGGGTGAAAGTCTTCGTTTATTTTTTTTTTTTCGAGTGCAAAGAGAAACAAATAAAAATATTTTTCATACACTTTCAACTTGTAGATTTCTAGTAAAAATAAAATAAACACAAATATACCTACAAGTATATGCAGAAGAGAAATTTACCAAAAATGAAAACAAAAACAAAAGCATTTGTAACGAACGACATGCTTGCTCAGACAACAACAGTGTATCGGGTGGGGTGGCAACCTTACGCTGAATTTGGCATTTGAGCTTGAACGGAAATGCAATAAATTTTCTAAAAAAAAAATTCGTTTTGGGAAAAAGCCGAGAAGGATGTATTTTGAACAGAAAGTGTTGCGAGTGTTGCAAGTGAAAAAATTCAAAAAGAAAAAAATAAAAATAAAAAAAAAACATGTTTTTTTTTGCACAAAACTCTAACAATCCGTTTAAAATTGTACGAGTTGGTGAGATTTGTAGAAATATACTTTATTTTTTATTTTGTTTCCATATGATTTTTACTACATTTGCCACCACTGCAAATGCATCAGAATGAAGTATACAGTTGTAAAACTTGTATGTATGTAGTAGGAATTGTGTTTTAAAGTGTATTAGAGATTTCCTTCCGTTTCGATTTGGTACGTTAAGTTCCTGCCGCTTGTGCAATGTGTATTTTATGTGAATTTACCACCTCCGGTTGCAAGTATGCAAGCACTGAGTTGCAACACTGTTGCTTATTCTATTCCTTCTTATGCTTTCCTGTAGAATTTGATAGGAAGAAGGAGAAGTTAGCGTTTTTTTTTTTCTTTAAAACAATTTATATTGTTTCAACCCAGAATTGTAAAAGATTTATGGAAACAGAAAGTTTTTTGAAATCTCATGGAAGAAATCTAAATTTTCACTCGCAGAAAAAGTTGACTATTCTACATTGTTCTGTTCAATAACTTCTATAAGAACATTGTGTACACATTTTTAATTGATTATTTGAAAAATATAACAGCGGATAGATTGGCTAAACAACTTTCCGTGAAATTACACGTGGAAAACATATATGCTGGGGTACTATTTAGAGATAGTTAGTTTTCAAAGTTCATGAAGTGATGATATTCCGGCCTTAATTTAGGCCGGAATATCGCTACTGCCAACGATATCTGCGCGTTGCCAGTAACTTGTTCGAAAGTTACATTTCGCCGCCGGTTAAAATCTCATCGGCACATGTGTTCTATGCCTTTCAAGAGACTATGTTTCCGCCTGATTTTTAGCCGCCCTCGCTTTTTAGAATCTTGTTAGTCCCAGTCAAACATGCGGTGCATATCTCACTATAGTTTCTATACAGCGTATGACCGTACTTAATTCTTTATTTTGATAGTCGCATCTCATCGTTAAAGATCTGAGCTCGACAAATATTCAGTACGTGGCGTAGGCAGAGGTTGGCATAATTTTCCATTTTCGATAGAAAACTAAATTGCAAATTTTGTGATAATGCGCCATTCACTTAAAGAGTCTTCGAGTTCTGCATCAACTGTACAAAAGCAAAAACGTCAATATTCGGCTAAGATCAACTAGCGGGGACATGGGGGAAGAGAGACTAGACAGGTAAGCAGATCAAAATCTAACCCAAACAAAGAAGAGAAATCAAAGCCATAAACAGATCAAAATTCAGTATACAACTCAGACTATAAACTGGACCAAAATTCTGACCTTTGGTTAGTTCAAAATTAAGACCTTTTGGGTAGATCAAAATTAGAACCAAATTTAGATAAAATTTCGCACCAACTTTCATAACTCAAACCCAAAGAAAGTTCACTAAAAATCAGCCCAAAACCCAAATCAAAAATGAGACAAAAAATTAAATCATAAAATCCTAAAAATAGGCCAAAAAGTACAACCAAGCTCATTTAAAAACTGAACCTGAAACTTAAAACTTTTTATAGCACAAGTGTTAGTTCAAGTATTTTGGGAGGGAGCTTCCGTATCTCCCTTAGAAGCGCTACTTATTCTTCTACATTTTCTGTATTTTGTTATTTGGAAACCCAGCAGTTTGACTCCGCAAATGAGGGCAGTTTTGGGATATTAAAACTTTATAAGACTTTAATTACAGATTGGTTCCCCACAAATTGATGTGATATTTGATGGACCCAAGTGCTTTGAGCATATCGCCTACGCCGACTTATAGAATTCAAACATTTCAGCTTATAAAAAACTGGAAAATCTATCTTTTTACATTTTTTTACGCTTATTCCTATACATGTCTTTGAACTGAAGGAACGATATAGCTTAGGTGGTGCCCAACAAGCACAAAAAAATTCTCCATCCTTTGAGAAATATTCAACATCATTCCTCCATTCGAGTTCCAATATTTTTTTCAATATTCGCTTTCAAGTTGAGAATGAGTTGAGCAAATATTTACATATTTTATTATGGCAACACTGCTATTGAATTTGCAAAAAATATGCATCTGGCAGTGATGGTGAATCATATGTTTTTTGACAAAAGTGAAGAATTTTTGTGATAAATAATTTTTGTGAAAAACTTTAACTTTAAAAGAAAGAATAATGTATAAAAGCAAAAAATTAAAAAGTGAAATAAAGCAGGTAGTGGTAGAGCGCTCAAAAGCTGCCGAAACCTTGATTCTGGAAGCTTCAGCATCAATTGCCAACCAGTATTGCTAACTCCCAAGTGATGTTGGTATGAGTGTGGAGGAAAATGAAGACAGTAAAGATAGTTCAGAAGAACAATTTATCTGGGAAAATTGTTTTTCTGATAGTTTAATGGAAGAGCCAGTTGCCTGGGCGGTCTAAAACAACATTACGAACGCAACTACAAACAGCCTACTTACAATATTAAGCCATCATGTAAATGTGATTTCGAAAGATGCAAGAACTTTAAATTCCACTCCCAAGATACCACCAGTAGAGAAAATAGGATCAAGGGAATATAAAAAAAGAGAAGTAGCAAAAAATTAATTTCAAATTACTTCTTAAAATGCTCTTTTTGTTGAGAATGCCATAGTATTCCAATGGAGATGCTGTTAAGAACTAACTTTGGAAACTTGAGAAAGGTGTTTGATATCGACTTCATCTCAAGTCGCTTTCCGAAAAATCAAAATCTTACTCAAATTAAAGGACAAAGCAGGAGATAAAACTTAAACATTTGTTATCACAGAAAACATATAAAAATATCATTGATATTTAACAGAAATGCAAGCAATCGCCATAAAGTAATAATTTTTCGATTAGCAAGTTAATTATGTTTTTGAAAAAGACAATAAATTGCGTTTTATCTTATCTTAACACTTGCGGTCTGCTATTTACGAAAGAGTTCTTCTAAAAATTACACAAAATTCTCAAAACTATCAAACTTACATAAGCTCTTAGCTTTTTCTGTATTTGGTTTTTCTTTTCCGAGCTGTTTGGAAAATGTGTTAATTTCATTAAAAATCAATTGCACCTTCAGTGAACAAACACATGTGAACGCACACACATACACACTCACACATGTGCACATTGAGCTGGCGTCAATTGAATTTACAACCTTTAAATTTATTTACTTTGCGGTCACCGAAAAAGCGAAGCTGAAAGGGGTAGGGTGTAGGGTATATTGAATTTAATGCCTAAAAAAAAGAAATTGTTGTTATTGTAGTGTGTTGTCAACACTGAAATCAAGTTCCTTTTGGGTTGTTCATATGTGTTACATATTTTTATTTAACATTAAATTCTTCAATATATTTACTTCAATATTTAATGAGAGGAAGAGACGAGGTTGAAGCAGCAGTAAATGCATGAAAAACAAATGGACAAAATTGAACATTATTTTTCTACATCTTCTTCTTGGGTTTTTGTTTGTTTGTTAATTTGTAAACATTTTTATTTACAGCGGCGTTTTTGTTTACATATACACACACACACACACACACACACACATACAAACAATGCGTCGCCATCTTTGGTACTGTTTTTGCTGTTGCTGCCATTGCAATCAACACTTTGCCAGCACTCGAACCTGAAAAGTTTTTATTATTTTGTGATCAATGTGTTAAAGACGAAAAGCTGCAAACGCTTTTACAATTTCTACTCAATTTATGTGATTTCCTAGCATTACCAGTGCCGGGCATTAGGGGGTAAAGATTTCGGGTTGTCTCTATGCAGTGGAATCTACAGTCCATTTCACAACTATATCACCACCCTTTTAAAGCAGTCAAACAAGGTTTTGAAAATGACAGTCTTCGATCCAGGTTATTTTAAACAAGTCTTCTTGCAATGGTTAAAAGTGGCGGATCTTGCTTTTAAAATTAATAACGCCTAGGGCCATAAAATGTATAAAATTATATTTTATATCTTAAAACACATGTTGAAGATCAAAAGAATAGAAAACAAAATTGTACAGATTATAAAATGAACCTACAAAATTACATATCCTCTTTTTGTTTGTGTTTATTCCAAATATGATCATGTGTTTGCATGCGGCACACATGAGATTTTCCAACATAAACAAACCACAAGAAAGCAAATAAAACCAAGTTAACAAGTAAACCAAAAAATAAAAGAAATAAAAAAATCTTAAAGATGGATGGATGGATGGAGGTGAATGGATGGATCATGTATTACTGCAAAGAAAATTCTTCAATAGATCATACTTCAAATTTTATACACATTTGCATTTGAAGTCATTTACTGCAGGCAGCAACTTTGATCTGTGCAACTTTTGAAAGGAAAACATACCAGGCAATTCAAATATACTTAAGTAGATAAACAGATACAGAGACTAAATCTTTGCCGACAGCATAAAGATTTGGAAGGGGGGAAAAAGTTATTACTTTTTATATTTACACATGAGATGCATGTATGTATATTTGATCAGGATATCCAAAGATAAAAAAAAATAATAAAGATCGTCAGGTGATCGTCAGATGAAACATGGTTAAGCCGATTAACATTAAAGCAAATTAATAAATCATTCCGTGAAGATATTGTATACTTCTTAATAAACGCAAAAGCGAATAAGTAACAAGCCAATATTGTGTGACTATTTGAACGCTATACTGATTTATAGATTAAAACTAGGTTTGTATACGTGACGCGGCTTTGGCTCTCCCACAATCTACACTGCCACAACTGCAATCTTAGGCGAGAAAGGGACGCTCTCTCGCTTTCTATTGCACTTATACAGCTCTAACTAGATCAAGAATCCAATCTTTGCAAGTGGGGGGGAGAAGGGATATAGAAAAATTTAAATTAATGTTGCTTTGTTCCTTTCACCTCTTGTGGGGCATATGGCGCCAACCATGCCAGCTAGCCTTCTGGTACGATTTTTTGCACTTCACTTCAGCTCACACCAGCCCATTGTGATCGACTTGACTTTGGATTTGACAGTTCTGCGTCATGTTAGATTGGGACGGCCAGCTTTACTTCCTGCCTACGTTAGCGCATTGAATTGCATTATATCTAGCGGTGTAGTTGTCGTCTCGCCTTAAAGTGTGGCCGATCGACTGCCATTTTCTTTGTCTTATTATGCTATCAATTGCCTCTAGATCTTTCCTCTTTAGAAGTTTTTTGTCGGCCTCAGTGCCACCATACCTTCATTATACTACCTAATTCACGGAATGCTGTCTAAAGCTTTTACCCAATCGATAAAGATCAGGAAAAGTAGAGATCTGTACTTCACACTTTGTTCGACAACCATTCTTGACGTGTTTATGTAATCGATACATCAAGAGCCAGATCAAAAGCCTGCTTGCTTGTCCTTAGGCAGCTTGATAATTAGTCTTCGGTTCCATTCGGCTGGGAAACACTTACCTTCCCAAATAGTATAGAGGGGCCAGTTGCATCAATTGAGCATCGAGCCCAGCTGCCTTGTTCTTCTTAACAACTTTGATCGATGTTTGTGAGTTTGTCCGGATTCTCAGATTCTCTGCTGCTGGCTGGGAGTAATTGGTAGGCACTTCTTCACTTATCCTTAGGCGGAAAAGAAACGATGTGAAATATTCTTTCCATCTCCTAAGTAGCTCACCGCTTGTAGTCTTCACTGGATGTTGTTTGAGCCTTTGCGCTCCCATGAGCTGTTTGGTGATTTTCTTTGATGGTTTTCTCCGCAAATGCGTTAATGTAGTTGCGCTTGTCTCTTCCCACGCTGCGTTGCACGTTTTTTTTTTTTTAGCACGGTAGTGAGCTTTAAAGACAACCTTATTTTCTGTTTATCATCAGTCATGCGGGCTTTCAGCGCCTGGCGGTTATCCATTAGCAACCAGGAGTTTGTCGTTAGTCATGGCTCGTCCTTTCTTCGCATTTTACCAACGACATCATCTGCAGTGAACACGAAGGTTTTTTTCAGCGCATCCTAGTGTACGCCAACGTTCATTGACTCGATGTTTCTGATTGGCGCGGCATTTCCAACTAATCGCGATTTAAACTGCTGAGGCACCTTAGAATCTCATAGTTCATTGGTATTATATTTAATTCTCCACAACTTCTCGATGGGTTGTTAAGGTTTGACGTAATCGTAGCTTAGCTAACATCAGATTGTGATTACTTACCTTACTATGCCTATGTCTGCTCCACGCTTGTTGCGTGCATTCATTAGGCATCCTCTGAATCTCCTCCTGATCGCAAAATGGTCGATGTGATTATACGTGCGGTGCCTATTGGCAGAGACTCAGCTGATTATGCTCGGACAATGTCTCACCAATGATAAGGCTTTTTGCATTGCAGAAATCTACAAGCCGTTATTATTTCTGGTATCTAGCTCGTGCTATAGCAAGATGTTGTCGTTACCCACTTTCGAGTTAAAATCGTTCATTTTGATAGGTATTCTACACAGAAATCAGTTGGCTATAGAAGTCAGCCTTAAGGCTCTGGTACATGGGTCCGTTGTGTACGTCAGAGAGAAGTAAACAACTAACACGAAGTAAGCGAAGGTGAGAGGCTACACAAAGCATACGTTGCCAACGGATAAACAATCATACACAAAATTAATCAGCTGATAGCTGCAACACTCTCAACTTTGTCTCAACGTACGGCAAAGTTAAGAGTTACCCAACTTCTTGCGGTTCTTCAATGTATACGTTGCGTATGGGTCACACCACGAACGATTGCATATATTTTATAGTAGTTGTCAGTTGTATACTTCACTCTCACGTACACAAAGGACTCTATGTGCCAAAGCCTTGAACATCGTCATTTGCATTTTCCGTCGGGGCGTAACACTGGATGAGTGTGATTTCATACGGCTGCCATGATAGACTGTAATCTCGTACTGTCGAATATATTCGACAAAAACACGGAAAAGGTTAATCATAACTAAAAAATTTTGCTAGTATTAAGCCCTTAAAGTTCTTAGGTAGAGCATTTAATCGCAATGAAGTGTTCTTAATGAGTTCAATAATTTACGGAAACTTTAAACTACATTCAAGTTCTCGAAATTTCGAAAGTTCGGCTAAATTTCTACTTTTTCATAATTCAGATTGATCAAACTTCAAAATTTCACGTAGATATGCACATTTACTAAACACGTAATCTCTGCAAAGATACTTTAATGATGACCCGATTAAATTTCTTACGTGATTACACTAAAGCAGTAGACTTTAATGTGTGATATTGATAGGGCAACGTGATAAAATGCTTTGAATTCAGTGGTGGCAAAAGAAGCTCGCACTCGTAACTGACACAATGTGACAGCGCCAATAATTGGATTTCATTTCCTTAGATTTACGACATGTGAGCATTTGGGGGTTCATGAGTATGTGAGAAAAAAAAATATGGCAAAAGAAACAAACAAACAAAAAATAAAAAAAGAGAATTAAATTAGAGAAACTGACATGATTTCGGTTAAGCTTTTAGTTTTTTTTTCAGGTGGATGTATGTAAAATTTGGTTTAACTTGTTTAACTGAGGTTAATATTTATAGTTATCATTTGATTTTCAATTTCAAAAGAAGCATAACTGACATCTAGAAAACATCGAGGTTTCTTTAAATTTATAAAAAAAAATATTTACTATATTATTTCTTAGGTATTTAAAAAGCCACTGGCACTATAAACTATCAAAAAAACGCTTCTACTTAAGTGTGGTAATTTTGGTAAACAACTTTCCTTTTATCCTAAATGTAGACTTTACATTTCGCACCTATTTTTTTTTTTGGTTTGCCTTCATTTCCTCCTCTTTTGCTTTATTTTATTTCTTGTGTGTTTACTCAACGCTATTAACATTTCGTATTCGTAGCGGTGGAGAAAACAAATTTGGTTTGCTTGCTTTCCTTGATTCTTTTGGTTTTTTTTTTTTTTTTGTTCCTGCTTGCCTTCTTCCTGGCAAAGTAAATTTCAAACTTCATTGTTTGACAAGTGTTTAAAAAGGCATAATAGCAGATTTATCAAGCTTCCTAGTTGCTGACGTTGCAATGTCGGTATTGAAATATGCCGTCGCGCCATTCTGATGTAAGTTCGAAGACTCCAAAAACCAACAAACACAAAAAAAAAAAAAAAAAAATAAGGAGTATGGTATAGTCTTTTTAGCTTAGTATATTTACCGATTAGCCAAAGACAAAGTTGTAAGCAGCTTTATTATGTCGGCGTTATTATTAACTTTGTTTACCACGCAAAGATAACATTTTATTTATTAGCATAGAAATCTTTTAATTTTCTTCACTTCATTTTTTTTTAAATATGTATTATGTATTTTGAAATAATCACTAACATTTAATGGGGACCGGTTAAATAGGAACATATGGCAACTCTATTACCAACGTGAAGGGAGAGAGAATGACAGTTCAACTTTAAGTTGGAGTCAGTTTTACAAGTGCTAATTGTACCTACTTCGTTGTTTAGTTATTTAGCTTAAACTTTGAGTGAATTTAAACTTAATTCAGAGGTCGAAAATTATATGAAAGTGAAACTAATATTTAATCACCTATATTGGCAGTGTGTATATATAATAAAATTAAAATGCTAAAGAAAAAAAAAACATAAAAAAAGTTTAAAAGGCTCTGGAAAAATGTGATCTTTAATGGCTCCAAAGTTCGCAATCTTCTGAAAGCAGAAACAGTGAGTTGAAAAGCAAAGTCTTATAGACAGTTTAAAAAAAACGAAGTCCTTAAAAATACAAATATTTGCAATTATTCAATATTTAACAAAACGCAAAAAAAAAAAAAAAATGTTCCAAAAACTTCTGGAAAATCATTAAAATCAGGTAAAATCATTCCAAAATTTATTTCGCACCCAATTCTTCGTAAATTTGTGTGATGGATGACGAGTCATACTTTGCTATAGAGAGCAACGAATGACAGTAGAAATATTACTTTGTATATGCCAATGTGAAGCATCAGACAAAAACAAATATATATATAAGACCAAGTTCCCAGAAAAAGGTTTATTATGGTTGGTCATTAGCTAGCGTGGAATTATTTATGCCGTATTTTTAAAAGGGGGGTTAATTCACAGAATTACATAGGAAAGTGCTTACCGGTGCTTTGAAAGTTTATTTATAAAGATAAAGAATAGGTCAAAATAATTTGTTCACCAAACCTGGCGCCTTTACATTACGCCCACTCAAATCTCAACGCTTTGGAGTTAAATATGTGCCGATTAACTTTACCCATTAAATGTCCCAGAATTTAATCCAATCGAAATTTTTTTTCACTAACCTAAAGAGGAACGCTTAAACCAATAAATATTGACGAAAAATGTAATTAATTAAAAAATTGAAAACCATAGATACAACTGAAATTCAAACATCGACGAAGGAAGTGCCAAAAAATTCCGAATATCCAACATCAACGAAACGTTATTCATTGATTCTATTGATCCGTTGTCAAAGCCCTTGGATATTGATTTTATCTGTAAAGTTTGATTCAAAATCATTCTCATTGTTCTTCGCATTGAGATTAAGTTTTCGAAATACTTTCTACCATGGAACCTATTTATATTTGGTACTGACTGATTTGTTAAAAAACGATCACACCTAGGATCTACTCAGATTAGGTTAGGTTGGTTTGTCAGTTTTCTTTTTGAAAGCTCACTTAAGCACACATTAAGCTCAGGTTAACTCGTAACTTTCGTAGGTCTAATGGATATTAAATGAAACGGATTGCAGCCTGAGTTTTGACCTAACCTTTGGACTGATTTTTGCTCTGAATTCTTATGTAATTTGTTTTGAGTTTTAATTTGATTTTTGGTCTGAGTTTGGATGGGAATTTGGTTTAAGTTTTAGTTTGAATTTTGGTTTAATTTTTCGTTTGAATTTTGGTTTAATTTTTTGTTTGAATTTTAGTTTAAATTTTGGTATGATTTTTGGCTTGAATTTTGGTCGGAATTTTAGACCAAATTTGGGTCTGGATTTGATTTGCTTTTAGTCTGAGTTTTAGTCTGATTTGCGGCCTAAATTTTAGTTTGATTTTTAGTCTCCTTGGTCTGAATTTTGGTCTGCTTTTGGCCTGCTGAGTTTTTCTCCGAGTTTTGATCTATGTTTGGTCTTCGTTTTAACCCGTTTTTGGTCTGATTTGTGATTTACTCTCGGGTTTGAAGTTTTGTCTAATTTTGGTTTACAATTTGGATTATTTTAGTTTGCTTTTGATATGGATTTCGTTTAGATTTTGGCGAGGGTTTCTGTCTAAACTGGATTTGATGGTTGATCCGAATTTTCGTCTGTTTTTTATCTGATTTTTTATTTGAGTTTTGGTCTGCTTTCAATCTGAATTTTAGTTTGAGCTTTGGTCTGTTTTCGATTTGAATTTTTATCTGAAGTTAAGTTTTGGTCAGACGACCTCGATAGCCTAGTGGATAGTGCACTAGACTTTCATCTGGGAGGTTCGGGTTCGATTCCCGTCTTCGTCTGGTGGTTAATTTTCATTACTTTCTTATATTCACTATCAATATGAAGTGTATGAGAATTATAAGATAGTGTACAAGTACACACATTGGTTGGTAATGGCAAAACCACCAAGCCGATAAAAAATTGCCACACCGCCGTTCGGAATCGGCGTTAAACTGTAGGTCCAACTATGTGGTATCACAATGGGCCGTTCAGGCCTAAGTGTGTCTCTCGACAGCCACTCCAACCTAACCTAACCTAAGTTTTGGTCTGATTTTTGACCTGAATTTTGGTCGGAATCTTTGTCTAAATTTTGATCATATTTTTGGCCTGAAACTTGATCTGGACTTTGGTCTGAACTTGATCTGTTTATGGTCTGAGTTTTAGTTTGATTTTTGGTTTGATTTTTAGTCTCCTTGGTCTGAATTTTAGACTGCTATTAGCTCGCTGAGTCTTTTTAAGATTTTTGGGATATGATTGGTCTGAGTCTTGATATGATTTTAGTTTTGTTTTAATCTGAGTTTTAGTACGAATTTCAGTTTACGTTTGGCCTGAGTTTTGATATGCTTTAAGTCTGAATTTTGTTTCTATTTTTGTCTGCTTTTGGTTTGGAATTCGAATTATTGTGATTTGCGTTTGGTATGGGGTTAGATTTGTTTTTTTTTTGTTTTTTTTTTTTTTATTGGTTTGAGTTTTAGTCTGCTTTTGGTCTCGAATTTGAATTGCTTGGTCTGAATTTCATTTGAATTTTGGCCGAAATTACTGTCTTTACTTGTTCTGGTCTTTAATCCGATTTTTGGTCAGAAATATGATTTGCGTTTTGGTCTACTTTTAATCAGATTTTTAGTCTTAGCCTTGGTCTGTTTTTGATTTGAATTTTGTTCTGAATTTTAGTCGGAGTCTTATTCATTTAGAATTGGTTTGATTTTTGGCCTATATTTTGGTCTGAATTTGATTTGATGGTCTACATTTTAATTTGATTTTTAGACTCCTTGGTCTAAATTTTGGTCTGTTTCTGGCCTGCTGAGTTTTCCTCTGAAATTCGGCCTATGTTCCGAGTTTTTGTCGGTATTTTGGTTTAATTTTGGTCTGATTTTCTGTCTAATTTTTGGTTAGACTCATATGTCTGAATTTTGATCCCTTTTCAGAGTTGGGTTTTCAACAACTTAATGTCTTCACTAGTCTATTATTATTTAGTAAGCTTATATATATGTACCTATTCTTTATTTATTGTTTTCCCTTTAAAAAAATTTTTTTTTTTTGCTGTACAGTTTTATCATTGAAATATTGAAGCACTATTTCGAATTAGCCTTTAAGTCTTTTATGTTTGTAATTCAATACGAAAAAGCAACTACTCGTCTAAAATATTCAATAATAATGTTAATGTATGCAAGTATTTTCCAAATACTTATTCCAAATGAGGCCATTCAATGTTCATTCAGGCGCAAAAACCTATTACAAATACAAATATAGGTGCATACTATGACGTGCACAAAGTAATGTGCCGCTAAAGTACCAGTAGAACTATTATAATGCAATTTTCAATGTGTTTTCAAACTTCAAAGTGCGCATTTTACGCAAATGAAAGTTTTAGAGAATGGCAGAAAATCTTTTTTAGAGATATTAATCTTTTAATTTTATTTCTTTTGCAGTGGCAAAAAACAAAAAAAAAAACATTCTTTTTTTTCACCCTCAGCAAGACCTGGTTCTTTTGAGAAGTTTACTACATTCACGACTACTAGTGACTGGTGCTTCCTTCTTCTTTTATATACACACACACACACACACACACAGAACATTTGCGCAAAAATGCATTTGCTGGCTTGCCTGGCGTCTTTTGTATTTTATGTAAATGCATTAAAAGCATTTTATTGCCAGCAGTAACTAAAGACAAAAACAACAACAAGAACCAACAGCAGTAACACCAACAACAAAACGCAATCCCAACATGAAGACCATACTTTTTTTTTTTTGTACGTATTTTTTTTTTGTTTGTTTGCTTCTTCATGCTTTCATTTCATTTGTGTGTTATTTCTTTTCTTTACTGCCTGCTGCCTGGTTTCTGTAAAGAAGAATATTTGTTCTTCTTATGCCTGATTCGGTTTCAGTGCAATCAAGTTTTAAGACACATTCAAATGCATGCATGCACAATGAAATGTTAAGAAAGAGAATGCACTCGCACTCTACCACACGCTCCATACACGTCAAGCACACACTGCTAGCTGCACTGTTGTAACCGTGGTATAGACAGACACACACGGTAAATAAGAATTGAGACTCCTGTCATCGCCGTGACAGCGACACTGACTGCATTGGCTGGCGTCGTCTCTCATGTGTAACAGTTAAAAGGTTCTGCTCTGCAGCGGAAATTAATTGTAATGTGGTAATAATACCTCGTCATTAGGTTTACTTTAAATGTGTTACCTACCTTCTTCTACTTCTTGTAGTTGTTGTTATTGTTCTTCTTGAATAAGAGATAAAAAATTGACAATAAACTTGGAAATTCATTAAAGAGGAAAATGTGAATCATATATGATATGTAGATCCAAACATTTAAAATCTAACAAAGTAATAAGTCTTTGAACCTTTTTTTTAATGGCTTACATATTTGTAATAGTATTTAATGGTTAGGTTAAGTACTATTGTTGGGTTTGTAAGGAGCTAGCTGATCACTAGTTTGTCTTCTAAAGAGCCGACAAAGCTCCCTAAATTGGAACATGAGAAAGATTAACTTCTTAAACGAACTTCTCAAGTAAAATAAAAGCATAGGTGAAAATTTAGGGTAACTAGAATGCGATCGCTATATAAATTTTTTCAAGTTAGTTGCCTCTAGTTAATCGGACCATCCGGTATTAGCATTACGATTATGTGAAGGAATTAGCCGAAGCAGATTATCAAATTAGGACAAAAAACCCCTGATACTCTGGGCAGCCGAAGATGCATCCTAAACAGAAATATATCGACCGAGTCACTAACGTCAGGTGCGATAATCGCTGCGAGCGCGAAACTTAAAAACTTGAAAGCTACTGGACCGTATAATAAACCACCTGAATTGTTCAAACACGGTGCGGACATTGCTCTCCTAGTCATGAAGTTGGTATGGGAGTACAAACGCTTTCCACAAGTATGGAAAGAAGGCGCCATTGTGACCATTTCCAAGAAAGATGACCTAAGCCTATGTCAAAATTGGCGTGGTGTAACGCTTCTAAACACTATTCAGAAAGTTTCCACCTTCATTCTCCTGGACAAAATCGCCCCAGTCAACGCAAAACTGCGACGAGAACTGAATGGTTTCAGACCACAAAGATCCTGCGTCGATCACATCAACTCACTGCGCATCATAATCGAATAGTCTGCGTAATAAAGAGCTCAATTTTTTCCCCTACTCGTTGGAGCACATTGCGCGACAACGGAGTGCCAAATAAAATTGTTAAACTCATACAGGCACTGTATGAAGACGCCGAATGCTCAGTGAAGTTCAAAAACAAATCCAGCGGCAAGTTCTCCATACTAACTGGAGTACGACAAGGATGCGTCCTGTCACCTCTTCATTGCAGTTCTAGACAATGTTCTAAAGCAAACAAACGCAGAAATATCAGATGGCCTACAATGACTACCACATGAAAATCTGGGCGACTTCGACTATGCAAACTCTATGCAAATACTTCATGTCACACTTGTTTGTCGGAATCCAATTTAAGCTTCAAGATCAGATGAGAAACACAAAAGCTTGGCGTGCAGGCTGCAACCATCGACGACGTCTCTACATTCACTTATCTTGGAGGCAAGCTGACAAAGAATGGTGGAGCCACCGGGGATGTAGCCGCTCGCATTTCCAAAGCCCAAACATCTTTCTACAAGTTTAGGAAGGTCTGGAGATAGGGCTTACTGTCAAGAGACACGAAGCTTCGAATATTTAACAAAAGCGTAAAATCATTTCTACTCCATGTCGCAGAGACATGAAAATTTACTGATCAAATCTTTGCCAAACTCCAGACTTTCGTCAACAGATGCCTGCGGAATATTTGCGAAATTTTTTGACCAAAAATGATCACAAACAACGCTACGCAAAGACGACAAAGATATTGCCAAGATGTCGTTTCAGTAGAACTCCTAGGGTACCAGAAGGCCAGGCCGCCACTCACAAACTGAGAGCTGTGTTAGCAGAAAGCTGACACAGAGAATCCTGAAACGTGATTAGGCGCGTTGCTCTTGATCTTAATCGATGGAAAGAGATTACTGCCGCCCTATGCTCTGACTTGCCACCTCGGTGGTCTAGTGGCAGCGTGCTAGACTATCACCTCAGAGGTCCCGGCGAAGGCATGGCCAAATAATTTTCTTAAAAAATCATTTTTCATGTTATTTAAAATTTTTCAAGTACAACCAATAGCTCAAATAGCCCAAAAAGCTATCTCATATGAAAATAGTCCCTTATGCGTATCGCCAGTCGACTGAATAAAGAACACAAATGCAGTAGCGTTTCTGCATCATAGCAGAGATCCTCGCTATTGTTTAGCTGCGCAAGGCATTATCACAAGGAATCTTGAGTCCTCACGGATCATAATATCTGTGAGCAGCAAAGCAGCAATTAAAGCACTGGATATGATCATAAGATCTAAAGCAGTATTAAGCTACTTTAATGAAAATAAGCAGAACCCATCCACTCAGACTCAGCTTGATTCTCAGACATAACAATACTGAGGGAAGGAAGCTGATGAACCAGCGAAAATGAGAGCGGACTTAGGTCCTGAAAATGAATTGTTAAATATACGAAAGTCTAGACCAAAAAGCGAAGGAAACAATCAACAGAACCTGGCAAGCCTGAAGTAAGATATTCCGAAGTTTATGGCTTCCTCTTAATAAGAATATAACATAGAAGCTCCTCTGTTTAGAGAGAAAACAAACTTGAATTCTAGCCGGAGTACTTACAGGCTTTTATGCGATTGGCGCAATGGCTCAGAAGATGGGAGCCGCAGCACAAAACTACTGCAGAAACTGCGAAGACAAAGAATAAAATGAGACCATCTCCATCACCACCTCTTCTGTGAATGCTCCAATCTTCAAATCCGTCGACTCTGTTTCTTAGGAGACAGACTGTTTGCAGTATGGAAGGACCTGACGGAGATCTTGCAAACAGGCCTTGTAAGGTTCATCAGTATTACTGAGTTATTCCAGGATGAATAGATGTTTGAGGAGATCTGTTTCGTGAGTGTGGAGGTTTCCATAATGTATAGGGGCATCATAATAGACCAAATCTATGGCTACCGTGGACGGTCAGTTTTTCTGAGCACTTAAACCTAACCTAACCTACACATTATAGCTAGTTTTTGGTCATTTGATTGCTAAATTTTAGCGATGAATCCGATGAACCGGATAAAAGAAATCAGCTATTTTTGACAATTAATTTTCTTAACCCTTTGTCGACCGATCTTACTTAAAAGACACATTTATACATTTATTAGTGTAACTACATTTTTATTCCAGAAGTGCTACACTATCATATTATATAGCAATTTAAAGAGCTTGACGAGTAGGTTAGCAAAAAATTATCGGTTTAGCCTATTCCAAAATATTAGCGTTGGAAGTTCTTTAAAATTCACTCATTGAACAAAGCATTGTATTCATCGTTGTAAAAATCATTGCTTAAGCGGAAGTTAATAACAAATGAGAGAGAGAAGACATGAGTAACGGCGTTTCTCAGAATCATCTAACGAATTATCTGCATACACACATAACAAAACAAGCACCAACGAGTAGTTTGGTTCTCTTTTGATACTTGTTTTTTCATAAAAAGATTTCTTGAACAAAAAAATGGCCCCAGTTACTGGGGCCTTACCGACTAGTTTCCATTATCGGCTCATTAAATCTTTACGAAATAAGAAAGCCCGAAAGAAACATGAGGTAAATATTTTCATTCGAAACTTCGAGAGGTTACAGTTTGTTGCTCTTTGGCGCATAAAAGGGTTGTTTTCTCGATAGATATATCCAGCGACAAATTTTTTTCAGACCTTTCAGAAGGATCCGTAGATTCCCGTAAAGCTTTTCGATTTTTTTTTTTTTTTTTTTGAGCAAACTATTTCTAATGCTTCAGCGCGAGCTCGTCAACGACACGTTTCACTAATTAAGTTTATTTGAAAAAATATAAACACAATTTTTAGACAGGGGCACCCACGACGTATAAGAAACTAAATTTTGCTAAGCGATTTTTAGCGATGTGAAAATCAGAAACGCAGTTTTGCGAAATCGCTAAAAGTTTGAATAATTTTTTAGTTTCATAATTTTAGCAATTTTTTAAAATTTACTCATCATTCATCAAAAAGTTGCATAGCTTGATTTCAACTTTCCAAAGAAGAAGAAGTATATTAATTTCTCCTTCTAAATAAATATTTGAAACAGAAACTAGATATGAGTGAAAAATTTTCCATTTATTCTCTAACTCAACTCGAATATGAACTTAGGTAAGTGTTTCCATATTGATGCAATGTTGACGAGCACGCAGATTTTTCCCCCTTTTTCGCCAGTTATTTTTTATTTCTTTTTTTTTTTAATTCCCAAATGGGATTTACAAAAACAAACGAAGCTCGTAGTAATTTAATGAACTTTCTACCCTCTAGTAAGTAAAATTCTTATGCTGCATCGTTGTGGGTCGTGGACGCTTGTTGTTCATGATGGTAATGATGGTTGGGTTGGTGGATGGGTGAGATGTATGGGATGGTATAGGAAAAAGGGAAGGATTTTTGGGTTTCTGATTTTCAATTAACGAAATTATTACGCTTGCAAATTTTTGCTGTTAGGTTTAAACATTTTTTTTTTTTTTTTTTGTATTTTTTTAAATCTGTATTTCGTGTAATGAAATTTTAAAGTGGTATTAATGACCCTGATGATGCTAAGCGCCAATAAAGAGAGCACATTTTTTTTTTTTTTTTTTTAATTTCATTTCATTAAATGAAGCTATCAAACTCGTTTTAGATGTATGAGGAAAAATCGAGTCCAGTTTATTTGTTTTGGTATTGAGTTGTTTCTTTTAAAACTTAGTATAGAAACAGTTAACCCTATTTGGTATTTTTTATACGTCTAAGAGTTTTGAAAGCATTTCTATTATGTTAGAAATTGAGTTTAGTGAATATGTCAGCATTGAAATGAGCATCACTGACAGTAAAAGTAAGAAGTGAGATTTAAAAAAGCTTAACACATGTTTTACCTAATAATTTTTTTTGGATGTAAAATTTAAAAAATTCTTTAATCTAGTTATCTTTGAAAAATATGTCAGTTGTTATTTTTAATGACAAACATGTTGATTTATTGTAAGTTTGATCAAAATGAGTGAAGAAAAAGAAGTACGTCTTAAAATTATTTAAAATTTTCAAAAAACCCCAAATTGGTCCTACAAAAAATTAACCAACGAATTGAAGGTCTGCCGTCAAACTGTTTCCAATGTTATTAAACAGTTTCAGGAGAATTTGAAAATCGATAGGAAACCTGGTTCGGGAAGAAAACAAGGACCACATGCTATTGGGAAAGCCAAGAAAATAGAAAGCATATAGAAAATATCTCCAAACTCATCTGGTAGAAAAGCTGCCCGGTTAGCCCAGTGCTCTGACTATTTGGTACAAAAAATTAAAGCCAATGCAGGTTTGAAAACATACAAAGTCCAAAAAGTTCCAGACAGGAATGCTGCAAAAAATTTAGACGCCAAAACTAGGGCTCGGAAATTAAAATCGAATTTCACATAAAAATATTCATGTTGCATAATGGACGACGAAACGTATGTACTGGCAGATTTTACGCAGCTTCCGGGTCAAAATTTTTATGTTGCTGATGCTCGAGGAAATGTCGCAGAACAATTTAGAATTCAAAAGCAGACAAAATTTCCTAAAAAATTCTTGGTATGGCAAGCTATATGCAGTTGCGGTAAAAGAAACAAGTCATTTGTTACAGTGGGCTCTATAAATACCGAAATATACATCACAAAATGTTTGAAAAAAAGACTTCTTCCTTTCATAAGAGAGCACAATGCGTCCACATATTTTTGGGCCGATTTGGCATCATGTCACTACGGCAAGAAAGCTCTGGAGTGGTACCAAAGTAATAACATAGTTTTTGTACCAAGAGAGGCCAATCCTCCAAATTGTCCGGAGCTAAGACCAGTGGAGAGATATTGGGCTCTTGTGAAAAGAAACTTAAAGAGCACAAAAAAGGTGTCCCAAAATATCGAAGATTTTAAAAGGAGATGGACAAACTGTTCCAAAAAGGTGTCTGAAACAACTATTAAATCTCTAATGGAAGGCTTACCAAAAAAAAAGGTCCACAAGTTCATAAATAATGGTTAGAACTATAAAAGTTATATTTTTCTGTAATTTGTAAAATATTATCAATTAAATAAAAAAAAATTGGTTGTGTATTAACGAACACAAGACAGAAGTGAAACTTCTTGTGAACTTGCGAACGAAACACAAGCAAATGAAATTTTTCAATCGCTAAATTTTTTACTTCATTGGCTCGTGTTTTTTAATTTCACTTTCA
Source organism: Toxonevra muliebris (assembly GCA_963691655.1). Lineage (NCBI taxonomy): Eukaryota > Metazoa > Arthropoda > Insecta > Diptera > Pallopteridae > Toxonevra > Toxonevra muliebris. The sequence continues at coordinate 76,486,572 of OY829328.1, forward strand.
CTTCTGCCTTGTGTTCGTTAATACACAACCAATTTTTTTTTTTTTTTGGGATTAATGCTAGAACAAAAATTGCAGCTCTGTACCGGTAATGTCGATGACAATTGTAGCGAACTCTTTTTGTGTGCGACATCTTCATGTAATTCCTTGGACATTTGCGCCATCTGTATGTGAAATGTATAACTGTCATAAACTTTAAGATGGCGACGCTACACATTGTTCTTTCTGCCATAGGCGTGTGTGTGTGTGTGTAATTAATATGTTATATTGAATTAAAACTATTTATGAATCGTTTATTATATAGTTTGCTCGTGAATTCAGTTACGGAATATTGATATTTAGCCCCTCATGCACATTGCTCGACAAAATTATGTCGCATTGCAAACTTACGCGCGACGTCACATCCGGTTGGTTTTACTCTAGGACAAGAGAAAAAAAGTTTCACTTCAAAAAAATCAAAACTCTAAGATCAACCGTTTAAAACTTATTGAATTTTATATATGCTAAGATTTTTTCGATCTCACTCTTTACATAATTTTTTTCAGCAAAATTTCCCTAAAATTTTCCGCAAAATTACAACAAATGTCGAAAATGTAGTACCACTTTAAAGTCTAAATTAACTTATTTCTACATAGTAAGCCTATTTTTCTAAGATTAACCCGACATGAAAGAAGAAGCAGCTGAGTGATTTCGCAATGACTAAACAAAGTAATCTTCGATATAAATGAAATGCTCAAATGAACAATTCAATTGCAATTTGTTTTCAATTTAATTATCGATAAAATTTTATTTAAAAATTTTTTTTTTCTATTTTAAAATTTCCACTTAAAAGAGCTGAGCAAATTTAACGACTATTAAAATTCCATTGCTATGAATATTTTTATACATATTTAAAATGCGCAGACAATTTAACACCATGGAATGGAGAAATGGAGATGGTTTGCGAATATTTTATTCATTTATGAGAACATTATGAGTGTATGAATTTTATTTTTTATAAAATTGATTTTGCTCTTCATCTAATAGCGGCTACACATACACAGACATACGTACATATGTACAGCATGTGCTCGCATTTATATGAAAATAAAGCAAATACCAGCTAAAAGTGGAAACATTTTTGCCGAGAACAATACTCACCAATACGCCAATCTAAACAATGCAAACGTTTTTATTATTCTATGATTTTTTTCTATCGAATTGTATGAAAAAAAATAGAAAAAAAAAGCAAATAAAAAAGTTAGAGATTGTAGGATTTGCTGTACTTATAATGCACCCACACAAAGCTAAAGTGTCTGATATGAAAATATTTTGCTGGTTTTGGTAGTTTGTTTCATTTGAAATAACATGAAAACTTTTCACAATTGTAAAGTACTTTTTGGATTTTTATATATTTTTTTTTTTTGTATTTTGCAGCATTTTTATTTGAAGTATTCAAAGTACTTTCATATTTACATACATATGCTTAGTACATAGGTATGTATTGTAAATGAGTATGTCTGTGTATCCATCACTTTGGGTTGTACAAAGGTTTTGCTGAAAAATAAAAAGTAAAACTAAATTCATGATTACGTTATATTTTTTTGGTTTTTTATTTTTGTTTTGTCTACACTTCTCATCAAACAAATTTCAGCAGTTAGTCAATGCCTCAATACCAGTTGTAGTTGTTATCCCAATATTCCAAATTTCTAACTTTATTTTTTTTTTGTTATTAATTTTTCTTTTTATTTATGTTCACATGCTGTACAGTTTATTTGTGCACCTGCCACTGTCATTATTATTTGTAATTGTGTTTGTTTTTGAATCGAATTTTGACGAATTTTGAGAAAAATGCTTAAATTGAAAATGGCTTGAGCAAAAATTTTTGATTTATTTTGTTGAAAGATTTTCGTTACATTTGGTTCCACTAGCCTCAGGTACTAATTTGGATAAGCAACCTATCATAGATTGTACATAATTATGAAGCCTCAATAATGTATAATATTGTTTAACCCTTTCGGGTTTATTGGTCACCAGTGACCCAAAATAAGTTTCTTCAGTTTAGACAAAGATCATGTTACCTGTTATCTCGAAGCGTCTAATAGATTTTTTATTATCACCTAACAGAAAGAGCTGTAGGCAGCTGATGAGATTATATACAGGCAACCTACATGTGACCCGTAAAAGTTCGTAATAACTTTGACAAACGTTTCCAAATGTCATACTACGTTTGAAGCGCCATGCACCATACACATTGACGACGGCAGCTGCACGACTACATCTGTCAAATCATAGAAACAACATGTTCTTATGGAGACGATTATTTTGGCGACGACACGACTACATGACCACCGACCACAATTGTAGCTGTAGCCACAGTATACAGTATGCCAGATAGCAGAAAGTAATCTGAAATATTCTCAGGTCTTCCGAGATTTGACAATTATGACATGTATTCGCTCAATAAATTTTGACAAATAATTTCGTTTATGAGAGAAAACTCTCTTAACCCATTTTCGTCAGCTGTACACAAATAAATAAATGAAATAAAAGTATCAAAAAACAAGAAACCTTGCGTTTGTTGTTGTTTTTTTTTCAGAAATAAAAGCTCTATAAATATTTTGTAGAGTGTGTTTCTATAAAATATTTAAATAAGCAAAATATAATACTTTTACAATTATCTTCTTCAAAAATGTCCTCTTTATATTCTAAATAGTTTTATCGATTTCAAAAGAATTTTATTTAAATTTCGGAGAGGTAGATTTCTTAATTGAATGGCATACATAACAAAAAAAACTTTAAGTTTTGGATTAAATTCTTGGTTCACATTTTGCGCATGGTTGTTACAAACGCCTTCGAAGATCCCGTTTATCAATGTCTAACAATTTTTCTGGCTTTTCAAATTTTTCTATTTTGTTTTTATATTGTGTTGGTACCAATGGGTTAATATTTTTTTATATTTACTTCCAATGTTTCGGGAGAAGTAAGAGAATAATTTTCAAATTTGGCAGACGTCACTGAACAGAAAAGAGGGCGTCACTTCTATTTACTTCACTTTATTAATTTCACCATGGCTGTAGCCAATTTTAAATCTATTTCTAATCTGACAAGCGACAGAGAGAAAAGAGAGTTTGCTTTTGTTGCTTTGGCTGTGTTTGCTGCAGGTGGTGCTGCTTCCATTGCGTTTAGTAGCTGACTACATGGCGACAGTTATGTATGTGTTCGTGTAGCTGCTGTCGTCATTTGAAAGAGATATTTACCATGGATAACTACATGCCACCTGAACGCGCTGAAATTGTTCAGCTGTATATCTAAAATATTTTCTCAATCGAGTCGACCTGCGCTGTGAAGTATCCCAAGAACTAGACTTCGACGCAGAATTTAAATTTATTTCTGTATAAAATACAAGTAAAAAACAAGATCGAACCACAGGGCAAATCGCGTCGGATTGAATACGGCAAATTTTGTGTTAAAGTGGTTGAGAATGATAGCGATTTTTGGCGTCAAATCATCATAAGCGACGAGGCGCATTTCACACTGAATGAAGCGGTAAATAAACAAAATTGCCGGTACTACGTCACTGAAAACCCACATCTAATCCACGAAGAGACTCTCTATGACCAAAGAGTGTCCTTCTGGTATGGTATTCCTGCGAAATATGTGATTGAGCCGAATTTCTTCGAGGGCAAGCGGTAAATAGCCATGATAATCGATTTTTTGATACCAATTGTGCGTAGAAAAAACATGCAGAACTTTTGGTACCAACGAGATGGCTCCATACCTTGCCATATTTCGGCTGCCACGATCAATTTAATGATCTCAATCTTCCCTGGTCGCTTAGTATCGAAAAATGGCAATTTTGACTGGCCACCGCATTCGCTCGATTTAATACCATTAGACTTCTATTTATGTGGTTATTTGGAATTTAAACTTTACATTGACAAGCCACGGACTCTGGCTCAACTTAAGAGCAACATCGAACCTAGAGTAGCGGCTATACCATGAGCAACGCTCTAGAAAGTGATGGGAAAATGCTGAAACACGAGCTCATAATATCATGGGTTACATGGTCACATGTAGATGGCCCACCCTAACCTACAGGTCACTTCTCTTAGGCCAAATATTGAATATGAAGAAACGGCAGACCTCTTAGCAGATTTCTTAGTGCCTGAATCGCTTTCTGTCGGATAAGAATCAGAGTATTTGGCACTGAAGTATTGAGAAACGAACATCTTTGGCACCGTAGAATCTGCTCAAATTTGTTTATAAATCTGGTAGATTCAAAGAATAGCAAAAGGGAATACTGAATATACATAGTACAATGAACGTAATATTTGTATGAGTGATGTATTCTTGAGCACTTCTTTTGCAGTTTCAAAAAAAAAAAAAAACCGTCAAAGAGAACAACGCACTTCTCTCCATGCCATTCGTACTCGCTTTCCACAGAAATGACAATTCTGATGAAATCATTGATGATTACTTTACAAATACCGAAATCAATTATTTGCACCGCTACTGCAGCAGAAAACTCGGCAAACCGTGCCATCCTGTAGTCAATAGCAAAACAAGAAAGAGAATGGGATGAAAAGAGAGGAGCAATTTTTATTTTACATAAATGCACTTTCGACGTATAGGACACGTCTGCACCATGACGCCAAACATGCGGTATACGACAGCAAATTTTTAGCACTCCCAACCCGCAGGGTGATGAGGTTATAAATCTATAGTGTAATCGTTGTAAGACCTCGCTTCACCATCGCGCTCACTATCAGCTGAACATTCGAGTCAAATCGACCGCGAACCTTCAATGTGCAAATCAGTTGATTGGTCGAAATACCAACCGAGGGGTAGTGACTTGGCAATAATGAACAACCGATCCTCTATCGGAATCGGTAGAACGCGGGTTATATACAATGCACCCTCATAGACAAACTGACATCAACACAGCCATTGGGAGTAACGACACCATCTGCTGCTAAACTACTGGCACATTGCGACCACGAGCCTCTCGAGTCCTTGCCTGTGCGAAGGATGCCAGTTTTCAAGGGTCTAGAGGATTGGCCTTGAGCTTTTTGCAGACTGAAGGGGCGAATGTAAAGGATGTGCATTTATGATGCTCTTTGGTACCTCACGATCCAATCGAGACAGATTCGGGCCTGATTATGATATCATAGTTAGGAGGTATTCAAGTATTATACAACGTCCGTTTCATCAGGCTCAACAAAGCTAAAGTTTATTGTGCAGGAAATGAAAATATTTACCAGGCGCCATACGCAATTAAGCCAAATTATTCTTACTTATGAAGACAGTCCTATTGAATATAGTTAAGCGCTCTCTTACCAGCAAAATTGAAAAATTTCAAGAAAATGCAAATGAATTAAATTCTAACACTTAACTAAATGAAGTAGAAACAAACGAAAACTTTCAGAGACAAGTACTAATTATGCCAAAAAAGAAAGAAAAGAAAGCGTGCCGCTTATTTCTTAGTTGAATATTTCCTATGATGTATCGCACAAATGAAACTTACAAATGACTTTAGGATGTGCCTCAATTTCGACAAGCTTACTCAACTATAAAGAGCAAGAGAGAGAGAGAAAGGAAGTGTCAGAAAAAGTTTAATATTCTGATGTGAAATAGGATCCTTATGATCCTGACTAATTTATATGAATGTTTAACATATTCTTTTACATATGCATATAAGTATTTCCTTTGCAACAACAACAACAACAACATCTATCAACTTTCGTATTATTTTACGCTGTTATGATGAATGCGTTAGTATGTTTCTTTTCGTTAGTTGTTGTTGTTGTTATTTTGTTCTTATTTTTTTTGGCGACTTCTTAATGAGGTTCTTCAAACTGAAGCTCATGCATGTATGTATGTTATATTAGCAAGGTCTATATAATATACTTACATATATATATATATATATATATACACAAATAGTTCAAGTTTATTTATATGTGTGTATGTGTTTAGTTTGTTTGCGTCGGAAACGGAAATGATGCATGAGCATCATCAATTTGAAAACTTCATTTGAGTGAATGTGTGTGTATTCATGTATGTGTTGATGTTCCTTTTCTCATTTACAGAAAGTTTAAACGGAAAACACAAGCAAATGTGCAAAGTTTTCTACATACATACATATGTATATCCCTTCAAAGTTCGGTTTATATCTGCCAATTAAGCAGGATAATTTCATTCATATGATTATTTGCTTGTTTGCGTTTTCTATGTTAGTTTTATGTATGTATTTGTATATATGCGAATTAGTTTTACTTGATATCAGGATGAAGTTTTATTGAATACAATTTTTTTGGGAGAAAATACTCGATTTTGTATAGGGGAAAGTAATATACCTTGGACATAGTATACAGGGTGACAATTGTAAAGTGACGCAAGTTTAATACTCTGCAGCAAGCTTTGCCATTTACCGTTACTTTAATTTAAAAAGCAAATTCATTCATCATTGGCTTTGCTTTTAATTTCATTTTAATTTTTGTTATTACATTTTGAAATATCCATAAAAATGGACAAGGAAAATATTCGTTGTGAAATTATGAAATTTCATTTGGCAAATTATAGTAGCCGTCAAATTGCAAAGGCTTTAAATTTGTCAAGTCGTACGGTAGACCGAGCTATTATTCGATATAATGAAACTGGGAGTTTTGGAGATAGAGACCGGGGAAAATTTTCAACAGTTGCCACTACTGGTTTAACAGAAAAAGTTCGTAAACGAATCAAGCGAAATCCAAGACGCTCAATGAGAAAAATCGCTAAGGAAGTGGAAGTAAACCGTGAAACAGTGCGAATCATTGCAAAATCAAAGCTTAATCTTAAGCCGTACAAGCTCCGAAAAGCTCAAGATCTGACACAAAAAAAGAAAGATTTGCCACTGCAAAGATGCAAGGCGTTGCTACGCTCCTCCGTGTTAAAAAATGATGAAAATATCTTGTTTACAGATGAAAAAATTTTCACGGTTGAACAACATTTCAATGCGCAAAATGACCGAATGTGGCTAACATCATCATCGCAACAAAATAGGACTGTTGGCCGAGTTCAAAAGCCAGCTTCGGTTATGGTATGGGCTGGAGTTTCCGCTAATGCCAGAACCCCTCTAATATTCGTTGAAGAGGGTGTTAAAATTGACCAGGTTGTTTAACGGAGCATTTTAAATGAACATGTTCTTCCCTTGGCCCAAGATACATTTGGAAATGAAAACTGGACTTTCCAGCAAGATTCTGCACCTGCACATGGCAAAATTAACGCAAACATGGATAAAAGACAATTTTTCTGGATTCATAACATCTCAAGAATGGCCACCATACTCCCCAGACTTGAACCAATGGACTACTCTATTTGGAGTATTTTAGAGAGTAAGGCTTGTGCATCTCAACACCACAGTCTGGAGTCGCTGACAAATTCATTAGAGAAAGCCTGGACTGAAATTGATCAGGAAGTCCTGCGGCGAACAGTCCTACGATTTCCGGATCGATTGAAGGCATGTGTGCAGGCTAAAGGAGGTTATATTGAATGAGGTGGGGTTCAAATGAATGCTTATATATTCAGCAATGTTAACACTTAATTGTACTTAATGGAAGTACGTCCTTTTGAAAATAACTGCTGAAATGTGTGCGTCACTTTACGATTGTCACCCTGTACAGTATGCCAGATAGCAGAAAGTAATCTGAAATATTCTCAGGTCTTCTGAGATTTGACAATTATGACAAGTATTCGCTCAATAAATGTTGACAAATAATTTTGTTTATGAGAGAAAACTCTTTTAACCCATTTTCGTCAGCTGTACACAAATAAATAAATGAAATAAATGTTTTTTTTCTTTCTGAAATAAAAGCTGTCAAAATATTTTATGGAGTGTGGTTCTATAAAGTATTTAAATAAACAAAATACAACACTTTTAAAATGATCTTCTTCAAAAATGTCTTCTTTCTTACTTGAATGGCATACATAACAAAAAAAAAACTTTAAGTTATGGGTTAAATCCTTTGTGCACATTATGCACATGGTTGTTACAAACACCTTCGAAGATCTCGTTTATCAATGTCTAAAAAATTTTCTGGCTTTTCAAATTTTTCTATTTTATTTAGATATTGTGCTAGTACCAATGGGTTAATACTTTTTTATATTTACTTCTGAAATTCAAATGTTTTGGGAGAAGTAAAAGAATAATTTTCAAATTTGGCAGACATCAGTGAACAAAAAAGAAGGCGTCACTTCTATTTATTTCACTTTATTAATTTCACTATGACTTTGGCGATGTTGTATGAACTTTGAACTGAGCGCCAATTGTTTAACACTTGGGAGGCTTTAAAGGTATTAAAAATAGTATTAATTAGTGGGACGCAAGGCTTTGTTCCATTGACTCTTTAATCGCTTCTTTGTTTTATCACTTGATATCATTTGATCTTAGATTGAACCCCATTTCTTTTGTTTTTAAAAATCTTTATTTTCAAGCAAAGTTTCCCAGCTTTCTCTGCATGGTTGTCGTTGGCATGTCACTGAATATGTGATAGATAGTTCGTATTTGTTGTTGGCATAGTTCAGTGATTCAAAATCTGTGCTTAGTTTCATGGGGTTCCACACGCTTTCTCTCGACATTTTTAATGTTGCATGCTTAGATACTTCTAAATCCTAAAAATTCGACATTTTTGACCAGTTTGAAGATATAGATGCTTTTGTTTCTTATTTTTTGTTGTCGTATAAGTCAATAAGTAGGCAGCACTGATTTTCTCTCTTACTCAGGATAACAGAGTAATAGGGGGCCTACACACAACATAAAAATATGCGCAAAATTTTGTTTGTACAAGCATTTTGTGTCACGTTACTTGAGTGTTTGTGCAAATCGTTGTGCCAAATCAAATTCGACCTTGATATTTTTATATTTGTTCAAACATTTTGTGTAAAGTTTGTGGTGAAGTTTGCTCTAATTTGGCAATTTGAAGTAAACATTGTTCAAAGTTTCCGCACTTCTTTCTTGTTTGCAAACACCTCAAGAATGAAGTTTGCACAAAATGCTTGTGTCGTGTGTAGGCTTCTGATAATTTACGCAAATAAAAATTTGTGCAAATTTGTGTGTCCTGTGTAGGCCCTATAACAAATATTTTACTTAAGAGTCAAACCAGAGTAAAAGTGTTAGGTGAGGATAAAAACAAAAGCTGCATATTTCGTTATTGATTTACACTTTTAACCTGTTACTCCGTTAACCTGCATTTTACTGTTAAGTATGAAAATGGCTGATATTTAATATTATCAAAGCTCAATTATCTTCGGCTTGCACTTATAAAAGTATTATAAGCTAAGAAGGACCATTACAAATAGCATGGGCATACGAGCGGACTTTAGCAATAAAACCTACAATCAAAAATAATAATAGGAAAAAAGAAATCCGGCACAAGTTAGAATACATTCCCCTATTCTTTGTATGGAAAAATAATATGCATAGCATAAAGGATATACATAGATACGTATGTACATTTGTGCGTATGATTTCGGAGGATTATTTTGTGCTGCATTGATTTTTGTTCTTTGTTTTTGAGAAGCAAACATTAGTTACTTCAATAAAATACGAATCTATAATAGCAATTAGAAGCTGAAACTCTGGTAACTCTGTAAAGTGCGACTCTGTAGCTGTTAGTGTGGGTTGGATGATGTTGGCCGTGACAGCACTTGGGTGGCCATGACAGCATTTTGATCCGCCATGACAGCATTTTGGTCCACCATGACAGCATTTTAGTCTACCCTGGCAACATTTTTGTCTGCCATGACAGCATTCTTGGTTAAGGCATTCGATCGTGAGCTGTCCACCGACACACATACAACTGTTAAAATAAAAAAACTCACTAAAACCTAAAATTAATTGTTCAATTTACGTGAGACTACCCTGGTATCCAGCTTAGCTAATATTTCTATTAGTCTTTGTCCGAACATACCATTTAATATGGTAGGTGCTATAAAAATATATTTAATGATTTGTTAAGGATGAGTAGACGAACAGCCGAATCAGAATTGTATTTATAAAAACTTTTGCGCGAACGAATATAATGTCTTGAAATTACTTTAGTATATTTAATGTATTATAAATGTTCTACAAAATACTTACGTAGCATTTTAAACTTAAAGGTTATTTCGAGCAAGGTCACGCTTTCAATTTAAGTTTAGAAAGATAGGTAAGTACTATTTTCTACTAATAGCTTCAAGTTTCTTTACATTAGTTTAAAACTTTTTAAAGTAAATATACATGTGCTTGCAATAAGTGTAGCAAAATGGCTACATACATTCTTTTGTATTAGTTTGGCTGGTTATGGCCACAGATTATCCAAATGTGAAAATCGACTAGACAGTCAAAATATTTGAAAAACGAATATTCTTTGTCTCTCACGTAATGTGTACGTGAGTTTACCTTAATTTGTGACAAATTTCATATAATGATGATATAGACAATTTTTTAATATCTTCTTCAAGTTCTTCCATAACAGTTTAATGCTTGGTTCTACAGATATTCGACTGGTTTGTGTCGCAAATTATGAAGGTTTTACCTTGGCCGCAGGGAATAGCGATCTTTCGCAAACTCTTTCTAAGTTGATCTTTGCAGAAAGTTGCTGAGTAGAACATGCATGGGAAGAGGTATTCTAAAAAATTTTGTAGCAAAAAATTTAAGTGACTATTTGCAGATATTTTTTCATCGGAATTTCGTTTTTAAAAGTTTTTCATGGCACTTACTTTAAAAAAAGCAAGTTTCTGAGGAGAAATTTTCATTTATCATGTTAATTTAATGCTTAAATGAGGAAAAGCGAATAAACCTTTAAAGATGTGCTTTTTGAAGAGCAATTTGACGACAATCTATAACGGCAGAATGTCTCAAAAAATACTGTATATGTAGCAAACCGAAACAGAACCCACGTTTCTTACCCTCTGAGTTGAACCCAATAATTCCCTGAAATAGAGATTATTGTCTGAAATACAAAATAATAAATAAATACTTTTGGAAATGAATTTAATAAATTCCAGGCTTATTTAAAAAAAATCCAAAATGGCGGTTCCAGCTCCCATCCAATAAGGCCATGCACGGCGTGTTAAGATCTGCGCGGGCCGCTCCCCTGCCTTGTCAGTTCATCTGAAACAAAAACGGGATAAAAATTATTTTATTAAACTAAAATTTGGCCTTTTTGGGGTCTTATCGGTTAACCCTTTTAAAACTGGTGTTATTCTTTTCACCAGGAGAAGGAAAATTAAATACGCTACAGGTTTTTATTCGACTTTTAAGTTTAGCTGTTATTCCTTGTGGCCACAGAATTTTGCAGAAACGGCGTGTATTGAGAGGTACATATGTCATATCATCTGTTCTAGCCTTACCTTCAGTCTGCCTTCCTACACCCAGAAAAATACCCATCTCTAAAACGAAGAAAAAGTTTGCTCAATTTGAATCTACGAAAATTTTTCTCGTTTAAGTAAATTTTCCTCAAAATGAAGAAAAATGTGCTCCTTTCATGCAACCATGGTGTTCAATTTGAAGTAAGTTATGTCTTCATTTTTACAAATTTAGTTGTATAGAAAATGTAAGAAAGAGACGAATATACCAAAAATGTTCTCCATACAAAATTTTAGTATACACAAAAAACTAGCTTTACTCTTTTGGCCTTAGCAGACAATCGCGTTCGCTTTGTTTTTCTTTTGAATTTTTTAGTCGGCGTCTCTATTTCAAGCGAAGCGGTTGTGTTTGTGGCTGTTGATATAATTTGTGAAAAAAAAAAAAAATATATTGAAAAGATATAAATTTCAATAAACTTCAATTTATAATTTTTTGATGGCCATAAGGAACTTTTGATCATTTCAAGGCGACGACGCCTGTAGTGTATGTAAAAATACGTATGAATGTAAACCTTAATACTTATTAAAAATAAAATAATGAATGAATACAAGTAAAAATATATGATTTCTATGCCTTTTAATTAAAACTAAATTGTAGAAAATATTCCATAAATTGAGGAAAATTGTACCTAAATTATATACAATTCCTCATAATGAAATAAAATATTATTCATTTGGAAAACGCTATTTCTACAAATTGAAGACATATTTCTTTAATTTATAGAAAACTTCCTTCTTTCATAGAAATTTTTCTCTAAAATAAAGAAAAAATATTTCGTCAATTCAAAGAAATTTTGTATATCTAAATGAGGAAACCGTTTCTATGGCGCCAAATCATTCCCATTTTTCCTCAATTTGATAGCCGTTTTTCTTCAAACGAGGTAAGTATTTCTCTGGGTGTAGAATCGTTTATTGCGAATGCTCCACGTTATTCACCAATATTTTCATTTGTACGGGTGTAGCTGATCTATGTATAATCGTTTTACATTTATTTGTATTAAATTTCAATACAATGAACTTTTAATACTAATTTTAAAATATTTTTGTAAAAAACGAAAACAAAAATAAAATTTTTGACAAATCAAAAGTCGTTTCCAGTAGCTCTTAAACTGTAAAATATAAACGATATACGATAAACGACACGATAGTGATAAGCTTATGTGAATCAAACCACGAGAATAAAACCTAGTAGAAATTTGGAATTTCGCCTGAGCTGAGTAACGAACCCAGACATTTGGCACAGTAGTTTATACAACTACACTTACACCATGGCAGCCACGGTGTTTTCCCCCAGACTACCTCTAACATCTAAGAAAAATAAAATGATTTCTTTACCACTGTATGTATTTATATTTTAATAAATTTTCCACTTTCTGAACTTTTCACACGACCTCTCACTCCACGTGCCAGTCAAGTCAATCACTTTCTCTCTATGCTTTCCAATAACAAATAAAAATTTCGTATAATAAACAAAAACAAAATTTGCATACAAATTCACTGGAATTTGATGATGCTTTGAAATTAAGGTGACAATAAATGATAAAACTATGCAAATAAAATGCAAAATGTAAAGTTCTCTTTTTTTTTCTTAAAAATGAATCTGAAATTTTAAAATATCCCTACTTTACATTATTAGCGAATTGACAAGAAATTGTGATTCAAGCCTCACAAAAAAAAAAAAAAAAAAATAGAATGGTTCTTTGTAAACACAACACCTTTGTGACACCTTACATTGTGTGCCTACCTACCCCTCGTTCATTTTCTTCTTTTATATTGAGAAGACATTTATAAGCGAATTCTTTAGAAAAAAAAATAAATAAATAAAAAAAAGCAAAACAGAAAAGAAATTCACAACTAAGCTTTATTCAGCTTTAAGTAGAAAAACCTGACTGATTGGCAATGACATGCATTAAATTATGTATGTATTTACTGTGTACTTGTGTACATATGTATTTACCTAGGTTCTGTTTCCATGTAAATCTCCTACTGAATAGGGAGATTTCATTCATTTCCGTTTCCTTTTCGTATTTGTATTGCTTTTCTGCTGATGATTTCATTATTTCGTTTTTGCGATATTTATTTATTTATAAATTCACAGCACGTACAAATTTTTGTCATGAATTGTAAAGTTCGCCCGCCCGCCATGTGCCTGTGCCTCTCATCGTGTCACTGAATAATATGATCAAATAAATAAAAAGAGAAAACTAACTAACGTCAAGAAAATTTTACAAATAAAAATCTTAAAGTTCCTTTAAAATAGAATTATATGTTTGGAGATATTTTGGTTAAAGATACAATTTGAATTTAAAATTCATACGAGTATATGGAAAATTAAAAGTTTTGAAGTTTGGAGTGGCTTGCATAACCAATAGGATAATAAAAATTTAATATAGTTATTTTGATTTCTTTTTTTACATTTGCAGTTTAAAGAAGAGCAATTGTTTCGTATATTTAAGTTCGTTTGGTTTTGGATGGATTTGATTTGAAGCTAAAGTAAAGACGAAGTCACCGAACGAGTGCACTCTCTTTTCGTTTTTTGTACGCTCTCAATTTAATAGAACGAAAAAATTCATATAAAGAAAACGAAAAGAGAGTGGGAACGAAAAGAGACACAGGGTTGCATATCTGATCAGCGGATTGTCAATTTTACTCATAACAATTTGGCGCAAACTATTTGAAGTAAATATTATTGTGTGATAAAAATATAATATAATAACTAATAAATATTTAGATAACAAACAAACAAAAATTAGTTTCAACGATATGCTAATACAGAAAGTGCACAAGTATAAATGCATTTATGGTTTGTCAGTGAAGAAATATAGGAATGAGCAGAAAAAATACAAGATTTAAGAGGAGATTGTGCAAACTTTAAATGCAAGCTGTAAGTTAAATATTTTAGTTCATTATATTACTTATATGTATTTTTTAATATTAATATGGGAAAACATTTTTAGGAAACAGTTGCAGAAGGCAATGAAAGACTCTTCGCGATGCATAAAAAAAAAAAAAAAAAAAACGCGTATACGGCAGCGGCGCACCAGTACTCGAGAAAAAATTTAAACTCCAAGAGACATTATCCTTCTTGAATAGCTATAAAGTGTCGAGGCCGTAAGTATTGAACGTATAATTGTGCTTTAGTCGCTTTTTGCATTATTTGCACTAAAATTTTTTTTAATAGTTATAGTCAAAATTTTTATTATTCGCACTTGGTCTGTCAATTTTTGTGTTCAATACAAAATGACAACCGATTATCATCAATTATTATTATAAATTTAAGATAAAACTCTTTGCTGAGTTACGATTTCGGTGCTCAGTTGCGTACTCTGTCGACAGCATTACGATACGCTACGAAAAGTTTGATTGATTGAAAATTAACTTTGGTCCCCACAAATGGGTATCTTAGAACCTCATCGGAGTTAGCAAACAGTTCCATAAAAATATTGAGATTGTTCTGTTATTTTCTGCTGACGTCTAGAGCCAAACATCTGCATAGGAGGAAAAATGGAAAAGATGGTTGAACTAGAAATCAGAGAGAAGGCCGGTCATACAAACCAATGAGATTGAATACAGCGAGAGCTTCAGTTACTTCCAGACCGATTATTGGAGGTGTAGTTGAAGACATCAAATATAGATTACCTAAGTTAAGAGTTGCTTTTGCCTGTATAGAGTTGGAAGAAACTTGCTGCTACAAAAATCCATCCATGCAAGAAGGATCACAAATAACTATTTATATGATTACACAAGAGTAACCGATTATCACACAGATAGTGGATATTGTGCGAAAATAACCAAGCAGCATCTCTAAAATAGAACGTGAAATGAAGCAAACGATCTGGACCGTCTAAGAACATCAAAACAGTGAAGGCTAGAGTAAAAGTCTCATAGAAGTTCTGTGAGCCCAAGTGAAGAGAAAGTAAGGTTAGACTGGAGTTGCTGCCTAAGAACATACTTAGGCCTGAACGACTCATTCTGCTGACACATGGTTAGACCTACAGTTTAACGCCGGTTCCGAACACTGGTGTATCAATTTGTTATCACTTGGTGGTTTTGCTGTTGCCCACCAAGACTTTCTTATAATCCTCATTCACTTCATATCGATAGTGAATATAAAAAGATTATGAGAATTAAACAAGATGAGAATCGAATGCGCAGCCTTTCTGGTGAAAGTCTAGCGCACTACCCACTAAACTATTAAGGTCTAACGAAATAGAAACTTAGATAAGATATTTCATTGGTATCTGAGCACTATGTTGCTTGTTATGTATAAAAAGTTTATTTTTTTTATTTTGAACCACTAAGATCAATCCAGAATAACTGCCCTTTTCATTGCGTATGAAAGATCTCATGATCTAATTGAGTGAAACTTGTTTCCGACTTCAAATTTCAAGACTCCTAGTTTAAACTAAAACGTGAAAAAGATTTTTTTATCCTCAACATCGATAAAAAAAAAACCTTAAACTATTGAAAAAAAACTTTAAAACCAACGTTCCAGATCGTGTTGCTGCGGAAATAGTGAAAGTTTGTCCCAACGTGAAGTTGGAACCTCCAATGCGGAAACAAATGCGGAGAGTTTCGCCTTAACTTTCGTAGGCCAAATAAGATGTTTCTGAACCGTTCTAGTCCAACTAGTCAGTCCGTTCAAGTTTCGTTCTAGAATGCTAAAAGCTCGGACTAGGCCCTCCATGGGCGTATGTGCCATGATAGTAGTAGTATTTCACGATAGGTATGCGTCCAAGTTGCCTATTGTCTCCGATATTGTTCTGTGGTATACTATCAAACCAAATTGCGCATTCAAAGAAACTTGAACGAATACTTTGAATACCTTTATTACGGAGGTACATATCTGCCAACTCTCGACCTGCAGTCTAAAATTGACTTGAGCAACCAAGGATGTTGTTGGTCTCTACCAAAAATGGAGTCATGATTGTTGTGGGGCAGCTGGGAGTCATTTCCGAAGTATTTAATTTAATTTATATAATATCAAAATGGTTTTTTGGGCTACCTTTGAGGTTATGTATTACGCGTAAAATATTATATGAATCATATAGTATTATTCTACTCCTTTAAAATGTACTGTCGAATGGTCATCTATCTGCACCGCGTTTCCAGCGTTGTGTACATAACCTCAAATGTGCGAGCCATTTTTCGAGTTGTAAAATAATGATAGATTCCAGGTGAGGGAATCACTGCCAGGACTCAAGTTTAAATTATACTAATTCAACATATAAGATTTATTAGTAACATTTATTGAACACAATTGAAAAAAATAACACAAGGAATGAGTGCCGAAATTATTATAAAATATGAGTCGCGTAACAAAAGGATTGGATGATTAATTTAAATGATTAAAAAAATTAAAATTAATAGCGATTTCACGTGTGCATGCAGATGAGAAAAAACGAGAATGCCGGAAGTGCCATTTTTTTGCCTCCTCTTTCAATTCTTATTCCTCCTGTCAGAAAGTACACAAGTAAGCTGATTGCAGAGTTGCATTTCAATATCAAAATTAATGTAAGTTTTTAACACTAGTATATAACCTCAAATATATCCTGACGTGATGGGCTAATTCTAGCCTCTGATTCGGATTGCAGCTGCCCAAGACCAAAACTTTGTAGACTTGTGTTATCTAACTCAGTCTTCTCAAGATTAGTAACATAAAGATAGAGAAAGTCGATAAATTCATATATTTGGGCAGCGAAGTCTAGCCAGATAGCGGCTGCAAATGGGATCTCCTAATTAGGATCAATTTCAATAAACTAAATTGAAATTTGTTGATTCTAATATAAAACCAAACAGCGGTATAGCTTTGAACCAATTATCTGTGGATCGGTCACACCTCTTACAGTAAGCACTCCACCAAAATTTCTGGTATTCAAAAAAAAAAAAATCCACATTTTCTTTGTTTCTCAATTTTTTCCACGCTTCCCTGGTGTAAAATAAAACAACAAATATCTATGATTATTTTCATTATAAATGTATTTAATATTTTACTTATTCATAAATATTTAAAAAAAAAAAAGTTTTTGTTTTTAATTTTTTATTTTTTAAAAGTACGTTTATTTTTATTTTGGATTTTATTTTTTTATTTATATTTTTAATAAGTATATAATATAATTTAATTTACTGTTTTTCAAACATGAAAAGCTTAAAACTCATTATAAATATAATATATATTGACTTTAACTTTTATTTAAAAATATTTTTATTTTTTTTTTATTTTCTTAAATAAAAAAAACTTGTAAATTTTCGTTTTTGCTAGAATAAAA
Organism: Toxonevra muliebris; assembly: GCA_963691655.1. Classification (NCBI taxonomy): domain Eukaryota; kingdom Metazoa; phylum Arthropoda; class Insecta; order Diptera; family Pallopteridae; genus Toxonevra; species Toxonevra muliebris. The sequence goes on from OY829328.1 coordinate 76,504,205, forward strand.
CTTAATTAAAATACATTAAAAATTTCTAGATTAAAAAATATTATTTAATTTGAAAATATTAATAATACTTACTACATATTTCCTTAAATAATGTAACTTTTTAAAATATATATTTAAAGAAAAAAACTGCAATTTGAAGTATTGTTATTTTATGTGTTTTTTTTAATAAATTATTTAATTTACAATTTATGTTTTAATTTTTTTTTCCATGTGATGAGATTTACATAAATATTTTTTATTTTTTTTTTTTTTATAAAATTCTCATCGAGTTTTTATGAAATATCTGCTGATGTATTTTTGTTTATTATTAGCATAGTTTTATTTTTTTTTCTTTTTATTATATATTAATATTTTATATATTTATATAGAAAATGCTTAACTGGTTCGAATTCATGTTACTGTCTCTCTTTCTTTCGATAGTGAGCAGAAGTTTTTTATATACATATTTTTATATAGACTCTATGGAACTTAAAATCATTTGGTACTTTACATATTAACTTAGTTACAAAAAAATTCTCTTATGACAAATCAAAGATAAAGTAACTCAGAAAATTCTAAAAGGCTTCGATTTAAAAAACTTTAATACACATTTCATAGATGTCATCATATTTAAAACTAAGGAATATGTCTATACATTTATTTATTTACTTTTAAATAAATGTGTTGATAAATATTCTAAATTTATATTTCGAGTTAAAATGTTATGGGATTTCAATTGTTAGGGGTAGATTATCAAACTGCTCTTTGAACAGAGAGTACCTAATGGGGGTAAACACACACATAGAAAATGTAGTACACATATGCGTACGTTTATAATAGCCCAACAAACACTGGAAAAGAAATCTTAATTTTCAATTTGATTATCAATATTGCTTATCATTTAAGAATAAACATTTTCTCAAACATTTTTCACTTGAGAAAATATTTAAAACATTCTGGCAGCACATATTGGAGTTGTAAAAATGTTAATCTGGCAGCAATTTTCAATAATATAAAAGAAAAATGAAACACAAAGTGAAGAAAAAGTGACGCGGGAAAAATTTTTCATTTAAAATAATTTACAAAAGCATTTTAAAAGGAAGTAACAATAATAAGTTATATTTATAATAATACATCGAAGTATCAAAATAAGAAGTGAAGGAAAGAAAATAGTAAATCTACTCACAGATAATGGCATGGCAGTGGGACTTGCGAATGTGGAGAATCCAGGACTAGACGAGAACTTGGCAGAGGTTCCTTCTACTTTGAGTAGTCTTCTAACATGTGATACAGGAGGGGCGCTAAGTAAGGACTATTGAGAATCCGACGCAGAAGTGAAAAGTTTATTGGCAAGTGAAGCAAGGAAAAAGCTAGCAGGGTGTACTGTCAAATTCAGCATTTCCACTAAATTTAAATTCAATGTTTTCCAACTTAAATTTACGTTTGGATATCCATTTAAGCCACAAAATGACTGCTGTTTTTAAATTGAAATGTTTTTCCAACTTAAATTTACGTTTTTTCTTTGTTAAATTAAAATAATTTAATATAACAATACGTAAATAAAAATGAATCTGTTATGGCAATTCCGTACTTCAAAATTTATTTGACATCGTTGGCAACGCTATATCTACCTATGAGAGTTATTGGATTCCATTCCGTTCCTGTTTGAGATAAAGTTAAGAATTTAACATTTCTCAATTTGAGAACTAAGGAAAATCCCATATCAAAAATGAGCCTTTTAGTTTGAGAACGCTATCAACGGTTAGTTTAGGTGCATTTAAGACCAAACTTTAGAGATTTGAGAAAAGGATAAGTTATCAAATGCACCTCAAGTTGAAATTAAACAAAAATGTATGTTGGGATGCTTAATTTCACACACATACAAAGAGAAATTGCAATGGGTGGGAGGGATTTTTTTTTTTTTTTTTTGAAAATTCGCAGAATTTTTACGCAAAATATATCGCTGACATTTTTGCATAAATGTGTAGCTCCACCAAAATGATTCGTAACATTTTGCAACAACAAATTTTTTTCACACATCTTCGGTAAAATGGGTGACGTGCCTAAAGCGCGAAAATTTTCCAATGGTGTCCATCTTAGGTCCCTCTCCCAATAAAACAAAAAGTGTTAAAGGTCTAAATTTTGTGAATTGGGCAATCAAGAAATATTCTGACTTTAGTAACCATAAACATAAGGACGATAGTTATATATTGAGGGTAAGAATTTACTACATTTACATACATAAAACAAAGCAAATATTGAACAAACTAATAATCGGGGGTAAGAAATAAAACAACATAAAACAAAAAGTCCACTCAGTTTCTTTGCAAATGAAACAGAGTTAGCACAAAATGATTTCGTTCCATTCGCCATAAGCGCTTACAGAACGATTGAAAACTGTAATTTTTTCAGTTCGTTTCGTTCCTTTGGAAAAATAATATTTCAATTCTTTTAGTTAATTTCGATAATGGCAGTGACTGTGACGTGTTGTTGTTTGTTGTGTTGTTGTTTTAGTAAAATAATAATTTATTTCACACTTAAAACTTTCTTTTTTATTATTTATTATACAAAAATTGGCAATTTAAATCAATTTGTTTGAAAAATAAAAGTTATTTTTTTTTCTTTTCCTTGGAAGTGTTTAACACTGGGTTTTTTTTTCAGTTCTGTTTTTGTTTCAAGTTTCATTTTATTTTCTCTTCTATTTTCAATTTAATTTAATAATCTTAAAAGAAAAACTATAATTATTTTTTGGTGTAATCCTATATTAAAAAATATTTTAACTTCTTTTAAACTAAAATTAAATAGTAAAAATTAAATATAATAATAAATTTTTGAAACCAATTTGAAAATGTTCTGAATTTACTTATCACCATTTTGTTGCATTGCTTTACTGAGTGCTGAACATATTTGACTAAATGAGGGACGTTCTTTTGGGTTTGTATTCCAGCAGGAAATCTGTAGATAAAGAAAGAATAAAGGAAATGTGTTATAGTATTTAAAATTATAATGATCAAATGATGAATGAAAGAGGCTGATGTCAAAGGCATCAACTCCACAGTTAATTGTCGATTCCACAAGTCCAAAAACTTAAAGCATTCAGCATTAGTTCAGCGTATTTATGGAAGGGGCCGCCTATACTATAACTCTAGGTTCAACTTGTATGTGCAAATTATGAAAATCTATTCATACTAATTTTAACTTTCTGCGGTACTTAACTGCTTAACGATATCGAACCACCTTAAGTCAAAAGTGGGCATCGTGGGTAATGTACTGGACTATTATTTTTTTTAATTTTAAAAGCAGCACCGGATAAATTTAGATTAGAAGAAAGTTCCCTTTGAATTATTTCAATTTAAAAACAAAATAGTATACTAAATTTGAATTTGGACCTACATACGTATAATTAAAAACAGAATTGGTGTTTTGAATTTCGAGATACAATACAATATGGAATTACAATTTTAGATTCAATTTTATGTGTATGCCTGGTGAATACAGCACTTTTTGTTGTACCGCATTCGGTTGTTGCTTCTCTCAAGTTGAATTTTCCGAAATTCTTTTATTATTTCCTTTAAAACAGGGGTGCTCACGTCATATGCACTCAGTGCAGTGTTTTTGTAAAATCACTAAAGTATATGCTGTGCACTCTAATACACACACACATAGCAATACGAAATACATAAACAATTTTGTCTTTTTCGTTTATCATCTCTCTTCTTTGCCTATACCAAAGAACAAAGCAACAACAGTTTCGTATGCTTTGTTGGTGCACATTGGCTACAGTTAATTTCAACATAGATTTTGTTGTTGTTAGCGTATAATTTTTTGTTCCTTTATAATAATAAAGCTTATATGTATTGGTGTTTGGACTACCATAAGAAATTTTTGGGCACCCCTGCTTTACAATAACAGAGAAACAGAGTATCATTAACAGGCACTGAAAGAGAGAGAGAGCTAACATCGTGATTGTACTCTTTTTACTTATATAAATAATTTTTTTGTATGGGAATCGGTCCCATGCAATACAAGCAGAGAATCTCAAATTAGCGAATGATTGACCTCAGAAGAATTTACTGTTATTTTTATTCGTATTGTTTATGCAAGAAATTCGTTTAGTGCAAATACATAGGGGAATGTCGTCTAGGTTGGAACGCCATTTTACTTGTAGGCCGATTTTGCGTAATGCCGCATATCGTTGCAAAGATCTCGCAAAATGCTATGCTTTGCTGAACATTGGAAAATGATTCAGCAGTTTAGCGAATGAATCAGCAGTTTAGAAGTCAAGGGCATTTGAAAAAGAGAAAAAAAAAAAAAAATTGCACTCAAAATCGGAACATGAGGTCTAGGTCGAAACACGGTAGGAAATTAATGAGGTATGAAAAAAAATTTAAAGAAAAAGTTCTTTGACTGAATTTTTTAGATTTGTCCGAAGTTGATTTGAAAAGCCAAAAAAAAACAATCATCAAAAATCATTATATCTTTTTCCAATTGAAATGACATTTTTGACATTACCAATGAATTTCCGAAGTCAGAGCGCATCATAACCGCAAAATTTCAGGTGTTCCGACCTAGTCTATAAACAGTGTTCCGTTCTTGACTACACGCGCAAGTTTTTAAATTATTTTTAGTCAACTTATTGTGTCGTTTGCAAATTTCTTCTTTTTTTTTTTTTTTTTTTTTTTTTTTTTTATTTTATGCACTTTGTTTGGCATTGTACATGAGCTTTCTTTCGATATCTGAGCACTAGCTGTTCGGCGCTTTGAACTGTGAGTGACTTGTAAAGTTGTTATCGCGAGGTGTTCCGATAACTATGAGAGAGTGCTGTTCATGTTGTTCTTGCGAGAAGTGATTTTGTCTCTATGCGTTACATCGCTTTAGACGACCTCGATTGTCTAGTGGATAGTGCACTAGACTTTCATTCAGAAGGTTGCGGGTTCGATTCCCGTCTTGGTCTGGTGGTTAATTCTAATAAACTTTTTATATTCACTATCGATATGAAGTGGATGAGAATTATAAGAATGTGTGCAAGTAGACACCTTGGTTGGTAATGGCAAAACCACCGAGCTGATAAAAAATTGTCACACAGCCGTTCGGAATCGGCGTTAAACTGTAGGTCCTACCATCGCCACTGTGGTCTAGTGGCAGAGTGCCAGACTCTTATCTCTGGAGACCTGAGTTCGATTCTCGGCTTGGGTATATTTCTTATCTATCTTTCTTTCTCTCTGCATTCCTTTCTTTCTTGGGGCTTTGGTACAAGAGATCTTATAGGTTGCAGTGTCTGACTTTCGAGTCGTCCTCTTTCAAATAATAATAATACATCGCTTTAAAAATTTTCTACATGGTACCGTCTCTTAGCTGGCAATGGCGAACCTCTAAGGGTAACAAGCTAATTGTTGAAATTTAGGTACCACAATGTAAGCACTGATCACCTATCGATAAATCCCTAATATAGCCGATTGCTCAATGATAGAAAGCGTAGTTGTAGAAGCTGTTGTAAGACCTGAGACCGACCACAACTATTCACTATTCCATCATCATTTTAACTTTCGCTTGACAACGCGTTAATCTTTAGCCGTTAGATTTAAAAACTTATTCGAGCAGCTTACTATGCTCAATGTTGTGCATTGATTTGGATGATCTACGCTCTGTGGCAATTGATTAAATCTGGAGTATAAATTCGTGACTTCACATCAGAATTCGAAATATAAAAAAACAATGAACTTGAATCGATAATTCGACCACGAATGTTATTTACTCAGTAGAAAATGTACTTAATTAGTTTTCTTGAAAAGAAATTTTGAGAAAACTCAACGCATCAGCCTCAAAAAATGAAGTGAAATTCGAAAATCTATTAGAAATACTGGAAATTGTATCGGACTTGCCTAGAGCATATCGATACTTTTGAAGAACTGATAAGTGAGAGGACATGCCCTCGCTGGAAAGTAGACTCGAGATCTCATATGTGATAGTCTAGCATGCTGTCACGAGACAACCGATATCGTATTGACTTTTTTTCTTTCAGAATGCTAGAAGTATCGGACCCCTGGACCATTTATGGTTTCATTCTATTGAACTAGTTTTTTTTTTAGTGTTTGCTTTGGTTTTTCTATTCTCCAGTCTTCAAGGCGTTCTCTTACTGGACAGAGTATCTTTCTAAATATTTTATTTTCATCTTCATAGATTTAAGTTAAATAGGGAGCTACATTTATTAAGATGGATGGGAAACTGGAGGAATGCCTAAGCATTTCGCAATTTGAAGGCTCAACCTACTGTCTTAAAATTAAAACAAAAAAATTATACTATCAAGCTTCTTAAGCCTTAAATTTAAAAATGTTTTTAAATTCAATGAGTTTCAACTTACCAAAGTCTCTTTCAGGCAATCGGGTGTACCATCCGCGCAAGCCCATTCCAATTTACCCAATTGGCTACGCTGCACCAGCTCTTCATTGCTTAATTCTTCAAATGGCATTTTTGTAGCTTGATTAAATAATTCCCAGACGACAACGGCAAATGCAAAAATGTCACTTTTCGTTGTATACTCATCCTCTTGTATGCATTCAGGTGCCAACCAGCGAATTGGCAGTAAAGAATTGCGATGCTTGAAATATTCGCGACTGTATTTATCTTTGCATAGAGCTGGATAGGAGACCTTAACAATAAAATCGCTGGAGATGACACAATTGCGCGTAGCCAAGTCTCTGCAAAAAAAAAAGTAAAAGAAGTAGGGGGAAAAAAGAGTTAGATAAGTAAAATAGAAGAAGGATAAACTTATATCTATAAATTTCTTTACTCTTGAATATTTTTAAGTAATTAATTTTATTTATTAAGTAGGGAGATATAATGCGAGAAAATGGCGAAAATTATGCGAAACTTACTTGTGTATAAAACGTGCACGATAAATTGCATCCATGCCGCGCGCAATTTGATAAGCTACAGCAAGTATCTGCCCAGTTTTGAGCGGTGGTGGTGATGAAGAATTTGTCGAGGTATTTACTTTACCAGCTGTAGCCAAAAGGAATTGCTTAAGATCACCCTGTGTGTACGATAATAAATAGAAAAATTTTCAAAAATTATTATAAAATTAATGCTACAACAGATGGAGTCATTGATTATGTAATTATCTCTATTATATGTAACACCCACCCAATCAGTATATTCCAACACCATATAATGTGGATCCTTTTCTCTGCACAGCCCGAATAAACGCACTACTCCTTTGTGTGTTATGGCGCGAAACATTTCAATTTGACGTTTAAACTCTTGGCAAACATTCTCATCTTTGAACTTGTTCAATGCTTTAACCAATACCAGCTTATACTCATCGGTTACTGTTGTCTTAGCATCACCAATGCTATCACCACTACCGGGTTCTTGTTCCTCTTTTATCTCTTCAATATCATCCATTGAAGTTTTCGAGCGTCGCTTTTCAATTGAAGTCGAAATAGTCGATGCGGTACCATTACCATTTTCACTTACACTGTGTGTTTTCTCAGTATCGGTATCTTTCTCTTCCACTTGTTTGATAATTGTCGATTTAATTTTACCCACAAAAACATCACCGAACTCGCCGCGTCCAATTTGTATTAGTTCACTTATTCCGGAGCGTGGCAATGATAGCGAATCAAAGACATGCGATCTTTTTGAGTTTTTCGAATGATTACTGCATGCGGTGTCATCGGATTTTTGTGCTTCATTACCGCTACCACGTGGATTATTATTGCCATTGACTTTTTTCGTCTTGGCGGGTTGATTTTTAGCATGCAGATTACCATCTGGCAGACATGGTTCATTTTCAGCGGCATTCTTGCCGCACACCTCACCCGATTCGGGATTATCTTTGTTGGCTTCATTTAAGCGTGCTTTACGTGCTTGACGTCGATAGCGGCACCATATCATCAGACCTACTACGAGTATAATGTAAGCGAAGGCAACAGACATTGTAATGAGTACAGCACGAGTGATGAGGAAACCATCGGAAGATTCTTCGGTGACGAGGCCATCGGTAGCTGTAATTAGTAATGAAAGGAAGAGGGTGGTCAAGAATAGGTTGAGTCTCTAACCAAAGATTGTAATTAGAATTCAAGAAGGTAAAAAATAAATCAAATATTTAACCACTATTTATTTAAACTTATGATGTCTTTTATTTGGATCTGTTGTCTTTCCTTCTCAGGAAAGTCAGTCCGTTGCCCGTTGCTTTTAATTTTTAAAATATTGGTGTACAACTTTGCTTCCGTAGTTTTTGTTTTGTTCTGGAATTAAAAGCTTTATTGTCAAAAAGTACTTACAGATGTATTATTCAAAGAATTGTCCTTCTAGCTGGCGACAGCTTTCGTCTATATTTCCGGCAATTTTCGGATTCAATCTCGAAAAAAAGAGGCGTCTTTCGACGCGATCTATGATTGAATCCATTTTTCGACTTCTTCGTACGAACGAAAATGTTGATCCGCCAGGACGTACGAAACAGATGGTGGCAGGAAGGAGCAACGTCTAGAGAATACGGCGGGTGGAGCAAGACTTCTCATTTCAGGGTTTCCAAGTAAGTCTTGTCCATTTTTGCGACGTGTGGTTGAGCATTGTCACGCTGAAGGATGATTTTGTGTGTCTCTCTTGGTACTGTGCGCGTTTTTCGTTTAATATTCGACTCAAACGCATCAATTGCATTCGATACCGATCTCCTGTGATGGTTTCAGTAGCTCGTAGTATATCACATCGAGTTGGTTCCCCCAAATGCAAAGCATAATCTTGGCGCCGTGAATATTCGGTTTGGCGGTCGACATGGAGGCATGTCCGGGCATTGCCCATGACTTTCTGCGCTGGGGATTACCGTAATAAATCCATTTTTACGATTTTTACCGTAATAAATCCACGTTACGATGCGATGTAGAAATCTCTTCGTCGTTCAATATCACTCGGTTTCTACTCGTACGAAACCCAATTTCTTTGTTTCCGAATCATGTCCTTGGTTTTGAGGCGTTTCGAGGTGGCTTGCTGTATTACTCCCAGTGATTTAGCTAGTTCTTCTTGCGTTTCGCACGAATCTTCATCAAACAGTGCTTCCAATTCGTCATTTTTGAAAAACATTTTCCCTCCCACTATCATGCTTGTCCTCGACATTGAAATCTTTACTTTGAAAACGTTGAAACCACTCACGACATGTTCTTTTACTCAGAGCGGCCTCACCGTAAGTATTCGAAAGCATTCGATGAGCCTCAGCTGCAGTTTTTTTCAAATGGAAGCAGAAGATTTAAACTTCTGGCAAATGGCGAGAGCTTGGCTCGAAAACATACATTTTGAATCAAGAATAATTTAAAAACGCTAACAACATCCACTAATGCGGCGATGTCGATACGTTACCAAATGTTCAAAATCACTTTATGACAATTTTGATCTACGTATTTCGGCCAGACCTCACCGATACAGCCACCTATCGGAAAACAACGGAAGCATACTTGTACACCTAATACAATAACGGTTTCTTTGCTAGCTAGGTGCTCGCATCACCGGGTGATTCGCATTTTTTACAATTAAAATACTTAATTTAACAGAGTTTCATACACTATATAAATGAATACATGTGCGACATATGTCGCAAAGGGGACGTACAGTAATTAAACAATACAAATATTTATTTTTTTCTTTCCCTCGTACTTACATTTCACAACAAATCGCACTTCTTCACGCTTCAGTCCAGCACTATTGCCAATCGTACATCCATAACGTCCCTCATCATCTGGCTGCACATCACGTATCTCTAGTGTACCATTCTCCAAGAAATGAAAACGATTTCGATCTGTATTATTCTCACTCAGATACTGTAAATCTTTATCCCATTGTATTGTTGGTTTTGGATCACCAATCGCCTGACAATGTATAACAGCAACACCCGTTTCCATTGTTTCAATTGGACCTTCTGGGGCGACAGAGAATTTCGGTGCAACAACAACATTTATACTAACTGTTGCATTTATTTGACCCTGACTGTTGCTAGCGATACAGGTGTAATTTCCACGATGTTCAGCGGTGACATTTTTGAATATTAATGTGCCATTGATGTCGTCAATTGTTTCGGGTAATTGAACAGAGTTTATGTCCTGAAACGGAGAACAAAGAAGAAACGAAATGAAAAAATGAAAGCAAAAGGTACAAAGAAAAAAAAAAAAAAGAAATGTGTTGAATGTTGAACAGCAAACAAATGTAAACGAAAAAGAAAATGTTTGAATGTGATGCAGTGAAGTAAATGAATTTATGTTGGAACGAACATCACACTCTGACATAACCTCAAAAAAATAAATGGCATTGTATTGTCTCTTTGATAAAAATTCGTTAAATGTTCGAAAAAAAAAAAATCTTCTAATAGTTGAATGCATAAAACGTTGGGCCAGACTAAGGTCAATATTAGAAACAAAGTGTTCAATACTTGTTTTTTTTTTTAACGCATACGTTTCACGAAGTTGGCAATCGAAATTGTATTTTCGGTGTAACAACAAGGGGAAAATGTTGGTGAGGGCAGAAACAAATAATAGAACCCAGTAAGAAATAGAGTGCCATATCAAAAAAAAGATTGGACTTAATACTTATGAGTCTAAAAATGTCGACGACCTTAAACTTGATTGCATCAGAACCGAAAGTGAACTGACGTGAAATATAAGGAATGAAATTTGCCGTGGTATCAATTAATTATACGAGAAAAATAAAGGAAAAATGGGTGAACTTTGAAAATCAAACCTGAGCCTGACAGAAACCAGAAAGAAATTAGATTGAATTGGATATTCAATAAGAATTGGATTACAATAACTGCCCAGAAAATCAGTCCTGAAAACAACAGAATCCAGAAGGAATTGAGGAAACATATCAGGAATGTAATCGATCTTGTTAACTATGAATCATGATAGACCGATAATGAAATTCGTGTCTTATCCAGAAAATTGGGCCTGGAAATGATAGAACACAAAAAAAAATAAATAAGAAAAGATCTGGCTTCGTACCAGAATAGCTGAATTTTGTTGGGAATGCTCTGAAAATCAAACTGACAGAACCCATAAGGAAATGGGAAGATGGTATATCATTAATGAAATGTGGTTTGAAACCTTTGAATCATACGGGACAAATATTAAAAAGCATGACTAAATTTTTTTTATAACTGCCTAGGAAATCAGACCTGAATACCACAGAACCCAGAAGGAATTGAAGAAAAATATCATGAATGGAGTCGGGCCTACCACACGTGAATCATGCCACACCGATAATTAAACTCGTGGCTTATCCAGAAAGCGATAGAACACAAAAAAATGTTTGGAGGCTTCATACTCATGAATTATGTCAGACGAATATAGAAAATCATGGCTTAATTTTTTTGTAGAAATCTTCCGAAAATCAAGCTTGAACTCGACAGAACCTAGAAGGAAAATTCATTCCTGATATGTCAGGTATGAAATCTGCTTTAAAACATTTGAATCACATGGGACCAATATTGGAAAGCATGACTAAATTTTCTATTTAGCTGCCTAGGAAATCGGACCTGAAACCGAGAGAATCCAGAACCTAATAAGGTAAGATGACAGGAACAGAATAGGGCCTGCCACCTATGAAACACACCAGACTTAATAATAATAATGAAACGCTGGTCGAACTAAAAAAAGGAAATCCCGAAAACATGAATCTGGCAGAACTCAGAGGAAATGGAGTCTGACTTGGTATTCATGCCAGACCGATAATAAAAACCAAAAGCTGAATTTTTCATATAAATATGCACGAAATTGGACTTGAAAGTTACAGGAAACAGAAAACAAATTAGGTGTCACATCAGGAATTAAATCTGACCTGATGCACTTGAACCTGAACTCGATAGAACCCAGAAGGAAATGAAGTGGCATATCAGGAAGGAAATTTTGTCTTTCAACTTTGCGAAGAAATTCTCAGAAAATAAGACTAGGAAACGATAAAAAATATGCCAAACGAATATAGGAAAGCATGACCGATTTTTCAGTGAAATGTTCTTAAAATCAAACCTAAGCCAGATAGAATCCAGAAGGAGGAAGTGGGATGATATCTCAGGAATGAAATCTGACATAGAATTTTTTGCATCGAATTGTTACTGGCGATGAAAAGTGGATTTATTTCGACAATCCCCAAAGCAAAAAATCATGAAAAAACTCAGGTTCCCTTCAACATCACAGTCAGTACGCAATATCCATTGAAAGATGATTTTGCTGGGAATTTGGTGATATTGTAAGAAAGCTGTCTACTATGAGCTGCGAAAAACCTCATAAAACAATTACTGCTGAACGATACCAACAACAACTGAACAAATAAAACCGAGCATTGAAGGAAAAACGACCAGAATGTGCCCGAAGATACAACAAAGTTGCACAATACTTTTAAAACTTTTTGGAAAACATCAAATGGAACAATTGTATTCACCAGACTTGGCTCCTTCTGACTAATACTTGTTTTTATTATTGAGTTCATTCATTTTGTTAATTAATTAATAGCCCTTTTTAAGCAAAAAAAAAAAAATCCGCATTTCATACTTATACACCTCGCGACAACGGAACTTATAGTTATAGAACTTACTCAAAGTTTAATAACTCAGGTTTGAAGCGATTTCCTACTGGGGAAACCATTTGCAAGATATGTTTGAGTTAATAGCAAAAGATGCAGTTAGAATTTTTGAATAACATCATCACCATCGCAAACATCATCATCGCATTTAAATATCTAAAAAAAAAAACAAAGAACAAATCTCCTCTCTACTGATGGACATATTTCCTTTGAATCATTCATGCTCAGCATAGTTAGATCCCTTTGGTGGTGAAATGTTTACGCTAAACTACCAACTATTTTTCAAATGAAACGTTCTATGTAAAGTACCAAAACTGTCATTGTGCCACTCTAATGTGCCTCACGGGCGACAAAATGAGTAGCCATCCATGTTCATGCCACATTCATATCGAAATGAGAAGAAGCCCATAGTTACGTAATAGTTGAGCAAGAAAAAACAAAAAAAAATAAATAAAAAAAACATTCAACTCTTTCATATCTTTCTATTGCACAATTTCAAAACTCATAATATTGCAGGCTAGCAATAGTTCAATACCATTTTACAAAGTGAAGGGATTTTGTTTTTTTTTTTTGAGTTTTTCTACTTTTTCCTGCTGTTGTTGTTTTTGTTTTTTGTAAATATTGACCTTTACATACTCGTTTGTACATATAGTGAAATGAAATGAATGAAATGCATTGGGGAACAAAAGGTAAACCATGTTTAGATTGAAATGTTGACATTGTCCCAAGAGGTATTTGCACTTTGTCCATTGCTAGCTATAAGCTCATACACATATTTTTTCATAGTTGGACTTTATAGCCAGGAATATGTGTATGTGAAGAAAAAAATGCATTTATACAGCTGCACTGTATAAAGGAAAATCCATTAGATAGAAATATATGCATTTTTTTTTTTTGGTTTTATTTACTCAAAAATGCAGACATATGAATAAATTATTTTTTATAGAATTTTATTTTGCACTCAAAGCATGAGTATCTACTAAAAAATACTTACATAATTCATGATTTCAAAATTTAAATGGATGCAAGCGAATTTGAGCTATATTCTGTCACAAAAATATTTTTTGGGATTTTGTTTTTTATTGAAAATGATATAGCAATTAGAGCTTCCAAAAGCACGTGAACTCGGTTAGCACACATGCACGCTTATTTAAGAATATTCACCGAAAGCACGAACCTGAACTACACGTGTATTTTAAACACGTGTAGTTAGGTTCATAAGTGACGATGTTATTGTGATGGTTTTATCTGGTCTATATTAAGGGTCGTACAAATTCACGAACTTTTAACTATACGTGCTAAGTACACTTGCAGTTACTGTAAACGAAACTAGACGTGTAGTCCAGGTTCGTGTCTTTAATAGAAAACTACACGGGACATCGAACATTCGTGTGCACTGTAAAAAAAAAAAGATCTAGTAGCAATAAAGAATTTGACAAACATTTGATATTTTGGAAAGACAAAATTGATGACTGGATGATAAGAAATCCGAATAAAATTATCTAGTATAAACAATCAGAGTCTTCAATTCAATAACAATAGGCAAACTTAAGCAGAAAAACAGCATGAGCTAGGTACTCAAACTGGGTACATTGGCATTGAAACTGGGTACTCAAACGCTGCTACCAAACACGACCAACCAAATACTATCACTGAAATCAGCCAGGCGAACGTCACTATCCAACACCGTCAAACAAAGACAATTATCGAAATCAGTCACCTCCGTCAACACCGTTAATCAAACGATTATCGAAACCGGTCACGTAAACCACTCTACCAAACCCCAAAAACTAACACTGAAACCGGCCACGTAAACACTACAACTGAGCATCGTAAACCCAAAACTATAATCAAAACCGGCCTTCCAATGGCGCTACCGAACACCATCCACCGAAAACTATCATTGAAACCGAACACCGAAACGCTGCTACCGAACACCGTCGACCAAATAAAGGGATTCCCAATAGGGAGTATAAATTTTCATTTTTAAATAAAACGCAAAGTATTTGAAATATCACCAAATTCATTATTGCAAAGGGAAGCTCTCATCATACCATTTAAGAATCATGAAGTACACAAACGAACAACGTTTACTAATAATCAAAATTTAGTACCAACTTTCACAGTCGGTGGTCGCAACTTTGAAAGCTTTAACGGCAATTTTTGGTCATTTTAATCGCCCACCCAACACTCAATTCGTATGTTGATGCAACAGTTCGAGCCTTCTCTTTCGCTGCTTAATGTTCCAGTGCCCTTAAGATAAACAAACGCAAGGAGTCTTGAGAATATTGCGGCCGTACGTGCGTCTATTGCTAACTACCGAAATCAATCGATTTCACATCAGGCACAACAATTGGGGCTCTCTCAAATAACATTGTGGCGAATTTCGCGAAAGAATCTCGGCCTATACGCGGCAAGATCAAATTGACTCAAAAACTGAAGCCGCATGACCATTTACAGCCCCAAAGTTTCTCAGATTGGTACCGGAAAAGTTTGACACCAATCCAGATTTTCATCGCAAAATCGTCTTCAACGATTAAACCTATTTCAGGCTGAATGGCTTTGTTAACAAGCAAAACATGCGCTATTGGACGGCAACAAACCCAAACGTGTTGCAGAAGAAACCACTGCGTCGACAAAAAGTGACTTTTTGGTGCGGTTTTCATGTTAATAGTAATACCTCTTCCAAAGGCAGGAAAACGTGGAGATCAAAGTAAGTCATACCGACCTATCGCCTTGCTCTCTCCAGTGGCTAAGATGTTAGTGGCACTACCCTTCCGTCCCTCACCGAACACCTCCACTTGCACAACACCAACATGGCTTCCGAAAAGGCTCCAGCACCACCACGGCTTCGAATCTAATTCAGTCGCAAATCAGCCATGGTATGAAGAGGCGAAAACCCTCCGACAGAACGGTTCTGGTGGCACTGGACCTATCAAAAATCTTCGATACGGTGAACCATGCTACCCTACGACAGGATGTCTATGAATCTTCACTCTGACAGATGACCAAATGCTGGCTGGCAAACTACTTGAGCGGAAGGCAATCGTATGTCGAATTTAGAGGTGTTAAATCTAAACACGGACAGGTGGCGTTCTGTCCCCAACCCTCTTTGATCACTATGTTATCAAACTGCCACCACCGCCAAGTAACGTCAAACTGGACACTTACGCTGACGACTGCACAATTCTCGCAAAAAGCAACAACATTGCTTCACTCTACTGCGACATAAACCAGTACTTGGAGATTATGGTTTCTTTTTTCCGAAACTTTCAACACTCACCGGAGAAGCCTTCCGCAGCACTTTTCACCTCTTGGACGAAGGAAGTGAGAACAACATTCGACATACTCATCGAAGGAAACCGAATTCCAAGGGTGAGATACTCTAAAATTCTCGGGGTAACTTTCAGTGGTCTTCTCACTTTCGCAGCGCACGCCACGAATCTATGGAACCATCAAAGAGAGAGGAACATCGTATTGAAAGCGTTAGCTGAAAGTACTTAGGGTAAAGATAAGGACACCATCATAACCACGTACAAGTCAATAGGAAGATCAGTCGCAAACTAGGCTGATCTAGTATGATCCCACACAATAAGCGATACGGAATGGAATGGTCTACAAGTGCGGCAAAATGCCTCTTTACACTTTGCTACGGGCAAGCATCTGGTGTCAGACTTAAACGAAGAAACGAAAATGCTGAAGATTAGGGAACACAAAACAAAACATAGGCTAAATATTGTCCTGAACGTTAAGCCACCGACAGTTGCGGATGAGGAAAAAAGTCTTCCCAGATTTATGAGGTTTACTCTTACACAACTTAGATCTGGCTGGAGCAACTTCCTCAACTGCTATATGGCTAGAATCAGTGAAGAGGTCGTAAATATGTGCCCAGATTGCGGACAATCACCGCATGACACGGCGCATCTCTTTTGCTATCAGCGAAAACCCACGGACCTGACGCCAACATCTCCGTGAACCAGACCTACCGACTCAGCCCAATTGCTGGGCCTTGACTTAACTGAAATGGACGAAGAATGAAAAACGACCAATGCGAGTGACTCAAAACAAAATATAGCGACTACAATAAGAGTAACGTACAGCTACCGCTTACTAAAGACGAAATTCGAAATGGAGCGTCAATTGGCCACCGAGATCGCACGATCTAACGCCACTAGACTTTTTTCTCTCGGGCTATGTTAAGTTGTTGGACGAGCTCAAAGCCAATATTGCCGAAACTGCAGGAATATCGGCCGAAATTTTAGATACAGTGATCGAGAATCAGGTCCAACGACTCGAGCCAGTGAGGGTCATATGTCTGATATTGAATTTCATTCTTAAATGAAAACATATTCCGCTCTTTAGGTATGGATCGCCGAACCTTGAGCTCTCATTAATAACTAGGTTTCAATATCTCAGACATCAAGCTGTCACACTCATCTGAACTAAATTTCAAACTCATTTGCGCTTTAGATACCTTCTCCTCTTTTGAGGTAAAATAAAACCTAACTTTTTACAAAAAAATTAAAGAATTTAAGAAAATATTAGTTCAACCATTTCAGATTTTTGGTAACCTACTATGGATGGAATCCAAAAACAATTATAATATGCAATGCCTTTAGATGCATGATTGTAAATTTAAATTACGAAAAGTAAGTACCTTCTAGAGTCATGCGAAATTCCTCAACAAAATGGTCATACAAGTGTGCTAAACTCAAATAAAAAACTGAAAATATAAAATAAAATAAATGGCAGAGAATGGGCAAACTAAAACTACCTTCATATTTACGAGAATATTCAAAGTTTCATATTCTCGTTTTCCATTTATGCAAACTTCAGCAGCTTCTTGCAACGAGACGTGAGTTCATTTTCATGCAACTTAAAGGAATTTTTCTACAAACAGTCAAGGACAGAATAAAAAGGACAAAGCTTTAAATTTAATAGAAAATATTTTGTGTTCGAAAAGAAGCTTAAATTCGAATTTTGTTGTTCTTTTAGTTCCGTGCCTGACTGTATGAATTTTTGAACTTTTTTTTTTAACTTAGGTACTGAAAGTAATATTCCTTGCACCCTTCTACTCTTACAGTATATAAAAATGAAAGAAACACAACTAACGACGAACTTCTTTTGTACTAAGTAAGACTTTTATGCAATGGTCGTCCTCAATGTCTTTGATGCAATTTTCTTTCATGAGGTTTTTCTGCTGTTATTGTCCGCTACTGACATTTGTGGACAATTGTTTGCGTACACACAAAAAGTATTTCAAAAAAAAAAAAAAGAAAAAAAAATCCTTTAGTTCTTTCCTTGCTATGTTTTATACAGGATAAGAAAATAAAATTAAAAAGAATCTGCTATTCTTTGTAAGTTTTTTTTCAAGTTTTAGAAGTTGGTTTTTATTTGAGATAAGAAGATCTTGTTGTTGTTGTTGTTGATTACTAGCATAACTTATGGTTGATAATGCAAATACGATATGTTTCTCTACAACATTCTCAATTTTGCAACGCTACAAAAAAAACTTACCCTTATCCATTTAACTTGTGGCGTTGGTGTACCCTGCGCTTTGCAATGCACCTTCCCCACTGATCCCAATTCCAAGTTCTTTGATGTTGGTTGCGGTACAAATTTCAATTGTTCAATAACTTGCAATTCACTAGCATCCGATGTAATCGGTCTATGACCCTCGATATTAATCTGGCAAACATACAATCCGGCATCACTGGCAATGACACTGGCAAACATCAATGAGCCATTCTGTCGCTGCAGCACAACACGTGAATCCTCACGCAACATTAGCTCTTTGCTGGGCTCCGCGGTAGTGGCAGCACTTTGACCAAGTTCAATTTGACGAAAAACTTTACCATCTTTACGCCAACGCAACTGCACAGATGTTCCTGGTGCTGACGTGTATTTATCGGGTAATGTATAACGACATAACAGCTCAATTGGTTCATTTTCTTTGACAACTTTTTTACCACCCGAAGGTCCTTGCAATATACGCACATCATTTGCTATGGGTAAATTATAATCATCATTCAATGGGAAAGCAGCTCCAGCACCGGCACCTCCTCTTTTGCCGCGACATAAAAATATTTGATTCATTGTTTCGGGTGTTATTTGATTTTTCTTCAAACGTGGTATACATTCGGAAGCACCACCACCACCCCCACCATTACCGGCTGACCACTTTAATATGTAACCCTTCTTGCTCATTGCACGTCCCGCCGCATTTGATGCTATGCAACGATATAATCCACTATCCATTTGGTTGGGCTGATGTACGATGAGTCGATTCTGTTGCAGCTCAATATTTTGTAGTGTGCTCAACTTTTCACTGTTGCGGAACCACTCGATTTCAAGCATTCCATCACCGGAAGAGCCCTCCACATGGCATTTAAGTATGATTTCATTTCGATTATTGCTCAGCAATTGAACGGATGCTGTTTTTATCCCTGCAACAAAAATAAAATAAAAATATATATGCAATTGAAAAAATATGTATGCAATTGAAAAAATATGTATATAAAAAATGTGTGTATGAATTGTGGGTGAAACAAATTGGTAGTAGAATGTAAATAAAGCGAATTAATGTATTGAATTTGGACATTGTGTACATTGACCATGACCATGAACACACTATGTAGAGCTAGCATGAACGTCATGGGCAGGAATGTCGTGCTCACACTAGCGCAGAAACCATGGAGGATTTTATTGTAACAAAAAATGGAATTGAAATTTTAACGTTTCATCATCAGTTTTTCTTATGCTCCTGAATATGACAAAATCTACAGGCGACTGGGTAGCCTACAGAAGTGTCCTAACAACAAACAATAAGGAGTTGAGAAAGGTCAAAAGAGCAACCTGGATGAAGTACTGTGAGAACATTGAACAGCTTCCCACGGCAACAAGACACCAAACATCTCTAGCTAAGGCCCATTCAAATGGCATACAAACTCTGAAATAATTAGACGGAACTTTTACAAACAATCAGGAGGAAACGGGGTAAGTTTCTGCTGGACACTCATTTTTCTGGTCGCATCAGATCTAATAACCCCATTGTGCCTCAGGCGATTAAGTTTCTAGAGGCAAATAAGTGATACTTAGGCCGGCGAGCAAAATTTTTCACTCTAACATAATTAAGTGGGCTATCTCTACACTAAGCCCGTTTAAATCACCAAGAAGTGACAGAATACACCCATGTTTACGATAGCAAGGTGTTGAAATTCTAACGCCCACTCTGATAAGAATTTACAGGACAAATAAGCCTTACCCTATGTCACATCCCATGTAACTGGACTAAAGTGAGGGTGGTTTTCATAACGAAGGTGGGCAAAAGGGCGGAACACACGCCTACCGAACCAATTAGCTTCAGTTTCTTTCACCTTAAAGCAATGGACAAAACTTTTGTTCAATATATCAGAGGGGAATATCTCTTCAAATGTCACCTACAGAAATGCCAAAGCTGGCAAATCTACAGAAACAGCCATAAGCAGGCTAATGAAATCTATCGAGAGGGGTTTGGCTGCTAAAACAATAGCTCTATGCGCCTTCATTAACATTCAAGCATCGAAAGCATTCGAGCGTTCCTTAGGACTATGCAGATGATATAGTTATTATAATAAGGTACACCGATGATCCCACCATATTAGACAGAATGCAAGAAGCTCTTAACGCCACTTTAAAGTGGTGTTCCGATAAAGGGTTAATAATCAACTCAAACAAAACAGTACTAGTTCCTTTCACATTGAGGAGAAAGCTTAATCTTAAGATAATCAGACTCAATGGACAAGAGCTGGTACTTTTAGATCAGCTAAATACCTTGGGGTAATCCTTGATAAAAAGATCACCTGGAACTCATACCTTTACAATAGAGTTAATAAGGCGACAACGCCTTTACGGTAAAACATGGGGCCTGAGACCAAAAATTACGTACCGGTCATATCAAACGGTCATAAAACACATGGTCATCTATGCAGCAATTTCTTGATCGCCCAAAAAAAAAACAACTAGCAAAGGCGCAATCTGAGTTAAATAAACTTCATCGCCTAGCTTGTTTGGATATTACAGGGGCAAAGAAAACGTGCCCTACGGCAGCACTTGGAGCAACAACTGGACTTCCCCCATTACACTTAACAGTTAAAAAGGCAGCCAGTTTAAGTACCCTAAGACTGCCTAATGTAAACCTTCACAAAAGTAGAGACCTTACAGGACACCTTTCTTTTTTGAACATATTTCAGGACAGCCTCTAACTGGAACTTACTAACTCTATGAGTAAAATATGTATGCTCTAGAAAATTTGAAGTGGTTATAAGTGACCGTCAAATATGGAAAAACGAATATTTCACACAGCACAGCACAGATTTGGTAAACTGATGGATCTAAAATGAACCAAGATTTCAGAAAGCTGTAGCTAACGCCCTCTATACTCATAGCAGAGGTTCCTGCTATAGAGATCTGCGTCCGAGAATGTATACGAAGGCGAAAAATCGGTGCCTGCATTTATATTCTTTCGGACAGTCAAGCAGTTCTTTTCAGCCCTATCCACCAGAAATAAAGTTATACTGGCTTGGATACCGGGTCATGAGGGATTTAAGGGAAATGAAAAGGCTCACAACTTAGCGAAAAGGGGCGCACTTAAGACCTTCATAAATTCTGAATCTTTGTGTGGCGTATCATCAAATCACACCCAAACAATAATTAGGCATTGGGAAACGAAAGCTCTCAAAGACTATTGGTCCAGACTTCATGGTCTCCGACAGGTTAAAAGACTTATTAACCCAATCACCATTAACTCAAAATACATAATCGAATTGAACAAAATGAAAATTCGTACCCTTGAAGGGCTTCCTACAGGACACAGCCTTCTTAAGTATCATCTTAAGAAGGATGCCGACTATGCAATGAATTTTTAGGCCCAAACTTGATTTTTGCCGGGACCTGGGCCGGGAGTTGATTGTAAGCGTATTTTCACTGATGGCTCCAGAACAGAATTCGGTTCGGGTTCTGGAGTCTTCATTGAAAATGATGGAGTGCAACTGCACTTCTCCCTTGGGTTGTATGTTTCTGTTTTTCAAGCAGAAATTTTTGCAATCATCAAGGCAATGGACCATTTCATTGATAGCGGATGGAGAGAGAGTATCTGTGTATTTAGTGACAGTCAGGCTGCACATAAATCCTTGCTTAATCCTCTAACCACGTCTAAACTGATTATGCATTGTAAATCCAGGCTTGATTGTGTTGGAAAGCACAATAGTCTACTGTTGATATGGGTTCCTGGACACTCAGGAATTTCAGGAAATGAATCTGCTGACCTTCTGGCCAGAAAAGGTTCGGAAACTGGTTTTCTGGGCCCAGAACCCGTACTCTCTTTGTCGTCTACCGCCATCAAGACCACCATTAATGAGTGGGTCGACCTGACCCACAATCGTAAATGGAAGGACCTGAGGGGCTTCAGACAGACAAAGACCATGTTACCTGTTATCTCGAAGCGTCATACGGACTTTCTGTTATCACTTAACAGAAAGAGCTGTAGGCAGCTGGTGGGATTATATACAGGTCATTTCTCTTGGGCCAATCATATGCATATGGCAGTTAGTGCCTTCTGTGCTTCCTTTGGTTTGGAGGAAGAATGTGAAGAGACGGCGGATCACTTTCTAGGTGTCTGCCCCGCTTTCTGCCGGATCAGAGTAAGCATATTTGGTACTGGAGTGTTGGGAGACGAACACCTGAGCTCTCTAACATTGCAGGATCTACTAAGATTTATTAATAAATCTGGTAGATTTAAAGAATCGCAAAAGGGAACACAGAATATAGTACAATGGACGTAAAACTTGTCTGAGTGCTGTATTCTTAAATACTTCTTTTGTCTGTTCCAAAACAAAAAAAAAAAAAAAAATGGAAACAGCTGAAGACGTATTATATGAAGGTATAGCTGCCGCAGGGCCTAAATCGCTTTACCTAGGAAAAGAACTCTTGAGACCTTCTGAGTTATGCGGCATAATGTGTTAATGGTCCATGCAACTCTCCATACTTCTTTGTCATCAAAAAAAATATAAGTTGTAAGTGCTAAGTTTCGGCCTGCTACTGATATAATCACAATACTTTTTTTTTCTACTTAAATTCTTCCAATAAAGAAAAATCAAGGGATTTGAGCTTTGTAGAGGGCCCTATTGTTCTTCTCCTTCCTTTTTAAGGTCGAAGTAAAGACAATGCATTGTTTCAACGATGTCTTTCCCTACTCATTTTTATATCTTGTAAAGTTTTTCAAAAGAAAGGACAGAAGAATTATAAATCATGATGATATTACGACAATCTTAACCAAATTGTGTATTTTCTAATCAAGCAAGTAACGATGCTCATTTTATTTTTATAATTTTTTATTAAGAAATGAATTTTATTTAACCAGTTCATATTCATTGCATTCAGCAATCATTAAAATCAACCTTAAAATTTAATTTCTCATCTGAATATTTTTTTTTTTTTAATCAAATCTCAACAGTTAAAATTTTATATAAGCGTTATAGTATCATTAATTGAAAATCAGCAACCCAAAAAGTACTCCTTTTTTTTATAACCCGCCCCTCTAGTCCCACCCATTTTCTTCACATAAAAATGGCCAGCATAAACATTTGACGATTGTGCAAACAAAAAAAAAAAAGGATAAAAAGTTCATTAAATTACAACAAGCTTCGCTTGTTTGTTTGCATAAATCCCAGTTGGGGGCCCCAAAAAAAAAGTGAACAACAAATTGAAAAAATTTTAGTAAAAAGGGAGCAGAAAAAAAAAAAAGAAAGAAGGAATTCGTTAATATTGCTTCAATATGTAGACACTTTTACACTTGTTCAAAGTTAATAATATGTTTCAACATTTCGAGGGTTGAAGGGCAAAATACATTCAGTATTTGCATATCTAGTTATTTAAACGAATATGTGTATACAACATGGTTACAATTGGGAGCAAAACAGGAAAGACTAAAGAAATAATAGTAACTAATGAATATTTTAAAAAACTTCATCGAATGAAGTTCCAAAGCATCGCTCAATTTCTATGTCTGCCTGACTCGGTTAATGTATTCCAGACCCAAAAAATAGGTCAGATATAGATATATATTTCACAGAAGAGGACTATGTGGAAAATGTAGGAAATGATTTTTCGTTTTATGTGACAGACTAGACATTGCTCTTGCTGACACATACATATGCACATTAAGCTGAGCCCCCGCGATTGATACACTGGGTCATTGTAAGCCCAACACCACAAACCGTTTTTCGATTTTGAATATTCCGCGTGAGCTGAAAATTCTGAAAAAAAACGAGTCCATATAACGCATCAAAAAATTGAATATAATTTTCCTTCATCTATATATTCCCGAAATGAAACCACTGGGAAAATTTGTGTCCTTTTCCCCCGTATTCCTATAGGAGAAAAAGAAAAATGAAATAAATTTTCCGCGGATTTCATTCGGGAATATTTAGAATAGAGATAATTAAGTGAGATGCAGTGGGGTGAAATTTACTCTAGCGTTCACTCCAATTGCTCGTAAACCAGCCATTTGACAAGTCTTATTCAGTTTTATTGAGTAAAGCAAAATCAATAACGAAAAGTTTTCTCAACAAAAAATGATTTTTGTCAGAAAGAAATTTCAGCTCAAGCGGAATGTTTGCATTCGAAAAACGGTTTGAGGCGCTGGCCTTACAATAACTCAGTGTATCAATTGGATGAAGCTGATCCATAGATTGCCTAAGGAAGGAGCTTTTTCGATCTCTAAAATTTTTTTTGATCCATGGCCAACGATCAAAATGTATGAAATTTCCAGAGGTAAGAGGGGAGAAAGGTTGTTGAACGATCAAAATGTAAGAAATTTTCATAGGTAAGGAGGGAGGGAAAGGTTCAACCTCACAAAGCCCCCTTAGATTCACTTGCGATTGTTTAAGGTATTAAAAATTTGTTTGAGTGTTTTTCTGGTTTTTTAAGTAATTTTTCGTCCTGTTTTTTTTAAGCCAGGGGTAAAAAAACACCGGTTAACTTTAAGCTGCATTTTTTGCCCCAAGGTGACGGAAATACCATTGTCGCTCATGGTACTGAAAATAAATTGAGGGGTCTCCCCTAGCGCGATGAAAATTTATTTGACAAATCTTCAAATGCGTGTACTTTCATATTTTTCCTAGCGACCATTAACCGAAGTGGTAATGGTCGAAGACCTATTTACGGTGAAGCGACTAACAAACAGAGATGATTAAATCATTTCTCAATTTAGTTTTTCAATTTAATGGTTTTTTTTTTTTCAGTTTTTGTCTTTTTGTTTAATTTCGTATTATTTCAGGAACTAAAATGTACCAAAGTGCAAATCGGCACTGGCATCAAAATGGCTGGATGTAGCATTAAAATGGATACGTTAATACGAAATGCGGTAAGCACCTTTATAAAATGTTATCGATTCTGCTTTTATTGTTCTTCTTAATCTGCTATTCTTGTTCTAGTTTCGTGATGCCTCGAATTGAAGATCACGGCCCAAGCTAATTTTGCACAATTCCTGTATTTAAAAAGGATTTTTTACAGACAGCTGGCTAAACGGTACAAAGCCAGTGCAAATGGTGGCAAAATAATATAATCAAATTTGGAGATACCTGGGGTCTCGCAAAAATTGGACGAAAAGTAGAAGAAAAAATTTCCAAAAATCCGAAATTTGAAGCAAAGGTAATGAATGGCCTTAATAAACAAAACCAAATCAATGTCAGTGCGAGACTTGGCAAAAAAGAAGCTAAAGCCAGTGCCTCTATGATTGCAAGAGGAAGACAGACATAATTTAGAAACTTACAAGATAAAAATGTACCAAAAAAAAAAATGTAAGGACAAATTGGGAAAACTTGGCTTCGAAAACTGTACTGCCGTTTTGCTTCAAGATGTTGATGAATGCGTTGTAATGGAAGATAAAAGCTTTGTTAAAATGGACTCAAGAACATTACCAGTTATCTAATTATACACAAAACACAAAGTATGTACAGTCGACCAGTCAATGTGAATAACTGGAGTCGAAAAATTAGGCGAGAAAGTTCTCATCTGGCTGGCTATTTGCTCTTGCGGTTGTCAGACCATTCAAAGGTCACTATATACGCAGAAATCTATAAGAAAAAGTGCTTAAAGCGTCGTTTTATAATTTTTCACAAAAATCACAATGTATCAACAATATTTTTGCCCGGTTTAGCTGCTGCACACTTAGCCCGTTCAATACTGGATTTTTTAGAAACAAGCAACGTCAATTATCATATGTTGCAAAAAAAAAGGAGAACACACTAAACGCTGTAGAATTCCCCCCAATAGAGAGGTATTGGGCTATTGTCAAACGGAACTTGAAGAAGGGTAGTCGAGTTGCAGGTGACGTTGAAAAATATTGAAAAAAAAAACTTGCTTAAGGCAAGCAGTGCTTTTACAAAACAAAATGTGCAGAGTTTGATGAAAGGGATAAAACAACAAATTCGACGTAAATTAAGGGAATCATTCTTTTTTTTATAAGTCATAATGGAAAATTAATTTGGGCATATTTATTCTTAAAATAAAAAAAATGTTGCAGCCAAAAAAGTGTAAAAAATGTGTGCAGTTTCTTTTTGAAACAGTCCTTACCTACCTAAGGAATTTGAATTCATTTCTTAGTATGCTAAGTTCCATAAAGTTACAACAAAAACATTTAATTCTTCGAACAATTCCAGTCAAATTTCAACAGCATCGCATCTCAAAAAAAAAATATTCAATTTCATTTAATACTGTTCAAATTTAAGTTGAAACATTTAAATTTTATCTTTTTTTTTCATTCCAGTCAAAATGAAACGCTGAACTTTTCATTTCCATTTCGTTCCGTATACCTGATATACAGTGTGGCCAACTTTTGTTTTTCAAAATCGCTAAAATGAAGAATAAAACGCTTATTTTCATGAAAGCGTTAAATTTTTTTATTATAAAAGTGCAAAAAAACTCAATACATTTAAAATGGTTCACTAATACAGGCACACATCTGATACTTCTAGTCAATGAAAATTTCTTCGATTTTTCGAAGATATTTTAAATTGAAAAAAAAAAACGCGCTGAGCGATAAATCATTTTTTTTCCGCGTTTTGATTTTTAAAAAGCACTAAAATCAGCGGGAAAAGCGCTGAGTTGGCCACACTGCTGATATAACCTCAATCATTCAGGGTATTCACAAGTTGTTCTATACCGTCGTATAATTTTGTATGAAAAATTAGAGAATTTATGGCAAATGAGAGAATTTATAAAAAATGAGAGAATTTATCACAAATGAATTGATATGACGCCAAATAAGACAGCTTAAGAGCACCTTTAGATTAGTTCTCAGATCACTGCGGCCAACTAGGGCCTATTGTGATAATGAGAACACCCTTATTGTGTTTTCTGTATTTTCTACTCGCAACTGTATTCTACGGCCATCTTCCCCTTTGCTTATGGTTTCATATTATAAGATTAAATTACATACGAAAATTTTTGCATAATTTTAACATTTTATTGGTTGAAATATTTTTGTGCTGATTTTATTGATTTAGAGAGTGAAGGCAGTATGAGTTGGCACAATGTAACACTAGGGTGGCAATATAAATAGTTTTAAGTGATATATTACAGAAGAAAAGAAAAAAAAAAATAAAGGACAAAATCGAATTTATTAAAACTTTATTAATTTCTTCAAGCTGATGAAAAGTTTTGTAATAATTTACTGTACTTTATAGTATGTATGTATGTAAGATAGTTTTCTATAAATAAAATCACTTTTATAAACAAAACTAAATAATGATGTCAACAATACGATTTTATACTAGGTAATTGTCTGTCTTTATAGTTAATCGATACATAAGCTAAAAGAGATGAAAATATTTTCAACTCTGCTATTTATTTATTTTCTAACTTGAAACTTTTGAAACGTAAATCATGTCGCTAGCAGGCTCCTTGCAAAATATGTATGTTGTTGTCTTCCGCCTTTAGACAGTACATAACTACTTAGTTAGGAGAAAGTTTGATAAATCTGTTATTTTGCTGTTTTTAAATACTTTGCCGAACAATGGAGTATAGAAGTTAACGATAGGAAAAGTAGAAAAGGTAGAAAAAGCAAAACAAGGCGAGCAAATATGTTAATAGCGTTGAGTAAGTAAAAAAGAAAAGAAAAACAAAAAGGAGAAAACAAAATTTGGGTAGAAAAATAATTTTGTAGATATTTAAAAGAGGAAAAACATAAATCATTAATTTTTTTTTTTCTACTAACTGAATTTCAATTTAAAAAATAAGTTTTCAACAATCCTTTCAGCGTTCAATTAACCTTTTCAATTTTTACTTTAAGATTCAGCACAATCTAACCTCAACATGTTCAAAACACTACCAGAAAAAAAAAAACCTAACCGAAATTATATCAATTCAATATCAATTTCCGTTTCACATATCCCACATTTTTACCCCAATCACAGCCACGTACACACACTCACTCACACTCTTACATATACACACTCGTAAATTTAAGAAAATCCAATTATTGACATTGTCACATTACGTCGCTTGTGCCGTTTGCCAAATTCCGATTCCATATACTAATCCAACAATCTAATTCCATTTCATTTTCAATAACAACACTATTAAAATTTTACTTAGAAAATGGTTACACTGAGAGAAAAAATGAATTACTACTTACTTAAGATATTAAGTCGAAACAAGTATGGATTAAAAGAATACATCCTTGTCTCCTGGTAAAGCATTATCTCCTTTGGGATAACTTGATGACTGTGAACTGGCGCCGTGGACATTTTCATTCATTGCAAAATTATATTTAAACTCAAGATTGCCAGTCATTATTTTTTCTTTTTGTATTAAGTACCTACCTACAATTTATTTTACCTGTGCAAGCTAAAGAACTGAAACGCAACATAAATATAATGTCTTTTTAATGATTTTATTCGTTTGCTTTGTAGATTTGAGTATACTTTCGTTTTGGTTGCTGTGGTGCAATCAAGTTTTGAAAACATTCAAAAGGCATGCAACCCGAATACTTACAAACATGCTCATTCCCTGTCATCAACCGCAGCATGAAGCTTTTGCTGGCACAGCACACACTGTCGTCTGTCATGTGAAACAGTTAAAAGGTTCCATGGCGGAAATTAATTGCAATGCTGCAGTAATGGCTTTAAATATTGCATTTTACATTTAAGAATAATAAGAAAAAAAAAAAAAAAACAAATGCATTATCTTACAAAAATTGTTGAAGTCATTAAATGAATCAGATCGAAGAAAACAAAAAAATTATATTTATTGCTTCTGCAAGTTTTAATCATTTAACTTGACAACTTGAGTTGATGCTTTATTGCGGATAATAGGTAACTTGATTAGATACACAAATCTACAATTTTCGTGTAAACCGTTTCATTCCAAACCGTGCGTTTACACTAGAGTTGTGCGAGTAATTCGCATTTTCGAATTATTCGCATACCTTTCGATATTCGCTTTCGCAATTTTTTATGCGAATAATTCATTTGAGTATTTGTCATATCACAAAAAATAAAAATAATAAAAGTTAGAACCACTGAGCAGCAAAATTACTTTTCCTTAAGCATAATCTCCAATTAATTTTGAGTCCTAAATTTTTAATTTCATTTTCTTCATTTGTTTACCAATGCAACCGTGCATGTGCTTGTTTCTCATATCGTTTACACCAGCCAAAAAAAAATATATTCGAATTTTCTAGTACTTGCGTGATGTAAACGTAAAGAGTTTTGAATCGAATACGCCTAATCTTTACTTAAAATTATTGTAGATTTTAGATTTATCGACTTCAGCAGTCGGCAAGAATCTACAAAGAGACTGGCACTTAATTTTTATGTGCATTTATGAACAGACCAACTTTTTTCTAAGGAAGTCAAGAAAAAAAAAAAGAAGTTAAGAATTTATTTTTTTTATATCTGTCAATAAGGAAATAAGTACATGATCCATCCATCCATCATCAAAGTCCGCGTTTTATTTTTCTTTGGATTTCTTATTGGTTTGGTTTATTTGCTTTTTTCAGTGTTTTTTTTTTTTTGTAATGAAAAGTTTGTTTATATTGTTAGATCATGTGTATATTTACATAAGCATGCATACTCTATGTATGCATGTATCAGTGCATTTAAAGTTTATTCACTTTATAGGGGGGGAAAAAAAAGCAACTGCTATAGAAAAAAAAATTTTGCTGCATCTAGTTGATCAATGGATTAATTTGTTTTAAATCGCGGCAGACTTCAGATAATATTGCCCTCATTTTGTTGTTCCCTCGTCTTCTAACTAAGAGAAAGAGGACTGAATTTACAGTGTTGCAGCCACGCGAAGTTACAATTTACGCTTTGAATCGAAAACTGAAAAAGAACCGCTTAAAACTATAAAGAGAAATGCAGCGTATCGATGAAGTTTCGCGGCGTATCGATGAAGTTTCGCGGCGTAAAAACGCCAAGTCGACGTAAAACCACTGCGTCGACAGCTGCAATTCTGTTCCATCCCATAGGGTTATGGTTCCTGAACCAGGTTCAAAAACAATTTTTTTCTCAAGTTACTTTCTTGTTCTATCTACTTTGGTTCCCGCTAGTCCTTAATGGGTTAAGGCAGTTAGGCTTTAAGAGAATTTAAAAAAAAGGAGCAAAATGAGAAATATTTGAATGATTCTGGTTCGAAAGAAACAGAATGATAGTTCATATAAAAAAGAGATCAAAAACTTTAAGATTTCCAAATAGCAACATTCAAAATCAAAGTTTAATTAAATTTTATTGCATCTAACTTTTTAACTCTTCATGCTTGCATGCTATTGATAAGTCGTAATAATTTTTACATTTTCAGCTTTTTAGATTCACAAATGTAGTCAAATAATAGCCGGAACGATGGTGTTGATTGTTGTTGGCGGCAACCAAAAGATGGCGACGTAATACTTTTTGTTGCATGCTTATAAACAATATCAAAAAAATCTACTTTAAATAAAATGTTTACATAGTTGCTCTTACTTTGTGTCCACAGTAAATAAAAACAGAAATATATACAAGAAATTAATGTTACATAAATAGCACAATACGAAATACTTCTAGTTGCATGCATATAAATACAGGGTTACTAATTAAAAACGGTATTAGTTTATCGTCTTCCAATATACCTTGATTCCAGGTTCTTAAAATATCAAAGGAAAACGAGCATTAGGGGACCCAAAAGAGGCCCGGGGTTTTTGGAGATAATTATGATCGATAGCTGATGATTTCAAAAAAAAATTTTAAGATACAGAAAACCCCGTTTCTTCTAATCCCCCTCCACAATCAATTTTTGAATCCGCTAGTAGATTCGACTGTTTAATGGGGAAATTTTATTCATTAGAGAAGACGATATTTGACAATTTAAACTGAATTTTAAAATTTGTAACAGTTTTTCCTCGATTTAAATAAAATTTATTGAAACACGATAGGCTTTTAGCCTTTTTAAATGATAATGCTCCGATCGCCTCACCCTGTGCACGAAATCAAAAAGGAACTTGATTTGATAATGTGTTGACAAGAGAGTGCAACTGCAACAACAAAAACATCAATATGTTATGGGCATTAAATTTTACTCTCACTCTGTTTCAGTGATGAAAAAGTAGATACAATTGTACTTTTTTCGACTTTTTCAAACAATAAGGTACATTTGGTACAAATGGCACATTTTAGGTACAATTTGTTATTGGCCAAAAAATTTTAAAACTAAATTACAAAAAAAAAAAATATATTGTTTAGTAAGTAGGTACCTATTTAAATTTAACTTGTCAAAGATTGTATTGGTCAACTCCAAAAAATGTTTGTCTGAAAATTTTTAAAAATTCGCCCAGCTCCATTGTCTGGTCTGCTGACAAAGTTTGGGTAACGCGTAATTTTAGCCAGTAAAAAAAAATAGTAAAAAAGTATTGACTACTTAATAATAGTTAGTAGTAAAAAAGTAGTAGAAAAGTGTTAAAAAAAAACGATAAAAAAAGTAGTACAAAAGTAGTAAAAAATTCAATGTACAAAATTTCAGTACTGGATTGTATATATATGTATGGTTCCAGAGACATACCGTACTACAAATGGTTTCTGAGATATTTTATATCGTCATGAATATTCAGGTTGTAAGGGAGTTGCCACGCCTTCTTGACATTAAGAACTCACACTCCACTATAACCTCGGTATTGATAAATAATACTTGTATACACAATCTTAGTACCGTACTACAAATTCTTCCTGAGATATCTCATAATGAATATTGAAGTCATATGGGAGGTGCCACACCCCCTTTTCCAATCCCACTCAAATCTTTTCTGTAATATGGCATTGTCAAACAACGTCGTTGTACGTGTATTGTGTATGGTTCCAGAGATATACTCAAATAAGCATATGATTTGTATGGGAAGTACCACGCCCACTTTTCCAAGCCCACCTTAATTTTCCCCACAGAATAACGTGAACAAATATTACTTTCGTACCAAATCTTAGTACCGTATTACAAACAGTTTCTGAAATGAAAATCAGGGTTGTATGGGAGGTACCACGCCCACTTCTCCAATCCTCGTTATGAATGTTGATGTGCACTTCAAACCTCATAAGAAATACATTGTGTAAGTTTTAGCTCAATAGGATTGTTTATTTTTTTGGTTGTCGCCGCCAAACGATAAGCGGTTCGTTTATATATAAAGATAAAGAAAATATTGATCTCAATGAAAATGAATTGCAATAGTTATATAATGAGTAGCGCTTTAATGCTTTGTTATGTTTGCTTGCTTTTAAAATTTAATTGAAAATAACATTTCTTGCAAAAATGATGAACCAATGAAGAATATTGGTTTAGGTACATTCATGCTCATTTAGGTACAAAATTTTGGTAAATTAGGTACAATTTGGAAATTTCATCACTGCTCTGTTCCGTCTCTCATTACATTCCTATCTCTCTCAGCGACCACAAAATAAATAAATTTTGAAGGTTGTAAATTTAATTGACGCCATGTCTAAATGCATGTGCATGCGTGTGTGTGTGCATGTGTGTTTGTTCAATGAAGGTGCAATTGATTTTAATGAAATTAACACATTCTTCTTTTTTACAGTAGAGTTTGAAAAATAAATAGAACACGCAGACATGCAGTGGAAGTGAAAAAAAAATGCTGAAGTTTTTGAATACAACTAGTGCGTGAGTAGGGATTAAGGGATTTTTTCTTTTTTTAGATAAGATAAACATATTATTGACTTTTTCAAAAACTTAATTACGATGATATTTTTCGATAATCGAGAATTGATGATTTTATGACAGCTGCTTGCTTTTTCATTATTGTTGACAGTTTTGGGCGTAGACTAAAAAAAAATTCAAGTTTTAAGATTTTAAAACGCTTTGACACTCTCCTGCGTTAAAATATTATAAGTACAGCGATTGTTTTCTCATTCCTCTAATTAAAAAGTATTTAATATTTAAATTTAAAAGATTCTATTTTTTGCAACATTACACAAATTAAGATACCATAACTTCTTTTCTCTAAAAAAGAAAAAAAAATAAATAAAAACAATGCCTCAGCATAAAACTAAACAATAAACATCATCATCAACAACAACAGCGGGAACAGCAGCTAGAATAACAACAAACACTTGAAGCACAAGTACATCGCATACATAAATAGTAGATGGGGGGAAGGTTGTGGTTGGGGGCTATGTAGACAATCAACGAATGCGGTACAACGAGGACGACGCATGCCACAGCGACAAGAGGCGACGACATTGAAATAAGTCAACGTAGACAAGCGTCAGAATAAATGAAAAACAACAAAAAACAGAGGGTTGTTTTTGTTTTTGCTGTATATGATTTTCACACGACTTCACCCACACATACATACATGTACTATGCTTCTAAGAGCTCTACCATAACAGCTGAGAGTTATTCAACTCATAAACATAATAAAAAAATAAAAAAAAAACAAACAAAATCGTAAAAGAGAAATGAATAAAAATAAGAAAATGTAAAATGAATGAACGAACCACATGTAGAAAAAGAAATGAAACAAACGCAACATTAACACGAAATATAAATATAAAAGAAGAAGCAGAGAAATAAAAACAAACTAAAAAAAAAACAAACAAAAAAAAAACCAAAAAGTCATAAAAGAAAATAACATATACGAAATGAAATGATATAAAAACCGGCAGCAACATTCACTCAACTAACGGTATAAACAATCCTTCGCAATCCTATGCTCTCTCTGGCACATTACACCCCTCCCTCTCGTCTACAGTCTAGTATGAAGTTTTGTTGAAAATTGTAACTGAACAATTTTCATTTTCAACACCGGAAAAAACGCATAAAATTTTACGAGCAAAAGCATTAAAAGGCTCCCTTGGTAACCAAACAAAAACACACTGGGTGACTGCTTGATAGCAGAAGCGAATTGTTAAGAGTAAGCAAAATAGCGGTATCAACCAAGAGAGAGAACGAGAGAGAGAGAATAAGAAGTAAATGCTGAACAACAACATTTTTAAATTGCATTCAATTTTTGTTTGTTTTTTGTGTAAAGGAATATGTTGGCAACATAAAAACATTTTCGAATCATCTGTATCAAATGCCAGTTTAGATTAGAGAAAATAAGCCAACAACTTTATACAGAGAGAGAGAGAGAGAAAGTAAGAAAAAAAACAAAAGAAAAACCTTTCTCCTTGTTGGTCTAATATTATAATACCCTGGCTAAGGTAATTATTGAATGGAATTAATGACGCTCAAAGATTCAAATATATAGATATGCTTGTATGTATGTATTTCTAATTTAAAAACAGACTTTCATTAGTAAAATCGGGGAGTACGGGTGTAACTATGGCATACGATGCCGCTGCAAGGAGACCGGCGATGATGATACAATTACCGTTATCGTAGACTAAATCACATACGTTTTTCGAAGTTTTTGAAGAAGTGGTCAGCTTTAATATGTAGGTATTGGAAGTAGAAGGACAGACGTAGCCAATCGCATCAGCAACGGAAAAACATCAAAGAGCATTAGGTCCAGACAGGATTTGGATAGTAATGCTGAAACAACTTGACAACTCAAGCTGGGAGTATCTTGCTCATGTTCATAACCTCTCGATACCAGAGCTGTAAAAGAATGCATTCAATTTAATTGCAATATCTTGAAGTCACAATTAATAACCGACCATTCATGATTGCAGTTATTGAATAACATATTAGAAGTCCTTTTTGGAGTCTCCGATTGGTTATTCATTATAGAAATTTCTTTTTTAAAGAGAATGCAGTCCTTTTTTGAAATCATGGGAGTGCAAATCTTGTAGCTTCAAAATAATGACTGATTTGAAGTCACTTGGAGTCACATGAATACTATTTGAGTCACTTGAAATCATATGCAGTCACTTGGAGTCAATTGATATTTGAAGTCGATTAGAATTGGAAGTCAATTGGAGTCACTGGAAGTCTTTTGGAGTCAATTGGGCATTTGAAGTCAATTGGAGTCAATTGAAGTCGCTATTGAAAAGCTTTGGTAAGAACTCACCTAAAACATGGGATAGGACCAAACTCGTAACGCTCGACCTCTCGAAAGTGCTCGACACAGTCAGCCACATCACACAACTGCAAGACGTCCTCGAATCAACGCGCCCAAAAATAATTAAAAGTTAGCTAGCGAATTACATTACCGGCAGGAACACTAAGTCTAAACACGAAAGCCTAAGGTTTCTCAAAACACAAATGGCAGGTTGGATCGGTGATGACGCCTATGTTAGTCATATGCTGTCCACATGTGTTGTGCCCTGTGATGACCCCAATTAGTAATTTCAGGCCCTTTCTCCCTAATTAATTACCCAAAGATACTAGGTGCCACTTTTGAAAGCTTTCACACCTTTGCTGCACATGCATTAAACACACGCAACAACCTGTACTGAAAACGCTAGCGGGGAGTACTTGGGGAACGGATACTGAGACCCACCTGGTAACCTATAAAGCCAGCTCTCAACTACCACCTGGTAACCTATAAAGCAGCTCAACAGATCAGCTCTCAACTATGCATCACCAATCTGTACGAAGAAACAAAAATGCTGAAAGTTAGAAAGCACAACAAGCTCTTACTAGCTAAGCAATTCCGAACAGAACACTCACATCCCTTGCACCACACCCACAAATTTAGAGTCCTCTCGACCCCTCCCCCCTGAATATAATTTTTTGGGGTCTCATTGACTTAGCCTGAGAGTCGCTTTTACTACTGAGCCATATGCGTTCGTAGATACCACCACTGACCAGGTGGTAGACCCAATTTGTTAAGTGATTTCTTCACTTCATTCGTACTGAGTTCTTAAGGTGGGGAAAGGGTAATTGCACCCTTCAAAGTTTATTTAAAAATATCATTCAAATGAAATCGAATGAGAAGCATAAATGACAGGCCGAGAGGAAAAGCGGGCTAAAATTTATATAAGAGCAAAAGTGAAATAATTTGGTATCACAGTGCAAGAACGGTGATAATAAAACGACAAAAACAGTATAGTGATTTAATCCGTTTTTGCTCTAAACATATTTCGTTTCACTTTTGCTCTGAAGATATTTCGTTTCGATTTGCTCTGACAATATTCGTATCGTTTTTACTCTTAAGTAAAATTATTCCACTTTTTTCTGAACGTAGAAGTTATATAACTTTTCCTTTCATCTTCTTTTTTATGGTTTAGTGATAAAGAGGTCGCAATTTGCTCTTTGGAATTTTGAAACATAAAAACGAAGAAACCAGCAGCGAGATGCAATATCGATCGACTGCTGAAACGACTTAAAAGTAAGAGCCAAAATGGTATAACAATTCTTTCAGAGCAAAAACAACGTAGTGATTTATTCCGTTTTTGCTCTGAATATATTCCGTTTCACTTTTGCTCTTAAGTAAAATTATTCCACTTTTTTCTGAACGTAGAAGTTATATCACTTTTCCTTTCAGCCTTTTAAATATAAGTCTAATATCAAAGCTATTCAGGAAATGTGATAGGTGAAGCAAGGTTGCTTCATTAGACCCAACTGTGATATCTGACATGCAAATTTAGAGTTTATTTTGAAGTTAGCAAAAGACTATGCCACTTTGACTCACGGTAATTATCATTTTTTCATACAATCCGTGACTCATTTCACACGATTATTATGAACGTACATAACATATCTACAAATTTTCTTTACATTCTTTGATTTGATTTACACGGTCATACATTTTGTTCCGATTCCCATTTTGAACTTGAAAGCTTTGTCTCATTTGACATGGTTTCGATTTCCACAATTTTTGGAGGAACTTATTTACCATGTAAACCGAGGGGCAGGTGTATTTATAGAAAATTCAGTTATTCAGCAATCAAACTAATCCAGACATTAAAACTTTCACAGACAACTTTTTCAAAAAGTTCGTAACTAATTAAGTATTACGCGAGTGTAGATTTGTATTGCAGTTATGAATGCCAAAGAAGTTTCTCTGTTTTCCACAGAACACCAACTCATAAATTCTTAAATAAATGTGAATATGAAATTAGTAAGTTGTTTATTAGAAAAATAAGTTATCCTTATAATGTATCCACACACACACACACACACACACACACACACACATGCCCCTGCGGGAAGTGGGCAAGAATATTCCCGCGGTAAGGTATGCCTGTCGTAAGAGGCGACTGAAATACCCCACAGAGAGAGAGAGAGAGAGGGCGTGACCAAACTGTCACAAAGCTCTATACCATCCCGATGAATGACGCCACTTCAGTCTGCAATAAGACCACGCCCGTCTCACCAGACTAAAGCAACAAGGCGCAGCCCAAAAATAATAAACGCCAAGGAGACCCAGTCGTCTCCCGTGTTTATTACAAAACAGTGATCCCGACTGCAATGAGACCACGCCCGTCTCACCAGATCGGTTAAAACAAAAGACGCCACTTCAGTCTGCAATGAGACCACGCCCGTCTCACCAGACTAAAGCAACAAGGCGCAACCCAAAAAATAATAAACACCAAGGAGACCCAGTCGTCTCCCGTGTTTATTACAAAACAGTGATCCCGACTGCAATGAGACCACGCCCGTCTCACCAGATCGGTTAAAACAAAAGACGCCACTTCAGCCTGCAATGAGACCACGCCCGTCTCACCAGACTAAAGCAACAAGGCGCAACCCAAAAATAATAAACACCAAGGAGACCCAGTCGTCTCCCGTGTTTATTACAAAACAGTGATCCCGACTGCAATGAGACCACGCCCGTCTCACCAGATCGGTTAAAACAAAAAGGCGCAGCCAACAACAAACGCCCAGGAGACCTAGACGCCTCCAGCGTTTACATGAAACGATACCACGCGATATAACGAGTGGAACGAAGAAGCCAGGGTGTCAGCGACCCTGCCCCACAGCGGACGGCTACGAACAAGACCGACAAAAATTAAAACAGACGAGTGAGCAGTAATGCTCTAGACGGCCTCCCGACGAAATACTTAACGGTGGTTCCGGGAGGAGCTTTCCGTCGGACGAGAGGAGATGTTTAGCGGGTGGAAGTCTCGCACTGACTTTGGCTTTCAATGCTTTTACTCCTCGTTAAATAAAAAAAAAAAAAAAAAAAAAAAAAAAAAAAAAAAACACACACACACACACACTTACATTGTACAGACTGATTATCTGTCAGATTAGTTTCAGTGACTATGACATAGATAAGTTAATTTCTACTAATAACATATTTAGTTTGAAGACATACACAGAAATCCCATTTATGTCAAGTGTCAAATTTAGTTTTTGACATTCTTATTATCTATGACATTTCAACAAATTATGTACTAGATACTTTTAAATTAAAGGAAAAAGAGGAAAAACTAAATTTATTTAAGCTTATGTGTTATTAAATAAAATATTTATTTATTAGACTCACTTACTTCATAATTCGCTCGCCCGATTGTCCTAAGTGTCATTTCAATCTAATGAAACTTACTCATAAAATATAAAAAAAATTTTCTTTTGGAATGAAAAACTAATAAAATATCCTGAAAATTACCGTTGTTTTTGTGTGTTCTTTTTCCGCATGTCATTGCACTGACTGTAAAATAAATATCCTTTCAATTGTGTTCCAAGACTATAACTTTTGTTTGTTTATTTTGTTGGTCTTTTCTGATTCATAAATATTATTGTCACCAACATGAAAATAATAAATTCAGCACAGCACAACACAATACAATAATAAAGTTTGTTCGCAATAATAAAGAAGAAATAAGTAAACTGAAAAAAAAATAAAAACGAAAAGAAAAACCCTTTTGTCTGCAATAAATTGGTAGTAAACTTTTTTGAAGTTGACCCTTTTTCGCTTTATTACGCAATGACGAAAATTTTCATTTTATGCTACCATGTAATTTGGCAGTGAGGAAATGAAAATTTTGCGGCAGAATGTATTTAAAAAAAAAATATATATTTAAGTTCTATGAGTACCAGAAAATTGTTCACTTAAAAAATGGTTCAAATGACGAAAAGAACGGTATCAAAAAGGTTATACCCTGGGGGGTTACTCTATAGTTATATTTGAATGGCAATTCTATTCGAATACCAAATTCGATCTGAAAGGCACAAAATAAAATCTGAACATCGAAC
Source organism: Toxonevra muliebris (assembly GCA_963691655.1). Lineage (NCBI taxonomy): Eukaryota > Metazoa > Arthropoda > Insecta > Diptera > Pallopteridae > Toxonevra > Toxonevra muliebris. Next base: position 76,543,349 of record OY829328.1, read on the forward strand.
AAATATTATTCGAAAATGTTTTCTAGAGTACCAATCGTTCGAACTCGAGGAAATTTTCTTTCGAATCGAACTACAGAGTAACCCCCCAGGGTATAACCTTTTTGATACCGCAGGCCCTTCTAAAGAAACCCAGAACCAATTCACTAAAGAAATTTGAATAAATGAAATAACTGGGACGAGAACAAATGTACAGTTCCATCATTTCTACATAATCTTTTTAAAACATTGAGGTCTGTTAAAATTTTCCACATTTTAGAAAACATCCTTCCTGAATGATACTTTTGATGGTCCTCAAATAGATATGTTTTTATATCCTGTTAAAAGTTCAGTTCTCAATGAAATTGAGAGACTTTGAAATGGTATAAAAAAGTATGTTGAACCCCAAAGCAATGAAAGAGCCGATGAATTAAGGGGGCAAGGTTCACCTCTGAATTTAGCTCAGGCGCAATCTGTAGCAATTCCCCTGAATAAAATCAAGGCTGATATATTCCCTTACTTCCTTACCCTTGCAGATAGCAAATGGAAAAGTTTTTCCACATGCGACATAACCAAGAAAACATGGCCAAAATTCGACCTCAGCTAAACCAGGGACCTTCTTTTTCACATCCGACTTGATGCAGCCAGACTGACTGCTTCAGTACTGACGGGACACTGGGCAATACGGAACCATGCGGCCACACTTCACATTCCACACAACACGCATTGCATAAGATGCAATAACCTTGAAGAAAGAGTGACTTTAACCCATTTTCTCTGTCATTGCCCAGCTCTTGCTATAGCCAGACTAAAATCATTCCATAAACCTTTTCTAGTCAACATAACCGACATCTTCAAACTCGAAATGGTAAAGCTCCTATAATTTCTTAATCTCACGAACTGGCTCTGAACAACAAAGAGCAAGCATCCATTAAAAAAAATGAGGTTGTGGTACCTGTGAGGGAGTAGCCACGCAGCCTACCTACCTAGGTTGAGCCCCACAAAGCAAAATATTTGACACAATGTTGAGAAACTATCAAATATAACCGGAAATCCATTAATTAACCCTTTCGGGACCATAAAGAAACCAGAGGAGATACTTCAAAACCGAACTCAGATTCGTATTCTCTGGCCCCCAGTTCTTGTTAGAATTTTTCATCAAAAGAAGTTTTGGGCACTTGAAGGACTGAACTTTCATGGGTTACCGGCAACCCTGTGGTCTTTAATGGGACTTTTTCATGAGTTCTTTTAGTACATTTTTTTAGATTTTTTTGTTTTGTTTTGAAAGACAAAGCCTTTTATTATTAATTTTTCACTTAACCCTTTCTTGACCATAAAGAAAGATCGACGAAAACTTATTTAGTTTCTTGGCCTACAGCTTCTAATCAATCTAGTTTCTTATAACAGAGTGTCCCTCATTTGTATGTCAGGCAACGATATAGTAAACGAACTGGCAAAAAAATGTTCATCCAGTGGCTTCATTGAATCACAACCAATTTACGGCGTACTAACAAGTTCCATTAAAATAAATCTGAAAAATTAATTGCCTACATTACTGGAAGGGAAACCTTTGGTAACAGATAAACAAAATCATTTGTCAAAGTAGGGCAAAATAACTGCTGGATCTAAGACGACATCAAATCCGAATTTCTACAGGACTCTATGCAGGACATTGCAATCTCTCTAGTAATCCTCCTTGGCTACAGGTTTATATGTATCAAAAGTGTAACGTTAAAGCACATCCTATGCCATTCTGAAGACGTTCTCGATGGGTTAGTGGACAGTGCACTAGACTTTCACCCAGGAGATTGAGGGTTTGATTCCCGTCTTGGCCACCAGACCAATTTTCATAACCATCGATATGAAGGTAGTTGCAATACCGCCGTTCGGAACCGGCGTTAAACGGCAGGTCCAACCATTGTCTCTATGGTCTAGTGAGAGCAGGCCAGACTCTTGTCTCTGGAGACCCGGTTTTGGTTCCCGGGTAGGGTATGGTTTCTTATATATATTTTTTCCTTTCTTTCTTTCATAACTTGGGGATTTGATGCAATAAATCTTATAGCTTGCAGTGCTTAACTTTTGAGTCGTCCCATTCTTCAAAATAATAATAATAATATGCCACTGTGAAGGTCTAGCTCCCTCTCATACAGGAGCTATAAATAAAATAACTCCTTTGTTCGCGAGATATTACAATAGGCTCCAGTTACGTACAGTGATTTGGAAACATCATGTTCACCTTTACTACTTTACCATATTTATCGAGGTCCCCATTTATATTAGGCAAGTTTTCTTGCTGACAAGTCGACTTTGTCGCCAAGAGAGGAAAAACGAAATGAGAGAAATAAAAATTTTCCCGCATCTTCTTACGTACGTTCTTTCTTTTAATAACTCTTTTATTTGCTTAGTGGAAATGCCGAGTCCTAGAAAATTAGCCTAATGGAAATGGGGATAAGGTATCTACACATTGGGGACACATTTCTTAAAAAAAACATGAAAAAACACATATTTTGGTGTTCAAGTGGAAAATCATTTAATTTGGTTTAAGGAAATTTTATTACATCACTTTTTAAAGATGATATAGCGCAAGTGGTCGCCCTGAGCTCAAATGGCGTTATGTGCTCGTTTTTCGGCATTTTCCAACGTATTTGCCAATGTTTCAGCCGATATGGCGACTACTTAGTGGCAGATGTGGCCTTAAGCTCGTCTAGGCTTGCTGATATAAAACTTTGACTTCAAGTAGTTTCAGAAGAAAAGCCCCGTGGTGTCAAATCTGGCAAACGCGGAGGCCAATCAAAATCACCATTTTTCGATATCAACGGATCAGGGGAACAATATCTTAAAAAAAACGATTGTGACACGAGCTGTGTGAATACCAGAAGTGCGCCGTCTTGTTGAAATCAGAAGTGCTCCATTCCATTTTCATGAACAATCGGCTTCAAAACATTAAAGTAACTTCTTAATCGGGTAAATTTGGAAGTTATTTTGAACGATTTCAGAGCGTTCGATTGGTGTGTACTGCTCCATAGAAAAAATCTCCTAAAACTGACGCTTCAAGCACTTGCTGTCGTTAGTCGATCTGACGTTTCTTGTCAAAATTACAATGTTGTGTGATGGGTCTGCCTAATTTGGCCAACCCTGTATTTGCATAACTTTGAACGAATTTATGTTGGAGCAACACAGTACCGATTGCTTTCAACTTCAGACTAATGTGATAAATCTGTATTGAACTTCAAGAATGATTACATTTATAGGTATATATTCTAGTTTCAAAATGTTTTCCAACCCACCACCGTTTATTTGAGTATATGATAGGAATACTTTACTAGTCCCTTGCAAAATTTTTGCCTCACGATTTTTTTTTTTTTTAATATTATTTTGACACAAAAGGTTTTCCCAAACTTTTTATATATGATTAATCAACCTTTCAACAATTTTTTAGCTTTTTGAATAATAAGGGTAAGTACAACAACAATGGAATAAAATGAACAACAATAACAAGAAGCGACCATTTAAGATTTTTCTTATTGACGAAATGCCGGTAATCTTGACATTTGACATGATGTCATTTTTAATGTCATTGAATGTATGTTGGTGTGTGCTGGTGGGGGTGGTAATATGTAAGTTGAGTTATTATAAAATCACCCCCCAACAACTTACACAGAAATTGGTTTGTATTGTTTTTTTTTTTTTTTTGTTGTTGTTATTGTTGTATGTATTTTGTGATTTTGACAACAATGTGACAAATACAATGTAATAAAATAATTTGCCACTTAGTTTTTTATGTGATTAAATAGCAGTAAATTTTTTATAGGGTATGTTCAATGAATTGAAAGAGTGAAGAGGTTAGACAGACACTTTTAATAGTTCATGAATTTAGTCAATGAATTGTAAATTTGAGATTCTGATTTTGAGACAGACTTTAGTTAGTTAATAAATTTAAAATTCGGTATTTTAAAATTTAAAATAAATTTGTGCATATATTCTACTTTAACTTCTATAATGCATTAATAATTTTAACCTAAAACAACCTGCTCCAACAACCTCCAACTGCAGCATGCAAGCAAATATAGTTACAATAGCTTAGAAGTTCACAAAAAGCAGCAAACCTCGAAACTTTCGCATTCGCTTACATTTTCAGTGTTAAATTAAGCACCTTCCTGTTTAAAAAAAAAAAACCTCGTATATTTAGTTCCCCTCCTTCTCCCCCCCGTTCTTTGCTCACCTGTGCTTTTCATTTTCTAACGAGCGCAACGAATGCGCTAAATGGTGATGAGTTATTTAGTGGGTGTTTTTAGGGTTTCCTCACTTCACTCACTGGCAGCAGCACAGGGCGCAAATATTTTTTGCCAATGAGAAACGAAAAACTTTCTTTTGCCATGTATTCGTAATATGAAAACCACAATGGTGGTGAAAATGTTTTGTAAAAGAAAAATACATTTTTATATAGGTAATTCATAATTAGTTTAACTTTATTTTATTTCCGGATTTCAGTTATTTTTGTAGGATTTTACTTTTATTAGGTTAATGCTTTAAAGATAGAACATTTTTAAAAGCGGTTTCCTAGAATACTAATTTAGAAAGCTGGAGCGCCACGAGATGCAAAATTTTCAGTACTTCATATTATTTGATAAAATTAAATTCTATTTTTGATTTATTAGAAACGAACATTTTTTTTTATTATTTGGCCGCAGTAATAATTTTTGCTTAATATTGATCACTCTAAAAAAATATTTTCTTCCCTTTGCTAACCAATTTCATTTTTTACAACAACAGAAATTCGATAGGCTATGAGTAAATGTAGCACAAATAATATGTGCGCGTAAAACGGGCATTCTATTTTCTTCGAGCAAAAATGGAACAAGTTAAATATGTCAAAGCAAAAACGGCAACAAATTATATTGAAAATGACTAACGAATGAATATAATTTTGGAATAAAAAAGCCACACCAAAAATCTTTACCCCCATCGTCTTTTGTTTTATTCCAATGTTTCACATAGTCGCAATTTCAAACTTTTAATAATTCTGTTTCAGACTATGAAACATTGAAATGAAACAGACGACATTGGTGGAAGTATACGAAGTAAATCCGAAGTTAATATGAGATTTCTTTATAAAAAAAAACACATAAAAATCTTCGGGCAAAAATGGCACAACGTTATGCTGTCATTTTGAAACAAAATATCTATAATGTTGTTATATTTCTATAAAAAATAAAAATGTTCCCTTTTTCCACAAAAATTTTTACAAACCGCTTTTACGGTCATGTTTCATTTATTCCACATTTCCTTTCAGGCTGTCAATTATAAGTTTTTTATTAAAAAACAATTTGCTTACTATGGTTGGGGATCGAGAAGAAAAAAAAAATAAGAAAATTTGTAGCGTCGAACTCTGACAGCAGCAAACTGAAATGGGTTTTGAGACCATATAGAAACAATAGTATGACCGCAATTTTCACTTTAATCAATAAAACATTTGCTACATTTGATTTTAGGAAATTCAGAAGTCTAATAACAAAAACAAGACAGAACATAAACCGATATGCACATAAAAATTTAGACTGATGATCAGAACAGACTAAAGAATAAATTCGCACTAAAAATCAAACCAAATTCGGACCTAAACTCAAACAAAATAGAGAACAAAATTTAAACCAATATTCAGATCAAATTCATATCAAAAGAGACCAAGTTCAGATAGTCTTAAATCAAAAATCGAGCCTTTATTCAAATCGAAAAATCGAACCGAAAATAAGATCAAAATTCAGACCAAAAAATGACACAAAATTCACACCGAAACTCTGAATAAAATCAGACCAAAAAATTCAAATCAAAATTTAGACCAAATATCAAACTAAAATTTTAACTCAAACTCACCACATCCAGATAAAAACTTGCATCGAATTTCAAACTAGGGTGATTCTCCATGTCTAGTGTAATTGCACCAAAGCACGAAATGCAAAAATATTATACTAAATTATACTACGATTCGAGAGCGCACATTACACGATAGCACGAAATGCAAAAATATTATTCTAAATTATGCTACGATTCGAGAGCGCACATTAACGTAGAACTGTAATATATATGAAAATGTAAACACAGAGAGTGAGAGAGAGGCACAGAGTTGCATTTACATGGTACAACTATACCTTTTTAAGCGTTGCAGAATGGATTGACGTGTATTTTGTTTTTGTTTCGTTGTACTGATTGGAAAGTTTTACAATTTGTGCTATCGTGCTACCGTGCAAGGGCATATACTAGACTTAGAGAATCACCCTACTATATTCAGTCCAAAATTTAGACCGAAATTCAGACTGAAAATCGGATCAAAACTCAGACTAAATTCAGACCGATATTCGCACCAAAACTCAGGCAAAAATTCATATCAAAATTTTGTACACAAACTAGATCTAAAACAAATAAAATTAAAAACCAGAAAGACTTAAAACAGATCAAAAACTAGACCGAAATCATTATCAAATTTTCCAAAAGTAGAGCTTCTCTAAAATGATCCTTTGAATTTTAGATTTTTAAGTGTATTTTATAAATATTTGCGCTATAGAAAGACCAAAAAAGTTTGAAAAAGTTAGGTTGAATTGGAGTGGCTGTCTAGGGAAACACTTAAGCCTGACTGGCCCAATGTGACCCACATGGTTGGACCTACTGTTCAACGCCGGTTCCGAACGGCGATGTAGCAATTTTTTATCCCTTGGTGGTTTTACCATTGCCTGCTAAGATAATAACTCTCATACACTTCATATCGACAGTGAATAAAAGAAGTATTAAGAAGAATTAACCACCAGACCAAGACAGGAACCGACCCCGAAACCTTCTGGGTAAAATTCTTGTCCACTACCCATTATACTATGGAGGTCATCAACACAGGTATTGCTGAAAACTCCTTACCCAGACCGGATCTTTCTAAATTCTCTTCTTCATAAAACTTTTTTAAAGTCTTACAATGCCTGAAACAAGATGGGATTCATTCAACACTTTTTATCTGTATTCAGTTATAATGCTAGGCATTAGCGGATCCAAGGAGGAGTTTTGGTGTTGAAATCTCATTTTGATAATTGGTGATGATCCAAAAAAAAGTCTCTGTAGCAGATTCAAGGGGGGGGAGGGGGGCAAGGGGGGGACCTGGGTTCGCAACCCTCATACATGTTGATCGACCAAAAAAAAAAAAATTGTAGGGGGGAAAAATATAAAACTGCTTCCTCCCCACCTCTTTAGGACATTTATATCTGGTAATGTCGCAAGACAGAGGACAGGGAACGAGAAAGATGGGAAAGTCCTCGGCAAGATTTTCACAAATTTTTCAACTGTGTTGCTAAATTATTCTTGATGTTTTTTAACCCCTTGTGAGCCATTTTAAAGCATAAATTGTTAGAAATATTATTATAATAATTGCCTCAAAGCAAAAAGATTTGAAGGTAGTTTTACGTGGCATGAACGTATCATTCATTACAAATTGTATTAAAAAATAGGTATGAAAGTCGAGTATATACAGGGTGACAATCGTAAAGTGACGCACACATTTCAGCAGTTATTTTCAAAAGGACGTACTTCCATTAAGTACAATTAAGTGTTAACATTGCTGAATATATAAGCATTCATTTGAACCCCACCTCATTCAATATAACCTCCTTTAGCCTGCACACATGCCTTCAATCGATCCGGAAATCGTAGGACTGTTCGCCGCAGGACTTCCTGATCAATTTCAGTCCAGGCTTTTTCTAATGAATTTGTCAGCGACTCCAGACTGTGGTGTTGAGATGCACAAGCCTTACTCTCTAAAATACTCCAAATAGAGTAGTCCATTGGATTCAAGTCTCAAGGGAGTATGGTGGCCATTCTTGAGATGTTATGAATCCAGAAAAATTGTGTTTTATCCATGTTTGCGTTAATTTTGCCATGTGGGAAGGTGCAGAATCTTGCTGGAAAGTCCAGTTTTCATTTCCAAATGTATCTTGTGCCCAGGGAAGAACATGTTCATTTAAAATGCTCCGATAAACAACCTGGTCAATTTTAACACCCTCTTCAACGAATATTAGAGGGGTTCTGGCATTAGCGGAAACTCCAGCCCATACCATAACGGAAGCTGGCTTTTGAACTCGGCCAACAGTCCTATTTTGTTGCGATGATGATGTTAGCCACATTCGGTCATTTTGTGCATTGAAATGTTGTTCAACCGTGAATATTTTTTCATCTGTAAACAAGATATTTTCAACATTTTTTAACACGGAGGAGCGTAGCAACGCCTTGCATCTTTGCAGTCGCAAATCTTTCTTTTTTTTGTGTCAGATCTTGAGCTTTTCGGAGCTTGTACGGCTTAAGATTAAGCTTTGATTTTGCAATGATTCGCACTGTTTCACGGTTTACTCCCACTTCCTTAGCGATTTTTCTCATTGAGCGCCTTGGATTTCGCTAGATTCGTTTACGAATTTTTTCTGTTAAACCAGTAGCGGCAACTGTTGAAAATTTTCCCCGGTCTCTATCTCCAAAACCCCCAGTTTCATTATATCGAATAATAGCTCGGTCTACCGTACGACTTGACAAATTTAAAGCCTTTGCAATTTGACGGCTACTATAATTTGCCAAATGAAATTTCATAATTTCACCACGAATATTTTCCTTGTCCATTTTTATGGATATTTCAAAATGTAATAACAAAAATTCAAATGAAATTAAAAGCAAAGCCAATGATGAATGAATTTGCTTTTTAAATTAAAGTAACGGTAAATGGCAAAGCTTGCTTCAGAGTATTAAACTTGCGTCACTTTACAATTGTCACCCTGTACATATGTATGTATGTATGTATGTAAACTGATTACTTTCTCACAATATTTCCTTAGTAAATATGAAACATAGTTTTAAAGACTTATTTAAACAAACACAGTAAATGTGCATTTTCGCATATACTGACTGACTGCACTCTGGTGACCCTTGCGAAAACAAAATATAGTGCTTTATTTTATATACATTTATAACTCTCAAGCTAACAATTCAAATACCTTTTTTGTTTCATATATACATATATATATATTTTTATACCCGTTCACATAAAATTACAATGCATCCCTATACTGTCTGCATTCATTGGTATAAACTTTTATGCGTCAGATTCTCATTCACATTCATGTGCTTAGAAACCAACACTCACTTGCTGCAGTCAACCAACCAACACATACTAACAACAGCAAAACCAACATGTTAACTTGGCTTTTTCACATTCAATTGTTTTAAGCTACGTTTTCTATGCGACATTTTGATATATATGTATGTATGTATGTATGTATATAAATACAGACATTATATATATATATATTTCTATAGCATATAGTAATCTTCTCTTCGTACATTTGGTTGCTCATCTGGTACTTTCAGTTTTCTATGTATGAGTTTTGTTTATTGTCAGGTACTAAGCAGTTGTCTGCTTTTTTAATGAAATTGCTTAAAGCAATAAAATAAAATGTTTTTACACCTTCAGTTTTATTATTATGAAAATATTTTTTCTATTTTTTAATACCATAAATATTTTGCAGCACATTAACTTTATGAAAGAAGTGTATAGAAATTGTATATATTTAGCAAATTTTAAGGGTTCGCAATATTTTCGCTTTCCGAATACAGCCACCCAATTTCAAGATCTTGCTGTGGGACTTACTAAACCATAGTTACGAATCACTTTCAAAGCTTTAATATCCAACATCCTAAAATTCAAAGTAAATAGTAGAACTAGAAACTATTGAGGATAAGTACTGCATAAGACCATTCACTTCTAAGCCAGAGATCATTCAAACTGAACTCACATGCAAGAGAAGACCTGGCCCTTATAGAAGTAAGGATCAGGTCCTCGAACCAGAAAAACTTGTATCAGCACAGATCACTCGAATTCATTATGGCTAATGAATCTCTATTTGTGGTCCCATCAAAATATGCGGTCGAAACTGCAAGAACAATAGTAAGAAAGAAAATGTGGACCACTTACTTTAGCAATTGATCACCCCTCGCAAAATCTAGAGATCGTTGGAAAATAATTTTTTACCGAGCTGGAAGAGTTTATTAAGGTGAAATTATTAAGTCAGTTCTCATTTAAAAAAAAAAACAGATCTTTATAGAACCATTGACCTTCTTCCTAGGACTCAAACTAAAAACGAAAAAAAAAGATCGGTATTAGTACAGGTTACAAGAGTTTAATTAAGGCTAAGGAATGATATTTGATATTCACTTCGAAAAATACTGTTGAAGTTGTAAAGAACCAGCAGGAAAGCAACAAAAGAACACTTACATCAGAAAATCAATTGACGATGACCCGAAAGGGTTTACGGAGGAGATATTACAAATTAGACGTCATTCCAACATTAATTCCTTGATTCTTCTAAAACCAATGACTTCTTTACCAAATCAGAAAAACTGATTATCAGCATAGGTCACTGTAGTTCAATTTAAGTTAATGAATCACATTCGGCTTCCTCTTCAAAAAATACTGTCGAAGCTGTAAGAAAAGTATAGTAAAAAAAAACTTTACCTTGCAATTAACCGCCTCTCAACAGTACCGGGAATTGTTGAAAAATAATTTTGTGACAATCTAAAAAAGTGAAAAGTCCATGGTGAAATTATCATGTCAGATCTCAATCCAACAAAAACTCTGATCTTTATAGAACCAATAAGCCAGCTCGATTCCTGGTAAGAAGATCTTACTGGAATTTAATTGTAGCTAATAAATTTCTTCATTCCAGCAAGGATTTGTTCCTGGCCGCTCGACTATAAGTAATCTGTCTATGTATTCGCAATATTGTATATCGGCTTTCAATGATGGTTGTCAAGCTGACACTATTTATACTGATTTTTCGAAAGCTTTTGATAAAGTATCTCACAATATTCTGATAGTCAAGCTTGCAAAAATAGGTTTTCACTCAAATATTTTAAAGTGGTTTGCTTCGTACCAGGAAAATAGAGTATGCTACGTTAGTATTGAGTCTAAGCTTTCAAAACCGATAGCCGCAACTTCAGGTGTGCCGCAAGGTAGTATTTTGGGCCCATTGCTTTTTATTCTTTTTATAAATGACATTCCTAAAGTTATCCAAAATTCCCAGTGTCTATTATTTGCCGACGACCTAAAAATGTTTTTACTTTATATACTTTAATGTTACAGTATGACTTAAATTCTGTCTATGAATGGTGTGTTAATAATAGATTGTCTCTCAATGTAGATAAATGTGCTATAATCTAAGTCTGATTCTTATATATCGTCAACTTACATCCTTGCTAATTCGTCATTAAATCGAGTTAAGGTAATTAAAGACCTTGGAGTAATTTTTGATTCAAAATTCACTTTCATATCTCATCTGCACTATTTCATTCCTAAGGGGTACTCATTATTAGCTTTCGTCCGTCGAAATAGTGTAAATTTTACAGATCCATATACATTGAAATCGTTGTACACTTCTTTAGTTCGCTCGAAGTTGGAATATGCTTCCTTTATTTGGAATCCATTCTATTCCTCCCATACTTTACGAATTGAACGAATTCAAAAATCATTCGTAAGATTTGCGTTACGGAAACTAACATTTTCTGATCTGGTTCCTTCATACAAAGCTCGCTGTGATCTCATAAGATTAAAATCTTTGGAGAGTAGGAGATCAGTCTTATCTGTTCTATACATTTCGGATATTGTAATGGGTAGGGTTAACTGTTCAGATCTTTTGCGATTAATTAGCTTCAATGTACCTATTAGATCGCTGCGGCACTCTGATTTCTTTCATCAATATTTGGCACCTTATTCAATAGATACTGTCGAAACTGTAAGAATAGCAGCGTTAAAAAGTTGCGAAACGCTTATTTTTTAGCTAACGGCTTTTGTATAAGCCATAAATCTTCGGAAAATGATTTTATGATGGCCTAAAAAAGTTGTTTGAGGCAGAACTAGCAAACTACTAATTTATAGCCCCTATAGAACCGATATCATTCTTGCTAGAACATTGTTGTAACTTGAAAAACTGCTATTAGTACAGGTCGCTGAAATTCAATGGGCGTTAACACTAGAATGCCCAATGGAGTCGTTTTGACTACTCGTGTATCTTTAGTCGTGTTTTCTTTTTTTCGTTATTCCTTTTTCGAATAATTGTTCCGTTACTTTATTTATTTTAAAAGGTTTTTCGAAAAATATTTCAGTGGCCGTTAAACTTCATTTTTTAAATTTTACTGTAGATGCCTAAAGTAATCATTTTGACTCTTCACTATATTTTATATCAAAACTTGAAATTTTGGGAATTTTTATTTTAAATATGGACAAAATATCGCATTCAAACTTGCACAAAGTTCGAACGAGATCAGACAAAAGCTCGTAAATTTGGAGGGGATAGAATTTTGAGATTTTAGTCAAACAGCAGCTGTTTCGGATTCATGTAACTAATCACCTATTGTATTTAGAAAATTTTATCCAATGAGTTTTGCATAGATTTTTATTCAATTTTTTGAAAAAAGAAACAAAATTTTAAAAATCAAAAATTAGACTTTTTTTTGGGGAGGGGGGTCAAAAGAAAGCTCAGGTTTTTTCTTTTAAAACCCAGTGATAAGATACATTTTATTTATAAAAAGAGCAGATGTAAGAAATCATGCACGAAATCATTTTTTTTATCTGTAGATTTTGATTTTTTTTAGGTCCTTCTGTCTATTTCTTTTTAATAGAAAACAAGGAGTAAAATTATAAAATTTAAGTTTTAAATTCGAAAATCAAAGATTACTAAGTCCTGAGTGTTTCGAGTTATTTGTGAGAGTTTCGTATGCACGAAATAATTTTCTTATCTGTAGATTTTGATTTTTTGATTTTTTTTAGGTCCTTCTTCTTTTTCTTTCTAATAGAAAGCAAGGACTGAAATTATAAAATTTATGTTTTAAATTCGAAAATCAAAGATTACTAAGTGATGAGTGTTTCGAGTTACTTACTTACTTACTGCAATCCTTTTTTCCTAGTGGAGCATAGGACTTCAGGATATCTGAGGCCCGAGATATTTGATAGATAAACAAGTCTCAGCCTACTTTTGGACCTCAAAATTCTAAAAGGAAAAGATCTGAGCTTTCTTTTGACCCAAAAAAAAGGTATTTTTTGAAAAAAAAGCTCCTTTTTGAAAAAAAGTCAAAACTATTTTTGATTAACAAAAAAGAAATTTGATTTGAATTTTAAATTTTTTTTTTATTTTTTCAGAAGAGTTGGACAAAATTTTCTAAATACAATAGGTGATTAGTTACATGAATCCGAAACAGGGGCTAAGTATTTCACCAGAATGTCAAAATTCTACCGCCATCCAACTGGGTGAGTTTTTGACCGATCTCGTTAAAATTTTGTATGGTAACTACTACCCAAAAGGACAAAATTTTGTGCAAGATTGAGACCGATCGATTTTAAAAGTGGGTTCACCATGATGAAATACCCCATATATAGTTTTAAATATAAAAAAAATTAAGTTACAAAAAAGTATTAAAATAAAAAATTGTTGCACAATGTAATGCTGTAATAATCTTTAAAATATGAATTATAATTGTAACCTTTTAATAAATATTACCTAATAAATGCATTGTTGTCGTACTTATTGTATTAATTTTCACAACACCATAGTATGTATTTCTATTTTAGAGATATAAGAGTCAAAATGATTCCATTTGGTCATCTAAAGATGTAACGAAAACCGGGCATCGTAGTGTTAATGCATCAGTAAATGATACAACATACACTGAGAAAGCAAGAAAGAAACTGTGAGTACCAGGCATTATCGGAAAACGATTCCGTCAACCTTAAAGAGTTCCTTGAGGGAACTTCAGCGAACTTAACCAGTTCTTAAATGAAATAAGATCGACTTACCGGGGCTTGTGGTATCAAAACGGCACTTACTGTATAGATTGGGCCAATCTATCGATAACATTCTAGATAATCAATGCACTAACCTAACCTATACTAAGAGATTGAATTCAATTATCGATAAAATGATTTTCCTAACCTAGGAATCTAATGTCTTTGATGAGAAAATAAAACCAATTTGCAATTCTACTTGCTACCTATAAACTGCTAAACTAATAAATATGTAGAGCATCTGTTATATTTTAAACGTAAGTTGACAGCTTTGCGTTGACAACTTCATTGTTGAACGTCAAAAAAAGATGAATCTGTTAAAGTGTTCTACATTTACATATTTATGAATGGACTCTATAAGTGGAAGTGACAACTTAAATTACCCTCTTTGAATGGCTAGGAAATACATACTCGTAGTATATGCATAACTTGTAAATTAATTTACAATGTCTCTGTCAAAAATAACAATTAATTGTGAATGATGATAGAGAGGGCGCCAAAATGTCATCTTCATGTTATGCAACATTAAAAATTTCGAGAAATGTAAAAATGTCAATGAAATTCAAAAGTGAAATTTCAAAGACAACGAAAGAGAAAAAGAGAGAAAAAGAGGGAGACTAAAAAAGGAAAATAATAATAAAAGAATATTAAAAGCAAATGATTTTATGGTGCTGAAAGATGAAAGCCAGCCAAAAGTTTGATGAGTAAAAAACATTTCGTTGATAGACAAACAGACAGATCGACAGATCTGCATACATATACCAAGTGTAATAGTACAGAAAGAGAAAAAATATTTCAGATCATGATACAAAGAAATGAATGCACTTTAAAGAAATTGTAAACACGCTACTTGTGCAATGTACATACATCGATGATGTTTCGAGATTTAACGGCATCATATATAGATACGCATCAGAAATGTTGAAAGGAATAAAATTTATTGAAGATGAACCTCAAGTTATACAAAAAAAATTTCAAAGATTTTGGTTGCACTTGCTGTACACGCACACACACATGCACATATGTGCAACACATGCCTCAACTTCATCGTGATATTTTTGTTTTGCTTGCGCATCTTTTAATGCCAGATTAGTTCACTTGTTGACAGATGCCTCGTCTCTCTCGCTCGCTTTACGCGTACCGGTATAAGATCAAAGTCACTCGTAAATATGCCTCAATGAAATATGCATTTACTAATTCCTCTTGTTGCATGCTGTTGCTTGCCATTTAGTTAATTAATTTCTTTTTGAACATGAGTTTAATGAACTCAATTAATTTTAAATAATTTACAATTGTATATGTAAAAGTTCGTATTATTCAATTTCTAGGTGTTAGAAAATAGGTGTCGATCATTAAAATAATCAGTATTAAAAAAGAAATTAGAATCATTTTCGGAGCTCTAACGTCTAGCTGGTTAAACGGACTCCGCTATACAAACTCAATGAACAAATACCAAGATTTCATATTTTTCTTACAACGAATGGATACTGCATCAAATTTGAAATCATAGAAATTCCATCCTCTAGAAGAAAAGGCAAATATAATACAAAAAACTAAAATGAGTACCTTCTGCACTCGTCACATAATGTGATAACTTTACGCAAAAGTTTAATCATGGGTTTTTCAAACTTTTTATTTTCTCTTTTCAATGCACATTCTTGGCTTTTTGCACGTCTACATCGCTTAATATTAATATTATTTTACATTTTCAATTAGGAAAAAATAAACTATTAACTAAAATAAACAATGCAATAAAACAATACAATAAATAAAAACAATTTTTGGTATGTTTCACTATTCTATTGGTATATAAGTATATTCCACAACCGTTTTTGATATAGAAATTATGTGTTGCATACTTTTAAGCTTAAAGTAAAATACTATGAAACCTCACAAGACACCGACGTGACATTTTCTTTTAATTTCTATCAATTCACTCCACTCTAAATTTTCCTTCTGCCCCGAGTAAAGATGTTACTTATTTAAAAAAAAAAAAAGTATAAGAGCATTAGTGCAATAAGATTTATATGAATCGTTCATAGCACAACAATTGAATTAACAATTCGAAAGTAATAAATAATAAACATATCACATCAATAATCCAAGAATGTATTATCAGTTTCCTATGGCCAAGTTTCAATACCCAGTACCTTCGTGACTCTTTTCTTTTGTTGTGTGTGACGTTAAAAGACGACGAAGCAATCTAAAAATAATACATACATATATCAAAGCAAAACTGTGTGGGTTTCGTGATCACTTCAAGAATATCTCGGACGTTTCAAAGTTTTCGTCAATAATCCACTAGGGAAACATCGGCGAGGTGAAATTTCGAGAGAAAAATTGGAGAGCTGCCACCCAAATTGAGTGATTGCTCACAATTAAAGAACTATCTCTCGCAATCGAGTTAGTGCGCTGGAAACGTATTGAATATATAAATTTAACTAGAAAAATTAAAGCGAAATCTATCGAAAATTCAATGAAAGTCAGTTACAGAATTTGATGTTAAAAATTGGAGAACAAGAAGTACAATGGAAACCAAATTAGTCACACATAAATCAGCGCGATGGAACCAGAAAGACAACGGCGCAACCCAGCTATATATGTAGAGTGTCAATGGGGCAAGATATGTAGATACAATGGAAACCGGTTCGGTAAAGTATCATTCGCATAAAACACAACTTTTCAAACGAATTCACTAACTATTTTCTCGCGAATAAATCATAGAGACAATTACAAAGTTCAAAAGAATTTTAATAGGAGGAGAAAGTATAGAATGTGACGCCCAAGTTTCGAAAGCTCGAGAACAAACTCAACGGAAATTCGTCGATCGTATGGCTGACAATTTTACGGCAAGCTTACCTTTTAAATCGATTAAAGAGACCATAATAGACCCAAACAAAACCTCGATGACTGCAGAAGGTAGAGAAAACAAAATTTGAGAGTTATTGCCTTAAATCAATTGTGGCAATATAAACTTGAATTATAATTTCGTGAGGTTGCAGACCAAAATTCCTAGGTTCTATTTCCAAATTTTGGAGAGCTGCCGAGTTTAAATACTTTTTCAGTAGGCTAAAAAAAAAAAAATTCGCCACTTTTTAAAACAAATTGTATCTTATACGTAGGACTGGAAACAGGGGACTACACTCTGGAAGAGTATGTCAATATTAAACGGGCTTTTGATAGCTCTACCTTCGATGTGCTCTTCGGCCAGACGATATGACGTTGAAGAAATCGTCATTCGATGGATTTATGCCATGCTGTCTAAACGAATGGAGAAAACGATGACAGTGTCACGGTCGAGGTTGAAAGAGAATGCCTTCAAGAGGGCATACTTCCCCTCTTCTATGGTGCTTCGAGGTGGACTCCCTTCTTAATGATTTACAGAGTCTTGGAGTTAACATCTAACCGTATGCTGACGACGTGGGCGCACTAACCTCGAGACGGTCCTTACAGACGGTGTGCATTAAAATGCAGGACATGGGATCGTAATCCAGCTCTTGTGTGATCTATTTTCATGTATACCTCCGTAGTATGGTGGAGACGAACTTTGGTTAAGTCTCACTGACCAGGCTTCAGAGAAGTGTGTGCCTGGTGATGCCCTCAATGCTTTGCTTGACTTTCTTCCTCTCTATTTTCAAACCAATAAGGAGGCGATGAAAGCGGCTTATAGACTCCGGTTAAATAGAGCCTGGTATGTCGAGGCGGATATGGCTCGCAGCCAGATATACCCCCTGTTGTTAGTGCACTGCACTGAAGGCCCTTGCTAACCCTGTCAGCTCTTCAAATTTAGTCAGTGAGTGTAAGGCAAAAGTAAATAGTGTCACAAAACACAACAAGTTATACCTTATATGGGTTCCAGGACACTGTGGTATTACAGGGAATGCATTGGCCGACAAACTGGCCAACGAAAGCTTTTTAATTTCACGGAACCTTTTCTCGGTATCAGCTCTGTTTAGGCCATGATCAACGACTTCATGGGTTCTATTCATAGAAGAAGATTGTCCAAGCTTGGCTCCCTCATGAGACAATCTGACAGGAAATCAGTGGAATTTTTTCGGAAATTGCATGTACATGACCAATATGGGCGACATCACCGATCCGATCCGTCCTGACGACCTTTTTTTGATGACAACGATACTAGTGAACTTTATCTCTGTAGCCGTCCTGCGTTCACGAGAACATGATTAAGGCTGTTGGGTAGTGATGTCTTGAGCATAAATAATATATATACTCTTCCTCTTCCTAAGCTGCTAAGGTTAATCAGTGAAACAAAGGAATTCGAAGTTGAGAGCTTAGACTTTTCTTCTCCCCATTTAACAGTTCTCATATCTTTCCTGTTTTTCTACTTTCTCTTCAACTGTCTCTATCTCGGGTATAGAACAATGGCCCTTGAATCTGAGTGCTTTGGTTTAGTTCAGCCCACCCTCAAATCTAATCCCATACGAAATACTTTTTACTTCAGGGCAATCGGAATATTGAGTCAGAGGTTCATTATTAAAGGACTAAGGATAAAATAATAGGTAAAAGTTGTTTCTTTTTTTCATAAATATTTATAGGAGAGCACATACATACATACTTTTACGAATTTTTAACTCTTAAACTGAAAATGTTAAATCCGAAGTTATGAATATGAAGTACCCTCTCTGTATAAACTCATATTCAAGATTTCTACAAATATAATTCATAGTATTACAGGTACCTTTATTTATACACAGTCAACAAATTGGTATGAGCATGAAAATATGCAACAAATTTAACATATAACATGCACAACAAATTGCAAATTGCCATTGTGAGTGCAAATGTCTGCCAAAATGCTAGCCTCCCTGGCTGCCTTCCTGCCTGGCTTGCTTGTAAACCTTCCATTATGTCAACCTGGATGTATGTCTGTCCGTTTGTATGTCTGTCAGATAAACTGTCATATATGATATTGTGAGCTGGTGTTAATTTAAAATGCAAAAGTCGAGACCAAATACACAAAAAACACTTGAAGGTGTAAAAAACAAAATATATAAAAGCACAAAAAAAAAACACACACACGCACACATACAAACACTAATACATACAATGTTGAGTATGGTATGTGTAGAGGTACAACAAAATGCAACATAATTCCAAAAAAAAAAAAGAAAAAGTGCATTGTAAATTGCAATGGCAACACTGTGCTGCTGAGTGTTGTTGTGCTGTTCTGTTGTGTGCTACATGAAGCACACTTCTCCTTCGTTAAAAAAAAAATAAAAAAAAAATCCCATACAAAAAACACTTAAGATGAATCTCTGAATTCGCAATTCAGGGAATTTAGGGGCAACAAATACATCCATATATGTATATATAAAATACATATATGTATATTTGTACATACATATATATATATATAGATATGCATCTCATAAATGCATCCGCATACGTACGCATTCATTTGCGCCAACGTGGCGCACATAATTCGCGATGATGCAAATTGCATTCAAATTACTGAATGAAATCGTCGTTGTCGTTGCCGTCGTCATCGTCGCCAGTAATGTATGGTATAGTAGTTTGTGGCATGATTGCATCCACAAATCTGTACAACAAGAGAACTGAGGCACCCGTAGCAGCAGCAACAACAGCATAAGAAAAACAAATTCTAAAAAACTTGAAGAGGAAGGAAACTTACAAATGATACTGAGTCGTGCAGGTGGCGATGCCTGACGTGCTCCACTTGCTCCACTCGTTGCAATGCAAACATAATCACCAGCATCTGTATCCCTGCTCACTGCATCAATTTGCAGATTTGAGCCGATTTGATAAATACGCGTAGAATTTTGTATAGGTTGACCTGAAACAAAAAAAAAAAAAAAATTTAAATTTTATTGTTAGTTAGTAGGTGGTTTGGGTGTTTTGTTTTACTTTTGCAATAAATTTCTATATATATAATTACCATTATGCAACCAAGAATATTGCAATCCATCATCGATGGGTGTGGCTTGACAGGTAAATGTTACTGCATCATCTTCAACAATTGCTTGACTTTGTGGTAATGTGATAAAACGTGATGATTCCAATCTGACAAATGCTGAAATTTAGAAAGGTGAAAATTTGTTATTGATTACTGAGTTATTTACATATATAAAAATAGTATTTATTTATTTAAAACAAGTTATTAGCTACTTGAATCGATCGAATTATTAGATTTAGAACTGTCAACATAATCAGCCCTATTTTAAATATTCGAATGAAATCCCCGGAAAAATTTCTTTACTTTTCCTTTTTTTCTATAGGGATAAGGGGAGACAAATTTTCTCGAGTTTTTAATTTCGGGAATATTTAGAATAGGACTGAATACTGAACATTCTTATTCTATGCCAAATCATGCTAATTTCGTTACTGGGCTTTCCTACAGGGAACTAGTGTGACCATCTACTTCCCATTAGGGGGAATTACTCCCCATTTGGATTTGGCTGTCCCCCGTATTCCCCCCAAAAAACACACATTTTTCTCATGATTTTCTATTATTCTATTGTTTTTAAAAAATATCATTTCGTTTCATTTTATTTCATTCAATTTTGTATAATTTTATTTCGTTTCATATCATTTCATTACGTATTGATTTATTACTACAACGCGAATTCATTGTTGAAGCCATGAAATATAAGTAAAATATTTTAAAATGCCGATGAAGATTTAAAAAAATCCATTTATTGAAAAGACATGCGACGATTTGAATGTACTTTGTAAAAAATGGAATGCACCGTTCTGCATTGACAATGGTGAAGATTACGAGCCAAAGCAAAGCTCTGATCAATTATTTCAGTCACTGTTTGTTAATTTTTTAATTTTTATCCTGTTTTTTCTCCAGTATTGGTTCGAAAAAAAATGGTCATACTAGTTTAGACCAGTTCATTCCACACGAAAAAGCCGTGTGGAATGAAACGAGAAAATAAATATTTCACAATTTTTTTTGTTCATCAGACGAAACGGGAAAAGAATATGGGTATTCACGATGTGTTGTATATGTAGTAAACTAAAATATACAACCTTATACACCATATTGTGAAGACCTGCTGTAGTAAATTTGGGAGCAAGAGCACAACCAGTATCTTCGTTCATATTTTATTCAATTGTTTTTGTGATCAGCTGATCAAAATTTTGCAGTGTTACCATATCAAAAAATAAAAATTTGACTGTTGAAAATCACAAATACAATACAAAATTTGCAATAGGGTTTTGCCGTTGTATTTTTAGTATTCGAAAATCGTTCTTTTTTCAAATAACCTGTAGAGTAGATACCATGTAAACCAACAGCTTAAAGGCATCCCAGTCGAGCACGGGCATAATACATCATGAAAAAATTTGAACAACTTCACAGATAAACAATAGCATGTGCAAGTTTTACATTAATTCTTCAAAAATTTTCTCCAATACAAATGTTCAAAGAAAGACGGTTCCATGAAATTTGGCCCCTATAAAAAATAGCACCAAATAAAAATGGTAAAAAACCCCAAAAAATATGTATCTGAAAGCTCAGAATTTGTAATTTAAACTTAAAAGAAGAACGCTTTTAGTGTATGTCTTCAAAAATTTCGATACAGACGGAAGTGGGTACGCTTTATTATAATCCAACAAAAACCCAAATTAAGTCAAAAGATTTTTATCATCATTTCAAACTCTAAAAAACCTAAAGTTTGGGTATATTTCTAATCATACTTAAACTATACTTACTCAAGTTTTAGGTTTTTAGAGTTTGAAGGAATATTAGTAAAAAATTCAGCCAGTATTTACTTTAACTTGCATAATAGCATTGAGACTATTTTTTATTTAACCATTAATTTTTTTGGAGACATTTATTTATTTTTTGGGGGGTTTTATCATTATTTTTTAGCTATATTTCATTTCAATAATTGGGGCCATATTTCTTTTATTTTCACTTTGAGTTTGGGGTCAAATTTCATGGAGCCAATTAAAAGATATTTTCAACCAATAAAAGCTTAGAAATAATTCAGCGGAACGAAACGAGAAAAGAGCATTTCACAGAGTATCAATAAGGGCGAGTTTACATGAAATTTAATTTGAAGCGGCTTTAAACTCTTGGTAACTATTTTTACGGTCTCTTGACGCACACCTGTTAACACAACGGCTTCAAAATCAGTTGCTTCAATTTTGCAACGTTGCAAATATTTTTTCCGTTTTTATTATCTTTTCGTACAACTCCTAAAAATGGTATTTTAAATTTTGTTTGCTTGCCTTTACTATTTCTGATGCATAATTGTGTTTTGAATTCTTTAAAATAATGCAGAATATAAATATTTTGGAAAATTTAACAGCCAATTTGATTCGAATGGCAAAAGACTACGAAAGTAATATTGTATTCTGGACATTCATCACAGCGAGCTAAAATTTATATAAGAGCAAAAGTGCAATAGTTTAGTATCTCAGTGCAAGAACGGTACAAGTAATACGTTTAGAAAGAAAATGAAACGACTTAAAAGAGCAAAAATGGTATAACGATTATTTCAAAGAAAAAACAGCATAGTGATTTATTCCGTACACATATTTCGTTTCACTTTTGCTCTGAACATATTTCGTTTCGTTTTTGCTCTTAAGTAAAATTATTCCATTTTTTTCTGAACGTAGAAGTTATACCACTTTTGGATTTGCATAAACTATCAAATAAGAATCGCAAAAGTTTTTGTTGAATTAAGTCGTGGTGGAAGAATAGAAGTGTTATTTCAACTAGATTTTTTGCTAAATTTCTAGAAATTCCTTATAAAATCGTACTATTTTCAACTCTGGTTTAGGTGTATATTAATATTTCACGTTCTCGCAACCCTGTTTGATGCTTTGACGCTAAAATTGTGTGGCTTACAAATTTGAAACGGATTTTCTCTCAGAAAATGGATTCATTTTAAGTTTTGCTGTGAAAATAAAAACAAATTTGTGAAGCAACGTTAAATGAAGCTCCATGTAATATCGCTCTAAAAAGAACAAAAAAAAAGAAACAAATAAAAGAATAGACTTTATCCATTTTTTTTTTCCGAAGAAATACTTCTTTAGATACTTTCATTTCAGCATAAAAGAAGATGTATTCCAATTTCCTGAACACAATTTTTGATTTTTTTCTTTTATTCAGTCCTATTCTCAAAATTCCCGAATAAAACGCCCGGGAAATTTTTCTTCCTTTCTCCTTATTTTGCTATAGGAATACGGGGGGAAAAAAAAACAATTTTCTGTGGGATTTCATTTTGAGAATATTTAGAATAAGGTTGAATATTTTCGGCATGGTTCACAGAAACTTCCTTGGAATGATTAGAATTTTATTAGAAGTTAAAGATTGTCATTTAAAAAAATAATCAGTTGAAATTCAAATTTCAGCAAAAGCATCATTAAATTTTTAGTTTTGAATGCATTCAAAATTTAAGTAACTATAATTATAAATATTTAAAGCACTTTTTTTGCACACAAAATATGCATTATATTTATATAATATATATTTAATGATGATAAATGCTGCCACATTTGTAATTATTTCATTCACTATAATTTTAAAAGGATAAAAAAAAAGTATTTAAATACAAAAAGAAGTTCATTATATATACAAAATGCACTCATGCATTCAACACCTGTGGTAAAATGTTAATTAAATTATGTAAATGGTAAATAGCATTTTTTTTTTCAATACAAACACATAAATTCTTGTGCTTTCAATAATTGTGGAATTTTATTATGCACAGTTTTATTTGAGTGTAAACTAACCATTAATTACACTTGCATGGTTAAACTTTTTATACAAATAATACAACAACAAGTGCACTCAACTCAACAAAAGTAAATAATAATTAAGCTTGTGTTTTAAATTTTTTTTTTTTTGTTTTGCAAACAAAATTTTGTAGTATTTAATTTTATATGAATTAAAAAATAATTATTTAAAGTTTTATATATTTAATATGAAATTTAGCAAATATGCTATTTTCTATGTCGATTTCAACTTGTGCACGATTTTACGGGATTTTGATCCTTTTTCTGTTCGTCGGTTGTCATGAAGTCATAAAAATGCGAGTAAAATGAATTACTAAAAAATAGGGGAAAAACTCGTGTGAGTGAATATTGCAGGTTGTTTTGTTTTGCCTGCCTGCGCGTTTTTTTTTTTTTATTTCTTTTATTATTCATTTATTTCCTTTTGCATTTATTTATTTATTTATGCACTCGAGTTGCTGTATGCTGTATTTTATGCGTCTGCAGCAAAAAGACACAGATAAAATTTTTAAGCAAAATTAGCACAACAAAAGTTTTTATAACTTTAAAAACAGCAGAGGGGAAGAAATTTATTTATTCTATGAAATTTAAAGCAATATGAGTAAAAGCATGAAATTTATTCTTTTTCGTATCAGAATAAACCAATAAAAACAATAGTTGCTCCAGGACACATATTTAGAAAACACTTCTTACTATAAATTTCAACAAGCTTGCTTGAATTTAAACAAAAATTGAGTTAAATACAAAAAAAAAATTGAATTTATCAAGTTTTTTAATGTTTTTTTTTTTTAATATTTTACGGCATGGTTCGTAGAAACTTTGCTGGAATTGAAACATTCTAAGCAAAGTCTGCATAGGAATAAGTGAAAACGAACCAAGGAATGCATTTAAAAAAGTTATAGGCATTAAAATGAATGTCAAAAAATCACATTTGATAAATTTTTTCGCTAGACTTATTCATTTAAAAATGGAAAACGAATCGAAAGCACGTAAAATCATTGTGAAAACTTTTCAAAAGCCCCTCAGTGGGCATTTAAAAAAGTATTCGCGAACTACAAATTGGCCCGAAAATTGTGCCGAGAGTTTTAAAGAAGTATGAGGAGGACTTGGGCGTCACTTGAAAGACAGGGCATCTGTGGGCAAACAAAATTGCCACAATATTGAAGAAAAATCTCAATTTTTCGGACAGAAAACTGGTTCAGAAGGTGGAGTGTCCCAAGTTTTTTGTACGCAAGACTAAGAAGGACGTTGGTCAGAAGACGTTTGAAGCGGAAAAGGTTACAGACAAGAATGCTGTAAGGAATGCCTCAAAATTAAAATAGATTTTGTTTTGGAAAAATTCAATTGCTGCACAATGGACGACGAGACTTATGTTTTAGCTGACTTTTTGGAGCTTCTAGGCCAGGAGTTTTACACTGCAGACTCACGGAGGAATGTGGGTGAAAATTTTAAGTCAAAAAAGTTGTCTAAATTTCCTCGAAAATACCAGATATGGCGAGCTATTTGGAGTTGTGGCCAAGTTGGAGCAAGTCTATTGTAACCACATGAATATAAATTTATATCAAGGAATGCTTTGAAAAAAGACTTGAGCCTTTCTTAAGACAGCATGAGGTTTCCACTTTCTTTTGGCAAGACCTCTTGGCCTGTTGTCATTATAGTAACGTGACCTTGGAGTGGTACTCAAAAAATAATGTGCTGAGGCACTAGTCTCGAAAAAAATCTTCCAAACTGTCTATGTAGAACTCAGGCCCATTGAAAGATATCGGACTTTGGTCAAACAACAAATAAAAGGAACAACGAAAAGGGTCAAGGATGCTGGAGAAAGTGGACTTTAGCAGCTCGAAATAATAAAAAATGTGTAAATATATTCGGTGTACAACTTTACTTCCGGCGTTCTCTGATAGATGGCTGCATCGTTGAGGGCTGATCGAAATACATGGATTAAAATTGTTATAAAGTGAGTCTGGACATATGTTAACGTATCAACATCGCCGCATTAGTAAAAGTTTGTAGCATTTTTAAATTATTCTCGATTCAAAACATCTGTTTTCGAGCCAAGTTCTTATCACTGGAGGGAAGTATTGATCTTCTGCTTCCATTTGAAAAAAATCGCAACTGAGGTGATTGCAATATCGAGAAAAAGCATGATGGTGGGAGAGAAAAAATTTGCTAAAATTACGAATTGGAAGCACTGCTCGATGGCCAAGATTCGTGACAAACGCACGAAGAACTAGCTGAATCACTGGGATTGACTCAGCAAGCCATCTCGAAATGCCTCAAAAAAGCCATGGGCATGATTCAGAAACAAGAAAATTGGGTTTCTTACAAGTTGAAACCGAGAGATATTGAACGGCGTTTATTTGCATTTATGTGAACAATTGCTTCAAAGACAAAATCGGAAGGGATTTTTACATCGCATCGTAACCGGCGACGAAAAATGGGTCCATTAAGATAATCCCAAGCGCAAAAAGTCATGGGGAATGCCCAAACTTGTCTCCACGTCGACCGCTAAACTGAATATTCACGGCGCCAAGGTTATGCTCTGCATTTGGTGGAACCAGCTCGGTGTGATGTACTACAAGCTACATAAACCGAATGAAACCATTACAAGCGATCGGTACCGAACACAACTGATGCGTTTGAGTCGAGCATTGAAGGAAAAACGTCCACGATACCAAGAGAGACACGACAAAAGTGGTCAAGACTTACTTGGAAACCCCGAAATGGGAGGTCTTGCACCACCCACCATACTCCCCAGTCGTAGTTCCTTCCGACTACCATCTGTTTCGTTCGTGGCGTAGGGTCTGCAGGATCGGCATTTTCGTTCGTACGAGGAAGTCGAAAAGTGGATTCAATCGTGGATCGCTCCTTTTTTCGAGATGAGATACGAAAATGGGCGAAAGTTGTCGCTAGCGACGGTCAATTCATTGAATAACACATCTGTAAGTACTTTTTCAGAATAAAACTTTTAATTCCTGAAAAAAAAAAACGGTTGAAGCAAAGTTGTTCACCTAATATAATAATAATTTTAACGAAAATACAGTTGTAGAATGAGTTTCATATTTAAAATCAAAGGTTCAGCAGATTTTTTTTTTAATTTTGTAATTAACAATTTTTTCAATCATCTCCAGAAGTCTTCAGAATATTTTTCAAATTTTAGGCGTCAAAATCTATGGTTTGTGTTCCTCCTTCACAGATCCGTTTAAGATTACACCCTTTCTCTTAAAACTTAGTTTCGCCTCAATAAATATTTACAACAACAACATGTTTCCCAGCAAAATCCAACACCTTTTCATATTCCATACATATGTATGAGCATTTTTATAATAATCGCCATTTGAAAATCGCGCTCAAGTAAAAACGAAACTTTATTCCAATCACATACTTTTCTACGTGTCATAATAACCTCTTCATTGCTCTGGGCGAAAAGGAGCAAAAAACAAAAAAACGCCAAACACACTAACACATGCAACTTTCTTTATTTTAATTCAGCGTGAAGATAAACTGCAGCAGTAAAAAGGAAAAAAGATACATGAATAGATAGATACAAGTCTCACATATCTCTCAATTGAGTTCGTCATGCATGGAAAAAAATAATCGATTTCATCCTTCACATCACACAAAATAAACCGCTCGTCATCATCACTCACACACGACCGACCCATTCCATCCCCGTCTATATGCTTGGCTGTCTGTCCATTTATGTTGTTTTTTAGTCTGTCGGTATGTCTAACAGGCAAACAGCCAGCCGCCTTAAGGTTCTGCATGCAACCCTGACAAATTCAACGAAATTCTTTCATTTCTCAACAAAGACGACGACGACGACGATTATGAAAATATGAAGAATATGCGCTGATTTTATGTGCAAGATAATAATTTTCATCAACAGAAAACCGATGAGATATGGATATAAAAACAACAACAGTAACGACAACAAACTGAAGCAAAGTCAATGTCGAAGTTATGAAGTTGAAAAATTTGTACCTACTGCAAAAAAAAAACAACAAAATAACTCAGATACTATCAAAGATAAAAAAAACTGAAACGCAAAGAGTACTATACTCAATATTCGCATTTAGTAGGAACATGTTTTGATATTCTATAAGACCCTGCTGGATCATATAAACCGCATCAACACGAGACTACAACAACAACAACCAACCATACTGCATGCCAAATTATAATGAATGTGCGGAGGAGAGGCGGGACACATCCACAGTAGATCTGAGAGTAGAGCAAAGCACGACACAGCACAGCACAGTAAAGCTTATAGCAACAACAACAGCTACACAGTAAATAATTAGGCTGACTGACTTGGCAATTGAAAGACAGAGGCAGACACAACGCTATACTGACTGACTGGCAACTGGGAAGAAAACAAAGCCACAGGGTAAAGTCATTGTAGTGTTAGCTCGATTATATACATGCATACATACATACATAGATATTCATACTTACACTCGTGTATATGTAGGTATGTATGTATGTATGTATAGAGGAGGCATAATTCCAAAGTGTAGCAGACACAAATACATACGTTTCCATGTTATTTTATGGACGTGTTCACTCCTCAGTGACTTCGTCTTCTGTTCTACAGAATTTATACGCACATAATGGTGCATTGTGGCAACAACTGCAAAAACAATGAAATGTATGGAAGTGATTATATTCTTTGTTGTTGTCGTTTTTTGTTGCCAGATATATGTATACAAAATATGTCGGTCGTATTAAAAAGACTTCAAAAAAAATATATATAAAAATAAAGCATACAAAGTGTTTTTTTATTCTTTTTCATGATATTGATGATGGCAGCATTTTAT
Organism: Toxonevra muliebris; assembly: GCA_963691655.1. Classification (NCBI taxonomy): domain Eukaryota; kingdom Metazoa; phylum Arthropoda; class Insecta; order Diptera; family Pallopteridae; genus Toxonevra; species Toxonevra muliebris. The sequence goes on from OY829328.1 coordinate 76,571,726, forward strand.
TATTGATCGTAAACATATCCACAATATCTGTGCATCATTTTTGATAGATATTGCAATTATTTACCATACATTCATATTGAATTGAATAACGATATAAAGCTTAACCCTTTCACGACCGTAAGGTAATCAGAGGAGAAAGCGCAAAACCGAATCCGCTTTCGTATTCTCTAACCCCCATTTATTGGTTTTGAGAGGTTTTTTGGCATGAAAAAACTGAATCTAATATTTATTTGCAGAAAAAAATAATACAAAAAACCGTCAAAAATCCACAAAAAGTGGAAAATTTGTATGGGAGATACCCTTATTTTGCATCGAAATAAATTAAATTTTTGCATACACCATTTTTTTCGTTAAAAAATTAGGTTCTGAAAGTTTTAGAACAATCTACTAAAAAATAAGCATCCAGTTCTCATTATGAGCGATCAAACATTACTAAACGAAAATTACACTATCCGACAAAAATAAATTTTTCCAAAAATAACAAGGTTCTGCAAGCGGATTCTGATTGAACTGAGGAGAAAAAATTATACGGGTCTCTGCGTTTAAAAGTAAACCTAAATAAACCATAAGACAACTTGTTAGTTTTGCATCAAAGCTTGTTTGTATGCTCGGAAATTTGTAGTAGAATTTTTCGTAGAATATTTTTTTCCAACATATGAACCCTTTGGCGCCCAACAGTACGGGTAATTTTTGCCCTTATCGAAAAGTTACTTTTTTGACCCATTACGAGGGTTGATAGAGGGTTAATATGTTCAAGAAATATGTTACCCATGAAATTTTACTATAGGTCACTGAATAACAAAAATCTGTAAACTTAGTTTTAGGAAACATAAATCAAAATTCCAAAAATGTTTCAAATTTTCAGCTTTTTTTGTTTTTTTGTTTTGAAACTTTCGGAAACTAATTTCTTAACGAAAAAAATGATGTGTGAAAAAATTAAATTATTTCGAAGTAAATTAAATACAAATTTTCCACTTTTTGGTGATTTTTGACGGTTTTTTGTGTGTTCTAAAATTATTTTTTTCTGCAAATAAATATCAGATTCAGTTTTTTCATGCTAAAAACCCCCTCGATACCAATTTTCACCGCAATAAGAAGAAGAACATCTAACTTCGTAGTATACCCCGAAACCAAAACTTCAAAAAAAACATTTTTGTATGAAACGCTGCTGATAGGGGAAAAAAACGGTTATCACCACTGAATTTCTTGACCCCGAATTAGTTAGAAACGATATGTCTCCCGACTGCTACAAATTTTTTTTTTTTTAATTCGAGCACAGTGTAATTGTTAAAAATTTTTGAGGACTAAAAAATAATTTTAAACGGGTTTTGTAAATTAAACTCTTTTGAGGGTTGAATCAATATTTTACGAAGTTGGTATAACTTTTTTATTATCAGCTACTTTAAGAATTTCTATTCTTAATATAACTCCTTACCGGAGTTAATATGACTCCTCAAAAGTATAACACACTCTTCGGTGTTGAATATACTCCATCGGGGTAAGGATTACTCTTTTCTGGATAAAAAAAAAACAACATAAGTGTACAGAACGGTAGTGCTAGTTTCTTTCAATATCTCTATTCAGTGAATATATTTGGAATCAAATCCGTAATTCTGGATTATGATTTCAAATCTTAGTAGCTTATATAGGATATTGAAAGATTAAGAACTATCACTAAGATCACTGATGAGGAACGGCCGTCTGATTTGCCCGTCTCTATATACATTGTTGTTGTGATGACTACATTTGTTCATTAACCTGTTTATATATAACTTCAAAAAACAAAAACAATTACAAAATTTTAGTTTAGAAACATTTTATTAATTAGCACATGTATTATTTATTATTCAAATATATATGAAAAATAGATGCTAATTTACATACACCCCAAATTCTAGATTTCTTTGTAGACTCCATTGAAGTGATCAGAAATCTAATAAAAATCTAGAATAGCAGTGATATTAACAGTCATTGATACTTGGTTTTCCACTTTGACAATTTTTAGTCCATGTTTTCCAGTGTTTGAATCCCTGTTGATTTTTTATAATCCGAGCACAACGCACTGCTTTTCTTATGTTAGATTTGCGTAGATCATTGCAGGACACACGACATAGATTAGGAGAACTACCCTTTTTTGGTTTACACCAAAATTCATCGTTGATTTGGAATAGACCCCAACTTTTGTAGTTACCGGATTGTACATTCACAACATTTGTTTTGAAAGAACTTTCATGCTGAGCAATGCAAATCCAATCGGGAATTTCAGATTGTGGTACACTCAAACGGGACAGTGCACGTGCAAGAGAACATTTATTGAATTTTTTAGCATTTATCGCTGCGAATGTCGATATGCATAAAAATGCAACAAACAAAATTGACTTCATTTCGGAGACACCTTGATCAGTACACAGAAGAAGATTTAAAGTATAACTTTGAATTACTATATATTAACTGCGAATATTCCTTCTATTTATACTAGTTTTTATACCTGCAGACCGTAAAAAAAAAAAAAATTTTGTGGATATCTTAATTGTGGAATTCGCATTCCTTATCTGTGAGTTATTTGTTTAATTAAGAAAAATTAGCTGCACATGTAAGGCTTTTAGTCATTTAGGTACATTATTATAACAAATTCTAAGAATCGTTTTTAGTTAAGTTTTAAAGCGTGGAAAATAACAAAATGTGTTTAAAATTAAACTTAAACTAATAAATAAAAGAGAGCCAATAAAACGAGAAATGGAAATAAAGTTGTAGATAAATAATAAAATTAAAAATAATTAAAAAACTAATTACTTAAAAAATTTAAATACCGCCAATTCAATTCACTTTTCATAACGTTCGGATTTAATTAAATTTGGTAGAGAATTCCATAGCTTGACAACACTAACAAAAAACATTTTTGTTGAGGTGAAATTAGTTTATATATTCTAAGTGGCTGTTCACACGGGTGCGAGCACGAACGCCTATCTGAAAGAGAGAGGTGGAAAAAATAGGTAGTGAGGAAGTGCTAAAAACTCTCATGCTTGCACCAAGATCTTTATTATGAGTTGCTTTCGACGACCGATCTTTGCTGGTTATCGAAGATCGAATATAAAACTCTTATAATGAGCAGTGCAACCCTGTCGAAATTTTCGTTGTGTATCGAATTTTCTGCCGTACACAATTTTACTTTCGATACGGTGCATCATGGGCCTCGAGCATATGGCCTCGATCATCCTCTTATAGCGAACTCTATTACGTGCTTCTCGGCTGATGTCGCTCCAGGAGTAGTTTGCTGTCTGTAATTCTGCATCAATCGTTCTTCTCCATGTCTTTGCAGGTATCCCAACATGTCAACCAATCCCTGTGGATTCCATCGGAGTGCCTGACGAGCGATATTTTCGTTGGGTCTGCGGAGTGTATGTCTTATCCACCGCCATTTGCGTTTGCACACCTCCACAGGAGTAGGAATTTGGTTGGTTGTATTCTAGAGATCCACGTTGCTGATGCGGTTAGGCCACCATATGTTGAGAATTTGACGCAGGCATTTGTTGGAAAAAGTTTGTAGGCGCGCGTCGATTGCGTTTGTACGCTTCCATGTCTCACAACCGTAAAATAACACTGATTTGACGTTAGAATTATAAATGCGTAATTTGGTATTGGTGGAGATAAGTCGAGATTTCCAAATAGTTCGGAGCATACCAAAAGCAGCTTTTGCCTTGTTAATGCGCGCTAAAATATCTTCATCTGCGCCTCCTTTTGTGGTGACCATACTGCCAAGGTAGTTGAAGGTGCAAATACACTCAACATTCTCATCATTTATGCTAATACCTTAGGCTTCTTTGGTGCACGTTTACCCGAAAAAAACAACTGCTTTGACTCTTTCTTGGTCTCTGATGTGTTGTGATGGATTCATGTTTTATCTACGATTACAAAACGACGCAAAAACTTGTCCGAGTTGTGGTTGAGCATTCCTTTGAAGTGGTCATACAGTTGCGCTTATGGTCGAAGGCGAGCATAGGCGGCATCCATCGCGCGGATAGCAGCTTTTTCAAGTCCTAATAATATTCGTTTTACTCTATTCAAGGTAATCGATGTGAATGACACCGCGTACATCCCAAAAGAAACTGTCGCCATGACCTTGTTGGCCGACAAACCCACCTTGGTCTTCTTTAGTGCATGTTCAATCGGGGAAATCCACTGCTTTGACTGTTCCTTGGTCTCTGGTGTATTGTGATAGAACCATGTTTCATCCACGGTTACGAAACGGCGCAAAAACTCATTCGGATTGCGGTTAAACATCACCAAATACTCCTTTGAAGTGGTAACACGGTTGCGCTTATGGTTGAGTGCGAACAATCGCGGCACCCATCGCGCGGATAGATTTTTCAAGACCAAACATTCATGTAAAATGTGATGTACCCGTTCAGTTAAGATGCCTATAGTCTCAGCCACCTCAGGCACTTTCATTCTCCGATTGCCCTATATCATTCTATGGATTTTATCGGCGATTTCTGGTGTGACTACCTCATTTGGGCGACCTGAACATTCGGCGTCACTTGTGCTAGTACGACCACAATGAAATTCGGAAAACCACTTTTTAGCCATTGATGTTGATGGTGCAGAGTCCCCATAGTATTTATCAAGCCTTTCATTGGTTTCGGTGATGGTTTTTTACGCAAAAAATAATGCTTGATGAGCACACGAAGTTCACTTTTTTCCACTTTTATCGAAATTCACGAAATTGTCTGATTTCAATGGCTGCCAAACACAAACTAAATAACGCAGTTTGCTCTAAATTTGACAGTAGTCTATTAACAGATGGTAGTTGACAGGAGCAGTGTTGCATTTGAAGTTATTATGCGGGAAATTCAAAAATTAAAGTCGACTAAGCAAATTTGTGGGAGAACTTAAAGCTATTTTTTAAAACACATGCACAACTAAGTATTCAAGAATCTTTAAAAAAAAAAGTCTATTGAAAACGCAAGCAACAACCTGAGCTTTAAGTTATGAGATAAAATGCAATCTTCCACGGTTTAACCCACCATAACAGAATACATTACGTTAATGACATTTCTTCTCCGACATTTTTCTTCTTTTTCATCCTTTTTCTTTTTTTCCTTTTAACGATTTTTATAGGTATTCACTTTCAGACAATAAAAACGTAAAATGGGAAAAACAAAAATCATATGCAATTCGCCAATAACTTTTTTCAAAAGCAGCAATAGTGAAAACCTTCATCCAAGCTGCATTTACACTAGGAACTCAAATCAAGGATGAGCGTTCTCCCTAAGCATTTTATGAAATTTATATAGGTAGGTAAGTGAAGAATGAATCTACTTCTAAATTGTATGTAGACAGAGAAGGGTACACATAAAAAACCACATGCATACTTACATACATACATGCATATGTAGATAAATATGTGAATATGTATGTATTTCTTACCTTTTTGCTATTTTCTTCTTTTCCTTTTGCTTCTACAATTATGAGTCACGGTTTTTTTATGATTTCTTAAATAATTTCATAGTATAATCTGGCGGTAAATTACAAGCGACCGACCACATATTAAGCTCTGGATTTGTTTGTGTCTTATAAATCATAAAGACGTAATAAAAAAAAACACTTTAATTATGAGGTTCATTTTGGAGAAGCATTTATATTGAATACATATTTTTCATAGACAAAAAAAAAAAGGAACATACATATATTTTTCATTTGGATTCCTAGGAATTGGGAATATTAATTTGAAAGAGTTTAAAAAGGTTGAAATCCTAAAATTTCACTGTTCACATTATAATAATGTGCTACGTTATCAACAGATTTTAATTCATAACTAATGTATATATAAAGGGTGATTTGTTAAGCGTTTGATTTTAAATTTAAAAAAAAAAAGAAAAAGTACAAAAGTATATGAAGTTTTTATTTGAGTCGATAAATTAATGCTTGCCATTGACCACGACTACGTTGTAATTGATCCATGTGAGAAGTCCAGTTTTTAACCACTTTCTCGAGCGTAGCGGTTTGTATCATGCTAATAACAGGTGTATTATTGTTTTACAAGGTTGCAATTGACTCTGGTTTACCGAGAAAGACGAGTGACTTCATTTAACTCCACAAAAAATAGTCTAGAGGCGTCGCACGATCTAGGTGGTCAACTCACTAGTCCGAAACGTAAGGTAAATTGTTCACCGAACTCATCTGTCAATAGGTCCGTTGTTGAAACCGCATTTCGACCAGAATCAGCTCGAACATTTTGGATAAGAAAAACTCGAAATCATTGAACGCTAGCTGGTGCCATTGACGTTATGGCCATCGTCATGTTTAAAGAAATAGGGATCAATGATTCCGCCGGCCCATAAACCACACCAAACAGTGAATTTTGCTGAATGCATTGGCAGCTCTTGTATTGCCTTTGGTTGCTCATCAGACAAAATGCGAAAATTTCGGTTATTAACACATCCCTTCAATTGCAAATGAGCTTCGTTGCTGAAAGTATTTTTTATAATGGATCTTCGTCAAGTTTTCTTAGGGCCCACTCATCAAAAATTCAACGCTGTGGCGGGTCGTCCAGCTGTTCCAGTTCTTGAACGAGCTGTATTTTATACGCGTTTGGATCAAGATCCTTGTGAAAAATCTTCAACGTAGTTGATAAACACAATTCCAATAGCTGCGAACGCCGACGGATAGACACACTTATGGCTATGGCAACAATATTTTGCTCTGTACGCACTCTACGTACTCAGATAAATGGATCGATACCCAATAGCATAAAGTTGGTGCGAAATTTTGTTACTATGGCTTGAATTGCTTGCTCAGTAGATCGATTATGACAATCATAAAATGATCCAAGTGCGCGAAAAACATTTTCCACAGACCAAGAATTTTTTTGTCGGGTGTAAGTCTTCCCATGATGAAATGGCAATGCTGAGCATTTTTTACTTTCACACATGTCACGAATCACAAGGGAACTGTTAAAAACTCTACATTGAAAAACCAATCATCAATAAAATTGGACGATTTCGTTTTAGGATGCTTGGAGGCTGAGAAAAGCCATCGGTCATCGAGGATAACCTACAGTTTCTCTAATTTAATGAAAAATAAAGATGTGGATAGGAGTGGTTGAACATATAAAGGTCAACCAATAGGATCTTGAGAGCTTGTATGTCCATCGCTTGTGGTTTGTTAGCGCAAAGTTCCATTTGTCCCATTCATTTGCTCTATTTCCGGCTAAAAAAGGTTCGTTATCATGGTTCGATATCGTTCACCACAGGTCCAATTTTTGTACTAAACTTTTTACAATTTTCAAACGTTGTTGTGACGCTACAATCGATGATCGATCTTGGCCGCCTCAATGAAGCTTCACCAGTGGCCTCTGCCATGCGAAAGCTGGCGCAATTTGGTAAGACCAAGTCAGATCTCCCTGTATCTGCTCTTTCCAACGGAGATTTGGTTGTCTTTTTTTGCGCGTTGCACTACCGTGACTCGAATAGAACCTCTTCTTAGCCTGAGTACTTCCTTATATTCGCTCAACATGCCCTAGCCAGCGATTCCGCTGGATTTTTATGCGCCTGACAAAGTCAATATCGGCAAACAGCTCATGGTTCCATCTAATTTGATGCACGGCATACACATATATCAGACCATAGATCTTGCGCAGTTTCTTCCTCTGGAACGTACCTAACAGCTTTTCATCATTGTTAGTCAATGTCTACGTCTCAGCGCCATACATTAGGACGAGAAGAATGAGGGACTGTAGAGTTTTGTTCTCCGTCAAGAGAGGTTTCGGCTTCTCAATTGCCTGCTAAGCCCGTAGCAACACCTATTTGCAAGAGTTAATATTCGCTTGATCTCAAGGCTGACATTATTGTTAGACGAAATCCTTGATGACTTCAAAAGTATAATTGTGAACCTAGACATTTCGTTCAAGATAACGGGAATCCTTGTTTGTTGAGAAAGGATTTTTCGTCTGGTCCTCGTTCACCACTAGACCCACTCGACGAGTCTTCATAACAAAAAGTGGAAGAATTCGGTACTGACTGCTCGCACGTTGTTGCCAATGATATCAATATCATCAGCGTATACTAACAACATGAGACTCTTATGGAAGATAGTGCCAGAGATGTCGATATTCGTTACTCGAATTATTTTAATCAGCATAAGGTTGAAGAAATCGCATGATCGAGGATCATCTTGTCTGAAACCTCTTTTGACATCAAACGGCCCGAGAGATTTCTGTTTAAATTCTCACTGCGCTAGTGGTGTCGGCTAGCGCCATTTTGCAAAGGCAAATAAGAATTGCAGGGATGCCAAAAGCAGACATTTCGAAAGCGGCTATTATGAAGCGGCTAAATGGTCGCGTTGTTTTTCCTGACTTTTCCAGGATTTGGCGTAGTATGAATATCTAGTCGATGGTAGATTTAACAGTCCTGAAGCCATACTGACCAGGTCCAATCAGCTTGTTGACGATGGGCTTCATAACAAACCTAACTAAATAGAATGCACACTCTGGCAGATGTCGAAGACATTTATAATACAATATGGCGGTAATTTATATTGGAAGATCTTCAGACTCTATTGGTAGATTCTTTAGAAGTAATATTTAAAAGTGAGGTAGTCAATCTTATAATTAGTAAAAATTTTAAAGACGTTATCAATTCCATAAACTTTTCACACATTTTTCAGTGGTTTTTTTTCAAGCCAGTTACAAACTTTTACTTGAAGAGATCTCCAAGCAAACTGAGAGCGAGCGTATTCTTCAATCTTAAAGCATTATGATACCCGATTTATATGTTTCCATCTCTTTGAAAACGTATCGTCCTCGTCTGGTTGTCTTCTTGCTTTCCCCTAGAATCTCCCCTTAACCCTTAAAGCTCTTGATCTGGGTTGATATTGATTCTTTATCGACAAGATTTTAAGTAAGCTACTGAGAGTAAACTATAAAGCCAACCGTCACTAACCTAAGTAAAAATCTGTTGTCATTATTTTAACAACATTCGTAGTAAAAAAAATCACAAAAAATACCTACAAATCTTAACCTATTTTAAAATTCTTCTTACAAATAATCGCCATCGCTGTGAATCCTTTTTTGTGAAGTAATTTTTAATTTGTTTTTCTTATTCTAATTTTAATTAGAAAAGTTGAAAATGAATTTCTTTACAAAATAACAATAAAATCATGAATGTAAAATCTTTCTCCTTCGGGTAATTAAATACATAATTGTAAATTACATTGAAAAGTTTACGAAATTTCTGCGCAAAGAATTTATCCATAACGAACGCACCAACAAACACACACACAGACACAAATCTCTCAATCATTTAACTAGAACGACAACGGCAACAACAACACCAATAACAACAACAAATAACAATACAAAATATTTCAACTGTAAAAATCAACAGAGCGAAATTACTACACAGTATTTTGTACTACACATTTTCATGGAACTACATATACATACATACATACGTATGTATTGTACAGACAACATTATATTCAAAACTTCAACAATGAATTAGTTAAATTCGCATATCCAGGTAGTAGGTACTACAACAACTTAAACTACAAAACTTCGACGTTCCGAGTTTTACGGAAGAGCATAATGCAGCGGCAGCAGCAGCAGCCAGCAGTAGCACAATCTTTCACTTATTACTTTAACTTAACATTTGCATAATGTACCTACCTTCCTCAATCGCTCATACCTCCTTCCTTGCTAAAGAAAACTTTTGCCAATTTTACCTCAACAAAACTGACAAACTCAAACTTTAGTTATTCTCAACCCCTTATTTGAAGTATGTATACTTATATCTAGGTGCATAATAGTTGAAGGAGAACTTAAGGTTGCCAATTCTTCACAAAATTTATATATTTCTGAAATTTTAAATTTCAAGAGTTGACGTCACAAAGCGTTGCATAATTACACCGGAAATGTAGACCCTTCAAGTTTTTATAAATCGGTGCACGTGCGTTAAAATAGAACGAATATTTTAGAAAAGCATAATTTCATATCTTAATTTGTGGAATACTTCCTTTTCTTCTTTTATACTGGGACTCCAAGGAAGAGCATTGGGCCATAATGAATCACCTCAATCGAATGCGATCTTTGGCGATGACTTTGATTTCTTTGCCCGACTTTCCTTAATCATGAATTTCCTTCTCTAACGTTCTTTTCTACGTGACTTTTGGTCTACCACGCTTTCTGCTGCCTTGTGGATTCAATGTCTTGGCGGCATATTTCGTTGGGCGATTTTCCATCTGCGTAACTTGATGTCTTTGGCTAAAGGTATCAAATTGCATTTTTGGTGTAAATCGGGGTTTGAAATGATGCTTGGCCAACAGACCTCAAGTATGCGTCTCAAGCATTTGTTGACGAAAACTTGCAGTCTATTTATTAGTTGGTCACGTATCGCATCCATGTAGCAAGACTGATTTAACATTTGAGTTAAGAATGTAAATTTTTGTTTTGGTGACGATAAACGACAAACTCCAGCTTTTGCTTTGTTGGGCAAATGCTCCTCTCGCTTTTGAAGTTCACCATTCACAGAAATTATACTTTCCAGATACGTAAAGCTGTTGACGGTTTCGATGCCATCGTTGCCAGCCTTAATACCCTGCCTAGAAGGGTTCAGCTTCATGCTCTTAGTTTTGGATGAATTAATTTTTATGCCGACCTTTTGCGACTCTCAAGACCTTTCATTTTGGATTTCATATCTGAATGTCTGGATAATAAGAGGCAAATGTCGTCAGCATAATCAAGGTCATCTAAGTGTTCCATCAAATTCCTCTGTCGACTTTATACAAGGCCTTATGTAAGATGTCATCAGCCTTGCCGGATGCCTGATTTATAAACAAATGTCGACAACATTTCGCTGCATTTAAAATCCTTGCAGTGCGCACGAATCAGTTTAATGGCCTTAGCAGAGATAAGGCTCCGCTGTAGTGGATTCCATATGCTTTCACGAGACACACTGTCAAATGCCGTGCTGTAGTCTACGAAGAACATTTGCAGAGCAACGCGCCTTTCACTCGATTGTTCGACAATAATTCTTAGCGTGTTAGTTTGGTTCTCACACGATCGATTTCGCCGATTGCTTTTTGCCTCCGGACAGCCGCATCGAGTTTTTCACCTACTCTATTAAGAAACATTTTAGTTAGTACTTTTGATGGTACCGACAACAGTGTAATACCTAATAATAATAATTTCGGCACTCGGTGAGGTCACCTTTTGTTTTTGGCAGCTTGACTAGTATGCCTTGTAGCCAGTCTTCTGGTAATTGTTCTTCATTCCAAATTTGGAAAATTAGAGGATGTAGAATAGTGGCTGATGTCAATGCGCATACTTTTAGCAGTTAAACTGTAAGTTGATCGATGCTGCCGGCGGCCTTGTTGTTCTTTAGGGTTTGAATTGCTTTCACTACTTCGTCAATCGATGGTGGCTGTGATTGAAGTCGGCTACTGCGAGTCTCCGGTGTCAAAGTGGAATACAACACTGCAGGGCCGTAGCCAGAAATTTTTTTTTGGGGGGGGCGGTTTTTTATTCGAAGAAAATATTCATAAATAATTTTTATCAAACTGATTTTTAAATACAATAAATTAAATCGATGATACATTTGACGGACCCTATAAAATTAAAATTTCAGGAAAAATTTTCCGATTTTTTTAATCTTAACCTCAAAAAAATGGCCAAAAGTGACAAAAAATTCACTGAATAATCAAATTAAATTTTTTCAAGTAAATATTCAATCGTGAAGGACATAATTTCATTAACTCATTGACTTCCCACTACTGATGATGTACTCAACCTCAAAAAAATTACCAAAAATAGTAGAGGCTCATTTTTTTCAAATGATCATCATTGGGAATTTGAGCCATTATCAATGATAAGGAACCCGAATGAGGTTGAGATCTTTCGTGGTGCTCTGACCAATAATGTGTTAAAAAATTAATTATATTTTGAGATTGCCTCCTAAACTGCATGGGTTTTGCTAATAAGATGGAGTTTTTGCGAAAGAATTTTTCACGTAGAACACGAATCTGAGGTCAAAAACTTCCCATCACGTCACGTTTTAGGAAAAAATGGGGTTCAAGCAAGTCTAATTTTACAAGGATCCGATAATTTTTTCTATTTTTATTAATTTTTCATCTTTTCAAACTGATTCAGGACGAAACTTTAAATCAAAAACAGTTACTGACCTAGAAAAACTATGCAGGATTGCTCAGCATAACCTTCTCTTTTTGAATCCGTAGTCAAACCTTATGTCGAAGAAAACAAATCGGATTTGATCGCATAGTGTAACTAAGATTTCAAATTTATTTCTTTTATATATGACCTTTTAGAAAAAAAACCGATGGAAGTAAAAAATATCGTTAAATAGATTTTATTTTGACTTTTTTTCCATCCATTGGCAATTAATCTCTAAAATTAGAATAAAGTATTCAGATTTCTGGCGGGGGGGGGGGGGGGGGGGCGATAGGGGTCAGAGCCCCCAAATCCTCCCCCTAAATACGGCCTTGCAACACTGCAAAATTAAGTGACACTTGAAATATGAAGAAGTGGGATTAGTTTGGCATCGTTTTGCGTAGATATCACAGTGATATTTCTAAGACTTTTATTAACTAGAGCAATCAAGGTATTCGAACGAATGGAAGACAAATGCCTAGATACGGCTTTTAGAAACCGTGCTCCGACTTTACGTGTCAAAAGATCTTTTTTGAGGTTTTGAATAATTCTTATAGAGAAAAGTACACTTCTTGCAATGAACTCAATCCCAGCTTGTTGTCAATTTCAGCGGCTGGGTTATTCGCATTATAAGGGCGTGAGTGGTTAACTTTACTATAATACAGATTCAAGTTCCTACAGATTCCCGGATTAACTTACATCTCTATAAGAAATAAGTCAAATTTGAAAAATTTTAAATCTACTTTTGTTCTCATTCTTCCACTTTGAGACATTTTATTGAGGTATTTGTTTATATCTGACTAGAGAGAAAATTTTTGATAGCTTAAATTAAAGCCTTACTTTTAAAATCGCAAAAAAAAAAGCATAAAGACATGCAATCATATATTAATATAAAATATCATTTTAAAATATCCCAAAATTTTCTATGATCCACAGACAACTAATTATTTACCGAATGTTGGCAACCCTAATAGTAATAGCTATGTAATTATTCTATTTTCTTTTGTTGTTGTGATTTGTTTTTTTTTTTTTTTTTTGTGTTTTTCACTGTTGTTACTTTTCTGCACTTCATTCAGGATAATGCTAATAATGACTGTGTGGTTCAGCGAAACAAAGACAAGAAAGCAGACACAGAAGCATAGAATTTTTGCATTATGCCCTATGCAGTATGCTGCATACGGCATGCAACAATGGCAGACATTTATTTTTGGGTTTCTATTTAGTACATACTTGAGAATTTTTTCTTCGTTTGTTACTTTTTTGTTAATTTCATTTCGTTACACTTCACGGGTTCAATTCTAACTTCAGATCAGAAAAACAGAAAATTCATTTATCCACTCATGTACATGGTAGTATCTTATGTATTTGTTGGTGTGTTTTTGCTGTTGTTGTTGTTTGTTGTAATGGTAACAGAATCAGTTTCATGGTCTGCAGGATACACAACATTATTATTGTTATTATCTACATAAGTACAATATACAAAGAGGGTCTCTATTTTCCTCTTTCTTATACACATTATGATATATATTTTTCTATTATTATTTATTCTTTTTTTTTGTAAATTTTTTCTTTTATTATTTCGTAGTTTCTTTTTGTTTCTTTGTTTCGTTTCTTATCACTGCTTTGCTACTACAGAATTGCTATTATTTCAATTGTCTTGGAATTGCAACTCCTCATTGCAGTTTTTTTTTTTTTTTTTCATAATCTCAACACTTGTTACCAATTTATAGGTTTCTCTTTTTGTTGTTCTGCTGAAGTCTTAATGGTTTTTGGTTTTTGTATGGTCTGTATTGATTTGAGTTCCGAGTATATTTGAATATATGTGTGGAAGAGTGATATCTCCTATTTCCGCCTTTGTTCGTAAAATGTAAAAGTTTTTCTTCTGTCTTATTTACTACTAGCTGTGTTTTATTCGCCAGCTAGTTTAACTTGTGCGAATAAAACGACCAAGTTGTTCAGTCTCTTCGTTACATTGTTATTCACAATAAAATTGCTCAGCAGCTAGAGGTGAAATATTTTTGTAGATCGCAGTCATTGCGCTTAATCGTGGGCATTGTTTTTAGTTTTTACCTTTTATAAGAATATTTAACGATTATTTCAACTTATTTTCACCGGTAGCCACTCCGAATCTTTTTATTTTTTGTTTTTTTTTTGCAATCTGTCATGCTTTTTCTTTCACTATTGGCAGTTCACAATAGAATTTGATGTAGCTAAACAACTTGGTAGGTCTTTGTTGTTGTTTCACATACAATTATCACTGCTGGTTAAACATAACTAGAAGCAAGTGGCGAATAAAACGCAGCTATTATTATTAACTTCATAACTTTCACTGCAACCAATTCTTATCTGACAAAAAAATCATTGTATTATGTGAATACTTAAATATTTTTTAGAACCTCTAACTAGTGTGACGGCCACATTTATACATGTCAGTCTATTATACCGTTCATTTTGTGTTAAAAATATTATATAAAAAGAATTTCCCAAAAGATTTTGTTATTTTCCGGAACATATCTAAAGAAATTACGGGGCATTTATTTACAGAAATTATCACAGGAAACCACCAAAATTAAACTTTTCTATTCTGACAGAAAAAAAAGCAAATGCTGCTTAGGAAATGCTATTTTCGACATAATTGCCATTAATTTCTATAAACTTTTGAAGCCAGTCCTCAAAATCTGACATTTTTTGATTTTTCAAATATTTATTTAGTGTTGCCAATTAAGCGAACTTTTGTCAGCCCCTCGTAAGAAATTACTATGGTAAAAAGTATTTCTAAAACAGTCCTCAAAATCGTCTTTTTTGGGTTTGCAACTTCGACATTAACTGCATAAATTATTTTTGAAGAACTCTTCTCTCAAATTTTTTTTATTTTTGGAAATCTCTGTATCCAAGATGGTTCCTAAATATTCGCGATACAACCATGGCAGTTCCTCAGCAATCATTTCCTGGGTCAATCTTCGATGTTCGTTAATTTTGGACTTTACCAGAGTCACACTTATAAGATTCGTCCTCCACTGAAAAAGGTCCGGTCTGAAATTCATCCGAAACCAATTCGAGACGGTGACAAGCGATGATGCATTCTCTCCCTTTGCTATTTGGCGCTCATTAAATATTTTTTCAGCGTGAGGTTACGCCGACACCTGTAAAGAATGGTCAAACGAACTTCTTGCTGTGATGGCGGTGGAATTTCCATCGGCTGTTTCTCAGTAGCTTTGAGTTTTCTTGTCTTCATGTTGACTGTTTGGAGTGAAACTTAAAATGAAATATCGCGCAATACTATGCCAAATCATTTGACACTTTTTGATTTGTCAAATATTTATTTAGTGTTGCCAATTAAGCAAACTTTTGTCAGCCCCTCGTCTTTTTTTTTTTTTTTTTTTTGTTGGAACAGACAAAAGAAGTATTCAAGAATATAGCACTCAGACAAGTTTTACGTCCATTGTACTATATCCTGTGTTCCCTTTTGCTATTCTTTAAATCTACCAGATTTATTAATAAATCTTAGCAGATCCTGCGGTGTTAGAGCTCAGGTGTTCGTCTCCCAACACTCCAATACCAAATATGCTTACTCTGATCTGACAGAAAGCGGGGCAGACACTAAGCCGCTAGTAAGAAATTAATATGATTCTTTAAGGATAAAAGGTATTCCTAAAGAAGTTGCTATTTAGTGCCTCTCTACTAGACTATATCGTCTCTGAGTGTTTTCGTTAATTCCAGCCTTCTCCAGAACGTTTAGCTTTAGAGTGATTTCAAATTGAGAAATTCCTTGATACCACCACATATGATGTCTAAATGATTTTCACCCAAACTCGCACAGTGAACCAATAATGGAAACCAGAGCGCTTCTTCTAATTTTGTTTCGTCGTTGTATGAGATCAAATCACTGTGTCTGAGTGAGTCTTTCCGTTCTCGAGGTAATGAGGGGTTTCGGATTCACCTACTGTGCTGGGTTCACCTTATCTTCTCCTACTAATTCTGAATTTTTTTGCTACCAAAAAAAAATGTTTAAAAACCGGAATTTATATTATTTTTTATTTAAAACTTCTATAAAACACATTTAAAATGTCTTACATTTTGTGAAACAAGAAAAAATAAGGGAGCTTTTATATCAAGCCGATATTTGGCGGTTTTTCAAACAATTGTCTTCATATAAGACAAAATCCCTGGAACGGTGAGTTTCTTCCTTGAATAGTTTTTATAAATTGTACCTAGTACCTATTATTTTTTATGTTTTGTGCACATAAAGTTTTGTGATTTTTTTTTTATAAATATGTAAATTGTTAATTTTTTGTTAATGCCGGATATGGAACAAGTTTTTATTTTATAATTTGAAAAAAAAAAAACACTGAAGTTTAAGATCGGAATCGATTCGGTTTAAAAAGGCAGGTTCATTCGGTCGAACACTATTCCCTACTACAATAGTTGAGAGTAAAAATAATAATTTTAATTTACTTATAACTAAATAACTGAACTATTTCGAATACTTACGGATCACACAAAATGTGTAAAAGAAAACTATTGCCAGTAGTTTTGATGAGAAATTGAGTAAATCCATATTGAAAAATAAAAAACGAACCGCAAATAAAATAACGTAGTAAGTCCACAATAAGATTTTTAATTTTAAACGTATCCAAATTACAATGCGGCGAACGATATTCAAAGAATTTCACAATAGCATAAATTCATATAAGAATTTTATCGAGAGATATTATCACTGACACAATTTGTATTATAAATGGGCATACACAATATTAAACGTATAAACTTTCAACACAATAAAGCGTTAATAGTTAATAATACAAAGGCTCAGCAGGTAGTCTCTGCATATATGTAAGCCGGACGGTAGGCCGACAGGGGACACAAAAGAGTAGATGACTCTCACTAAGAGTAAGAGAGAGAGAGAAGGTAAACAAATATTTAAAAATTGTATTTGTTTCAAAGTTTCTTGGATTCTTGATACAGTGAAATGGTTTTAAAAATGCACTATATTATTATTAATATTTAAGTAAATTTTTGTTTCCTTTTTTAAATTTTACTTCTTCTTCGTTTTCGTTTGTTTTGTTTGTTTGTTGTTGTTGTTGTTATTTTTGTTGTATTTTAATACCACTCAAAATTAATTGATATTTAGTTTGAAGAAGATACGCAAGAAATGCACTTATCACTTTTCACCATCAATTGAAATGAAATGCACTTTAGATTTGTTGTTGTTGTTTCATTGTTTACTTTTCATATCATTATCAAGATTGATGAAGGAACGAATCACCACCGCAACCAACAACAACAAAATGACAACGACACATAAAATGACAAAATACCGGCACGATCGAATCAGCGACAAAGTTATCTACTCGTAAATACAATAATATTGCATAAAATGCAGCACTCAAGTCATAAAGATATGTACGCGTATCTCTTGTTGACAAGTAGGCAGCGGGGGCGAAAGCGTCGGAGAGCGAGAGAGAGGTTCAATTACCTCAACGTTAGGTATGGAGTTGCGAGAAATTATTATTTTATTTTTACTATTCTCACTTTTCACTTCTTGTTTTTTTTTTCCTTCTTTCTTATCAATTTGAAATTCACTTTTTTATTATCATTTAATTGATCATAATTTTATCTTTTTCAGATACAATATTTTTTTCACATTTTTTAATAAATACAATTTTAGAGCAAAAAGCAAAATTCACACATTCACGCACATATCACCGTATTCCGTAATTACATATATCTCGCTTCAATCTCGTGTGTGTTCAAGCTGCATTTATTCATCAGCAGCAGAATTGATGATAAATTTCTATTTTACATTGATGCTGTGTTGCTTTAATACACACGTTTGTTTTCTTCTTTCTAATATATTTTTGTTTGTATTTGTTATTATTATTTTGCAACAACAAAATAAACACTATAAATATAACAGCACATGTATTCCACGTATGTATATATGTATGTAGTATCCCTAAGGTTACACTCTATTATCCTCATATGTTTATACAATACAGGCTATAAATACACGAGCACACTCTTTATCCGTCAGATACAACCGCATCCATTTAACGTCCGTCGCGAACTAAAGCATAGAATGTGAATAGAATTTCAGTTCGACCCTAAAAGTCGAAAAGCCGGTTCCTGTGGAGAAGAAGTTTATCATCAAACACACACAAAAAAAAAAAACAAAAACAAATCAAATACACGCGTAAACAAAACAAATGCGCTCAACCTTCTGGGGAGAGAAATAGAGAGTATGTAACATAAAGAGAGCTTTGGCAACGAGAGAACTGTTCCCACATGCTCCCGCTGTATTTTTGTTTCTTCTTTCGGGATGAGTTTAGGGTTGCGTGTTGCGATGTTGTTACACTGTTCTACATAGAAATAATTTTTTTTTTACTAAAAAATAATAATTGGCATTTATTTGAATAAACTAAATTTGAGGGTGAGAAGTAAGGGGGAAGGTTTTGGAGGTTCTAGGAACCATTTTATTCTCAAAGCCCATGTAGGACAGAGTTATTGGATAAACTCCAAAGTTTTAGGAGACAATCTTAAAATGTAATTAATTTTTTAACCCATTATTGCACAGAGCAACCCGACTCGGAAGACCTCTTTTAATGCTGTGACTGGACGAATTTTGGGAATATATGCCAACCTCATCCGGATTCCTCATCGTTGATAATAGCCCGAATTCCCATTTTTTTTATCATTCTCGGCCAATTTTTTTAAGTTAAGTTAAAAAAAATCTCAAAAACAAAAAATTTTCCTAAAGCTTTAAGATATTTATCGCAATCATTTATTTATAAAAAAAATTCCCCAATATGGAGATATTGGGTATTTGATATTTTTATTTAAAACCACCATATTTTATAAAGGATATTATCATATTTAAGTCGTTGTTCTTCATTTACCATAATCTTATACTGTTTGGAAGGGTTTAGCAAATGCATCATCTCCCCGACAAAAATATCCTGGCTACGGCCCTGGTAAGAAGCATCCGCAGTATTCTGCGGAAGCGACAATTGCCCCTAATTTGAATTTTGTATCCTTTTGGTGCTTTTTTGACCAGTTTTTGGCCTTTTTTTTTAAATTTTGCTTTAATTTTTGACCTGAAATTTGGACAGTTTTTAGTCTAAGTTTCGGTCTGGTTTTTAATTCGCCGTTTCCAATCTTGGTTTGATTTTTGGTCTGAGTTTTGGTCTGAATTTCGATCTAATATTTGTTTGGAATTTGGGATATTTTTGGTTTTTTTGGTCTGGCTTTTGGTTTGGGTTTTATGGGCTCCTTTTGTTCTGAAATTTTATTTAAATTTTGGCCTAGATTTTTTTTTTTTAAATTTGCTCAATTTTATTGAAAACTTTTATTCTGCAATTACTACAGTGCTGGCAACAACTACTTCAGCGCGATGGGTGCCATTGAACTGACTACGAGTGCTGTAATAAACATGGACTTACTACTCTTTTTTTAGAATCTTATCAATAATTAAGTAGTATAGGCCTAAAATTTTTATTAGCTTTACAAATTTAGAGCATTACTTACCTTCTCATTATCTATTATGGCAAAAGTTCTATAGGTTCTTAATACACTAGCTGGCAGCAAAGAAGCACACAGTTACACGACGTTAACTTGTATTATATACACCAACACCTCGATTCACAGAGTAAATACATACGTTCCACGACAAATCTTGTAAATCAAAACCCAGCGAAACGATTCTCTGCACACATATAGAGAATGATGAAAGGATCAACTGAAATGCGAAAGAAATTTGCGATGGTAAGTTAACTTAGTTCGATATTACTTCTTTTTTTTTTAATTTAAGCTGGGGTCGAATCGTCTAATCCGTGAACGAACAACTCGTCACGTAAAAGCGAGTATTTTGTATATATTTTAATGCAAATTAGGTTTTTTTATTTTGCTGATGTTTTTTTAATTGCAAATTACAGAAAAATTCAATCGTATGTAATACATGCAAACGTGATATTTATTTGAAGTGCGCTAATATGACAGTCAGCTACTTTATTTGCAAGTATTGTGATTCAGAATATTTCGAATGATTTTTGAATTTTAATTTTTTCCACATTTTCACTTTTTTTGGACCAAATTTCAATTTTTTTAGGCTTGACAATAAAAATCATTATTAAACTTTCTAAAAATATTACTTTTAATCAATTTATTAACTTTCTAATATTTTTTATAAAATTTCCGAAATCATTTTTTAGCTTTTTCGAAAATCGGCTATAATTATATTATTTCTTGTTGAGAAACTAATAAACGGTTTTGGGCAAAAAGTTGGTAACAAAATTACCTACAACACGCTATCAGGCATGTTCCAGAATTCACTTCCGAGTGAAAGTGAATTGAAATCACATCAATTTCACTGTTTGGTGTTCTAGAATTCACTTTCACTTTTATTTTCTTACTCGTTGTTAAAAGTGAATTTCGAACGAATTCGCATGTTCTAGAAACCGAATTCACCAAGAAAAAAGTGATTTGAATTCACTTTAGCAGCAACAAGTGAAATAAAGCAATTGGCCCAAAAATGTTAGTAAATTTAATAAAAAATTAATCAAGTATAAAAAATTTTAATTAAAACGGAAATGTATCTGATTGGAAAAAGATAATTTTATACATATATATTTTTGTATGAATTTTTCTAATTAAACACATCAATAGGTTTGGATAAATTAGAAAACAAATATTAGGAAGAAAATAGCGAAGGTGTAACAGGCACTGCACACTTTGGTCCCCCTTCCACTTTTGAAAATGTAGACAGCACAAGCTGAGAAAATGCCGTCCAGCTCGATAGCTGCTGTGGTCGCTGCTACTTCTTTTGCTGCCTCTAGCAAGGTCGCCTCTTACACTGCCGGCACTTCCACGGCCACCAACGCTGCCGCTGTTAATGCTCGCCTTTTAATTTTAAGGCTAGCATATTGGTTTTTGGTTTCAATATTTAACGCACATACTATTAAAGCATTAATATTTTTAAATTTTCACAACTTGTTTTGTTTTTTTCCTTGCGCCAACAATCAGCTGATTGAAAATTACAGCGAGTTGCAAGCATTACAGCGAGTTAAAAAAATAGTGAATATGAATTCACTCGATTTCTAGAACACCAAAAACAATTTCACTCGA
Organism: Toxonevra muliebris; assembly: GCA_963691655.1. Taxonomy (NCBI): domain Eukaryota; kingdom Metazoa; phylum Arthropoda; class Insecta; order Diptera; family Pallopteridae; genus Toxonevra; species Toxonevra muliebris. Next base: position 76,593,006 of record OY829328.1, read on the forward strand.
TTTCAAATTCACTTTCGAATTCACTTTCACTCGGATTCTGGAACATGCCTGTATATTCTTTTTTTTCAAATTTAACACGGTACAAATTTTATAGCCGATGCAAAAGTGATATGCCTAGTTCACCCACAGTCCCGTATAAAACAAGTACTGAGTAAATCGAGGAATGGGTGTACTCGCATAAGCCTTTATATCAGTTTCAGGTAGATACTATACTTTTTTTAGGCGTTGAAAAAGGTCTCATCTACATAAGTAAGTAAGTACGATATAAAACTAGACATAGACTAAACAAAACAAAAAAATTATGTTTTTTATATGAAATCATGAAATAAATTGAGCGCATCCACAAACATTAATTTTTTAATTCGGCAGCGTTGAACGGTGCGGCTGCTGGTGGTGATGGTGGATAAATGCAATCCACTGACTCCTGAACTTCAATAAAAAAGCTATAAAAAAAAAACTAAAAATTGTACTACTACACCAAGTAAAGTAAGATCAAAAGAATGACGAGCAGACGTAATAATATCAAAATCATCTTCATCGTCATAATCGTTGTCTCGATCACTTCGAAACCTGCATACATATAAACATAAATTTATATGTATGTATGTACCTTCCACCCATAAAAAAAATAAGCATTGCAATGAGTACAGAATATACCTAGTCATAAAAGAGTAGAATCGTTTTAATTTTGTGCGTTTTTTTTTCTTTTTTTTTTGTGGCCATATTAATTTAGCATTAAAAACATGGTACTTGCGATAGGACAAAATCCACATTTGAATTTTGGTGAATTGAATTTCTTAAACAAAATAAACAATGCACACATTAGATTAAAGAAGAAAAAAGAAGCAGAAACTTCAAAGTGAACGAGTTAAATTGCGGTTAGAATGTTTATGTACATAAGTATGAGTACCTAAATTTTTTTTTTTTTTAATGTATGTATATATTTGTATATATGTATTCAAATATATCTGTTAATTTAAAAATTTTAATTGTTAAATAGTGGGAATTAGTTTGCTGTAAATGTAAACATATACAAATTATGAACCATTCAAAATTTGTTTGAACCTATCTGCTTGGGCATTACTCTCATGACTTCCCCGGAGAGATTTGAGGACCTCTGAAAAAGCATAGAAGCCTCAGCGTACTCTACCGAATCGATAAGGAAAGCGATATCACGATTTGCGCCTTATACCGCGGAATAAGACTTATAAGATTCTACCGAAACATAGAAGTTCATTTTCAAGAAGCCTATTGAACCCTACTTATCAGTTCGTAATAAAGCAAGCCATGCCTGTAGATAGATAAATGTAATGGATTAAAATGTACTGCGACCACTTGGGTCTATTGTACTCCCAGCTTAGAATGCTATAAGAATACAGATATCCCGATCCGGTTGTTATAGTGGTAGTTCGTAAAACGAACCCAATTAGCGCTAACGAGCCGTTTTGATACCACATCCTCAGTTATATCTGGTTTGTCTGGTTCTGTGGGCTAGGTGGGGGAATCAGATCCAACCCGACTGGTTTAGGAGTACGTTTAGACTTATTTCGCATAGTTCTCCAAGGCTATTGAAGTAAGGTTTAACTAGGGTCTCCATCCTGGTTCGTTCCAAAGCCGGGCATTCCCCGAGAAATTGAGAAATAGTCTCATTTTCCTACGGATAATCCTAGCTGCGGCAAGTGACGTTATAGAGGATTCTCATTTGAACTGCTTGCTCACCAATGAGCCAGAAACCAATGATGACCGCCGTTAACCTCAAGATCTCCTTCCGATTTTTGTTTATAAGTTGCATAATTTTTTTCCAGTTATAGTCGGGCCATATCGCTCTGCTTATTTTGCAGATCAGCAGCCTGGTTCATCTCCAATTGACTCTTGCGCGGTATTTTGTAGAGATTTTTAGCTTGACCGAATTTAGTGGTGTGCAGGGTAGAGACTTTACGGGCCAGCTCGTCTGCCTTTTCATTACCGGCTATGTTCTGGTGTCCAGGGACCCATATCAAGGTAATATTACGCTGCCAGGTTAAGTCCGTTAGACTTTATTTACACTGCTTTAACAGATAAGATGTTGTAACGACCGAATAAAGAACCCTAATTGCAGTCTGGCTATCCGAAAGGATAGCGATATGAACCTTAAAAGTGTGGTCTGCATTTTGCTTGCCTTCCTTATCGCTAGCAGTTCAGCCTGAAATACACTGGCAGAGTTAGGGAGGCGGACAGATCGGTTAAAACCTAGTTTCCCTGAGAAGATTCTTGCTCCTATGCTGCAGTTCATCTTGGATCCGTTCGTGAAGACTGTGGTGTCGAAATTATTTGTTATCATACCGTTGTTCCATTCTCACCGGGATGGAATCAATACCTTGAAGTTCCTGGTGAACATCATGTTCGGGATGATGTCATATATTTTGTTTGGAATTTATCGCCCTTGTGACAAAATCAGACTTCCATGGCCGTAAGAAAAGATTCAGGAAGAATGTAGTTTTTTGTCGCTGCTTTCTTTGCCAAGTAGTCAGCTATCTCATTACCATATATTTCTGTAAGTCCAAAGTCCCTGAAGATGGTTACCTCCTTATTTCTCTTGCTTAATTTATACAGAAGCCCTTTGCAATCCCAACTAACTTTAAGGATATTTCGAATGAGTTTAAGGCTCTGCCTGCGGTTTGACAGTCTGCATAAATTACTATATGTATAGGTCAAGATACCTCTGCTCCAGGTTGAATTGAGCACAGAGCCAATACTGATAGCCAACTGTATGCAAAAATAACGGTTTTGTTGGCTAAGTAGATATTTAACACGGAGTATGGTATTGGAGTGCGCACAGCATATATTGTCCTGTCCTAATATGGTTCAGAAAATGCAATTACATAGGGACCTAAGTCCTTTAGGCCGTACAAAGTATTGGCTGCTTGGCCACAGTAGAAACGAAAGGCGAAACTTTTCGAAGGCGGTCAAGATCAACGATTGTTAATACCAGTTCGAATTTTGTTGATGCCAAAAAATGTCAGACATACTTCTGTTTGAAAAGCACTAGTTATAAAGATATTTGAGCAAATTCATTTGCATTTGAAAGAGAAGACTTGTAATTTAAAATGCCTACCGGACTTTTTTTTGGAAGAAATCAACGGGGCTAGCTAACCTCAAATATAGGCCAATACAGCGTTTTATGCAGTTTTAGGTTAGGATATCTCAAAAACCTGACGTGATGTAGCAATTCTGGGACCAACATCAGCCCATCAAAAGCCTCCGGAAAAATAGTCTGGTTTCTGGATAAACATTTTGTCGGCCTGTGTTATCTTGAGGTTATACAATACATGAGTTTTCCATCTCAGACCGGAGAAAAAAAGCCCGCTTTACTCACGAGCTCACAATCGTTCAATTTGATAGTTCATCTTTATAAAGTAGACTACATTAGGACAGAATTTTCTCTTGGAACTTCCAAAACTTGCCCTATCGGGCTTATTCTCCTATTGCATCTCTGTCACAGATTATTTTTCTAATATCTTCTTGAAATGTTTGCTAAATAAAGAAAAGAAAAGGCGAAAAGTACTATTATATATTCAAATATTTACCCAAATTAAATGCGGTTTATATATTTACATCTATTCAACTTCCCACTTACCCTAATTAAAAAGAAAGTATGTTTGTATGTATTTAACAAAATAAACCTAAAATAAGGAAAATGTCATACAAATTGACTTTCTCGTTCGAAGCAATTTATCTTAATTTAAATTTATTTCTTACACACAAAAAAAAAAACCAAAAATAAAATCTTATCTTAATTTCGGTAGCATTTTGATGAGTCAACATAAAGCTCCTAACGTTTCTTTTTTACGATTTTTCTATTGCAAATTAAATTGACATCTCTGTTTTTAAATGCAACATACCGTAAAGTCATAAAATATTTTGCTTAGTAAAAGTTCATTCCACTCACTCTCTCATTGTGTGTGTGTGTGTATGTGTGTGTGTGATAGAAACTTTTGCTCGTCATTTTCGACAAAATTTACGACATTTTTATTATACTTTTCCATGAAACACCATAGCAAAGCCAACAACAAAATAACGTTGTGTGCGTTCGCGCTGATAACGTCAAAATGGGAAAAGGCAGCGACAGGACGACGACGACGAATTTCGCCGTTTCATTCGTTTTGTTGTCATAACTAAAGGAGTCCCATATGCATATTATGACACACTTAGCTTACTTCGAGTAGTAGAGAGAGAGAGAGTGTGATAAAAATGTTCATGTCAAAAGAAACTAAAGCACAGAGAATTATTTTACGCGAAGCAAAAATACTTTTAAAAAACAGAGGCGGATTTCATGTGGGACACAAACTCAAACTAAACATGAAAAGCACCCTAAAAAACTGTAGACGTCCTTGGAAATTTTGTGTTTTATATATTTAATCCTAACAATAATACCCGATTATGCAACTAGCGCGGCTCCTTGCTGTTTTACTGCCACACTTCTCAAGAGTATTTTTTATGCTCTCATTTGCTGCAGTGCTAAGTAATACCATTTTTATAGTTTTTTCCAACCCCCCGATTTGGAACATTACCGCAGCCATTACAACTATGAGACTTTTGTTGTTTTGTTGCTGTTGTTTAGTATATAAAAATAATACTGAAACGCGCATACATTTCTTACATGCATATCCTTACTATGCGCCATATCATTTCAACACCAAATGCTATAAAAAATCCTTTTTGTTTGTAAATAAGTTCCTTTGCAGTGCTCTGACAATGAGGGGTGGCAGCAACTGTGCTGTGTGTTGAGCGACCGTCAATTCTATTTATATGAATGTTTGAATAAAGAAACTCAACGGCAACGAATTTCTTTGCTCGACATTTATTATTGTCATAAACTTGAAGATTTATGTTCCTTTCTATAAGCGTTTTGTTGTTTGATGCCACATTGCTGTTGCTCGTGGATCAGCTTAGATACCCTCAGTTCGTTTTCTCTCCCTCTCGAAGTGCAATTGCAATCAACTGAATGCTGAATCGAACTCAACTCAAGTTTGATTCGTATCACAACACAATCGTCCTACACCACCCTAACTACTACGACATTACCACAACCACCCGTTTATTATATTTAAAGTCGCATCATGGCAAAGGTGCTTGCGACCATATGAAAGTATATATACGAATTAATGTGTGTCAAATTGTATTGCAAAGTAGTAATTCCATAACCTAAGTGGGCAGGGTTCGTGTCTGCTATGAATGAGTAAAAACATGCCCTAAAATGCATTTCACAAATGCCATAAAAAATATTATGTTTCATAATAAAAATGCATGGAAAAGGGATAACACCTATAAAAAAAAGTGGCAGAGGTATCGTAAATGCATGTGCACCGATAATAGAATAGCAGGGATTAGAATAGCGTGACTATATATCCCCATTAGGAGACTATCCCCCATTTGGATTTGGCCATCCCCCATATCCCCCAAGGAAAACACACATGTTTCTCAGAATTTCCTAATAATCTTTCCTTTCAAAACTTATCATTTCGTTTCATTTTAATCCATTTCACTTTGTTTCATATCATTTTATTCCTTATTGATTGATGGCAACAAAGCGAAGCCATTTTTGAAATCGTGAAATATAACTGAAAATGTCTAGAAATATAACTGAAATTGTCTAGAAATGCCGAAAACTACAAGAGGCAAATGTATTTTCAGTGAAGATTAAAAAAAAATATCCATTTATTTACGTTGTGAAAAATGCAATGCGGTCTTCAGCATTGCCAATGGTGGAGATTATGACATCGTAAGAGCAACAAGAGATAGAAGGTTGACGAGAAGATTTAGAAGGCCTGAAAATCGAGATAACCAAAATACAACTATATTTTGGGCTGTCCCCAAAACAGAATGAATAAGCAGTATAACTTCGTGAAACACTTTGTAGCATGACTTAGTAGTAAGAACAATTTTCAAGCTGAACTTCAGGCAACGAATATGTGTGCAATTTAACCTAGCCAGGAAGTTCCAAAAACGAGGGATTCCTTTCATGTCGGGCAGTCAAGCAGCCATTCGAGCACTATGTTCTTTTGAGATAACCTCTAAATTAGAATGGTATTGTTTGAGTAGGCTCAATAAACTGGGCAAGGACGATAAAGTCGCTCTATGTTGGTTACAGGGGAGGAAACCTCAATATGTAGGTTCTGCAATGAGGAAAAGGAATCATGAGAACACTTTTTAGCTCACTTTGGAGTACTGATCCGCAAAAGAATGAAATATCTGGGTACAGCACTGAACTAACATCTATAGATCTAGGAGCAATACTCAAATTCCTGAGGGTACTAGACTAGATGAGGTATTTTAGGATTAGAGAAAAGGGGCGTACATAACACCTTTACAGGTTGTGGTACAACAACAATAGCCTCTAACAATACAATACGATATACAACTGAAACCTCGTTTGGTATTAAATGCTATGGAGACATGAGTTCCAATATTTACAGATGGAACGCGAAAGAGAATCAGCTTCACAAGGATACTAAAACTTCATAGTACTTCAATCTTCCGTACACATCTTCCAGCACAACTGATTGTTAAATTGCTGAATATAAAGTGAAGGATTGACATTCTAGATAGTAGAAAAATTGTAGAAAATAAGATAACAAAAAATGTCCTTCCCTCCTCCTTTCTTTCTTTCATAACTTGGCGCTTTTTTTTCAAAACACACAAATACTGAGATGCTGCCTTGATCAGATTTCGCAGATATGGATCCACGTTGATATATAGGGGATACGTAATACATAAGTCAAGATATTCAAATATAACTTTTAATATTTTTGAATTAATTGCATACCTTCCATTCTGCACGAATTTCGAATTAACGAACTCAACATTCAGCCTCAAAATTTAATGTTGTTTTTGAATGGTTCTTTTCAATTTCAAGCCGTTTCATTATATGCATGCAATCATACACTCTTCTGCTCCCCCAGTATTCACCGTTTTAATGAAAAGACAAGCAGCAACTTGGCAAATACGAGTGTTAATTTATTAAAATTGAATTCCCGTTCGCGATTTTTTCCAGTTAAACAAATAAAGGAGAAGTCAAATTTTATATTTACATGCTATACAAAAAGAAAGCAAAAACGAAGGAAAACTCTTCATGAAACTGTTACTGCTGCTGTCACCAACAATTGGTGAATGATGCAAATTGAGCAAACCAAATAAAAAAATAAAAAAACCAACGCGATTCATTTATGTTGTAAAGAACAAAAAAAAAAAAGAAGCAAAAAACAAACTCATTTCGAAAAGTGCTTCAACAAATCTCCAAAGACAACAGAAACAGAACGTTGCAATCTCCAAGCAAATGTTGCATGCTGCTTACTTTACCGGCAGCAATTTGCAAACATTGCTAACAGACACCACCAACCAAATTGCAACTCTATATACTAGCAAATAGGTAAATGTTGGGCATGAGAAGAATTGTATGCAACGCAATGTCAACAATTGAAAAAAATTACTTCAGTTCAGCTCTTCAATGCAACGCATACAATGCCAATGCAGTCAGTAGCAATACATGGGTATACTATACTAAAAACAATAGAGTGAGGAAGTGAATAGTGAAGCACAAGTACTTGTTGTTGCTGTTGTTGTTGTCCCCTACAGGGGGGTGTTGTTTGAAGTGTAAGGTGGTAAGTGGTGGTGATATATTTCTGCTAATTAACACGAAATGAATTTTAACTTTTTTTTTCTACATTATGTTGTTATTCTATGCAGCAATTCTTCTTCTTCTTCTTGAGCGATTCGAATAACTTCGCTGGTGACTGATTGGACACTTGAATGCAGCGGAAATGCATAATACACGCTTTTGGTGGCTCTTCTTCAAAAAGCTAACCTTAAAATTATGCCATTCTTTTGCCTCCCAAAAGTATATATGTACCTATTTATATTGTTGGGCAAACATAAATCTGGCTTTTTTTTCCCAGTAAATAGTTTTAGATTTACCTGAAAGTGAAACTAAAAGTTTAGTAAAGTCTTCCATCTGTACTGCCGCAGCAATTTGGATTTTCTGTGAAAAATTTGCATCCCGTTTTCAACATTGTGCCATTTTCGCAACCAATTTTTTTTTGGCAAACCGAAAAGTATTTTGAAAATAAATAATAAACACAACGGTTACTGTTACGCTCCCTTCGGGCATAAACACTTTTTATTTAATAATAATTCTCTTCCTTTCAATAAAAACTACGTCCATTTTGTTTGCTTCCTTATTAAAATTCAGGGTTCCCAGGTCAACCAAATTTGATTATGTTCCCGGGGAAAAAATTATAATACACAGAAAAAAATTATAGTACGTTTTTCACTTTTGATAAAAATTTTATATAATTACGAAATGTACGAATTACGAAGGTGTATTGTTTTTTAATTAGATAACTTTTAAGAATATCAATCATTCGGTTAATTCGATGCATACTAAGCATATAATAAAATACTAAAAAATTATTTCAGGGCATTTTCCTTTAAAATAAATTCAAACTATTTTTTATGTTATGGTCAAGTGCTGTCACTAATTTAAAAGTGTCATACATATATCTTTGCTACATTTTTTAAGCAAATCCCATTTCAGTCGTTTCTTTGCATAATTCTAAGCCAGATGGGAGCCACGATTTACCATGCTCGTTTTTTTTTGGTCTTCCAACTGTGCAAGGTTATCATTTGATTTCTTCAAGAGAGAGAGCGATTAATGTATGTATGTCGGTAGCTTCCTAGTGCTGGTAGTGGTGATTTTTTATATTCCGCATGAATACAAAATTACAGACATAATATTATATTCGAAAAGTTAAATTTGGTGAGCAAGGATCTTAAATTTGGTTTATACACCTTTGAAAGCAATCCGAGGACGGTGCGGGCTTTGATGATTCAATTCTCGGCATCCAAATTACTCAAGATTAATTTTAGACAAACCCTTTTTGAACGGACCTCGAATATTCAGCACTGAACGATATAGATGGTAGGGTAGGGTCTCCAGCCCAATTGGCTGGATATTGACCAATTGTAGCTAGCGTGTCATATGATAACTTTGATTTAATTAAATGGATAAAAAGACTTAGCTTGCTGCAATGAATGAAGAAGTTTCAGCGGTAAAGTTTTTCAATTCCAAATCCAAATATATAAGCATCTCATCTAAGCTTTTAGCATCCAACTGGAAAAGTGCACAATAAGCGAAGATCCCAGTATAAAATCAACTCACGAACTAAAAACTTGTCATCCAGATCCTACTTTAAATAAACTAAGGCATAAAATTATGACCATTCTAAACATTTCAGCCTGGGATCTAATAACAAGATTTCACAAAATATTAGTAGCTATAGGGATACATCAGCCTGATGCATACAGGACGTGCGCAAGATGAGCAATTGAATGGGAGAGTTTTAAGAATCTTCTATGCCAAACAATGCATACAGCACTTCTATGCATTGGCATGAAGCACGCATTATAAATGACATCTTAAATTATCGTCATCATCATCATCGTTGTTGTTGTTGTTGTTGCTGTTGTTTGTTTGCCTGGTTGTTCGGTTGGTTGGTTGTTGGTGCAACTTCATGAATAACTTAAATTGTTGACAGCACTCAACTCGACAAATGTAGAAGAGCAGTAACGTGCGCATTAGATGAGCTGTTGCAGCAAAATGTTGCTGCTGTTGTTGCTGCCTTAGCTGCTACAGCATTAATGTTGACATTTATCGCTTCGAGGTACGTGTTTGTATGTACATTTGTATATATATATATATGAGCAAACATAGATAGGTATGTAAATATTGCGTCATTGTGTTGACAAAATATTATTTCAGGAATGAATGAATATACAAGCAAACATATGAGTATTGTACCTGAAGCCACCCAATGTAAGTATGAAACTGACGATGAAGAATTGTCTCCTTAAAATGAGAAATAATTATTAAACTTAAGCATTTCATTTTTATACATATAATGCAAACTTAATATAAAGTAATGCATAGTAGTTGCTTAAATGGTTTTGGTGCAGGGAATCTGAACTTGAACTACATATATCCAATTAGTTGTTTACATTTATTTATTTTCTACCATTCTCGTCAGAAATTGTAAGAACATATTCGTATGTATATGAAAGATGGAAGCAGCCTGAAAATTAAGAAATTCGCAAGTGCAATTGCATTTCTTAATGGCACTTGTTTTACCGAGTGCTGGAAAATACATGCATCCTATGAAGAGGAAGAGGCAGGTTGAACACGTCGTATAAGCCACACTTAATGAGGCTTTAGTATTTTAAGTGGTAAATATAGGAGTGTATATACGTAAACATATATGCATAAAAAATGTTTTGCTACTTCTCATTTTATATTAACATATTCTTTCGAGAATGCATTTTTATTTTTAGCATCAGTTGAAATTTTATTTTATTTTTACTTATTTTTATACAAATTAATTAAAAATCTAACTCTAAGTATACGAATTTAATATTTTTGGGATCTTTGTTCAAAAACTATTACATTAAGGCTGCACGTACAGTTAAGTTGTGCTTTACTATCACTCGTATACAAATTCTTCGGATCACTTTTGCGAGCGTTTTTTTGCGAGACCCACAGCTTTATAGCTTCACGTTCTTGCAGCCAATTTCGTGCGTGCAGCCTAAAAGTTGCGGAAATTAGTTTCAGTTCTGAATTTTTTTATTAAATAATACCAGAAATAAAAAAGTATTATAATTTAAATAATATACATAAACATTTTATTTTAAATCAGGCCACATTTATTATTTAAAAAGTAAAAAATTATTATTTTATTTTTTATTTGGGAAAAACTCATTAAAATTTTGGCCGAAGTCCGGTTCAAAAAATGGACATTCGGTCGGACTCTAAACAGAGTGGAACATCGACCAAAGCAAAAAAACAACTCTTTGTTACCCAGCGTCTACACCTGCCATTGCCGGCATGCCAGCACTAACACACTCCCACTTTTTTACTAATACACTCACACTTTTTTCATTGGCAGAGTCACTGGCAAACATATTTCGATGTTAATGAATTCTGTCAATGATTTGGAGTAAGCAGACAATATTTGACGTTTCTGCAAATTTGTGAGAGAAAACAAAAACAAAGTAGAGCAGAGCGAGCAAATTGTTAGAAATGAAGTGCCTGACATTTTGTTGGAAATAAATTGCCATGATAATTGGCAGGACGCCTACGTCACAAAGACAATTTTTCTGTTTTTTAACAGATAATACGTATTCTCAATTGGCATGCTAGCAAGATGAATAATGCAGGGAGTTATTGGTTGCGTTCAGAAGACACTCAAAATTTTAAACTGTTGCTTGCAAATTGCCAACTGTTGTTTGTAAACATGTTGTGTCTTCTGAACGGCATGATGCATCTGTTAAATTTTTGAGAAACAACATGATGGAAAAATCGGAAAAATAATATGATGGAAAAAATGGCGTCCAAATGCCAACAGTTGTGCTGATCAAAAACACACAACTACGAGTTCAGAATACACGCTCTCCTCTGTTGGAAAACAGATGTGTCTTCTGAAAACAACAAATATATCATCGTTGCTTTGCTCATCGCTCTACTACATATCGCTCGCTTTCTACAAGACTGTCATTATCCAAAAAAAAAAATCTAATTAATTATGCAAAAATAACTGTTACCTAATTCAGCAACATGTTCAGCTGAAGTATTACAAAAATAATATCCTCAATTAAATGGCAACTGTTCAATATAGTTTTTGTTGATCATGAAGCGATCAATTTGCGTTCATAAGACACTCAGGTAGCAGCGGCGGGACAGAGATGTTTTCTGAACGCAACCATTTACGATTTGAAAAAAATAAATAAGCTCTGCTTGTGAGAAGAGTTTTTGTCGTTTTTACATTCTACTTGAAATCCTTAAATGCAATTTTATCGAAAATTTGATTTTTAGACTTATGGCAATCTTGCAGACAGCGATTTTCTTTTGTAACACAGTACTATCGTCGACTGCTTTTAGGCACAGCGATGTCGACTACAGACTATTTGTCTCGTCCTTTCCCATTACCTAAACCGAATAACCTATCCTGCTTGCAAGTACTTTCTCTTTTTTTAAACACTGTGGCAACTCCAAATTACATTGAAATTGAAACGAACAAAGCGAAACAGCCAATTCAAGTTAACAAAATCGACAGCTGTAATTTTAATTTTAAAATATTACAAAAATATGCCTGAGAAAGATAAACACTGTCGTGTTTGCCTTAAAATAAAGTTAAACGTTTGTTCTATTTACGAGTATAAAAAGAATGAATATTTACCAAATGTTATTTACAATATCAGTGGAGTTAAAGTGAGTTGAAACTGAATTTGAGGTAGATGGTTTTATTTTAATAATGAATATTTCACGCAGATATTGCAACGTTTAGAGCCAAAAGCACAAATTTGCCAGCAGTGTGCAGCAGCGGTTATAGTTGCGCAGAGGATAATAATACAGTGTCAGGAATCAGAGGAATACTTGGATAATCAGAAGCAAAAACAGCAGCACTTGCAAAGAGAAGAATCTAAACTAGCTTCAAAATATCACAAAAATTTCAATTACTTGGAAAAAGATGAAAAGGATTATAACAGTGATTCATGTCTAAAAGAAGAAAAAAAGGATATTTGCTTTGATGGTGAAACAATACAATACGATGATTCGGAAGATATTAAAGAAGAAGGAGAAGACGGAAATCCAGGCAGCGTAGAGAAAGACGACTATGATAATGAAGATGAGACGATGAAAGAAGGGGATTACGAAAATGATGAGAATAAGATTGACAGCACTACGGATATGTTATGCAGCGAAGAGCAAACTACAACGATAGTGACCTTAACGATTCCAACTATTAGGAGGCGTCGTCGTCGTGCACGAGATCCAGTAAAAACACCATATTTTGATTGTGACTTGTGTAATTTTAATACAAAAACCGGCAAGAGATTAGTTGAGCATAGACGCGATGCACACGACATTGATGATCCGAACATCTACAACTGTACGCTATGCCCACAGAAGTTCTCATGGAAACCAACACTCTACAGACACATTCAATTGGATCATAAAAAATTACCCGATGAGAAGAAATTTATATGCAGCGATTGTGGCAAAGCGTATACACGCCAAGTTCACTTGGAGGAGCACACAAAGCAGATACATGGACCGCGTCGCTTTAAGTGTGCCGATCCCAATTGCAAGCAAACATTTACGCGCGCCTTCACATTACGGCGTCACTATTTGTCTGCACACGCCAATAGCACTCCATATCATTGTGCTGATTGCGATAAATATTTTAAGATTTACGATCTATGGAAGTATCACAATGAAGTTGTGCATAAAAATGAAACTGTATACTGTCCACGCTGTGGCTATCCGTTCCGTTTCAAGGACAAATTGGAGGAGCATCTACAGAAGAATTATTGCAAAAAGAGTGTAATACCGTGCACTTATTGCCAACGGCGTTTTACAGCTAAAACCGGATTGAAAGAACATTTAAGGAATATTCATCATATTGAGTTAGATAAAGAAAAAGAATAAAATGTACTACTTTTAAGTGTATGAAATGTAATAAACTCTTTTATTTATTCATCTTATTCAAATGCTTTTCATACTATACAAAAAAAATGTTCAAATTTACTGCTTCTTACTATTAAGAATGATACCATCGTATTTCTGTTGGAACCATTTCATGGCATCTTCTTTAGTAAGGCGATGTGGGTAACCAACTGTGCCAGACTTGCGCTTCCTGTGCGCTACATTGTATCCAGGACGTCCCAAGACAACGTAGAAATCCAAACCATAGATACCGATTGAGGGATCGTACTTGATACCCAAATCAATATGTTCCTGGATGCCGAAACCAAAGTTGCCAGTGGCCGAGAAATTATCACGACGCAACTCGTATTCACGCACTTTCAGACCACGCTCGAGAATCTCCTCAGCCTTAGCGCCACGTACGGTGCAGTGGACAGCGATTTTCTCATTACGACGGATACCGAACGAACGCACAGTGTATCTTGCCTTTGAGAACACAGGCTGTTGACCTGAAATTTTATTAATTTTTTGTTATTTCCTGCAATTTAGCACATTTTAACGCTAAATTAATTTACCTGTAAGTTGTTCTAAGACTTTGGCAGCACGTGTTAACCTATCGCCAGATTCTCCTACGCAAATATTCAAGCACAACTTCCTAATGTGCAACTCGCGCATTGGATTTTTAGTGGGATCGCGTTTAATTTTCTTTGTAACATTTTTTTCTACGGCAGGCGACATTTTAGAATGAAATATATTAAAAAATTAATTTATATTCCAGAAAAACCACACTATGATCAGCAATGGCTGTCAAGAAAGAAAGAGTTGCTCCGAGCTGAGCGTCAAATTCAACGGCTGGCTGACGCCATCATTTTTCGTCAAGCCGCCAACGCCTCAAAGAAAATATATATCGGCTAGACGACATTTTTCTGAAATTAATTACAAATAATGATAAAAATATGAATTAAAATATTCAGAGGTGACAAAATTTGGTGTCGTTTTATTTTTATTTTATTTCTTTCTTAATACTAAATCAGATTGCACGTCAACGATGTAACCCAACTTGACGAATGTTTCTTTTTACGTTAATGAACGTCTACTTAATTTAAAGGAAAAACTCATTCAATTGTTTATGAACAAGAAATAAAAAATTTGACTGATACCTTCACTTGAGTTATTTCAACCACAGTCAATGTCTGGTTATTTTGATCTTACTTTTGATTCCAAAAATTACTTAAGAAATATTTGGCATTGGCAATCAATTTCATTGGTTCGTACACGTATTAGAAAAGTCCAACGTCTATTTTGGTCTACAGATTTTTTTGTAGTTCCCAAGAACTACAATAGATCACACCCATTTTGATTGATCTATTTTCCCCAAAAAAACCGTCAAAGTTAAAATAATGAAAAACAATGGGGAAAGAATAAATTGTTAATACTTGGCAATAACATCAAGATACAGATGAGTATTTCTGGTGATTCACACATAACCTCAGTCGTAGCTTCATCACCGTAAAATTGGGCTCTCATCGCGTAACTTATTACTTTATTTACAAAAACTTTTCAAAATCAAGTTTTTAAAAATATAAGTATTAAAACTTTATGATTCGGAATTTAATACAAATAAGTCAAAACAATTTATGTATAGGTTCCTCACAAATTAAAATTTTGAGTAATTTTATAGCGGAGTATCTAGATTAAAAAACAAAAACGATGCAGGTAAAGTAGACTGAAGGCAAGGCTAGAATAAAGGAACTGACAAATCTCTGATTGCCCGTCATTCTCGCAAAATTACCAAGCGAATTTATTTAACTTAAAAAAAAAAATTATTTAGTATTAAAAACTAAAAAAAGGTACAGAAAAGTTCAAAATGATACTAAATTAGCTGTCGTGCAAACTTAATCGTCGAAACCATAATGTCTTTGAAATTATAAGTTTGAAACAACAAACATATTATGTAATAAAGCATATTTTTAAATATATTGCATATATAAAAATAATATCTAATAAATTTTAGCATGCTCCGCCGCCGTCATTTAAAGCCGTATATTAAATTGTCTGCAGTTGCCGTAGAGTTCCTTGCTTTTAAGCCGTTATCATAAAAAGTTATCGGCGCAATTCTCTGAAATAGCTCCATGCTGAAACAAATTGAAAATCGGAATGAAAATGACGGAGGGAAAATGTTTCGATTTCAATTGTTCTGCGTTTATAGAAAATAGTGCTGCCAGATATTTGCTTGATTTCTCATTTCAATGAAACAGCTGCTATAGTTGTCAAATATCATTCGACTTTTGGACTTTCGTGGCGATCTAGCGGGTGAGAATTAATTAGTGGAAAAGTTGCAAATAACAAGGGAAGAAGATTTGAACAAATTAATTTGAAATTGATTTTACAGTGGCAGCGGGTGTATATATTTTTTTAATTTTTATACTAAATTGAGAAGTTGAAGAAGAGGCGAAAATGTTCAGCAGCAATGCAAGAAATCTGATGCGCAGCAATCTTGTAAGTATAGAAAATAGCAAAGGCGCATGTTAAGTACGCAAATTTTATAAAAAAAAAAAATTTCCACAAACTATAGCTACATCGTTGCAAAAGTACCTTGGTCGTGGCTGAGCATAACAATGAAACGCTCAATCCCATCACTTTGAATACAATCGCGGCAGCGAAAAAAATCGGCGGTGACGTTACCGTACTTGTTGCAGGCACCAAGTGCGGACCCGTAAGTATATTTCACTTTATCAGTTTCATGTTTATATAATCAATTTTTTGTTTCTTCTGTACGGTTAGGCTTCTGAAGCTGTTAGCAAAGTTGCAGGTGTCGCCAAAGTGTTGGTTGCCGAGAATGCCGCTTTCAAAGGTTTCACCGCTGAATCGCTAACAACGCTCGTCCTTGCTGCACAAACGCAATTCAAGTTCACACACATATTAGCTGGGGCCACTGCCTTTGGCAAGAATGTATTGCCACGCGTTGCTGCCAAACTGGATGTTTCACCGATTTCCGAGATCATCGATATCAAGAGCGAGGATACATTTGTGCGTACGATTTATGCAGGCAATGCTATCTTGACACTCCGCTCAAAAGATCCCGTCAAGGTCATAACAGTACGTGGCACTAATTTCCCACCGGCGGAAGCTAGCGGCGGTACCGGTGTCGTAGAACAAGCGCCAGCTGCCGACTATGCCAGCAGCTTGAGTGAGTTTGTCTCACAAGAGTTAACCAAATCAGACCGTCCAGATTTGGCCGGTGCCAAAGTGATTATATCAGGCGGACGCGGTCTCAAGTCTGGTGATAATTTTAAATTGCTTTACGATTTGGCTGATAAGTTTGGTGCTGCTGTGGGTGCATCGCGTGCCGCAGTCGATGCTGGTTATGTGCCTAACGATTTGCAGATAGGACAAACTGGTAAAATCGTTGCACCAGAATTGTACATTGCTGTTGGTATTTCAGGCGCCATTCAACATTTAGCTGGTATGAAGGATTCCAAGACAATCGTCGCTATCAATAAGGATCCAGAGGCTCCTATCTTCCAGGTAGCTGATGTTGGTTTGGTGGCTGATCTATTCAAGGCTGTCCCAGAGATGACACAAAAGCTTTGAGGATGTTTCTGTTTAGCCAATTCTATTTGAATGTGGTCGCAAAACTCAAATTGGAACAATTATGTGCATTTATTTGATTTTATTTTTAAACAAATTTTTAATTGGAAGTATCTATAGCTATCATTGTCGCTGTAATTTTTTTTTTTTTTTTCAATTTTGTAATTTTAATTAAGATTAAAGTTGCCAAATTTTATTAACATGTAAAAAACACTTTTTAGTTTAATTTTTTTTTGGTTTTTTGTTTTGTTGTCTTTTCGGCTTATCAGTTTATTACGCAAGATATTGCTAGGGGCATTTGTATTATATATACGGTGACCATGTTTTCCGGAAAGAAAAAGAGGACAATTTCTAGTAGTTTAGATTGTGTTAAGGAAAAATTCAAAATGATTTTTTCTATTTATCACAATTGGTTTGGGTAAAACGACTGATACTGTTTTCTCATTTCTGTTTGTAATATCTCATTTTTTTTTGCTTGAAATTGTAATTCTAATTGAAGCAATTGCTACTAATACAGAAAATATTGTGGTAAAGTGTGAAAATAAATCGCAATATTGCTTTTCCCTTTGGAAAATATTGTTTCGAGAGAAATCGGTTAAAAAAAAATTTTGGTTTTGTCTGGAGAGCTGGATTTCTCATACAAGCAGTTAAAGTTGTTGCTTAGGGGCGCCATGCACGGAGATGCACATTTTTCAGTACTTAAAAAAATGTAATTCTAATTTTTATTTATTAGAAACGATATTTTTTGGTTGACTAAAGGAAAGTCATAATTTTTCCTTTGATCGCCCAAAAAATTATTTTCTTCGCTTTTATAATTTTTCTATTAAAATACAATTCACTTACTGGGGTTCGGGATCAAGCAAAAAACAATAATTTGGGTTTTAGCTCCGAACTCTGACAGCGGAAAACGGTACTGGCTTTTTTGACCATCTAAAAAAAAAATAGTATGACCGGAAATTTAAGTTTAATGAATAAAGCATTTGCCACATATTAAAATCCATATAGAATCAAACTCCCGACTATCAAGTAATTGATTAATCATAACGCGACGGATTCATTTGTAAGGGTATACTACTATAGATGGTAAACAAGACCCATCTGCACTGTAAGTACTCAATAAAGTAATTGATTCCCTTTCAGATCTTTTAGCAATTTCATAAAAATTGGGTAGTTTCTTAGGGCCAACCAACTTGGGACGTTTTCAGTCACGTGCGTTTTTGGGTATATGGTAGGTCCCAGATGTTTGGCTCAGAGATATTATATCGTCTTCTTAATTTCAGGCACAGTTTTTAACCAATGTCTTTACCGACTATCGGAATCTCTTATTTAAGTAGCCTAGCTTTCGAAAAAAATGACAACATATTTGTCCTCTTTCTTTTTTTAAACCTCAGAGTGGACTGCCCTCTAAAAACTACGAATGGTTACCGTATTTATGCATATTTCATATTTTTCTTAGCATACTTTTAGGAAGTTGCATAAAAATCCGGCGTAAGAAATATATACATCGATGGTTACTTCGTAAGTAGTTTTTCACCTCTTTTTGAAAGAACAAAAACGCAATAAATGTACATAAATAATATGTAAAAATTGGGTTTAAAATAACTTTAAATAACCAAAAATGTTTTTCGAATTATTTTTTTTATTCTTATTCTTTATTTTTACTTATTGTTTACAGAAATTTATTGCGCTTTGGTCGTCGTAAAATGTAAAAATAACTGTAACGTTAGATGTTAGATAACTGTAACGTCCAGTTCCCCTCTCGCTTGCACTACTGCGCGACATGACTGTATTACTTTAAACAACAAAGAGAAGAGAGAAGATAAGAAGAGAGGGAGAAATTAAAATACGCGCGGAAAGTGTGACCAACTCAGCGCTTTTCACGGAAAGGCGGAAAAAAAGTGATTTAGCGCTCAGCGCGTTTTTTCAATTTAAAATATTTTCCAAAAATTTGAAGAAATTTTCATTGACTAGAAATATTAGATGTGTTCCTGTATTACTGAAAAAGTTTAAATGTATTTTTTAAGAAAATACGCGTTTTATTCTTCATTTTAGCGGATTTTGAAAAACAAAAGTTGGCCACACTGCGAGCGGAGTTTGTTTGTTTATGTTTCGATCAATTTACTCACACATGTATGTACATACGAAAATAAAATGTGTGTGTACATTTATTCGTGGCAGAATTATTTGTTGGTGTTAAACGTATGGAGATCGACTATACCATACAAGCAGAGAAGAAGCGTTTGATAGGTTTTGCATTCGGTTAGTTAGATTGAATTAAAATTAAATATTTTTTTTAAATATAAAAACAATACAAAATGATAAATAATAAGGAATCTAGGTTTCAATAAATGTATAAACAAAATGTAGTGATAATGATAGCAAACCACGGCATTATAAAAGTTTTGCTTTGTGCATTAACCTTAGAAAGGCAACACTTTTTTATCTATGTAAATAGCAAATATGGTAAACAGAAAAAATCAAGCTTATTTATTATAAAATCACTCATTTACTTCAATAAAAATACATTGTTTCTTATTGGAGTGAAACTACTTTTCTCTTGTCCTAGAGTAAAACCAACCGGATGTGACGTCGCGCGTAAGTTTGCAATGCGAAATAATTTTGTCGAGCAATGTGCATGAGAGGCTAAATATCAATATTCCGTAACTAAAATCACGAGCAAACTATATAATAAACGATTCATAAATAGTTTTAATTCAATATAACATGTTAATTACACACACACGTGTAGCGTCGTCATCATCACACACAGATGGCGCAAATGTCCAAGGAATTACATGAAGATGTCGCACACAAAAAGAGTTCGCTACAATTGTCATCGAAATTACCAGTACAGAGTTGCAATTTTTGTTCTAGCACTAATTCTAAAAGAAAAAATTGATTGTGTATTAACGAACACAAGGTAGAAATGAAACTTTTTGTGAACTAAACGAAACACAAGCAAATCAAATTAAAAAACACAAGCCAATGAAGTAAAAAAGGTAGCGATTGAAAAATGTCATTTGCTTGTTATTTGCTTGTTTCGTTTAGTTCACAAGAAGTTTTACTTCAGCCTTGTGTTCGTTAATACACAATTTAGTTTTTTTTATTAAATGCAATTAAGGCAAATCTCTTTTGCGGTGCTTTAAAAAAAGTAGTGAGGTGACTGGTCACCCCTGTTGCCTTTCAAAGATTAAATGCGGAAAGCACTTATCGTCGCCTGAGAATTAATTAGGCGTATGTGTGTACAAATTCATATACCTATACGCCAAATCAATTCTCAGGCGACGTTATGTAAAATTTTCACATCTAATAAAATTTCAAATCGACAGGAAGAAAAGAAAAACTTAAAGCGCGGAAAAAAGATGCAATTACAGCTGCTTATATGCGAACATATCGTGCCCGATGCATTGAGGAAAAGAAAAATAATGCAACTACGATTTGGTGCAATTACAAAATATTTTTTTGCTATCAAACAACAAATATATGCGATATGGAATAAAAATTTGCATTTACACTGATGTAAGACCATTTTGCAATTTATAGTGAATCGGGCTATTATATATAAAAGATAATGATATCTAATAAATTTTTAAGTTTATAAAAGAATTGTTTTAGTTTGAATTATTTACTTAGCATATAGATTATACATCAAATCCATACATATGTGAGCTTAGGTATAGTACATTCAGTTGGCTTAACTGTTTACACATCAAATATCTTGCGTGCCTTGCACACATCCGTTGTTTTATTTTAGGGGTAGTATTCATTGAAAGTAAATAACAGCAGCAATGTAACTAAAAAAAAAAGATATTGCAGGTAAAAAGGGCATTACACTCAGTCAAAGAAAAAAAATCATAGTCGCTGCCTGTTGCCAGTGTGTATGTGTGTAACTATATACGGAGCAAAAGCATGAACTTTTTTTTGCCCATAGATCTCCGCACACCTTAATGTACAAGCTTTGGAGCAGAACTTCATGTCAAGTCCAAAAAAAATTACTCAAAAATTGGAAAGAAATTTATGAAAGTTTAAGGTGAATTTTTGAAAAATTAAAATTTTTTTTTAATTTTACAGTCTGAAAATATTAACCAAAAAGTTGAAGGAAAATTGCGTGAAATTTTCGAAGAAATAGTGTTTTTAAATTAGAAATAATTAAAGATATTTCACACAAAAATCTTCTTGGGTTCTAATACTTAGGTAGAAACTCATTGGTCACATTCAGAAAACGACTCTGCTCCGCCACTGCTACCTGTGTGTCTTATGAATGCAAATTGATCACTTTATGATCAACAAAAATTATATTGAGCAGTCGTCATTTCATCGAGCGTATTTTTTTTCTGATACTTCAGCTCAACATGTTGCTGCGCAGAGGTCGTTTTATGAACACAAGCACTGATACAACTAAAAGATCTTTCAGGTAAAAAGGACATTACATTCTTAATGAATAGAATTGTAGTGGTTAAATTCTATCTATCAAAATGTGTCAAGCATGTGCCAAACATGAGCGAAATATGTGTATGTATGTATGTATATGTATACGCAGGTAGAAACCCAATGGTAAAAATTAATGCGCTTGTTGCTGAACTAAAGCGCCTAATAAGCGCTACTTTCTACGTATACATACACAGGTGAACGAAAGCATTATAGAAAAGAAAACGATGTTTTGAGGGTGCAATACATAAAAGAAGAAAAATATATTTTTTTTTTTGTTGCATTATTTATTCATTAACTGTTTATGTCACTGTTGTTTAAATGGTATGTGCTGGATTCCTGTGTGCATCCAAAGTACTTCTGATGCCTATCTCTAAGCCGCTGGGTTAAAAAATTTGAAAAAAAAATGTGTGCAAATAAATAATCTGTGCATTCGGCCGCTACACAGGTTCATTCAGATGTTTTTCATATCATTCCAACATAGAGTTTCAACACGCAAACAAGCTCGGATATGCCGCAAAATAACGCGCTTCGAGATATTACTCAATTTTATCAAACAGCAATGGATATGGATATAACTAATAATGGATTAAGTTCTCACAACGTTTCATCATCAATGACAAAATTCGAAATACTCGCTCAATTATGCTCAACGCTTTACTTAGAAAGCGAAAATTCTACGAATTTGCATAACTCCGAATCGGAACAAAATAATAGCCAGCAAAATACAGAATATACTTCGCAATTTCATCAAGAAACTTCTGCTGATTTTCAAGAATCGAATTTCGAGATTGATAACTCTGAAGAACCAGTTGTTGAGGAATACGAATGTAATATACCATCATGTAGTTTACATGAGATGACTGATCTAGAGTGGTTGGAAAAAAATAATCTTATGTATCTTATAAGCGAATCTACAAGATTAAAGATACTTAGCTCAACACCAAAAAGAAAACCACCCAAACCATATTCACAATTAATGAAGGAAGCTGTAGATCGTGCTAATAAGCTAGAACTCGAAGAAAAGGAAAAAGAAAGAGAAATTGCCAGTATGAAGTTACGTGCTAGAAAATCTATACGTGTATGAGAAAGAGATAGAAAAAGAGAGCGAGAACGAGAGAGAGAGAGAGAGACTGACTCAGACGATTTATTACGCTTATCAACAAAATGAAACCCTTTTTACGGAATTTCAATGCCAATTAAGTATTTAAGTACGAATTTATAATTATAAGTATTACAAACAAACAAACAATGTCAAAACAAGCAATAAAATTAAGATTTAAGCTATAATGATAATAAAAATTAAATTAATAAAAATATGTAATCAAAAAATTTTCGGTGTTTTCTTTTAAGACTTGGTAGTCTAGAGCGCAGTATGCCAGATAGCATAAAGTAATCTGAAATATTCTCAGGTCTTCTGAGATTTGACAATTATGACAAGTATTCGCTCAATAAATTTTGACAAATAATTTTGTTTATGAGAGAAAACTCTCTTAACCCATTTTCGTTAGCTGTACACAAATGAAATAAAAATATCAAAAACCAATAAACCTTTCGTTTGTTTTTTTCTGAAATAAAAGCTCTCAAAATATTTTGTAGTGTTTTTTTTTTGTTTTTTTTTTTTGGAACAGACAAAAGAAGTATTCAAGAATACAGCACTCAGACAAGTTTTACGTCCATTGTACTATATCCTGTGTTCCCTTTTGCTATTCTTTAAATCTACCAGATTTATTAGTAAATCTTAGTAGATCCTGCGGTGTTAGAGAGCTCAGGTGTTCGTCTCCCAACAATCCAGTACCAAATATGCTTACTCTGATCTGGCAGAAAGCAGGGCAGACACCAAGAAAGTGATCCGCCGTCTCTTCACATTCTTCCTCCAAACCACAGGAAGCACAGCAGGCACTAGCTCCCAGGCCAATCATATGCATATGTTTGGCCCAAGAGAAATGACCTGTATATAATCCTACCAGCTGCCTACAGCTCTTTCTGTTAAGTGATAACAGAAAGTCCGTATGACGCTTCGAGATAACAGGTAACATGGTCTTTGTCTGTCTGAAGCCCCTCAGGTCCTCCCATTTACGATTGTGGGTCAGGTCGACCCACTCATTAATGGTGGTCTTGATGGCGGTAGACGACAAAGAGAGTACGGGTTCTGGGCCCAGAAAACCAGTTTCCGAACCTTTTCTGGCCAGAAGGTCAGCAGATTCATTTCCTGAAATTCCTGAGTGTCCAGGAACCCATATCAACAGCAGACTATTGTGCTTTCCAACACAATCAAGCCTGGATTTACAATGCATAACCAGTTTAGACGTGGTTAGAGGATTAAGCAAGGATTTAAGTGCAGCCTGACTGTCACTAAATACACAGATACTCCTTTCTCTCCAACCATTATCAATAACATGGTCCATTGCCAAAATTGCAAAAATTTCTGCTTGAAAAACAGAAACATACAACCCAAGGTAGAAGTGCAGTTGCACTCCATCATTTTCAATGAAGACTCCAGAACCCGAACCGAATTCTGTTCTGGAGCCATCAGTGAAAATACGCTTACAATCAACTCCCGGCCCAGGTCCCGGCATAAACCAAGTTTGGGCCTCTGGAATTTGTATTGTATAGCGCTGTTTTAAAACTGGAATTGCTGGCATTGATAGAACTGTTAGGTCCATATCAGTACCTTCAACAATGTCACCAATATCCCAGCAAGTGTCATACCAATACCCATTGCGTTTAAGCCTACAGATGGCTTTAACAGCCTCTCCTTTATTTAAAATATCAAGGGGTGGTAAGTTGAGTGTGGTTCTATAAAGTATTTAAATAAACAAACTACAATACTTTTAAAATGATCTTCTTTAAAAATGTCCTCTTTATATTCTAAATAGTTTTACCGATTTCAAAAGAATTTTATTTAAATTTCGGAGAAGCAGATTTCTTACTTGAATGGCATACATAACAAAAAAAACTTTAAGTTTTGGGATAAATCCTTGGTGCACATTATGCACATGGTTGTTACAAACGCTTTCGAAGATTTAGTTTATCAATGTCTAAAAATTTTTCTGGCTTTTCAAATTTTTCTATTTTCTATTTCTATATTGTGCTGGTACCAAAGAATAATTTTCAAATTTGGCAGACGTCAGTGAACAGAAAAGAGGGCGTCACTTCTATTTATTTCACTTTATTAATTTCACTATGGTCTAGAGCAGTGCTAACGAGTTCTCTCAGTGCCTGGATATATTGGTACTCGGTGTTCGACGAACACAAAACATTTTCTCTCGTGCTCGGTCGAGGTAGTTACATTCAGTTCGTTGCAGAGTTGCTTTTTGTCGAAATGCCTACTGGGCTACTTAAGTATTCCGAATTCTTAAGATTTTTGTACAGTTTTTAAAATCAACTTTTGTTTTAAATTAATTATTTTTCTAAGTTTCATAGTCGTATAAAATAATTATAGCCGTAAGATATTTTAGAAATACATATATTATACACAGTAACAAAAATTAATTCCAAACTTACTTTAAGCCAGAAGGGGATTGACCTAAAACTGGTTTAAAGTTACAATTTTCGTCATTTTTGACAAGCTATAGTGCAAGAATGGGTGGAATTGATCTTCAAGAAATTTACAAAAGTGATATTCAATGCAATTTTTACACTTTTATTCACTTTATCAGCATGATTGCATAGTTTTAGGGTTAACCAAAAACAAAAAACTGAATTTCAATTTTTGTCGATAAAAAAACTTATGCAGACTGATTTTCATATTTTATTATTTCCTGAGAGCGGAAGACAGCAAAGCAGTGCTGTTGTTTTGAAAATTTTAAGGGGAGAGTTTTTCCTTTCAAGCGGAGAATTTTGCAACTAAGTATTTCTTAGATAATTGCTAACAGTTCCACTAGTGTATAGAAATTCTTTGTTAGAAATTCAGTCATACTTAACCCAGTAATGCCTAGCGATGTCATATGGCAGCTTGTCGCTGAGCGGTTCCTGGGCTAGGTTCAAAAACAATTTTTTCTCAAATTACTTTCTTCATCTATCTACATTGGTTCCCACTCGTCCTTAATGGATTAAAGCTATAAAAGTTATTAAAAATAAACAGATTTATATGAAAACAAAATATTCCTTCTTTGGAAATAAACGGTGCAATATTAGGTATTAATATTAGTAACTAAAGATATAAAAAAATAGAGATTAGAAATTGGTTGTGTATTAACGAAGTGAAACTTCTTGTGAACTAAACGAAACACAAGCAAATGACAAGCAAATAAAATTTTTCAATCGCTAAATTTTTTACTTCATTGGCTTGTGTTTTTTAATTTCATTTGCTTGTTATTTGCTTGTGTTCGTTAATACACAACCAATTTTTTTTTTTTTTTTGGGGGGATTAATGCTAGAACAAAAATTGCAACTCTGTACCGGTAATGTCGATGACAATTGTAGCGAACTCTTTTTGTGTGCGACATCTTCATGTAATTCCTTGGACATTTGCGCCATCTATATGTGAAATGTATAACTGTCATAAACTTTAAGATGGCGACGCTAAACATTGTTCTTTCTGCCATAGGCGTGTGTGTGTGTGTGTGTGTGTGTGTAATTAATATGTTATATTAAATTAAAACTATTTATTAATCGTTTATTATATAGATTGCTCGTGAATTCAGTTACGGAATATTGATATTTAGCCCCTCATGCACATTGCTCGACAAAATTATGTCGCATTGCAAACTTACGCGCGACGTCACATCCGGTTGGTTTTACTC
The DNA here is from genome assembly GCA_963691655.1 of Toxonevra muliebris. Lineage (NCBI taxonomy): Eukaryota > Metazoa > Arthropoda > Insecta > Diptera > Pallopteridae > Toxonevra > Toxonevra muliebris. Next base: position 76,619,286 of record OY829328.1, read on the forward strand.
TAGGACAAGAGAAAAGAAGTTTCACTTCAAAACTAAAACATTCGTTCTTCTCAAAACCGGATGTTATCTGTGGTATTTTTGAAGCAGCGCAATCGAAGGGAGGCATAATTTTTTTGTAGCATTTCCTTGCCAACCATCACTGCATTACACAGTTGCAGTCAGCAAGCAATTTATTAATATTTATTAAATATGCAAACTTACTTTTACGCGGTTTATCTGCAATTGATTTCAATTGTCAAAAATTACAAACATTAACACAAAGCCAAGCGAAAACTTCTGGAAATAGAACGCGAACTTTTGAATTTCTACAGTAACCCAGCGACAAATAAAACAAAGCTAGTCATAGTGACAAATATTTCACAGACAGAAACGAAAATAACTCAACAGAAAACATTTTTATTAAAATTATTAGGCTTTGAATGAACAATTTAAAACATTTAGTTTCATTTACGTTTATTTTGCATATAACCCAAAAATTCAAGAATATGAAATAAGAGGATTGGAGAGGGCAGGAGGATTGAGATTTGAGCGGAGTACTAATACTCCGATCGGAGTACCTTCGACAGCACTGTATGTTTTTTCATATTCCGATAAAGAAAGATGCCTTCTAAAATTGAGAGCAAATCCTAGAACATACAATATTTTCATATATTTTCTAGATTTTCTCTTCCAAAATTAATCTATTTTCAGATTTCGTATTTTCAAAAATACTGAATTTTAAAAACAATACAGAATTTTTAGCTTTTGCAATTTTGATTAATAAAGAAAACCAAAAATTTTCTTGATAAACTTTGAATAAAAAAACTGGAATTTTCTTCAGGATTTCATTAAAAACTTATTTTTTAGATAGTTTTACACAACGGACTAAAAAACTAAAATCGAACGATCAAACATTTTTGTGAAAAATTTGTCGACTTTGAGGTGCTCTTTTATTAATATTTTTTCGCCCTTATTTTTTATTTTTTAGTTGGAGTATTATTAAAATTACACCAAATTGAAATCATCTTCCTAAAGTAACTCTAGATACTAGTTAGTAATGCCATCGATCAATTTGGTCGTTTCCACAAAGCAACTTAAACATTAATTCTACAGTTTCATAATAAATATCAATGAAACCAAATCAAAATAGCGCCAAATAGTCACGTGCTTTTAGCTTGCGCATACCCGAATTAATAAATTAATATGCAGCATAATATTTTCTGAAATGATTCATTATACAAAACAAAATATGTACATACAAATAAAAATAAAATAAAATAAAAAATATCACTGAGTTCTATGTACTTTCGACTATCAACATAATAATAAAAAAAAACTTTGCTTTTGTAAAATAATATTGAAATATTGTTGCTATGGTGACAAAAATATTTGACTGGAAAGTTTTTTCTTTTTTTTTTTTAATAACAGATTATTTTTTTTATAATTAAAATTCTTTGAATGAAAGCATGACATTAAATTTTAAAGTCTAGAGTCTAGTAAAATCAAAAATGCGTATGTACATATAAATAAATTAAGTTTATTTTCATCAAATTTTTTTTATAAGTTTTGCATGGAGATTTTAAATTTGAACCAGATCTTTGGGTGAAAAAATTATACGTATTTTTTTTTTTTCATAATCGCTTGTCTAGCGAACATAATAAGTAATACAGTATAAATTCTTATGAATGCATGCATTTTTCACTTTGTTAAAAAGATATCAACAAATGTGGGCTTGTCACATGTCACATGTTTAATAGTTCAACATTATGTCGTACAAAATTACCAATATGAAGTTATTATTCTATAATTTTTATTATTTTTTAACTAGCATCATCATTAATACGTAAATACAAAAATAAAAGAAAACAACTGCATTCAATCGAGATAATAAGTTAATGCACATACAATCCTCATCAATTCATTTCTACGCACTAAAAGGGTAATAAACTTAAATGACACAGTGAAATTTATATGTAATAAGTACTTGGTATATAGATTTTTAACACTAGAATGGCTGACGTAAGGAAGTGTTTGTGGTCCGGTTCTCTACACCTTATTTACTGTCGACATGTTTGTCTCAAACGATGACACAGCAAACAATGCAAATAGAAATTAGTACAAACCTCATTTTTTCTAAGTAGAGGAAACTGCCCGCAAGTTAGAATCAGTGACTCCGAAATCCCTCAAAGCGACTCCGTGAAATATCTTGAAGTTCATCTCGACTGTTGAATCACTCAGAAATTCATAAAGATCTTAATATTCCCTTTATAAAAGAGATGTGAAATATCGGTGCTGGAACTTGTCGACAGATATAGATACTTTGAAAAAAATTCACGATATTTATCGACAAATAAACATTCCCATTGGAAGTGTAAAACTAAATTTATTTGGAATATATTGAGAATAAATATATTTTAATGCACAAAAAAAGAAAAAAGTGTAAGTACCGACGACAGAAGTTCACAATTAAATCGCAAAAATATAGAAAGAAAGAAATAAAGGCAAATGTCAAAAATAAAAGGGACAGAAGATGATGACGGAAGACAGGCAGTGTTGCATCGAGTGGTAAAAGAACAAGGTGAATTTATCCCAGGTGACGTTACCATCAGTGTAGCCAACTCAGCACTTTTCCTGCTGATTTTAGTGCTTTTTGAAAATTAAAACGCGGAAAAAAGTGATTTAGCGCTCTGCACGTTTTTTCAATTTAAAATATCTTTGAAAAATCGAAGAAATTTTCATTGACTAGAAGTATCAGATGTGTGCCTGTATTAGTGAAAAAGTTTGAATGTATTTGAGTTTTCTCGCACTTTTATAAGGAAAAAAATTTAACGCTTTTTTTTAAGAAAATACGCGTTTTGTTCTTAATTTTAGCAGATTTTGAAAAACTACTGGTTACCAGCATCTCTTTCTTGGGAGAATGACTCCAATATTTTGGGGGTTTTTTAAAGATAATGTTTTGGGTTGGATTTAATTCCAAAAAATAACAGGAAATGCATAAAATTGATCAAAGTTAGATTAAATAGTCCCACAAATTAAAAATAAATGAATTGTATCCACTTGAAAATGGACATCAATATTAGAGTTAAGTTTCAACAAATGAACAATAAAAAAAGTAATTTCCGAAGAGAAATTTCGATGTCTTGAAAGACAATGCAAGCTTTAAAATAAGATATCTCTTGATTTTGACATAATCTTTAAAAACGGAGTATACCACTAGTAAACTCCCAGCGTTTTGATGTGTCAATTATCTTATATCCTAATCGGAAATTATTACTATCGATAACAAATATAGTTACTAAAAGCTATAGAGATAAATGTATCCAACACTAGTGGGTATTGGTCTGTAAAATTGAAAAACAAGGAAGTTAAGCCACTTTATCCTTTGTTAACAAAACTTATGTGGCACATTTTTTCTTCACCTCATTCCACATCAATTAAGGAGTGAGTTTTAAGAATTTGTATCGTGATTGAACGGAAGTTCAACTAATTCTGCTATTCTTGAATTTTTGTATTCTTTTGCGATAATGTCACGTATTGAAAATAAAAACAAACTCATTGTATATAATAATAATGTACATAGAATTGATAAAATACAAATCTTAATAAATATTTATAATGGAAAAGTTTCGCATTTGAGTGTTTAGAAAATAAATTTTATTCGATTTTTGTTCCGGTTGCAAATAATCGGTGTGCTTCTGTATTTTTTAATTTGCATATATGTATGTAATTTATTATTATTATTATTATTAATGTATGGGCATATTTTATTTATTTTTTTTTTAATAATAAAATTCTGATGAAAATAAATGTTTATGTTACTTACACCTTATACAATATGTGGGGTTCATAATTCACGCATTGAAATTATTTTTATTTAACCCAAAAGTGATCGATTTGGTGATCAATGATTGCGGTATTAACGGGTGCTTGATGAAGAGAGGCATGAAGCTCTCGACATTTTTTTTTTCGTGATGAGGAACGCTGGTTGTCAAAAGATTGTTTAGGTGTGATTGTTTGTTTACTTTTTTTTCGTCCGCCATTATGGCCGCAACAACAAAGCCCTGTTGTTGTTGCTGTGGTAAATTTTTTGTACCTTCTACATAAGTTCACCTTGCTCCATATAAAAAAAAGCAGCTGGTGAAATAAGTGTGAAATATTCCACCATTTATTAGCGAAAGTAGTACTCTGCTCTCTCTCTCTCTCATGAAATACTCTCAACATGAGTCTGAAGAGAAGTCTGAAACATTTTTTCACCCACATATAAATGCACGTGCCATTTAAATAGTGGTGAAAAGTAACACTAAACATATGTTCTGCTCAAAATTCTCTGCACCTATTAATATTTTTGCATACTTCAAGGGGTTTTTGAGTAAGTTTGTTTTTGTATTATTTGCTCTTTTAATGACAAATTTCACTGCTAATTTTATTACTCTATTTTACCACAGAATTGTAGGCGAATGGAAGGACAGTGGGTCGATCGTATGTAGTTTCTAATTGAATAAATTTTTTAAAATTTTTCTACATTTTCAATTGTCTCAATTGATATCAAATTATCTTTTCCATACACTATTGATAAAGTCGACTTTATCACATCTTTTATTTTGCAAAACAATTTTTTTTTAAATATAGGCGCTTTAAGCCCCAACTCAACAAGTAGTTATAGCGTTAAATAGAATATGAAACATTGTAAGCTAATACATAATTAAATATAAAACATGCACTATTCGTAAAACAATTATCAATGAGACAAGAAGAAAATAGGTTACGATTCCAGAAAGAGTAAAGTACTAGCAAAACTGATAAGGTTTCGATGTTGATTGAATAATCAGTATCAAAAGAAAATTCAACAAATATATATATATATAAAAAAAAAATTAAATATTGTGAAAGATTGTGCCATTGGTGATCAGTTCTGAAAAGAGTGATGCAGTATATACTTGATGATCTAAACGAAAAGATCACGAACTATAATAATAATTCAATATATTTGATTTAGTTGCAAAGTAACAGTTTTCGTTGATACTTGTGTTGTTTCTTATATTATAGTAAAAGTGGTGAAATAAAAGTGTTAAAAAACTAAAAATAAAAACTTGAAAAAAAAAAACAAATACTTACAATGAGTTTGAAAAAAAATCGAGTTTGTGTAATTGGTGCTGGAACTGCAGGATTAAGTGCGCTTAAAAATGCATTGGAACATGGTATGGAAGCGATAGCTTATGAGCAATGTAAAGAAGTTGGCGGCACATGGGTATACCATGAGAATATAAATGTGGAAAATGAAGATGATGTGCATAGTAGCATGTATGAAGGATTACGGTGTGTAAAAATATTTTAATTCGATTTCATTTCGATATTTTATACGATTCGAAATAATCTAAAGTATAATTTTTTGTTTTTTTTTTTTTGATTTTTTTAGTACTAATCTCCCTAAAGAAGTCATGGGCTATCCTGACTTTAAATATTCTGATAATATTGAAGAATCCTTTATACCCTCCGCTGAAGTTCTAAATTTTTTAAAAGCATACGCTGAACATTTTAAGCTGATGTCATTTATAAAATTGCAACACGAGATTATTAGAGTGCGTCCATGGAAAGGTGTTTGGGAGGTAATATTTAAATAAATAAATAATAAAGCGAATATTTTGTCATTGCGATTTTAATGATTAAACTTACAGTTGATTCAATACAATTACAATAACAACAAAAGAAAAAAATGATTTTTTATTTTATTTTTGTTTTTTTGAAAATGCACTGACCTCTCTTTTTTTATTTTGTATTTCATTAATATTTTTATTATTGTTTTTATTTTTGCTAATAGGTTTATGTACGTGACATTAAAACTGATACTTATGACGTCGTGCTTTTTGATTACGTATTTGTTTGCAATGGCCATTACACAGTTCCACTGTATCCGGAAGTAGATGGTTTGGACATTTATCGAGGTAAAAAACTTCACAGTCATCTATATCGTAAGCCGAGTGCGTTTAAAGGTGAGTTTTAAAAATATTCACCTCTTTCCCTCGTTTAGTTTGAAATTTGTGCCTATATTTACAAATCCAACATCCGGGTTTTGAAATACAAAACAAAAATTCGTCTCGAATTGGGAATCTGAAATTTATTTTGCGATGAAGGTATACAGGGTGTCCACTAAGTTTCCGGAAAAAATCCTTATAACAAAAAACTCTTGATCCTTTCGAAATAAAATTAGTATTTTATTTAAGTTTACGCTCCAAAGAATGATTGCAGCAGCGGCTTTCGGATAATGCCTCCTTTGGTAGCCTTAACTAGCCGAATTCGTCTTTCAAAAGAATTACAGGCGGCACTAATGAACGCCTGAGGTATTGGATTCCAAACCTTCGGGATTACTTTCTTAAAATGTAGCAAGTCTCGAACCCTTTACTCTTCAGTTTCTCCAACATGAATTTCCACACAAAGTAATCCAGCGGATTCAAATCCGGGGAGCTGGGAAGGCCAATCATTCTTAGGTATAAAATTACGAACATTTTTCTCACACTAGCGTTGCGTGTTGTTAGAAGTCTGGTATGGGATAGGTAATAGCTCTTCCCGAAAAGGGTCTGGCATTCTGGCAATGCGATAGCTGCCAAAAATTTGTGGGTGTGCACTTTCCAGTCGATTTTTACCTCCTTTTCAATAAAAATGGGTGGCAGCTAACCCCGCTTACAAACAGCAAAACATCACGCCATCACTGACGCCGAATTCTGATCATTCAAACATCTATTCACCGCTGAACACAATTTCGTCTCCAGCTTGCCAACTCAAAAGTCGCTGAACTCTTTCAAAACGCTTCTCTTTCACAGTAGCGGCAACTCCATGAACCTACTGTTTTTTATATGGAAAGAGTTGGAGGTCGTCTCGGAGTAAATTATATGCTGTCCTGCCTAATGTGTTTAAGAGCTCTAGCCATACCCATACCAGTTTTGAGGAAAGTTCAATGGAATTTAATGTTCTGATGGCAGCTTGACTCTCTGATTATATTACTATGTTTTGGCTATTACAACCACATTCGAGGTTAAACTGTGCATAGAGCGCTATGGTAAGAATCTCCGCTTGGAAAACACTTGGACTGCTTCCCGTTCCTTTGCCTGATATCGAGCCGTCGGTGTACCATCTTAGTGTGTGTTCTTTGCACTTTGAATAAATATCACAACTTTACCTTTCAAAAATCAATGACAACATTCAAAACGAATGCCCCGATTACGACCAATCCCACCACGATACACTTCACGTTTTGAACTGTCCCATGCACCCAACTAACCTGACTCCACAACAACTCTGGGCACAAACCAATAGAGGTGGCTTATTCTTACGACTTACGTATTAAATGAAAACACGAACGAACCATAAACAATGTACGAAAAACAATGATGACCTAAATTGAAGTTGCTGCCACAACAACAACAATAGAATTTGCCAAAAGGGTAGGGAGATGTAGGACGTGTGTCGTCCCTGCAAAAAGTAATTAAATGGTTTTTCAATATGGACATTAATGGAATTCGATATTGCTCATATGGCCACCACGAGCACGCATGCAGCGATCGATTCTTTGGAGCCAATTTCCCACATTATCGGCTGGAACGTTGATAATTTCGTGTTCGATATTGTTCCCTGTTGTTGGTTTGTTAGCATAAACCAACGATTTCATATAATCTCATGAAAAGAAATCCAACGTATGAACGAGGTGGCCATTCGTCCGGCCCATTTCTAGAGATTAAACGATTACCGAATTTCCCATTCCATAGATAAATTGTTTGGCGCTTCAAACGATCACGAGGCTTCACTTCTTGAGTTAATTTGATCTTGTAAGAGTACAGACCAAGATCTTTACGCAAAATTAGCCACAATGTGAACAGAGAGATACCTAATGCTTGTGAACCGTGTGGAATCGACTGATTTGGTTCATTTTGAAATAAGGCACTTACGACTGCAATATTTTCGGTACTTCGACCGGTGTGTTCTCTCACTGGCACAGGAACATTCAATAATGAGTATGTGGACTCAAATTTATCTATTATAACAATCACAGCCTGTCTTACGACCGAAAATTATAGTAAGCGGTCTTAAAGTAGCGACCACCGCTTTAGAATTCAGGTAGTAATTTTTAACAATTTCCAAACGTTGTCTATTTGTCTATTGTATTAGAGAGGTTTATGTAGTTGTACCGCGACCTATAAGATCTATTGTACGTTCCTCTTTTGCCTAGAGTGCCTCATCTAGTCCAGTCTCGCTCAAGAATTTGAGTATTGCACCCGGATCTATGGACGCTAGTTCTGTACTGGGCACTTCGTACATACCCAGACATTTCATTCTTTTGTGCTCCACACTGAGCTAAAATATGTTCAGATGATTCATCTTCCTCATTACAAAATCTACATATTGAGCTTTCCTCAACTCCTATTTTGCAAAGGTGTTCTCTGAGCCCGCAATGCCCAGTCAGAATACCAGCTAATATACGCAGACTGTTTTTTGTTGAGACCAATGCGTATCTATTCTTGTTATAGTTACCTAGAAGTGTTTTGAATTCCTTCAGTCCCTGAAGATGATTGGTTCTTGGCTCTGGTTCTTCTCTTCCTGCCTGAGTACTTCCCTGATTACGCTATCTCCTATTCCACCGAAGGGTTCAGGTCCCACGAAAATGGTCGCTGCCCCTTTCTAGCAAGCTCGTCTACCTGCTCATTGCCCTCTATTCCTAAGTGTCCAGGGACCCAACATAGAGCGACTTTATTGTCCTTGCCCAGTTGATTGAGCTTGCTCAAACAGCCCCACACCAGTTTAGTGGTGATCTCAGAGGAGCATAATGCTCGAATGGCTGCCTGGCTATCCGACATGATAGCGATATCTTGCCGTTTGTACTTCCTGCCCAGGTTGAATTGCACATAGTGATGATTCGATACAAGTAAATACAAGTAAAAACTCGATAGTTTTCATTCGATTCAAGTACTTTTTTCACTCGATGCTATAACATAAGTATTTTACTTGGTATCGGATACTCGATACTTTTGGAAAATATTTATTTAAAAAACTGAAATATTGCTATACAATATTTAAAATTGTGGATCATTTTACAATATTTTACAGCAATTAATAACATATTTCAAAATGCTACTGCAGAATTATTCAAAATATTTCAGTCCATATTGCAATATTTCAATGTATGACAATATTGCAGTACAGTATTGAAGTTCTAGAAGATATTTCCGGCATGTAGAACATAATGTTTATTGAAACCTTTTCATTAAAATAAAATATTTTTAAAAAGCTTTAATCTGTCGATTAGTTTTCCTTCTATTATAAATTTTCTAGCAATTTGCTAAATTAAATTAACGTCATTTCTATATGACTCACGTGTTTCCAGTGGGGATATCTCAAAACCATGATTTATTGGCGAAAAACTCGTGTTGAGTAGTGAAAACTGTAGGCTCCACCATGTTGTATCACAATGGGCCGTTCTGGCCTGAACGTTTTCCTTGACAACCACTTAAAAAAAGCGTAATTTGTCACTTTAAACGAGTATTCGATACAAGTACATATTCGATACTTTTTTCCGATATTTTCGGTAGCATCGATACTTTTATTCGATACAAGTAATGAGTAAAAGTATCGATACTATGTGGGTATCGAATCAACACTAATTGCACACATATATCGATTCCAAAAGTTGCTCGTTCGCGAATTTCACCATGATAAAAATGCAAACCTTAAATGACATTTTGGCATTAGCAGATCAAAAAAAAAAAAATTATAGGTGCGTTTTGTACCTGCTGTTTCTTTGTTTATTATAAGCTTGCAAACTGGAATCTGAACATTGATCATGATCTGGTTTCAAGACAATTGAGATCATGTTTTGTGTGATCTTTTTGTTTATTTAATTCATATCGTTCGTAACTTACATACACTTGATGTGAAATCTTTAGTGTTTTTACGTAATCTGGATAAAAATGTGGGCCTCGATCCATAAATAATAATAAAACTTAATTGACAATATGTATTAAATAACTGTAACCTTTTAAAATTGTAAAGAACGCGATTTTCCATTATAAATCAAATCGAACAAAGAAAATATGTTTTATTTTCTAAAACGAATTCTAGACTATTATAAAATTAATACACGTGTATTTGAGAATCCCGCCTGAGTGATAACCTTTAAGAATCTTTAGCTAATTAAAAAAACATACATATGCGCATAAAACGAGTTAAAAAAAAAATTATATTTTCTTTATTTGTTTTCATATTTGTTTTTGTTTTACAGATGCCATTGTGCTTGTTATTGGGGCTGGTCCTAGTGGCATGGATATCGCTAATCATGTACGAAAATGCGCTAAACATGTGTTCCTCAGTCATCATTTGCAACCCCCACCAGATACCGAATTTATGGGAAATGTCACCCACAAATCGGATGTGAAATGCTTCACGGAAAACGGAGCTATCTTCAAAGATGGCAGCACGGAAAATTTCTCATCTATAGTTTTCTGCACTGGTTATAAATACACATTTCCCTTTTTGAGTAGTGATGTTGGATTGCGTATTGATGATAATTATGTATATCCACTGTATAAGCATTGCATCAATATAAATTATCCAACAATGACTTTAATTGGTTTACCATTCTATGTTTGCCCATCACAACTTTTCGATTTACAAATTCGTTTTGCTTTGAAATTCTTTAGTAAACAAAAAGAACTGCCAAGTAAAAAAGAAATGAATGCGGATATGGAGCAGGATATGCGTGCACGTTGGAATAGTGGTTTATCGAAACGTCAGGCACATTCGATGGGTGATAGACAGGTTAGTGTTAAAGAAAATGATTATTTAATTAACAACTGTATTAAGATTCTGTTTTTTTTCAGTGTGAATATTATAATGATCTAGCGAAAACCGCAGGTATTGCCAACATTAAGCCAGTCATTGGAAAAATTATGGAAGATTGTGGTCGCAAGTACATATATGAATTGAAAGACTATCGTGATAATTGTTTTAAAGTTCTTGATGATAATAATTTTGTAAAATATCCATCAAATAAATCTTAAATTCTTAGGCATAATTAATTTGTATTAAATGTTTTGTTTTTATTGTTATCGTAGGTGGCGGAGTTAGAGAATGTTTAAAATCGTTGTCAAAAATATGATCCATTAAAATTCACATATAATCTTTAATAGCAAGGGAAAAGTAATACAAAAACATATGCCATTATTTTATATTCGTGCGAACAATGATTAATTAATTCGCGCTAGAATCATTATCCAGTCTTCTATGCAACGTAATGAAACCAACATGGATTTCGAAAAGACCACAGCACCACAACGGGTTTGAATCGAATCCATTCGTAAATCAGCCAAGGTATGAACAGGCAAAAACCCTGCGACAGAACAATTCTGGTGGCACTGGACTTAACAAAACTGTTCGCTACGGAGAACTATACCTTACTACAGGATGTGGACGAATCTTCACTCCCACAGATGACTAAAAGATGGTTGACGAACTACTTGAGCGTCAAGGCAATAGTATATCCAATTTAGAGGCGTCAAATAGAAACACAGAGAAGCAAAACAGGGCGTCTCGCAAGGTGGCGTTCTTTCGCCAAGTAACGTCAAACTGGTCACCTACCAACATCGCCTCACTCTGCTGCGACATAAACCAGTACTTGGAGATGGTGGTCCCCTTTTTCCGAAGCCGAAACCTTCAACTCTCACCGGAGAAACCTTCCGCAATGCTTTCACCTCTTGGACGAAGGAAGTGAGAACGACATTCGACATACTCATCGAAGGAAACAGTATCTCAACGGTAAGAAACCGTGAAACCCTGGGGGTAACCTTCGATGGTCTTTCTACTTTCGCGGCACATGCTACAAATCTGTGGAACCGTCTAAGAGAGAGGAACAACATACTGAAAGCGTTAGCTGGAAGTACTTGAGGCAAAGAAAAGGAGACCATCTTAACCACATAATCGTAAACTACGGTGCTCCAGTATGCTCCCACATAATAAGCGATACGTAATGGGGTAGTCTACAAATGTGCCAAAATCCCGCTCTACGCATTGCTACGGGCTGCCATCTGATGTCAGACGAGGAAACGAAGAAACGAAAATGCTGAAGGTGAGGGAACACAATATGCTCCTCAGCAAGCTGTTTCTCCTGGCATGCCACACAACAGACCACCCGGACAGCGAACTGATCAGACAAAACCCTCCAGATAGAACAATGACATACTTCAAAGCCTTCGATTCTGCAACCTATAGCAGATAATAATAGAATAAGGAAGTTTTTTTTTCTGATATTTAAACGAGATCGAAATTCATTATTGAATCGAAATAACTTGTTGTTGTTTGGCAAAACTTCTACCTAGAGCATAAAAATGGAGTCTGCCTGGTAAACGAAAGAAAATTATTAAATCCAATGCCCTTGAGAAGCGTGCAGTGAAAACTCCACAGTCACCTTTTTAATCCACGACAGTATAGAATATAATCATAATCACTTTCACGTAAATTTAAATAAATAAAAATTTAATTTTCTTGGGGGGAAAAAAGAAAAATGTAAGTTGCCCTATTGCTGCCCAAATTTAAATTATTTTTTCTGCTGTTTAAAATGGGTGCACATCCCTCTGTAGGAAAAACTTATAACTATTCAAATTGCTGTTCTACATCACCACACAACTGCGGTTCGACACAAAGCGGCGACTGATAATGTTAATCGCTTTCACGATTTTTGTCATTGTCAACCGTCGCTTTATGTCGGATGGCAATTGTGTTGCCTCCAGTGCGAGAACGAACCCCGTTATACTTATTACTATACTAGGTACTTTGCTCAATTTATTCTTATTACTAAATGATAATTTTCTTTTTATATAAAATTTTTAGTGTTATATTTGTTTTAGTTTTTAATCAAGCTTTACAAGAGAGAAAGCGATTTTATATTAATCTATACTAAAATGTTACTATAGTCTAAATTAATTATTCCTATAAGTAGCTATTGATTCACACACAGATCAGAATGACTCAATGTGATTTCTAATTTCCTACAGAAAGTTTCAACTTACATTTGCTTTTTTTATATTATTTTTATTTAATATATGATTTTATGAAAAGATTATAGTGAATTATGAAAGATATAATAAAATTTGAAGTACAGTTCATTTCAAAAGTGGTGATGATAATTGTAAAACTGTTCAGAGTGAGAATATCAAGCGATATGTTCTTTTTAACCGTTGTTGTTATTATTTAACATTTTATCATAATAACAGTTAAATTCTCTCAATATGCTCAAAAGTCTTATTATCCCGTATTAGTTGAAACGAACATTGAAAGAGTCTTGTAAAAAGAGAGAGAGAGAGAGAGAGTTCATGTGAGAGCGATGTACAGTTTATTTTAAACAGAACAAGTTTTTGTAAATATGCAGAGCATGGTCAAATATAAATTCACCTTGATGCAGAGGGTGGTGAATACTAATACCTCATGTGGTTTTGCTAAATATCAAACAGGAAGAGAGTAAACTGAATAGTAAACTCTTTAAGTATTTAGTTACAATGTATTCGTAGAAGAAATATATGTATGTAAATACTTGAAATTCAAATTAAATTTCATACCTACTGATTTATTTAAAATTATCTTATTGGATTTTAAAATTATATGTGTATATATATTTAATTAGAAATTTGGACTTTATTCTCCTATCAGAAAGAAAAAATTTTCTAAGAAAAACTTTTCACTTCGGCGTTTGGATTTGGTACAAAACTGTAGGCCCCTTCTATTCGTCTATAAATCTGTGATAAAAGGAATAATACATCAAGTTTATTTTCTTGTCATTCGCGTTTGATAGTTTTGAATAGAACTATTATATAAACTATAGCACTGCTTCAAAAGATTTTATTTTAAAATTAAATACGATGCTTAAAAATATACCTATATAATTCCAAAAATTATGGTATTTTAAAATTCGCACCAGTTTAATATTTATAATCTCAAATATTTAATAAAACATTTTCTATCTTAAGTCGAGGTTTTCATTTTTACCACAGAATGAATGCGAAAAGCTGGGTTTAAGTCTTCCATGGGCTATTGTGACATAAAAGAAGAAAAAAAAATATGTATTACCGAAGTTCGAACAGATCCAAATAAAAATTTAAAGACAAAAATATTTTCTTTGAAAATTTATGTTTCTATTTTCTTCAAGTCTATCAAATTTCTTAAAATCTTCCAATATATTACCAACATTTTACAGAAATTTTCGTAATAATCTTTGAAAAAGGGTATCGATTTCATTGAAAGATCACTTCACTTAAAACACAAATCAAATCATTCTTAATCATAAAATTGACAAAAAAAAAAAACGTAAGACATTCTAACTGCAACAATTTTTTTTCTTTTTTTATGCTGTACAAATTTTATGGGTTGCAGCACATCCCTCTGTAGGAGTATTTCAAATAGACACTAATTTCTTACATTTATAATTTATAACAAATATGGCGGCATGCTAATTTGTAAATTCTACAACAATTAAGTAAGCCATGTCCAACCATGTATATCTTAATTTATTAAGTAGTCATAAGTTCAGGAGCCCATTCACTTTCATATTTGTACAAGAAAGAAAGTGATAAATAAATATTTGATTAAACTAAATGTTTCTAAGGGTCTAATGACCAACTATCGTAAGTACTAATTAATATTAATATCACAATAATTGTGTGCGGGAATTGGAGCTATATCCAAAGCATAACGTATTTATACGAATAAACGATAAAATCATATTACTTATAGATATAGTTCCTATATATTATTTCTAGATAATACAAACGCTAATCGTCTTGTATCATCTAATTAACCTAATGGCATGCTAACTCAAATAAGAGTAAGCTGACTAGCCAATATACATATCTCCAACAGAGAGTTACATCTTACAATTGTTTTCGGATGTTATTTTTATATTATACTATGATTTTATGAAAAAATTAAAGTGAATTATGAAAGTTATAATAATATTTGATGTCTAGTTCGTTCCAAAAGATGTGATAATTGTGAAAATGCTGAGAATGAGAATGATTAAATACAAAGGGGAACTGTTGTTGGAATTTAATTTTTATCATAATAACAGTTAAATACTCTCAATATGCTCTTAATATGATTTATCAACTCAATTGAAACGATCTATACGCAATACATTGAAAGAGCTTAATATTTAATGAGATAGTGAGAATGAATGTGAGAATGAAACACAAGATTGGTTAACTTCCAAAGTATGGTGAAAACTAATGCTCTCTGCCGTTTCATCAAGTCTGTATGTATTCATCACAAAGAGAGTAAACTGAGTAAAAGAAATATCAACTATTTTAACTTACTCGTGTGTACCTAAACTATTTCATCTGAAATACAAATTAAATTTCCATAATTCATCGCAAACATATAAAAACAGTTTTAATTTACTTGAGCAAAAATGAATTTATGAGAGTGTGTATTAAAATGGTTTACATAATAAACTAAAAAAGTTGCAAGTCAAAAATTTATAATTTTATATAAAGAATTCAAATCATTTCTTTTTTTTTTTTTTGTTTGAATAGTATGGGAGATCAAAGATGTTCAATCGTACCATTTTCATTCCAAAAAACAATACTATAGTACTGGGTTTGAATATGTTTCTGAATTCTTAAATGATATAGGAAAAATATAAAAACATACATTAACTACATCAAAGACTTCCCATTGAAAAAAAAAAAAAAATGGGATATTGTTCTGTGATATTAAATCTGTTCTGAGATATTAGTGGTCCTCATGAAAACTCGCAAATGTCTCGTATACCTCGTAAACCTCTCAAGTTTGAATTGCGTATATCAGCTCCATACAAAAAAGTTTGCAAATTTGTAAGCCAATTTCAGTGTGCAAACCTCGTATATAGTGGAGTATTGCCAACATTAAAAAAATCGTATGCAGTTTATTTTGAATTTTCAACACTTTTGCGCAACAGCTGATTTACACTCTCAAAACCTGCAGAGTGTATTAACGAAACGGTGAATACAAATTTGCGCATATACGAGTAGGCAAGTTTGCGAGCTTTCATGAGGGCCACTATTAATCAGGCCATGATTTGCATTCATCAAACGTCAAGTTTCTACAGAATCAATATATTAATTTTCGCCTAAATATTTCTCTTGGTATCAAATAATTTCAATTGATTTTATTTGCATTAGAAATATATACATAAATCGGGGATTAATGAAGTGTTTTAAGTTAATTGTAGGTTGATATTCGTTTTACATGAGTGAAACAGAGATGTAAAACTTCTAAAAGACAAACGCCAAAAATCGTTGTGAAATCATTTGTACAGCCGATTTTGACTCGTTTACTTTCGTGTCCTCTCTCTCGCCAAGGAACAGAAAATCGATGAGAAAAATCGGCCATAAATCAGTGTGTGTAAAAGCAGACTAGGTAGAATGCAAGAACGACAAAAGCTCTTTGCACGAGGAGAGTTGGTAAGAGACCGTTATGATCTTTTTTATATAAGGTGAAGTATTAAGTAGCAGTTAATTGTGCACACTTAACTCGATTTTTTTTTCGGATTATGACAGCCAAGGTGAAATTACCAGCAACTCATTCTTCTTCTTTCTCCATAGGCTGTCAAAATCATTGTTTACTTTTATTTGTTTGTTTACTTTTTTTCTCCATTTTACATGCTGCCATTATGGCCGCAAAAAGCAAAAAAAAAAAAAATATTGCCAAGGTGTTGTTTTTGCCAAGGTGAAATTGTTGTAATCTTGATATCACCTTATACATGATTTCACCATGATCACAGCCTTGCAGAGAGAGAGAGCGACATGCTTTACTCTCACCATTTTCTCTTTGATGTGGTAGGAAATCTATGAATCTACACCCCGTGCCAACAAAAACGAGTCACAGCTTGAATTTAATGCTTATGCAGTTTTTATCCTGCTTTTATTAACAATTAATTTAATTTAAAAATCCTTTTTTTTTAATCCATTTTGGTATTTTAGTATTTGAAAGTGAAAAAATAGTGCATTTTTTCTTTTTAATGTTTTTGAGTAAAACCTAATAAAATGAGATTAAAATGAAAATTTTTTCTTCTATTGATTGAAACTTGGTTTTAGATTAACTGAAAACTTATGGCAATCCCTAACATATACAATAAAAAATACAAAGTTGGGCTTTTTTTTAGGATTTACTAATAGTTATAAGGTAATGCGGTTTTAATCGTTAGCTATTTGAGACGGTCACTCTGCTTGCACACCTAGTACCTATGCCAATAAGTCAATGACCATTATTTGGAATAAAAAATATAAGAAACAATAATAGAAATAACAAATAATAAATGTTTTTGACTACCGATCCGGTTTCGAGATATTTTTGATAATAAAATCAATATTTCATTGATTTGAGTTTAATAAAAGTAATTTTTAAGAAAATTATTTCTAAAACATATTCAATTTTTGTTATATCTACACAATGAGGGAATACTGTACATATGCATACGGAACGTGATTATTAAGTGAAGCATATAAATTTCGTAATTGTATGACCTGATAACTTGAAGAAGCTTTTTATAGATTACAATTTCTGAGTGAGCATAAAAAGAAACAATAAGCACTTCGTTCTGTAGGTATAGAATATAAATATGTATTCTTATAAATACAATTGAGGAAATTTTTCATTTTTCAGTAGGAGTCGAAATGTGTTTATTATTTGATAAATTGTGTATAGTGCTATAGAAGTGGTCGGACAGTATAGACTGACATATTGAAATAACTTTTAACATATACAGTTCTGATGTTGTATGTGAAAATTATAATATAAAAAAGAATTTTTGCATACAAATTCAATAAATAAATAAGGTCATAATGAATAATAATCACAATAATATACAACGCGTCTGTATAATTGGAGCGGGTGCCGCTGGACTAGCTGCACTGAAAAATGTCTTGGAATATGGTTGGGATGCAGTGGCATATGAGCAATGCAATGAAATTGGTGGCACATGGATCTACAATGAGCATGTCAATTTAGAGGATGAAGTGCATAGCAGTATGTACGAAGGGCTACGGTAAGATTGAGATTGATGGAGTTATTAAATTATTACAGATATAACATATATACCTTTCTTTTCTATTTAGCACAAATCTTCCCAAGGAAGCTATGGGTTATCCTGGTTTTGAATACTCTCACTCGATTAATGAATCATTTATTTATGCAGATGAAGTTTTAGATTTTTTAAAATCATATGCTGATCATTATAAACTAATGCCATATATAAAACTAGAACATGAAATTGTAAGAGTACGTCCATGGAAAGGCGCCTGGGAGGTAATGGGATAATAGCAGTAATTAAGATTTTAAACTTCGATCTAACATATTTACTTTTTTCGGCACATATGCCTTTTTCAGGTTTATATAAAGGATCGTAAAAGCAATAAATATTCAATGAAATATTTCGATTATGTATTTGTATGCAATGGTCATTATACCACGCCCCGATATCCTCCTCAATTGAAGGGTTTGGATATTTATAAAGGAACTATATTACACAGTCATCATTATAGAAAGGCAGATAAGTTTAAAGGTGAGTAAGCAAATGCAGTTTTTTTTTTGTTAAAGGGGGATAGACGTTGGGTAACTAAACAGATGCAAATAGTTTTGCAAAAGCTGGCTCAGTTCTTCCCTGAGACCGGCTTAGAAAAAAACGATGCTCGTGTATATCAGAAATAAAAGTTCAAAGTTTGAGTATAGTTCAATTGCTTATGGTTGAGAGATAACCAAAGAATTAAAAAAATTTTTTGAGTCCTGCTCAGACCTTCTAACCCAGGACAAATCAGAATTTGTCAGAATAAACAGCTTAAAATTTTAACACCATTTCGCGTCTTTCATTATAAACATACTGCTTATCCTACACAAAGCTTAAAGTTGGAATAAGAAAAAAAGAATGGAAAAACAATTCTTTTTGGTTAAAAATCTTTATTGGCTTCAGTAAAGCATGCAACAAGTATCATTTTGGTGTACTCAGCTGTGCTTCCCGACATTTGGAACAAGCCGATTTTTTTCATTAAATTTTTGTAAAATATCACTATTATCGGTCTCTGGTCAAGAATATGTAGAAGAGCAACAAAGTAAAGGCAGTTGGATTTGATTTTTCTTCTTTCTTTTCATTTTGCTTTTTATTTATGTTGTTGATTGCCAAAAAATGCAATGAAAAATTCAAGATTCAGCAATTTGAAGCAATTGTTACATAAATTAAAATTATTTACTTCGTTTATTTGTGCAAAATCGTCAAAAATTATCAAAAGAAGCTAGAAACAAAGCAAAACTCGAAAAAGTACTAAAACTTGGCAGCACTTGGCTTTTTTGTGAAAAATATGAATAATGTTTCCGCTCTCACAAGAGAGAAAACTTTCCCAAGTTGAGAGAATTCGAATAGAATCTATGTCAGCTCTTAGACGGTGAGATTAATCTCATGCGATTTTTTTGTATTCCCTTTTGAAGTTTTATGTAGCTCTTACATAATGAGATTTGTTGCTTGAAACTTTCGCAATTATAGTTTTCGTCGCTATGGAAAAACATTGAACTACGAAAATGTAAAGAAAGAAACGGCAAAAAGTTTCATCAAAATGCTGGCCGTGCGATTTTGTCTATCCCCCTGTTGTTTCTCCACTCTTCCATAAATTTTTTCAAGTTGCATGAAACAAATCTCACCGTCTAAGAGCATACTAAGTCAGCTCTTCCACGGTGAAACTAGTTACATGAGATTTTTTGACACTCCTCTATTCCGCAGTTAAACTTTGTTTCCCTCCCGGCAGCCAATCTTAAAAATATTTTCCATACAAGTTCATAAAATTCTATGTGTTTGCTGTTTAAGCTGGGGTCGGCTGCTTTGGTTGTGTTTATACCAATACATAATAAATAGTGTATTGAGTTATTGACTTCCAATATCGTTTTTTTTAGAAATCTTAAGAAGACTTTTCTTCGTAAACGTATAGAACTCTCATTTAGACTGGAGCTAAGAAAAGAGAGTAAATTGTTTAAGCTAGAAATATATACTAAGCAAAGCCTAAGTAGAGATTTAATCTGAATCAGAGACTTAAAAAAACAAGTTCTTGTAAAACAAAATTAACCACAATTCATTACTTTCCACAGATGCCACCTTATTAATTGTTGGCGCCGGTCCTAGCGGCATGGATATTGCACAACATATCTTTCCTGTAGCTAAACATATTTATCTTAGCCATCGTTCAGATCCAGCACCACGTACCGATTTCATGCCAAATTTAACACATAAATCAAGTGTGGAAAGTTTCACCGAAACTGGTGCCATATTTAAAGACGGCACCAGTGAAGATTTTTCCTATGTTATATTCTGTACAGGTTACAAATCAACATTTCCATTTTTAAGCATGGATTGTGGCTTAAATATTGACGAAAATTATGTATATCCATTGTATAAACATTGCTTGAATATAAGTAATCCAACAATGGCATTAATTGGGGTACCCAATGTCATTTGCCCAACGCATTTATTCGATTTGCAAGTACGCTTTGCATTACATTACTATACCAAACAAAAAGAGTTGCCCAGTCAAGCTGAGATGCTGGCAGATGAGGAGCGTGAAATGTCGGAGCGTTTCTCGAGTGGATTGACAAAAGTTAAAGCGCACGAAATGGGCAAGAGACAGGTGATTTTTAGATTAATTTTTTTTTATAAAACACCTTTATATAATGATGATTATTTTTTTTTTTCTATAGTATGCTTATTATGATGATTTAGCTGAAACTGCTGGCATCACAAAAATAAAACCAGTCATACTAAAAATGATGGCATCTTATAGTCGTAAATTTTTCAATGAATTGGATACATTTCGCGATGCTTATTTTCGAGTTATTGATGATGAAAACTTTTCATATACCAAATATTAAAAATCATATTCATAAATATGCATGCACATCAATAAAAGTAATGTATAAAGATTATTCATAAGATAAGAGAAGATAATAAACTCAATTGTGATAGTTAATAAATAATACCTCAATTAAATTTTATTTGTTTATTTTGAACTAATCATAGATAAGAGTTGTTCATATTGTTTTAAAAAATTCTTAACTGATAAGATTTTCAGTCAAAGAGTTTTAATAGCGGTACTCATACTTCGTAGGCTGTAAAAGTACATTGGATAGACGCCACTAGCCATCTCGTTTGTTCGCTCGTTGTAGATAGCACAACGCAGCATGATATTCGACCAATACATGTACGAAAACTCTCATCAATCGGCTCGAATGAAAATTACTCCTATTATGACACCCTTCCTCTATCCTTGACCCTCCCCCGCCGCTCCCCCGAGATGGAATAACATACCTCCCTTTTCCAAAAATGCCCGATAAAAAAAAACTTTTAGGAAACTATTCTGTCCTCGAAGAAAATGTTTCTTGTTTAAAATTAGAGTGGGTCTTTGAACATGAGAATTACCTCCGACCCACAAATTCCTCACAATAATGCGAACAACCGATTTTTTCGCTTGGAGTCCTCAAAGACTAAAGAAAAAATATAGCTACTAATTTTACGACTTAATCAAACTTGTTCACCGCAATGAGATAACAAAATTTTTGTAATGACATCCTTAAAAATTCTCCTCAAGAACGAGGATTTATACCCCCTTTCCAACTGTCTTTGAAGAAAATGTTTTTGTTAAAAATTAGGGAGGATCCTTGAACATCAGAATCGCCTCCGTGTCACACATTTTGAATAATGATGCAAAAAACCGAATTTTTCGCATTTTAAACTAATTTTCGAATTCAGGACCAGATTTGGTGAGTCCTAGAAGTAATGGAGAAAAACTAATTTTAGATTCGTGATAAGCGCACTGTGTAAACATATGAAATCATAAATTTCCATTGGTTGAAAATTCTATTGAGTTTCTATTTTTTTTCCTAAGGATAAAAAATCATTCACTACTTCTTTCAACAATTAGATGCTGATAACCAGGGAGCGGATTTTAGTAGTGGATGGAAACAAAGAAAAAAGCAAAATCAAATTGCGGAAAAGTCATTTTTTTATTTGATTTGATCTATTTGATTAAAGTCTGGTTTTAGGCCTGCACATAGTTGCTCTACAGCTTTAATGAAAGTTATGGATGATATAAGGATACCTTACGATAACGATCATGTAACTTTACTCTGCTTATTGGACTTTTCAAAAGCATTTGACAACGTTAATCACTCGCTGCTATGTGAAAAGCTAAAAACACTATATGGTTTCGATAACAATGCTGCAACATTTATGAATAGCTACTTGCAAGATAGAATACAAAGAGTTAAAGTTGGCGATGCATTTTCTCGATACATATCTATAAGGTCTGGTGTTCCACAGGGATCAATTCTCGGTCCGCTCCTTTTCAGTATTTTTATAAACGATATTTTTTCTGTGTGCAAAAACTCTACAGTACACGCTTATGCTGACGACATCCAAGTTTATTTGTCTAGTCCTATGGAAAGTATTAATGATCTGTGCTCTAAGATTAACCTGGACTTAGAGGCTCTTAGGAAATGGAGTAGTAACAATGGCCTAACCTTGAACCCAAGCAAATCCTTTATTTTACCGATTTCTAAAAGGCCGTTACTTAGTATCGTTTACCCGCCTTTATATGTTGGTGTGTCTGTTTTAGATTATGTTAGTAAAATTGTTAATCTTGGAATCCACATAAATTCGTCTTTGAGTTGTGTTGATCATATAAATAGTGTTGTAAAAAAGGTTTTCTTAACCTTACGTAATCTTAGAATGACTGCTGATTATTTACCTGTTGACACTAGGAAAAGACTAGTAATACAATTAATTCTTCCAATAATTACCTATGCTGAACTCGTGTATAGCAAGTTGGACTCTCGGTCAATGTATAAGCTAGAAGTTGTTCTTAATAATGCTACTCGTTATGTTTACGGCCTTAAAAAATTTGACCACATATCAACCTGGAGAAAACAATTATTAGGTTGCAATTTAATGGAATATCTTGAAGCTAGAAACTGCATTTATTTGCACAAGCTTATGGTGACTGAGACTCCAAAATATCTGTTTGATAAATTGCAATTTAGCCAGTCCAAACGTATAAGTTGTTTAATTATTCCTAAATTCAAATATTTAAATTCGTCAAGGCTTTTTTTCACTAACACTATTAGGCAGTGGAACTCACTGCCTAATTACTTGCATCATACAACCAACAGAAGCAATTTTAAGCATTCAATTTTTCAATATTACTCCAGCCGTTAAAGACAATAGATAAAAAAGTAAAAAAAATAAAAAAACCAAATACTTAAGTACATATATTTCTTATCATTTTATGTTTAGTTATAAGTTTATCATGAAATAGAGTTAAGTTTAATTCAATTAATTACTCTTTATTTAATTTGACTATTGTACGAAAAGATGTTTATCTTATGTACTAATATTATTTTTCTTTCTAAATAAAATAAATAAAATAAATAAATAAATTAAAGTAGTTTCATCAATATAAATAGAAAAAGGTTTTCATTAACTTCGAACCGGATTTTTAGAAGAAATTCATCATAGCAGCATTGCAGATAATTTTTTCTTATTGTGGACTCATTGGAAACTTTCTTCTTTAGTGGCTGTTCAGAAGGGAGCAAGCATGAAAAGCCTGGGCAGGCGTGTCGTGTTCACATGAGTGCAACCATGACGGACTTTTCTAATCCAAAAGGAACGGTGGAATTGGAATTTTGTCACTTTTTCTTGTGCTCATTAAGAAAGGTTCTTTTGTTCGCAAAAAATTGCAAAAGAAATATCAATTATGTGCCTTAAATATGCACAAAAAATTAAATAAAAAATAAAAGCAACGATCTTTTAGGAAATGAAAATTAGTTTATAGAAAAAATAGCAAGAAAATGAAGACTGTGTGTGCCGTAGATGCGCATTGTTTGTTTGCGTTCATGTTGCCTATTCAACTTCAAAAAAATTATGAGGGAAAGTGCAAAATCGGAACAATATGAACATGGAACATTCATCAATTTTTATTTTATTTGTGGATTTTAGGTGCAACTCTGCTATCTCTTTCTCTCTACCTATTTATTCTACCTTTCTCTTTCAGACATGATTCATGCCTGCGCTCGTCTAAACAGCCACTTATGTCTTTCTCAAAACAGCTTTTTAAAATTGCTTTAGCTGTGAACCCTTTTCAATGGTATGTCACACGTGAGCACCATTTTAACAGGTTTGCTATAAAATTCATTATTTTTGCACCAACATGAAAAGTTATAATTTTCACAATTTTTTTTTTTTGTTTTTTTTTTTTTTTTGATTGACGCCTTCTCAATATGTTTCTCTCGGTTTATGCTCTGCTGATCGTCATATTTTTTTCACCACATACTTTAAGCGCCTGGTTATATTGGTGCTCGGTGTTCGACGAACAATCATTCAGCTCGTTGCAGAGTTGTTTTTTGTCAAAATATACTCGTTTATTTAGTACAATTTTATATGTAATAATACTGTTTTGTAAAATAACTCATTGTCACCCTGAATATTCGTCGTGCTCGGTGTACAATACATCGAGCATATCGTGTACGTTGTGAGAGTGAGTACAGACTCTCTCTTTGTGCTCGGTGCAACAACAATTTCATGGTGTTCGCCGAGCATACCCCCAATATAACCACAGCCTAATGGTCATTGACGACAGCAGCTGTCGGATACAATTGTCGCCGTGTAATCAGCTACTAAACACAATAGAAGCGGCACCACCTGCAGCAAACACAGGCAAAACAACAAAAGCAAACTCTCTTCTCTCTCTCTGTCGCTTGTCAAATTAGAATTAGATTTAAAATTGGTTACAGTCACAATTGTGGTCGGTGGTCATGTGGTCGCCAAAATAATCGTCTCCATAGGCTGATGTTTGATGATTGACCGTGTGTCAATGTTTTCTGTTTTTACTCTCTTTTCATGGTTTTGTTTGATGTGAAATGTGTTCATTATCTCTTTTGCTCCGTGTTCATTTTTCACAACAACAATTTCATTGTTTGACAGCAAAACATTGATCGTGTAACATCGCCCATAAGAACATGTTGGTTTTATAATTTGAGAGATGTAGTTGTGTTACTGCCGTCGTCAATGTGTATGGTGCATAATGATTGGTTTTCACTATGCCATATTTGCCGTCGAAGAGAGAAAAATAGAGAATTTCCCATATGAAATTTGCCAACATGCTGGCAAATTTGATTGAATTTGACATAGTGAAAACCAGGCATAACAATGCAAATGGAGCAAAACAAAATGTTCCATTTCTAAACTACACAGTGCAACAACCAAAATGGGAATGGCATTAAACCAAAAACGAATTAAAGTTGACGTCTTCCATAATAAAACCTCTAAGGGATTTTTCTAGTTTAGTGCGTGGTTTATTTTTTTTTTCATAGTTAAAGTTGATAAATTTGGAACGAATATATATTTTATACGTAGGATTAAGTAGAAAAAAGGAGAATTCCTCACAATCCGCCCCCTACTAACAACTAACCTCAAATCGGTGCTGTGATTATCGTAAGTTTTTTAATGGAATTATGATTGAAGTGAAAATTTCCTATTTTACAATTACAATTGCAGAGTGAATATACATATTTTTATTAATATATTTGATTAGTGACTAATTGTTTTTTAATTAAAAGGTCGCCACTGTTTGTTTGACAGCCAAAGTTCTGTCAACTGTTATCAGGTCATAGTAATTAACATGAATAAAGATTTATTAAAATGTATGCATTGCCAAAGTTTTGTTTACTAAATTCAAAGATTAAAAGTTTATATACATATGACAAGTTTTCATAAAAAATCAACATTTATTTCTTTTCTTAATCAGTATTTCAATACAAAACACAATTATTCCATTTTCCAATCAATTAAAAAATAATCTTTTATTCAATTAATTAATTGTCGCTTTATTATTAATTTGTTCTATGCGTCATTTTTCATTTCAACCAATGATTGGTCGGGGGGTTGACTTGTATTACTACTCAGCTATGCTGAGCGGTCCTCGCAAAGTTTAGGTAATACGAAAACTACAACAACAGCAAATCTTCGATATCAATCTAAGTGGTATTTTTAATTCACTTGTCCAATAGTGTCCACATTATTCTTAATATACAAACCTTTATAATTTTTTCGATATGGTGCGCCTCAATCATTTCCTTTGTATTTGAGGTACCATATCAAAACACCATTGGTCAATTCACATCGTGTCTTATTTGGTGTCGTGCACATTACATTTGCAAATATGAATTTTCGGTCACTGATTCAATGTTTTACTTCAAGGCATTTGAGTAAACATTATTTGTTATATTATTATTCACTACGAAAGTTGCGAAATTTTTATAAATTTTTAGATCAAGAAAATGCACAAACTTAAGCAAAACTAAACTAAAATGCAAAAAAATACGCATAAAGGTTTGTTCGATTTTAAAAATAGCGGAAAATAACGCCATCTGTATGTCAGATTTCCCATTTATCATGCAGATGGCGCACTCTCCCCTATGGGAGGTGTCATATTTTTATATAGAGAAGAGAATAAATAAAAAGATTCTGTCTTATTCTTTTTCATAATTAGTATCAAAACTTAATTTAATTAAATTTAATATAAAACTTAGTAATTGCGTAGCAAATTTTCAACTTTCATTTAAAGAATGTTTTATAAAATTCTCATCATCAATTAAGGTAAAGTAAAAATTACGATATGTATTTAATTCATAGAAATATTTGTTGGCGCATTCAAGTACTAATTTCGCGATGACTGGCTTAATTTTAGTGATTCCAGCAGTTTCAGCTAAATCATTATAATAGTCAAACTGGAAATAAGTAAAATAAAAAATTAATTACAATAAAATTAAAAATGTGATTTCAAATATTTTCGAAATATTCACCTGTCTCATGCCCATTTCATGCGCCTTGCGCTTACATACACCATTCACCCAACGTTTTTCCATTTCACGTGCTGTATCTGCCAGCATGTCAGCACGACTAGGTAGCTCTTTTTGCTGAGTGTAAAATTTTAAAGCAAAACGTACTTGTAAATCAATGGCCTGTACGGGACAAACTTTATGCGGCAACCCAATTATGGCCATTGTTGGTTCATTTATATTAATGCAATGTTTATATAATGGTTGCACATAATTTTCATCAACGTGAAGACCAGAATCGAGACTTAGAAATGGAAATGTATATTTATACCCAGTACAGAATATAACATAGGAAAACTCTGCACTAGAGTTATCGTTAAAAATGGCGCCCGTTTCGGTGAAACGTTGAACATCTGGTTTTTGTATGACATTGGGCATAAAATTTAAAAGTGGTGCTGATTTCACATGATGACTGAGATAAATATGTTTTGCTGTTTTATAAATGTGATATGTTATATCCATTGCGCTGGGACCGGCACCGATTATGAGGACGGAGGCATCTGTGTGTAAGAGAGAGAGAGAGAGGAAAAATTTAGAAAGAGAGAGAGAGCGCGAAAGACAGGCTGAAAACATAACCTCTGTTTGGTGAAAGCAACTTAAAAATTTTTGAAAGCAAAAATGAAATAATAACAGAGTGAAGTAAAATAACCACAGCCCAAAACGAAATACGCGGTATTCTGTTTTTGCTCTGAAATATAGTTATTCCATTTTTGCCCCAAATTTTTCATTATTGCGTTTTAATGCCCCAGATATTCGGTTATTCAATTAGGTATCAATATTACTTTTGTTTATTTTATTTTTTTTGTATTATTCATATCAATACCATTCCGGCATTGCACCAGTTAATATCGAGTTAAATAGTTTTTTTCTTTTTACCTCTCCAATTCATCTCACTTTAACTCACTAAATATAAATCGAAATCGGAGAACTATAATCCTTGAACTGATGCTGAGGATTACGATAACAATACTTGAGAAATCCATAAAAGAATAAAAGAAATATAGAGAAAGACAAAGTTCTGCGTGACCTGGAACTATACACAAAGTTGAGAAAATTTAATACAGCATCGTACTCAACAAAAAAAAATTTAATATTGATACCTAATTGAATAATAAAACGTCTTGAGCGCAAAAACGCAGTAATGAAATATTCGGGGCAAAAACGGGATAATAATACTTCAGAGCAGAAACAGAACACCGCATATTTCGTTTTTGCGCTGAATGTCTTTTATTTCAGTTCACTCTCAGATATTGTTATTTCGTTTTTGGTCTAAAGTATTTTTAAATCGCTTTCAGTTAACACAACTTTTTATATCGTATTTGTTTTCAGCCTGTCATTTATTTTATAGAAATTAAATGAGATTAGTAGTATTTCACCTTTAAACTTATCTGGCTTTCGATAAACATGGCTGTGCACTTTAGTTCCTTTATAAATTTCCATACCCTCTAATTGAGGATACATTGGTGTAGTAAAATGACCGTTGCATACAAATACGTAATCAAAATATTGTATAAAATACTTATTATTTTGAATGTCTTTAATATAAACCTAAATAAATAAGGAAATAGTTTAGTTAAATAATTAATACAAGTTAAAGTAAAATTAATTCCATCAGGAACTATATATGGGGCGATCCATGAAAAAAAAATCTCTTAATTAACATTCTCATTTCAAATATGGATGAAACTTTTATATCTTTTGATATCCTGTGAGATTGTTAGAAATGAGCGCGTAAAACAAAAATTAGGTGGAAACTTTTACAACGCCAAGATCCGTATTATCAACGTGTCCAACTCAGCGCTTTTCCCGCTAAATTTAGTGCTTTTTGAATATTAAAACGCGGAAAAAAAGTGATTTAACGCTCAGTTCAGAATACGCTGTAAGTTCAGAATACGTATTATCTTCGAAAAATCGAAGAAATTTTCATTGGCTAGAAGTAGCAAATGCGTGCGTGAAATAGTGTAAAAGTTTAAATGTATTGAGTTTTCTCGCACTTTTATAAGTAAAAAAAATTTAGCGCGTTTTAAAGAAAATACGCGGATTTTGAAAAACAAAAATTGGCCACACTGCGTATCATTTTTGTCGTGCTCACATGAATGCAACCTTGACTATTTTTTACAATCAAAACGGAACGGTGGAATTGGAATTTCGCCACTTTTTTTGTGCTCGTGATGGTAGGTTCTTTCGTTCGCGAGAGATACAAAAAAATAAAAACAACAATCTCTAAAGAGAGTGAAATAAGTTTTTTTCAAAAATAAGTAGCGATAAAATGAAGATTGTGTGTGCCGCAAAGACGCGTTGTTCGTATTTGTTGATTTTGCCTATTCAACTTCTAAAAAGTGATGAGGGAAACTGCCAAAATCGGAACAATATGAACATGGAACATCAATGCGCCGATCAAGACAAATTTAACATAGTGATAGCAGTATTACAACAATACAATAACAACACTCAACTTTGTTGCAAAAAAATCTTAAAGCACAACTGCCTAAGCCTATTATTTTAATAATAAAAAAGATAACGAAGATGTAAAATTTGGCAGAAATTTGAAAAAAAATTTCCCAAATTTAAAATAACAAATGACTTCGCTTTTAATTTTCAATACTGGGCCATAGCACTAAATCTCTTGGAAAAAACCATAAGGATTCTAAATCAATGTAAAGGGTTTCTTCCGAAATGTTTGCTGGCTTTGGTAAGTCTAAGTTTTCTGATTAATTAATTCTATTACCTGTGACTCCAATAAAACTTAAATTTAATATCTCTATCTATAATACCTCCCAATCATCTTTCCACCGACGCACTCTTATAATCTCATGTTGAAGCTTTACATGAGGCAATAATTTAAAATGTTCAGCATAGGACTTCAAAAAATTTAAAACCGTGGAAGAGTTAATAAATGATTCTTTCATATTTTCAGAATAACTAAAATCAGGAAAGCCCATAACTTCTTTTGGTAGATTTGTACTAGAAAAAACAATAAAAAAAATAAAACGAATACACTATGTTAAACCTAGATGAATCTCATTATTCCTGCGAGAACTTACCGTAAACCATTGTACATGCTACTATGCACATTATCCTCATATGGCACATCAGTTGTTTCATTGTATACCCATGTACCACCGATTACTCTGCTTTGCTCATACGCAATTGCATCCAAGCCTTGTTCCAAGGCATGTTTCAGCGCACATAATCCCGCAGTGCCCGCTCCAATTATACATGTGCGAGTTTTGCCAGCGGCATCGATAATGAAGCAACTTAAAACCAAAACACTTGAATACAAAAAAAAAAAAGTAGAAAATGTTAATAATCGTATAAGAACTTTGTTTGGTATTGCCGTTTCCAATTCTGCTTTTACTTTTTTTCTGACATTTTGTCACTTCGCGTCATGTAGCGAATGCCAAAATGGAGAAAAAGAGTAAATAAACAATCAAAAGTAAACAATGATTTTGACAGCCAATGGTATTCACCACAAAGAAAGAAGAATAATGAGTTGCCGGTAACTTCACTTTGGTGAACACTTTACCAGTAAAAACTAACATAACAATTTGTAACAATTTTTTGTACTTTTGATTGGACATTAGAATCCAGATTATTATTCTGCCATAGACTAAGCAGTGTAAGTGAAATAAAAACTGAGATTCATTCTCACAGAAGAAATAATACGCGGTTTAGTTTCGAAGTGCACTGGACACATAACTGGCGTCTTTTATTATTCATTTTCTGCATCTACTTTGATTAGTACAATTATCTGTAAATCGCATTACTATCTAAATATCTAAAAATCAGCGTGTATTCCACTTCACCACTAAATGAAGACTGAATTTAAATATTTAGGTTTATAGTTTGTGCGCGATTATGTTTAAAAATAACTTTTGTTGAACTTGTTATTTAAATTAATAAGGGTATTCATATAAGCAGATAAGTTTATACAAAGGGCAACTGCATACTTTTATCTGCCAGTTTCCATGAATGCGACTCGCAAGTTATTTGTGTACATTTTGTATAAAAAAGTTTTGAGTAAATTGTAAAAAAAAAAAACCTTATTTACGAAAGCTGCAAACCAGTGTTATAAAGGTGAACTAATTCCCAATGTTTAATAAATTCTGGATTAGAGTGAATCATACCCCGAAAAGTGCAAAATTATTGCTCGGTAAAAATTCTTACCATAGAAAAAACAAAGAAGGTCCCAATTTATCCACCCAAACATGTTTTGTTCTTGGTAACCAGTGTAATTTAAATCATTTTGCTCACGGTTTATATGATTTACGAGGCATTTGCAATGTTAACATGAATACCCATAATGAATTTATATAAGATCTTCGGCTACTCAATTGGTTTACTTGTTATATGATAAACATTTTACTTGACACTACATAGAATATGGAAATAGAACTCACCCCAAAACAAGAACATAAAAATTATGTATGTAGATTTAAATTAATTGATTAAATAAATTTTAAAACTTGATTTATCTGATTTCCCTCCATTGTTATTATAAGAAAAGACAGCAAAGGAAAATTAACATTGGAATTTTCGGAATGCAGACATACCGTTATTTAAATTTGATTTCGTAAATTTTTGCAGCCATCTTTTGTTTTCAGATACGAATTTTCATTAATTAATCATTAATCAAATACTATTTTCAGACAATTTTATATTTTACTGCTGCCAAAATCACCTTATTTATTACAAGCAAAGAGAGGGAGAGAGTACTAGTTGAAAAGGAAGAGATCAAGAGAATAAAAAGTGAAAGAGCAAGTTTCAGTGTGGCCAACTTTTGTTTTTCCTAAATCCGCTAAAATTAAGAAAAAAAAAACGCGTATTTTCTTTAAAAAAGCGCTAAGTTTTTTCGTTATAAAAGTATTAAACGCAATTTTTTTTTATATTAAAAAGAAAATTAATCAAATACATGTATTTTAAGGTTTTTAATTCACAGCATTTCTAAATTATACTATTACAAGAAAAACTAAAATAATATAATGGAAAATGAGTATTTTATACTCTTTGATCACAAAAAGATATACAGAGTTTTTGTTGTTGTTATTGTTGTTGCTTGGCTCCCAAAATATTTTTGGTGGTCACCCCAGTTTTAAACCATTTTTTATATGAAGTAAAGAATTTATTGATTTGAGTGACTTACGGTTAAGAACTTTGGTTTTAAATAAGTTCATTGCTTCGACAAAAAAAATTTTGTTAGGATTATTCAGGAAATGGATTATTTAACGGAGCATTTAGTGTCTTTTAAATTGAAAAAAAAACACGCTGACCGCTAAACCACTTTTTTCCGCGTTTTAATTTTGAAAAAGCACTAAATTTAGCGGGAAAAGCGATGAGTTGGTCACACTGCCAAGTTTGCCTTCTTTGATGCTGTTCTCTCAATTGTGTTTTTGTACGAAAGAGGGTAGACCATGGCGAAATTATAATAGGTGATAGCAGCGTCAGCTCTGTCTTCTTCTTCTCTAATTTTTTTTATATGAAGATAATCTTAACTGTCAAAATCTTTGTTTTTTTTTTTTTTTTGTTTTCCATGCATTTGTTCTTGTGCTTTTGACAATTACGATTTTTAGCAACAACAAAGTAGCGTGTTGTTATTGTTACGTTGGGGTAGACGTATTCGTCATCGTATTCTTCTTATTCCAGTGCACATGTACATCAAATCCCCGAAATTCTATCTTTTTTAAAACAAAAGTTATAAAAAAAGAAACGTATTCGCTTACGTACATAGAGTGGCAACCAAACCGTGTTTACTCGAAATAAGATTTTCAGACTTAAGCTTACTTATTGCTTTTAATCACAGAATTGTCCTATCTTCTATAACTCTTGAGGTAGCTATTGAGCTAGTATGTTTGAATATACTATCGAACTACTTTCAAAGTAACTAGTTGCGGAAAAAAAACATTATTTTATTTAATTTTAATTAATTTAATTAGGTAATTGATTTACACTAGTCGGTAGGGCCCCAGTAACTGGAGCAATTTTTATTGCTCAAGAAATCTCTTTATGAAAAAACAAATATCAAAAGAGAACCAAACTACTCGCTGGTGTTTGTTTGGTTATTTGTGTATGCTGATAATTCTGAGAAATGCCGTTACTCATGTCTTCTCTCTCTCTCTCATTTGTTATTTACTCCCGTTTAAGCAAGATTTTTACAACGATGAATGATATGCTTTGTTCAATGAGTGAATTTTAAAGAACTTCCGACGCTAATATTTTGGAATTGGCTAAACTGATTTTAAATCTGATAACCTACTTTAAACTGATATATAATATGATATTGTAGCACTTCTGGATCTTCTGAAATAAAATTGTAGTTACACGAATAAATGTATAGATTTCAGCTAGTTGGTTATACTGCAGTGTATTGATTGATTCAGCATTTTTCTCTATTTTTTTTTTTATTATATTTTCCATTATTTGGTAATGAATAAAATGTTTAAAGATTATTTATTTGGTTAGTGCAGTAATGCATTATCTACTTTCCCGCTGGGATGTTATTGCATTGTTGTTTTTCTTTTCTTTTTTTTTGGTGAATTCAAACTTAAAAGTTATGCATATGTGTATGTACCTATACAAACAAAGGTATAAGCGACACAGTTGTAGAAAAGTGAAAATGCGAAAGCTTTTTCTGACTGAGGTAAACAAGTAATTCATATAAGCTTCTATACTCTCAACTCAATATTTGTTATGCAAGCTGAATGAACTTTATTTTTAACCTACACAGTAGTTGTAGTGTTAAGCAAATAGTAACAAACAAATCAGTTCTCTGCAGAGAGAAAGTGAGAGAGAGAGAGAGTACTTAATTTATTATAATTCGAGAGAATACGATGAGAAGATAAGTGCATATATACTCAAAGCAAGTAGTACCTATATGTATTTTAGAGTAGACTGCACAGCTGATAAGTTTGTTTTTATTGTGGTTGGATTGCCAAGAACAGAAAAAATAGACACAAAAATCATAAAATTAAATAACAGATTAAATAAAATATATTTACAAACATGATCGTGCAGAAATTATAAGCCTAAAAATTTTAGTCCATTATTATTTAAGTGGTGAAATGGAAAATATACAAGTAGACGAAAGTTGGATAGATGATAGTTAGTAATGCGATAGACAGACACTTGTAATAATTAAAACCAATAAAAAAAAAAATGAATGATAAACGACGCACGTGTATAATTGGAGCGGGCACTGCGGGACTATGTGCGCTGAAACATGCGCTGGAACAAGGCATGGATGCAATTGCGTATGAGCAGAGTGGTGTAATCGGTGGTACATGGGTATACAATGAGAATACTGACGTGTCATATGAGGATGACGTGCATAGTAGCATGTACGAGGGTTTACGGTAAGTTCAAGCAGAATCCAGTGCAATCAACGAGAAATTCTGAAAAAGAGATTTTGGCTAGTGTTTATTTTTTTTGTAAATTTGAGGTCACTTTGTCAGATTTTAATTCAGGGACCTCAAATTTTTCAAGAAATTTAAATTGGCAGCAGGAAGAAATAATAAATATACATATTTGAATTTTTTATTTACTAGCACCAATCTACCGAAAGAAGTTATGGGCTATCCTGATTTTAATTATTCCGAAAATGTAAAGGAATCATTTATTAAATCTTCGAAAGTTTTAAACTTTTTGGAATCTTATGCTGAACACTTTGAATTATCGCCTCATATTAAATTGCAACATGAGACTATAAGAGTGCGTCCATGGAAAGGTGCTTGGGAGGTAAGAAAAACTAGAGAAAGTCGCGATTTTAATTATCAATTTCAATACTGACGTTACTTCGAGGTTTAACTTCACTTAATATGTTTAAATTCGCAGTAGTGAGGAAATCTATTTAAAGCATCTCAAATCTCACCCAACTTTTATATGATTAATCTGCTCAGCTAGTGTATTTTAGATTAAACTATAGTGCAATCTGTTCAAAAATGGTGTAAGGTTAGTTATCTTTGAAGATAATAATTATGTGTCTGCAGACACTCACAGTAGAAGTGAAACTTTGTTGTTTATTGGAAAAAAAAAACATTTTGTTGAAATTTTTCAATCTTCCTCTCTCTATTTTGTTGTTGCTTTTCTTTTGTTGATACACTGGTTTACACTGGTCGGCACAAACACTACCTAGGAAACAACAAGAAAGGAAAGTTCAGTTATCAAGCAGAAGCATCTAAGTCGGCTATCTCATTGAAGCACATGAGATAAAACTGCGATAAGTTGTCTCTCTGCTTGATTATATATATGGCTCATTTACTAAAAGACTGTCATAAGTCAAAAACCACGATTTTTGAGTTAATGATGCAGAATTGTTCATTATGTCACTCTTCATATTGTGTAAATAATTTCATATTAATATCTTGTATACTCAGCGCGTGAGAAATATAAGATTTCTTCTTTTTTCTGCAAAGTGGAAGTCAATTGAAAACTTTAAACGCGTTTTCTGCTAAATCGCGTTTTTTGAGTTATGACAGTCTTTTAGTAAATGAGCGATATGTAGACCAATAACAACAGCATAAATTCGTTTCTTACTGGTTTCGTATGAGTGCAATGAAAACGCGACATCGTTGTTTGTTGAAGTTTTTGCACTCTTCTTCTTTCTATTTAAGATTAAGTTAAATATTTGTTTCCTCTTAGGCGTAGAGAACCCGATTATCGCCTTTTTGATACCACTGTCTCGCTTATGATGTTGAAAAAAGTCTCATTAATATTTCTAATGCCTGGTTTTAACTATGTTATATTCCATATCAAAGAGAGAGAAAGAGAGAATTTACATGTTGGCAAATTTTATTGAATTTGACATAGTGAAAATCAGGCATAAGTAGCTGGGCTCCAAACCTATTTATTCAGATCATAAAACTTCAACAGACTATTGAATTTGACAATAGAAACCCACCACTATCTTCAAATCTCTCTCTCTCTCACAATCTTAATATGGCACACGTGAGCTGCTCTCTCATTAGGGGAAACGCAACTGCGCTCTCACACGAAGTGGTGACTGCCAATACCAATTGTTCTCAAACTATGGCAACATTTCTCATTGCCAATGGAATGGTGTTCCCTTAATGGGAGAGCGGCCTTAGATAAGCCTCTCTATCTCAAGGTGAATTTATATAAGGTGGAGTTATTAGCAACTCGCTCTTCTTCCTTTGTAGTAAGAAACAGTCAGTAATGCGATCGACACAACAAAAAAGCTCTGTTGTTGTTGCCGTGATGATTTGTACTGCTTATATCACCTTGTTTATAAATTCACCTTGCTCTATCAAATATAATATTGCAACCAAAAGAGTAAGAAAATTTCTTAAGAATAGCATCTTTCAAACGACTAAATCAATGAATCTTGTTTCTCCAAGTTTTACGAATAATATTATTCTATTTTGGGTTTCCGGTCATAGAAAATTGAACTGCTGTCAATGAAAAGGGAAACAATTATGCGTGCTATAGAAATTGCTTAGTTGTGATCATTTTTAATTTGTCCTTGGCTTGGTTTCCCATTTATAATCTATTTTTTTTTCTAGTGCTATTTAAGTAAACTGCTTCTCTGACTTATTTCAGGTTTATATTAAAGACATTCAAAATAATAAATATTTTATACAATATTTTGATTACATATTTGTATGCAACGGTCATTATACAACACCAATGTATCCCCAATTAGATGGTATAGAAATTTATAAAGGAACTAAGATGCACAGTCATGTTTATCGAAAGCCAGATAAGTTTAAAGGTAAAATACAACTAATCTTATTAAACCTGTATAAAATACCTCTCTTTCTCTCTCCCTCTCTCTCTTCCACACAGATGCCGCTGTCCTTATAATCGGT
Organism: Toxonevra muliebris; assembly: GCA_963691655.1. NCBI lineage: Eukaryota > Metazoa > Arthropoda > Insecta > Diptera > Pallopteridae > Toxonevra > Toxonevra muliebris. Next base: position 76,656,023 of record OY829328.1, read on the forward strand.
GCCGGTCCTAGCGCCATGGATATAGCACATCACATTTATAAAGCAGCAAAATATGTTTATCTAAGTCATCATTTGGAGCCTCCACCATCTACAGATTTTATGTCTAATGTAATACATAAACCAGATATCCAACGTTTCACCGAAACCGGTGCCATTTTCAACGATAACTCTAGTGCAGAATTTTCCTATGTTATATTCTGTACTGGGTACAAATATACATTTCCATTTCTCAGCTTAGATTGTGGTCTTCACGTTGATGAGAATTATGTGCAACCATTATATAAACATTGCATTAATATAAATGAACCAACAATGGCCATAATTGGTTTGCCGCATAAAGTTTGTCCCACACATGTCTGTGATTTACAGGCACGTTTTGCATTAAAATTTTTTACTCAACAAAAAGAGCTGCCCAGTCGTGCTGACATGCTGGCAGATACGGCCCGTGAAATGGCAGAGCGTTGGGTGAATGGTGTATGTAAGCGTAAAGCTCATGAAATGGGCAGGAGACAGGTAAATATTAACAAATGCTTCTTAAAATATTTGAAATGAAGTAGTTACTAACAATTTAAAATTTTTTTATTTGTTTTTGCAGTTTGATTATTATAATGATTTAGCTGAAACTGCTGGAATCACTAAAATGAAACCAGTCATCGCTAACATGATGCAAGCTTGCAGTCGCAAATATATATTTGAATTGAATACATATCGTAATTCTTACTTTACCGTTGTTGATGATGAGAATTTTGTACAACATTCTTTAAATGAAAGTTGAAAATTTTCAATGTAACTAGTTAGTTTTGTATTAACATTAATTTAAAGGTATTAAATTAAGTTTTGATACATATCATGTAAAATAAAAATAAAAGGCAATGCTCTACAGTAAAAAAAAAAACAGAATTGATTGATTTAATTTATGTATAAGTTTTCTGTACAAGTTCGTCTTATATATGAATTTTAGATTAGGCAGATAAGAAGGTGGGCATCATGTTTCCAGACCATTGTGGGCAACTGGGGGGAAGAAGTTATTTTATGGTTCTCGTATTTATTTCTCAGAAGGAAATTTATTGAAGTGAAACTTCTTTTCTCTTGTCCTAGAGTAAAACCAACCGAATGTGATGTCGCGCTTAAGTTTGCAATGCGACATAATTTTGTCGAGCAATGTGCATGAGGGGCTAAATATCAATATTCCGTAACTGAAATCACGAGCAAACTATATAATAAACGATTCATAAATAGTTTTAATTCAATATAACATGTTAATTACACACACACACACACACACACACACACGCCTATGGCAGAAAGAACAATGTGTAGCGTCGCCATCTTAAAGTTTATGACAGTTATACATTTCACATACAGATGGCGCAAATGTCCAAGGAATTACATGAAGATGTCGCACACAAAAAGAGTTCGTCTACATTTGTCATCGACATTACCGGTACAGAGTTGCAATTTTTGTTCTAGCATTAATCCCAAAAAAAAAAATTAGTTGTGTATTAACGAACACAAGGCAAAAGTGAAACTTCTTGTGAACTAAACGAAACACAAGCAAATGAAATTAAAAAACACAAACCAATGAAGTAAAAAATATAGCGATTGAAAAATTTCATTTGCTTGTTATTCGCTTGTGTTTCGTTTAGTTCACAAGAAGTTTCACTTCTGCCTTGTGTTCATTAATACACAATTTAGTTGTATTTCTTTAGGGGAACTATTCGCTATGCCGCGCGGTGGTAGGATGGAATTTTCTAAGTAACGAAGTCGGGCTATCTTCAAACTTTAAAAAAATAGCACAGAATATGCTGTGCCCTTTTTTCATTATCACTGCATATTCGACACATATCGTCTTGCACTATACCCAATATATATTTATTTCGAAAATATAGACATTTCTTTCCGATATTTCGTAATTTTTATCATTCTTTTTGGCTTAAACATTTTTTCGTCTACAAAAATTTGGCATCACTTTTCTATATTTTTCCTTTATTTTGGTGATTTACTTTAAATCGGAGTGTCGTTGGAACATATTTCACTATTTCTATCGATGCTCTATTTCGGATGAGTTAGAAAGAGACAAAAACACTCCTGGAACATTTTAAACCACAACCGTGCCATCTGAATGAAAATTCTCTGAAGCAAACATGATCTGTTCGGATTTACGAAGCCGATTGACCCACGATCATTTCTCTCTAATGTTATTTATGTCTCCGTAGAGCCAAAATATGTAGAAGATGGCGAAAATATGCATTCGTCAAATAAAAGCAAAACTGAAAATGAAAGCGTCTCTCTCTATTTCTGTGCTTACTCTTAATTAGATTTTACTTGACAAATTTGGGAGAGTAAAAAGTAGTAAACATATATATGTGCATATAATCGGTTGTGAAATAGTTATTTGCCTACTTTTCCCTCCTACTTATTTTGTTCGTGGAGAATATCATAAATAAATAGATGAATAAAGGTGAGTCTATTTACTTCGAATCATTTTTAAACGAATTAAATACAATTTTCAATGAGCTTGAAAGTTTTAGGTCAGGGCTGCCCAAAAGTTTCTAATGTAAGTGCAAATACCAATACATATAAACTTTATTATTAAAAAGTAGGGGTGCCCAAAAGTTTCTTATGGAAGTGCAAATACCAATACATATAAACTTTATTATTATAAAGGAACAACAAAATCATACGTTAGACAACAACAAAATATACGTTGAATATAACTGTTGCCAATGTGTACCAACAAAGAATACGAAATTTTTGCTGTTTTGCTCTTTAGTATAGGCAAAGAGAAATGAGAAACGAAAAAGACAAAATTGTTTGTGTATTTCGTATTGCTTAGTGCGGAGTGCTGTGTGTGTGTTTTAGATTGCACCGCATATGCCCAAGTACAAAAACAAATTTGCAGTGAGTACGTAGGTCATGTGCAACTCTGTTTTAGATAAACAATTAACTTGCATCTTTTTCTCTATTTTAAAGTAAATATAAGTAAAGTTTTCAACAGCGGATGAGCTGATCAACTGACATGTGTGTGCGTAATTTTGTGGTTTCTTGTTCGTTTGCTTTTTCGTATTATTTTTCTATTTTTATAGAGTTTCCTCTTGCTGTCTGAAATCTCTCATTTACTATTTTTTACCCAAAAAGTTAAAAACTAATGAAAATAGTAATGCCATTTTTCCATAAAATTCGTCGAATAGAATAAATATCTTGCAGAAAACACAGAATAAAGTCAACTTACTTTATATTGGTACATACATACATATATGCAATCAGGATTTTGTTTATAAAGCCTGAAATCATAGATTTTCATTATGTAGATACAGTTTGCATTAGATAAAACAGAAACAAATCAATTTTCGTTATTGGAATATCAATATTTTCAATATAATGGCCACCCCTAATACCCAAATTGGATAGGTATTTAATGTCACTATAATTGACTGAGCAGAAAAATGTTGCAATTGAATTCATTTAGCGTCAACATGAATTCAAACTGAATGACAGTGATTATTTCGATTTAATATTTGACACATACTTCACCAAATTGTTTGACACCAGCAGTATATTGGTAAACAGAAAGATTTATATACGTTTACAAATAAAAATCTTAAGAAAATACTATAAATAAATAAATACACATGATTTTTTTTGTTGGAAATTAGAAATTACAATTTATTTCATTCTCTCATAATGTTTGTTTGTTGAATACAGTTGTTGTTGTTGTTGTTTTACAGTTTTTTAAATTTCATTTTCATGCTCGCATTTATTCTTTTTCGTTTTATTATTTTTATATATTTTATTATAATATAATAATATTTTTCAATTTGCTGATGTTGTTGTTATAATTGCTGTTTATGTTACAAATACACCATACAACACAAGGGGATATTATAACACCGTGTGAAATGATATTATTTATATGCATGTAGTACGTATGTATGAATGTGTGTGTGGAGTATATGTTTGTGCAGTGTTGAACATATATATATATATATATTTATATATGTATATATATAACAAAAAAGAATAAAATATGATGATGTTATATTGATCGATCGATTAGATTGACAACAGAGAGCGCAGAGAGCAATAGAGAAAACGCAATAACGTTTACGCAATACATATACATGCAAAAGAAATTCAAAGGTTGCCCACCTCCGCATTTTCAGCATCACAAATGCATCAGCGAGCAACGAGAATTTTTAAATGGATACGTGCATGCATGTGTCGTGTGTGTGTGTAAAGAAAGTTGGGAATTTTTGCGCGGCCATATTGTTATTTCGTTGTTGTAACTGCTACTCCTTGAGTATATCATTGCCAGTTGTTGTTGTTGTATTTCTGCTGCAAATCCAATCCTGCTGTTGTTTTTGGTATTTAAATTTTTTTGTAAATACAATTTCTAATTTTTACGCGTATGGGTTTTGCTCTTTTTTTGTTTGTTTGTTTGTTTTGTTTTAAGTTTTAAAGTTGTTAGTTTTTTATTTTGTTTCTTCTCTCCTTCTCACAATTTTGCTACTAGACTTTCTTTCTTCTTTGTTATTTTGTTTGTTTAAATTTTACATTATACATATAATATGTTTTTCTTTTTTTTTATATATATATAATAATTTGCATTTCTATACATAACAGAGGAAAATGTGTGTATGTGTGTGTATGTGATTTTTGTAGTTTTTCATCAAGTGTAATTTTTGCTTACATTTTTTTTCTCAATTATTTTTTTTTTTAACAACTTCAGCTTTCGCATATTAAATATGTATAATTGTAATAATATATATATATATATGTATATTATGTATTTATATATATATATATTTATAAATACCATTAAATTTTTATATCTTATCACAAAAGAAAATAATCATAATTATTATATTAATATATTATTCTTATAAAACGAACAATAATTAAAAAAATAAACATAGGACTTAGTTACAGAGTGTGTGTTTGTGTGTTCATGTGTTTTCTTTCTTTGTTTGTATGCATAGGGGATTGGTAGTTAATTTGTTGTTTAATTAATTGCATTTACACATATGCAATGCATGAAGTAGTTATTGCCAAATATATATAAATGTTGTTGTTTTTATAAGCCTTACGGTTGTTGTTCGTTCTCAACATGTTACAATTTTTTTTTCTTAACAATTCACTCTGTTTTTTTCGGTGCAATAAAACACAAATGGTTTGTAAAACTTAAAGAATGAAGAAGCCGCTGCCTACAAAGAGAGGATGACAGAGAGTGAGAGAGCACAGCTCAAGTGTTTCTTATTTTGCTCCGTTAACTCATCGTATACATGTGTGTTTGTGTGTGTGTGTGTGTGTGTATGAGTAACTTCCTTCTTTACTCTTTAGTATGCTCTTTGCTGCTCTGCACCGTGTTTATACCGTTTTCTCTCTCTGAAAGACAATCTCTGTGGTGGCCCCATTTTATTTTGTTTGTGGTTTCTCTTCTTTTCCTCATATTTGTTTGTTGCTGTTCTTTCACCACGCTTTGAACTCTTTTTTGTTGTTTTATTGTTGAGTTGATTTTGTTGTATGTTGTTGTTGGTGGTGGTGGTGTGTTTGGGTATATATTTATATATATTATGGTGGATTCTCACTAATAACTATTTTTGTTTATTTAATTTTTATATTTAAATTTAAATGTACATGTTTTGTTGTTTTAAAGTTTTTCGACAAAAAAAAAAAATAATAATTAAATTTCTTTCATTTACTTTGAATTAACAAATTACAATAATGATTTTTAAAGAACATGTGTATAATAATATAGTATAAACTCAAAGACAAAAATCGAAAAGAAAATAGATGAAAATAATAATAAAGAATTAAACAAATAAAAATTTGAAATTGGAAATTAATTAATTTCAAATCGAAAAAAATAAAATTCCGGAAAAATAATTTCTAAAATAACAATAAGTAAACAAAAAATAGTAAAAACGCGCGCAATAACTAACAAGATGCAATTTTGACGCACGCACACGCAAACATGTCTTTATATGCGCTCTAGCTAGCGATCGATATCAACATAGACAGGCAGACAGAGAAAAACTTGCAAATATCCGTATATGTGTTTTTGTTGTACGTATAGAATACCAGCAAAGTTTGTCATTTAGTTTTTTTTGGAATAAAAAAAGTTTTGAAATATAATACATACACATATACAATAAAAAAAAGAGACCTGGTTTTCTTTCGTATCATTACTTTATGTATATACATATATAATAGTTGTTATTTTCTTCTATTTTGTTGTTGTTGTATATTTCTCTGTGGTTTGTTTTTCTTATTTATTTTTTTTTTTTTTTTTTTGGCTTTAATTTATAAAAAATGATCTTTAGTTTTCTATTAAATTAAAGACATACATATATATAATACACATAATTATAGTAGTAATAATAGTTTTAATTATGATCTTTGATTTTGCTACTCCATCGCTAAACTTTGTTAGTTTTTTGCTTGCTGGGGCTTGATGCCTGGCTTGGGGCTTGGCTTGCATTTGTGTTATTGTTGCTGGTTGCTGCTGTTCTTGCTCTTTTTCTTGTTGTTATATTTCAAAACGAAATTGAACCTTTTTGTTGTTTTGCTTGTTTGTTTGTTATTTCTGACATAATTTGCTGAGTTTTTCTTGCTTATTGATGTTATTATTATCTCGTTGATGGATATTGATGATTGTTTAAAAAAAATATCCAAAGATTTCTCTTTAATATAATCTTTTATAATCATTCAATTGCTATTGTTGCTGTTGTTGTAGTAGTTGCTGCGTTTACATTTATTGTTATTATTATAATTATTATTTATATTATGATGATTGTTGTTATTGTTATGGTTTGTAGTTGAATTTGTGGTTGCATTAATTATTTATTTTGTGTACAAGTAAATGGCAACAATAAGACCGTACAGACCCAAGACTTCAGCGAAAATGAGAATCAATATCATACCGACAAACAGACGTGGCTGCTGTGCTGTACCTCGTACACCGGCATCACCAACAATACCGATCGCAAAACCAGCTGCTAAACCAGAGAAACCTACAGACAAACCGGCACCCAAATGAATGAAGCCCCTGTGTAATTCGTCGTAATTGTTGTGATTCGATTTGAAGAGTTGCGTTGAAGAGTTTGTTGACAAATAGAAATGAGAAAGAAATTAAGAAAATTAGTTTTTTAAACACCATTTTAGTTTCATTTCACATCGATGGATGTGAAAAAAAAATAAGTCAATTCGATTTTTACACTTTTTCAGAAGAAGCATTCAAAGATTTTTTTTTTTAAGATTGGGTTAAAATGGCTACCTACCTACCACTGTGGCAGCACACTTGTGTTAGAAAGAGTTATTGTGATACTATCTTCAAAAGGCATATACTTCAGACAATTTGAATTATTGAGTGCTTTTTAGAAAGTTAGGTTAGGACACACTTAGGCTAAGACTTTATTAGCAAGTCTCCTTTAATAAAGCGATGTGCATTTGAACCCATACGGAAAGGGGAGATAGTGTGAGAGAGAAGCTAGTATGAGAGAGTAGACAGAGGGATTAATGGCGGATTCACCAACCTCACTCTCCCTTCGTTTTTTTTTTATGAAGTTTTTACGCTCTCACTTTAAGAGAGCGATAAACTTGATATAAAAAACGAAAAGAGAATAAGGCATTCAATTGGTGAATTCGATCTAACATACACCAGGAAGTTTATTATTTATAACTGTGTGCTCTCTCTCTCTCTCTCTCTCTTTCGTTCATATTTACGTATTCTCCACATTTACATATTTGTTTTGTACATATACGCGTGAGTGATTGTTAATAAGGACAGTATACAAATGGTAGTACCAACTCGGCTCGCCTTTTTTTACACCCCTCGCCTGACCACCCAGTCGACCGAGAAAATTAGTTAGAGGTTATGTAACACTGAAAATTAGTATATCACAGACTGATATAATACATTACATTTTAGTCAGTTCCTTTATAGCCAAACACTTCGGCTTGAAAGGGATCATGACATGCTGAACCTTTATTGCTCAGAGAATATTTTTACTCTTCCATTCAGCTCGATCAGGTCGATCGAGAAACAGGAATTTTATAAAGCTTAATAGTTTTATGTAAGGCGATTTTATATACAAGATGACAGCAGTACAACAACAATTTATCACGACAACAACAGAGCTTTGCTGTTGTGTCGGTCGCATTAGAATGTTAAAATCAACAACTGTTGTTCATCACAAAGGAAGAAAAGGAGCGAGTTGCTAGTAACTCTATCTTATATAAATTCACCTTGGTCTTATGTAAACCAAGTATATTCTGGCATGACATTGTAGCACTAAGCAATGAATTATTAAAAACTTCTTCCAAATCGAGGAAAGCGACCAGAGTAAATTCCTGCAGATCCAGCAAACTTTCAGTATGGTCTTTGGTGTAGGCCATGCTGAAAAACTTCAGATATCACTCAATCGATGGAACAATAAATAAATTTAGAATGCTTCTCCTGAAAAAAAATGTTTCCAAATCGAACTTGTAATATATTTTCAATATTGACTTTTTTTTTTTATTATTATTTATTTATTACTTACTTATACAGTGTGTATTTGGATGGTTCTTCCAAAGCACCAGCAATAAGGACAGCTACGACCAAACCGTAAATGGCAATAATACCAGCCATGACAACGGGAATGATAGATTTCATGATCAATTCTGGTCTCATCACCGACATGGCAGCGATACCAGTACCTGATTTGGCTGTACCATAGGCGGCTCCCAAAGCTAGAAGGGGAGGAGGAAAAAGCAGATAAAATTACATTAGATATTAGGTATACATTTATATAGGTATTATAAATAATATGAATTGTTGTATGTGTGCTGACAGACAAAATGTGAAAGGGAAACGTAAAGGTTAAATTATTTTATCCTGCGAATATATAACAGCTAATATCTTAGATATTTAGTTAAAAGTTTTTTTACCTTATGATTTTTTAGCAGAATTTAAACTATTGACTCGACATTCAGTCCTTATGAATTCTTTTAGTTATATTAGTCATTTGAAGAAAATCGCAAGACACTCACAATGTAACCAAAAAGAATAAATTGCTTTACAAACTACACTTTTTTTCTTTACTATAAATTCTTTTTAGCTAGTTTAATGGTATTTTCGTTCCCTGAGAATGTCGCTATGATCTAGTACCCAGCAAAGAGTAACTTTGTTATACGCTGGAGACAATCAAATCAGTCGCTGTGATGAGAATGACCTGAAGAGACCGGCAAATCTTTATAACTTATTAAGTTTGATAGGTTTAGGTAGGTTTGAATTTTCAGCCCTTGACAATCAGTCAGTGTTTGTGCAGTGGGTGTGCAGCGGACAACCTCCAGGTTGGCCATGGAATGTGTTCCAAAAATCGTGCTCGTATAAACGAGCTTACACTTATGTATAGAGCAACAAAAAACTGCCGACCTTTTGGCTAAACAAAAAAAAACGTCCAACAGATGAATTTTGTGGACGAAAACTAAGCATCGTCATTGGTGATGGGTTGGCGGAGGTCCTGTTAAAACAGTAGGCAAACTCTGAACATCGTAAAATATGGGGGAGGCTATTGACTAAAGGCAGGCAAAAACGGCCGTGCAGTGAGCAAGTCAAAGTCGTTGAACTAAACCGAAGGACTTTGAGCTCGCTAACAGCGCCATTTTCTTTCCAGATATCATCTTAAGATGAAACTTGTTTATCATCTTTAACAAGTTTCATCTTAAGATCTGTAGGTTGTGTCTAGAGGAGCTGGAAGCAACGGCGCACATACTGTGTCAATGCCCAGCGTTCGCAAGCAGAAGTTTAGCAATCCTGGGTCATCGATATGTTGATGATTCTGAGATGGGCCAGCTGGCCTATAAAGATATGTTCGCGTTGGCGCAGGAGTCCCATATTCGGAGCATGCTCGTTTACAACTGCTCAGAGTGGAGACATCACGCGGTAGAGGACGAAAAGAGATCGCGGTAGAGGACGAAAAGAGATCGAGAACTATCGTTTTGCGTTGTATTGCATTCACGTTGAGGAACCTATCCAAACTTATAATGAACGTTGCATGCTTATAAATCTGAAATTTTTACAGGATAGGCGCTCTATGCTGCGCCTAATATTTATATCTGATATCATTTGTGGTGCTGTTGATTGCACTGTTCTTTTGGAGCCGATTTTCTTTAATATCCTTGCCATTTTCCATTATTTTATCTTGGGCTGTGTAGAACCAATTCATTTTTTTTATATTCCTTATCAGAATTCAATAATTTCTCAAATTCTATAGCTTTAGATATCTCTTTTTCTAAATTGTTATTCAAAAACTTACTCATATAATCTTTTTCATAAAGCGTTTATTCATTAGTTATCTTATTCATAGTTTTGCTTATACAGGGTGACAATTGTAAAGTGACGCAAGTTTAATACTCTGAAGCAAGCTTTGCCATTTACCGTTACTTTAAATTAAAAAGCAAATTCATTCATCATTGGCTTTGCTTTTAATTTCATTTGAATTTTTGTTATTACATTTTGAAATTTCCATAAAAATGGACAAGGAAAATATTCGTGGTGAAATTATGAAATTTCATTTGGCAAATTATAGTAGCCGTCAAATTGCAAAGGCTTTAAATTTGTCAAGTCGTACGGTAGACCGAGCTATTATTCGATATAATGAAACTGGGGGTTTTGGAGATAGAGACCGGTAAACGAATCAAGCGAAATCCAAGGCGCTCAATGAGAAAAACCGCTAAGGAAGTGGGAGTAAACCGTGAAACAGTGCGAATCATTGCAAAATCAAAGCTTAATCTTAAGCCGTACAAGCTCCGAAAAGCTCAAGATCTGACACAAAAAAAAGAAAGATTTGCGACTGCAAAGATGCAAGGCGTTGCTACGCTCCTCCGTGTTAAAAAATGTTGAAAATATCTTGTTTACAGATGAAAAAATATTCACGGTTGAACAACATTTCAATGCACAAAATGACCGAATGTGGCTAACATCATCATCGCAACAAAATAGGACTGTTGGCCGAGTTCAAAAGCCAGCTTCCGTTATGGTATGGGCTGGAGTTTCCGCTAATGCCAGAACCCCTCTAATATTCGTTGAAGAGGGTGTTAAAATTGACCAGGTTGTTTATCGGAGCATTTTAAATGAACATGTTCTTCCCTGGGCACAAGATACATTTGGAAATGAAAACTGGACTTTCCAGCAAGATTAACGCAAACATGGATAAAACACAATTTTTCTGGATTCATAACATCTCAAGAATGGCCACCATACTCCCTTGAGACTTGAATCCAATGGACTACTCTATTTGGAGTATTTTTGAGAGTAAGGCTTGTGTATCTCAACACCACAGTCTGGAGTCGCTGACAAATTCATTAGAAAAAGCCTGGACTGAAATTGATCAGGAAGTCCTGCGGCGAACAGTCCTACGATTTCCGGATCGATTGAAGGCATGTGTGCAGGCTAAAGGAGGTTATATTGAATGAGGTGGGGCTCAAATGAATGCTTATATATTCAGCAATGTTAACACTTAATTGTACTTAATGGAAGTACGTCCTTTTGAAAATAACTGCTGAAATGTGTGCGTCACTTTACGATTGTCACCCTGTATAAGTTTTACTGTGTTATTATAGTCTGTAAAGAATTGGTTCCATTGACTAAATAAATACACTCAATAATCACTTAAATGTATTCGTTATTTTTTCATATAATCAAATATATTTGTTCAAACTCTGTTGATCCTCAAAAAGAGATTTTAGTCAGATCATCAGAATAATATTTATAAAAATTACATATTAAACTTAAATTTACGTTTGCTTAAGGGTCGAGTTTTATCAGACATAAAAATCTTGCCAATTCCAACCCTTTCTAAAAAGATTCATATACAAAGAATAAGCTCTAATGATTACTAATTATACAGAGAAAAAACTATATTAAAGAAACAAACAATTAGATTAGCTCAAATTTACAATAAAGACAATAAAGTCAGTTAACTTCTCTTATATAAGTTTCTTGACAAAAATTTTTAATCATGTGACTGACTTGAGAAAACAGTAAAGAAGAAGAAAAGTTGAAAAAAGTTAAAAAAGCTTAAATCGAAAAGCTAAAACAATAAAGAGCGCTATCGCAACACACATATTGTGCGGTGTAGAAGGAAAAAAAAAAAAAAAAAAACAATGTCGCAAGAATTTTTATGATAAGACAAGAAAGTTAGTTAAAAAAAAAAAAACGGTTTAATAATTACAAATTTATATAATATAAGTAAGTATGTATATATGAATTTTTATATTATCATGCCACATGATTTATCATCAGAAGAGAAAAAACAAATTAAATACAAATATAAATAAGGCAATTATTTGCAGGCTGTGATAAGCAGAGCAGTAGAAATACAAATGAAAAAAAAAAGAAAAGAAGATAAAGATTAAAATTAAGAACAAAATATATAGGAGTAAAATAAAAATAAAATAACATTTTTTTTTTTTTAAATGTAAGTGTAATAAAATAATAATAAAAAAAACGATTTCATTTTCAATTACTTTAATATGCGGCGATATAAATATATATATAAAAATATATATAAAAAAAAAGCTTCTCTCCCCCTAAAAACAAAACCAGTTTTAACTAGCTTTCAATAAAGTAAAAATGAATAAAGCTGAATTGAAAGTCTCATTGATTAATACTAAATAATAATAATAAAAAAAAAAATACAAATTAATGCATTTACATGTATTGGTATCGAAAAATCATACACACATACATTTACAATGATACATATGTTTTCTACTAGTTTATGATAAAAAAAAAAATATATATGTATACCACATACACAGAAGGCACGAATACTTACAAACTAATAGCTGTTTTTATGTATGTATAGGGGAGAAAAAAAGCTGGTAGTTTGTCATCGTCTGTCATGTGATTTTATGCTAATTCAATAGTGTGTGGCATATTATTATATCATAATATAATAATAATAAAAATTATAATATAATTGTTATAATTGATAACAGAAAAATCACTTAAGCTTTTAATGAAAAATTTGAGTTTTGCCATGTGATTTAAATTACATACATATAATTTCCGTTTTATGAGTAATTACTAATTAGAAATTCTTTAAATTCTGAAGAAAACAAAACATTCATCATTTCATAAAAGAAAAAAAAAATAATAAAAAATAATTATATAGGTATATATATACATATAAGATTAAAAATGCATTGACATTGAAGATTGCAAAATAAAATAATTTACGCATTCACATTTTGAAGTAAAAGTATTTATATCTTATCATAATTAACATGTTTTTTTTTTATTAAACAAAAGGAACTCAGGTACAGAATATACGAGAAAATATTATAAATGATTGATATCTAAACAAAAGGGAGAAAAAAAAAAACAAACAAAAAAATAGAAAAAGAATTTTCTATTAATTACAACAATATCATCATCACCAACAACTGCAATTATTATTATTGAAACAGTCGTCACAGTGAAGTAGCAGACTGATAGAATGACTAATATAATACAATACAAGTTTTTGATGTTAAAATTAAATAATAATAATGAAAAAATATAAAACAAAAAAAAATTAAAAAAAAAAACAACTTTTTATAAGTACATAACATTTACAAATAAAAATTATACACTTACACATTTACAAAAAAATTGGATATTTACTAATACATAAATACAATTGCAAATTAATAATAAAAATTCATATTTACAATAAATATATGCATACAAAAAGAATATAGTATATTATTCAATACTTATATACAACACTCGACAACGAAAACGAGAGATACAAGGCAAGCTCAATTATTATTATTATTCCACACTCATTTGTATTGCAAAAACAAAAAATACATAAAAAAAAAAATTGAGTTTGGGTTTTAATATACTACATGCATGTACGAAGCTATAATTGATTTTGTTTTAATATATATATATATAAAAAAAAAAAACAACAACAACAGCATAGAGGAGTGAAAAAAAAAAATTGAAAGTAAGAAATTATAGAAGCTTGACTTGTTCACATTGACGTTGAACTAAATTTATTCAAGTGTAGTTTGAGAAGTTACAAGATATTTCATTAAATTATAGGTATACTATCTAAGAAACAAGCAAGACAAAACACAACAACAAACTTATTTTAATTTTAATTAAAAACAGAAATTCTGTGAAGTAGCAAAAATATAAAATAAAAACACAAATTGCTTATTTTTACAAACGTACATAAAACTTGTTTTAAAAAAAAAAACGTCTAGCTGGTAAACTGCTTTAAATTAAGTGAACAATTCAGTTAGAAGTTATTTATATTATTTTAAAAATACTTATGTATATACCTGTCAGTTAAAACAATTTCATTTATGTGTTTTTACTCTCAAAAAAGAAAAAGAAAAAAAAAGAAGTTAAATATAAAAGCTTAAATAAATATAAATATACTTATTTATACATATTCATATTAGATTTTGCGAAAATATTTAAAAAGTTAAAGAAAGTAGAAGATACATATATATTACGAAGATAAAACTAAGCGCTCATCTGTCAGTTAAAAATATCAAATATAATAAATATAGTATAAACTAGTTTTATTATATTTAAGTAAGCAGCACATAACAGAAGATCTGATAAACTTTAAAAACTTACTGTATTTTAAGAAATGCCTGCATGAATCAAAAGTGAAATATTCTTATCATATTTGTGTCAGAAAAACTGATATTTCTAGAAAAAGGAATATATGTCAGCTATGAATCTGGAAATTGAAATATTTCTATCACATCTGAATCTAAAGATTCAAATTCTTTTAAAAATCAACAGTATCTTTAGAAATAGCGTTTTTGGAATCGGGAATTTAAATGTAGATTTATGGGTACCGAACCCAAGCTTGTAACATTTCAATCATGTGCATCACATATTTTCAAAAACATTGCAAGGAGCAACTACGTCATGAATTTCTCAGAGCCCACTTGAGATTAAAGCACGGTACTCTGTTCAAGTTCACTTGAAATTCGGCAACAAACTCCATATAAAAAAAAGTAGCTGGTGAAATAAGTGCGATATATTAGCCAAAGTAGTGCTCTGCTCTCTCTCTCTCTCTCACTCTCGTGAACTATTCTCAACATGAGTCTGAAGAGAAGTCCGCAATGTTTTTTCTCATCTAAATTTAATAGTGGTGAAAAGTAACACCATGGGGAAATCATGTATAAGATGATAGCAAGATTACAACAATTCCACCTTGGCAAAAGCAACACATCTTTGTTGTTGCATCGGATGCCATTTAATGTCGAAATCATTAGTACAACAAGACAATAACAACATATCGACCATAATGGCGGCATGCAGTGAATGTCAAAATGGAGAAAAAAGTAAACAAACAATCAAAAGTTAACAATGATTTTGACAGCCAATGGTATTGACCACAAAAAAGAATGAGTTGCTGAAAACTTTACCTTGAGTGATACCAAACATATCGCTCATTTACTAAAAGACTGTCATAAGTCAAAAACCACGATTTATGAGTTAATGATGCAGAATTATTCTTTATGTCACGCTTCATAATGTGTAAAAATTTCATATTAATATCTTGTATACTCTGCGCGTGAGAATTATAAGATTTTTTCTTTTTTCTGCAAAGTGGGAGTCAATTGAAACGCGTAAAACGCAAACTCGCATTTTTTGAGTTATGACAGTCTTTTAGTAAATGAGCGATATGTTCTGCTCAAATTTCTCTGTACCTATTAATATTTTTGCATACTTCAAGGGGTTTTTAAGTATGTTTGTTTTTGCGAAGTTTTTTCTAGAAATGTCAAATTTCACTACAAAAATATACATGTTTCCAACGAAATTTCAAACAAACGAACAGAGGTGTTAGGCTTAAGAATGAAAGTAAAAGCAAAACAAAAAATATATTGTGCCTCAATCATATCCAAAAGCTTTCAAACTCAATCTGTGAATGTGATGAAAAGTTCTTTGAAAATAAATTGTGGAAAAGCCTATAAAATTTTTTTTTTTATTATAGTTAGTAGAATTTGACCTTTTGAAATCAATAGATTTATGTTAATTTTTAAACGCTAGACCCGAAATTGAAAGAGAAATATTTCATTGACATCAAGATCAACATCAAAAAACATTAGCAAGGGGGAACTGCGTCATTAGATATTGAACCTCATTGGACTTAAAAAAAAAAACAAGCAAAATTCGCTAATTAGCGACTGAAATTTTGGGAGTTGATCTTTCTCTCGCAGTCCTCAGCTGTTGAACTTATTTCAAAAGTTAGTTTTAATCTTTTGAAGTATTACACTTTTTTATCTAATGTGATTGTTTTGTATGCCATTATGGCTCAGTATTTAGTATAATGTATAGCTTAAGTACAGTATAAGCTTAAAAACTGAATCCTTAAAATCTGGCAAATACTTCCTTAAATAACAAATTGTAATTGTTATGAGAAGCTTTAAACTATATAAACGTTTTGTTTTGAAAAAAAAAAAAAAACTGTAGGTCAACACGCACAATTTGAATGAATACGAAACTAAAACTGAGACCTTGACCGAAATTCCAGCGTAGTAATGTGCACAAATTCACATATTATTTTTAACTGATTAAATTCCTTGCAATTTATATGAGCAGTGAATCTTCTATTTATTTGTTTTATACATTTCTTGGAATTTCAACAGCAAACAAGTTCTTCCCCCCTCAAACATATTTATTAACACATGAATCATTATAAGTAGAGGAAGCCTCTAATATGCAAAAAAAAAAAAAAAATCGCTAAACTTTTACTTTTTTGTAATATAATGAAAAATTAAAAACTAAAAAAAAAAAAAAAATTGAAATCGATATTTGATATATAATATATTTAAGTTTAATTTGTATTAGTTAATATTTAAATTAAAAATAATAAGATTTGCTTTTATAATATAGAAAGACACATTAAACTCATAAATCATATCGGTTTCATTTTGTATTAATTTGCTGTGCAAGTAAATATGTGCACACAATCAAAGACAGGTTTCAAATTATTACATTTTAAAAAAATATATACATAAGTATTTTAGTACAATGAACTTGAAATTCTAAAAAGAAGATAAGGTAGACAAATTTGTAGTATGCAACACGTTTTACAATAAATAACATGTATGCCTGACGAAAAAAAATAAGCCTTGAGTTATGCATGAAATCAATTTAGATGTAAGATTGAAAGAGCCTTCAATGAAAGTTCATGCACTTGAAGTAATTTCTTATCGAAAGGAGTTGGTTTTCGTATGGTTTCACTTTTGACTAGGCCACGACGAATCCACAATCTAATAGTAAACAATATAAACTCATAAAATTTTTAATATTAAAAATGTTTATGTACATATTTGCAATACAAATATGTGGCAAATTTATAACCTAATAAAAATAAAAATTTATACAAAAAAAAAAAAAAAAAAAAAATGTTTGATCAAGTGAAACGATTTATAGCGATAACATAAATAAATAACTGAATGCAATTATACAATTTTGAAATAATAAATCAGTTAAAATTTTTGTATTTCTTAAGCAAAGAAAGCAGGTTTCAAAATCTCGGCAATGCAATTGAACACTTATACTGAAAAAGTAGCTGTATTTATTACTACTATTGGGCTGTAGACCATCGTTGTTAAGGGCCTAGTTTTCTAAGTTTATTTATAAAGTTAATTTTGTAAATAAATAAATAATAAATAAATATTACTACTAATAATATGATACTTGACCATTATGTAATTTAATAGTAAAGAGAAACAAAAATAATTTAATACACGCCTAAAAATATGCTATATTTATTTATACGTAAGTTATTTTAGTTGAAACCAGTGTGGCCAACTTTTTTTTCTCTCAAAATCCGCTAAAATGAAGAATAAAGCGTGTATTTTCTTTAAAAAAAAAAGCGCTAAATTTTTTTCTCAATACATTTAAACTTTTTCACTAATACACGCACACATTCGCTACTTCTAGCCAATGAAAATTTCTTTGACTTTTCGAAGATAATACATATACTCAACTTACAGCAGTTTACTTGAATGCATAATTCGTGAAATGAAGTAAAAAATTACCATGTTTCGATTAAAATTTCGTTAGGATTATTCAGGAAATGGATTATTTAGTGTCTTTTAAATTGAACAAAATGCACTGAAAACCCGCTGACCGCTAAATCACTAATTTTCCGCGTTTTAATTTTCAAAAAGCACTGAATTTAGCAGGAAAAGCGCTGAGTTGGCCACACTGGTTGAAACTGATACTTAACTAGTATACACCTAAAACTATGCTACACTTATTTAAATAACAAATAGTTTTAAACATTTTACACATATTTTTTGTATACGTAGGTTGACCTCATCTCATTTTTGTCATGTTGAAACTGATACTTAACTAGTATACACCTAAAACTATGCTACACTTATTTAAATAACAAGTAGTTTTAAACATTTTACACATATTTTTTGTATACGTAGGTTGACCTCATCTCATTTTTGTCATGTAAAAACAAAAAATATAATAAAAGCTAATTTCTTTTCATATAACAATTAATAATATACATATATATATATAAATATTTACGTCACAGTTGAATGCATAGACTAACAGTAAAATAAACGAAATAAAAAAGAATACTGAAAAAAAAAAAAAAACTGAGGAGGAAAATAAAAAAAAATGTTTTTGAGGAAACAACATATAAAATACACAAAAGAAAGGAAAGAAAACATAAAAAAAGATTCTCTTGAAATATTCTCTCGCATTCATTGCTAATGTACCTATAGTTTTTAGTCGCTTTGCAGTTAAGAAAAAAAAAAAACAAAAAAAAAAAAGCAGGTGGTACCTTCAGATTTATGATATCATATACAAACACATGTATAGCATTGTAGTTGTCGTAAAATAGGTATTTAAAATAATAAAAAATAAAACAGCAGTCGTGTCGACATTTCATTTTCTTAACTACATAAATGTGTTATAGTATGCACATCGTTTTAGAAGCAATAATGCATAGTAGATTGGTATACTCGTCACTCGTATTGAGCACACAATCAGTAAGTGAATTTTAAAATCAAGTGCTGATAAATTTAAATTAGATAAAAATTAGTAGATTAGATAAGGCGCTAGCTGGCGCTGTTATTATAAGAAGATATAGAAGAATAAGGTGGTACATAATATAGTGGGTATAATAATTTAAAACAAAAGCTACAATCTTTTATTATATATAGCCAATAGATAAGCTATTAAAAGAGCTTACATATAAAATACAAGTTTTAAAAAGCAAAGCAGGCAAAAATACAAAAAAAAAAAAAAAACACGTTTGGCATTGAAGCCTTAAATGCGTAAATGTACTGGATAATTTATAGATTTGTTTGTACATAGCATTTTATGCTTGTTAATATGCGTAAGCATACATTTTTTTTTTAATTGAATATGCTACTCATTTTTCATTGATTAAATGTCAATTGATGCTCTATATATATATGAGAGATTTTAGAGACTGAGTGATGCATGCATTACACTGTTATTTTTTCATCTGACAGAGAGAAAGAGAGAGAGCGAGAGCACTTAAGGAAAATCAGAAAAATAGCCCAGAGCAATAAAGAAATAGAGAATGTTTTGTTATTCTTTTTTATAATTTGTATACTAAATTTTAAATTATTTCTTAGAGTAAAAAAAAAAAAACCATTTAAAAAATTCTGTTTTGGCCATTCACTCAATAATTTGATTTTATGTGTGGTGTTTTGCCAAAAGGGAATTGAAAGAACATACAACAAATAAAACAAAAAATGTCTAGACAAAACTGTAGTAAAAACAATAATTATTAATAAAACAAGACACGTGACATAATTTGTTTAAACATATTACAATGCAACATTTTAAATTTTGTCAATGCAATGTTCTTTGACATGATTTTACTTTAGCTGATTTAGTTGTTTTCTTTGTGCTCTTTGCTTTTTTTTTTTTTTTTGTCAAGTGAAAAAAAGGGCGTTTGCGCATTTGTGATAAGAAAAGATGACAGCTATAAAAGCAAATGAATTAAGAGCGAAATGACAAAGAATATAGTAAATGCATGCACATTGAATTCTTTAGTTTAAATCTGTCACAAAAAAAAAAAAAAAAAAAAAAGTTTATACATAATTTGACTTAACTAATTAGTATAAATCGAATGTATATTTTTGTATTTTCCCATATGCTCAATTGGCAAGGATATCTACTTCAGATAATTTATAGTAATAACTAAAGATACACATATTACTTAAATTAATTACTTAATTACTAGCAACCTTACCAATAACAGAATAAATTTGACATTATTGTTAGAGTCAGTTATGAAAAATGTGTATTATTTCAGGCTGTTTGTGGTTTGAACAAGATTATTATTTTCACATATGCTAAATTGGCAAGGATATCTACTTCGCATAGATGTTAATTATAATTATTTTTTAGTACCACGAAAATTGCTTACATAACTTTAATTTAAAATATGTTATACGTAAGTTAGTGAAAGTTTTAAGTCGAAATAAATGATTTTAAATGTACGCTTTTTTTTTAGTTCCCATATGTTCAAGTGGCAAGGATATCTAATTTATGCAAACAGTTTATAATTGAAATCAGCTTAAAGTAAAAAATAAATATATAATTATAATAAACTATGAGTGTTATTTCTATAAATGTATTCCCATATGTTCAAGTGGCAAGGATATCTATCTATTTGTTTTAATATTTTTCTAATGATATCAATATAATGGCTATTTTTTTATATAAGTAAATACTATAAATACATTTCAATATCTGATTTTCTTTTATTATTTTATTCATTTGTTAATTAGTATTTGACAATTACGCCCGTTATTTTGCACTCATTACATTCGTGCTTATGACTGGAGTTGCTTAAAATGAAGTAGCGAAAATAAAGAGTAAAGCAAAAACAAACACAAAAAATATAAAAAATGTGAAAACATTAAACTCGATTACAGTCGGCACTGCTCATGTGACTTTATGATATGCCGAAATGATTGATCAGTAGCAGTTTGCAATGTTTGTCAATTTAATTTAACTTTAAATAGAATAAAAACGCATGGGTTTGTAGATTTATTAGCTTGTAGATTTTTGATGCGAAAAAATTAGTTGCTAGTATATTTCAATTTAAATTATTTAAACTAAACTTGAAAATCAAAAATTCACGAGAGTCAATAGTAAAAAAAAAAAATGGTAAAAAATATTGTTATGCATGTGCTAATGAGTCAAGTAAATCCCCGATTTATTGACTATTAAGTAGCCCTTGAAGAAAATAGTCATGTGTTAGCAATAACGTATAAGAACATTTAACGTGTTATGACATAATAATTAAGTTATAATTATAGTTTAAAACGGAAAAGTTCCGCTACTAAAAATAGTTGGCATTTAATGAAATTAAATATAAAAATATTTTTTATTACAAAAAGTGAAGTTATGGAAAATCCATGAGCCAAGATATTTTTGATAAAATATAAATCTAATAGCAACTGATTTCGAAGTACTACAAAACTCTACAATATTATATAAATGTTCAGATATGCAGGTAGTATTTATCTCTACAATTATCAGTTATCAGTAAAAGTAATATAAAATTATAAAGCATGTGATAAAAGTAAAAAACGCATGTGATTTCCGGCACCCAAATCACATGCATTTAAAAACTACCATAAATCTTATAAACTCATTCTTCAATTTTCAAATATCAATCCATACTTCATATTATGCAAATTATAATTCTAATAAAATCTTATTTTAATAAAATTTAATGGCAACACTGAAAGAAAACCATGTCTTGTGACTTGTCAAAATCAAAAATCAAGCTTAACCTTAAAACAAAAAAAAAAAATTGTGCAAATGAACGCTTACTCGCTCTCTCATACAAAGTATCATATATGCTACTCAAAAGAGAGTGAAAGAGCACACTATTCTTTGCACAATGGATGAGTGTCCCGCATTTCTCTACAAAACGAAAAAAAAAACCCATACACTTTTAAAATTTATAAAAACCTTTGAAGTCTATGCAAAAAAAAAGATAAATGCAGCTTTCAAAATTACTAACTTACTAAATTTTACTAGTTAAATGCATAAAAAATTAAAAACTAGTAAAATATTTATGATCACGCGCGCGCAACAAAAGCAAATTAGTTTTTTTTGTTTTATATTCAATACACATATAAACGCGCGTACGTATTGAATTTTTCCACTTGTGCGCCCTTCCGCCCCCTATTTTCATATACACGATGACCCTCTCTCTTCTCCTACACTACACTTCCAACACCTTTCATTACTCACACTTCTCCTCGTTTATTCAACCTACTTTGCTTCTATACTTTTCTGCTTCTTCTTTTTCTGCTGCTACGTTTTCTATCTATCTGCCAAAATCTTCGATTTTTCTCCTTTTTATATTTTATTTTGAACGAAATTTTCAATACTTTTTTACGTTTACTATAAGAAAATTTACATTTTTTCTTCACAAAAACCACATTCAAATCACAAATTTATGGAGGGGTCTGTCATGAACACACATATTCATAATCCTATTGGATATTAGTTAAAAAGTACTTACCACTGAAAATGATGGCTGAGGCTGCTCCCATAACTCCGAAGAAGGGTCCGTAAATTGGATTATCGCTAGGTTGATCTGCCATTTTTGTGTTGTTTTTTAAAGTTTTCTACGAAAAAGAAAATTTGATTTTTACGTTAAGGCTTGCTTGCTTTTGTTAACGGAGTTTTTTTTTATTTATTCTCTTATTGTTGTTGCTTTTTTTTATTGCTGCCGCCTTTCTTGTGAATTTGTTAATTAATTATATATTGAAATTCTTATTGCGTTTGCTTGCTACCACCACTTTTTTATAATTTACAAAATCAAATGAGCTTTTCTCTTCAATGGCTGCTTTTCGACTGTTTCTTCTTTGTTCCTTTCTTTTCTTGCCTTCTCGTCGACGTCGTCGTTCTCGTCGTCGCTTCGTTTGAGTTTTGCGATTTCGTTTTGTTGCTGTATTTTTTTTGCACTATTGGATTTTTTCTTTTTTTTTTCGTACGTTATCTTCGCCTTCGATTTATATTGTTTCTGAGTGTGTACAACACAAGAAAATATAGAAAAAAGGAATTGTGACAGTTACAATGTTGTGCGAGAGAGAAAGTAGGAGAAATGCGCAAAAAATTGTTGAAAAAAGGAATCGTAAAAATTGGAGATGGAAAGAAAAACTTACATGATATTAGATGAAATATATGAAAATCATAGTGTTATACTATGATAAAAATATGAAATTAAGTCATTAAAAAGATAGTTTTTCTTTTTTCTACAATTTTATTACTGCAATTTCTAAAAAATTGTGTAAAAGCGCCACCGTTTCTACTCTCCTTTCGAAATTTCAATGCACTGTTCTCTCGCACAGACTCTTCACAGTGCTTCTCCTCTTCTTTTCAAATTTCTTTTCGCCTTTTTGACAAATGTCGTGGCAGTTTTTCATCAATTCCTTCGCTCGTTTCTTCCCCTCTTTTTTCTTCTTTCTCTATTTTCAAAATCAACATTTGACAGTAGTAGCAGCGCAGCAATTTTCAATTACAATTTTTTTTTATCACAATTTCATTTAGATTTTTGTTGCACTCACTTGACTAAAATTACTATTTAAGTTTTGTCAAAAACAATTTGGATGTTTTTGGCCTGTTTCTTCGGGGTTTATTGGTAAAGCGTAGGAGTTCTGCTCGAACTGAACTAGTCGGTCGCTGGTTTCTCTGTGACTGAACAAAATTACTCCGCTCGAGAAATCAAAAACTCCGCACACTCGCTGTCAAATCGAATCGCTGTAATCTCTACACTAATATCTTTGTCTCTCCACTGCTGTTATATTCACATCTCGCACGCACTTATGGTTGTTAAATCATGACGGTCACTGTTTTTATTTCATGCGATAGCACTAAATATTGTCATATGACCAAAGCTTTTACGAGCGCAGGGGGTTGCTGTTTGGGGAAAATGTGTAGATTTCAAACACATACGCATATTAACTAAACACACACTGGCATACTGACGTGTATGTATATGCAATTGAGTGCGATATATGGGGGAAAATTTGATTTCGCCTGCGCGTGACCAAAATATGTTCGCTCTTCTGTTCGGTTCGGTAGTAACCTTCTTTAAAACCAAAATCATTGTTAAAATTGTATAAAGTTAAAAATGATAGTTTTAAAGCAAATATAACAGATATCGTGTATTAAAGATTGTAATGAATTTGAATTCATTTAGAAATACTTGCATTTTCAAGAGTGCATGCACTTTTAAGGTTCTATATTTCATGCTCTTTCTCTCTCTCTCTCTTTTTTAAATATCGGCTTTTGACAAATCACAAGACAAGTTTTTGCAAACCAGGGTTGCAATTTGTAGACTTTTTGAAAGATATTTCAAGTATTAAAAAGTTCAGGCTATCAAACGAAATTATTCATTCATTGAACCTGCTCATATACTGAAGCAAATTATGATTTGCATCAAATGATTAACCCTTATTTGTATATCCTATTTATTCCTCTTGGTTGGCAAGTTTTTCAGTTAACAGAGGAGGGAGATTACTGACTTTGTCGTACTGAAAATTTTTAATATTTCTTTTTTAATATGAAAGGGGATTTGGCAACTTCATTTACCATGTAAATTTTGTAGATATTTTATTCGGTGTTGTATCCTTTTATTTGTCATAAATTCTTTCATTTTTTATACAAAATTATACGACAGTATACGGTTGCTTCTGATTACTCTAAATGTAAAAAAAAACTATGTACCAGCGTAGTATAACGAAATTTTTGGCAGGAAAAAAGTATAAAAACGAGGGGACCTAAATAAACTCTATGGAAAATGGCGGTAGCTAAAGTAATTATTCCTAATGGAATTTTTAGGTCTCAATCACAAACAGGCGATAGATTATAAAATATTTTAAGGATAAAAATTGCGTCATAAAGTAATCGTTTCGAATTGTTTTCCCCAATCCATTTTTTCCTTTTTGTTGGCATCCTGGTCGTTAGACCTTGAATAATGAGTAAAATTTAATTTTTTATTAACAGAATTTGTTTAAAAACAGGATTACAGATGAAAATGTATGTATTTTATAATGGAAATACTTTCAAAATTCGAAGAGGTATTTTAAAAATAATTTATAAAAAAAAAGATTATAAATGAGATTTGCCAGAAAGAGAACATGTTATCTCCAAAAGATTACAGTTGGCAGCCCTATATTTATCTCTTGTACCTTAAAAAAAAACACTCTATTGGTGGCTTTTGAAACCCATTAACATTGTTGCCAACTTAGTGGTTTTCCCACTAAATTTGGTGAGTTTTAAACTAAAGGATGGGAGGAAAAATCACTTGATGGTTTAGCGCGATTTGCTTAAGTTTCAGGAGCAGTATTTGGTTTTATGAAAAACGGCGGAATTTTTGGAAGAGAGTAGATTTTTATTTATGTAGATTATTTTCAAAATTGAAAGATCACTTTGCTTGCTGTATATAGTGGTCATAAAGGACACATTTCATCGGGAAAGTGATGAGTTGGCAACACTGGCGATTACCGTTTTAGAGGAATAGAGGACAAGACAATCTCCATTTGTTGTAGAAAGTAGACAGGTGCTCTATGGTAGACAGCTCTAGCAAATAAATGAATATTACACATGACAGTTGTGTTTTTGTTTTTTTTTTTTTTTGTTTATTAGATACCGTGGCATAACTGGCAAAGAAAAAACTTCCATATTTTGATTTTCTAAACTATGCTCAACATAGAATCGTGCACTCGCAATTTGACGTTATGGGATTCTTTTAGTTATGCCAGGATGTATTTTTCTTCATTTTATAAACTCCGTTAATGACATAAGAATAACAAAAAAAATTTTGAAAATTATAAATATAAAAAGCAGAATAATGGAAATAGTTGCATCCAACATGGCGCCATCTTTTTTTTCATGACTATACTGTCAAATAAAAAATCAGCACAAATTGAAAAAAAATATTGTGCCTACGCTCACTTCATAGTTTGACCGCTAAGCTTAGTTTCCCCTCCCGGATGCATCTACCTCGATTATTCCATCATGTTATAAGCTAATGTTTTTGTAAAGCTTTTGTAAGCAATTCGTTCATAGTCGTTAAAAGTGAACGTGGATCCTCGGCGAGTCCAGCACCAACCATTGCATTGGCAAACAATTGCTTTGTGACCAATTCAGCTAGTTCGGGATCACTGTCACGTAGTTTAAATAATTTTTTGATAATTTCATGCCTGTAATTAAAAAAAAAAAATAAATTTAAAATTTATAAAATAGATAGAAAACAAACTCACTTTGGATTGATTTCCAATTGAGGTTGTAGTAGCGCGAAACGGTTTTCCTCTGGCAGCTGATGACTTTGTGTGCGAATGAAATGTCTAGCGGCAGCCATTTCCTCCACAGTAATAACACATGGATGCGCATCGAGTCGAGATGTCACTTTAACATTAGCAATTTTACCGGAGAGCTTTTCACGTATCCACGGTAGCAGCAGATCGATTTGCGATTGCATAAGGCTACCCTCACCATAATCGGTAGCACTTTCACTGTTCTTATCTTGACGCATTTCCTTTTCAACTGATATGAGATTTTTACCTTGGAATGTACCCAATTGCATTAATACCAGCTCATCATAGGGCTCATAACAGAAGAGCACCTCAACATTACGTTTCTTCAGATCCTCAAAGTATGGTGAAGATTCAGCGAGTGTACGATTTGGTGCAGCCAAATAATAAATATCCTTTTGTTCACCTATACTCTTGCAATAGTCTTGCAGTGAGATGCGTTTATCGTTAGTCGTTTTCGATGAATCGAAACGTAATAGCTTTGCTATGTCCTCTTTTTCAGAACTATCAGTTGAGGTGACAATTCCCTCTTTGAGGAATAGACCGTAGTCTTTGTAGAAGGCAGCGTATTCTTCGGGTTGTTTAGTGGCACGTTCCTGCAGATAACGCAGAGCACGTGTGGTCAATACACTGCAAAGTTTTCTGTAATAAAAATAACGATAAGTGTTTTGAATTATAAAACACTAAATCAAAGTGGGAATTTTCGTAACTTACTTAATAAGCGCACTATTCTGTAATAATTCTCTGCTTAAATTCAATGGTATGTCTTCAGAATCAACAACTCCTGCACGAAAATCATTTAAAAAATTAGTATATGCAAAACGTAATAAAAAATATTTTCGTTTTTACCACGCACCTTTAATAAATCTCAACCATTTTGGTAATAGATTCTCGGTTTTCGATTGGATTAGCACTTTGCGTGTATAAAGTGCTACACCAAAATCACCATCACGTGTTAGATCGAAGAGACCTGGTTTCCCTTCAGGGAAATAGAGTAACGCACGAATGCTGAGAGGAACATCAGTCTGTAATTTGCAAAATAAAATTAATTAATATAAAATTGCGAATACATATACCCATTTATAATAAAATATCATTTATCATTTACCTTATAATGTAAAATAAATCGAGGAGTATCGTATGTGTTGCCAATAAAGCGATAAAATTCATTATGCTGTTCGACGGATACATTTTTTGGTTCCATTAACCAGACAGGTTGAATATCATTGGCACGTTGACCATTCAAGTAAATGGGTGAGCCAACAAAATTACTATACTTTTTAATAACAGCTGTGAAAAGAGAATAGAAGAATGATAAGTTTTTTTAATAAATTATAAATTAAAATATATTACTATTTTTTTAAAATATTTTCGGAAAATCTTAAACTCATATAAAATTTATAGACCAGTCAGCATAGAAAAATTTCTAATTATGAAAGAATAAATCAAGGAAATCGTAAATTAAAACGAGTTGAATATTTCGCTTGCATGGGCAAACCCATATAAGGACAGATTATGGAGCTTGTGCAAAGTTTATATATTTATTTTATACTGGAAAGTTATTTACAATGTGGAATAAATCTACATAAATCAGTATTGTGAAATCTGAGATCGATTTCTCTATCGATAGATTTTCGCATCCAAATATAAGAAAGAGGAGTAACATTTCCAGTAATTAGCCCTCTGGCGGTGATTTTTAGAACTTGTAAATATATAGTCTACTATCTGGGTTTCGCCTAGCGTTGTTGGTTGGACCTGGTGAAAGTGGTTTTGCTTTCAAAGAATTTTTTATTTTGGTTGAAATCTTTATATTCGAAATAACTCTACCCCAGCGCCACCTATCGGATTCATTCATACATACAAACTTTTCTCGTGATGAAATATACATACATTCTGAATTGCATCCAAACCGCAATGAAAATAAGAATTTTGTTAATAACTTGACCCCAACACCATCTATCGGGTAGTAACAAAAAACCCAGAAGAGTTCGAACTGAACTTATAGTGTAAATCTTAGGTCGATAGCTCATATGGTTCGTGAGATATTCCACAATTAAGATTGAGGTAATATGGGAAGTGCCCTCTAGCGGCAAAAAACCGAATCTAAGCTGTAAATTTCAGGTCGATGGCTCTTATGGTTTTCGAGATATTTCATTATTATGATTTAGGTTGTATGGGAGGAGCCCTCTAGCGGCAAAAAACCGAACATATGGTGTAAATTTCAGGTTGTTCTAGCGACTGCTTCCACGTCGAAGATTGACAATTCTTGGCCAGAATTACTTCTGGTCGGTCCCGTAGGTCGATAGCTCTTATGGTTCCTGAGATATTCCACAATCAAGATTGAGGTAAGTGCCCTCTAGCGGCAAAAACCGGACCTATGGCGTAAATTTTAGGTCGATAGATCTTATGGTTCCCGAGATATTCCACAATTAAGATTTAGGTTATATGGGGGCTGCCCTCTAGCGGCAAAAAACACACAGAAACTCAAACTGAAACTATGGAGGAGCACCAACGATTGTATATTATATTATATTGAAAAAACATTTCATAACGTCAAGTAAATGGTTAAAATCCGTCATGTAAAATCTAAGACATAACGATTTCCACGTTTAATTTAATTGGAAGGCGCCCTCTAGGGACTGATTTTGAAAGTAGCATATATCTCCTACTAGAGATGAAAATGACAAATGTGACCGAAAATGACTGAATTGTTGTTTTCGGTCTTTTTGGTAAAAACGGTAATTTTTGCTCATTTTCAATATAATGAAAAATATCTTACAAAATTATTAATTTTTTAATTTGAAAAAAAAAGATAAAAATATAAATTTAAAAAGATGTAATTAAATTTGAATCCGTGCTTCTGCAATTTATTAATGGAGAAAACGAATAGAGGGAAACAACAACAAATATACTAAGGTGTTCCGTTAACCAAGAAGCATTCGGTCATTTTGATAGTAGGTAATTGTTCTGAAACAAAAACAACAACATCTTTTGTGCAAACAAAATAAAACGAAGAGTTGCATTCGAGAAAAACACAACAACAATGATGACAAAGAATGTGAAACAAATTTGCATATACATACATGCGTGTGTTATTACGCATGAAAATTACCGGTCATTTTCAGTAAAATACCATCGTGACCGGTAACTTTCCGTCTTTACATCCCTAGTCCCTATAGCAAATAACACAGTGGTATCCTTAAGGTGCTCTCTCGCGGTAATTTTTTAAATTAGCATATATGTAGTTTATATCCTTTCCATATTTGTCAATGAATGAAAGCACTTAAAATAATAAAAGAAATAAGTATATTTTGTGTATTCCGTTATATTTAACTGATAGATAAAAATTCAATTTTAATGGACTTTTCACAAAAAAAAAAAAACCTTATCGCTGTAGACAAATTAGATGACGCTATTTAAAGACTACCCGTGTTAACAATAAAACAAACAAAGAAATACGGTGGCATATATATAATTTGGACTTTTAGAGATAATTTTGTGGATAATTTGCGTTTAAGGTAAGTCAAATACCAAACTCTACGTGCACCAAATATTTTCATGTTTAGAGTAATGTAGCTATAGATATTTGCATGAAAGTGACTAAATATTATTACCATTAACGAAAGATGCAGTTAACACTATACTCTTTTGATAAAAATAATACAAAGTAAATATCTCAGAAACCATTTTCAGATTAGTTTAAGTTTTTCATGCCAATAATAGATGCTCTTTTAATTGACTGACTATTTTTAGCAAACGTGTATCTTTCTATCAGCGTCATTGCTCCCCCACAGCAAAATAAATTCAAATATCTGCACGTAGCATTACGGACTTTGAACTTCAAGCATTGATTT
Source organism: Toxonevra muliebris (assembly GCA_963691655.1). NCBI lineage: Eukaryota > Metazoa > Arthropoda > Insecta > Diptera > Pallopteridae > Toxonevra > Toxonevra muliebris. Next base: position 76,686,235 of record OY829328.1, read on the forward strand.
TTTTCAAGTTAACACAATCAATGCCATTGCTTAGCTATTAATTTTAACTGTAAGCATATATTTTGCATATATTTTAACTACTAACCTTTAATACGATCTTCATCTGCATATTCACGGCATTCCGTTTTCAAGTGTATAACAATCTTGGTTCCATGTGACACATCCTCAGCCTCTTGTACTTCATATGAGCCCGAACCATCTGTTGACCAAAGTAGACCAGGTGAATCCACTATGGATGAACGTGTATACACTTCAACCTTATCAGCAACCATGAATGCCGAATAGAAACCAACACCAAATTGTCCAATTATATTTGATGAATTTTCAACAGCCGTCCCTTTTGCTTTAATTTGTTCGATAAATTTCTTTGATCCACTGCGTGCAATCATACCGAGATTATTAATGAGTTCATCGCGTGTCATACCAATTCCAGTGTCCTAGTGATTTCAAAATATACAAATAATAATTTATATTGAATGAATAATAACTGCATTGCACACCTGTATGGTCAATTGCATGGCCTGTTTATCGGTGGAAATATGTATTTCTAGCGCTCGATCTGTTTCTTCATAGTCTTTCTCATGTTCTCCGGCCGTGTGAATTGTATAGCGAAACTTTTCCAATGCATCGCTAGCATTAGATATTAACTCACGTACAAATACTTCATTTTCGGAGTACAATGAACGCGCTACAATATCCAAAAGCATACGGGTTTCTGCTTGGAATTCATGTTTGTCTGCTTCTCCAATTGGTTTTTCCTTTTTACCAATAATTGTATGTTTCCCTATTGATTCATCGCTCACGTTGACTTCAGTTGACATATGTCGCATAAAGTTAACAGCTTAATATTGCAATTAAAATTAATGTCATCTATTAGCTTATAGCCGGTGAACATTTTATCGTTATATCCTTACCATTTCCTGCTCCTCTTCCAGTTATCGTCCAACGCCTTATTTGCATAGAATTACATGGATAATTGACAAGCTGATTAATTGCATAACGATGATGATGGGACGTTTTATTAAATACTTGTAAAACACGCGTTGCTAAAGACATTATTTTTTACGTTCCTTTAATAATAAATTCGTTTAAAATCCAACAATACACAAAACAAATTTGAAAATTGCAATAGCCTCAAACAATTTCACATGTAATTTATCACACAATTTCCTTCAAAAAGACACATTCACAATAGTGTGGAAGAATAAATTCATATCACAGAGTTGCTTCTGATGACAATGAAATGTGCAGTAAAATTTCCTTGTGGACAATTTATTTAATTCATTTTTGAATAGTAGAATTTTTTTAAAAGGCTATTGTATACATAGTATAATTCATGAAATATAGACTCTTTTGGTAAGAAAATATACAACTCCCATGGTTCTAAAACGTTAAACAATTATAGAAAAAAAAAAAATTAGAACCAATGACTCTCAAACTTATAAGTATTGAGGGGACAGGGGGTTTCATAATTTTAAATTTTTTATTTAGTTTTTATGGAAGATACCCTTATTAGCGGGTGATTTTAAAAATTCCATATAGCTTCCATTTCAAAAATTGTATTATTTTCCAACTTGAAACGTTCTCGGTCTTGTGGAGTGGTTTTTATTTCTTCATTATATAAAAAGTTGAAGGGAATATTATGGGGCAAGAGCTCATGAAGGGCCTCGGCCAAGCTTCTCTCCATTCATGCAAGTTTTTTTATTTTTGCAGTTTTACCATGTCAGCACAAGAAAAATGTTTTAGTAAATGCTTATAAAATCAAATTTTCCTTCATAATTTTTTAAAAAATCTATGAGGAATCGAACACCTCAGGAAAATGCAAACATATTTAACGAACACCTGAACATATTACTTTTACATTCCTATATTATATGTAGTGATTAGTGATTCCAGAGGTTTGCCGAAACTGAAGATCTTCAAAGTTTTAGGATTTTAAAAAGTATTTTAATCTAGAAGCAACTAACATAATTACTGAAATATTTATCGAAAATGGAGTTTTCTTCGTAAGACTTTCCTTAGATCGACAATTGGTAACGGTAAATTAAGGGGCCTTCTTAATTGTCTAAACTCCATTATAAAATTATAAACTTGGTAATAGTTTTTTAATTGTAAAATGTCGTTTATTTATTTTAGATTGACCGAAATGGCGCCTTTTTTAAGATACCGACTTTGACTCACTCTGCCGAAAAAAAAGATTTATTAAAATTTTTTAGCCAGGATTTGTTTCAAAGCTCAGAGCTCTGTTATTACTGTTTATAAAAGGTAACATACATGATTCAAAAACATTTTTTGAAATCAGATATTGTTTATTAGTAGGTTTAAAGTCATAAGAAGTTTACATTTCATAAAATTTTTGCTAAATTTTAAAAATCTTCTTATGACTTTGACCCATTTTTGCCACCAATTAACTTTATTCGATTTGCAAAATAATTTGTGCAATAGTTTTCCCTTTATAAACAGCAATAACAGAGCTGTGAGCTTTGAAGTTAAAGAATACAGTACAGGCAAGTTACATTTAAGTAGGTACTTATTACAAAATATTTGTTTTTTTGTAAAATTTAATTTTAATGACAAATTGTACCTAAAATGTGCGAATTGTACCTATTGTACCTTATAGTTCGAAAACGTCGGGAAAAGGTACAACTGTATCTGCTTTTTCATCACTGATACAGTTTCTCTAAATATTCCCTAAATAAAATCCCCGGGAAAATTTTCTATTCCCCGTATTCCTATAGGAAATAGGGAAAAAGAAATAAATTTTGGCGAATTTAGATTTTTTAGAATGAAGTTCAGGCGTAATTATAAAATAAACAAGAACAAAAATAAAAAAATTGTCCGATTTTCATCCTTACAAATTAAGAAAACTCCTAAACTACTAAAGTGAATGCAAAAGAAAGAATCGTGCTTGATTTGAATATGAAATTAATTAAATTGGCTCAGAAACTACTTGGAAGTTCTAGAATCAAATGTTCAAGGTATGTATTATGGAGCTAATATATTTGCAGCTATTTCTCGACAGAAAAAAATCAACGGGAAATAATTAAAATATCAAATAGTCGACATTTTTAACTTTTGATCATGGAGCCGCCTTCCTTCAGACATCTCTGTTTGCATCTTTGATGTTTGTTTTCAAGAGCCTCGTATATTAAAATAGCAGGAATAAAAACAATATTCTTATCTTTTTTCTAAAACTTTTTGATATAAAATTTCCAAATCAGTCTATTCAAAGTGTTGTGATTTATTCAGACATTTAAATAATATTTTGCTGCGATGGTTCTGATATCTTAAATTGTGTCACAAACAAATATTTATCTCACAAACTAAAGTTAAAGATCTTGAGAAACAATACAGTCATAATAAAAGTCACATTATTTTAAATTAATTTGATCAACAAATTATGGGGAAAGCTCGCGAAAAGTTGTTGAACTTTAATACTGACTCGTGAGTAAAAATATCAACTTGATTGAAGTCACATTTCTGTTTATTTTTATTTATTTTTTTTGATGCAGTTAAAAACACTTATAATCAATTGCGTTTTTCAACTCGTTTGAGTGCATACCCTAAAGATATAACAAACCATATGACCAATATACTTAGAATTTATAACTAAAAACCAAACAAAAATTACAAAAAAATTCATTCAAGTTTTTTATTATTATTCAAGAAACATATGATCTGATAAAATTTCTACAAATAATCATAAAGTGCTTTTTCTTTCTTTTTCCCCAATTTTTGATAACAAATGTTTACAAATGTTCTAATCGGATTAGTTATCGTATTGATGTATGCAATGAATTCATATTTGGAACCAACCAGCCAACCCCCAAACTCCCTCCCTTTTCCAGTTATCACAATAATCGAATAATAACACCACCATATATTTCGTCATTTGACGAATGTGCGAAGGGCACGTGCTCTCATTTAAATCACCTGCTTAATTTGCTCAACGCTTACGCATTTAAAAAGTAAGTAAAGATATGAAGCTATGGTGGCGGCAATGGAATTCGTCTTCGATAAGTAAATATACTTTTATAATTATCAAATAAAGTTGAAGAGATAACAATTGCTCGTTTTTTAGTTATTATTTGTAGACGTGATTAACAAAATTTGTCTCCCTTAGAAACTAGCAAAGGTGGAAACGTTCATGCAAATGCAATGAAAATCGAAAGTTTGCAAAATCAGCTGATTTTCAGAGAAATAACTATGGAAATAAACTTTTATCAAATGTTAAAAATTTTGGAATTTGGAATTTTCGAGGTTTCAGAAATTTTTTTGCACAGTTGCAAAAATTTACTTATTAAAATCTATCTATAAAGTTTCTTGTAAGGTTTTTTTAGATCAACAATTTTCACGCCATAGAAAACCGGATCAAAATTAACGTTCATTTTGGTAAATTTGATGCTCTATTCCTGGTTGGAACAGTCGAAGCTTCAGTCTTCAAATATTCACAAAACCTCCCAGATGGGCAGAGTTTTAATAAATCGTTGTTATTATAGTCAATAGTTAAAGCTTCACTTTTGTACTTTAAGTATCTGAATCAATCCATTTAAAACAGTGTAGTGCAAGGCCTAAACCCCGCTCCTTACTTTAAGTACCTAACCAATCCGCTAAATTTGTTTAATCAAAACAGTGGATCATTTTCATATTTTCAAATCTCTGTTAGTCCATTCTATATAGTCACAAGTGCATCGATATTATTTTCACAACTCCATCAGCGAAATAGAGTCTGCCATTTTAAAATTAAAACCTTCAAGCAACTACTTCGTTTAGAGAGATGGCAGTAGTTGTTTTTGTTGAGTTAAATTCATTTGGTATTCATTCCAGTCATTTAGTGAATACGGTGATTGCGGGAGGAGGAGGAGATGGGTTAGGTATTTTAAATTCTGCAAATAATCTTTTAATTCAGGGGCAACGATGAGAAGGTGGGAGAGTAAATTGTCGCTTGTATACGCGAGAGCCAAAACTTTTCTCGCACTAAGTTTGTCACCTATTTATTCTATACTTTTATTAGTGTAATTACATCTTTATTCCAAAAGTGCTACACCATTATATTATATATCAATTTAAAGAGCTTGACGAGCAGGTAAGCCAAAAAGTATTAAATTTAAAATCGTTGAAGCCAATTATAAAATATTAGCATCGGAAATTTTTTAAAATTCTCTCATTGAACAAGGCATTGCCTTCATTGTTGTAAAAAAGTGGGAATAAATAATAAATGAGAGAGAGAGAGAGAGAGAAGACATGAGTAACGGCATCTCTTACCATTATCTAATAAATTATCTGCATACAGTAGCGTATCCAGGGGGGGCAGCTATAGGAGCTGAAGTTTCCGCCCTCAGAACCCAACAATCTTATAGTAAACAGTCATTATTGATAAATCAAAAATATTTAGACTTTTCCAAAAAAAAAAATCCATCAGCAGTGAAAAACATATACTTTCAACAAACGAAAAACTTTATGATTTAAAATATTATTTTATATTATATTTTATTTTAATTTTTTTTTTCTGTAATCAAACTTGGCCTTATCTGGCTTTTCGATTATATTTAACTAAATAAATAAAATAAAATAAATAAAATAAAATAAAATAAAAAATAATAATAATAATTTAATATACATATTAAAATGGGGTCGGATATTTGAATCAATTTCGATTAGCCGCCATGCTGGACGTATCAATAGGATGCACGTTACAGTGCAACTGGTTATTAAATACATTCAGACTACATTGAATCTACAATTTTAACGCCAGCTTATAAATGTCTTACTTTTAGAAAACTTGATAATGGTCTAGTTTTTTAATTGAATTTTGTATTGAATTTTAATTTGATATTGGTTTAACTTATCCGTTTTTGCCCGTTTTTGATCTGAATTCTGGTTTGATTGTAAGCCAGAATTTTGTTTTATTTTAGTTTGAATTTTAATCTGAATTTGGTTTGAGTTTTAATCCATGTTTGGTCTAAATTTTGATTTGCTTTCCAGCGTTTGATCTGATTTCTGGTCTAAATTGTGGTTTGCTTTTAATTTGTATTTCGCGTATTTTTAGCCTCAGTTTTAATCTAACTCTTAGTTTGAGTTGTGGTTAACATTTTCGTCTGAATTGGCTTGATTTTGATACTGTTTTGGTCTGAATTTCGGTCCTAAATCGGTCTGCATTTTGTTTTAAAATTTGGTCTGAATTCGTCTGGAATTTTAGTCTAGTTTTTGTTTAACTTACGTTAAAATTTTTGGATGTAAAAATTTATCAGATATTCCCACTAGTTTTTGGTCTGAATTTTGGAGTACTTTTGTTCGGTATTTGGTGTCCTTTTGGCCTAAAGTTTTGTATAACTATTGGTCTGAGTTGTGGTCTAAATTTTTTTTGATTTTGGGAATGAATTTTAAAATTGATTTTGGTTTTGATTCGAGTTCTGAATTTTGAGTTTTTAGTCTGAGTTTTGACCTGACTTCGATCTCATTTTGGTTGATTTTTGTTGGAATTTTGGTCCGATTTGAGGTCTGAACATTGGTTTTTTTTAACCGGTTGTTGCACGGTACCAGAAAGCGTGTTCGGATCTCGTTGAAATTTAAAATGTATTGGTTTTTTGGTCAAATTAAGATATATTTACATTTTAAGTAATGGCTTAAAGAACGTATTTAATTTTTCATAAAAATTAAGTGCTTGGTTATGGAGTTGTGAGATCGTAAACTCACCAGCTTGCCGATATTAATAGTGATATCGATGTTAAGAGTGATATGAATATATATTTTAAAAATTCGTTTTAAGTACTATCCAAATCAACTGTTATCTTAATTTAATTTTTTTTCAGGTTTTTGTTTCGACCAAAAATGATTCAAAAAATAGAGATGTATCAAATTGTTTCATCAAATTGTTTTCTCAAAAGAAATTAAAATTTCCTTCAAATTTTTTTCTCAAAATAGATCATTTAACAATATAAATCCATCAGAAAAGTCATAATCAAGATTTTGATCTGAATTCGGTTCTTCGCTTGGTTTGAACTTCGATCTGAAAAAAGTATTTGAATTTTAGTTTGAAATTTGGTCGAAATTTCCGCCTAAATTTCTATCCGATTTTTGTTTGAATTTTGGTCTTAGGATTTAATTTTTGACCTGTATTTGATAAAATTTTTGCAATAGTTTTTGGTCTAGCTCTGGATTTTGGTCGATAGTGAGTCTGATATTTATCTTTTAATTTAGTAAAATCAGCCCCCCAAACTCAAATCCTAGAACCGCCACTGTCTGCAAAGACAAGCAACAAACATCAACGAGTAGTTTGGTTCTCTTTTGATATTTGTTTTTTTCATAAAGAGAATGTTATTTAGACTTATAGACAAATTTACAAACACCTACTTGATTCTGTTTTTTGTTTGCTTTTTTTTTGTTGTTTCATAAAGAGATTTCTTCCGCAAACCGACTTCCGACTTCCTTACCGACTAGTCATAATTTAATCGCTTTGCGATGCAGCTTGAGCCTGTGTACTTTTTGAATGGTAAGTACAAGTTGTAGGTTATGTTGAAATGAATTTTTGATTATTTTTTCCCTTACAAATGGAACAGATTGAACTTTTTTTTTTTAAAGATGAGATAGAATAATTAATAATTATAATAATAATGCTACATTTTTGGTTGCCCTCACCCAATGCAGGGAACAAGGCATTATTGGAAATTCGGTTTTGTATTTTCAGAGATTATTAAATTTTTTATAAATAACTAAATTTTATGTGAAAAAAAACACTTTTTTTTTAATTTTTTATTACTTAAAAAGTTCGTTTCATGTGAGTTTTTGTAATTGTCATAGAAAGTTGATAAAATATTGCGTCAGTTCTCCAGAAATAAATGCCTAACCTCTACACAAGAAAAGCAGGCTCCAACCAAGGATGATGGGACCCGCTCACGATCGTCAGATTTTCCTGAATGTTATTGAAAATGTTTTTTGATTGTTCTTATTGCTTTTAAGTAAGGATTGTTCCAATTGTTTTCGAAAAAGTCTTTTAATTGTTTCTAAATGTTTTTAAAAATTATTTTTATTGTTCTTAAAAATATTCTTGACAAAAATAAACGATCTGATTTGCAGTATTTTTAGCTTTTGACATATATCTCAATTTCTCAGCATATTTTTCTCATTTCATGGGGGGGAGGGGGAGAAATGCATTCCATCTCACCTGCAAGATTTCATGTCAGAATATTAGAGTCAGCCGGATCCAACATGTCGCTCTTATTTTCATTTTTGACTCTACTGTGAAATAAAAAAATCATATTGTGCGCATAGCGTATCTGTGTTTTCGTGAAAAGTGTGTGTTTATTTCGTGATCTCAATTCATAAAAAAACCACTACGCTCAGCGTTCTCATTTCATAGTTTAGCAGTTAAGCTTAGTTTGCCTCCCGGCTTCGGCTACCTCTATTATTCTGCCATGCAAGTTTCTATCTCTCACCGAAGTTTATTTTATTTTATTTTTTAAGTGAAACTTCTTATGGAAGGGTATTGAAATCTGGTTCTTTATGCACGTCAAAAAACTACTACATACTCATTTCTCTCACTTTCTTTAGTACTGAAAGAGAATGCTATATTATTAAACACATATGTATATTTTTAAAGTGAAACTTTTTTAGTTGCACGAATAGTAGCATTTCTTAAAAAAGCAAAGATTTCAGTATTTCAAAAGGAGCAATAAACGAGACTTCGATAAATTCGTTCTCTTTTCAAATTTGAGAAACAGCAACAGTGTGGCCAACTCAGCGCTTTTCCCGCTGATTTTAGTGCTTTTTGAAAATTAAAACTCTGTAAAAAGTGATTTAGCGCTCAACGCGTTCTTTCAATTTAAAATATATTCGAAAAATCGAAGAAATTTTCATTGACTAGAAGTATCAGATGTGTGCCTGTATTAGTGAAACAGTTTAAATATATTGAGTTTCCTCGCACTTCTATAAGGAAAAAAATTTAACGCTTTTTTTTTTAAGAAAATACGCGTTTTATTCTTCATTTTAGCGGATTTTGAAAAACAAAAGTTGGCCACACTAGACAGCAATAACAAATATAATCGTCCAACAAATAATAACAAAACACGAAGTGCAGACTTTTACAAAAACAACGCAACTAAAAATAACAGTAAATTTCTTTTGATGCCGACAACTCGGAAAAAGGGAATTTTTTTTCTCCAATTTGTTAATTTAGTTGTTGTTGTGTTTGCGAGTTTGGAGTATGTATGTACATATACTTACATTTTATGAAAATTCATTAATAACGGAGTAAAGACAGGGGAGAGAAATGGAAGAGCATGCCGCCATGTTAAAAATGAGAGCGAAAATTTGACGGGTTTGACGCTCAATACGTTGCTATGGCAATGTACAAACGTAAAAGAGGCTGTCATTGCTACCCGCCGTTCAACTTTGTTTTAATCTATGGTTGAAATAAAAAAGCGTTTTATTTTCTTTTTTTACAATTAATTTACATTCTATATTTTCAGTACAATTATTAAATATTATTATAATTTTTTTGCTTTATTTTTTTTTAATGTATGTATGTATGTATGTCTGTATGTATTCTTCATATTTTGATTACTACTACAATATAATTACAATTCATCATTCTTCTCATTCAAATATAATATAATTAGTTAATTCATTGTTATAATCGTATATGCACATAAAAACTGATGTTGTTTTTTTAATACAAATCAATTAATAATAATTATAATTAATACAATGTTTTTGTTTTTTGCTTTAAGTAATTATTTTTGTAATTTATGAATATTGGAAACTAAATTTTTTAAGCATTTTTCAATATTATAATTCATTCATTTCTATGTACGATATAATTATGGATTAATTGAATTACTAAAATTTGTATACTATATACAAAATACGACATATATATATAGGTATTTATAAAAGTGAAATTAAACATTTCTTCTTCTGTTATTTTTTTTTTTTTTTGTTTTTTGTTTTTTTTTTTATCAAATATTTGAGAAAAAATTGCGATATATGTATACGAATTTTTTTTTTTGTTTTTAGCAATAATGCAGCGTCGTGCTTAATTCTCTTATTGATAAATACAATTTGTGTGTTTTTTTATTTTTTACTTTTAGTAAAAACATTTATTTACTTTTTATTCCCATGTTTTGTGTTGTTTATTTGTGAAAATATTTATTTTTTTCCATGCAAAATTTGAGGTAGTTTTTAATTTTATTTTTCCATTCCATTAAATTTTTTCGGGCTTTTAAAATTTGTTTACTTTTATGAATTTTTTTTTTTTAATTTTTTTTTTCCATTTTTGAAATTTTTCATTAGTTTTAAATTTTAAGATTTTAAGTTTTTAGAATTTCTTTCATTGTAAGTTTCCTTATTTTTTTCTTGAAGTTTTAATATTTTTATTCCTTTTGGTTTTAAAAATATGTTTAGTTTTTTTTTAACTAATAATATGAAAACTTTAAGTTGAAAATATTCAGAATGAAATTATTTTGAAATTTATTTTTCATTATGTTAAATTATAAAAATTATTGTGGAAAAAAAAATAAATAAATGACAGATTGAAGAGACTTTTTTGAGGAAGAGTATAAATCGTTAGCTGAGAAGTCTTTTGCCAAGAAAAAATCAAAAAGAAATCAACTGGCGATCCAAAATCGTAGCCTGAAGAAAAGCATGAACTCAGTTTTAGTTTCAAAATTGTGGACTGAAGTGACTTATTTAAAGAAGATAGCAAATCGTGAGCTGAATTTTTGATCCGAAATAGTAGACTGAAGAATCTTGTTTCAGGATGAGAGAAATTCGTGAGCCGAATAATTTTTTTTCAAGAATGAAAGAGCAGAATTTTCGATCCGAAATAGCAGACTGAAGAAACTTGTTTCAGGATGAGAGAAATTCGTGAACTGAATAATTTTTTTTTCAAGAATGAAAGAGCTGAATCATTGTTCCGAAATAGTAAACTAAAGAATCTTGTTTCAGGTTGTATGAAATTCGTGAAAGTGCTAAATTTTCGATCCGAAATAATAGACTTAAGAATCTGACTTCAGAAAGGAATGAATTGAACGTTTGTTAAAAAATCGTAAACTGAAATAACATTTTCAGGAACAGAAAAAATCGTAGACTGAGTAGTTTTTCTTATAGACTGAAAAAATCGTAAGCTAAAAGAAAAGTGTCAGTAAAGAATTTTGATCTGAAATATTCGACAGAAGAATCTTTGACTTCAGGAAGGAATGAACTGAGTTTTTGTTCCAAAATTGTAGGAAAAAGAAATCAAAATCATAGACTGAAGAAATTTATATCAGGAGGAATACTATTCTTATTCCCAAAATCTTTTTTGGCTAACAAAATATAGCGCACCGCATTGAAAATCCAAAGATCTTGATACTCCCCTGTCAAAACATCATTTAAACTATTATACCCACTGGAAAATAATTCCGGTTCATGATTTTTTCATCCTTTTTTTTTTGTTTTTCAAAACATTTTCTCCGAAAAGTTGCTAGTTCCTAAACCAAGGGTAATGTTGTGACTACCTTGTTCGATACGCGAATTCACAATCGTGCGATTAATGCTCCAGCTCACTAACCACTGAGCTACAGCGCTGATTGTAAGAAATAAATATTCCATGTAACCAGATTAAGTTAAAGGAAAGGAAAATAAAAATAGAAAATAAATTTACAAATGTTTTTAATCACTATTTTTTCTTTAATTATTTTCAACTTTAAAGTTCTGTTTTAAAATTTAAAACGCTCTGATTTAGATTTGGTTTGTAAAGCATTGATTTTTTTGGTTGTTGTTGTTTTTTTTTTTTTTTGAAAACAAATTGTTGAAATAAATTTTTTATTAATTTAATTTTTTATTATTTTAAATATAAAAAACACACACAAATTTTAAATTTAACGATTGTTATAGAGTATTGCTTTTTTGTATGCTAAGATTCTATTTGTTTTTTTTTTATTTTATTTTTTAATTTAATACTTAATATTTTTAATGTTTTTGTAAAGCAACAAACACACACTGAATGAAGCTTATTTTTTTTTTATTTGATTTCATTTTCGTTTTTATCTTTTTGGTAAAAAAAGTGAAGGCGCTTTTTTTCGTAATCAAATCAAAATTGCATGCTATTGCTTTAATTTGCTTTTAAAATTACAAAGAAATTGGTTTGAGTATTGAGTTTGTTTCATTCTATAGGTATAATTTATTATTATTATTTTACATACACACACATATACTTAATAGTATAAATGAAATTAATATTGATTTTTAATAATTTTTATAGATTTTTTTTTTGTTATTCTATGACACACACAGGAATATTCCTAAATACTTATGTATACTAGATATATATATATATATTGTTTATATATCCTTTTTTGTATTTTGTATTGTTTAATATTAGTGCTATTATTTTAGATTTATACTTACATAAATGATTTACATAGACACATATTATATTATATAAATAATATTATATTACATACTCGTATATGTACATTCATATATATAAAGTACTTTAAAGTAATCAGTCATTCATTTATTTTTTTCTTTGTTATTTTTGTTTTTAATTTGGCAGTGTTGATATTTATTTAGTTATGCATTTTCATTTATTTCATTTTAAAATTTAATATTATTTAAAAAAAAAAAATTATATTAATAATAAAAAATAACAGAAGAAATAAAAAAAATTATTGCAACATTTGTATATCGTTTTAAAAAAAAATCCAATTTATTATATTTTTTTAGCGACTGAAACCAAATTTATAATGAATACTCATAATTTCACTTAAATTATCTTTACACTAGCTGAACTTGTCTCCTGGTTTAAGGCTGTCATAGTCAGCCGACTCGTTTCTCCTGACCTAACTCAACAGTCAGTAATCTAATAATAGGTGCATTCCTGTACTTCAACATGGAACAACTTGTTCACTCAAAATGGCCTCTACTCGAAAAAATTGTAAATGAGAGCGGAGATGAGAGAATCAGTTACTCTCTCTCTCTCTCTTACGCAAATTCTCACAACTATTGCGAAAGAGTTTCAACAACTTATGACAGTAAGCAGTGTTGATATTTGAAATTTTTTGAATGTACCTAAATTATGTGAAAATTGTACCTTTTTGAGTCCAATTGTACTTAACAGAGGTATGATCGTTTTTTTTTTTTTCTTCTAAAGCTAAAAAACCGCGACAAGTATGCCAAAATTTGTGAATTTTTAATTACATTGATGGAGGGAGGGAGGAGGGGGGCGGGCGCTTATATTCGATTTGTTTTCTTGAAAAAATTGTTTACATCCATTATTCATCTAGACTTACTTAAGTGACCCGAAATTCTTGGAAAAAGAGCGACGTTTTTAAATTTTGCCAATTTTTTTTTTCAAACAAAATGATTCTATGAAGTATTTGGTTGTTTCAGACCCACAAACCAAAGTTGTTTGGAATTTTTTTTCGCTAATCCAGCGTATTTTACCAAAAAAATTAAAAATAAAATTTTGCCAAAATAAATAAAAATACATTGAAAATCGTTTTTTCCTCGGTTTTCGTTCGATATAGCAAAATGGGATAGTTTTAAGGCTTTGTCATGATCTGAGACTTTAGTTTATATTTTCACATATTCATATCCGATTTCTACTGCATACCGCAGTTTTTGGGATTTTATGAATAAATTTATCATTTTGGCAAAAAAAAAAAAAAAATGCCCATTAGAAGAAAAGATATGACTTTGCAGTGTTAGATAATATAATATTATAATAGATTCTCAGACGTAAACATTGAGAAATGCACGTTTATATTCCGAAAAGGCAGAAAACGCCAGTTCATGAGCACCAAAAACCGAACAGCTTCAATAGGCTGGACTGAACGCCCAACCAAGACTTTTGACAAAATCCTATATAGGATTTTTATTGTTAGGTTAAGTACTTTTCAGATATCATAGTCGTTACGCTAGATCTAAAATTGTGTTGCACAGTGTTTTTTAGAATAAGTTTTAGGCTTTATGTAATTGTGTTGCACAGTGTTATTTAAAACAAGGTTTAGGCTTTATAAGCTCAGTATTTAAAAAAAAATATTTTAAAGTTGAATAATCTTGAAATTTGAAAAAAATTTTAACTTCCTGAAATTCTTTTTAAACCCTACTACTTGCATCCACCACTGCATTTATATAATTCCTATATATATTTTTTATTCAAAACACCTCTAAAAAAAAATTCTGCTAGTTGGTCTATTACTGAGTGTGTTTTTAATTTGACTCACTTCATGCTAAAATTCATAGATTAATGATTTTTCAAATTTTTTCCCTCAACTAAAATACTTCGGTAGTACCTAAAGTACTTTAAAGGTCACAAAAGTCGAAAAAAGGTACAATTGTACCGAAAATATCAGCACTGGATGTGAGTTTATGATCAGCACAAATATCAATACATATAATGTTATTTGGACGCCATTTTTTCCCACCATTTCATTTTTCCGCTCTTTCAAGTCGCAATAGTTTGCGAGAGAGTTTGCGTCTGAGAAACATGACCAGTGTGTTTTCACTTCTTTCACGGAACAGTTCGTACGTTATCTTCGGATAAAAACGTTAGAAGTGCCAAATAATCAGTTGTTCTGTGTTTGTATATTGAAAAGTGAAATTAATTAAAAATTAAGTTTTGTTTGGAATAATAAAATAGTGAACATATAATTATTTTGAAAATGTAAGTACTTATTTATGTTTTGATGGACATTCTCCAGAGTTTAATAACCCAAAAGTCTGCTCTTTCTGATGCAGTAGGAGGCTTTTTTTTTTTTTTGAACTTGAACCATTTTGTTTTATAGTGTTTCGTTTTTTTGTTGACAAACAGTATTTTTTTTTTTTTTTTTTTGTATAATACAGTTTGACTTTTTGCCTTGGGCAAGAAATAATGTTTTTCGTTTTCCCGTACTTTTGAGGGTTTTTGTCTTCCCTGTCACTGATTTTTTTTCAGTTTTTTCTCATTTAACTAGACTTTGTCCGAAAGGTACGGGAACGTACCTAACGAAACCACAGAAAAAATTGCCAGTTGGAAGTTAGCACAGCTAGTATAAAAATAAATTTAGTATGAACTTACAGGATAAACTTATAATTAATCAAATAAAATAAACAAATTATGTTTGAAATGTGAACATTCCTTTTTAGTGTATGAAAAAAATTAGTTAATTCAAATGAATCTTGAGGTAATTTATGAAGATTCTTAAAATATTTTGACTCTAGCAAAAATTGAATGTGAGCTGAATTGTTTTGAAAAAACGTTTAAAAATTTAATTTTATGGTATATGAGAAAATTTTACATTACAATAGTTTGTACCCCATACAAACTAAAAGAACTAGAATAATAACTAGAAGTTCAAATAATTACATTTTGCATTGATCAATTAAAAAATCTGCCAGTAGACGTGCGAAAAATTTTTTTTTGTCATGGGTTTTTGTGGGACTCCCATGAAAATTGAGTTACCGTTGGATGACTTCTATACATCTACTTTGTTAATTTTTTGAGAGTGTTACAAACCCGTTTCTCACTTTCTATGCTCTTTACCAGCGCTGAGTAGAACAAGGATTTGCTCTTACTATTCCTGAATGATCTCAATGAGATATAAAAGATTGAGAATGTGTGAGACTCCTCTCATACCTAAATTGCTTTAGGTCGATATAAAAAAAGTATATACATATACCAGCCAGGGTTGCCAACTTTTAATTTTTGAAAATGGAACAAAACTTGAAGTGAAAATGACCGACCGGGGGTGGGAGTGGGGGAAGGTTATTTCGCTGAGTCAGTCTTTAAAAAGTCGCTGAGTGCCGAGCAAGACTTTCTTTCCTTAACACTGGAATACATTGAGAATATAATGCGAATGCGAAAATCCCATTCATTTTTCTTATGGGAATACAGTTTTACTTACGGTCAAATATCTCGTCAACTATAGTTTCACCCGAGCCGAACTATATATCATTGTAAATATAATTTAATCAAGCTTTTTTCGATAAATGTCTGAGATATGGGTGCCGAAAGTTCAATTTTGGCGTGATTTTTTGGATAATTTTCACACGTAGTAGGCTGAAGTTGAAGGCTAAGTAGTTCTTCCTTACAAAAAGTAATCACAAAATACAAAAATTATAACATAAAATTCGTAATTTTTCTCAAAATTCATTTTGCTGTTGGAAATAACGAACCACTTGAACTTCTCATGCGTAATAATTCAATTTCGTGTATTTTATTGGGCTCGATCGAAGCTGTAATTGACGAGATATTTTTTCGTAAATATTTAGAGCCGTATGGCAAAAAATCGTCATTATGTCCTATCTCTAAAACTTACCAACTGAATGTGACTTTTGTATTCAGCGACCACGAATTAGCTTAAAAACATACTTTTATATATTTTAAGTGCGAAATTTTGTATACCAGTGTAATACCAGCAATATAATTTTTTTTATACACGAAAAAATAGCAAGAGGAGAAAAAAACTCTTATTGCAGTTAACAAAAATATTTATGCTAAAATTGTTTTTAAGAGATTTCTTAAAAATTTTTTTTTTTTTGCATCCCGTTGCGTTTGACAGGGAGAAAGGTTTCAAAAACGATACAATTCCGACGAAAACGGGACAGTCCTGACGAAAACGGGACAGTCCCGACGAACACGGGGCAATCCCGACGAAAACGGGACAGTCCCGACGAAAACGGGACAGTCCCGACGAAAACGGGACAGTCCCGACGAAAGCGGAACAGTCCCGCCGAAAACGGGACAGTCCTCGCGCAAACGGGACGGTTGTCAACAGTGATACCAGCCCAAACCAAGAATGATATGTTTGCTTTTTCTCACACCGATCGAAATTGTTGTGTATAAAAGCTGTCAACGATGGAACAAAAGAACAAAAGAGAATGTGAAAAAATCAGCCAAAAATCAGTGGTGTCCACGTCCTATATACTCAGCGCACATTTGTTTTTGTAAAAGCACTTAGGCATAAGCTGAACATTTCTCATATCTCTGCTTTGCCTATACCAAAGTGAAAAGCAACAACACTTCCGTATGCGTTGTTGGTCTTCAACGTGCTTTTTGTTGTTGTCTAACGTATGAGTTTATAATAATAAGATTTATATGTATTGGTGTTTGCACTTCCGTAAGAAACTTTTGGGCAACCCTGGAATACATGATTACACCATGTACATTGCCGTTATTCGGCTCTCACAAAACTGAGAGAGAGCTGGTGTGTGTGTAACGTACATATCAAACCATGATTGACATATTATCGTAAGCGCCATTTTTTAGAAAATCGCTTTTTATTTTATCAAATATTTATCTTTATCTAGAAGATAATTCTCTAAACACACTGTTAGCAATTTTAGAGCAAAATTAGTTGGAAACTTTTAATTTTCCATATATCGTCATACAAAATGAAAGTACAAAAAATCTTCTCCAGTAAAATTAACTTTTTGTCGCTTACGATAATTTGGCTTCTTTACTTGCATTTACATATAAATAGTGCTTTGAAATAAATAAAATATTTGTGTAAAAGGGAACAAAATTATTAAAAATCAAACTCGCATTTTTGAACTGTATCAATTATAGTGAAAATAAATATTTAAAGTTAAATTTTTTCCTACTCAAAAATTATTAAAGCACAAATTTTAAATTTAAAAAAAAAATTTCAAAGGAAAACAATGGAGATGAATTGCTCTATGAACTGTGCTCTTAAGGTAAATAAGTTATTCTTCCGAGCCAGAATGCAGATTGCAATACTCGCTGAGTCGAAAAGTTAATCAAATTCACGTTTCCAAATCAGCTGAGACTGAGTTTTTAGTAGTCAAAAAAACTTTGAGCTCTGACTAATTGAAAACCTCCCATACCACTCCCTAAATTTATATGAACATGTTTCACTGTAGGGTAATCAAAATTTTTCAATGAACTAAATAAAAGTAGAAAACTAAATTTAAAAAAAAAATTTCAAATAATATTGTTATATAAAAAAATGTTTTTTATTTAAAAAATATATATATATTTTATATATAAAAAAAAATTATATATATACACAAATTTTTCTTCTTTTTTTTGCATGTATACTACTTAGATAATAAACGTAAATTTAAATTTTGACTAAATTATATTGTAATAAAAAAATATATATAACTATAAGTAGGTAAAAAATAAAATGTAAAACGGAGGAACCTTAAAAATTATGATTTATTTTATATACTTTAATTACTTTGAGTTTTAAATTTTTTATATTACTATTTATGTATATATTAATTTTATTTGTAAGAAATATTGTACTTATGAAATTGTTAACTAATCTATAAACAATTTTTTTTTTGTTATGATGATGAGTTAAAGAATTATTGGGAAAACCATTGGCATGTGCTGAAACTAACGATTTCAAATGAAATTGCAATTGAAATGCAAAAATTTGTTACGATTTCATTTGCAATCAAGTGTAAGAAAGAGATATTCAGCGCATACTCATAAATCAAGAATATGCAGTGAAAATATTTTTGAAAATAAATCTTGCACATAGTAAATTTGTGTGTTTTTGCTATTGCTTTGGAAAAAAAATATGATCGATTCAGTTTACTGTTCTTTGTACGCTTAAAGTCGCCTGTTGTTAGATTTGAAGGATTCTACTTATCTACTATGCTATGATTAGTTCATAGTGCTTTATTTTCTTGTATGTAGTCTTTCGATACAAATTTGAGCATAAGAGATTTTAATACTAGAATCATAATGTCTACATATATCGCTCTCTTAATTTGCTAAACCCCTAACTCAAATCAAATTTTTCAATATCGATTTTTTGATGAATTATGATAAAGCATGTCCACTTTCATCTGTACCGAAAATTTTAGAAACTTACACAGAAAACTTACGATATTTTCGTTTAGTTTAAATTACAAATACTCGAAACAGTACTCCAAATACCAAAATATTTGTTGCTTCTACTGTAAAATTTGAAAAATGCTTATTAAGGTTTTTAAGACAGGCATATACTTTAGGGAAACATGTTTCAATTCAGACTGTGTTTCAACTCGGACTGGGTTTCAACTCAGATCGGGTTTCAACTCACATCGTGTATCAACTCGGACCATGTTTCAATTCAGACTGTGTTTCAACTCGGACTGTGTTTCAACTCGGACCGTGATTCAACTCGGACCGTGTTTCAAAACTCAAACCGTGTTTCAAAACTTAGACCGTGTTTCAACTCGGATCATCTTTCAACTCGGCCCGTGTCTCAACTCGGACTGTGTTTCAACTCGGACCGAGATTCAACTCAGACCGTGTTTCAAAACTCAAACCGTGTTTCAAAACTTAAATCGTGTTTCAACTCGGACCGTGTTTCATCTAAGACCGTGTTTCAACTCGGACTGTGATTCAACTCGGATCGTGTTTCAACTTAGACCGTGTTTCAACTCAGACCGTGTTTCAATTCGGACCGGAATACAACTCGGATCGTGTTTCAACTAAGACCGTGTTTCAACTCGGACCGTTATTCAACTCGGATCGTGTTTCAACTCAGACCGTGTTCGAACTCAGACCGTAATTCAACTCAGACCGTGTTTCAACTCAGACCGTGTTTCAACTAAGACCGTGATTCAACTAAGACTGTGTTTCAACTCGGACCATGATTCAACTCAGATCATGTTTGAACTCGGATCATGTTTCAACTCGGCCCGTGTTTCAACTCGTACCGTGTTTCAACTCGTATCGTGTCTCAACTCGGACTGTGTTTCAACTCAGACCGTGTTTCAAAACGCGGACCATGTTTCAATTTAGATCGTGCTCCAACTCGGACCGTGCTCAACTCAGGCTTTGTTTCAATATCAGACCAGTATGTGCCAAATCGGACCATTTGCAAATCTTAGACTAGTGAAGAGATATGTTAAAAGTTTTTAGCTATAAAAGTTGGGGGATTATATCGCCTTTTCAACGGTCTGAGTCTGAGTTGGAACACGTTCTTCTATATTTAAAATGAACATTTTTTAATGATAAATTGCAAAGTAATCATGATAATGTGGAAACTAATATGCTCCAAATCCGACCACTTAGAAATTTTAGGTTGTATAAAAGGTAAATCAAAAAATGTCTATGTAAAACGTTTGGAACATGTTCTCATGTAAAGATTCTAAAGTTAAACGTTCAACGTGTGGTAAATTAAATGCGCTTATTATCGTTGAAATAGAAACATATATATTTTATTAAATGTTAATGCATTACACATGTCGTCGCCTGAGTATTGATTTGGCGTATAGGCATAGGAATACTTATACACATACGCCAAATCAATTCTCAGGCGACGATATGCTGAGCTTTGAAGTTGACATTTTGAAAGGTATTTTTAAATAGAAGATATTTAGTACACGAGTGATTAGCTTTAAAATAGAGGCAGTATCTATTATCACGTCACACAACAGTAAAATGAGGAGAAAATAGTGATAATCGGTTACGGAAGGTTATCCATCTTCAACTATTTCAACATTTCAACACCGAATGACTAAGAAAACTCTTTTGTTTTTTATTAAAACACACACGATACACTAAAGACGACTGTTGAAGCTTTAAAGAGACGACCAAATACGAAATATTTGTATTCCCTTCACTTCCTATTGTAATCGCTTAAGCTTCTCCATTGTACAAATAAATTTAAAATGAAAATTTAAGTATGTATTAAAAAGTGTTTAATGAATTTCTTAATATATATGCAATTATGAATGTATGTATTAATTTTATGATTTATATTTATTTATTTATAAAACAAATAAATATTAAAAAAAAAAAAATATCTAATATTTAATTTAACTATTTATTTATTTTTTTTTTTTTTTTTTTTTTTTGGGATACGGATTTAACACCTCGTACATTTTTTAAAATTTATAATTAATATAAAATAAAAAAAAAAATTATGCTAACGTAGAAAAAAAAAGTCTTGTGTGTCATAATAAAGATAAAAATATAATAAAAATAATTAAATTATAATTAAATTACATTATATTAAAATAAAATATAAAAAACATTAAACATAAAACATTTTAAATTTGTTCATTCGCTTTGCATATATCGGGTGGGTTTGATAAGGTTTTTCTCTTTTTTTTGTTTTTCGTTTTTTTGTGTGTGTTTTTGTTTTTTAATATATGAATGTCGCAATAAAATATGTTTAAAAATATAACTATGATTATAAATTTTTATTTAAAATATTTACAATAATTTTAATAAAACTATAGAGGAAAAAAAAAAAATGAAATAAAACTTAAAATCACGCTACACAACTAGACAAAAAATTTCACTAAAGTGCGCAAATACAAACTTGTTTAAATTTAAGCATTATTTATCGTCTCTCTTTTTTTTTATATATATTATGATTATTAATAAAAAAAAAAAAAAATATTAAAAAATTTTTTTTCTTTTTTTTTTAATGTTACTTTTACTACTTGGTTTTTTTTTTAAGATTATATGCTAAAAATTACTTTAATATTTAATGCTATTTATGTATATAAAATTTTGCATTTTTTTTTGTATGTTTTTGTATTGTTTTACCGCCATAATTAAGCGTTTTTAACAGACTTAGTGAAGAAGATGTTTGCTTGATGTTGCAGTTTTTCTCAAAAATTATTAAAAATGTAGGGAAATGAATTATTGCAAAAAAAAAAAAAAAAAAAAAAAAGTGATAATAAAAACAAAAGGTACAAAAAGTAAGTCCTAAAAGTTTTTACACACTTCTGTTTTGCTTTGCTTAATTTTTTTTTTTTTTGCACGTTTCTTAAAGTTTTGTTTCAAATATGTAAGTATTTATTTATTAAAAATAGAATAAAAAATAAAAAAAAAAAAAATAAAAGAAGAAGAGTATCTAGCACCACAAAATTTTCAATGCATTTTTCCGCTCGCTTACAGTTTAGACATACACATATACATATTATTATTTCATTATGTACTAAAGAAACAAACAAACAAACAAACAAACAGACGAACAGAACAAACAAACAAACAAATTGTACGTTTGCATTCTTGAGTTGTTTTAAGTTGAGTTGAGTTGATTTGAGTTTCAGCTTTCCTTATTCATCATTATATTTTGTTTAATGCTTTTTTGCTTTTTTCCTTTTTTTCTTTTTGCTTTTTGTTTGTTTTTAGAGTTAAGGTCACCATGGTAACTTATCATTGATAGTGTTAGTGTAAAAATTTAGTTAGTTTTTAAATTTAATTTAATACGTTTTTGTGGTTGTGGGTGTTGTTGTTGTTGTTGTTGTTGTTGCTGTTGTATTCTTTTTTGCGGTTTACGCGGATGTTTTCGCCTTTGTTGCATTTGTAATTTGGCAATTGTTAGCACTTGTTGATAGCTTGTTGTTGTTGTTGTTGTAGTTGTTGTTGTTGTTTCTGTTTCTGCAGTTGTATTTATATCTTCTTCTTCTTCATCGTCATCGTCGCCATCATCATCATCGTCACCATTGCCACCATCATCTGTGCGAAAAATATAAATAATATAAATTAAATATTGTACATATTTTTATATATTACTTCAGCGAGAATCGTTTTAAAGCAGAGCTATAAGATTTCAAGTACCAGTACCAATTCTTATTCTCGTACTCGTATTTCTCGATCAGTATTTTAGTACTGGTATTTGAAAAAATTCAAGTAAAAGAATTTTGAAATGGTTTTGAGTATTTTCAAGAATTTTTGAATATTTTCAAAAATTCTTCCGAGTTTTAAAGCGTTTCCAAATATTTTCAAACATTTCAAGTGATTTTAAGTAGCTTCAAGTACTTTTAAGTACTTTTAAGTCCTTTTTTAATATTTTCTTATATTTTCAAATATTTTTAAGAAGTTTTAAACTATTTCAAGTATTTTTAAGCATTCCAAGTATTGTCAAGTATTTTCAATATTTGAAGTATTTTTATGTAATTTCAAGTATTTCAACCATTTTTGAATATTTTTAAGTATTTTCAAGTATTTGAAGTATTTCCAACTACTTTCAAATATCATCAAGTATTTTTAAGTACTTAAAGTATTTTCCAGTATTTCAAGTATTTTTAAGAATCTCAAGTATTAACCAGTATTTAAAGTATTTTTAAGTATTTTCAAGTATTTTTAACTAATTTCAAGTATTTTTAAGCATTCCAAGTATAGTCAAGTATTTTCAATATTTGAAGTATTTTTAAGTATTTTAACTATTTTTGAATATTTTTAAGTATTTTCAAGTAATTGAAGTATTTCCAAGTATCATCAAGTATTTTTAAGTACTTATAGTATTTTCCAGTATTTCAAGTATTTTTAAGAATCTCAAGTATTTCAAGTATTTAAAGTATTTTTAAGTAATCTCAAGTATTTTTTTTATTAATTTCAAGTATTTTTAAGTAATATCAAGTATTGGCATGTGTTTTTGAATACTTTTAAGTATTTCAAGTATTGTCAAGTATTTTCCAGTATTTCAAGTATTTTTACTTAAAGTATTTTTAAGTAATTTCAAGTATTTGCATGTATTTTTGAATATTTTTAAGTATTGTCAAGTATTTTCCAGTATTTCAAGTATTTTTAAATATTTCAAGTATTTTTAAATATTTCAAGTATTAACAAGTATTTAAGATATTTTGAGTATTTGCACTATTGAATATTTCCAAGTATTTTTA
Organism: Toxonevra muliebris; assembly: GCA_963691655.1. Classification (NCBI taxonomy): domain Eukaryota; kingdom Metazoa; phylum Arthropoda; class Insecta; order Diptera; family Pallopteridae; genus Toxonevra; species Toxonevra muliebris. Next base: position 76,709,803 of record OY829328.1, read on the forward strand.
ACTATTTTCAAGTATCATCAAGTATTTTTAAGTATTTTCCAGTATTTTTAAATATTTCAAGTATTTTTCAGTACTTAAAGTATTGTCAATTATTTTCCAATATTTCAAGTGTTTTTAAGTATTTCAAGTATTAACAAGTATTTTTTAGTATTTTCGAAAATTTTTAAATATTTAAAATATTTTTAAGTATTATCAAGTACCATTACGAATTTTTAAATATTTCAAGTATTTTTAAGTATTTCGGGTATTTTTAAGTATTTCAAGTATTTTTAAGTATTTCAATTATTTCAAGTATTTAAGATATTTTTAAGTAATTTTAAGTATTTGCACGTATTTTTGAATATTTCGGGTATTTAAAGTATTTTTACTTGAAATTATCAAGTATTTGTAAGTAATTTAAGATATTTGCACTTACTTCCCAATATTTTTTATGTATTTTCAATTATTTTCAACTATTTTTAAGTATTTCTAGTATTGCCAAGTATTTTCCAGACTTTCAAGTATTTTTAAATATCTTTAGTATTAACAAATATTCAAAGTATTTTTAAGAAATTTCAAGTATTCAATTCACGTATTTTCAAATATTTTTAAGCATTTTCAAATATTTTAAGTAATTACAAGGAAAACTTCCAAGAAGTTTTAAGTAATTTAAAGTAATTACAATTATTACCAAGTATTTTCAGATATTTTGAAATACTTTCGAGTATTTTCAAGTATTGTTAGGTGTTATCAAGTATTTTCAAGAAGTTTTAGGTGTTTTCAATTGCTTATTTGCATATTTGTAAGTATTAAGAAGTATTTTAAAACATTTTAAGTGTTCAAATAATTTCAAGTATATTCAATTTTTTCAAGCATTATCAAGTATTTTCAAATATTTTATTTCAAATATTATCAATTAAACATATATGCCCTGAAACATATATGCTTCTGAGTATAGAGACTGGAACTGGTACTTGAGTTTCTTTCAATTACCTGTTGCAAAGTACTTAGTACCAATACGATTATTGATACTGGTACTTGAACTTAAAAATATTCAACTACTTGGCAGCTCTGTTTGAAGCGAATCTTTTGTGGCTTTAATTTCCGCCATTTTCACTTACCTTCATCATCTATTGAAGCTTCCTCCTCATCACTTTGACTATCAAATAAATTCGCTGAATATGGTAATTTATATGCGCTCATCAGTAAACTTTCAACCTTTGTTTTTTCATTTGGTTTCATGCGTTTTACATTGACTGTCTTAGTATACGGTTCATTGCTTTCCGGTAACCATTCATCAGATATGCTATAAAAATTTATGGAAAAAGAAATGTTATAGTTTCAAAAATATATGAGACATGGTTAAAATTGATATCAGAGAAGGCAACCGGGCTAGTATTATTTCGATTTTAATTCTTTTTCCCAATTTCGACTAAAATATTTTCATTAAAAATCACAATAATTTTCCTAATCAAATCTAATTGAGACCAATCTCAATTTTTTATATGAGAAAAATTACAATCTTTGAGCCAAATAAAATAGATTTTGAAATAAGTTGTAAGAAAAAAAATAAATTAAATAAAGAGAGTACAATCTTTCAATCAAATAGTTGATTTAAATTCCTATTATGTATACCTTAGGACCTTTACCTTTCTAAAGCGCTCAGTCTATTGGACTGTGGTATTTTTTTTTTTTTTTGCTTTTATATGTTCACAAACACAAGTCATCTGATATAAAATGAGGTTTATTCAGGATGCCGTTTGTAATAAATTTAATTTTGGAGTATTTGAGAGACAAATCATAAAACTACAGAAGTGTCCCACTTTAAACTCCAGTAAACTATACATACTGATTTATAAGTATGAAAAAAGTTACATCATAGTATTCGAAAAAAAAAAAAAAAAAATATAGTAATCATTTAAATTCGAATTAAAAATTTTTAAGTTTGAAAGTAACACAATTTTAATGCATATAAAGGCAGCGGTAGTCACCTATACATTCACAATGATCGGCTGAGCACTCTATGTAAATGAGCCCTATACGTGTTAAATTTCTTTGATTGGTGTTTTCATTTCATTTTCATACCTTTGTTTTTTTTTTTAATGATAAACTCTCAAGTTTCTTTTCATTTGATAGAATTGAGTCGCTCATTTTGTTAATTTCGCACTATATACAGTGAAGATAATAATCTCACCGTCTAAGAGCAAACATACCTTAGCCTTATCCACTCTGTAGAGTAAAATGCTGGGTAACGGAGTAAAAGAGTAATATTTTACTTTAGAGAGTGAGCGCATCTAAAAAATGGAGTATTAATCATCTCTTTTTTTTTCTTGGCGATCAATGTTGCCAACCTAATGAGCTACCAACAAAACTTGTTTTTTCTATTTTTTGTTGCATAAATCAAGACACAATCAAGGCAGCACTTACATTCTCTTTTACACAGAGGAATTGTATGACAAATTTTTAGTCAAGCCTCGAACCAGAATAAAGCGTAAGTAAAAAAACAAAAACAAAAAATAGTGAGGATAAAAACAAATGTCAAATATTTTGTTATTGTAAATTATTATAATTTTGTTTTACACTTTTAACCTGTTACCCAGCACGTCAATCTAAAGCAGTGGTGCCCAAAAATTTCTTATGCAAGTGCAAACACCAATACATATAAACTTTATTATTGTAAACTCATACGTTAGACAAAAAAAAAAAAAAAAATCTACGTTGAAGACCAACAAAGCATATGAAAGTGTTGTTGCTTTGCTCTTTGGTATTGGCAAAGAAGAGAGATGAGAATTTAACTTGAAGATAACTGTCATCAATGTGTACCAACAAAGTATACGGAAGAGTTGTTGCTTTGCACTTTCATATTGCTTAGTGCGGAGTGCTGTGTGTGTGTGTGTGTATTATAGGGAATATACACGATCAAGCACAGCCCAGCGGGAAAATTTGAAGCGCTACCTAAAAAAGTTCTTTTGAAGTGCTAACATTGTGCTTTCGTGAAAACAAGTATATGAAATAATTTTTGATTTTATTATTGTTATATCTGCATTTATACATATATATATATATATGGGACATTCTCTGTCAATGGGAGACCCCCCTCCCCCCCTGTCCAAAATTGGTTAAGGTATTTTAGAGCATGTTTGGGCTCAAATGAAAGCTTATTATCTCTAGTTTCGAATGCAATAAGGCCTTTTTTTAATTTGCATGATGGCGGACCAATATGGCGGCTGCAAGTCTACCACCTCACCTTAAAATAATAGTTTTATCAAGCGTACGCTTACCCAATTCATCATAAAAAAACAGATAAAGCCTTTTTTCGTATATTTTTGTTCGTTGAATATGAATCTAATATTATTTTTCACAGGAAATGTTACGTGTTGTCCTAACCTTAAAAAATGAAAAATCCGATCCATTCGAAACTAGAGATAATAAGCTTTTATTTGAGCCCAAACATGCCCTAAAATACCTTAACCAATGTTGGACAGGGGGGGGGCTCCCATTGACAGAGAATGTCCCATATATATATAAACATAATAAATAAAAATAACTAATATATGTATGCAGTATATGCAGTTAATAAAAAAAGCGTGTATACGCATTCTGTCAAGCATATGCTCAATTTCGCTTGGTTTTCGGCTAGTAAACATCGTAGCAAAACTGTTTTGCCGACGACAAATAGATGTTCATTACGGAGAAATTAATTTTGAAAGTGCATGCTTGACGAGTGTATGTGAAACTGTCCGTGATTGTTTTACCTATGTGTTGGTTATGCTGGAAACTAAATTTAATGTGCGTATATCCCACTATAGAATGCACAGCCTATGCCTGGGTGCTTTTGCACAAAACAAATGTGCACCAAGTGCATAGGCCGTGAGCACCTCTGGTCTAAAGAGTGAATAGGGCTATTTTTTTTTGCACTAAGACGAACATTTTTTTTTTTTATAAAAATATGAGCTTCATACATACTTAAAAAAAAAAAAAATTTCATTGAAAAAAAGACTAAAAAAAACTTCTTTCTAAACATGAATCAAATAATTTTAGCAGTTACAAGTCAAGGCCAAATGAAAGTGTAACTCATTAGTTGCGTTGAGAGTAAAAAATATGTAGTACCGTTATCGAAATGAGTTTATCATTACGAAAACTTTCTAGTGAGAAATATTGAGCGCTTTTTAACTCAATTTTAGAGTCAGAATGAGTTCAATTCACTCAAAACATTTAAAAAAGACAATGCTCATTGATGTTTTTATTCAAAATGGAAATGGAAACAGAGTGCGCTGCTTTTTAAGTGAATAATATTGAGGAGGGGGGAGTGTAATATTTCTTCTCAATAACGAATTTTCACGAATACTGCTTGATTTCACTCTAGCTTAGATTCATAGAACGCGTTTTCACTTCTAGCATTCGCCTCTGCATGTTCGACGGTCTTCTTCTTCTGCGATTTCCAATCAATGGCGGTCCTTGTTAAGTCGTCGCGCTCCTTTCGTACTACGTATATTGTTGAGTTAGCCTTATTTTCTTCATCGAATTTCCATGAGAACTGATTTTTGCTGAGTTCTGCTCCATAAATTAGCATTTGAGATGATGTTAGCCCAAAATATTTGTAAAATTTTGCGAAGACATCGGCTTATGAAGACTTGGATTGCATGCATGTCAGCATGGAGCAAAGATGGTTTCCAACTAGAATTGAATATTTTCAGTTTGTAGTATTGCCGCTTCCGGATCTCTCGGATGGTTTTTCATGATGATATCCAATGGGAGCAATGTGAAAATCATAGTCTCTTAAAATATTATAAACTACATTCAATTATTGATATAATAAATATCACAGTGACTGTATAAATCTCCTTCATTTATATGAAAAAGACTGCAATCCTTCAATCAAATCATTATGTATAGATTAATTTATGAATTCAAAAATTTCACATGACAATTTTCGTATAGAAAACTTCAAATCTTGAGCATTTATATGAGAAAGAATGTAACATTACAATCATATAAAAATGAATTGGAATTGAATAAGTTCTTAAACGAATTGTTTATATGAAGAAGATTGTAAATCATATAATAAAATCATAAAGATTGAGAGGGGAAAAGCAAAACCAATCACATCCAATCCAATTAAGGATTTGAAAGAGATAAGAATTTTAAAACTAAAAGTAAGAAGGGTAAAAAGGAATTGATATAGTGTTTTTTTCTTTTTAATTCTTTTAGTCTCAAATTAAGACTGCAGCTGTCTCTATAGCAATTTGAGGTCATGGATGTGATTGTGTAGCAAATTTCAATTAAAATCACCACTGTCTGCTTCAAATGCATGAGCATTTAGTAATCTATTTCACTTTGAAAACCATAAGTCTCAAATGAAATCAAAGACAAAGGATTACTACTACTACTATTATGGCACAACAGCCTATGCAAGGCCTAGATTGAGCTTTTCGCATCTTTCGCTCTGAGGGGTTAGAGGTTGAAAAATTATAAATCTCAAATATCAAATCAAATTTGTGAATAGAAAAGTTTCGATTTCAATTAGTTTGTCTGTGATGTTCGGTTTGCACCGATGGCATTCGATTTAATGAAGGAAGTAACAATTTGATTCTATACAAATTTAATAAATTCTTCCTCAATCAAGCTTACAATTAGTCGAGCAAGGTTAACAAGTTTTTTTTTTTTTTTTATTTAAAATTCAATTGTAGGAATGCATTCTTTTTTTTTTGTTCAATTCTTCTCCTTAATTATTAGATTTTTTACTTCGATATTCTCTCTGGTGATTTCTAGAACATTTATTTGTTCTAAAAACAAATTTTTCTCCCATTCCTTCATCAATAAACTTAATTTCCAACTTACATTTCGCGCGGCGACCAGCGTACAAAACTCTCAAATGTACCTTTGCATGTCTTACGTCTCATCATCGTTTGTCCCTGGAATGTTATCGAATTATAACCATCGGTGAGTGTGGTAATTTGACGCAAGCGATGTTGTAATCCTTCCATAATTCCAGCATCAAAGAAATCAAACATACGTGCTGGAGGGGGGGAAACATGAAACAAACATGTTACCAATGATGTTGCATTGAAATATGCATGCATGATCAAATCATTCCACTTACCTGAAAATGGTTGACGTCGATAACGTAACTTTTTACCATTCTTGCGTAATTGTTTCGGTACTGGAGGATCTGAGGTGCGTTTATTAGTGCTTTCCTTATTTTCGGTAGCAGTGAAATGACTATTGACATGCTTTTGAAGAGCAAGCTAAACAGGGAAGAATTAAAAATTTATTAACCGGTAATTCAATTACAAAGATGTTGCTCCATCTTTCTCTATTTCTCTCTCTCTCTATTTTTCTCTCTCTTTTTCACTCTCTCTATTTCTCTCTTTCTCTCTCTCTATTTCTCTCTATCTTTCTTTCTTTCTCAATTTTTCTCTCTTTATTTTTCTCTCTCTATTTCTCTTTCTCTATTTCTCTTTATCTCTCTATTTCTATTTCTCTCTCTTTCCTTCTCTCTCTTTCCTTCTCTCTCGTTCTCTCTCTCTATTTCTCTCTCTTTATTTCTCTCTCCCTATTTCTATCTTTCTATATTTCTATCTCTCTCTATTTCTCTCTCTCTATTTCTCTCTCTTTCCCTCTCTCTATTTCTATCTCTCTATATTTCTATCGCTCTCTCTTTCTCTCTCTCTCTTTCTCTCTCTCTCTCTCTCTACTTCTATCTCTCTCTACTTCTATCTCTCTCTACTTCTATCTCTCTCTATTTCTATTTCTCTCTCCCTCTCTCTCTTTCCCTCTCTCTATTTCTCTCTCTCTATATTTCTATCTCTCTCTATTTCTCTCTCTCTATTTGTATCTCTCTCTATTTCTATTTCTCTCTCTTTCCCTCTCTCTATTTCTATCTCTCTATATTTCTATCTCTCTCTCTATTTCTATCTCTCTCTATTTCTATTTCTCTCTCTTTCCCTCTCTCTAGTTCTCTCTCTCTATTTCTATCTCTCTCTCTTTCTCTATTTCTCTCTATTTCCCTCTGTCTCTCTCTATTTTTCTTTCTCTATTTCTCTCTCTCTATTTCTCTCTTTCTCTCTCTCTATTTCTCTCTATCTTTCTTTCTCTATTTCTCTCTCAATTTTTCTCTCTTTATTTTTCTCTCTCTCTATTTCTCTTTCTCTATTTCTCTTTATCTCTCTATTTCTATTTCTCTCTCTTTCCCTCTCTCTCTTTCCCTCTCTCTATTTCTCTCTCTCTATTTCTCTCTCTCTATTTCTCTCTCTATTTCTCTCTCTTTATTTCTCTCTCCCTATTTCTATCTCTCTATATTTCTATTTCTCTCTATTTCTCTTCCTCTATTTCTATTTCTCTCTCTTTCTATTTCTCTCTCTTTCCCTCTCTCTATTTCTATCTCTCTATATTTCTATGGCTCTCTTTCTCTCTCTCTCTTTCTCTCTCTCTCTTTCTCTCTCTATATTTCTATCTCTCTCTCTCTCTACTTCTATCTCTCTCTATTTCTATCTCTCTCTCTTTCTCTCTCTCTCTCTCTTTCTCTCTCTCTATTTCTATTTCTCTCTCTTTCCCTCTCTCTATTTCTCTCTCTCTATTTCTATCTCTCTCTCTTTCTATCTCTCTCTATTTCTCTCTCTCTATTTCTCTCTCTCTATTTCTCTTTCTCTCTCTCTATTTCTCTCTCTCTATTTCTATCTCTCTCTCTTTCTCTATTTCCCTCTCTCTCTCTCTCTATTTCTCTCTCTATTTTTCTCTCTCTATTTCTCTCTCTCGATTTCTCTCTCTCGATTTCTATCTCTATATATTTCTATCTCTCTATTTCTATCTCTCTCTCTCTTTCTCTATTTCTCTCTCTCTATTTCTCTCTCTCTCTATATCTCTCTCTATTTCTCTCTCTTTTTCGTGTACAAACCTGTGAACCATAACGCAAACCGCAACCTTCAACTATACATTTGAATTGTTTTGAGCCACCATGTGACAGCACATGACGCTCAAGCCAACGACGCGAACATGATTCCTTATTGTAGACTTTGCAGCCCACCCAAAGGCACGCAAATGGTCCAGTTTGTGTATTGACATGATGCGTTTGCATATGATCGAGCAATTTTGAATTGTTATCATGTTTCTTATTGCATTTATCCCAATAGCAAACACCATCGTGTCGCTTGGCACCTTTCGGACCATGACGATAACCCGAAGCCGCCGGGAAACGTATGGTCTTTGGCTGAGAGAGTATTGGAGATATGGCACATTTGGGTAATGTTGAGCTGCATGCTTCTGCCAACTTTGTATCGATAATGGTGGGTGTTGAGGTGAAAGCGGAACATGCGGATGACGATGATGCAGCCGAAAATGCAGAAGCAGAAATTGGTGATGGCACTGCTGATGTTGTGGCTGAAGATGAAATTGATTCACCACCTATGCCAAGATCTACTGGTGGAGAAGCAGCAGGCGATGGTACATTGCTAGCAATTGAGTTACTATCGCTTAATGGTGAGCCAGCACCGTCAATGTTGCTGCTGCTGCTGTTGGTGGTTAAAGGTGTGGGTGGAGGTGAAGAATTCGAATTTGAATTCGAATCAGCGCTTGAGAGTGGAGCGATGGCATTCAGCGAACATGATTTTGTTGTGGAATTGGAGCTGTAAAATAGAATAAAAAGTTGAGGTTTTTTTTGTTGAATCTTTTACTGGAAACTGAGAGGCTGAATACAAAAGTGGTAGAACTTTCAAGTTCACAAGAAAGTGGTATAATTTTACTTAAGAGCAAAAGTGGCACGAGTGCAGTTCAGAGCAAAAATGAAACAAAATATGTTCAGAGCAAAAACGGTTTAAGTCGCTGCTCTGAAAGAACTGTTACACCACTTTTGCTCTTATTTTAATTTATTTCGTCTTCGCTCGCATTACTTATACCGCTCTTGTTCTGAACTATAAACTTATTCCACTTTTGCTCTCATACAAATTTTAATCCGCTTTTGTTCTCATTCTCACATTTCATACTTACATTGTACTCTCGATTGAATTGCTGCTTTCACTATTGCTTAGGCTGCCTCCAATACCCGATTCGGGTGTAGGCAAATCACGCTTATCCTCTTCAGAGCAGGCCGCATCTTTATCATCATCAATACACATCGACTGCGGTTTCGCTTTGGAATCGGTTGTCATCGCAGTCGCTGCCGATATTGTTAGATTCGATACAGATGATGCTGCTGATGAAATGCACGATGACGTCACTAATTCACTGAGCATATCTTGACTGGAAGCGCGTGAAGCTGTTGCTGATGTTGCGCACGAGTTCGATGAGTTCGAATCGAATGCTGAGGCTGATGCTGACGATGAACCGCCTCCATGCTGGCATGCTGGTGGCAATAGTGGCAGTGGTGGTGAATTACGTGGCGATACCATTGATGTTAGCAATAGTGAGGGAGCAGGTGAGGGTGCTGAGGAACATGAGGCTTGTGACGATGAGGAGCTTAACGAAGCGGGTGTAGATGCTTCGAGGGATAGATCAGCTGCTGAAGATACCGAATTCGAATGTGAACTGAAGGAGAATGATGAGCATTCGTTTTGTTGTTGCATTTGATGAGTGCCGTTGCTAACTGACGACGACGACAACGACAACATCTGAGTGCTGCTACACATTTTTGTGGTATCTTCCATCAGTTCCACCTTAATATCAGCTGATAGCAAATGACTGCTGAAACTTGTGGTGGGGCTTTCCAATTTAATGCCGCTGTTCAAATTCATAGAGACATCTTCAATGGGTTCTTCTTTGATTTTGTAAAAACTGCCGATGCTGGAAGCAAGCGGTGTCGATGTGGAAGCGGTGGCGACCGTGATGGCAGGAGATGAATAGATAGAACTGGAAATGGAGTAATTATGGGCGGTGGTAGCGGTGGTGGCAGTAATACTAATGGCGCCATTTGAATTCTTAACTAAATCGAAGAGATCAGTTGTGGTTGTAGTGGTAGAAGTAGTAGTTGATGTTTTTGTGTTGGTTGTGCTGGTGGTGGCAGTTATGCTTTTTGCTGGTTGTGGCGCAGGCACCGCCGCTGGCGTTGGTGTTACTGTTGGTGTTGGCAAAGTTTTATTAGCAATAACAGCTGAAATACTGTTTGAAATATTACACGCTGCCATACTTTGTGATAATTTGACGGCAGTGGGTGTGGCAGATGCGATGCTGACAAGCGCTGGCGTCGGCAACTTGGCGGCTGCTGAAACGCTGCTGTTGTTGCTGTTATTGTTGATTAGCGGCGATTTCGCTATTCTATTCATGCTACTACTGCTGCTACTTAATTCCTTAGCGACAGTTGTACATGTATTACTACTACTACTTAATGCTGGCACAAGTGGTGGTGGTGTTGTGGGCGTGGCAATGATTTTTACACCTGCCGTTAATTTTGCTTTATTAGCAGCGTTAATTGTTGCTTTTGTTGATTGATTATTGGAGGAACCTGATGTCACTTTAGGTGCACGTTTTTGATATGGTTTAGCTAACGCTGAAGGTTTGGCAGTTGGCATTGCACTTGGGGGACTACATTTGGAAGAGGAGATTGTAACCAGCGGTGGTGGTTGTGAGTTTAATGCTGCAAATTGTGCTACTGTTGATGATGATGGCGATAATGTTGTTGCAATTCCTGATGCTGATGATAATGCTGATGAAGAAGCTTTAACAATGGCGAGTTTGGCGGCAGCGGCGTTATTGCTTTGTGCTGATTGTTGCTGCTGCTGTTGCTGTAATGCAGGCGGTAATGTTGCACCAATGGCATTTATTCCATTAACGTTATTTGAGTTGTGGTTGTTATTGTTGGCAGTGTTGTTGTTGTTATTGATGTTGTTACTTAAATTATTTACTGAGACCGCCGACAATGGTGGCGGCTGTGTGGCAGTGATATATTGATGAGCAAGCGCCATTTGTGCGATTGATTGGAATTGTTGCTGTTGGAATTGTTGTTGCTATGATGGTAAAAAAAAGAGATTATTTTAATAGAATTTAAAAAAAAAAAATAATGTAAAAAATTATTGATGAGGAACAGTGGTAGCATTTTGATGGCTGCAGATTGCTTTAGCACCTATTGAAATTCACTTCCAGGATCTATATCTGGGACATTAACTTCTCTTGTCTTACTTTAAAAGGCTCTGATATCTACATTAGTATAACGCACTCATTTAAGATAATTATTTTCATTTTAATTCGATTTAAAATTGATTTAAGGTAATAAAGAAAACGCGTTGGGATATTGGAATCGGTAAACGGCCTACAAAAAAGAATTTTTTTTTAGTTTTGAATTCCTTATTGATCGGATTTCTACTTTTTCCAAGAGCCTTAAGTGAGCCACAAGATTTTATGCTAATGTCTGGTTTTCTTTTCATTAAGAAAATTCTCTCTTTCTCTCTCTTTGACATGGAATATGACATAGTTAAAACCAAGCATAAGTCCCGTAACATATTGAAAATTAATACCAATGAAAACTTGCGTTGAGAGAAAATGAATGCAAAAACGTAGTTGTGATAGTAAAAACTCAAGTATGCAATAAAAGAGCATAAGAATTGTGAATAACAGTTTGAGAGTGCCTTTTACAACTAAATGCATATAATATTACAACAAAATGCATACGTCATTCCAGCGGTATTTTTTTAACCTCTAAAAGAGAGTAAGAAAAGAAGAGATGATTGGCGCTTATTTACTGTCAATAAAATAATGCTCATATTTTGCACTCTCTCACTCTTGTTCTTTTTTGTTTTTTTTGCTAAAAGGGAGTAACAAAGGAAGAGATGATTGGTATTTCTTTTACTATGAAGAAAATAATACTCATATTTTGCATTTTCTCTTCTTTTTTTTTTTGCTTGTATTTTTTTGTTTTTTTTTTTTTTTTTTTTTGGTTTAGTTGTTTGTTGTTGTTGTAATATAAAATGTTTGTTTCCACTCATTTTATATTAATTTTTCTATGGTCTTCGACAAACACATTAAATATCATTGAAAACTGAAATTTTCACCTAGTTTTTAATTTGGTTTATTTATTTTATGTTAGGTTTTTATCAAATTGCACAATTTGTTATCATATAATTTATTTTACAATATATTTCTTGCGGGCCCTTTATGAAAAAATATTGAAAAACAATCAAAACTTTATTAACTGGGAACCAAAACATTTCTGAAGCGTATTGGTCTAGTGAAATTTCCCAGCAGTAATAGTTATTTAAAATCAGTGGTGGACGATAAAGTACACTAAATAAAAACTCAAAGTACACTAAGCGAAAACTAACCGCGGATAGATTGAAAACATAATAGATTTGATATATATACAGGGTGATAATGAAACTTTCAAATACTATCTCGAGTAATAAGCACTCTATGAAAAAAAAAAAAAAATAAATTTAATCATTCCGCGGAGGGAATACATTAGTAAAATTAATCCCACTCTCCCTCCTTGTAAGTGAGACGAGGGGTAGCTTTGAAATCTTAAATAGGAACCCATATTTTTTATTGCCACCTCATCTATACGGAAGGGGGCTAATTAAAACACTAATGTATTTCCTTCACGGAATGATTCAATTTTGTTTATAGGCATTTTTTTCGTAGCATGCTCATTACTCAATAGTATTTGAAAGTTTCAGATTAAAACAAAATCACCCTGTTTACATATAAAAATTAATATTTTAGAGTCCGGGTATGTAAATCTTAGTTTGATCTAAAAGAAACTAAATGTTATTTAGTATTTCTGCATAGCTATTTCAAAAAATAGGTTTACATATATTTACGTGTTGATTTCATAAACAAACAAAAAAAAAAACTGAAATAATGTTTAATTTTTAGAATATTAAAATTCTTTCATTCTTTATAAAATTGTTCGAGGCTGAGAGCACGTTTTCATGGAAAGACGATTGTACTGTTTCAAAATGGCGCACAAAAGTAAAAACCAGAAAAAAAAAATGTTTTATAACATTGTTGTTGCTTTTTCTATTACATTGCGTAAGTTAAGTTGAATGCATAGTATGTGTGAGTTGAATGGACATGCATATTGTTGTTGTATTTTCTCTCTTTGTCATGTATAAACTACAACAAGAGATTCAACAACAAAAAATCAACACCCGTAAATGAAACCGCTATAATGAGAGGACTTGAGACAAATCTCTTTTGAGACTCATTTGCCGCCATTTATGCATTTTTGATATCACTCTCAAATTGTCACCAGGAAAAATGTTCGCAAAAGAAGTTGAGTAATTTTGCATGAAAAAAAAAAAAAAAAAAAAAAACGCGACCACATGTTTCTTTTAGAACTAAATCAATAGAGTATTTTAAACAGTTACATGAGTTATTTAAAAAAATAATACCAACAACAAAATAGCAAATGCAAATGTGGTGAGCCAATGACAGCGGCATTTCTTTTGATATTAATTTTGAAGGTGTGGATTAGCAAATTCACACTCTAATGTTCACCTCTCATATGAAACATCAAAAGAAGATTGGTCATCTGTCAAAGACCTGTCTGTCGACCGAGTGCCGGAATTTCTTTTCATTTTAATTTCTATGAAGTTTTTACGCTTCCAATTTAAAAGAGCGAAAAATTTCATATCAAAAGGAGAGTGAGAGGCTCTCGGTCGGTGAATCGACCTTAAGTGTAAAATATACATCATAAAAGAACCTATAAATTTTAAGTAAACTAACTGTGGATATACGGACGCTAAATTCTAGCGTTGTTCATAGAGAAATTCTCAAGCAAGAAACTTTCAAAAAAAAAAAAAAACTAAATTCATTTCGGTGTAGGTGGTACCTAAACTAAATTCCCAATGTTCCTCTTGAGCTCACAAACCGAATTCAAACAAAGTAAATCATGAAATTAACTTACTTGTTGTTGTTGTTGTTGCAATTCATTTTGATCATGTTGTTGTTGCTGTTGTGCACTTGAAGGAAAAATTGAACTTAAAGCAGGCAATGGATTCGATTGAATCGGTTGTAATGCTGGCAATTGAGGAGGTTGTTGCTGTTGTTGCATGGTAACAGATTTTTGCTGTTGTTGCTGCTGCTGTTGTTGCTGATTATTATTGACCGCCAATGCGGCAGCTGCTTGTGCCAGCATAGCTGGCAATGATGCTGCATTCAGCCAGCAGGTGGGACCAGCCGGTGTAGCCATGAATAGTGGTTGCTGCTGAATATTGGCAGCGGCGCCTAAACGTTGCAATTGCTGATATTGTTGTTGCTGATTGGCGGCAATTGCAACAGCGATTTGCTGTTGAAAAATCTCCTGAAAGCTATTGGCGGCATTTGCGTTGGCAACGGCAGCTTTTTGTTGTTGTTGTTGCTGCTGTTGTTTAATGAGTATTTCTTGTAGATCATTAGCGCTCATTAGATTAAATGGATTGGTGGCGGCAGCAGCAACAGCTGATGTAGCTGTTGTTGTTGTGGCAGTAGTAAATTGCTGCAGCTTAAAGACGGTACCATTGAGAAAGTATTGTGCAGCAGCAGCTTGTGCTGCTTGCGCTTGTTGAGTTGCTGCTGCTGCGGCGGCCACTTGTTGCTGTGCGGCTTTCGCATTGTTGGCAGCAGCAGCTGCAGCAGCGATATTATTGAGATGCATTATGTTGGCGGCACCGTTGGCGGTGGCGGGCAACAATTGTTGCAATTGGACTAGACTTGGCAGCTGTACCGGCAGCTGGTAGAGAGTGGGTGTGGAATTGGTGGTGGCGGTACTGTGCGCCGTTGCGGCGACAGTAGGCGTGGTGGTGGGAAGTTTGGACGCGTTGAGCGCTGCCTGTTTCATTTGAGTTGTTGCTGCTGCTGCTGCTGCGTGGTGTGCTCCACCAGCACCAGTAGCTTGCGTTGGCAGGCGAATTGCTGTGAGTAGCATGGCGGGTTGCGGTTGTTGTTGTTGATTTGTTGCCCCTGCTGATGGATGTGTTGATGCTAGAGGTACATCACAGGCAAATTTCCCCAGCATATGTGATTTACCATGTGCGGCCGCCTGTTGTTGTTGCTGCTGCTGCTGTTTCATTTCAGGAGTGCGTGGTGCAATGGCAACATGTTTCTTCGCTGGTGACTTACCAGTCACCTGAGCAGTATAATTATTGCTGGTCGGAGTTTTACGTAGGTTTGGTGCAACCTGTGCAATTTTTGTCGGTTTACTGCGTTCGATTTTCTTCAATGCGGGCACTGGCATCGCTGATATGGCGGCGGGTGCAATGGCAACATGGGTAGATTGAGTGGTGATGGGTGCAGAAACGGTAGATGGTGCCATCGTTACTATCATACTATTGCTACTAACAGCAGCTGATGACGCTGCTGCTGATGACGATGTTGCTGTTGTTGAGATCATCACTGACACCGGCGGTGCTTTTGTTATCTCCCGATTCCCGTTGTTGTTGCTATTCTCTTTCAGCTGCGACAGCATATTAAAGTATTTATTCAATGATGCCGTTGTCGCAGGAGTGTTCATTGCTAGCGCACTGGCAGCACTTAAGCCAGCAGCGGTGGCCTCCGCACGCTTACCGCCGACACCGCCATTCTGATGTATTGGCGCTTTCACTTGTGACTTAAAGTAGCCCGTTATTTTTGTTTGCGACTCTTCCAATGCAGCCGCCTTCAGTCTTTTGGATGCACCTGGACTTGCGCTGACCACAGCGGTCGAGTCTTGTGCGTTCGAGTGTGGCGACGTCGTTGCTCCTGACGAGCCGCCACGTGATTTTTTCGCTCCTGTTGCTCCTTCAATGGATGAAGCAGCGCCAGCAGCGACGGCACTACGTTTTCTACTTTGATGATTTGTCGCTGTAACGCCAGATGGCGTCAGCGTCGTTGAGTTCGTATTATTATTATTATTATTCCAAGGCCATTGTAGCGTAGGAAGTGTACTGCGTGCTGTGGCAGTGTTGCAGCTTTTTTGTTGTGATTGTTGTTGTTTTAATTTGGCAGTGGCATTGGTATTATTATTACTACTACTATTATTATTATTATTGTTATTTGTTCCCGTTAGCGTAATGGAGGCGTATGTCGTCGTATTTGCACCACCTCCACCACTACTAGCATTGGCGACGGTGGAGGAGCCTGCTGCACCAGTTGTGGCAGCGCTGTTTGCGCTACTACTCGCAGCGAGTATTGTTTGTGGCGGCATGTTTTTATTAATATTTGTATTGTTGTTGTTGCAATTGCTATTTATCGCAGAGGGAAGCAAAGCTGATTGTTGTTGATGATCTTCGCCTAAATTCGAATGTGGACTATAGGGAGAACCGGGCTCCGATGCATCTTCACTAGAGCCAGTACTGGAATCAGTGCAGCTGAGTGATGTTGCAACGCCACTATAATTTAGAAAAAGAGAAATAATTATGTTAGTTCGTTTATTTTTTGCTTTTGCTTTGATTAGAAATCATTTAATTTGTTATTAATAAATCTCTAGGTCACACCTCAAAATCATTCTCTCTATTTTTTAATATGTTGGTAAAAATAAAAGATACACATTTTTTTTTCGTCACTATTTTATGTTTAATACTTTATGTACTAATTCTAAATTAAGTTTATTGATATTTCATTAAATATTAATTTTTGGTTTCACTTTTTTTATTTAAAATTAACTTTTTTTTTTTTGTTTTCCAAACAATTTGCCCGCGCCACGAATTGCATTGTTTACAAACAGCTGATTTATTTTGACATTTCCGTATGAAAAACGTCATTCATTTTGCGAATGCCTGTAAATATGCAATGTATTTTTTGATTGTTTCTGTGTTAATATTTGAGAGGCATTGGAGATTTTCTTGCTTGCACCGAAAAATCAGGGTTGGTTTGGTTTTTTAAATAATTTTAAATTAAAAAAAAAATAAAATAAATGTTTTTCCAACTATTTTTATTTTTTTTCTAATTTTATATTTTTACATGATGTTTATAGAAATATATTGCGTTTTCGGTCGTGGATTTATTATTATTATTATTGTATGGATTATTGTACCGAAAGTAATGTAGACCAGATATTTTTTTTTGTATAAATATAGCATAAATAAATCCTTTTGACTGTTAGATATCAATCAAAACTATTGTTAGATAAGTTATCATGAATGCATACATATATTAAAGATAAGTTATAGTATAAACCACGACGGAACATTCAAATTATGTGGAAAAATTTCTGCAGTAAAATGAAAGTGACTACGGCTTAACCCTTATGTTTACAACGTGGGTATATTTTTCACTTTATTTTTAGTATGAATTTTATTCAACTTTTAAAAGTCTTTTCTTATAGAATTCTTAGAGAATTCTTTATTATTAATGTATTAAAAGAATAGAAGGAAATAAAATTTGATTTTCCTTACAGAACTTAATAATATTTTCTAGGTCACTCTAAGAAGCTTATTGATCCTTCAAGTCTAGTGTCACATGCAATGCGTTTCATAACTATAGCCAGATGCGGTCAACGAAAGGGACATGGCCTCCTTCCCCCTAAGTTCTCAAAAACTCACTAAAATTGTATTTGTCAATATAAATAATGTGAAGAAATTACTCGAAAAACTGGGTCTAGCATCTCCTAGCTGAGATATTACCTGCGCACATGACAATAATCTAAATTTATTTGATAATTATGTCATTTTTTTAAAGTTTATTCAACGATTGTAGAACTAATGAGAAATAAGCAATGAAAAATTGGATATAATACAGCGAACTTGCTTCTCCCTTAAATCAGTTAACGAGCTTTTCGCACCTCTCAATCGTATTCAGTCTAGTCCAAATGCTTTCAGGAAAGTGAATTTTAGTCGGCTAGTGGAGTTTTAATATTCTTAGATATACCCTAAGAAAAATAGGCATATTTAATAAGACAGAATGTGACCTGATTATGGTAGATGAAGATATGAGACCTCATATTCTCTGTGATTGCGCAGCTCTGAATCAGCCTACTAGGTAGGGAGAGGGGGAAGAGATGGGGGAGAGCCCATCAGTCGTTCTCAATTCCTATTTAGTTTATTTACTGGATCTTCTCCACTGCAAACTAATAATAATATAATATTCGATTGAACCTCTCTGCGTTTTCTTTCACCTAGGCGGCATATGATGCGCGACTTTGCGAAATTTCAGTCCAGACAGATACAACTGCAGTTCTTAGTTTAGTCCCATTTTTAATTGGGTATTTCAGAGAAACTTGAAATGCGAAATTTCGCCATATAAAAACTGTCAAATGAATTTCAACAAATTTCATTTGAAATGGCCGAAAGTATCTAAAACTATGTTTCCATTGAGCCGAAATTGTATACTTTCGATCATTTCCATAGTTTTGGCTGAAACGTAGTTGAAATGCTTAATTTCAGCATATAAAAATATGTCAAAAGAAATCACGGAAATGAGTTGGTTTCAACGAAACTGCGTCGAAACTGAGTAAAAAATCGAATGCAACCCTGAATGCGTTCGCTGAAATGAATTTGCTCTGAAATTTACATTTTGTTTCACTTTCAACTTGATAGGTTCTAAGAAATGATTATATAAAAAAAGGAATTTGTGGATTTCGCGGGATGAGTAGCTCATATTCAAGGTATGGGCAGAAAAGGTGGAGCAGCTGTGTAGGGCCAAAATAAATTGTGACGGAACTGTGGCAGTAAAGCTGCATAGTCACTGCGACTGAGGTGAAAACAAAAATACATACCAATTGAAGCTTTCTCCAATGTACTTTTATTTCGTTACAAAATATTTCATTAACATTTTGATTATCCTCGCATTTAAATGCTTAAGACCGAAATATTCAGTAATATTTAATTGTATTTTCCGCCGACATTTTACAACATGAAATAAACAATGAATTATCAAATGAAACCATTATCGAAACCAGCTTCATAATGTGAACGGTTGCAGTTTCATTCGAAATCATTTACCGAAACTACGCAATTTCGGTTCAATGTGAACATAGTATTAGCAATCTTCAAACACATGGTTGTAATATTTAGTAACAAAAGCAAAAGTGAAAAAATTAAAATAATAGAGAGGAAAGGCAACTCATTGGTATTCCTCCAACTATCCATAATTGCTATATAAATTCTTGCTATCCAAATCCAATTGAAAGGCAGCCATTTTATTTATTTTTACTTTTACAAAACACACACGGTTGTAAAACAATAATTGGAACCGGGTTTGGTTCGAACCTGGGCGTTGAGAACAGGTACTTTTTTTGTTATAGGAAAAATGCCGACGGCCTGCTGAAAAATCGAAAACGGTTGGTAAGAAAATTGAATAGGAGTCAGCAGTAGACCCGCCAGCAGGAAAATAATGTATGAGCTTCCAGTCACAATGAGAAAGAGGTTAATACTCAAACTTCCACCTCTCTGTCCTCCCGCTCTCCCCACCTTGCGGGCGGCCCTGATTAGGAGTAACAGTCGGCCTGCACTAAAGGACTTAGAAAGCTGCGAAACTTTTTAGAAAATACTAAGCGATTGTAAGGCAAAACTTTATAATATCGCGCGACTAACCAAGTTGTGCTTTATGTGGGTTCCAGATTACTTCGGTGTGCCTAGTAAAGGTGAAGGGGCTGATGAATCAGTTCAAATTGGCAGGAATTATGCAATGAATCAAAGGCCTCGTGTGTAACGTTCATAGGGAAAGATGGTTAGGTTAGAGAGTTTTAGAGAGGTTAGGTAAAGAGTTCGTTTCTGCAAAACTACGAAGGGATTTGTGAAAGAACCGAATAGAAAACATATTGTACTTCTGCTTGGTAAGAAAAGATCTGAGCGTTTTTGTAGGGTTGGGCACAATACATGGGGTCGAATAAGACCAATATATGCGTCATCAACGATACAGAATATGGATCCTGCCTTGAAAAGAAAAGAGAGCCTATAGAGCATTGTCTCATTTGTTGTCCTACCTTTGCCTAAAGAAGAAGCGATTGTGTTGAGGACGAGTTTGATTCTTTCTAATCATTTTCCTGTACGGTTTAAATTCTTTAAAAAAAAAAAAAACTAAAAACTTTGGGGGGAGTAAGGGTTGGGAGTATAATTTTTCTTTCTTTTCCCTCTTCTTAAATCTTTTCGCTTCTCTGTAGTTCTTCGTCTTCTTTTTTCTATCACTATCTGGGCAAAGCACAATGGCCCAATGGACTAGACTAAGAACTATGGACGTCTTATAACCCTCCTGTCTCCTAATTCAGCTATGAACCTTAACACTACTCTTACTAAACCATGATTTTGTTGCGATTAAATGCACGAAATAAGGTCATTATTCTCCTGGACACCACGCTTTTCTTCCTGAATAGAATAAAATGTGTTGGCATGAAAATTTCATAAACTTTTTAAATAGATCAAATTAAATAAAGGGTTGATTTGCGATACAGTTATGAAATATACTATTTATGTGTTCAAATTATGTATTAGCCTATGCTGAAAATTTTAATACACACAAAATTATAGTATTCATAGGGTTAATTGTGCGCGTAAATAAAAAACCCCGTTGAGAAGTAACGATTGATAACCAAAAAAAAAAATATCACCCGCAGTTTTAAGCGAGTTGAAGTTCATTGAAAATATTTCTTTTAAATTTTGTTTTTTGATATTTCGTTAGTAAGTGGGAAGTATCCTTTAACGGTTTTTAGAATTTCTTTGGATCTTTTAATCAATTCAGTCAAGTAGAATCAAAGCTATTATGATTAAGTTTGCACTTTTAAGTTTTATGAGGATTATTTTAGGCTTGGCGTAGTCATTGCATATAATAAAATATAAATAAAATTCTTAAGGTGTCTTATTTGGTGTTGTATCCTCTCATTTGTTATAAATTTTCTCACTTTTCATACAAAATTATACGACATTTGGATTATACGACAGCTTGTGAATCGGCCAATAGTTTGTTTTAACTGAAATTGTAAGTAAGAACAATTGATATCCCCCACATACCGTGGATAAATCTAAGGGAATGGAGGTTTCCCAAAAATATCTCAGACTTTATGATCTCGTTGCTCTTGAATTGAAAAATTTCTTGAATGAACGGAAAAAACTGAAATGCAAACCTCCATTTGGAAGGGAATATCTTTTCGAACCTCTCAAACTGCTGTTTCGTAAATTTTGTATTTTTAAAGCAAAACATCGTGACCTTTTATATGTTAATTATAATATAAATTACATTTATTAGCTTTGGAATTATATATTTATGATACAAAATAAGAATTAGATTAAGTGCCATAAAAAAACCCCTTCAAATCTCGTCAGATATTTCCAGAAGATTTTCAAAACCAAATTTAATATATTTTTCTATTTGCCCAAAAAAAAAAAAAAAGGAAGAAAGTGCAGACTATGTATAAAAGTATTTGATTTAATTGAAGATGCCCAAATAAAACAAATGAAATAAAATAAAAAAAATCACTGACAAACAAAATTAAGATAGAAAAAAAATTTCGACATTAAAAATTTTAAGTATTTTAAATTTTGTTCAAAAATATCAACGACCAAAAAAGCCCGAATAGATAAAATACTTAAATAAATACGAATTGGTCTAATTTACATACACATTAAAAATTTTAATCCACGTACTAACGACTCGAAGTTGGCTAGTTTCGTACTATTTCAAGTTAATACAAAAACAAGATTCGCAAGCAAGCTATTTAAAATAAAAAAAATTCTTTCATCAAAAAAAAAAAAAAAAAAAAAAGTTTTACAACATTATAAATTCGCATATCTATAATACAATAGATATACAATCAACTGTGAATACCCTTATTGATGTAGACTCTCGATTACCCTGAACTCTGCTGAAACGGCTCTTTTGGCTAATTGACTTCCTCTTTTGTTTATTTTCTTTGAGTTGCTTGGAAAAGAGTGCGACATAGGGAAAGAGAGAGAGAGAGAACCACACAATGGTGGCTTTAATAGTATTTGAGAGAGTTCATTCTGTTAGTTTGCATACGCTCTCATTTTATAAGTTAATCATTATTCTTGCTCTCACTTTTAAAACGTAGTATCCGAAATTAATTTTGAGCTTTGGGAGCACATTTTTTCACATACACCCACGGTTGCCACACCAAAATTTTTTTTGGGACCAAAAACAAAAGCAAAAAGGACCAAAATGGAAAAAAATGGACCAAATTTTTTTTTAATTATTTGGTTTATTTAACAAGTAAATATAGCACATTGTAAAATGTGTATAACAATTTTATAATATTTTTTAGCGATTGCTATAGAATACATACATATTTCACATCAAACTAAAACAAAAAAAGTGCTCAGAAATTCATATAGCACATATGTTATGAAAGGTATATAAAAATTACTTATAATATTTTAAGTGATTATTATATAGTACAAACATAAGTATATCACATTATATATTAGCAGAAAAAACAAAAAAAAGTGCTTCCAAGTTCATATAGAACATATGTATTAAAAAGTGTGTAAAAACTGCTTATAATATTTTAAGAGATTGTTATATAGTAAAAACATATATCACATTAAACAATACCAAAAACAACAACAAAAAAATGGTTAGCAATTCAGATACAAAGAAGAACATTTTTGGGACACGATAAATAAATCAAGTATGTCGACAAATCAAAAAATTACAGGGCAGAAAGTATATTCTTTTATAGATGAATACAAATGTAAAGTAATTTTTGAAATCAGATATCAAAGAAAAAAGAAGATGTGTCTTGAAAGCCCCGAAATTAAGAAAAAAACGGTATTCAAAACTAAAAACAGTGCCATATGCTCCTCAACAGAATGGCGTTGCTAAATCTTTACTACTAAGTAGTATCGAAACCAAAGTAGATTTCGTCAGCAACTTAGAAGCTCTTTCACCGACCGGGTCTGTGTTCACATCTTTATCAGAAGCATGCAAAGACTTCGTGTGACTTCGGCGAATTTTGAGTGGATTTATTCAACAAATGAGCGCACCAACTAAGTTGTACGAAGACAAAGTTGCTTGAGACTGATCGAAGCATAGAAGTTTTCAGTTTTCTGGCCAATAAAAGCACAAAGACGCTGGAATTTGTTTTCAAAAGGACTAAGTAGATCGAAAACATGATGGCAGACTTACTGACGAAGCCATTGCCAGCAAGGCGGATTCAATTAGGCAGGCGTATTGAAAAAAGTTATTCTATTGTTTTCAAATTATTGGTAAATGTTCAGATAACACTTCTGATTGGGATTAAAAATCACTTTTTGACTCAAATTTTGTTAATATGAATTGGGGCGTACCGCCCTTTCCTGGTTCGGGTTCTTGTCGCTAAAATTTTTTC
Source organism: Toxonevra muliebris (assembly GCA_963691655.1). Taxonomy (NCBI): domain Eukaryota; kingdom Metazoa; phylum Arthropoda; class Insecta; order Diptera; family Pallopteridae; genus Toxonevra; species Toxonevra muliebris. The sequence goes on from OY829328.1 coordinate 76,732,940, forward strand.
AAAAAATAGTAAAAATAACTAAAAAAAAGATATGACTATAACTGAATACATCATTCATAAATTGCACTTGTGTCGCGCAAATTAAAAGGTCAAGGTATTTGTATTCAAATCACATTTAAAAAAAGTAAAAATTCGCTCGAAATAGAACCAAAATGGCCACCGAATTTAGTGCGTCATGTATCCATTTAGTTTCTTTTATTTGTTATTTTACTATTTATTGAATACATTTTAATGCCAAAAATCCGTTTTTCGGGAAGGGCCTGCCCTCTCTAATTAATATGTATTTTTGAAAAAGGACCAATTCAGAAAAAAAAGGACCAGCGGACCAAACGAAAATAAAAGGACCACTTTTGGTCCAAAAGGACCAAAGTGGCAACCGTGCATACACCCAAAAACTTATTGAGAGAGCTCACATTTGAGAGAACTTAAAAATAACTGAGATAGTTTATTCTGGTAAATGATCTGCTCTCTGGTTTCTTAAGTTAATAAGTCTTTTTGCTTTCTTCTTTTTTAACGAGTAATTCTTGAAATTAACTTTGAGGTTATGATTGAAATATGAAGAATTAACACTTAAAATTATTCAAAAGCATAAGCATAATAATAATATATGTATAAAATGTATATATTACAATTGAATGAAACCTATTAAAGGTACATATATTTATATATATATCTACCTACAAAATAGTTAGATTTTGTATTGAAATTTATCTAACATTTAGCCGACGGCATTTGAACTCACGAGAACACAGACAAACACACACATGCAAACATTTATAAATATATATGTATGCATGTATGTAAACATGAACCAAACTTACCGCTGGGAACTATTGTAAAATATCCAATTTTTATAATATAGAAAATAAAATAAATATATAAGTCAAAGTGGCAGACAAGTTGGGCGAATATTTACTACATATGTACATATATGTGTATATAGGTACACAGAGAAAAATAAACGATGTTTCTTTTTTGTTATACCGGAACAAAAATAAAATAAAAAGAGTAAAAATGAACCAAAACGCGAGTGAGTATGAGACGAAAAGCGAAGAAGAAATGAAGCAAAAGTAATGCAGCAGCAGTAGTAGTAGTAGAAAATAAAAAACAATGTTGGCTACATTACATATTTGTATGCATATGAAAAAAAAAAAAGAAAGCAAAGGAGATGATGATATGAGAGAATTTAGTATGAAACGACAGGACAGCGAAGGGTATGCGAGCAAAAAAAAAAAAAATAATAAAAAAAAAACGAGGAGTTCTTCACATTAGTGTTTTTGTTGTAACAGGCAAAAGTAACACAGGAACAAAAACATAGTAGACCGAAAAATGCACGAGAATGGCACGATATCAAGAAAACACTACACACACACACACACACACACGAGAACGAACCTTAACATAACAACAACGATGACGACTACGACGACGACGATGTTGAATAAAATAGAACGGTCGGTCGATAAACGCCAACAACAACGATGACGGCGACAGCGGCGAGAATGACGTCGCCGTTGCCGTCGCTGTCAACAATAAAAACAAACTCACACACACACACATAAACTACAAACGGAATAAACGAACCAACAACAACATTTCATTTCAACGAAGCGTCAAACGACGTAAGTATAGTGTAAAATAAATAGAAAAAAAAAACAAGTCTTTTTTTTTTATTCATTTCATTTATTTTTCTTTTTTTTTCGTTTTTGTTGTTGTTGTTTTTTGAGCAGAGGAAACAGAAATCTTCTAATGCGGGAAAATTGTTACGTTACGTATGCATGCCCGAGCCGAGAGTCATTGAGAGCGAGCGGCGGAGTCTAACGGAGTCGTTGAGACGACGAGCGCGCTGCACAGTGAACAAAAAAGGAGGTAAAAACAAAAAGTATTAAAAAAAATTTATATTTCATAGGAACTTGAATTGTTCTTGGAATTCTACATTATCTAAAATAATTAAAAAAAAGAATAAAGCGCCCCAACTTTCTCCGCTCTTCTCCACAATATGATTACAGAAATCATTCTAGTAGTAATCGACAGTATACCAACGGAGTTCTATAAAGTTGACAAGTTGACCTTATACATGGCGCTCTGTTGCCCAGTCACACTTGGGACAGTTAAAGCTTCTCAGTTGAGTGGGAAGCCGCACATAATTATTAATATTCCGAAAGAGAGCGATTTGGACGAATACTATATGTTAACCCATTACGGCCTGCTGTTCGATTAATCAAATAGCAACTTTGAAAATTCGTCAAAAATATCTTCATAAATTTTTTCCAAAACTAATCACTGTTTATCATTTCTATATATATTGACTTTAAAATCGTATTTGGATAATTTAAAAATATTGTATTTCACTTGACTTAAAGGTTGGGTAAACAGACTTACTTTTTTGGGAGGTAGTTTTGAAAATCAACCAAAAATAGTAAAATTAATTATTTTGCATTTAAATTGAGAAATTCACCTAGATAAAATAACAAACTTGATGTAGAAATTAAAATTTACAGGTTTTTGAAATATTTTTAAGACGCTATAGCAGATTCTTGTGCTGGTCCTCCCTAAACGGGTCATACAAATGCAGTCAGTGCGTATCATAACAGAATAGTGTGCTGAATTCAGATCTGACATCTGCTAATAATTCTGTCATGCATAGCTAAAATAATTGAGCGTGAAAACGTTTGCTACTGCACTTAAAATTTAAGCGTATCACCACTCAAGAATTTTCACAAAATCTAGTTTTTTTTATTAGCTTAACCCTCTAACGGTCAAAAGCTGAAAACGAATACAAAAGAGTCGGGGAAATTCAAAAGCCTATTTTTCACATAAAAATGAGCATAAAATATAACAAATGCGTTCAAAACAATTTTAAATTGTCAATAAAATAGTGATTAATGGAGGGCACTATTGTTGAAGTAAAAAAAAAACCTTTCGATGTTAGCGTATTTTGATTTTAAAGGATGATAGCTGCCCTGAGGCCGCCTTAACCGTTAGAGGGTTAAAATATGCTTTAAAGTTTAAACTGTCTAGAATAAGGAGGGCAAAAAAGTTTTACACCTATATATATAGCTTTTTCCCCAAGAATTTTACAACGCTCGGATATAAACATCAAATTTTAAAATGCGATTTTTTCGAAACACTTTTTTTTTTAAAACGACACGGAGCAAAACTGTAAAAATTTTCATTCTTTTCACTTCAAACTTTGACAACAGTTATCAAAATAACATTCCAAAACGAAATACGAGATTTTTAATAAATTCATCTTGGCTCACGAGCAGAACTTTAGTGTCGCTATTTTGTATTATTTAAAAAAATTTGTATTATTTAAAAACAAAGTTTGTAATATCCATAAATATGATTATTTCCCCCCACCGCCCAAAGAAAATACCGCAAAAAACCGCTTGATTTTAGCTCTTTACAGTGGTGACTCCCTTTAATGCTTTCAGGACCATTGGCTACCGATGACCCTAAATTCTTCTTCTTTTTTTTTTAATAAAAATTATTACACCAATTTTCGAAAATTTTAAATTCATTGAAATGAGAAATAATTGCGCTTTAGTTATTATTAAAAAAAAAATCTTGAAATTTTTACTTTTTATTTTTTAGTTATTTTCAATCGCTTTTGTCCAAATATTTGTTTACTTCCTTTACCGGTGAGCCTAAAAGTCTGAAATGGAAATCAGCAAAAGCGAAACTGGATTCGGGTTTGCTGTATCGTTTCTAGTTTCCTTCAAAATAGGAAAGGAAAGGAGGAAAGGTAAAAAAGGGTTAAGTGAAATATTAAAAGAAAAAGACTTTGTATATTTAATAGAAATATTTAATGAAAATGTACTAAAAAAGCTTATAAAAAATTTCCTTGAGGGCCATAGCAGCGCCTTCAAGTGCGAAAAACAAAAACAATAAATACAATTCTAGGTTTTTTTTTGCGTTATCTTCTCTGGTTTCTTTGCCGTTGTTGGTGCAACCGAGGAAAACAGTACGAGCTGAATCAGGAAAGCTGAGCGACAAATTGAGGACGACCAAAAGTGATTCGGATCAGAGTATGCTTGTTACACATCGAAAGAGCGTCAGAGTAATGTATGGTAATTTACTCCGTTTTGGGCCTCAATGATCAAAATTTTTTTTTACGCGGTCCTAAAGTTTGCCCGTTTCCGAACATGTTGTTATAATAAAACTTAAGATATCTTTGTAATTTTAACATCTGATAACGTTTACGTGTAGAATCGTACGCTGAATATATTTTTGGAATGTGTTAACCCCATTCTCTCCAACCCTTATGAGTCTTTTTTGCTCTTTTCTACAAAAAAAATGTTTTTTTAGCCCATTAAGAAGGTCCACAGAGGGTTAATACGTTCTGAAAAAATGTTGCTCATAAAATTTTACTACAAGTTACCAAACACTAGAAACGTGTAAATTTTTTTTTAAAATTGCCATGAGCAAAAATTAAATAAGTGAAGTGGAAAAAAATTAAATATAAAAAAAATTAAATATAAAAAAAAAAATAAATGTAAAAAAAATAAACATACAATTTTATGTACAGCATTTCTTTTTTAAATATTTTAATTTTGCAGTTCGCTTTCACATTTTTTTTCTCGTCGTAATTCTAAATCCAAGTTTACACGTTTCTGATATCCAGTAGTAAAATTTAATGAGCAACATTTTTCTAGAAGGTATTAACTTTCTGTAAAGCTTCGAAGTGGAGTAAAAAAGCGGTTTCTTTTGAAAAAGACAAACAAGGACCCATAAACGATGAAGATAATGGGTTAATTTATTCCACAAATATGTTTTACTATAGACTTTACGGTGAGGTGTTGAACACGTAAACCTAAAATAATCAGGCAAACTTTAGGACCCCAAAAAGGGGTTAAATATAGTATTCTAGAGCATTTCCGCTATCCAACATGCATACTCTGATCCCGAACACATTTTTCATGTTGCATAGTTTAATCAAAAGTGATAATCGCACAGACAAGTTACCTGGCAGACTGCATGAAACTTAAAGAGGCGGTAGGCCGTAAAATTTTGTTTTTAGTTTTTTTTTTGTGAGTTTAATTCTCTATCTGAGCATCGCGTCAATTGAACTGGTAGTCAAGTTAGGCATTAAGTCACCAAAGTGATTGTTAACGAAATTCCTTCTCGTCTGTGAATCAAAGCTGAGGTAGCTGCAACTCTATTCCAGCTAGAACACACATTCGTCAAGCCACCGAGATGGCTTAACCTGAGAGAGCTATAAGGAACTAAAAGTAATTGCTTACAGTCATACCTAAATTAAAGCGTTGCGTCGTTAATATGTTAATATCGTCTATTTTTGTATGGTAATATGGAAGAGTTTTGATAGATAAACTGAATAAACTAAACTAAATAAATAAGCTGACGCTCAAATTTAGGCATGACTGCAAAATTTTACGGCGATTTCTCTGATCGATTTTTGTTTGTACACAAAGTAAGGAAGACGAAATTCAAATAAACCATACAAATATTTTACATATTATATTTATTACTTGAGCTTTTGCAATTTTTTGACCTGCCCACTTTCCTAGGTACAAAAAATCGGCAAGCAAAATTATCATAAAATCGTTTTGTGTAAAATGTAAACTAATCACGCTATTTCATATTGACATTGTAGATGCTCTAAGTTTTGAGAAGGATTAAAGAGAATAAAGAAAACAGCATTTTCTAGGTCACTATAGCGAAAACGGAAAGGTAGCCTGAAATGGGTTAATAAATAACTATCGGTATCTGATTTGGTGGGTCCTAAGTTTGCATTATTTTTTAATATTTTCAAGTCTAAAATTTTTTTTTTTTCCTATTTTTGGCACTTCATTATATGCAAATGCGACACTGTGCGATGAGCCGCTTTCAGGTAGTAGATATATGTACGTGTATGTATGTAGTAGTAGGTACTTCTCTTAATGTGAAGAATGAGACCGTTATTTAGGCAGCAGAGAGCCACCATTTGACAGTGAGTGCCAATGCTCAATGCAGCGCAGCGCAGCACAGCGCAGCGTTGCATTATAGTTTTACATAGTTTTCAAGAGAATACGCGCTTTCTGCTTTTATACATACAAACATACATATTATTTTCTATATACCTAAACACTTTTTTTTTTTTCATTTCATTTATCATTTATCTTTTCTTTTTTCCTTTTTTTTTCTATACACTATATGTATGTATTTTTAACGCTTTTTCTTTTTCATTTTTTTGATGTTGTTGTTAAGTGATAAGATTTCAAGAAATGTGCCTAAAAGAATTTTCACACTTACACACACACACACACACTCTTATGCTTTCATATGAGAGAATCTAATGTATGTATAAAACTTCATACCTTCTTCATCTTTTTTTTTCTCTGTTATTTTTCTCTTCTTTAGGTTTTTTTTTTTTTGTTGGTAATTTCTTTTTCTTTAAAATTTTTTTTTAGGTGTTAAAGGTAATCGAATTTAGTTGCCATTGTGTAGTATACACACACACACATGTTTACTGCTACACATTTATTTTGTTGTATGTACTTTTCTTCATCGTTAAACTGTTGGAACCGTCGTGGAAGACAATATTACACGTTAGAGAAATTGGCTATGCTTTTCCATCAATATATTTGCATTATGTAAACACATATATATATATATATGTATATATATGTTGATATATATACACTCGCTCACGCATAAGCACAGTATAGTGCTGCTTTACTCAGAGAAGCTATTGATAGATCATAAGGCAAGGCAGCCAGCAAGCCACTAGTAGAACCGGAAGCGGAAGTTTAATGATTTAATTGCATTTTTTTCTTCTATTTCTGTGTGTGTGTGGCACTTAATTTTAATTACAAATTTTTTTATATATTTATATTTTTATTTAATTTTTTTTCTTTCATAAGATTAAACGCTTTTTAACTTAATATCAATGGAATTTCTTTTCAACATTATTACATTGCATATTTTTGTGCGTACGCACACCTTTTTTTTGCGTTTTTATTGTATTTTTTTTCTTGCGTTTTTGCTTTTTTGTAGATAACTTACACTTTTTTCCCAGCAGAATTTTTGCTTTCGATTAGCGGCTACACTTTGTATAATTCTTTCTTTTTTTTTGTTGTTGTTTTACTTTTGTTTTTTGCTTGCTTCTTTTTTGTTTGTTTGTTTGTTATTTTTCTTCTAATTACAAAACAACCGAGTGCAATGTTCGCTTAACAAAATATACTTTTTCAATTTTTCTTCTTGCTGTTGGGTTGTTGTTGCGAGTGTGTGCTTTTTGTTTTTGTATGTATATCCATAAAATGTATATGTATTGAAAGAGACAAAATACACAACACAATCTCATGTAATGAAAATGAAATGATGAAGCAAAGCAGCAGCACAGGCAGGCAGGCAGGCAAGAAGTAGTAGTAGAAAAACATGCATACAGCAGAAAAAAAAAGCGAAAACCCGAACCGAAACCACACTGAACACTGAACTGAATATTTTTTTTTTTTTTTTTTAATAATAAAAGAAGAACAGAAACACAAGAAGAAAATATCTTCTTGTAAGCGGCGGCGTCCAAACGACCGTCTCGTCTTGTGTACTAAATATAATGAACCGTGTGTAGCGAGCGAGCGTACGAACGAACGAGCGGCGGCGCGCTGTATTCTTTTCTTTTCTGTTTTTTTTTTTGTTTTGTTTTTGTAATAAATACAAATAGTAATCACAAAACTCTCAACCAACAACACTTTTCCTCCGTAAGAATATTTGTCCAGCGTCCGCACCGTTTTAGGGAAAATGTCTGACTGATTTATAGAATCCAGCCAAGTGACAGTGCAAGTCCCAAAAAATATATACAAAAACAACAACAACATAAAAATGTTAATACACTGTGCGTTTGTGTGTATGTGTGTGTGTATGCAAGCCAATGTGTATTCCATGTATATCACATGCATGCATATACATAAATATATACATATATTTTATATGTGTTTGTGTGTTGCATTTTATAAAAACGGGAAACGGGATGATTTCCCAGTTTTATATGTAGGTACATATTTATTTTGGTTTGTGTTTTTTTTTTTCTCTCTCACGTTTTCTTCCCAGCATTATTATTATTATTATTACTGTTGTTGTTGTTGTTAAATTCTTTCTCCTATTGTTATGTTACCTACATTATAAATGCACTCTCTCTCAATGTGTTCTCGTGCTCTCAATACTATTACATTCTCTCTCTCTCACTCTCTCTTTCTCTCTCTCGTGCCTTTGAGATTTTTAGTTTTATATGAGTGAGAGCATGCCCTCACCAAACTCCCATATGTTTTCCGAACGCATATTTTCTCCCTTATCAAATACATATGTAACACATACATTCATACATAAAACCTACATAAATATGTATGTATGTATTTTTGTATTACTTTTCCATGCTGCAAGTGTTGGGTTTCGGTTTCGTGTGTTCTTCTAATTCATCCCTAAAAATGTTATTTGTATTTTGTTGTTGTTTTTTCTATACATACATACATACTCGTATTTCAATGTTATGTTCTCAATTCTTGTTTTTTTTTCATTCTCATCTTTTCTTCTCTTCAGCTTTAGTGCATTTTTCCCTACATTTTTTTTTATTTGATTTTTTGTTTTTGATTTTTTTTTCTCTCATTCATGCTCAACAACACAAAATATTTGAAACGAATTATTCAATCTTGTTAGCCCAAGAATATGTCATGTTACGGTCACGTAGACATTTTTGTTGTTGTTTTTTTTTTTTATTTTTGTTATTATTTTTCTAGATTTTAGTTTAGTTTTTGTAAATCTTTTTATTAATTCACTTAATGTTTATAATCGAAATTAAATTTATAGCAATCTCTGAATTTCTGATTTAATTTATTTTCAAGTTTAACCCTTTCCTTACCGAATTATGAAGCAACGGTCGAAAAAAATTAGAATCAGTTTATTTTGAGTAACAAGTGTATTTAAGATTATTCTGCATCAAAATTTAAATGATAATAGTAATACATTTTTTTATCTCCTATCACTCAGTATATCAGTTCAAAACTGAAATCTATCAGTTTCAAATAATTAGTAATAAGCGATCATAGGTTTGAAGTTAGTAGATCTATGAAATCATGTTACAACTGTAGGAAGTATGCTTTCAAATTTCAAATGATAGACCTGTTGAGATAGTAAATTTTCTTATCCTCCACACTTATATCAGACAACGAAATCTGCAAAGCTGCACTAAATGAAAAATGCGCAGAAGAGACCGCCCTAAAAAGGCTTGAAGAACTTCAATAATAACCCAGATATGCCCACAGGCCTATTTCTAGTACACTTCAAAAAGTTTTTGTTTTTTGATTGAATATATTCTCAATTAATCAAAATCAAACATTTCTGAAGTGAGCTAAATGAACTTACTGCTAAGATAATAAAGCCCAAAATTAAGCCTAAATACACTGGCGGTCAAAAAAACTGCACCACTTCAAGAACAAATGACATAACCCTAAGGATAAAGTTAAAGGATCGGTTCAAAAGTACAACCACAATAAGGACTGAGCTGAAGAGCCAACTACAAGTGTCGAAACCTTAAGCAGAAGGTAACCAGATTTCGGTTTGTATAGGAAATGGAAATGGATGGAAACAAATCGCCTGGCATGAAATAAACACTACTGCAATTCTGCTCTGGAAGACTAGAGAAAAGTTATAGAATCAGACAATCAAACTCTATTTGCTATGTATCGATAAACGGGAGCGATATAAGGTGAACTGTAATGTAGTTTCAGCTGATAAACATAAATCTAATATAATTTTCCGCGGAAAATGTTACCTGTCGTCCCTAACCTCAAAAAATGAAAAATCCCAAAAAACTTTTTCGTTTCTCATGTGTCCCAAATCACCAGAAAACTTCCCAAATGACTTATTTTCCAATTTTCATTCCTTCACTTGGCTGTAACATCCACCGCACCGGTTTTTATGACCGCTAGTATAATTTACAATTTGTTGTATATTTAGTCAATCCTTTTTTTCAATAAATTAAATCTTTCTTTTTTCAAATTTAATGTCAAAAAAAAAACAAAAAAAAACTATTTATATTTTCTAAAAATACGAAATAAATGGTGCTTTTTCTTTATTTAGTTTAATTTAAAAATAATAATAGTTTAATTAAAAAAAAAACTTAAAAAAAAAACTTAAGAAATGTTAAAATATTTAACGAAAAACAATTTCATACACTCTCCTAAGTATAAACCAAGGAGGGTTAATACAGATATAAATACTCTTCCTCATGGCGCACTCTCTCTCTCACAGTCTTTCTCTCTCGGTGTTAAAATCTCTCGTGTGGGCACTCTCAATATCTTTATATGCATTTGACTCCGTGAGTAAAAACAAAAATATACGAACAAATTACATTTAAGCCGAATGCTCTTGCCAGTTACCAACAACAACTATACACACGCATACAAAAAAAGTTAACCTCTCTCCCTGTTCACACAAAACACAAAAAAATTTGCTGATGTTATGTATTGTAGTAGTTGCTCATTCACAATCTGCATTCATATGTATCCACATAAATATGCATGATTTCTTTGCTATTTTTAATGTTTCCGCAGTTGTTATTGTTATTGCATATTTTCTATAAACGCTCCAAGAGAAATGTAAACAATTGCTTATATGTATGTATGAACCATATTGTAGGTAGAGTAGTGAGTTTTCGGAATTTATCCTTGGAATATTTTAACAAAACAAAAAACAATGATTTCTCTCTCTCTCTCACTCTCTCTCTCACTCTCTCTCTCTTTCTTGAGTATGTATGTAGTGTTATATATAGCAGCAGCAATGAATGTTGTAGGAGCAAAAAGAACAGTAACAACAACAACAACTCCTAATTGTGAGAAATTTATTTAAATGCTTGTAATCCAAAAAAAAAAAAAAAGAACTACAACGACGAGAGTGTAAAGGCTCTGTAAAGGCAGCTCAAGTATGTAAGCTAACATGCACGTACGTATACTCGTTGCCTGTCTCTGTTAGTTCTCAGGTTTGTCGTTTAGCTTCTCAGTCAGTCCTTTTGTCTGTTTGCCTGCCTGCCTGCCTGTCTGTCTGTCTGTTATGCTTATATGTGGCGAGCGAGTAGGATAATTTTTTTTCTTTTTTTGAGTTCTATTACTATACCACCAACATTTATCAACAACCATCACCACCACCGTTTCTACTGTGCTGCTGTTACAATAGCAAGCAACAAACATGAAATTTTTCGATTGATAAGGGTTTCTCAACGTTTAGCTGTTTTTGTTGTAGTTTGGTTTCTGGCAGGATGACATATTGGATTAAATTTAGGATTTTTTTTTTTTAACTTTTGTTGTTGGGTTATTTTTTGTTTGTTTGTTTCATATGCGAGTTCTTGTCTCAACCAGCTGGTTTAAAGGCCTATCTCATTCCCCTGCTCACTCACTTTCTAACCATTTTAAACTTCATGTTGGCATGTTGTTCTTAACACACTCTCTTCTCATTACCTCTGAGCATTTTCAATGATAATTTGTAAATATTTTAAACACCTTTTCTAATTAAATTTAATTAAAGCTCATGCCTATAGTTTAATTGAAATCGTTTACATATTCCATTTACATATGTAGACACAATTTAATTTCCTTAAACGCTCACTCACCTAAATTTATTCGTAGTTTTTTTTCCCCCCTATAACAGCTTACTAGTGGTGTCCTTTTTTTCCACTATGCATTTACGGGTAATGATTTAAAATTATTATAATTTATTCCACAAATATGCAGTAAGCACGAGGGTGAGAAACTTTATTTATTCTTTCTTTTAGTTCTTCAAAAATAATATGCATAAATCTAATTCAAGAAAAAAAAAACTAAGATTATAATTCAAATAAATATGAGTAGCAGCACACACACATACACATATCAGCAACAATTTGACAGCCAATGACAGGAGAGAGAGAGTGCAGGCAGCATCATTGATTCCAGCGGTGAAAAAGTTTTGGGGGAGGGGAGAACGTAAACAAAAAGTTAAACAGGCAGAGCATTGAAGAGAACTCGCACTCACACTTACACTCTCACACTAGAGCCTCTCCCTATCAAAAGGAAATACTCGTATGTTGTTGTTGTTGTATGAGAATAGAAAATTTATAACGTGTGTCTCATGTCAAAAACAATTTTTCTTCTATTTGGTTGCATACAAATTAGAAGAGGAAGAAGAAAAATAAGAAGTAAAAGTAGTAAGTAGAAGAAGAAGCAGCAGCAACAGAAGCAGCACAATTTCAATACTTAAAAATCGATTTTATTTATCAAATTATTTGAGATTAAATAATAGTAGTAAAATTCTATGCATGTTTATGTGTAAAACATACATAAATTACTTTGAAAGGGTTTTCATGTTGATGTTGTTGTTGGCATACGAAAAAGCAAAACAATAAATTTTCATATTTTCATTTTATTTCAACGTGAAGGGATTACCTACATACTTGTGCATGTATGTATGTATGTATGCATTTGCATCTTAGAGTTAGTTATATAATTTAAAGCCAATATATTTAGTTGGCTACAACATTTTTTTTGTTTTAAAATGAAATTCTTGTCTTGATTATGGAAAACCACATATCGCTCATTTACTAAAAGACTGTCATAAGTAAAAAAAAACGGTTTTTGAGTTAATGATGCAGAATTATTCTTTATGTCACGCTTCATATTGTGTAAAAATTTCATATTAATATCTTGTATATTCTGCGCGTGAGAACTATAAGATTTCTTCTTTTTTCTGCAAATTGACTGCCACAATTGAAAATTTTAAACGCGTTTTCTGCAAAATCGGGTTTTTTGAGTTATGACAGTCTTTTAGTAAATGAGCGATATGTATGTATATGTGCCTAACCCTAACACTATCGACACCCTTTGAAATCTATAATCTTTTTAAATTTATTAAGTATGAACGTGACGGTTTTACTTTACACTCCTATATTCTTATTTTCTTTAGCATGTTGGGCTTTACACATAAATAAAAATGATTTATATTTAAATTATACAAGTTTAATAACGTCTTAAACATTTTAGTTGTACGAATTTCAAGGAGATAGGATTGACATAAACCATTTTTTTGGCACCTTTCTTCACTCATTTTGGCCCGGTACTAAATGACATGATCCAAATTTGAAAATTTTTAAAATACAATTTTCATATGTCTTCAATAAGAAATTGTGGTACTTAAAAAAACGAAATAATTGTGTAGTAGTAGAGACCAAATAAAATTAAAAATATTTCTACCCCATATCACATCAGCAATTAGTATTCCCTGTGATCAAAAGTATTTAACACAGTATTTTAGAAGTTAGTATAAGTTAGCATTTTTGCTAAATTTTGCCTATTTCTCCATATTTTTTTTACAAAATTTTAAGTTTGCTCAGCTGTAGCCTCTTAAAAATATATTAGGGCATATGAAGTTATAATTTCTACATCAAGTTTGTTATTTTATCTAGTTGAATTTCGCATTTCAAATACAAAATAATTAATTTTACTATATTTTTTTTTGTTGATTTTCAAAACAATCTTCCAAAAAAGTATGTGTGTTTCCTTGGCCTTTAATATTTTTAAATTATCTAAATGCAACTTTCATGCAAAGTCAATATATATAGAAATTTTAAACAGTAATTATTTTTGAAAAAGCTTTATAAATGTATTTTTGACGAATTTTCAAAGTTGCTGCTTGATTAATCGACTCTAGCACACCAAAATGTGTTAATAATTTCTCTTTGAAAAAAGGTGAGAAACGAAACAAAATATTGAAACTTTCAATTGCTCTCTCTGAGCGGAACGAAAGAAAGAAAAATCAGTTTGCTCTTTTACACACACCGTGCCCGATTTTTCTCACCGATTTTTACATATTCTCTTTTGTTATCTTATTTAATACATGTGTGTTCCACACAGATGCAAAACTTGTAAAAGACAAACATTAAAAATCACTGTAAAATCGTTGATATTGCCGATTGCGACTCGTTCAGTCTCCCCTCTCTCGCCAATAAACCGAAAATCGGTGAGTGAAGTCGATGTGTGTGTGTGTGTGTAAAAGGTGACTTTGAAAAGTTAAGGCAGATACGCCGACCAAGTGCCGTAATTTTTTTCGTTTTTTTTTATTGTATATGAAGTTTTTACTCTCTCAATTTATGAGAGCGAAAAACTTCATATAAAAAAAAAAAACAAAATGAAAAGAGAGTGCAGCATTCGGCTGATGACACCGCTTTTATAGTTTTGACTGAAACGGTAATTTTAACCCCTAAAATACTGTTCTTTTCGGAACTTGTTGCGATTTTTATGTTGAATAGAGTTTTAATTAAAAAATGCGTTGGTCAAATATAAAAAAAGAAAATTAAGTATGTCAAAACCAAATACATTCTTAAGTTGTTTGTTTTTAAATATTATATTTAATATTTTTTGTTATTAATTTTAGTAGTTATTTTTCTGCAATGGATGTTGATAAAGTCGCTGCTCTTTATTACTATAAGAAAGAGGTCGGACTTGTTGCCTCATGCTCTGATTATAGTTTGGGTTGTTACCTGATTTGAGAGCGCCGACTACCTAACTCAATTTGTCAAATTTTATTGAAATCATTCAGAAAGGAATTGTGTAAAAAACACAGTTTTGCTTTACCTAGAAAGAAGACGTTTTTTTTCTTTGCTCAGGGCCACTGATATTGATAAAGAGCTTGTTTGCATATGGTTCCAATGGCTAGTACCCTCTAAGACTGAGATGTCAACCTCTTTCTAGAAACTGTCTAGCCTTATGAAAAATTCTTTTTAGTCTTTGACTTAAAGAACTGCAATAAATTGTGGAAGCTTTTATCTAGCTAATTCAAACCTTAAGCGCAATACCAACCAACTAAACCGCTTTTTCTTTCTTCAAACACACAGAAACCTGAACCTTAATTATAACACATGTTTATTAAATTAATAATATTAACCAGCTACTGCTTGAAACCAGTAAAATTATAATAAAAAAAACTGAAACTGAAAAAAGAAAAAAAAAAAACTGATAGAGTTTTCCAAGCCAGTGCTTTAAAGCCGCTCGCCCTGATCATCCATTCATCCTTTCGTATGGCAGTCAACCATTAAAGGCAATCAAGCAGGCATCAAGCCATCAGGCATCATTCATATACATATGTATACCCAGGCACCCCTCATACAATAATTTTACCCTCATTTCATATAATTAAGGTGCATATTTTCTAAGCTATTGTGAGCTAAGATTATCACCAAGGTAATGAAACAAAAAAATAAGTAATAATAACTATAAAAAGGAGTTAATTTAAAAATACGCCTGAATGACTGACTGACTGTATAGGATTAGGATCAGCCAGTCAAAAAGTATATAGTCTCTTTAATAAATAATTGTTAGTATTTATTTATTTATTTATTTGATTATATTCACATTCACTGTTCAATTTTATTCGGCTACATAAAATATTTTTTTCCAATTCTGTTTTTTTTTTTTTTTGAAATTGTCATATGTATAGAGAAGAACAACCCGCTGGTTGCACCCTCCCCCATTTATGCCCTAAATTTCTGTCCCTTTTCAATGCTTTTCTTCTTAATGGTCACACTTTTGTAGTATTTATCTTTGAATACTGTTGAGGAGTATAAAGTTAGTGATGTATGTGTGTATGAATGAATGAATGGATGGTAATGGTGATGGTGGTGAAGGCAATGGTAGAGATGGTCGCTGGTGTCAATGCAGCTTATTTTGAGGATGGCTTTATGCCAATTTTCAAATATAGCTAGTATTGTTAAATCTATTCATGAAAAACATGTGCTCACATATTTTGTTTATTGGGAACAAATACAAATACAAAATTGAATGGAAGGAGGAGCTTAAAAAAAGCAAATTACTTTTTATTGAATTTACGATTTATTATGGTATAATAAGCATAAGTTTTAGTAGGGAAAAAAAATCTTCAAATAAATCTATGCTTAGCATTTATAAGATTTCTGCAACACCCTTTCTGAAAGCAAATTTTCTTTATTTATAATTTAATATTCCTGTCACCTAAAAGTTTTCAAAAGGGTTAATCTTGGTTAATACCCAAAGACCTGTAAAAGAATGCATTCATTTGTGATTTTTAATCATTGAAAAGTCACCATCGGTTGAATGAGTGCTAGCCTGGAGTTCTAGCTGCCTCAGATTCGATTCCTAGACGGGCAGTAAATGCTTTAAAAGGGTCATTCAATGAATTTTATAAGTTTTAAAAATTGAATTCTTAAGTTTTTTTTGATGTTACTATTTAAATAAACGCAATCACTTGATGAATTCACATACTCGTTTGAGACTTACATTTTAAATTAGAAAGTTAATGCTTAAATTTTGTTTAAAAACACAATAAAAATAAATTATGAATTCATTTGCCTTGCAAGAATGAATTCAAATGACTTCAATTGAATTTCATTTTAACGCACAATAAATTTCAATATTTACAAACAGATTTACACTCAAATGATTTCAAAAAACTAAAACTTTGAATATGAAAAAATAATCAAATTAGTTCAAAACGAATAATGATTTAATTTTATTTTCATCCTAAACAACGAATTTCACCAATCATTTGTTACACAGAAACATCAAGTAATTCATAATCGTTTATGATTGCATTCTTGCTTTTAAAAGCTTATGTACCATGATATTTAAGCGGATTACTAATATTTAAAAACAAACCGCATAAGAATAAGTATATCTTTCATGATATAAAATCTCAGTGGATTTTAATTTAAATTTGACAATCGCGCTTTTTTAATTGAAACTGTATTTCACATAAAAATCGAAAAATCGCAACAAGTTCCGAAAAGAAAAGTATTTTGGGGGTTAAAATTACCGTTTCAGTCAGCACTATATAGGAGATGTCATCAGCCGAATGCTGCACTCTCCTTTCATTTTGTTTTTTATTTGAAATTTTTCGCTCTCTTAAATTGAGAGAGTAAAAACTTCATATAAAAAAAAAAAAAACGAAAAGAGAGTATGGCACTCGGTCGGCGTATCTGCTTTAGCTTTTCAAACCAAAAAAAGCAAATTGTTTTTTTTTTTTCTTCGTTCCTCTCAGAGAGACAGAGAGCAATTGGAAGTTTCAATATTTTGTTTCGTTTCTCACTTCTTTCTCAAAGACTCATTTAACTCATTTTGGTCTGACTAGTCGATTTATCAACCAGAAACTTTGAAAATTCATCAAAAACACTTTTATAAATTTTTTTCAAAAGTAAAGAAAGAAAAATAGATAAGAAATCATCCACTAGCCGGGAACTGAACTCGGGTCTCCCGAGATAACAGTCTGGCAAGCTGCCACTACATCACAGTAGCGATGGTTGGACCTACAGCTTAATGCCGGTTCCGAAGGGTTACGAAGGGTTGTCATCGCCTACAAAGAGGTGCACTTGTAAATTTTCTGATAATTTTCATTCACTTTGTATCGATAGTGAATATGAGAAGGTTATGAAAATTAATCGCCATACCAAGACAGGAAACGAACCGGCAACTTTGTGTGTAGAAGGGTTTTATTGTAAAAATCACTGTAGAATCATGGTGATGAAGCACTGTTTCTTCCAACTGCTTAACACTTTTCCTATTTCTAATTTCTCCATTTTTTTTTTTTCAATTTTTCGAAAGAATTTGGATTGGAAATGAAATTCATTGAAGTTTTTTAGATTATCTAGGGTATATTTAGTTATTGTCAATAAAATCAAAGAGGTTTTTCAAAAACAAATATGCAGTGCATAAACCTAGGCAAATATTTAAATATATATTATAAGCAAATAGTTCACGAAAATGAGTTTGGAAACCTATTTATAGAAAATACAGGATCATAAAATGATAGAATTAAAAGGGTTGGTTCGCTTCCAAATTTTTAATATTTTTAACTGAATTTTAAAAATTTGTTCAGCAACTTGTGCGTTTTCGGATTGAAAATTCGATATAAAATAAATAAATCTAGAATGATCAATTATAATCTTATTCTAATGAATGATTCTCAAGTAAATGTTTTCCGTTATTGTCTTAGGACAGCCAAAACCCTAAACATTGCATTTTGGTATTTCATGGATTAATATTGCATTTTTCCTCCAGTATCTTGAGCTGTTGCTCAACTTCAAATTTAGGAAGGTACTGTGCTTCTTTTGCTAATTTATAGACTTTTTATGTTTACTTAGACCTAAAGTTTGGAGTGTCTTAGCCTTCTCGTTTTTCCAATACGCCTCCAACTTCAAGATATCTTCAGTTAAGTCAATTCATTCATTCCCTGTATAACTGAAATTGAAACCAAAGATCTCTGATCTAACTACCAGCACTTTTATTTTTTGCAAGAAACGATGAATAATTAATTAATTAATTCAAAAAATTCTGTGTGTGCAGACACTCAAGTCAGAAGTTAAACTTTGTTATTTATTAGAAAATTATTAGAAAACATTTATTAAAACATTCTCTTAAAGTTTCTGCAGTCTTCTTCTCTCTATTTTGTTGTTGATTTTCTTCTGTTGATACTCTTTACATTTATCGGCACAAAAACACGACGTAACATACGTGTATGTATATAACACACAATAGGAAAGTTCCGCTATATGCAATAAAGCTGAGGCATCTACGTCGGCTCTCTCACTAAAGCACATGCAATAAAACTGCGAGAAGTCAACTCTCTGCTTGATTGTATGCAGCCGAATAACAACAGCATAACTTCGTTTCTTGCTGGTTTTACGTGAGTGCATTGTTGTTGAAGTTTCTGCACTCTTCCTCTTTCTATTTTCTGAAGCTTTTTTCTGTTGATACTCTTTACACTTATCAGCACATACATACATGTGATAGTACATGTATATAACACATGAAAGGAAAGTTTAACTGTATGGCATCAAGCTCTCTCACGAAAGCACATGAGATAAAACTGAGAGGAGTCTCTCACTCTCTGCTTGATTGTATATAACCGATCCACATACGATGATATGGATGCTAACTTCGTTTCTTATTAGTTTCGTTTGAGTGTAATGAAAGCTCGTTTCTATTGTAAAATTTTCAATTCAAAGCTTCGCTAAAGCAGTTTCACTCTCTCTCGTTCTCTCTCTCTGTTATTTGAAGTTCCGTTGGATCGTTTGAAAAATTTTAAACATATTTATATATATTAAAGTCAATCTAAAATGCCTGAAAATATTTCAATTAATTTCTGTTCTACGTAAGCAATTAAATCTAAGTAAGTCTACGATATTTTTACTTTGGTTAATTAAATAATTTTACAAATGAAACTTCACTTGAAACTTTTCACAAAATTAAAATTAAATTTCCTATAAAAAAAAAAATAAAAAAACGTGAATGTGTGCGTTCGTATTATTAGAAGCAAATGGTCAATAAATTGCAAAATAATAATAAGAAAAAAAAAAGAAGGTGAATTTTAACGAACAGCAAACCTAACAACAACAGCAATTTTCAATAAATAGAAATAAAAAATAACAACAACACCAACAACAAAGAGCCATGTACTTCTACCCAGTGATAAAAAAAAAAAAAAACAAAAAATGCGTATGCAGCTCACGTAAAATGTATTGAATAATTACATTTTGCATGAACTTGGAATTCCAAATGAGCGACGGGCAGACGGACGGACCGCGTACAATGCATTTGGAGGGTAACTTTGTATATGAATACATGTTAGAATTGCTGTTTTTGGTTGTAGTTAAATTACATTAAAACAGGAAGTAAATGCATATTTAAATGCAAAAAAAAAATAAAAAAAAATTAAATCAAAAAAAAAAAAAATTTTAAAAAAGAAATGTAAAAAAATAAAAAAGAAAATTAATGATTTTTTTCTATCTGAATAACAAGAGAGAGAAAAAACTTTAAATTGAATTTAGGCGGCAACATTAAAATTGTTGCAACTTGGAAAAAACCCCGCGGCTTTCTTTATAAAAGCAAAACAGCAAAAAAAAAAAAAAATAATAATAAAAAGTTGAAGAACGCCTTTAAATTAAAATGAAATGTGTGTAATTATTGAATTTAAGATTTAAAAATATTATTTGTTGTTGTGTTGGTGTGTGAAGTATTTGACGTGTTCGAAGAAACTCAGTAAATTAATGATACTCAATCATAAAAAGAAGGATTAAATCAATATGCAGTAATGCTTCAAAAGATAAAAACTTAAACGAAAAAAAAAACAAAACAAAATAAATAAATAAAAATATGAAATTTAAGTATTTTACAATATTTTTATATGCATTAAAATTTTTGCGAATTTTATATTATATAAAAAACAAAAAATATGAAAAGTTCTTTGAATTGATTATTTCCTCAGTTAAAAAAATTATTTACATTTTTTTTTTTTTACTTTACTTTACTTTACAACTTTAAAATAAATCTAAACGCCATTGACCTCTTCAAGTATTTACAAAAAAAAACAACAACAAATACAAATACATAGTATACGTATTTTCTACATTTCATTACGTTACGTTACGTATGTGACTCTACTACGAATTATTATTACGTCTGCATCCTCAAACAACACCGTTAAGCGTCATTAAATTCACTGTGCGCCGCCGGCTGATGCAAACGCCCCAACGCCGATACCGATTTTTTGCTGCGATTGCATTTTTTCAATTCATGGCTCATGTTAGTGATTGCTATGTGTTGTTGTTGTTGTTGTTGCCAGTTTTGTTGTATTGCTTGCTGTGGCTTTTTGTTATTGGCTGCTCTCCTTCCCCACCCCCCTCACCCCCACTACCACTACCACTACACCCTGTGGATGTGCGATAACAACGACAACACATGTGGATGCGTTTTTTTCTTCTTCGCTTCATACTTAAAATGTTTTCTCTTATCAGCGCTTGCAGTGGAGGAGGTTGGTCTCTATAACTTGAGCACTTCTTATGATTATATGACCAAAATTAGTACTATAACTAGAGTTATTCTTATCATTACAAATACTTGATTGCTTACTCTCAAATTTCAATCATAATTCTATCCGCAATTCGGGGTTACTTTAATAAGTTGCTCTTTGGTACTGAATTTGAAACCCATTAAATTATTCTAAAATTTCGCAGAGAGAATCTATAAGGCATGCATTAGAAAAATTGCAATGCGGCACGGATTAGTGTAGGTAGAACCGTATTGCGAAATAAAAAAGTCCAAGGCACAAAAACTCTCCAAAAGAGAAAGAAAAGAAAAACTAATATGAGTACCTTCTGCACTCGTCACATAATGTGATGACATCACGCATTGTTGTTTACTTCATTATAAAAAGGTTTCGTTTTTATATTCCAAAAAGTGCAACCATGGTTTTTTTTTTTTTTAAATGTTTCATTTTCTCTTTTCAATGCACATTCTTTTTGATTTATGGCTGTTCTTGCTTTGAATTTTGGACTAAACTTGGACTCTTTTTGGTTTAAGTTTTATTCTTTGAGTCTTTTTTTTCAAATTTTAGTCTGGGTTTCGTATGATTTTTTGTTCCAATATCGGTCTGATTTTTGGTCTGAATTCTAATTTAATAATTGATCTGTTAAAAGATCAAAATTTTGTTCTGATTTTTTGTCTGAGTTCCGATTTAATAATTGGTCTGGTTAATGATCAGAATTTTGGTCTGATTTTTGGTCTGAGTTCCGATTTAATAATTGGTCTGTTTAATGATCAGAATTTTGGTCTGAGTTCCGATTTAATAATTGGTCTGTTTAATGATCAGAATTTTGGTCTGATTTTTAGTATGATTTTTGGTAGTAATTTTTGTCTGATTTATGGTCTAAGTTCCGGTTTGATTTTTGGTCTTAATATGGCTTGAGTTTTAGTCTGAATTTTGATCTAATGTTTGTTCTAATAAATGATCTGAATTTTGGTTTAAGTTCCCGTTTGATTTAGGGGTGTTTTATGGTTTAAACTTTAATCAGATTTTAGTCTGAATTTGATTGGAATTTTGATCTTATTTTCGGTTTAAGTTTTGGTTTGAATTTAATAAGAATTTTTAATTTGAATTGAATTTGAGCCTCAGTCTTAATTTTATTTAATATTTTAGTTTTATCTATTAGCTGTTTTTGCACTGAATTTCGATCTAAGCTTGGTCTCTTTTTGATCTGTGTTTCATTCTGAATTCGTTCTGAGTTTTTTGGTGTGAATTTTAGTCAGAGTTTTGATATGATTTTTGATCCCAATGTCGGTCTGAATTTGAGTTTAATGATTGGTTTGATTAATGTCCCGAATTTTGGTCTGATTTTTAGTTTGATTTTTTGTTGTAATTTTTGCCCGATTTATGGTCTAAGTTCCGGCTTGATTTTTTGTCTGAATATGGTTTGAGGTTTAGTCTGAATTTTGATCTAATGTTTGTTCTGATTAATGATCTGAATTTTAATCTAAGTTCCGGCTTAATTTTTGGGTGATTTATGGTATGAATTTTGGTCTGATTTTAGTCTGAATTAGATTTGAATTTTGATCTCATTTTCGGTTTGAGTTTTGGTCTAAATTTTATAAGAATTTTAATTTGAATTTACTTTGAATTTCATTTTCGGTTTGAGTTTTGGTCTAAATTTTATAAGAATTTTAATTTGAATTTGCTTTGAATTTCAGCCTGAATTTTGATCTTTTGATTTGTGGGCTGTTTTTGCTCTGAATTTTTGTCTAAGTTTCATCTCTTTTTCGGTATGAGTTTCATTCTAAATTTTTTCTGAGTTTTGGGTTAAAATTTATTTTTTAGTTTCGGTATGATTTTTGGTTCTGCCTGATTTTTTTAAGGAATTTTGACTTAATCGTCTGAATTTTTTAGTTGATTTTTAATCTGAGTTCCGGTCTGGAACTTTTGATAGTAATTTTGATCTGATTTATAGCCAGAATTTTGGTCTGATTTTAGTCTAAAGTTGGTTTGAATTTGATCCCATTTTCTGTTTGAATTTGTACCCATTTTCGAATTGATTTTTGAATTGGATTTTGGTCAGAAGTTTTGTTGGAATTTTGGTCTGAATTTAGTTTAAATTTTGGGATGAATTTTGATTCGTTGATTTGAATTTTAATCTGAATTTAAATTTCATTTTCGGTTTGAGTTTGGATCTGAATTCAATCAATCAGAATGTAAATTTGTATTTGGTTTGAATTTCAGTCTGAATTTTGATATTTTGGTGTGATTTTTGGGCTTTGCTTTAAGCTTGGTCTCTTTTTGTTCTGAGATTTATTCTGAATTATGGTTCAGAGCAAAAGTGAAACGAAATATGTTCAGAACGAAAACGGAATAAAAAACTATGCTGTTTTTGCTCTGAAAGAATTGTTATACCATTTTTGCTCTTACTTTTAAGGCGTTTCATTTTCACTCTAAACCGTATTACTTATGCCATTCTTGCACTGACACTCTAAATTATTTCACTTTTGCTCTTATATAAATTTCAGTGGAAAAGCTTCCACTCAGCCTGTCATGTGGTCCTTGTTTTCTTCCCGAACCAGGTTACCTATCGATGATCAAAATCTCCTGAAACTGTTTAATAACATTGGAAATAGTTTGACGGCATATCTTCAATTCTTTGGCCAATTTGTTGTAGGACCAATTTGGATTTTTTTGAAAATTTTTAATAATTTTAAGACGCAATTCTTTTTCTTCACTCATTTGGATCAAACTCACAATAAATCAACATGTTTGTCATTAAAAATAACAACTGACGTATTTTTCAAAGATAACTAGATCAAAGGAGTTTTAAAATTTACACCCAAAAAAAAAATTATTAGGTAAAACGTGTGTTAAGATTTTTTCAATCTCACTCCTTAGATAATTTTGTTAAATAGAAAATGTTATTTTGAATTATTTTCTTATTAATTAATTTCTAAGTTGATTTCTGAATTGTGCCTTGAAGAGGAGGAGGAATTGGAGGAACACGATCAGTATCAATATGCTCGAATATTTTTCTCTGTGTATTTGCAATTACTTCACCTTCAGGATTATTATTTGTAAATTTAAGGATTTTTTTTTTTGGGATTCTTTTAATTAGAAAAAGATTCAGGTATTTATTCGGGATTGAATATTTAGCTAGGAATAAATCCAAAAAATTTTTGGGATCTTGGATAAAGATAATAGAAAAATTACGAATTAATTTACTAAGAAATCGATAACTGCAGTTAGTCTGTTTTAAGTTTGTTGTACATTTCTAGGTACTAAACGTGTAGAGGTGTGAATAGAAAATTATAAATTCTCTGTCATAGTGAGAAAGAAAATTTATTTAATGTTTGCTGGAAATGTGGTTGAAATGCCATTGGATAAAGAAAGTAAGTAAGAAAAATTAGTCATGGCTTCCCACAGAGTTTTGCTAGAATCTTTTACGAGCATTGTTGATTCTTTTTGTGTGTGTGCGTTTTTTCTTTAAAAGAAAACTTTCTTTAGTTAGGCAGGGTTGGCAGTTAATGGCAGTTTTTCTAGCGACAATGTCATAAATATTTTCAATTGTCATTGTTAGTTATTTTACATTTATGTATTTTGACAATTTATACCCTTCTTACTTTGAAATCTATTGAAGAATGTAATGAATTTATCAGGTACTGCAAAATCTTTCACTGTATAGCAAATGGGTATGTAATTAAAAGATTGCATTACAATTTAAAGTATTCAATTTCATGTCGGCTACTTTTCTTAATAGAAAATGTAATTTATGACCAGCGGGGATCAATGTTTTCAAATTATTATTAATATAACTATATATAAAGAATTTAAAGTTCAGGGAAAAACCGCAGATCGTACTATTGGGGGTATTCACAATTTCGTGTTATCTTATTTAGTGTGGTATCTTAAAACGCATTTCAATTCACTAATAGTGTATGCGTGAGTTTGTGAGAGCGCTCTTATCTGAGAGCATCATCATCAGTTTTTATCTGCCTTAACGTCAACATATGCGAAGAAAAGCTATATAGTTGGAAAGGTTTTTTTTTGTATACGACAAGGTAGGGGATTCCTTCATAGATACTGGCAGCCCCGTGCTGTACAGCATGCACGATTCACACTCCAGTGTACCTACGTACTAAAACCACCTCCTGAATCTCTCTGTTCCGTTTGACCCTTGCGGCATCACCAATTGAGGCATTCCTTCCTAAGGTCTATAGTTGGAAAGGTATTGTACACTAGATGTGCATAATATTTATTGTTTTCGTATATGTTGCGGTTAACGCAGTTGTAAACAGGTAAGAAGATATACCCAAATACAACAACAAAATACTTGGGAATTCAGATCAGAGCTGTAAAAGAATGCAATCAATTGAGAGTCACAAATAAATAATAATTTTTGATTGCAGAATGAAAAATTCAGTAAAAAGTCAGTGCAATGTAGTCGCCGACTGATTATTCATTTAGAAAAGTCTTTTTTGAGGTCAAAGGAATGAAATCTTTTTTTTTTTGAAGTCATAGGAATGCAAATCTTTTGACTTTAAAATCATGACTATTTTGAAGTTACTTGGAGTCACCTGAAGTCACATGCATTCACTTGAAGTTAATTGGAATTTGAAGTAAATTTGAGTTATTTGAAGTCTTTTGAAGTCAATTGGGGGGTTGAAGTCATTTAGAGTGACTCCAATTTGACTAGTTGACTGCGAATCGCAATTGACTCCAAATGACTTCAAGTGACTCCAATTGACTTCAAAATCTCAATTGACTTCAAAACCTCAATTGACTCCAAATGACTTCAAGTGACTCCAATTGACTGCAAATCCCAATTGATTACAAATGACTTCAAGTGACTCCAATTGACTTCAAAATCTCAATTGACTTCAAAACCTTAATTGACTCCAAATGACTTCAAGTGACTCCAATTGACTGCAAATCCCAATTGATTGCAAATGACTTCAAGTGACTCCAATTGACTTCAAAATCTCAATTGACTTCAAAACCTTAATTGACTCCAAATGACTTCAAGTGACTCCAATTGACTGCAAATCCCAATTGATTGCAAATGACTTCAAAACCTCAATTTTCATATCAATGAACGAAATGAATCTGAATTAGAGCTGTAAAAGAATGCATTCAATTTAATTGCAATACCTTGAAGTCACAGCTAATAACCGACAATTCATGATTGTAGTTATTGAATGACGTTTAGAAAATGCAGTTAGAAGACGTTTTTGGAGTCCCCGACTGATTATTCATTTACAAAAGTCTTTTTTTTTGGAGAAGAAAAGAAAAGAGAATGCAATCTTTTTATGAAATCATGGGAATGCAAATCTTTTGACTCCAAAATCATGGCTGCTTTAAAGTCACTTGGAGTTACTTGAAATCACTTGAAGTCATTTGGAATCACTTGAAGCCGCTTGAAGTCATAACCAGTCAATTGCGATTTGCAGACATTTGGAGTCACTTGAAGTCAATTGGATTCACTTGAAGTCATTTGGAGTCAATTGAATTCACCTCAAGTCATTTGGAGTCGATCGTACATGCGGGAAAAATGAAATGAAAGAAATAGAAAACAGAGTTTTGTACATTCCGCTCCTGTAATTACTCTCTCATTTATCTACTCTCTCTTCCTTTCTTTCTCCCTCTCTTTCTCTCTCACATACTATCTCTCCCTTTCTTACTCTCCCTTTCTTTCTCTCTCATATACCTACTCCCTCTCCCTTTTGTTCTCTCTTTCTCTTCCTCTTCTTTCTCTCTCCCTTTCTCTTTCTCTCTCCCTTCTCTCCCTTTCTCCCTTTCTCTCACCCTTTCTCTTTCTCCCTTTCTCTCACCCTTTCTCTTTCTCTTTCTCTCTTTCTCTCTCTCTCTCTTTCTCTCTCTCTCTCTTTCTCTCTCTTTTTCTCTCTTTCTCTCTCTTTCTCTCTATCTCTATCTCTCTCTCTTTCTCTATCTCACTTTCTCTCTTTCTCTCTCTCTCTCTCTGTTGTTGTTATTTTCCGAAAGAAATCTAAATAATAAATAAAAAAGAGATGCCCAAAAATTTTTCATGGAATTTCAAACACCAATACATATAAATTTTATTACTATTAACTCATACGTTAGACAACAACAAAATCTACGTTGAAGAGACCAACAAAGCATACGAAAGTGTTTTTGCTTTGCACTTTGGTATAAGCAAAGGAGAGAGAGATGAGAAATGCACAGCCTATGCCTAAGTGCTTTTACAAAAACGAATGTGCACCAGGTGCATAGGCCGTGGGCACCTCTGAAATAAAGTATAAGTATAAAAAAATGGTTGATTTTCGGCTGCTGAGAAACCCAGTGACAGCTTTTGAGGGCGTGTAGGGTATATAAAGCTTTAGTCATTGTAACCCTCGTAACCAGTGCATGTTTCAAGTTTTTTTTTTACTTAAGAATCTCGCTGATACAATCGATTACAATAAAAATCTGCTGACTCAGATGCTGTAAAAATTACAAAGCAAATGAAGCAAGATAAATGTGAATAAAGTGTTAAGAAAAGGGATTTCGTTTCTTACTGTTGAATTCCACTGCATAAATTAAAACAGAAACAGCAACAAAAAAAAAAAAATTTTTAAGTCTTCCTTTGGCTTTAAGAATTATGAGCATTTCAAAATGAAACAGCAAAGTAAATTAAATTTTCTTTTTCATTTTATTTTTTTTTTATTGAAAACAATTCTTAGAAAGGACAAATGCTTGACACTACTACATAGTGCGCTGCGCTATTCTTCGCCTCTTGCAACTTTGGTAGGCGCTAAAAATTGTAGCTAAAAACCACGAAAAAAAAAACTAAAAAGAAAAGCAACAAAATGCGTTGGGTCTGTCCCTCTGGCAAGAATTTTAACAATTCAATAAAAAAAAAAAAAAAAAATAAAAAAACTGCAAGCGTATAATGTGCAGTCGTCATCCGGTGCCGTGCCGTTAATTATGAGTAGGTATTATTACGAAGCCGGGCGATGTTGCCAAACCCAATGTGTCGGCTGTCGGCCGTCGGCAATGGTGATCGCTTATGGCATTGATGCTTATTTTCTCAACCTTCTCAGGAAAGAGAAGACAACGGTGCTAAAGGTTGCCCTTTTAAAATTATAAAGAAATTCTGAATTCTGTCCTCATATGCATGCATAATCATTATGGTAAAAAATATATGTTAAAAATTATGCGGACATTTTTTCTGTTTTTTTTTTTTTTGTTTTTTCATTTAAATCGTGAATACCTTTTGCCTGAGAAGAGGCTCTTTAAAAGAAAAAAAAAAAATTTCGCAGAAGGTTCGAAAGGCCTTTGCACGCTGGTCAGCGTATCAATAAATAAATCAATGTTGTATTGAAGAAATGCAAAGAAGAAGAAGACAATGACACACTCTGCTGCTGGCCTGTGTTCTGTTATGGTTGTGTGATGTTTAATTTATAATTTCTGTTGAATTTTTTATTTTATTTTTTTTTTTTTTTGCTTATCTCAAAGTAAGGTGGATAAGTGAGTCATGCTGTAAAAATCTTTATCGATCACTTTTGTAGTAAATTTTTTTTTAATGAACTTTAACTTTTAATATTCGAAATAATCTTAAGAATACTTTGTTGTCAGAACTTAACCCGATTTTACTCAAAAGATCATTGACTTTGTCAAAACCTATGTCAAGTTCTACACCGTCGCAGACTTAATATTGGAAAATTTTGAAATTTAATCTAATAAAGCTTTCTCATTACTCGTTGACTTATGATTGATAAATTATTAAATAAATAAGTACTTTTGATTGAATTTTCTTTAATTGTCTGGTAATTTTATTTATTATTTTTGTTCCGCATTTGGTTCTTGCTTCTCTCGGGTTAATTCTTATAAAAATTCTCTTAGTTCTTTTTAAACATGAGAGAAACAGAGTATCATAGATTACATGAACAGACAGTGAGAGAGACGACATCGTGACTTTTTTCATATGAATAAATTTACTGTATGGGGATCGGGAGTATGCAGTACAAGCAGAGGCGTCGGCTCTGTTAATGTCATCTCAGATTAGCGACTGATTGAATTTAGATGAATTTACTGTAATTATTGGTTGTGTTGTTTTTGGAAAAAAGTTTTTTGTGCAAATACACAAATACCAAATGTGAAAGAGAGAGTGCTGTTAATGTTGTTCTTGTAAGAGTATTTTATATAAATAATTTTTTTTTGTATGGGGATCGGGTGTATGCAATACAAGCAGAGACGTCGACTCTCGGAATGTCATCTCAAATTAGCGGGTGATTGACTTCAGAGGAATTTACTGTTATTGTTATTGTCGTGTTGTTTTTGGAAAAAAGTTTTTAGTGCAAATACACACATACCAAATGTGAAAGAGAGAGTGCTGTTAATGTTGTTCTTGTAAGAGTGTTTTATATAAATAATTTTTTTTTTTTTGTATGGGGATCGGGTGTATGCAATAAAAGCTCTCTCAATGTCATCTCAAATTAGCGAGTGATTGGCTTCAGAGAAATTTACTGTTATTGTCGTGTTGTTTTTGGAAAAAAGTTTTTAGTGCAAATACACACATATCAAATGTGAAAGAGAGAGTGCTGTTAATGATGTTCTTGTAAGAGTGTTTTATATAAATAATTGTTTTTTGTATGGGGATCGGGTATATGCAATACAAGCAGATACGTCGGCTCTCTCAATGTCATCTCAAATTAGCGACCGATTGGCTTCAGAGGAATTTACTATTACTATTAGTGTTGTTGTTTTTCGAATACACTTTTTTAGTGCAATCACATTTATATGGGAGAGAGAGTGCCTTTCATGTTGTTCTTGTAAGAGTGTTTTATATGAATAATTTTTTTTTTGTATGGGGATCGGGTGTATCCAATACAAGCAGAGACGTCGGCTCTCTCAATGTCATCTCAAATTACCGAGTGATTGACTTCAGAGGAATTTATGTACTGTTATTATTAGTCGTGTTGCTTTTGCAAAAAATTATTGTTGTGCAAATACACAAATATGAGAGTTTTTGCAAGAGTTTTTTGTATGAAAAAATGTTTTGACCCATGCGATAGCGATTGATTGACTTGAGAATAATTTACTATTATTGTTAGTGTTGTTGTTTTCGGAATACATTTTTCTTAGTGCAAATAGATGAATATGAGAGAGAGAGAGAGAGTGCCTTTCATGTTGTTCTATCAAGAGTTTTTTATATGAATATTTTTTTTTTGTATAGGGATCGGATGTATCCAATACAAGCAGAGACGTCGGCTCTCTCAATATCCTCTCAAATTGGCGACGAATTGGCTTCAGATGAATTTGCTGTTATTATTAGTCGTGTTGTTTTTGCAAAAAATGATTTTAGTGCAAATACATAAATATGTGAGAGAGAGAATTCTGTTCATGTTGTTCTTGCATTTTTTTTTCTTTTTGTTTTGCAATAGTTGACTTTGGTTGAATGTTTACATATCGTTTGAATATTTACAAATGCACATCAGTGATGGAAAAGTAGGTACAATTGTACTTTTTCCGACTTTTTCAAACTGCAAGGTGCAATTGGCGTATTTTACGTACAATTTGTCAATGGTCAAAAAAAATTTAATTCTAAATTTCAAAAAAGGAGAAATATTTTATAATTAGTACCTAATTCTAATCCTTTCAACTGTTAGCTAGTTCCCATGTAACTAAAAAAGTAGATGAATTGAATCATGATGTTGCTCCACACTTTAATGACCGCGTTTCAGAATCCACTAAGAGAGTTGAGTATAAATGATAAAAATGCCGGCGTTTTGGAAGTTTTCGATTTTTGTGACACTAGCAGATTTCCAACAATCAATTATAAGTCGAGACTTTAAAAATTAATTTTCATAGTCTACAAAAAAAAAAACACATAATAATCAATTATCTTTTAACAGTTTTGTGGGTTTTTCTTTCGGGTTACAGCGGTAAGTGTGGAGAGGTTATTTTTGTTACTGGAGAGACCCAAAACCTGCCTCTGGAACTCAACAAGCAACGAAAGACTCAGTGCACTCGATGTATTGTCAATCTATGGGGACTTAGGTGCTAAGCCGAATGAGGTTCTAGAGATTATGACAGGAAAAAATCTCGAAAATTGAAATTTGAATTTTTTCACTTTGATCAAACGTCCTGTGATTGACAATAAATATGTATGTGCGTAATTGATACTTGAAAATATTTTAAATGTAATTATTCTTAGCGTAATGCGCCCACCCCTCTCTCCCTCACTGAATTATAATTTTTTTTATATAGCAGCTACTATAGGCGGAGCTTTTCGCGTTTATTCATGTAGTGCGTGTTATATTTTTACACGACTGCCAAAAAGTGTTGAAAAATTTAAGTTTTCAAAGTTTTAGGTTTTTATTTTTATATTTACAATTTTTGTTTTAACTTCTCAGCTTTCAATTTTTTGTTTTTTTAAGTCTTTTAATAACTATATTCTTAAATATTTCCAATTATTATTAAACATGCAAAAGTTTCGTTTTTTTTATTTATAAACTTAAACCCATTCTTCAAGTAGCAATTCTCCACATATAAAATATTCAAACGCCTTACACTTCAAGAATCCTTTCAATGCCCAAAAATTAATTGGATCTAAACATAACCCAAAGTTAAAGTTTAACCACAGGTTTGCTGTTGCTGTTGATGTTGTTGTAATGATTGTTGAATATATTTGGTTTTAAATATTAAAGAGAAGGATAAACGAAAAATACAATAACTATATACATACATAATCATAAATTCAAACCCACTTCTAAATTCATTCATTCTCAACATTAAACTTTCAAAAAAAAAAAAAATAAGTAAAAAAAATGCTCTAAAGAAGAAAAAAGGTAAAACTGAAGTTTGAAATTGAAATGAAGTGAAGTAAAGGAGGAGGACTCAACTACAACAACAACAGCAGCAGCAATGAGCACCCAAGCACCTCTTACCGACACAATCATGTGTGTAGAATATTAATGTAGCTAGCTGTTAGAGACAAGCAAGCAACCAACAACAACAACAACAGCAACAAAATAAACCAATAAGGGTGTAACTAAAGCAGAAGCTGAAACTGAAGTTAAAGTTGGAACCAATGCACACCATGGCGCTATTTAAGTAAAATAATAATACAAAAACAAAAATACAAAAAAAAAAAAACTGCACATGTGCTGCTTCTATTCTTACTTAAAAGAAGTCAAAGTCGAAAAGGAACAAAAAAAAAAAAAAACTAAAACGAAAGAAAGACAAGAAAATTTACATATGAATAGTAGAAAAGTTCGATGGAGCCAACCAGTAACCAACAACTCCAACAACTGAAGACAGACACAAGCCCAAACCCAAAACAACAACGAGTGAGTACAAGAGCACAATGGTTGCCATGCCTTACCATGCCATACCATCATTCCATATTCGTATATAACGTAACCCAACCCAAACTTGAAAACGTCATACGGATGCCAAACGTCGTCTCGTTGAATTCATGAATTAAAACCGATAAACAGATAGATAGATATGTATTGTTTGTAGATGCCTCATATGTATGTAGAAAACATGCAAAGTGAAATTTCTTTATTTGCAATTGTAAGCGCATGTTGGACACAACAACAACAAAAAAAAAATAACGAAAAAAAAATAATAATATTTTGCATAACAATGCAAGCGACAAGTGCATAAATATTGACATATCTTCTCGTTTTTATTTGCTCGCTCTTTGTAGACACTAATTAGGAAATCTAAATATGGATGTGTGCAGAGGATTACAAATAGATAGATAGTTGAATGGGATCAATAGCTAGGCAAGTTTGTTTTACAGTTGATGGAATAGTAAGGCCAGCTCTAAGGTCTAAGGCGATATATGCCAGTGGTTAAATTTCACAGACGCTCTTTTTTAGAGAAGATTTCGCAACTACGATCTGAAGAATTGACGGATTTTAAGTACTGACTTTCTCAGCTATATAGTTTTCGGGGGTTATACCCAAAACTCAATCAAAAATATAATAGTATTTGAGTTCTAGCCCCGTTTTTCTCAATTATTTTTGGCCGCTAATCACGAATCTGTAAATGTTTTTTTTTTTTTTTTTGGGTCAGATCAGGTTTAAGCAATTTTATGAAGTTTGCATGAAAAAAAAAATTCTCTTAAAATTCAAATTTTTTGTGTGTATTGGTGGGTAGTGAAATATAGTATTACAAATTTTTTGGCCATTAACAAATTTTACCTAAAATACTCCAATTGTACTTAATGTACCTTGCAGTTTGAAAAAGTCGAAAAAAGTACAATTGTACCTACATTTCCATCACTGATATGCATATGTAAATATTCAAAAGAGAGAGGAACAAAAACAACTCTGCAAAAAAAGAAAAAAAAAAGCAATGCAAGAACAACATAAACAGAACTCTCTCTCTCTCTCATATTTGCACTAAAAGAAATGTCTGCCAAAAATAATACGACTAACAATAATAATAAATTCCTCGGAAGTCAATCACTTGCTAATATGAGATGAGATTGAGAGAGTCGGCGCCTTTGATTGTATTTCATATACGCGATCCTCATGCAAAAAAAAATGTATTCATATAAAAAACTTTTGCAACAACAACATAACAGCACTCTCTCTCACATATTTATGTATTTGCACTAAAATAAAAAAGTCTTCCAAAAACAACACTAACAATAACAATAAATTCATCTGAACTCAATCACTCACTAATTTGAGATGACATTGAGAGAGCCGACATCTCTGCTCGTATTGCATACACCCGACCCTTAAACAAAAAAAAATATATTCATATAAAAAAACTTGCAAGAACAACATGAAAGGCACTCTCTCTCTTTCTCTCATATCTATGTATTTGCAGTAAAAAAAAATTCTTCCAAAAACAACACGACTAGTAATAATAGTAAATTCACCTGAACTCAATCACTCGCTAATTTGAGATGACATTGGGAGAGCCGACATCTCTGCTTGCATTGCCTTAGCTCGATTCCCTTATAAGAAATGTGGTCATATGAAAAAAGTTGTCTCTCTCAGTATCTGCTTATGTATGTATACTCTATGCTCTACTCTACTCTATGACCGTCCTTCCTATCATGGATGGATTCCAAGCTTTCTAATAAAGATAAAAACTAAAAAAATATTTTATTCGCTGGACATTTCTCTATGCGCTGGACCACAAAAAAGGGAAATTTTCCGCTTCTTCTTTTTTTTAGGATCTTTTTCTCTAAAAAAAAAGGAAAAAACACATATTTTTACTAAGAATTTCTCTTGTAGAAAAAAACGGGGAGAAGGGAGGAGGGGGAGGATTCGAAATGACGAAATATTTTTTTAAAATTGATTTGTTTAACTTAAAACCCATTACTCGGGGGTTTTTGGGGCCACTGATTACAAATCTGGCATCTAGATTTTGAAAATGCAATATGACGGATCCGATATGACGAAAGATTTTTAAGAAATTAATCGGATTCGCTTAAAACTCATTACAGATTTTTAAGCAGCGATCCTAAAACCCCGACCCCGAGTAACAAGTTTCCAACGAATCCGGTAAACTTGAAAAATAGTTGGCCATATTGGATCCGTTTTTTGAGTTTTGAAAATGCCATATCAGTTTCGTATTCAGCATGCCCGGAAATCCCCAAGTAATGAGTTTGAAGTGAATCCGATCATTTTTTAAAAATTTTTTCGCCATATTGCATTCGCAATTTCGAATTTTCAAAATCTTATGTCAGATTGGTAATCAGCGACCTTGAAAACTTCTAAGTAATGATTTTGTTTTCTTTAACACCAGTTTTCTCGAAAACTTGTTTTTGGACGTTAGGCTTTTTTTTTAGTGTAGCAAGAATTTTTCACTAAGATTTTAGGAGAGTATTCTTGAAACTATAGGGAACCTTAAAATTTTAACTGGAATGTCCCCCTAAACGTCTTAACCTTGGGATAATATAGTTTTGAGTTTCCAAAAAAAAAAAAACGAGGGAACTTTCCCTTTTCTTGATGGTTTAATTCATATTCTTTCTTGTTCCCTTATACTTTAATATGTTTTGGAAGCCCATTAAGCGTGACATTTGTCAAATTCGACTAAGTAAACAAATTTTTTTGAAAACTATTTTAATTAATTTTTGTTTTTAAATATTTACTCATCCAATTCAATGAGACAAGTCACTTAACTTCTCTTATTTCCCGACAGAGTAAGGGTTAAAATAACAGCATTTTTCTTTCAATACATGACTTTATTTTATTTAAACTTCAAAGAGAAAGAGAGAATTTATGTGGGAGTAGTTCTTGTAGTTGTTGTTGTTGTGATTGACAACAATTGTTGTGATTGAGTACTATAAGTAACCGTTTATTTATTTGCGCGAGTACTTGTCAAATGTAAATACACTTCGGTATGTTTTAAGAGCTCTCTATATCTTCGTGCTCTCTTTCTCTCTTTCACTTTCAGTATTTCAGTATTTGTTTTGCAAAAATTACTGACATGAAGAAGTCAACAACAACAACTACAACAATGAGAAAAAAAATTAGCACAAATAAAATAATAATAACAACAACAACCAGAGCAAATGTAAACATATGCAAAGAAAAAAAAATAAAGCAAACAAAAAACGACAGCAAAAACTACATATAAGTAGTACAACAACAAAATAAAGAAGTTAATAACAAAAGTACCTATAAAAAATCAGAGCAAAACAAAAACGAGCAAAACAAAAACAATTTTTATATCCACAACATTTTGTTAGTGGTTAACGACCTCTCACACACACACTGACTGACTGACTGCTCCTTCGTACTTATAGAATGTGTGAGTATGTGTGGATATTTGCAAAATTTAGACATATGTGCTTGTGTGTATGTATATGTACAAACAGTCATAAAATAAAAGTGTCAAAAATGAAATTAGCAAATAACAAAAGCAAAAAAAAAAAGAAAAGATACTACGAAAAAGATAAAGAACATTTAAATAAAAATCTAAATTAGCAGTTAAGTGTTGGGGGTGTTGTTGTTGTATTTATTATTATTGTTGTTGTTGTTATTGTTGTATGCATAAATTATGTCAATTTTATCTGTTTGTATAACTAAATAGGTATTTAAATTGTTAATATACGTAATAAATAAATAGTTTTGAAGTTGAATTAATTTGTTTTAAAATGTGAACATACGTACACGAGCGAACGCAGAGGTTGAAAAAGGGTGGAGGGGGCGGGGGGAGTGGGGGAGGGGGAGTGGGGTAGGGGTGAAGCGAGGGTAGAAGGAGAAGGGGGAACAGAGTGTACGTCTTTTTACTACTGCATTGATTGTGGGGTTTTCCTAACATTTTCTACAGGTGAGGTAGAAAGTAGATAAAAACCTAGAAGACACGGAAAGAGACGAAGAATTAGGAGTATATTCATATGTATTTGTTGTATTTGTTGCAAATATTCAATGAAATATAATTTAACACTAAAATTACAAAAAAGTAAAACTAAAGGACCCTCATTTAAACCCGAAACTGGTTTCTTGTTTGCTTAAAAAGAATAGAGCGGAAAATATAAAATTTCAAGAATATACGCACACAGCTTAAGAACACGTATCTCTAATTTATATACATTTAACTATCAATTTACCTATTAACCCTGGCATACGATAAACCAAAACAACCCTTAAACATTTATTTTGGTAGCTTCTCTGTACCTGTATACCTTCACCACTTAAAATTTATCAATTTTCTCTTTAGGTCAACACACAAAATTTTTTTATTTTTTATTTTAATTTTGCTTCTTTTTTGTTCATTTGCTGTTTATTCTTCAATAAGTGAAAACGATTATAGGTTGCCGTCCTTCATCATCATTGCCAACCAACATCGTCATAAACTTAATCATGAATACACTCGTATCCGCGTCAATGAGATTTTTCGTCATTACTCTATGAAGAATTCATGCTTTTCTATTTTGATTTTATTGTTGTTGCCTGGCAAGAAGCAGCAGCGAATATTTCTTTTCATTTCATTTTTTTTGCTCTCTTGATTTCATTCTTCATTTTCTTGGGATAATCAGGAAAAAGAAAAAAAAAAAAGAAAGAAAAACTGACCTCACTCAACAATAACAGCGAAATATACAAAATGTAGTACATACATACATACATACAAATTTACTTGCATAAATATGAATGTATTTATATATTTTCAATATTTGCTTTTCTTTTTTTTTTTTCTTTTTTTTTTTTCTTTTTATTTGCATATGTTTATTTATATTTGTGTGTTTGTATACACTCGGCTGCGTGTATATGTATGTGTATGTATGCGAGTTTATATTTGTTTATTATTATAATTCCCGGTCTGTTTGGTAATTTCATCTTTATTTATTGTGTATTGTTATTGTTTTTCAGTTTCTTTTCTCATTCGTCTACACAGCATCGTCTTCTCCGGTATCTTCGCTCATATTCTAAGTATTGTGGGTGTATGCTGTTGTTGCTGTGCTGTTCTTTTCGTATTAACCATAAATACGAGTTCGAGTACACGTACATACATATTTACATACTCACAATGAGTACAAAAATTACCTTCATGTTGTTGTTATTGTAAATTATATTCACGAATTGGTGTTAAATGCTGGTTCGCGTCGTTCCATTGATTATTTGCACTCACACACACACACACTCACTACATACTCAAGTATACATTCTCTCTTGTATCTCTCGGATCTTCGTCTCTTACCGACGCGTCTTCTACCTTTTCAACAATACGTATCTACTTCCTTCCTCATTTGTGCGCGCCATAAAATTCACATGTTTTTTTTTTCGTTATACACTCTCTACCTGCCTCTCTCACTCTCTCTCTTTCACTCTTTCGTTTTATCACCGTATGTTCTGATTCGCGTTCATCATTGCAGTGCAGCATCTTCACAAACGACCATGAACTCAAAAAAAAAAAAAAGGAAAGAAAATGAAACAAATTCACACACAAGATGGGCGCCTCACCTCGCCGTACTCTCCATCGGTGCAATGTAATAATTTTTTCTTTTTCTTTTCTTTTTTTTTTTTGTATTTTTGCAAGATATTCTACCATTGATAACATTTACTTTTGAATTTTATTTTTTTTTATTTTCTTTTTAGCGAGCGCACATGGAAATGTAAAAATGAAAGGAATATTCATAAATGTAACATAACCTCAATTTTTGGTGTAATTCATGCATTTAATTTCTTCGTGTTTTTTTTTCCTTTTAGGTTTTCGTCGTTCTTCCTCACCTTTATTCCGGCATGCCAATGATAAATATGAGCAAAATGAACTAAATTAGTTCTTGGAAGTTAGAGGAATTCTTTAGAAATTACATAGAAATTGCAGATTTTTATATTTTTTTTGGTTTAACAAATTCTTATGATATCTGTGTCACTAAGGTTCGAATCTCAAGGAAAGTTAACAAAAGTAAATTTTCTTCAAATTAGTCAGTGGTAATAAGAAGAAGAAGGTTCGGGATTACCACGAATTGGTTGCAAATTTTCTATAGCCAGATTTAAGGTCTTTACTAGCGACTTAGGGGAGAAATCTACTTGCTGAACCGCTGATTAATTCATTGAAAAACAATAATCTTGGACGCGCAAGAAGAAATGCTTCAAGTGTTGATTTGAGTCGAGCAGCGTTTCAATACGTTTGCACAATTGACTACAGCTCGCAGCCTTTCGTACGAATTGGCCCAATGGAGGTTATGTGCGACCACTGCGGATTGAGCTGTCTCAGTGGCAGTGGCAAGGTGAAATTGCCATTATTACCCCACATCACCTGAGCCATTGCATTCACTGCATCGTGGTGAATCACTAGAATCACGACATTTTCTATCGTACACTCAAAGATACAACGGATGTTTCCAAATGACTTCATTTGGACAAGACATTATCAAAGAACCCGGATTCAATCCGGCATTCAAGGTAATTTCTACTCGAGGGAGTAAACGTTAATTTTCTTTTGGTGATCATAAATCAGTAATTCTGAACCTTCACCTTCGACTTTACAGATCCGAGGACAAATTCACCATCGAATTGGATCATTGCAACCGCATAGCATAAATTTATTCAAATAATTTACTTCTTGGAGGACTCAACTTGATCGGCATCAAACGATCATCAAAACGGCAATGAAAAGAGTGTTCGGTACGAGGTTCGCCGGGTCAGTTAGTTATTCGATATAATGAAACTGGAGGGCTTGGAGATAGAGAGCAGACAACAATTGCCACCACTGGTCCAACAGAAAAGATTCGAATCAAGCTAAATCTAAGGCGGTAGTAAACCGCGAAACAGTTCGAATGATTGCAAAATTTCAGCTTAATTTTAAGCCTTACAAGCTACGTAAAGCTCAAGAGCTGTTACATTTGCGAATACAAAAATGCAAGGCATTGCTATGGTCCCTCTCGTTAAAAAAATTTTGAAAATATTGTTTTAACAGATGAAAAAATTTTCACGGTTGAACAGAATTTCAATTCGCAAATGACCGCATATGGCTTACATTATCATTGGAACAAAATAATCAAAATATCACGTTCAAAAATCAGCTTCGGTTTTGTTGTGGGTTGGAGTTTCCGCTTATGCCAGAATACTTCTAATTTTTGTTGAAGAGGGCGCTAAAATTGACCACGTTGTTTATCGACGCATTTTAAACGAACATGTCTTTCCGTGTGCCCAAGATACTTTTGGAAACGTATAAGAGGCAATTTTTCTGAATTCATAATGTCTCAAGAATGGCCTCCATACTCCCCAGTTTGGTGCATTTTAGAGAGCAAGGTTTATGCATCTCAACATCACAGTCTGGAAACACTAAAAAGGGCATTACGGAAACCATGAACTGAGATTGATTGAAAAGTCCTGAGGCGAACCGTCCTACGCTTTCCGAATCGATTGAAGGCATGTGTGAAGGCGGTTATATTGAATAGAATTTAGAAGAATATTATATGGTATATTCAGCAACACTGAGATTTTATTTCGATTTGATGTGATAACATCTTTACTCGAGGCTGAAGGGAAATTTACAAAGGCGTGAATTGATAGAAATTAGCATCAAATGTTATGTCGGTGTTGTATAAGGTTTCATAGTATGTGTGAGTTTTAATATGTATTTTACTTTAAGCCCAAAAGTTTGCAACACATAATTTTTATATTAAAAACGGAATATACTGACATATCAATGGAATAGTGGAACATATGAAAAATTGTTTTCATTTATTATATTGCTTTATTGCATAATTTTAATATGTATTTTACTTTAAGCCCAAAAGTATGCAACACATAATTTTTATATTAAAAACGGAATATATTGACATATCAATGGAATAGTGGAACATATCAAATATTATTTTCATTTATTGTATTGTTTTATTGCATAGTTTATTTCAGTTTATAATTTATTCTTTTGTAATAAAATTTGTAAAAAGTTAAAAAAACGTAAACCACAATGTGTAAAGTATGTTAGGGGCCGTTTACATATTACGTAACGCACAAGGGGGGAGGGGGATTACATGGGGGAGGGAGAGGGGTTACATGGGCGAGGGAGGGGGGTTACATGGGCGAGGGAGGGGGGTTACATGGGCGAGGGAGGGGTCATCCACTGCATTACGTAATGTCGTCACGTTACTTTAGGAGAGGCAGGAGGGGGGATGGTCTAGGAGGTGGAGGAGGTACGCTTTATTACGTTGCGTAACGACCAGGGGGATGGGTCAAAATAAGTCGAAAATTGCGTTACTTAATATGTGAACGGCACATCATGTGACGAGTGCAGAAGGTACTCATTTTAGTTTTTTACTATCGTAATCAATATTGGATGAATGCTTAAGAGAAAGAGAATAATAGGCATGGACTTGGTCAGGATTCGAACCTGGAATACCTGTCTCTAGACCACCGAAACGAGTTTACTATTTTACAAAATTCGCATAGAATTCAAGTTTTTTTTTCGGGGTTTCTTAAATTTACGCTGACTGAATTTGAAATTTTTGTAGCAGTATATCTCATAAACTATTAGAAATAATCTGAGAAAGCCAGCAAAAAAAAAAAAAAATTATACCATAAAGATTTTTATAAATTTCCCGAAGAAAAAAAAAAGAAAAATAAAAAAATAAATCATTGAAGGGTAACGAAATATAAAAAATAGAAAATGCCTTCAGAAAAACTTATGGGGAATTATGGGGAAAGACCAAAGCAAAGAACACTACAAATAAATAAATGAATATATGTCTGTCTGTCTGTCTGCATGTACATATGTATGTATATATGAATTTCTGAATATATATTATTGTATCGGTTAAACAATATTATTAAGTGTAGCCAGAAGCAATTAAGTAAAGATAAGCAAACAATAATGTTCCTAGTCACGTACTGTGACTGGGACATTTTCTCACTTCACGTTAGAAATTGAAGTCGCAATCGAAGACTATGATGTGAATGTGGCAAGGTTGTTATTGTTGTACTGGAACATATAGAGTACCGAAGTGGGATGGGGGGGGGGGGGGGGGGAAACAAAAGCATATGAACAAGGCAGGAGGCAATGAAATGAAGTGAAACGATTGATGTTTTCGATGTTCAATGTATGGATATGTGTGTGGATAGTTGAGTAGATAGATGGATAGATGGATGGATGGATGGATGGATGACTGGATGGTTGTATGATTGGTTGGCTGGCTGAATAAATGATGGAACGGGATGAATTCATGTAGGTATGTTTGTTACTGTCAGACAGACAAAACGCACATACTATAGCATAGAAAGAGCTAAAGGGGGGGAACAAATGAAACCATAGTTATGTATACTATTCTATAATATCTACTTATGATATACGATTGAATGTCTGTTTGGCTGTCCCTTTGTCTATCTGCGCATAAGTTACATTCTTAACACGTTATGCTTCAATTTATCGAGAATTTCATTTGATTCTTTCTCTCGCTTTTTCTTTATTTATTTTACGATTATTCTTGTTAGAATTACATTTGTGTTTTAGATACAACATTTTCATCATTTACATTGTCATCATCGTAATCATTAACAATTATGCAGCAATGTAAAGCAAAATGTTGGAAAAGCAATGGTAAAGAAAATCAACAAGGTCTGAACAACCAGCGGATCCAAAGATTTCGGTTCCAGAACAAGATTTTTAATAGAAAAACGGCGATAAGCGTATAGCTGATTAATTTATGGAGTCGAGGGAGTTTAATCACCAAACTCCCATCTCTTCCCCCCCTTCTTCCTTGGATCCGCTAATAATCCAAAACTTTACGATACTTAAGTGTTAAGTATTCTGCTTTTGAGATTTTCTCGCATTTGGTCTGATTTTTGGTTTAAGTTTTGGTCTGAATATGGGTCCGAGTTTAGGTCTACTTTTGATCTAAGCTTTAAATCTGAATATCGGTTTCCTATCAAAGTTTCGGTCTGAGTGTGGTCTAAATTTCAGTTTAAAGTTTGATCATATTTTTGGTATATTTTTCGTCTGAGTTTTAGCCGTAATATCAATCTGATATTTTGTCCCAATTTTGCATTGCTTTTGGTCTGGATTTGTTCTGGATTTTGGTATGCTTTTGACTTAATTATTGATCT
This sequence comes from Toxonevra muliebris, assembly GCA_963691655.1. Taxonomy (NCBI): domain Eukaryota; kingdom Metazoa; phylum Arthropoda; class Insecta; order Diptera; family Pallopteridae; genus Toxonevra; species Toxonevra muliebris. Next base: position 76,775,227 of record OY829328.1, read on the forward strand.
AAATATCGAAATGATTTTTAGGCTGAGTTTCTCTCTAATTTTGATCTGAATTCCTCTCTACTTTTGGTCTGAATCTCTCTCTACTTTTGATCGGAATTTTGGCTTAAATTTCGATCTGATTTTGGGTCTATTTTTCATCTGAATTTGAGTTTGCGTTTGGTCTAAACTTTGTTCTCAATTTTGGTCTTCTTTGGTTTTGAGTTTTAGTCTCTCTTTGGTCTGATAGTTAACCTGAATTTCAAGATGTTTTTTGTTCTGAGTTCAGTACTGAATTTTTGCCTGATTTCGGTCAAAGTTTCGATATGAATTTTGGTCAAAGTTTTGATCTGAATTTTGGTCAAAATTTTGGTCTAAATTTTGGCTTCATGTTTTGTTGGAATTTTGGTCTGAGATTTAGTCTGAATTTTTGTCGTCTTTTGGTCTAAGTTTCGGTTTGTTTTTGGTCTGAGATTTAGTCTGAATTTTTGGTCGTCTTTTGATCTTAATTTCGGTTTGTTTTTGGTCTGAGATTTAGTCTGAATTTTTGTTGTCTTTTGGTCTAAGTTTCGGTTTGTTTTTGGTCTGAATTTTGATCTGCTTTTGACCTGAGAATTGGTCTAAAATTAGTTCTACTTTTTGGCCTGTGACTTGGTCTGATGTTTATTTTGAATTTTGGTTTTTTTTAGGCCTAAGATTTGCTTTGAAATTTTACTTGAATTCAGTCTGAATTTCAGGCCTGAATTTTAATCTGTATTTTTGTCTGATTTCTGATCTGGTCTAAAATCTATTAAGAATTTTGATCCAAAATTTGGTGTAACTTTTCTCTTAAAATTTAGTCTGAATTTTGATCTGAAAATTGATCTGATTTTTAGACAGAGTTTTGGTCTGCATTTGATTTAATTTTTGGTCTAAATATCGAGATGATTTTTGGACTGAATTTCAGTCTGAATTTCATCTGCTCGTTGGTGTGAGTTTTGAACTACTTTTAGTCTGAATTTTGGTTTGAATTTTGACCCAAATTTTGTTCTATTTTTCATCTGATTTTTTGCCATAATTTTAATTTGTTTTTAGTCTACACTTTGCACTTGATTTTTGTCTGTTTTCGATCCAATTTTTGGTCTAGATATCGAAATAGTTTTAGGGCTGAGTTTAAGTCCAAATTTTGGTCTGAATTTCGTCTGACCTTTTGTCTGAATTTTGATCTACTTTTGGTTTGAATTTTGGATTAAATTTTTGGTCTAAATCTTATTCTGAATTTTGATCTGGTTTTGTTTTTATTCTTGGCCTCAATATCGAGATGATTTTTGCGCTGAATTTTGTTCTAAATTCTACTCACAGTTTTCGTCTTAGTTTTGGTCTAAATTTTGCTAAAATTTTGGCAAACATTGGTCAGAATTGTGATATGAGATTTAGTCTGAATTTTTGTCTGCTTTTGGTCTAAATTTCTATTTGTTTTTGGTCTGAACTTTTGTCTAAGAATTGGTGTAAATTTTTGCCTAAATTTGATCGGAACTTTAGGCCTGAATTTTTATTTTTATCTGATTTCTGATCTGGTCTAAAAACATTTCAGAATTTGGGTCTAAAATTTGGTTTGATCGTTGTTTTAAAATTTAGTCTGAATTTTAATTTGAAAGTTGATCTGATTTTGAATCAGAAATTTGGTCTGCTTTGTGATTTAATTTTTGGTCTAAATAACGATATGATTTTTGGGCTGAGCTTCAGTTTAAATTTTGGTCTGAATTTCGTTTGATTTTTGATCTGATTTTGATTTGAATTTCGGTTTAAATTTTGATCTGATTCTTGGTCTATTTTTCATCCGAATTTTAGCTTGAATCCCGGTCTGATTTTTTTTTATCAAAATTTTGGTTTGCTTTTGGTCTAAAATTTGTTCTTAATTTTGATCGGCTTTGGTTCAGAGTGTTATTCTCTCTTTGGTCTAATTCTTAGCCCCAACTTATAGATGATTTTTGTTCTGAGTTTTGGTCTGAATATTTGCCTGAATTCCTTTCAAAGTTTCGATCTGAATTTTAACGATTTTAGTTTTAATATCGGACTGATTTTTTACAAAAAATTTTGGTCTAAAATGTGTTCTGAATTTTGGTCCGCTTCAGTCGAAATGAAACATCGTCGGAACGATTGTGAATCGGGTTTTTTTTTTTGTTTTTTTTGGTTTTTTTCCGCCATTCCTCATAATTCATGAATAAAGTCATTTCATTTTATCACACAATTCATAAAAAAAAAACTTCAAAAATTAAACTCAAACTAAAATTGCTACATAAATTAATAAATTAACTTTTATAACCACGCCTACTTTTATTCATTTAATTGATAGAAATAAAATGAATATGCATTGTAGTGAGAAAGTGTGATGCATTCACAGACTCACAGCAGAGACCTCCTGCGTATGAAGAGAACAGAAAACAATAAAACTTAACGAAATTCCAAACAGCTGACAAAATTTATAGTTAGTATTTTTATCATTTGTGGAAATGACAATAAAAGAAAAAAAGAAAAAAAACAGAAAAAAAAGAAAGGAATATGTGAAAAATAAAAGACCCAAATACACAAGTTTGTGTGTGGATTTGTGGATATATGTAGTTACAGTGGGGGGGAGAAATTAAGTGGACAAAGTAATTATCTGAAAAAAAAAGTTTAAGGGTTTATTACAATTGATAATCTTCTACAGTATAAACTTTTAGTTCATTTTTCTTCTAGTTGCTGCCTTTTTGTTTTTTAAACATAACAATAATGAAATAAAGTCGACCTTATCTTTAATTTCGACTTAATTTGACATTTAAAACATACAGAAATTTGTTAAAGATTAATTAGTATAAAAGAAATTGGCATTATTTCATTTATTAGTTAAGCTGATGATCTTCTAAACTTTTGAAAACACAAAAAATATAATTTTTTTTGTATTTTCTACTTTTGTCCTCTATATTCTGTCCCCCACTGTACACATAGAGAGAAACCAGCATAACAAATTCAAAACATATACATAGAATTAAATATTATTTAGTATACGCCTATGTGAGTTTCGTTTAGTTGTGAATCGTTCGGGCTCTGGGAAATTCAATACTTATAATTATACTTTATGTTGTTGGGCTGTACTGGCGATGTTGATAGCTATGACGATGACAACAACAACAACAGCGACGACGACGATGAGGCCATTGCTGTTGTTGTTGGTTGAGTTGCACTCATGCCGAGCAAACAATTAGCACAGAAGATTGATGACATTGACAGCAACAGTGACAACAACAACAACAACGACGACGACGACAACGTGAACTATACTCTTTAAAACATTAAGAGATATTTCGAGAATAGTTGTATTCTTCTTTAAATATCTTTGCAGCTATCTATCTATGTATATGTCTGTCTGTCTGTCTCTGGTAGATGAGACAATTTGTAAGTGTTCATTTATTGAGTAGGTATAAAGAAAATAGCACAGCATGAAAAATAAAATAATATAAAATAAAATGAAAATTGTAACAAAAAAATACTATAAAATAGACAACAATAAAAGAAGAAGCCGTGTGACGAAATGCTGAAATAATTTTTCCAATTTTCGAGTTCCTTGAATTTTAAAGATTTTTTTTTTTGTTTCTCTCAATTTTGAAAATTCAATTTTCAATGGATTTTAGTTATGGTGCGTTATTTTAGCACGCTATATCTTGTGAACTATTAAAGTTATCAAGGTTTCTTTTTTGCACGAAAAGCTATTAAAATCAGCACCAACAACAATACCTAAACGCGACGGGAACATTTTGAAATAGACTGCGAAAACAAATTAAATTCAGACCAATATTAGACCCCATATTTGACTGAAAATTCAAACAAATTCAAGCCAAAGTTAAAGTAAAAAATAAACTAAAACTCAGACTAAAATTCTGATCAAAAATAAAGCCAAAGATAAAAAAAAAAAAAATAAACTAAAACTCAGACTAAAATTCTGGTCAAAAATCAGGTCAACTTTCTAATGAAAATTCAGATTAAATTTTAAGAGAAAAGTCAGACAAAATTTCAGACCAAAATTCTGAACTAATATCAGACAAAAATCGAGACTAAAATTAAGGCCTAAAGTTCAGACTAAATTTAGGCAAAAATTTAGACCAAAGCTCAAACCAAAAACAAACCAAAACTTAGACCAAAAGCAGACAAGAATTCAGACTAAATCAGCCAAAATTTTAGCAAAATTTAGACCAAAACTTGGATCAAAATTAAGCCCCAAAATTTGACCGGAATTCAGACTAAAAATCAGCAACCGATATTCAGACCAAGAATAAGATCAAAAACAGACCAAAATTCAGAACAAAGTTTAGACCAAAAAAAAAAAAAAAAACTATAAATATACAGACCAAGAATTATATGAAAACCAGGACAAAAGAACAAAGTTCAAATCGATATTATTTAAGTAAGGGTCAGGAGAGGTCGAATGAATTCGCACGTCAAACTTTTCGGTATTTGACAGGAAAAGCTGGCCAACATTTTCTTTTTATTCAAAATAGATTTCTTAGCATCCCGAGATGTTTCCTTTGTAAAATGGGTAAAATCGGCTTGAAGCCACGCCCACCCACCATACAAGTGAAATTTTTAAAGCGTGATATCTGCTAAAATATTGAAATAAATTAAATGAAACTAAACACACTTATTTACATTGGCATATAAAACTAAATTAGTATAAAAACTAACCAAATCCTCCAGTAACCACGCCCACCTCCTATATACGTGAAATTTTCAAAGCGTAATATCAGGAAAAATACTGAAGTAAATTAAATGAAACTAAACACACATATTTATATTGGCATATAAAACATTTAGTATGAAAATCAACCAAATCCCTCAATAACCACGCCCACCTCCTATATACGTAAAATTTTCAAAGCGTGATATCAAGAAAAATACTGAAATAAATTCAAAACAATTCGACACAATTCTTTATTTTAGCATAGGTAATATTTGGTACTAAAATCAAACAAATCCCTCAATAACCACGCCCATCTCCTATATATGTGAAATTTTTAAAGCGTGATATTAGGAAAAATACTGAAGTAAATTAAATGAAACTAAACACACTTATTTATATTGGCATATAAAATATTTAGTATGAAAATCAACCAAATCCCTCAATAACCACGCCCACCTCCTATATATGTAAAATTTTTCAGGCGTGATATCAGGATAAATACTGAAGTAAATTAAATGAAACTAAACACACTTATTTATATTAGCATAGGTAATATTTGGTAATAAAATCAACCAAATCCCTCAATAACCACGCCCACCTCCCATATGTGTGAAATTTTCAAAGCGTGATATCAGAGAAATTACTGAAGTAAATTTAATGAAACTAAATATAATTATTTATGTTGGCATATAAAACATTTCGTATGAAAATCAACCAAATCCCTAAATAACCACGCCCACCCCCTATACATGTGAAATTTTCAAGGCGTGATATCAGAGAAAATACTGAAGTAAATTCAATACAGCTTGATACAATTCTTTATATTAGCATAGGTAATATTTGGTACTAAAATCAACCAAATCCCTCAATAACCACGCCCACCTCCTATATACGTGAAATTTTCAAAGCGTGATATCAAGAAAAATACTGAAATAAATTCAAAACAATTCGACACAATTCTTTATTTTAGCATAGGTAATATTTGGTACTAAAATCAACCAAATCCCTCAATAACCACGCCCATCTCCTATATATGTGAAATTTTTAAAGCGTGATATCAGGAAAAATACTGAAGTAAATTAAATGAAACTAAATACACTTATTTATGTTGGCATATAAAACATTTCGTATGAAAATCAACCAAATCCCTAAATAACCACGCCCACCCCCTATACATGTGAAATTTTCAAGGCGTGATATCAGAGAAAATACTGAAGTAAATTCAATACAATTTGATACAATTCTTTATATTAGCATAAGTAATATTTGGTACCAAAATCAACTAAATCCCTCAATAACCACGCCCACCTTCTATATATGTGAAATTTTCAAAGCGTGATATCGGGAAAAATACTGAAGTAAATTAAATGAAACTAAACACACTTATTTATATTGGCATACAAAACATTTAGTATGAAAATCAACCAAATTCCTCAATAACCACGCCCACCTCCCATATATGTGGAATTTACAAAGCGTGATATCAGAGAAAATACTAAAGTAAATTCAATACAATTTGATACAATTGTTTATATTAGCATAAGTAATATTTGGTACTAAAATCAACCAAATCCCTCAATAACCACGCCCACCCCCTATACATGTAAAATTTTTAAAGCGTGATATCAGGATAAATACTGAAGTAAATTAAATGAAACTGAACATACTTATTTATATTAGCATAGGTAATATTTGGTACTAAAATCAACCAAATCCCTCAATAACTACGCCCACCTCCTATATGTGTGAAATTTTCAAAGCGTGATATCAGAGAAAATACTGAAGTAAATTCAATACAATTTGATACAATTCTTTATATTAGCATAAGTATAAGTAATTTCACTGTTTGAAATACAGACTGTAGAGTATAACAATAAAGTTGAAAGCAAAAGATAAAAAACGAAGCAGAACGCAGAACATTAGCAATAATGACATTAATATGGTCAAATTTGGAAATCAAAACTGGTATTTACTTTGTAAAACTTTTTTATTTTCCGGAAAGGCAAAAAAGGCAGTTCAAGGCGCATTTAACAAAAATTATGAGTATCAGGGCCCTTTTTTAACCCCGCTTTCAATACTCTCTGAACACAATCATTAGAGTTTGAGTATGAAATATGAATATTTAAGTCCAACGAAACCAACGAACACATTCTTACATAATTTATTTCATAACTTTTTTTTTTTCCGAAAAGCTCAATTAATATTTTTATCGCAAAATTATTTCACCTTTTTCGTTCTTATCATTACGAGTATTTATCTACTATTAAAAAAAAAAAAAACAAAGTTAGAGGGTTAATTTGAGCCCATTTTAATACCATACTGCAGGCAAGTGAATTTATTTCCAATTTAAAAAGACCTTAATATGATGGCGCCTAATTGTAAAAATTGATTTTGATTTTTTTTGGTTTTTTTTTTGATTCTTTGTTTAATTAGATTCTTTGTAAAAAATCACAAAAAAAAATATTTAAACTGTAGGAAAATTACGAAAATATTTCATTTTCATGACTCAATATTTAATTCATGCTAAAAGTAGTCAATAAAAAGTAACAAAAAAAATAAGTAAAAAATAAATAAAAATATAAAGTAAAAAGAGAAGTGCCTTCACACACACACACACACCACACACTTTAAGCGTTGTGCAAACAACTCCAGTGCAGTTACTTCTCTCATTCCCCTTCCCCATCCCCTCTCCGCATCCTCTTTCCCATCCACATACCCTTCCCTGTCAGTTCATTTCAACTGAGTTGAGGTTATGTTTGATTAGAAAATAAATATTTGTATTCTACTTGAAGCGTGTCTTTTTTTTTCCTTTTTTTTTTTACTTTTAGTGTACTCGATTCTTATGTATCTAGTTATGTCTGTGTTTGATTGTATGTATGAATGTGTATGTGCATATTTTTCAATTCTACAACTTTTACTCACTTGGCTCGTTGGATACAATAAGTATACAAGGGAAAATAGAAAACAAATACTCGCTCGATTTGAGAATTCCAGGGAAAACATAAATTTATATTTTGTTGATGAATTACCTGTAAAAAGAAGAAAAAAAAAACAAGATAAAAATTATATATATTTTTTTTTATTAGTAAAGAAAGAATGAATGAATGATTTTTTGATTAGATTTTGTTCAAATATCTACTATGTAGGTATTTTAGATAGTATTATTTGATTTGGCAATACCTAAATACATAATCGAAAGTATTGTTTTATTTAATATTTTCTTTGATAATATTTTAAATGCAATCAAATGTCATCACAATCAATTGAAACCTTCTTTTTCATATCAGTAATTAGAAATATTGCTACCGAAATAATTTCAAGATCCAATTCAAAAATTTAAGTAGCTACTTACTCTAAATCTTTATCAGAGAGAGACTTCGCAATCCTTCCAAAGAGTTAACTGAATCTTCAAAACTTGAAAGTATCGAAAACAAGAAAATGTTTAAGCAGAAATTATGGGGGGGGAGAAATCTGGACAAAAACAAACACAAAATGAGTTTAAAAAAATATAAAGCACACGATTTCTAATTACTGGGCGGAAAACTCAGTGATCGAATTTTGATCACACTCTAGGGTTAAAAATGAGATAGGTACCCTGCTGGAATACTATTGCTTATTTGATGTGTTATTTGAAACACAGCCATAACGACAAAAGCCTTCGCATCAGTTTATACACAGCGATGGGAAAAATATAAGGGAAAGTTACAATAAGTGTGATTTTGTATCCCTTTCTTACACACATGATTTTAGTTACTATTAAATATATATTTATCTCACTTCCATCTCATAGAAAAACAAAACTTCAAAATAGTTCATAGCCGAAATTTATGACGCCATGGACTAGTTGTCTAAAACGGTAGGAAGCATGCAGCCAAGGTGCAAATCCCACAACTTTTTTTTTTTTTTTTTTTTAAATTGCCCTTAATTTAAATACTTTAAATAAAAAAAAAGAAGAAATTAAATAACTTTTTGTTTTTACTATTTATTATTTTTAATTTTTTTAGTTTATATTTTATTTTTTCTTTAGTTGCCTTTTTCCAGGCTCTAACCAGCAGCCTAATAAGTTTGCATCATAACTGTAAAACAATGCGCCTACCAACTGAGCTACATAAGCAAACTTGCTTTAAAAGAATTTTGTTTCTTTTATTCTTGCAATGTTTCCCGCACTATTAATATTTTTTAACTCTTTGAGGCACACGTTTTTAAAGAAAATAAAAAACTCTATTTGCGCAGAATTCTTTTGATTTATAGCATTGACAACTGAATAAGAAATTGTAAATAAAATATTAAACTATATGACTATAAGTAATTTCAACTTTTCGAGGTGGCTTAAAATATATCACACTATGCATAAAAAAATAAGCAAAAGTTGGGACAATTTTTACCCTACCTACAGTAAAGGGTTAACTAGACAAGAGAACGTAAGATATACAAATTTGAAATACTCAATCCAGCTGTCTTTGTTTATCATTATTTCTAAAAATAGACCGTGTAAAATTTTGAAATTGTGTTAGTGAAAGCTAAAAATTTTATTACTGTATTGGAGTTTCCATTAGCGCTGTCTGGCAGGGTTTGTTCGTATGGCCGATTGAGTGAGAGTGCACATTTACATTAACAAAATTCTTCTCTTTTTGCGTGTTTGATTACCAACAATTCTGTACTGTTAAAAGATTCTGAACTGTTAAATTATTCTGAACTGTTAAACGATTCTGTACTGCTAAACGATGCTGTACTGTTAAACGATTCTGTACAGTTCAACGTTTCTGTACTGCTAAACGATGCTGTACTGTTAAACGATTCTGTACTGTTAAACAATTCTGTACTGTTGAACGTTTCTGTACTATTAAACGATTCTGTACTGTTAAACGATTCTGTACTGTTAAACAATTCTGTACTGTTCAACGTTTCTGTACTGTTAAACGATGCTGTACTGTTAAACGATTCTGTACTGTTAAACAATTCTGTACTGTTGAACGTTTCTGTACTATTAAACGATTCTGTACTGTTAAACGATTCTGTACTGTTAAACGATTCGGTACTGTTCAACGATTCTGTACTGCTAAACGATGCCGTACTGTTAAACGTTTCTGACAGACTACAATTTTGAAAAGTAAAACATTCCTGTATTCAAATTTTGTCTGACCACAATCAAGATTAAACCGCCCGTTCCACCGCAACCCAAAACTTGATTACATTAATGTTACTCATGAAGATATTTTCGAAACATTTTTAGATAAAATTCATACCAAAAATTCCAAAGACCAACTCTGGCTGATATTGAAGTTAGATACTGGCCTATGACAATAATAAAACATGCTTAATTTTCTCATGCCCAGTAAAATGACTTGGTACTTGGCATAATGCCAAATACACAATAATTGCTTTGTAAACAAAACATTAATTAAATTATAAAAGCAAAAACAACAAAATCGCGCCAACACCAAACGACGACCTCAATTGAACTAATTTGTAACAAAAAAAAAAAACAAAAAAAATTTGTATATAAATTTGAAATTTCGCGCGCTTTGAACTCAACGCCAACACGCCCCCTTTTGAATTAGAATAACAGGACAACACAATAAACGCACGCCACACAGAAGGTGCTAATAAAAAAACCATGCGAATTAACTGAAATTGCATAAAATTGCATAAGAATATATGTGTGTGTGTGTGTGTAAGTGGATGTACAGTTGTGGTCCGAAAAATAGCAGTGGTATGAGATGAAAAGAAGCGGTCGAACTTTAAAATGTAAAATATTCTGAACGGGACCAATTGAAGCCATCCAGAGCTATATAATTGTTAGAACAAAATCAACGCGGCATCTATTTACACTGGCGCCCGACAATAAGTTGTCGTCTGCATCAAATATTGTCGTAACGACAGCGACTTGATTACATTGAAGGCGACAGCGACAAACTTACTTTCAATTCATTTGCTTTGTTACATTGCAGGGTTTGAAGTTTTTTTTTTTTAATTCAATTCTCTATCTGAGAATCCAAACCGTTGAGCATTTAAGAACTAAGTCAAGGAAGTGACTCATTTAATTAGAACGATCCATTTGGAAATTTTTTTAAAAGAATTTAACCCCATATGGGAATCGAACCAGAGGCAGCTGGAACTCCAGTCTTGCACTCATTCACCAGGCCACGGGGGTGACCCATAATTATTTTATCTCTCACTCAGTCGTTTGTCAACGTAGTATAGATCTAAAAGTTTGAAGCCATCCGTAAAAAACTGAATGAATTTTCCAAGCTGAACTGTCTCCTCCGCCCATTCCTGTCTGGTGGGAATATGCGTGTGTAAATTTTGTTGTCAAACGAGGGCTTAGCAAGATTGTAGGAGAATTGAGGTACTCGTATTTTGTAATATACTAGAATGCCCGTAGCCGCAGTGTTTGCTGTGGATTTTCCCGCAAGATCCATTGGAAGCAGGTGAAGAAGCATGGTTTCTATGGCTTTGGAAGGTGTAGTCCTGAGAGCTCTTGTTGTTAGCGGGGTCGTCACTCATAACGAATTTATTGCCAGATTTTTAATCATCAACCTTGAAAACTTATGAGTAACGAGTTTCAAACGAATTCGATGAACTTGAAAATTAGCCGGATATACTGGATCCGCTATTTTGAGTTTTGCATCTGAATCTGATGTCAGATTCCTAATCAGCGTCTCCGAAAACCAACGAGTAATGAGTTTCAAATCTGATCAATTTTTAAAAACTCATCAGCCATTTTGAATTTTAAAAATTAAGTATTAGATTCGTAATCAGCGACCATGAAACCCCCTGACTAACGATTTTGAAACTGTTTTCTCGAAAACTTGTTTGCGGACGTTAGGTCTCTTTATAAGTAGGTACACCACAGTACAATTCTATATTGTATAACTTTAATTTTACTTCGAATTTTTCACTAATATTTTAGGAGAGTATTTTCGAAACTATAAGGAACCCAAAAATCAAAACCAAAAAAATCAACATTTTTTAAATTTTAAACTGGAATGCCTCCTTGAAAAGGGATATTATTATTATTAAGTAGTTCGGGGATTAGCCGAATCAGACCCAGATGGGTCCCTTTTCGTCCCCTATCGCCTGATGCCTCTACTCTAAGCACTCGTAAACGAGCATGCTCCAAGTATTGGCATCTTGCGTCAACGCGAGCATATCCTTATAGGCCAGGTGGCCAATCTCAGATTCATCAACGTAACGATGACCCAAGATTGCCAACCTACTGCTCGCCAAAGTGCTGGGCATTGGCACAGTAAGTGCGCCGCCGTTTCCAACTCCTCCAGACACAACCTACAGGTATTATCCTCAACAAGTTTCATCTTCTTGAGGCGATAACTGAAGGGACCGTGACCCGTAGTCAGCGCTGTTAGCCAGCTCAAAGTCTTCCGGTTTAGTCCGACGACTTTCGCTGACTCACTGCACGACCACTTCACGGCCGTCTTTGCCTGCCTGCAGTCAGTGGCATCTTTCCATCTTTTACAATGTTCAGATTTAATCCACTGTCTTATCAGGCCTTCCGCCAATCCATCACCAATGGTCTACAAAATTCGGCTGCTGAACCTTTTTCACCCAAAAGATAAGCAGTTTCATTTGGTTCTATGCCCGAATGTCCCCTCACCCACATCAAAGTAAGCTCGTTTACACGAGCGCACTCGTTGAGTTTTTGGACACACTCCAAGGCCAACCTAGAGGTTATTGTATCTGTCCGCTGCATGCACTTAATCACCGACTGATTGTCAAGGGCAATGACAATTCTCTTGCCATTGACCTGATTCTCAATAAGGTGGTCCAGTGCATGCACTAAACCCAGCATCTGTGCCTGATAGACGGACACATATTTTCTCAACCGTAGAACACAGGACAAGTTTAACTCATCTGAGAAAATACCTGCCCCAGCTCTACCTTCCAGCAGAGAATCATCAGTGAAAATGGTGATATCGCTATCCTCAATTTCCACGTTGACGGTTCCATTCGCTATCCGAGTCTTATAACGTTGCTCAGTTATTCTGACTTTTTTCATGCCGTCCATAGGCATACGCGTCTCCTGAATATCTTTGTATAATTTGATATCCAGGATTCGCATGTGTCCATGCAGGGCCGTCGAGTTATGCCGTGTGGCATTCCTCAACATCCTAAGAGCTGTAGTTGCTGCCATTTTCTTTACTGCTAAATCCAGCAAGCCTATCAGCATCTCCATGGCGCTCGTTGGTGTGGTGCGCATTGCACCAGTTATACCAATACACGCTAACCGTTGGACTCTATCCAGCTTACTGTTAATGTTTATCTGGTTTACTCTCGGCCACCAGATCACCGAGGCATACGTAATGATAGGTTTAACCATCATTGTGTAGATCCATTTTGAGGCCTCAGAGGATAAACGAAGTCGCTAAACTGGGGGTGAACTGTCTTTTAAAGTTTACTAACTACACCCGCATCTTAAATGACGTTTACACTCGCTAAATATACACGCGATAAATAATTCCTATTACTCCTATCTGGTATCGCTAAGGACCTAAAGGTCTATGCGTGGCTTTGGCCAGCCAGTACTACCTAACCTAACCTATGCTCCACAAGGTGGGTGAAAGCACACCTCACTGTGGGCAGCCCCTGCTAACTCTATCCCTAGTATTGTCTCTACCGTGCTGCATATTAACCGCCCTCTGCCTGAGCAAGTTGTTATAATTGGACTGACATCACGCTCGGTCAGAGCTCGATGTAGCCTACCAAAGCTAATTTTATCGAATGCACCTTCAATGCCCATGAAAATGGCCATTGCGATGCCTCCGGAAAATAGCTCCTTTTCCACTACCCTAACTAATTCGTGCAGGGCAGTCTCCGTAGATTCGCCAGCCCTATAAGCTTGCTGACATCTACTCAGCGGCTTATACAGTAAAGAGGTACTCTCAAGACTATCCTCCATTACCCGCTCCATCGTTTTCAGAACGAACGAGGTAAGGCTGATTGGTTAAAAAGAGAGATATTTAGTCTGGTCTTGAATTTGGTCTTTGGTCTGGTCTCAGGTCAGGTCTTTGGTCTGGTCCTCGGTCTGGTCTTTGGTCTGGCTTTTAGCCTGGTTTTTAGTCTGGTCTTTGGTCTGGTCTTTGGTCTGGTCTTTGGTCTGGTCTTTGGTCTGGTCTTTGGTCTGGTCTTTGGTCTGGTCTTTGGTCTGGTCTTTGGTCTGGTCTTTGGTCTGGTCTTTGGTCTGGTCTTTGGTCTGGTCTTTGGTCTGGTCTTTGGTCTGGTCTTTGGTCTGGTCTTTGGTCTGGTCTTTGGTTTGGTCTTTGGTCTGGTCTTTGGTCTGGTCTTTGGTCTGGTTTTTGGTCTGATCTTTGGTCGGGTTTTTGGTCTGGTCTTTGGTCTGGTCTTGAATTTGGTCTTTGGTCTGGTCTCAGGTCAGGTCTTTGGTCTGGTCCTCGGTCTGGTCTTTGGTCTGGCTTTTAGCCTGGTTTTTAGTCTGGTTTTTAGTCTGGTCTTTGGTCTGGTATTTGGTATGGTCTTTGGTCTGGTCCTAGGTCAGGTCTTTGGTCGGATTCCGGATGATTAATTTCTGCAAAAAAAAAGTACTTTGCCAAAGAAATGAATACGAAAGCAACAAACTTCAATCCCGAATATTTTAAAAATTCTTACCTTATGTCACAGCTATTTTTATGTACACAACTGTACCTATGTGTGCACACCGCTGGAGACACAAGTGCATTATTAGAATTGTGCAGTGCAAAAATGCAAATATGCAAAGTATTCCGTGTAGAAAGAGAGACGCCCAACCAACGTTAGATATTCGGTTGACCAATTGCCCTTGCCTCCCCTGCTCCCCACAACCAACAAACGAATAATAAGCGCAACCGGTTCATTCAGAGCCAACCAACAAACCGGATGCAGCAGACATGGCCACAACATGCATTGCTAATTGAATTGAAATACAAAATTTCATTTCATTTATGTTAAAAATTTGATAGCAGACAAAGAGAGAAAGAGAGGTGTGTAGAGTGACCATGTTGCATGTAGCATTAAAGTTGAATTTGGGGAGAACGTTGTGCCGTTTGCCAGTGTGCACATTAGCGCCTCTTTAATGCGTTGCAATCACAAACACAAACACAAAATTCTGAAATTGCATGAAAGAGGAAATTTGACAAGGGTCGAGATTGAGGTTGAGGTGATGGGGTTGGAGTGTTTTGACTATATCTCTGAGGTTGGTGGCTGTTGCTATTGTTGTTGCCATAAACTGATTGACCACGTTCATCTGTATTAACATCAACCCTGCACACATGCAACACGCTCAAGCTCACGCTCTTGGACTTTGAACACCCTTACCTTTTTATACCTAACTATATTCGAGATCTAAAATTTATTGTATGAAAAACTGCATCAAATTTGAAAATTGCTTTAGGGCGTTTCACTTTCGTATTATTAATAATTGAGCACATTGTCGCTTGTATGTGGGTGTGTGTGTGTGCATGGTTGCATTTGATTTTGCGTGTGTGTGTTTGTGTGTGCGAGGGTGGATTAAGGCATTCACTGAATGGTATACGATATTTCTTTACTTTTCTACTTCTCTGCGTGTATTTGAAATTGAAATTTACTTCTGTTTTTTTTTGTCATATCGTGGGAGAATAACAGTTGTTTTGTTATCTTCTTCTTCTTCTTTTTCTTCTACTTCTTTGATGGCGCGAATTTTTACCCAATAAAACTTTTTATTTTATACTTTTACATGTACATTTGTTTCTATCTCTCTCTTAGATTAGGGTTAATCTAGTTTTAATGCCCGCAGTCAGTTGGCAATACACCGAAAAGTTTTGAGTTTGTTATGAATGAAAAAGGGGAAAGTCAATTTTATACCTACGTATATATTTATCTCATTCACTGCTCACATCTGTTTCGTTCCGAAAATTTGAGATTTCAGATTTGAAATTTAAATAAAACGATTTAATTTTCATATAATTGCAAATTCCTGAGTTCATTTTAGGGGTTTATGCCAACGCTATACATTATGCTATGCTTTTTTTTAATTAGATATGCAAATATTTTAAGTATGCGTGATTGAATGAATTCATTTTTTTGTTGGGATAGGAATGAACTGATAACTTGAGACGTGAGTGTATTGGTTTTTTAATGCTTTGGACACTTTCCAGAGCTTTAAAAGAATTACAGTTTTCTGGTTGCACTCTTTGATTATTTTATCTAAGAGTTAGAGGTTTCAAAAGGATTAAGGAACCAATAACCGATTTGAAGTCAAAAGTGGCTCATTCATTCTGGAGCAATCACTGTGACTTCAATGGAAATAAGTCGCAATCACATTCTTTACTTCAACCAGTAGCCGCCACTGGCGTGTCCTTCTGGTCTAAATTTTGGTTTGAGTTTCGGTCTGAATTCTTGTTGAATATGGTCTGAGGTTTGATTTAAATTTGGGCAAAGTTTGGTCTGGTTTTTAGTTGATACTTGTTTTCATTTTGGGCAAATTTTTGTATTTGAATTTGGTATTAATATTTGATTTAAATCTTGCTTGAATTTTGGGTCTTTTCTGGATCTGATTTTGGATTTAAGTTTGGATCGAATTTTTAAGTGATTTTATTTTGCTTAAATTTCGGACTGCTTTTCTTTTGAATTTTAGATTGATATAAGATCTGAATTTGGTCTGATTTTTGGGCTGGTGTTTGGCCTGGTATTTGGTCTGGTCTTTAGTCTGGTCTTTGGTCTGGTCTTTGGTCTGGTCTTTGATCTGGTCTTTGGTCTGATCTTTGTTCTGGTCTTTGGTCTGGTCTTTGCTCTGGCCTTTGGCCTGATCTTTGTTCTGGTTTTTGCTCTGATATATGTTCTGGCCTGTGGTCTGGTCTTTGGTCTGGTCTTTAGTGTGGTCTTCAGTCTGATCTTTGGTCTGGTCTTTGGTCTGGTCTTTAGTTTGGTCTTTGGTCTGGTCTTTTGTCAGATCTTTTGTCTGTTCTTTGGTCTGATCTTTGTTTTGGTATTTGATCTGGCCTTTGATCTGATCTTTGGTCAGTCTTTGGTCTGGTCTTTGGTCTGGTCTTTAGTCTGGTCTTTAGTCTGATCTTTGGTCTGGTGTTTGGTCTGATCTTTGGTCTGGTCTTTAGTCTGATCTTTGGTCTGGTCTTTTGTCAGATCTTTGGTCTGGTCTTTGGTCTGATCTCTGGTCTAGTCTGGTCGTTGCCCTGGTTTTTGCTCTGGTCTTTGGTCTGATCTTTGTTCTGGTCTTTGGTCTGGTCTTTGGTCTGATCTCTGGTCTAGTCTGGTCGTTTCCCTGGTCTTTGGTCTGGTCTTTGGTCTGGTCTTTGGTCTGGTCTTTGGTCTGGTATTTGGTCTGGTCTTTGGTCTGGTCTTTGGTCTGGTCTTTGGTCTGGTCTTTGGTCTGGTCTTTGGTCTGGTCTTTGGTCTGGTCTTTGGTCTGGTCTTTGGTTTGGTCTTTGGTCTGGTCTGGTCTTTGGTCTGGTCTTTGGTCTGGTCTTTGGTCTGGTCTTTGGTTTGGTCTTTGGTCTGGTCTTTGGTCTGGTCTTTGGTCTGGTCTTTGGTTTGGTCTTTGGTCTGGTCTTTGGTCTGGTCTTTGGTCTGGTCTTTGGTCTGGTCTTTGGTCTGGTCTTTGGTCTGGTCTTTGGTTTGGTCTTTGGTCTGGTCTTTGGTCTGGTCTTTGGTCTGGTCTTTGGTCTGGTCTTTGGTCTGGTCTTTGGTCTGGTCTTTGGTCTGGTCTTTGGTCTGGTCTTTGGTCTGGTCTTTGGTCTGGTCTTTGGTCTGGTCTTTGGTCTGGTCTTTGGTTTGGTCTTTGGTCTGGTCTTTGGTCTGGTCTTTGGTTTGGTCTTTGGTCTGGTCTTTGGTCTGGTCTTTGGTCTGGTCTTTGGTCTGGTCTTTGGTCTGGTCTTTGGTTTGGTCTTTGGTTTGGTCTTTGGTTTGGTCTTTGGTCTGGTCTTTGGTTTGGTCTTTGGTCTGGTCTTTGGTCTGGTCTTTGGTTTGGTCTTTGGTCTGGTCTTTGGTCTGGTCTTTGGTCTGGTCTTTGGTTTGGTCTTTGGTCTGCTCTTTGGTCTGGCCTTTGGTCTGGTCTTTATTCTGGTATTTGTCTATTCTTCGTTCAGGGCTTTAGTCTCAATTACAGTTTGCTTTTGATCTGTATTTTTGTCTGAATTTAGGTGTGGATTTTGATCAACGGGTAACCGTACGAACTAAAATTATGATGACAAACCCACCCGCGGCCTCGGAAAAATCCTAGAAAACAATCGACCATCGAAAACTGCTATCTAAAGTTGTTAGGGTAAATAAAACGTTGCTGATAAGTTGAGAAATTATGAAAGGTACTCAATCAAGACACACAGTTCCTAAAAAGGTAGTATAGGGTACAGTATTATCAAATCTAAGGATGGAAAACAAAGAAGCTGATATATCGAAGTGAATTTGTTTCAGTCAGGGTTAAAATTTGAGTATTCAGAGATTAATATTATCTGCAAATATTATATATAAATCAAATTCATTCTTTCGATCCTTGAATTTGAACCTAATCTTATATGCTACGATTATAAATCTTTATAAAACAAATAAAAATAATAAATAAAACTTAAAAAGCACACAGTTCTACTACTTATTGTTATTTCGTTTCAACTTCAACTAACTATACGCCAAGAAACAAAAAAAAAAAAAAAAAGTTTTGACCAAACCACTTAAAGTATTTAATAAACTTTTCTTTTACGTTCTTAAACTAATAAACTTTTTCATCAACGTAAACCGAATAAGATCAAAATCAGTTACGAAATAAGTTTATTGAACAATTTATCAAACCAAAAAAAAAAAAAAAAAACAACAACAACAAAAATATATATAAAAGTAAAAACAAAAAAAAAAAAAAATAAAATGTTCATGTCAAAAAGTAGGAAGAAAAAAACAATAAGTACCCACTGCTAGAAAAGTTTACCAGTGAGAAAAAAATAAATAAAAAGGGGCATTTCAGACAGAAGAACGATAGACGAGTACACACATAGACAGATGAACACAAATACAGTAATCCCTGGTTAATTGAACTCTGATTGATTAGAATTTCCATTTAGAGTTGTGGGTGGGCTGGACTCAACCAAAACACTCAGTCAACGAGGATCGTTGTGCTAGAATTTCCATTTAATTACACTAGATATTGAGGTTGTTAGCTTATATGACAGGCCGAGAGGAAAAGCGGCTTGAAATTTATATGACAGCAAAAGTGAAATAATTTAATATTTAAGTGCAAGAGCGGCACAAGTAATACGGCTTAGAGTGAAAATGAAACGGTTTAAAAGAGCAAAAATGGCATAACGATTCTTTTAGCGCAAAAATAGCATAGTGATTTTTCTCGTTTTTGCTCTCAACATATTTCGTTTTACTTTTGCTGTGAAAATATTTCGTTTCACTTTTGCTCTGAACAAAATTTCGTTTCACTTTTGCTGTGAAAATATTTCGTTTCACTCTTGCTGTGAAAATATTTCGTTTCACTTTTGCTCTGAACAAAATTTCGTTTCACTTTTGCTGTGAAAACAATTCGTTTCACTTTTGCTCTGAACAAATTTCGTTTCACTTTTGCTCTCAACATATTTCGTTTTACTTTTGGTCTTTATTAAAATTATTCCGCTTTTTTCTGAACGTAAAAGTTATACCACTTTTCCCCTCAGCCTCTCAAATAGTATTCAAACTCATCGGTTAATTACATTCTTCTGTTAAATAAACTAGAAATTATAAATATTCATCGATGAAATAAACCGGTGGTTACTGTATAAATACATACATAGACAAATACACGGAGAAATATGTACGTGCATATAAAAAAATTCACTAAACAAATTGGAATTTTTCCTATTTTTTTTCAATTTACTACTCAAAAACTTGGTTTATGGTTCCTTGGCTAAATGCAATGCAAGGAACAATTCGTGTCTAGTAATCGAATAGTAAGCAAAATAAAAGCAGCTCACTTGGAATGAGTGAAAAGGACATGAAATGAATGAGTATGATATGAAGTGAAATGAGTGATCAGGACACATAAAGTGTAGAAATGTTGCATGAGAGCAAAAAAAAAAAAAAAAAAAAATGAAATCAATGAAGTTGGTATTTCATTTGTCAGAGATTTTGTCAGCGTAACTAAAATAGATTGAGTTGCGTGTGAATTGTGTAAAACGTTTAAAGCGAGTAGTAAAATTTTTGATAGGTAACAATTTTCAACCCCTGCTCTCTTCTTTCATTTTTTGCCCCCAAATATCCGCACGATTTCTAAACGTTATTCACTACAGATGTTTATTGCAAAGTGTGGTAAATTTATGGTAAGTAGAGAAGCGATAGAAATTTTGGGAATAGCAAGTTTTCCATTGGTACTTTGAATATAGAAATCACAGTAAAGTAACAGTTACAGACTTAAAAATCACCTGATAATATTTACAAAATTTTAAGATATTCAAAGTAGCAGTGACCAAATAATACTTAAGTAGCAACCCTCGTACCGCTTCGTTCTAATGTATGGCGTGAACACCGATGAGAGGCTATTAGGAGCGTTCGAGAGGAAGATACTCCGGAAGATCTATGGTCCAGTGTGCGTGGACGACGTTTATCATGTAAGATGGAACCATGAGGTATACGCCAACCTTGACCTAGGCAAACGCATAAAAATCCGGCGGCTGGGTCATGTTGAGCGAATGGAAGAAAGTGCTTCGGCTAGAAGGGTGTCCCATTCGAGCCACGGAGGTGGAATGCGCAGAAGAGAACGACCTAATCTCCGTTAGAAAGGTACAGGTACAGGAGGACCTGACGGCATTTGGCCTTACTAACTGGTGCCGGCGCACACATTGAAGAAGTGACAGGCGAGGCTTTTTATAGAGGCGGCCAAGATCGATCAACGGTTGTAAAACCAACTAAGTTGCATAAAAATAAATAAAATGCGCAGCACAGTTTTAAGTGAACAAAGATTTGTACATATTTAACCTTTTCGGAACCGTAAGGAAACCACAGGAGATACGTTAAAACCGAATCCCGATTCGTAAGACCCCAATTTCTTGTTACAATTTTTGATCAAAACAAAGATTTTGGGCCATTGAAGGCCGGAAGTTTCATGTGTCACCGGTGACCCTGTGGCCTTCAATGGGATTTTTTGATAAACTTTTTTTTTTTTTTAATAGACAAAGTAACTTAGTATTAATTTTTCACTTAACCCTTTCTTGACCGTAAGAAAATTGGAACCAATTGATTTTTCACTTAACTCTTTCTCGACCGTAAGAAAATTGGAACCGATAAAGCAAAACCGAGTCACCGGTGACCCTGTGGCCTTCAATGGGATTTTTTGATAAACTTTTCTTTTTTTTTAATAGACAAAGTAACTTAGTATTGATTTTTCACTTAACCTTTTCTTGACCGTAAGAACATTGTAACCGAGTTCACAATTACATTCTTTGACCCACATTTCATTGTCAAAAAGTTCTTAAAAAGTTTCCATCGAAGTTTTTATAGGGTCGCCACATCAATGGGATTTTTCGACAAACTTTTTCTGCACATTTTTATTAGATTTTTTTTTTTTAAATAGACAAAGTAACTTAGTATTGATTTTTCACTTAATCCTTTCTTGACCGTAAGAAAATTGAAACCGAAAAACCCAAACTCGGCTGCCGAGAAACTAAAAGCAGATTTATTTAATAGAAATATTACGATAAAATATTTTTGTACTTTTTTTTTTTTTAAATTTGTTTTTATTGGTTGCAATATTCTAACGGAAAGGCATCGATATAAATAATTCAAAAAAGAAAATGCACAAATTTTATATTAATACCTAAACGTCTTGAGCGCAAAAACGCAGTAATAAAAAATTCGGGGCAAAAACGGAGTAAAAAAAATTCGGGGCAAAAACGGAGTAATAAAAAATTCGGGGCAAAAACGCAGTAATAAAAAATTTAAGGCAAAAACGGAGTAATAAAAAATTCGGGGCAAAAACGGAGTAATAAAAAATTTAAGGCAAAAACGGGGTAATAAAAAATTCGGGGCAAAATCGCAGTAATAAAAAATTTAAGACAAAAACGGAGTAATAAAAAATTCGGGGCAAAAACGGAGTAATAAAAAATTCGGAGCAAAAACGCAGTAATAAAAAATTTAAGGCAAAAACGGAGTAATAAAAAATTTAAGGCAAAAACGGAATAACAATACTTAAGAGCGAAAACAGAACACCGCGTATTTCACTTTTGCACTCAACGGGCGCTGTTTCACTTCGCTCTCAGTTAATGTTATTTCGTTTTTGCTCTCAAACAATTTTATGTCAATTTCAATTACAATTTTTTACATCGTATTTGTTTTCAACCTGTCAATTGTGTAAAAAAAAAATTCTTCCTGTGCGACATAAGGCAAAAGCAACCTAACCTTATCTATCTCTGTACTGAGAACTTTACTTGATAATAATTTATACAGCATTAATGTGAACAGTACAGGGTAAACCTGCTCAAAATCTCACCTCTACAGCGTTGATTTTCAAGTATAGGTGGTCAATGTTCCTTCAAGTGAACAAGCATTACCTTCCGTATAATTTATGAAACAGGCAAGTACCTACCACACACAGCGTAAGCATCAAGCACCCAACAAGGTTTTCTCACAATTAATTATTTTTTTTTTTTTATGGGGCCATCTTCAATTCTGAGAAACTCTGAACAGATTTTGCTTTTTTTTTCCATTACAATTTAGATTGAACATAAAATTCTTCAAGTTCCTTCTAAACTAATTACTCTTTTATTTCATTAATGGAAATGCGGAATGAGAATTAGCACTTATTATCATAAATACTCATTTATTTAATTAAAATGCAGAATGTGCAGTGCACATTTAAAAATACAACCATATTAAAGTATTTTTTTAATTGTTCAAAGAAAATTTCAACAATCTTTACTTAACGCTTTCTTCGCTACTCTCTGAATGATATACTACATAGTTAACTTCATATGGCAATTGTATGTTTTTATTTAATTTTTTTTTTTTTTTAATTTTTTTTTATTATAAATCACTAGACAGACAATTCAACCGACCAACCACATTTCCAGTCATATCCTAAACATTATGCTGATTAGAATCTTGAACATACCTCAAGGTTATACTTGATTATTATTATTTTTATTTCCCATCTACATCTACATCTGCTTCTTCCACTGCTTCTTCTGCTTTCTGCTTCTGCTTACTTACCTACTACGGATATTACCAAGAAAACCAATCTATTTTCATTTGAAGAAAAGAAAAATAAAGTAAAAAAAAAACATGCAGTTCATTTTTATTTAATTTTTTCTTTTTTTTGCATTTTTTTTTTCTCTCCTTTTTGCCGATCAAATGATTTGCTGCTTAGTAAACTTTTACTTTACCATAGTAAACATGTAGAAAGAAAGAAAAAAAAAAAACAAAAAAAAAAAAAAGAAGAAGAAGAACCTTTTAAGGTTATGTAGAAAATATTTGTATGTGTATATATTTATATTGCTATGACACAAACTTGAGCACGTGACCAAATTATTTGTATTGCTTCATCTATCAGGGTAATTTCCTGAAGTATTGAAGAATGCGTTACACACATTCTACTTCTACTTCTAAATAACATAATGTTTTATTTAATCAAACAGCAAAATAATCCTTGTGTGTATTATACACATATAGGGGAGAGTGGGGACAGTTCAACAATTTTGGTTTCAGCTATGTCAAAGCAATCAACGAAACATTGGTCAGGGCTCACAAATGTGTTGGTGTGGTGGTGATTGAGGGAAAATTGTAATTATATAACAGCTTCATTTCAGATACCGTACTGTTCGTCATTCGATTGGTCTTCCTGTTCCATCCTATTCTCTTGTTTCTTTTTTCATAAGTCACTCTTGATATGCTGCTTAACTAATTGCGCAATATGTGCTTGATTCATCAGCATCAGATTCTTTTGATCTGTATGATAAATGGCTTCTCCCATGTGGTTTAATCTGGAAAGTCTGACTCAGTCAGTTGGACTAGAGGTTAATAGCAAGAGGCACAAGTTAGCAAGTTAAAAACTTTGAAAAATCATTATAAACAACATGAATTTAGAATGCCCAAACATCTTCTCAAAAGGCGGATTAACCAATAGAGTGGTACATTTTCTTTACTTTAAGAAAGCAAAAAACTTCATATAAAAACACTAAAATAAGTCCCTTCTGCACTCATCACATGATGATGATGATAACATATTTTACCTGCAAGACAGCTCTGATGGAAACTCCAATACAGTAACAAAGTTTTTACCAAATATAAAAAATAATTGTAACTGGTTTGGTAAAAATGTATCAAAAATATATCAAAAATGTATCAAAATGTACCAAAAATGTATCAAAAATGTACCAAAAATGTACCAAAATGTACCAACAATTTCAAATGATCTGTCACCAACTAAAGGACAGCTACTCTAGCCTAACCCTGATATGCTCAGCTACAAATCAATTGAGTCTTACCTCATGGATTACTTTAAGCAATAAATTCATTTAGCTATTAGACCAGTTGTTTTTTGTTTCCAAATCACGGTGATTCTTATTTTCAAATCATGGTAATTTTCGTTTTCAAATCACGGTGATTTTTGTTTCTAAATCAAAAATGTATCAAAAATGTACCAAAAATGTATCAAAAATGTATCAAAAATGTACCAAAATGTACCAACAATTTTAAGTGATCTGTCGCCAATTAAAGGACAGCTACTCTAGCCTAACCCTGATATGCTCCGCTACAAATCAATTGAGTCTTACCTCATGGATTACTTTAAGCAATAAATTCATTTAGCTATTAGACCAGTTGTTTTTTGTTTCCAAATCACGGTGATTCTTATTTTCAAATCATGGTAATTTTGGTTTCCAAATCACGGTGGTTTTTGTTTCTAAACCAAAAATGTATCAAAAATGTACCAAAAATTATTGAGCTCTTGTAAAAAGAAACTTAAAGAGCACAAAAAAGGTGTCCCAAATTATCGAAGATTTTAAAAGGAGATGGCCAAACTGTTCCAAAAAGGTGTCTGAAACAACTATCAAATCTCTAATGAAAGGCTTACCTAAAAAGGTCCACGAATTCATAAATAGTGGTTAGAACTATAAAAGTTATATTTTTCTGTAATTTGTAAAATATTATTAATTATTTAAAAAAAAAAAAATCAAAACTCTAAGATCAACCGTTTAAAAATTATTGAATTTTATATATGTTAAGATTTTTTCGATCTCACTACTTATTTTAAATATTTTTTTGCTACTCACCAATCAAAATAGAAAGCTTATCTCCATATTTCATTTACAAAAAATCTCAAGCTGCGTTGTCTGCAGTTTTTCTAGTTTTAATAAGCCCCGCATTCCCCTACCTGCATAAACCAATATCAGTTGATTACACTCGAAATCAAATTTCATATAGGCTGGTATTGATTTATAGTAGTAATTCTTTGTATAGATTTACGTATCTCTATGTATATAATCTGTGTATATATGTATGTAGTTGTAGTTGTAGTTGTTACTTGTGATCCATTTAAATCCTAATATAAATTACCATGACCATGTACATTTGCAACTAAATAAAAGAAGCAACCCTATTGTTTTTTTTACAAATTTTTCTTTACTTTTTTTTTTTTTGTGCCACCTCCTAAATGTCAATCGTGTCTCTGTCTCATTTTTACGCACCATTGGCTAATGCCATGTCAATTTCTGTGCGATTTTGCTGGCTGCTACTATTTTGTCATTTATTTGAGAAACATGTTGCCAACACTGCACTGCACTATGTTACACTAAGCTACATGGTACATATATTTAATTTGTAATGTGATTGACATTTTGCACATACATACACAGGAGGGCAAAGTAAGTAGAGTAAAATTGCTAGATACTTTAATGATTTGTGGGTGTGTGTTTTTGTTTTTTTTTTTTTTTTTTGTGTGTTAGATTGATGTACCATTCATGCTGTTTAAATTCATCAAAACAAATCAAACAAATATCGTCGCCAGAAAATTGATTTGCCGTATGTGTATAAGTATCTCTATGCCTATACGCCAAATCAATTCTCAGGCGCCATATATTGCTATATTCTATTAATCTTTACTTGGCTTACTTACTTCCTCATCCACCTATTTACTACTTTACTTTTTCATCTAAACGCCCAAATCAAAACTAAAGTCATGATGGCTTTTTTTTTTTTGGTACTTGCCGCACGGCTGCTGCCACTCATCCCAAATTTCTAAGTAGTTACTTAGTGGAGTACGAAATTGGAAAGCCTATTGTTGTTGTTGTGTTATTAGTTTAAATGCTATTCACGTATTACTTTTCCACAACTAATATTTTTTACTTGCTAGTTTTTTGCTGTTGATTTTGTTTGTTTTACTTTTATATGGAAGCGTTTGAAATCACTGTGATTTTTAACACGTAGTCAGATATTTTTTGTCATACCACCTTGATTAAAAAGTTCCCGGAATTTAATCAGAAAATTAAAAATACCAGTTTATTTATCTAAATCTATATTGTCCCCTTCAAAGTAATCCCCATTTTCGACCGCAACACACTTATGCCAGCGCTTGATCCAATCCTCGAAACATTTTTTATATTCGGTTTTCGGTATGTCCATCAGTGCTTCTGGCGATTTTTCCATTACTTCCTCTCGGCTGCTGAAACGAGTTCCCCGTAATGGTTTTTTAACACGATTGAACAGAGAGAAGTCACAGGGAGCCAAATCAGGTGAATTCGGTGGCTGTTGGATGGTATTTGTTGCATTTTTCGTCAAAAAATTACGAGTAATGATGGCACTGTGCGACGGTGCAAAATCCACAAGTTTTCTGTCCACAATTCTGGTCTCTTTCGGCGAATTACTTCACGCAAACGAATCATAACGCCCAAATAATACTCTTTGTTTACTGTCTGACCTTCTGGCAAAAATTCATGATGCACTACACCGTTGTAATCTATGAAAACCGTGAGTATTGACTTCTCTTTTGACTGAAAACGACGTGGTGTTTTTGGTCTCTGCTCATTTGATAAACGCCATTCACTTGCCTGATGTCTGGATTGTGTGTCGTACTCATAAACCCACGTCTCGTCTCCGGTAATGATCCTTTTGATGAATGTGGGATCGGATTCAGCCTCGCAAATCATGTCTTTAGCGACGTCAACACGGTCTCTTTTTTGCATGAAATTGAGATCTTTTGGCACCAACTTTACTGCTACACGACGGAAACTCACCAAATTATTAACCTGCAAATGTCTTGGACGGATCCATAGGCAATGTTCAAGTCCTCCGCTATCTCTTTGATGGTTAATTTGCGGTTATTGACCGAAATTCCTTTTACTTTATCAATGTTTTCGTCGGTTTTCGATGTCGATGGTCTGTCACTGCGTTCGTCATCTTCAATTGACTCACGATCACTTTTGAACCGCTCGTGCCACTGGTAAACGACCGTTTTCTTTAGAGAATCGTTACCGAAACACTTTTCCAACATTTAGAACGTTCGCGCACCATTACATCCGTTTTTTACTCAAAATCTGCATGCTCCAGAATTCACTTTCGAGTGAAAGTGAATTGAAATCACTACAATTTCACTATTTGGTGCTCTAGAATTCACTTTGTGAAATGAATGCTAGTGATCATTTCACTCGTTGGTGCTCTATGACTCACTTTCACTTTTCTTTTCTTACTCGTTATTAAATGTGAATTTCGAACGAATTCGCATGCTCTAGAAACCGAATTCACTAAAAAAAAAAGTGATTTGAATTCACTTTAGCAGCAACAAGTGAAATAGAAATAGAAGTATAGAAAATATGAATGAAAATAAAAATTTCAAGGAGAAAGCATAAGAGATTCTCCCAGGATGCTTTATTCCTCAATTTATGGAGAAGCATTCAGACATCGCTAGAGGCTTCGTCAAGGGCGATAAAGTAAAAGTAGAAGCACTGGCAATAATTGGCGACGAACCTTAAGAGCAATGGCCCATTACAAAAAGGAAGAAAATAACAAAAATAACAACAATTCCGGGACTAGGGCGACCGGGAGCAGCCTCTCTATATCGCTTAACACAGTAATTGAAGGTGTGATTGGAAATGTAGACAGCACATGCTCTGTTGAAGAAATACAGCTGTGGTCGCTGCTGCTTCTTTTGCTGCCTGTGGTCGCTGCTGCTGCTTCTTTTGCTGCCCGTAGCACCACCGCCTCTTCCACTGCCGGCACTTCCACGATCGCCAACGCTGCCGCTGTTAATGTTACTTCAGCTGCTGCTGCTTCTTCAAATGCCTTTAAATTTTTTCGCTAGCATATTAGTTTTTTCAATATTTAGCGCATATTCAAATAAAACACTCATATTTTTAAATTTTCAAAACCTCTTTTTGTTTTTTTTCCTTGCGTCAATAACCAGCTGATCGAAAAATATAGCGAGTTGCAAACATTACAACGAATTAAAAAAAAAATAATGAATTTGAATTCACTCGGTTTCTAGAGCACCAAAAACAATTTCACTCGATTTCAAATTCACTTTCGAATTCACTTTCACTCGGATTCTGGAGCATGCCTGAATACAATTTAAAAAAATTGTAAAAAATCACCAACACACACAGAGATAGATGTACTCTTGGCTACGTAACTTTTGCGAAATTCAAGCTATGACGCTAAGATTTAGAGGGAATATCAACAATAGATGTACCAACTTAACAAAAAAACAGAACTCAAATCAAAGCGATGGGAGCGTCACACGGTGGTTATTTTTTTCCGAGACAGGTAATAATTGCTATAAATGAATTAAACAAAAATCTAATCTAAAAATGTTACTTTTCCCTATTAATATTATTATTATTGCTACATATTTTCGTTATTCTTTAATTACAGTGATTTTGAACTCATAATTGATAACAATGGAAATCAATAAATTTGAAATTAATAGCGACAAATATTACGCTTAATCATACGAAACTAAATTTCAATAATTGAAGTAAACAGCAATGCAAAAATTATGTTATCTATCACATTATGTGACGAGTGCGGAAGGTACTCATTTTAGTTTAGTTTCGTTTTTTTTTTTACTTATTAGTCACAGTGAATTCAAAAACATATTTTTTGTTATCGTACAAATCAAGAAGTAGGCAACACTAATTTTCTCTCTTACTTAGAGTAACAGAGTAACAAATATTTTACTCAGGTGTCAAACCAGAGTAAAAGTGTAAAGTGAGGGTAAAAGCAAATGTCGTATATTTTGTTATTGTAGAAAATTTTTATTTTACATTTTTAACCTGTTACTCCGTTAACCAGTACTTAAACTCTAAACAGTGAATAGGGCTTATATAATTCCAAAATAACTTTAATCCTCAAGCCATTCGTTATTTTGTAGTCAGCCACGGTCATTCGTGATCACTACATTTTTAATCTTCTGTCATTCGCTATGCATTTGACATGTTGCATATCACTTATATATTTTCCATTTTTTAAATCACGGTAATTTTGAATTTATAGCGAATGATATCAGTGAAACACGAATCTGAATAATTAAACAATTGCATTCCAGAACTCACTTAATTTTCTCCATTTTCTTAATTGAAAATCGTTGGTATTTTCAAATAATAGCAACTCAAGAGTTGCTATTTTCCGTTCCTTTCGTTTCATTATATTTTGTTTCATTCCATTAGTTTCTTTCGTTGAAACATTAGAGAGGCTGGGAGGAAAAGTGATATAACTTCTACGTTTAGAAAAAAGTGGAATAATTTTACTTAAGAGCAAAAGTGAAACGAAATATGTTCAGAGCAAAAGTGAAACGAAATATGTTCAGAGCGAAAACGGAATAAAAAACTATGCTGTTCTTGCTCTGAAAGAATTGTTATATTGGGAGTATGAATGTATAAATTCGTAATTGTGACTAACTTCATATCTATCACACCCGCCATTTTTTTTTTTGACATTGACAGCTATTCTATCTCGAAGAGCGCCAAAAATACTATAAAAATTGATCTGTCAAATAATTTTCATAATTTCACAAAAGTGTTTTACTATAGCTGAAAATGTCGAATTTCATGCCAACAAAACAACATTTGCGGGAAGTTTTAATTTGCTTCTTCCATTTAAAGAAAAACGCAACTGAAGCACATTGTTTACTCACAGAAGCTTATCCTGACTGTGCTATAGACGTTAGAATGTGTCAGGTGTGATATGCCCGTTTCCAAAGTGGTGATTTTGATGTTGAAGACAGGGAACGTTCAGGCGGCCCGAAAAAGTTCGAAGATGAAGAATTGAAGGCATTACTCGAAGAAGATTCATGTCAAACGCAACAAAAACTTGCAGAATCTTTAGGAGTTGATCAATCAACCATTTCTAAACGATTAAAAGCATTGGGAATGATTCGAAAGCAAGAAAATTGGGTGCCGTACGAATTGAAGCCGAGAGACGTCGAACGACGATTTTTCACATGTGAACTGCTGATTGAACGACAGAAAAGAAAGGGTTTTCTGCATCGTATTGTGACTGGCGATGAAAAGTGGATACGTTACGATAACCCAAAGCGTAAAAAGTCATGGGGACCGCCCGCCCGGACATGCATCAACATCAACGGCAAAGCCAAACATCCATGGATCCAAGCTCATGCTGTGTATTTGGTGGGATATGAAAGGTGTCGTGTATTATGAGCTGTTGTGAAACCGAATGAAACGATCACTGGCGACCGCTACCGACTACAATTGATGCGTTTGAGCCGAGCATTAAAGGATAAGAGGCCAGAATATGAGAATAGACACGACGAAGTTATTCTTCAGCACGACAATGCTCGACCGCATATTGCAAGGCAAGTAAAAACATACTTGGAAACACTGAAATGGGAAGTGCTACCCCACCCTCTGTATTCTCCAGACATTGCTCCTTCTGATTACCACTTGTTCCGATCGATGACACATGGCCTGGCTGAACAGCATTTCCGTTCTTTCGAAGAACTCAAAAAATGGGTCGATTCGTGGATAGCCTCAAAAGAAAGATGAGGAGTTCTTTCGACGTGGAATCCGTATGCTACCAGAAAGATGGGAAAAGGTTGTGGCTAACGATGGACAATACTTTAAAGCAGGGCCGTAGCCAGAAATTTTTTTCGGGGGGGTTTTCATTCGAAGAAAATATTCATAAATAATTTTTATCAAACTGATTTTTAAATACAATAAATTAAATCAATGATACATTTGATTGGCCATATAAAATTAATATTTTAGGAAAAATTTTCCGATTTTTTTTAATCTAAACCTCAAAAAATGGCCAAAAGTGACAAAAAATTCCCAGAATAATCAAATTAAATTTTTTCAAATAAATATTATTCAATGCGCAGTGCATTTTTTTTTATCGTGAGGGACATAATTTCATTAACTTATTGACTTATTGCTGTACCCAACCTCAAAAAAATTACCAAAAATTGTAGAGGCTCATTTTTTTCAAATGATCATCATTGGGAATTTGAGCTATTATCAATGATAAGGAACCCGGATAAGGTTAGCTTATATTCCCTAAATTCGTGAAGTCACAGCATTGAAAGAGATCTTTCTAGTCGTGGTGCTCTATTCTATTTTATTAATTTTTAAACTTTTCAAACTGATTCAGGACGAAACCTTAATTCAAAAACAGTTACTGACCTAGAAAAACTATGAATGCAGGAGTGCTCAGTATCACATTTCCTTTTTGAATCCGTAGTCAAACCTCATGTCGAAGAAAACAAATCGGATCTGGTCGCATAGTGTAACTAAGATTTCAAATTTATTTTTTATATTTGACTTTTTAGAAAAAAAAACTGATGGAAGTAAAAAATATCGTTAAATAGATTTTATTTTGACTTTTTTTCCATCCATTGGCAATTAATCTCAAAAATTAGAATAAAGTTTCCACATTTCGGGGGGGGGGGGGAGGTCAGAACCCCCGAACCCCCCTCTAAATACGGCCTTGCTTTAAAGAATAAATTTATAATCACTTTATCAAAATAAATGTCCAAATTACGAAAAAAAATACGAGTTTATACATTCATACTCCCAATATCATTTTTGTTCTTATTTTTAAGGCGTTTCATTTTCACTCTAAACCGTATTACTTATGCCATTCTTGCACTGACACACTAAATTATTTCACTTTTGCTCTTATATAAATTTTAGCCCGCTTTTCCTCTCAGCCTGTCATTTGCTAGTCTTGTTCTTTTTATTCTGATTTTATATTTGACTTTCTTTTTTTTTTTACTCATTTTATTTTAATTGAAGTTTTTATTCTTACAAACAATTTCTTATTTTTTTTTGTTTTTTGAATGATCTTGAAATGAAATTTCACTGATATTTATCTTTCTTCTAATCGAATTTAATCAAAGATTTCAACTTTATTCTCATAACAATAAAAAAAAAAAAATATATATATAAATCCTTTAATTGGAAAATCTTCCCTACATTAAATTATGCAAGACTCTTTCCATTATTTCAACACTCCCCTCAATAAACTGCAGGCTTGAAATATAAATGTGAGCTACATGAATGCATGACATGTCCACAATGCTATCAGCTAACCAACGCTATCGCTATCTTCCCTTTAACAGTGTTGCATTGCTGTCCAAATTTATGTACGTGCGTGCGTGAGTATTTAATTTCAAATTAGGGTGTTTCTTTTTTTCTACTTAATTTTTTTTCTGAATGCATTCAACATTTGTGTGTGATTTTATTAATGAAACATCTACAAATGAATTCAACTAAATATATTCTACTTTTTTCTATGTCTCTTTGTTTCTTTACCGCACTCTCTCTCACTCTCTCTGTCTCTTTCTGTTTTGGCAATTATTCAAGGTTGCATTTGATGCTGTAATGTTTTTCACTTCAAAAGATTGACCTGTTTCTTTTGCCATTCTTTTGCCACCCCTTTCATGATATACTTGAATATGACAAAGATTTTTATTTTTTATCAAACATATCAAAATTGTTCCTTGATGCAAAAAGCTCTCATGGAATCAATCTTTCAGTATTTGCAATCAATTTCATTTGAATTGTGTAAAAATTTGCATACGTTTTTGTTTTTTTTTTTCACTCCTTCTCTCTCACTTTCGAGTGATTCATGTTGTTGTTGATGTTGTTGTAATGCAAATTCAATCCTTTAAAATGCAAATATGCATGGAAGAAAGGGCGAATGTGTGTGGCTGTTGCTGCTGCTGATTTTTATTTAGATTCTCACTTGTTATTCAAAAGCGATTTTTATTTCAAGTGGAAAACACTACAAGCGTGTATTGTTTTTCATTTGCTGAATTTACACATGATTTTAAAATCATGATGATTTTTGTTTTTTTTGGTTGGTTTCAAGTATTACGTTTAGAATCTACCACTTCATCAAAGAACTATTCTCATTTATGTATGTGTTTCTATTGCCAACGAATAGAATTTTTTTTTTTTTTTTTTTTTTTTGAAATTTTGTTGTTGATAGCAATCGATAAAGCTAATAGCTTTGATAAAAACCCATTATGCTGGTTTCAGTTGGAGTGTTTTAACGCAGCGGGAGGTTCTCAGCTGCGTTGGGAATACATTGGAAATCCCATCGGCGCGGCTGACATTTATTCATTGTGTATTTTTAAATACTTTTATTAGAGAGGGAAGAAATTGAAAAAATTTGTACGTTGAATGGTTAAACCTAGTTTCAAGGTTTCAAAATTTCGAGCTAGACAAACTTTTTAGATTGAAGACTTGAATTCAACAAAAATTCAAAATTTCGAGCTAGACAAACTTTTTAGATTGAAGACTTGAATTCAACAAAAATTCAAAATTTCGAGCTAGACAAACTTTTTAGATTGAAGACTTACTTGAATTCAACACCAAGCTCTTGGAATGCAATGTCATTTATGGTTCATACACATTGACGACAGCAGCTACACGAACACACGACTACGAAATTCTGTCGACTACAACTGTCGCCTTGCAGTCAGCGACTAAACACAATGGAACCGACACCACCTGCAGTAAACACAGCCAAAACAACAAAAGCAAACTCTCTTCTCTATGTGTCGCTTCTCAAATTAGAAATAGATTTAAAATTGGCTACAGTCACAATTGTGTTCGGTAGTCATGTGGTCGTGTCGCCGCCAGAATAATTGTCTCCATAAGAACAAGCTGTTTTTTGTAATATGACAGATGTAGTCGTGTAGCTGCCGTCGTCAATGCGTATGGTGCATTAGGCTGAAGTCCATACCTTTGCAACTTGGACTAGAAACAATTTTGACAAGGTTTCTAAAAAAAAAGTTCCTAAAAATTCAAGTGGTAAATCAAGATCTGTTTCAATCCTTTCATTTAACCAGAAGTTTAAACTCTTTTAGTTAGACGCCTTTGCTTTTTTTAAAACAAACTAAGCCAGAATTTAATTTTATAAGCTGTTAACCTGAAAATAGGAAAAACTTTACTTGAAGATTGGAAAAAAAAATGTGAGTTACTTTTTGGAACTATTGGTTAAGCGAAAGTCCTTGGCAATATCAAAGGAATTATTACCAATACTAATATTCTGAGCGGTTCTGGTGCCGGAGTTGTAGGACCCAATACTAGAATCTCAATCCCTCTGGGTATTTGGCCCAGTGTCTTTCAAGCCGAAATATACGCAATTGAGACCAGCGCTCATATAAGCCTGTATAAAGGTCTTAAAGGCGCAAATATTTTAATTTTTTCAGACAACCAGGCACTCTCTTCATGGAGTTTTTCCTCTAAACTGGTGAAAGAGTGTTTTGAGAGTCTCCAGCGCTTGTCTACCCGTAACAGAGTGACGCTTTGTTGGGTACCCGGCCACTGTGACATTGTTGGTAATGAGGCAGCCGATGAACTGGCTAGACAAGATTCATCTACCAAGCACATTGGCCCCGATTCGTTCTGCGGAGTCGGCTGGACCTCTACGAAATCTATAGTTGAGGAGTGGTCTAAGGCAAAATGGCTAGAGTATTTCAACTCTATCCCAGGTTTAAGACAGGCAAAAGCACTTATCATTCCGCTTGCCCAAAATAAGCCCATCTCTTATCCCAAATCTGACCTTAGGCTACTGGTGGGCTACATGTCTGGACACTATGGGCTCAGATATCACCTAAACAAAATAGGTCTATCTAATGAGACAGAGTGTCGTCTATGTCTGGAAGATAACGAGTCGACACCTCACATTCTGTGTGAGTGTCCGGCCTTGGCTCGGCTCGGAGGAAGAATTTTTGGTATTCCTTTTCTGACGGCTAATCACATAAAATCTTCTTCTACAAATGATGTTTTGACTTTTATTCGGTCAGCTGAACGTCTTTTGTCATAAAATGGGGAATGGCACAAAAGATCTTTTAGGTCGCAGTGCCTGCCTGGTTGAGCTCCCCTAAATAATAAATAATAATAATATTCTGCGTAAAAGCAACAGCTTATTATTATGATAGTCATTCTCATTATCACCATTTTACCTTTGACCGCTGCACCATTCAACAGCGTGTCGAAATTGTAAAAATTTTTTATAAAAATTTGTGTTCTGTTCCCTCAAACTTTTCGCGAGCTACGAAACATTTACGGCAGAAATGATCGTTGAATCAAGCGAACACGAAATTCAAATAAAGCGGTTCGGTTGCCGATGACGCGGTCAAGCTAAAATATTACTGCTGTTGCTGAAAGTGTGGCTAAAAATCCAAAACTCTCGATTCCCCGTCGTGCACAAGGAGTTGGCCTTTCTGTGTCCTCAACTTCCCGTATTTTGCAAAAAGGCTTGGGCATGCATGCATTCGTATAAAACCGAATTAACACTGAAACTGAATCCACGAAGTCCACGAAGCTTGTCGTACGTTCCCTGATTGGGCGCTGGGGAAATTGGAAACGGATTCAAATTTTGGCGAAAAAATCATCTTCAATGATGAAGCAAATTTTTTGCTTGAACGGCTTCGTGAAGAAGGAAAATTGCCGTATTTGGGCAGTGAGTAATCCACAGCAGTATCAAGAGTCTCTATTATATCGGGAGAAACTTACTGCTTAGATTTTGCTAAGGCGGCGTCATTGAGCCATATATTTTTGGAAACAAGAATGTCCAGACGGTGACTGTCAATGTTGAATGGTATCGCACTATGATATCTGATCTATTGCGGCTTCAATTGGATGACATGGACCTGGACAACATGTGGTTCCAACAGCATGGTGCAACGGGCGTTAGCTTGGAGTTGTTGTTAGAAAAGTTCCCAGTACGCGTTATATCCAGAAGGAGCAATATGGAATGGCAGCCAAAATCATGCGATTTAATGCTTTTCAACTTTTTTGATAGAACATTGCGTTTCGTCGCTTCCAGGAATTTTTATTTCGAAGATATATCCCTTTTTTTGGTTCCTGGACAATTTCACATTTATTCATGGACGGGGGAAGTTTGAGGGAGTTCTATTTTGCCAGTTATAGGGCTGGATGGAGTATTAAATATAAAGTGCTTCTCAG
Source organism: Toxonevra muliebris (assembly GCA_963691655.1). Lineage (NCBI taxonomy): Eukaryota > Metazoa > Arthropoda > Insecta > Diptera > Pallopteridae > Toxonevra > Toxonevra muliebris. The sequence goes on from OY829328.1 coordinate 76,811,269, forward strand.
TGTAGGAGTATATGCTCTGGTGCCTTAGCTTCCTCTTGAAAAAAGTCTATAGGAGTTGTCCTACACTATGCCTAGATATTTTTCATGTGATCTACTAATTTACCCTGAAAGGAAATACGTGATAATCCTGAGTTAATCTTTGCTTAGCTTTAGACATAGAGCTGCTCTCTTTGAGTTAAAATTCCCAATCAGTAAGTTTGACTGTCTAAGCTTAGGAATTAGAGCCCTGATTTTTTCATCCTTCCTTAATTTGTTTTTTATAATATTGGTTCCTATACTTAGAAAGGGTTCAAGACCAATGTAATTCTTGGCCGTTGCCTTGAACCAGATAGAATTTTTAGTCATTCATTGAGGACAAGGAATCGAACTTAACCTTACATCATCTTCTTCTTCTTTTATGGCACAACAGCTCATGGAAAGTCCAAACGGCGCTTTTTGCATTCATCCTAGTTGTGCAAGTTATATTTGAGCACGAATGGAAGGGTCCTAGAGTTTTATGTTGGCATTGAGTAGAAAAAAATTTGTATTTTCTATTTTTGACTTCAACCTGACCTTAGATCATGAAGTTGGACTTCAAAGCATAATAATCTAGGCCGCCTCTCCTCTACTCCCTTTACTCGGATGCATCATACACATTGACGACGGCAGCTACACGACTACATCTGTCAAATTATAAAAACACACATTCTTATGGAGACGATTATTTTGCTGACGTCACGACTACATGACAACCGAGCGCTATTGGAGCTGTCGCCAATTTAAATCTATTTCTAATTTGACAAGCGACAGAGCGACAGGCTGCAGGTGGTGCCGTTTCTTTTGTGTTTAGTAGCTAACTAGACGGCGACAGTTGTAGCCGACCGAATTTCGTAGTCGTGTGTTCGTATGGCTGCTGTCGTCAATGTGTATGGACCAAGAAATCACAGACCCTCCACAAATTTGGTTTAATTAAAGTAATGCTGAAATTTAATATCAACACTTGAAATTAAAATATATATATATATATTACTATCTCGTACTTGAAAAACGTATTTACTTTAATTTAATCCTTACTTTGATGGCAAGCAATTGAAACTGATACCACTACCAGGCACGTGTTTATAGGATTTCAGTAAAGTTGTACGTTTTACGATAACCAGCATACAGCGCCACCCACCCTTTCTCGTTCTAGAGTTCATGTGTCTTCAAACAAAAAAAAAAAAACATATAAAAAGGAAAATATAAAAGAATCTCCATAATGAGCACGCGTTACTTACGCATGTTAGATATGAGAAAGAAAGAGAGCAACCGAATGTATGAGTGAGAAAAAAACTAATAAAAATAATAATCTTGCCATTAATAAAAAAAAATATATATATAAAACTACAACAGAAGAATATATGAAATTAACATAACAATAAGCACCACTAAAAGCAATTACAACAACAACAATGACACTAACAACAACAATGATACTGACAACAACAACAACTAGTTGTTGTTGTTCAATGGGTTCAAAATAAAAATGCCGCATAGCGAGTGGCGCACCGCTGCTGCTTCTGCTGCTTGCTGACATTGACGATGACGACTTAAAGCACTTTGCGCATATGTGACTGACTAAATGAATGACTGATTGTGTGTGTTCATGTGCATGCGTGTGTGTGTTTGTGTGTCTGTGTGGTGACTATGGCACCCTTTTTTTTGGTTTTGTTTTTGGTTTCTTGCTCAGTGTTATCTTCAAATTATAAATTGCCGTAGCGCGCACAGATATATTTTGTGCAAGCAGCTAAACAAAAATACAGTTGTGTTCAAAATAATAGTAATGCCATGTCAATTGTTGAAAATGATGTAAAAACTTATAAAATGTGTAGAAAATATAAGGAATAAAAAAACAATAATTTTTTCCTTTCATGAATTTTTTGTAAAGTTTAGGTCGAGAAAAAAATTTTTTTTTAATTATTTTAAATCTTTTTTTGTTGAAAAAGTTGTCAAAACTCATAAAATGTGTAGAAAATACAAGATATAAAAAAACAATAATTTTTTCCTTTCATGAATTTTTTGTAAAGTTTAGGTCGAGAAAAAAAATTTTTTTTTTAAATCTTTTTTTGTTGAAAAAGTTGTCAAAACTCATAAAATGTGTAGAAAATACAAGAAATAAAAAAACAGTAATTTTTTCCTTTCATGAATTTTTTGAAAAGTTTAGGTCGAGAAAAAAATTTTTTTTTTTAAATCTTTTTTTGTTGAAAAAATTGTCAAAACTCATAAAATGTGTAGAAAACACAAGAAATAAAAAAAAAAAAAATTTCCCATGTATCCACCTCTTATATTTTTGAAAAGTTTATGTCAAAAATTTTTTTTTTTTTTTTAAATTTGTTTTGTTGTAAAAACTCATAAAATGCGTAGAAAACACAAGAAATAAAAAAAAAAATTTTTCCCATGTATCCACCTCTTATATTTTTGAAAAGTTTATGTCAAAAAAAATTTTTTTTTTTTTTAAATTTGTTTTGTTTTAAAAACTCATAAAACGTATAAAAAACTCAAAATTTAAAAAAAAAAATTTTTTTTTCATAAATTATAATATCAAAAAAGTTCGACCTGACCCCAAAAAAAATGTTTGCAGATTCGTGATGAGCATCGAGCAGATTTTTACGCTCATTTTGTTGTATAGTGTTATTCTTCTCACATCTGAATTTTTTCTTCTTTAAATAACTGCTACTTTCTTTGAAGCGGAAGTTCTAATAGAACCAAGAACCGAGTCAGAGATTTAATCGTCGTGAAGGTACGAAATTTTTGTATGGATTTTAGATTTTTATTTGAATTAGAAAACTCAAATTCAACCCCAATTTAAATCATTAAATCCTAATGATGCGTATACGCACAAAAAATAAGAATATTTGAATGCATATAATTACAATTGTTCTAACGCGAAGAGAGAAACCTTACAAAAATTAAAAAAATTCTATAATACCATTAACTGTTTAAATTTGTGACGATAAAGACGTGCGAATGAACATTTTTTGGTTTTTAACCGGACCCACGGACTTAATGGGTTAACTGCCTAGTATCACAGGCCGAAAAGAAATCTGGAGTTAACATTAGGTATCATAACTGGTATCATTAACTGAATACTGCCATAACTGCAAATGAAAGCAAAGAGAAAAAAAATTTTACTTACTTCTAGATAAAATCTGCATTGAAATTTTCAACCGTGGTAAAATTTTATAATGAAAATATATCGCTCATTTACTAAAATACTGTCATAACTCAAAAAACGCGATTTTGCAGAAAACGCGTTTAAAGTTTTCAATTGACTCCCACTTTGCAGAAAAATGAAGAAATCTTATAATTCTCACGCACAGAGTATACAAGATATTAATATGAAATTTTTACACAATATGAAGCGTGACATAGAGAATAATTCTGCATCATTAACTCAAAAATCGTGTTTTTTGACTTATGACAGTCTTTTAGTAAATGAGCGATATGTACTTGCCAATTTTTTTTTTAAATACACAATTTTATAGAAGGTAAATTAGAGAGGCTGAAATTCCTGGCATGCAGATTGTGTATGAAATCCATAGCTTTATAGAATTCATAAACAGCGGTTAAATTCATAAAAACTTCGTTTTTTCTTATGCGTTTTTTATGCGATTTAAAGTCGCGTACAACAAGCACATGAGAAATGTCGCATTTTGAACGCGATTCTAGCCGAGCACAAACAATACTTGTGAAATGTCGCGTTTTACAAGCGATTCTAACCGTATACAAAAACGCATGAGAAATATCGCTTTTCACACGTGATTTTAGCCGCGAACAACAACATATGAAAAATGTCGCTTTTTACATACAATTCTAGCCGCGAACAACTACACATGAGAAATGTCACTTTTTACTTGCGATTCAAACCGCACACAAGTAACACTTGACAAATGTCGCGTTTTATTCGCGATTTTAATCTTATATAACAAGCACATCAGAAATGTCGCGTTTTACACACGACTTCAGCAGCATACAACCAACAGTTGAGAGATGTCGCCTTTTACACGCGATTTTAGCCGCAAACAACCGTACATGAGAAATATCACGTTTTACACGCGTTTTTAACCTTACACATTAAGCACTTGAGAAATGTCGCGTTTTACACATGAAAAATGTCACGGTTTACATGCGATTTCAATCGTATACCACAAGCGCATGAGAAATGTCGCGTTTTATACGCGATTTTAGTCGCATATACATAAGAAATTACGTATTTTTTATGAATTCATTGGTCGCTTATGAATATAGAAGCGAAATTTTCGAATCCCAAAATCAAATAAAACCGCTTCTACCTCATCGATTTAAATCATTATCATCATCGAAATTTTGGTGGGGTATCAAAACTACACTAAATAATTGTAACGAGTTTTTAAGTGAGATTCTCTCAGGTCACCACGCTTACCCTACTCCGGCCGGAAGATTGAATAGGGCTCTCTAGAGTATCGATTTTCCTAGGAAAGAATAATTTTTAGGCTAATTTACTTTGACATAGTTTGAGGATCGGTTTCCTCGGAATATATATAAGCATAAATCTTTGGCACTGTACTAATATTTTGACCATAGCTGTACTTATGTATGCAAATTCATACAATTATACATATGTATTAATGTGTATGTAAGTATGCATTTGCATATGAATTTTCCCAGCGGGAACTTAATTTTCTCATCCGTATATATATATTTTTTTAGTGTTATGTTGCTAGATAGAAAGGCAAGAGAAGAAGAGAACAAAAAAAAACTAAACGTAGTATTCAAACAAATGATTCTTTTTTTTTGTATTTTCATTTTCCCTAAGTCGGGAATCACATTCATTGGTATATAAAAGTAATTATAATCATGAAGCGTGCCATGGCTGCAAAGCTACAACAACAACATTAGTAATAGGAATAATAATAATAATAACAACAAAAGCTGTGTATTTTTTTCTTTTCGAGTGTTGAGAATGAGGGATGCTGTATGGGAATATCGTTGATTTTTATTTGGAATAGTTTCTCTTATTGCAAAATAAAAATTTTGATTTTGTTTGTTTGATGGATTTAAATTAAAATCATGCTAAATATTTATGTTATAAAATAAAAAAAAAGGATTTTTCATGTTATCCCTTATACACAGTAAATATGAATGTACGTATGTGCTGGCTGTAGTACACAAATACATTCGTAAATTAAAGTACTGAGTAGAGATAGCAAAATGTACCTAAGGTTTTTTTTATATTATGGGAAATGGTTCAGCCTTTTTCCCGTGGGGTTTGAATTAGAAATATAAGATATCAGCGCAGGTTTTTTGAAAAAAAAAAAACAACTATTAAAATAATTACTTTATTTAAAAATTTCAGGGGAAAGGGGAAAAAGGGGTACGGAAACTCTTTTCGACCATCTCACCTGCGTTAATCACAGGTAAGTGTTTAGAACTCATATTGGTTTCAGTGTTGAACCATTTATCCAGACAGATTTAAAATATTCTTCATTCCATCCTTGAAAGATTTTTAAGGGTGACATTTTTGCGACATTTGACTCAAAATATAATCAAAGCGATTTACAGTTAACTTCCGTCGTCGTCTTCCCCCTGCTGGGTAACCTCATTCGGCTCAACTCCCAAGTCCCCATGAATTGACACCACAGCGAGTGCACTGAGTCTTTCGTTGCCCGTTAAGTTTTGTATGTACAGTAAATTTTGATTCTCTTGAGTATTGTGACCCGAAGAGAGAGTTGCCAAAACTTTTAAAAGATAACACAGCCACACAAAAAAAAAAGATTTTTTCGGGTCTGGAGGTCAGACTTTGTTTAATATATGCTTTTGGGATTGCTGAATCCGAATCCAAGGTCCAAAAAATCCAAGAAGGTCAAGTTTTCGAGTTAGCCTAGATAACGGGTTATTTTGACGTGCTGGGGTTTTTCGGACCTCGGATTCAGATTCAGCGATCTCAAAAACATATGGTAAACATGGTTTGGTCCCCGGGCTCGAAAAAAAATTGCTTGAGGTTATGTCCGAACCTTGACATTTTTTGGATCTCGGATTCAGCGACCCCAAAAACATATAGTTAACATGGTCTGATTTCCAGATCCAAAAAAAAAACATTTTTTATAAGGTTTTTTGAGGTTATGACAGAACCCTGACGTGCTCGGGTTTTTTGGTCCTCGGATTCAGATTCAGTATTATCAGAACTCGAGAAAAATGCCGGGGCCTTTGTGTGGCTGTGTAATTGATTGTTGGATATTTGTTCGTGTAACAAAAATTCGGAACTACCAAGGCCCCGGCATTTCTCTCGAGTTCTGATAATTTTTCACAACGAATTCTGAGATTCGAACATTGAAGTATAGGGGATTTTCCTTGAGAAATTTGTCTGACAAATTCTGAAACAGAGTACAATTCAAAAGCATCTGTTTAACAATTAGAACGAGCTATTTGTTTTAAGGTAAGTCTCAGAACTCTCAGTTCCATAGGGAATGCTTCTTTCGCTAGCTTTTTAGCTGCTCTCAAAATAATACTTCTTCGTTTTTTCGTGCTCCTTGAAGCATATCCGCAGTTTCGTGAACATGCTTTACTGCTGATACCAAATCACGTGATTTTTCTTGCAGTCGAACTGACAAAGGAAGCGTAAAGCTAAAAAGTCTGTCACAAACCAAGAGACTGACAATGAACTCGCTTTCCTGAACTTCTGCAAATAAGCAGACCAATGTTTTTGAAATGATCCAAGTTTTTCGCGAAATTTTTTTCTAATCAATAGTTCGACGAAGGATAATATAATGTTATGTTATTCAATGAATCTTGTTTCACAAAGACGAATGAACCTCAATCTTCTTGCTCTTCGCGGCATGTTATTGGAGGAGATATTGAAGAATTTTCGTCGCAAATGCGTGGTTTCTGAACAAGTTTACCATGTCGTTCACAATCCCAAGAGAATTCCGAATAGATGGAACTGATATGGCGTAGATCGATGCGAGATTTAAATGATGGCGATAATAGTGAAATTCTTTCTTTCTCGACAGGACGCCATTGACATTATTAAAATTGTGGATTTTTTCATCGATAAAAATGATCGTCATGCTACGGTGAATGGAGTTCGCTATCGTGCCATGTTGAAAGATTATTTTTGGCCAGAATTGGATTGACTTGATATCAGTGATATGTGGTTCCAACAATATGGTACCACATTGCCACACAGTAGGTCGACGAAATATAATATGCAATACTCGGATGAAATCCTCAAAGGAAGCAGATGACGCGGTGACAGGCCAAAAACGATGTGGAGACGGATTATCCTTATCCAAACTGTAAGAACATTCAACGAATTTTAACATCTGGCTAGAAATACAGACAGCTGGAGATTATATGTAACCAAAAAACGAAAGAAATCCAAGAAGAGCAAAAGATTATGCACAACCTTCCCTTCCCCTCAGCCCCAAAAATATTTTTGGCCTTATATTCGTTACTTCCTTAATGAAAATACTTTTTTAAAGAACGAAAAGAACTAAACCCCTATTCTTTTCCGTAATTTCTGCACCCAGTAGCAGATAGAGGTATTTATGAGAGGCTAAGAGGAAAATTGGCATAACTTCTACGTTCAGAAAAAAGTGGAATAATTTACTTAAAAGCAAAAGCGAAACGAAATATGTTCAGAGCAAAAGTGAAACTAAATATGTTCAGAGCAAAAGTGAAACGAAAAATATTCAGAGCAAAAATGAAACGAAATATGTTCAGAGCAAAAGTAAAACGAAATATGTTCAGAACAAAAGTGAAACTAAATATGTTCAGAGCAAAAGTGAAACGAAATATGTTCCGAGCAAAAGTGAAACAAAATATGTTCAGAGCAAAAGTGAAACGAAATATGTTCCGAGCTAAAGTAAACGAAATATGTTCAGAGCAAAAGTAAAACGAAATATGTTCAGACCAAAAGTAAAACGAAATATGTACAGAGCAAAAGTGAAACGAAATATGTTCAGAGCAAAAGTAAAACGAAATATGTTCAGACCAAAAGTAAAACGAAATATGTTCCGAGCAAAAGCAAAACGAAATATGTTCAGAGCAAAAGTAAAACGAAATATGTACAGAGCAAAAGTGAAACGAAATATGTTCAGAGCAAAAGTGAAATGAAATATGTTTAGAGCAAAAGTGAAACGAAATATGTTCAGAGCAAAAGTAAAACGAAATATGTTCCGAGCAAAAGTAAAACGAAATATGTTCCGAGCAAAAGTAAAACCAAACATGTTCAGAGCAAAAGTAAAACGAAATATGTTCAGAGCAAAAACGGAATAAATCATTGTACTATTTTTGGTCTGAAGAAGTTGTTATATAATTTTTGCTCTTACTTTTAAGCCGTTTCATTTTCACTCTAAGCCGCATTTACTTGTGCCGTTCTTGCACTGAGATATTAAATTATATATTTCACTTTTGCTCTTATATAAATTTCAACCCGCTTTTCCTCTCGGCCTGTCATATGATTTAGTAGTGATAATCTTCAGCACCTGAAGTCGTTAACCTCACTACTTCTAATCCAGACTCCGTTTATGAACCCCCAGACTTAACTCCAAAATTTGCAATGGTGATGGATTTAGAACATAAAATAAGACTTTCAATGACTTTACTAAAATGGAAGCTACTGGGTCGGTGATTTCCAAAAGATTACACTCCACTTCACAGCATTCATTATATACCGTTTTCGATTTCATTTAAAACTGAATTTCGAAACCTGACGCTGAATTTTTGAAACAAATTAAACTTAAAGTCAAAAGCGTGCTAGACATAATTCCTTTTCTTCAATTCACATTTGCATACTTCAGCTATTAAAATATTTTTACTTTCGAAAAAGAGAGCAGAAGAGCGCAGGAGAGGGGATTTTCTTTGGTACGCTGAACGAAACATAACAACAACAGTTCTTGAAGTGTTATATGGGCAATTAAGTTTTTATGATAAATTTCCGGTGGGTGTAAATTGTACATATATATATATATATATATATATATGTTATGCATGAAAAAAGCACACACACAAACGCGACGCATAAGTGGCGCCCGTCACGCAACTACTACAACCAAATACCAACAGTGCAGTATACCTATGTACATACACTGTACAACAAAGTATGACCTCCTCAAAGCATATACAAATCTACTTAAAATAAAAAGTAACAAGTATATGTTGCTGGCTAACTAAACATATGAAAAATGGCGTGCAAAAATATAAAAACAAATAGAAAAAACACAGTAATTTCTAAATGAAAATTGACGCCACAAAAATTCACAATTTACATTCAAAGTAACAACAACATTACAAACAAAAGTAGAAAATCCTATAAAAAAAATTTAAAAAAAAAATAAAAGAAATACCATAAAAATTAAAATAAAAATGAGGGAAAGCTGAGGAGAGGAGGTGAGAGAGAGAGGAAGGGGAGTGGGGGGAAGGGAGAGTAAAGTAATAGTAGAGTTGAGTAAGTAGTAAAGTAACTACCCTAAAAAAAAAAACATCCCAGTGGTTTTTATGCTGACAACACTTTTTTTGTTGTTGTTCATGTTGTTGTTGTTGTTTTTGCACCGTGCCAACGAAATCAGTGTTTTGGCGGGCAATTAACTACGCTTTGATTAACACCATTTACATCATTTGAGAGAGGGAGGAAAAGAGAAGAGTATGAGAAGATTACGAAACGAGAGAGTGAGAGAGAAAAAAGGTCGATTGGGTGCTATGCAGGAAGGAAACCAACCAAAAGACTTTTGGGGGAGGCGTCTGGTGTTTCCTCTACGCAATTGACTGACTTAAACTCTCTCCCACTCTCACACTCTCACTCTCTAACTAGCAGTAGCAGCAGCTTCGAGCAAGTAAATCCATTTTAATGTTTCAACTTGATGATGTAGCAACTTCAGTACAACTCAAATCAACTCAACTCAATACAAATTGAACTTACTACTACATACATATACAGACATACAACTCAGCAACTGTCAATTACAGATGTATGTGTGTTTGTGTGCAAACAAGAGAGCGAGAGTTGCAGAGTTGCTTTTATTTTCAATATCATTTACAATGATGTTTTTCGGCTAGTGGAATTGAGGAGAGGGTAGGATTTTATGTTATTTGCCAATGCCGAGGTCGTCGTTGTTCTCAAGATTGTGTGTCGATGCTGCTGCTCTGGATGCTTTGTAATTAAGTTTTATAGATATCTAGTAGTGTAACATTATGTTACAGAGCACTTTGTTTCTTTAGTGAAACTATTTTGAAAGGCGGCATGAAGTGTGTAAGACAGTGAACAACTCCAACTCAAAGGAGGTAGAAGGAGAAGCGGGGCAGGCAACAGGCAAGTGGTAGATATGAAGATGAGGAAACACCGAAAATAGCTTGTTAGAGACGACACATCAACAACATCATTATTGAAATTATACGATTTAAATGTTTGAGCCCTTTGGAGCTTCTCTGCTATGTAGTTTTAGATAAGAAACGTAGGAAAATGACCGAAGAGTATTTAGTTTTTTTTTTGAGTAATATTGAATTGTTCACAAGAAAATTACTATTCGTTGTGTGCCTTGACTTATTGTTTAATGAGTCTCCCCCCCTCCCCCCCCCCCCCGCCCCCCTCTTCTTCTCCTTCCTCCTTCTATTCTATTCCTCGTTCAATTTGCTAGAATTGCCAAAAGGCAACAACAGCAAACAAACTCGAAACTTGAAACACATAAACACAAATATGGTATTCTTAAATGGGAAGTAATTAATATTAATAATTAAGATAAGATATGATATTGATGTTGCATATGTTGTTGTTGGTTGGTTGGTGTGATGATAATCTACACAAATTATATTTATGATTTTCTGTTGTTGGCTTTAAAGAGACACATGCTTTTAAGTAAAATTTCAACAGAATTTTATAGAATTTTTGAGTCAATTTAATAATTTGCAAACCAAGGGCATTTCTTGGAAAGACCACGCGGGAAATCTGGTGACAGATATCCACAGAGATTTTTGAGGTTATGGAGGAAACATTTCGCGAAACTCTTTACTAACTTTAACGGTAATAATTCCACTACTGTGCAAGTTGAACTGAAAACCCCGAAAACACGAACGACATCAACGTTTTGGCTTTCGAATATGGTGAGTTCTAAGCCGCCATTGCTTGGTAGAAAAATTATGAGGCAGTCGGTGAAGGTGAACTGTCTACTGTGTTGTTTAACCCTCCAGGCGGGAAACAGCTTGATGCCATTAAAAATACGTTTTATGTGTATTTGTGCCGTTCAGTCGATAGATGAAACCCAGTGGCAGTTCTAGGCTAGTTTGGTATAGTTTGGGGAGGGTTGATTTTACTAAATTAAAGGATAAATATCAGGCGCAATATCGACCAAACTCAGGTCAAAGTGCAAAAATTTTATCACTGTTCATACCAAAAATTAAGAGATAACTGGAACAAAACTGAAATCAAAATTCAAACTAAAATTGGATAGAAATTTAGTCGGAAATTTCGACTAAAATTTAAACTAAAATCGGATAGAAATTTAGGCGAAAATTTCAACCGAAATTTAAACTAAAATTGGATAGAAATTTAGGCGGAAATTTCGACCAAAACTTCAACCTAAAATCGGATAGAAATTTAGGCGGAAATTTCGACCAAAATTCAAACTAAAATCGGATGGAAATTTAAACGAAAATTTCGATCAAAATTCAAACTAAAATCGGATAGAAATTTAGGCGAAAACTTCGACCGAAATTCAAACTAAAATCGGATAGAAATTTAGGCGAAAATTTCGACCAAAATTCAAACTAAAATCGGATAGAAATTTAGGCGAAAATTTCAACCAAAATTCAAACTAAAATCGGATAGAAATTTTGGCGGAAATTTTGACCAAAATTCAAACTAAAATCGGATAGAAATTTTGGCGAAAATTTCAACCAAAATTCAAACTAAAATTGGATAGAAATTTAGTCGGAAATTTCGACCAAAATTTAAACTAAAATCGGATAGAAATTTAGTCGAAAATTTCGACCGAAATTCAAACTAAATTTAGATAGAAATTTAGTCGGAAATTTCGACCAAAATTTAAACTAAAATCGGATAGAAATTTAGGCGAAAATTTCGACCAAAATTCAAACTAAATCGGATAGAAATTTAGGAGAAAATTTCGATCAAAATTCAAACTAAAATCGGATAGAAATTTAGGCGAAAATTTCAACCAAAATTAAAAAATCGGATAGAATTTAGGCGAAAATTTCGACCAAAATTCAAACTAAAATCGGATGGAAATTTAGGCGAAAATTTCGACCAAAATTCAAACTAAAATCGGATAGAAATTTAGGCGAAAATTTCAACCAAAATTCAAACTAAATCGGATAGAAATTTAGGCGAATATTTCGACCAAAATTCAAATTAAAATCGGATGGAAATTTAGGCGAAAATTTCGACCACAATTCAAACTAAAATCGGATAGAAATTTCGACCAAAATTCGAGCTAAAATCGGATAGAAATTTAGTCGAAAATTTCGACCAAAATTCAAACTAAAATCAGATAGAAATTTAGGCGGAAATTTGGACCAAAACTTCAACCTAAAATCGGATAGAAATTTAGGCGCAAATTTTGACCAAAATTCAAACTAAAATCGAAAAGAAATTTAAGAGGAAATTTCGACCAAAATTCAAACTAAAATCGGATAGAACAATTACTTCTACCGTCAAAAAAGGGCGAATTTATCTTTTCCCTTTTTAACAAGTGCCGAAGATACGAAAAATAAATTCCCTAATTACGACATTGCCAGAAAGACATGGCCGAACTGAATTCTAATCAGATTCAGATACCTATTTGAAATGTAGTTGATCGGTACTTGCAAAGTTTACCGCATTTTTTACGGCCTTTCTCCTCAACTGACAGGCTGAAAGCAAGTAAAAAATTTTAGCTACCGAAAATGCATTAGAAATGTTTGAGAGCAAAAACGAAACGAAAAAATAAGTAATGGAGAAGTGGAACCGTAGAGCTGGCTAAGCACAAATTTTTTTTTCGTTTTTGCACTCAAAATTTTTTTAATTTCGTTTTTGCACTCAAAATTTTTTTAATGCACTTTTGGGAGAAAAATTTTTTTACTTTGCATTTGCATTCAGCCTGGCAATTGTAAAGATATGGATGAGAAGAGGAAGTTCGTGAAGTCATCTATAGCTGAAAATGTTAGAACGACTGTGTTTGGTGGTCAGTCGGCAGCGATGTGCGTTATTGACGAGCGATTTTCGGGTAATTGGTGACGGTAGTTATTTTCATCTAGCAGTGTTCAGCAGGCTAAACTTTTCAGGCTCGGTTTATCTAATTTAAAAAAAATATTTATTTTGGTAAGGCACAAATCTGAATCAATCAATTAGTTTAAGAATAAAAAGTGAGGTAAAAAAAAATTATTGAAAATAAATTGAATGCCTTGCTACTTATATAATCATGCCATCTATTTATAATCAGTTTTTTTTTATAGTACAATATTTTTGAGATTCCTATTGATGAATTAATGAAGTTTTTTATACCACGCAGCTGAGAATTTAAAGAATTTTATTTGAGTAAAAATTCCAACTAAAAATTCCTTTTAAAGAAAAATTAACACCAAAAAAGCAAATACTAGGAAAAAAAAATTTTTTTGCAGAGTGAGAAAAAAAGAAAGAAAGGAGTTAAAAATAGCAGTAGTTTTTTCAATTTATACATATGTACATACGTACCACACCGACCGAATGTCTTCGCTGTTATTGACATTAGCGCATTGGAGTGCACTTTTAATAAGGATACAAGCGAACGAGCGAACTTTTTTCCTACTACTACTACGTGGTGTGCGTGCGTGTTGCATAAAAACAAATGCCGGATGCTGCATGTGCAAATAGACAGAGAGACAGACAAACGAAAGACAGAGAGACAGACAAACGAAAGACAGAGAGACAGACAGCCAGCCAGACCGACCAACCGACAATGGATGAACGAGCTCAAGGAAGCTTGTTGGCTCTAGAAATAACATAAATATTGATGTATCTTACTTATTGCTGTGTAGCCGACTGACTATGCTGCCATTGCAGCAGCATGCTGTATACAACGAACTCCCCTTCCGAATTCCCTGGCCTGTCCTTGCATCCTGTGTATGTTGTGTGCGTGTGTGTGTGTGTGATTACTGTCGCATACACTTGCGAGCGCCCTTTTCCCCTGCCTTCCTCTTGATTTCGTTAGTGCGCGATGCGGCGCAACATGATTCTTCCCAGGCGTATCCTTTTTAAACAACAGCATCTCAATTGCGGATTAATGGCCACGATGGTGCACGTGCCATAGAACAACAACAACAATAACAGTATCGCTGAGTATGAGCATAGCGTATTTCGTGTTTTTGTTTTGGTTGACGCGCTTATTTTTTTTTTTTTTTTTTTGGTGTGCTGCTCTCGCGTAGTTCTAGTTGTTCGATTTTGTTTTTCTGTTATTATTGCTGATGACATGCTTTTGCCAACGTCTGTCTGTCTGTCTGTCTGTTATGTGAGTGTGTGTGTGTAGAATAATAGGCACTTGAATAGTTTCGAAATATTTTTAAATTATTACATTTTCTTTTTATTAAATTTCTTATGAAACTTTGATACGAAACTCTTAAATGGTTGGAAAGTCCTTGAGCGCAAATGTTGCAATTGCACACAGCAGGGTATATTTTTGTATTGGATTCCTTTTTCATTTATGGTTTTTTCTTTTTATTATCATGCTGCTTTGTTACTGACGGGTAAGCAGCAAGGATTCTAGGTCCTAGAAAGTGAAACTCTGACATGCGGTTTCTTAGAATTTCAACAATATTTTTAACATTTTACTAGCAGATGTGAATTTCTTTTCATTAAGTTTCAACTCGTTAATTAGTTGATTTATTTAATCGATTGATGATTTCTCTGCTTGCCATGTGCACTAGAACCTATCACAAAATTTAAAATGCTGAAGGAAATTCATCCATATGCTCGAGGCTTAGCCAACGAAGTTCCTGAGCGAAGCTAATAATCCCCTTATGACTTATGCTCAGCGAACTAAGCTCGTGTGATCAGTTTCAAGAGACAAGAAGGGTATTTCACAGTCTCTGAGTAACGACTTTTGTAACTGAATGGAATGGAACTGAAGATTCTTTAAAGAGTCTTCGAGTTTTTAGCTGAAAAACTGAACGCTTTAGCATTTTGTTTTTTAAAAAACAAGTAGCGTAAACTTCAGGTTCGAGACAATTTCTGGGGCCCTTTTCGCGGTGAAATTTTATGGTCGCCATTACTCGTGCCTTTAAGAAAGATCAAATGTCTGGATTGTAATGTCGATTTGATCGGTTTCGATCAAAGTAGGGATAATCCGAAGATGATCAGTTTTGATAGGCAAAACTACCGTAACAAATATTAGATAATGATCATCCAACTGACTGATAATGTTTGACGGAAGCCATGCATTGGCTGTTTTCGATACTGGTGAAAAAATACGATTGACCTAGATGACGAGCATTTGAATTCGCTCTAGCTGAGATCCATTCATCGGCCGCAGCGTCGCTTTGATTAGTCTGCCAATGTTTTGAAGGCTAGGCAAAGTCTTTGTGGTGAACTGATAACTAATTTCGGTCGTCTTGATTCGACCATGACTCGGATGACCGATTTCGAAAGACAAAATTAAGGGATCTTGACCCGCCTAAGTCAACTGGCTGGTATTGAAAACGATGGCTCGGCTTATCAATTTTCGACGGCCAGTCTTCGGAAGCAGTCATTAGCTAGCTAGATTTAAGCCGTTTCTCCTTAACAGGCAATGAAAGGCTATTGACCGGCTTCGGGATCTTTTGGTTAGAGCCTGTAATGAAAATCTGGCGGCCACAACGACATCGATTTGACAGACAATTGTTAAGTTTCTGAATAAACTGAATAGCCTTCGCATATCGAAGGTCGAATTTCGAAAATCAGCGTTGAGGTGTCGAGGATTCGATTGGCTGTTATCGATAGCGATAATTGGTCTGAATACCAACGCTCGATTTCAGAGTTTTTGACGGGTAGTTTTTTGGTGACTGCCTTCGGAATAATAATAATATCGGACTTCGGCAGTCAACGTTAAGGTGTCGAGAATTCGAATGGCTGCTATCGGCAGCGGTATTTGGTCCGAATAGTAACGCTCGATTTGGGAAAATGAATCGATTTGACTGACAATTGTTGGGTTTCTGAATAAACTGAATAGCTTTCAGGTAACGAGAGTCGGATTCGGCAGACAATGTTAAGGTATTGAGGACTCGATTGGTTTCTATAAATAGCGATATTTGGTTTCGAATACTCAAGCACGATTTGACTGATAATTATTGGGTTTCTAATTTAACTGGATAGCCTTCTTATATCGATGGTCCGATTTTGACGTCAACGTAAAGGTGTCGAGCATTCGATTGGCTGTTATCGGCAGAGATATTTGGTCTGAATACCAACGCTCGATTTCGAGTTTTTGACGGGCAGTATTTCGGTGGCTGACTTCGGAATAATAATAGCGGACTTCAGCAGTCAACTTTAAGGTGTCGAGGATTCGTTTGGCTGCTATCGACAGCGGTATTTGGTCCGAATAGTTACGCTCGATTTGCGAGAACGACATCGATTTGATTGACAATTGTTGAGTTTCTGAATAAACTGAATAGTTTTCAGGTAAAGAGGATCAGATTTCGGCAGTCAATGTTAGGGTGTTGAGGATTCGATTGGCTGTTATCGACAGTGATATTTGATTGGAATACTAACGCTAGATTTAGGAGTTTTTGACGGGTAGTATTTCGGTGGCTGACTTCAGAAATAATCTCTTCCGAAGTCAACGTTAAAATGTCGAGAGTTCGATTGGCTGTTGTCGACAGCGATATTTGGTCCGAATACTTATGCTCGATTTACAAGAATGAAATCGATTTGACTCATAATTATTGGGTTTCTAAATAAACTGGATAGCCTTCTTTTATCGAGGGTCCGATTTGGGCAGTCAACGTTAAAGCATCGAGGATTCGATTGGCTGTTATCGACGGCGTTAGTTGATCTGAATACCAACGGTCGATTTACGAAGTTTTGACGGGCAGTATTTCGATTGCTGCCTTCGGATTAATAATCTTAAGCTAGCGGTTTTAATACAATTAGTTATTGAAAGCAGATTTCGGCAGTCAGCGTTAAGTTAACGAGGACTTGATTGGCTGTTATCGGCAGAGACATTTGGTCTGAATACCAATGCTCGATTTATGAGTTTTTGACGGGCAGTATTTCGGTAGCTGCCTTCGGAAACAATCTCTTCGGAAGTCAACGCTAAAATGTCGAGAGTTCGATTGGCTGTTATCTACAGCGGTATTTAGTCTGACTACTAATGCTCGATTTACGAAGTTTTGACGGGCAGTATTTTGGTGGCTGCCTTCGGAAATAATCTTGAGTAAGCGGTGTTTATACAATTAGTTATTGATGGCAGATTTCGGCAGTCAACTTTAAGATGCCGAAGATTCGATTGGCTGTTATCGGCAGTGATATTTGGATCGAATACTCACGCTTGATTTACGAGTTTTTGATGGGCAATACTTCGGTGGCTATCTTCGAAAGTAATCTTGAGTTAGCGGTGTTCATACAATTAATAATTGATAGCGATCTGACGTTTTAATGATTGGTTTTTCTTGAGATGATTACTGAGCACAGTTGTCAACTCTTTTACAGACAACTTAAAGCTAATGACACTGGGCTTAAGATTTTCGATGTAGATTCTTATACTACAACGATCGATTTTCTATAGCCAGGGTTTGAGTAACTGGTTGGAGATATTTGGCTACCGCAGTCGACCGAAAATTATCAGTTTCGAAAGAGAATGACTGACTTCGTTAATCGGAAACGATTTTCTAGTTTTCAAAGGGATTCTTGAAACTATTGACTTTGAATGGGCGGCAACTGAGAGGAAAATTACAATATTTTTTGTTAACAATCAAACTAACAGCATTAAGAATTTTGAGTTCGTGAGATGAGCAGTCGGGGCTGATTCCATACGAAAACTTTAAAAGAATCAACTCCCTCTGATTTGTTTTGATTACTGAAACTTTCAAATTTTGAAAGATTCAGAGTTGTATTGGAGGTTTTGGAAAGCCTGCCCTAGCCGTTTTTTTTTTGTAATTTTAGAGTGACTTGTTCAACCGGTTCCGTTGGCTGATAACTTTCGATTACTAGAATTTTAATCATATTTCAAAGCCTCCTATAATTTCAGAATACCGACTTCTAGTTATTCAGAATTAAAACTTAAAAATTTCGCTTCAATCGTAGAAATTTTGATAGCTGTATACACTCATTCTCACTATATAATAAAGGTCTATCCAGAAGGTTGAGTTTTTTAAGGTGTGATTTTGGAAAAGGAAATATTAAAATAATTGGTGGTAAACAGACAAGAATGAGTAATGAAAAAATAGAAACTCATTAACTTCAAGAGGTTGGTAATCATATGTGAACACAAAAACATGTTCTCTTCCGGTACAAAAATTAAGTTAGTCCGTGATATTTTTGTTTGCAAATCATAATTATATATAAATGAAATTAAAAAAAGGTCAGTAAAATTCAGTGACCGTCCAACCGAGTTCAGCGGTGGCCAATATTCGGATAGCCGTAATTAAGGTACTTTAGTGTAACTGATTTTAATAAAAACCAAATACAAAGAGAGAGAAAAAGAGGGAACGAGAGAGAGAGAGAGTTCTCCACTAATTAAGAAAATACAGTTACTACTTGTTTACATATGCAATAATTCCAACGACAGCTTTCCCGCCCATACAGTAAAAATCCCAAACTCTAAAAAAAAAAAAAAAAATGTAAAAAAGAAGCCCTTAATCAAGTTTTAAATTACATGCCGCGAATGTACAAATAGCAAATAAAAACAGAAAAAAAAACGCGCACACAAAATAATATGCAACGAGTATGTAAATATTAATAAGGACCAATATTGGAAGCTAGCTAGCCAGCCAGTCAGTCAGTCAGGCAGGCAGGCAACCCTGCTTCCTCTTTCTGATACATACAACACAACGAAACGCTAATGCGAATCTAAATATTGGCTACCAACTTCCTGTGACAACAACAGCAGCAGCAGCAGCACATCCATTAGCGTAAGTGGAATGAGCGTGAACACAGACAGACACAGAAAGTGAGAGCTCTCTAAAAAGCCGAAAACGAAACTTTCAACACCGGATGTGCGTGTAAGCGAAGTGTTACGCTTATGGGCATAAACTTTCTGTTTGTTCGCTAGTGCGCTAGCTATGGTAAATTCGCAGTCAATCGTTGTTGCTTGCTGTCGTATCTAAAAATCCTGTGGGAGTTGGAGTTTTTCGCATTCGTTTGGTTTTTCGCTTTGCTCAGTCGTGTGTTTTTTTTTTTTGTTCGCTGCTACTGCTGTTTTTTCGTCCTTAGTTTAGTTGGTTGGGTGTCATTAAACGAGCGTAAGCTCGTCAAAGATTTTTAATAACAGAGGGTGCGAGTCGAAGTGAAATGAAAAAAGAAGAAAAGCTAACAAAAAAAAAAGGGTGAAGCACCCCTTGAAGTAGCGAAATAGCATCAATGTTTGAATGTGGAAGTAATGGGGTGCCATTGCCATTACCATTGCCACTGTTGATGCCCTCTTCTTGTATGTTGTTGTGTGTGTAGCCATTAAAAAATTCACAACTTTAGAAAAAATGAAATGATGAAATTATGCATTCATAACTGCTGACGAATGTGAGACCTTTGGTTTTTTTTTTTTTTTTTTTTTTGGCGGCGGATGTATTTCTAGTAACGCCGGCGGAAATTGGTTAGTATCCGTTGCAACGAGATAAGCTTGAACGAGCGAGCTTAAAGGTAAACACTTCGACCTGGAAGTTGTTTTGAATTCAAAACAATATCTTTGGTTTTTTATTAAAAAAAAACACCGTTAAATTTTCATTAAATTTCGATTTTTTTCTTACCAGGTAATCGCCTGGCCATGGGCAAATAAGAATTCAAACTCACCTGAAAATAAACAAAACAAAAGAAATTAATTGTAGACAATTTATTATAGAATTATGTAATAATCTTAAATTAAAAATAAGGCATTCGCTTACGAGCTAAATTATTTCTAATACCTATTAAAAACTTGAATAATTAGAACTAGTGACCTTGATTTTTGCGATATACTAAAAAGCTGACTCCGTTTGCCTCTTAGAGTTCAAGAAAGCCAACCTCATTCCAAACTTAGAATCTGAGTTGGCTCAAATAATAGAATTTGGGAAAATTCTCCGTTCAATTTTTATAATTTTAGAAAGTTGACTATGACAGTTTTCGCAAAAATCTCAGTTGTATTTAGGACCTTAAATACTGATTTCGACGGTTATAATTTTAGGAAATCTGTGTCATTGGACTGCTAAAACTTTGGACAGCCAATTCTAGTCAACTTCTAGAAATTTAGAATGATTTTGTCTGTTTCTACTAACCACGAGCTTTATCGACGGAGTCAAACCGTTTGTTTCTAAAACTTTCAGCCAATTCTACCCGAATCCTGGAACTTTCGAAGGACTCTGTTTATGTTTCTACTAACCTGGGAAGTCGACTTTGTCAATAATAAATTCAGCCAATTCTAGCCAAATCCCAGAACTTTAGAAGGACATTGTCTCTGTTTCTACTTCTACGAACCTGAAGTTTCGTCGACTTCGACTCCGTTAGTCACAAAAATTTTCATCCGATTCTACCCAAATCCCAGAACTTTCGTCGACTTCGACTCCGTTTGTCACGAAAATTTTCAGCTAATTCTAGTCAAATCCTAGAACTTTAGAAAGACTTTGTCTCTGTTTGTGGTAACCTCGAACTTCATCGACGAAGTCGAACCGTTTGTCTCCAAAACTTTCAGCCAATTCTACCCAAATCCCAGAACTTTAGAAGGACTTTGTCTCTGTTTCTACTAACCTGGAACTTCGTCGACTTCGATTCCGTTTGTCACTAAAAGTTATTGCCAATTCTAGTCAAATCCCAGAACTTTAGGAGAACTTTATTTCTATTTCTAATAATCTCGAACTTCATCGACCGAGTCGAACCGTTTGTCTCTAAAACTTTCAGCCTATTCTACCTAAATCCTAGAACTTTCAAAGGACTTTGTCTCTGTCTCTACTAACCTGGAACTTCGTCTTCTTTTGTCACTAAAAATTTCAGCCAATTCTAGCCAAATTCTGGAACTTTCGAAGGACCTAGTCTCCTTTTCTACTAACCAGGAAGTTCGTCGATTTCGATTCCGTTTGTCACACAAAATTTCAGCCAATTCTAGTCAAATCCCATAACTTTAGAAGAACTTTGTTTCTTTTTCTAGTAATCTCGAACTTAATCGACAGAGTCGAACCATTTGCCTCCAAAACTTTCAGCCGATTCTACCCAAATCCTAGAACTTTTGAAGGACTTTGTCTCTGTTTCATCTAACCTGGAACTTCGTCGGTTTCGACTCCGTTTGTCACTAAAAATTTTAACCAATTCTAGCTAAATTAAAGAACTTTAGAAGGACTTTGTCTCGTCTTTGTTTGTCACTAAAAATTTCATCCAATTTTAGTCAGATCCTATAACTTTAGAACGACATTTTCTCTATTTCTAGTAACTACGAACTTCATCGACGGAGTCGAACCGTTTGCCTTCAAAACTTTCAGTCAATTCTACCCAAATCCCAAAACTTTAGAAGGACTTTGTCTCTATTCCTACTAACCTGGAAATTTCGTCAACTTTGTCACTAAAAATTTCAGCCAAATCTCAGAACTTTAGAAGGACATTGCCACCATTTAGACTAACCTGAAATTTCGTCGATTTCAACTCCGTTTGTCACTAAAAATTTCAGCCAATTCTAGCCAAATTCTAGAAATTTAGGACTTTATTTCTATTCCTATTAACTTGGAACTTCGTCGAGCTCAACTCCGTTTGTCACTAAAAATTTCAGCCAATTCTAGCCAAATTCTAGAACTTTAGAACGACTTTGTCTCTGTTTGTACTAACCTGGAAATTTCGCCGACTTTGTCACTAAAACTTTTAAGCCTATTCTAACCAAATCCCAGAACTTTAGAAGGACCATTTTTCACTGAAAATTTCAGAATGTCGAGCTCATCTCATTCTTAGAATTTTAGAAAGCTGATTTCATTCCACTCCTGGAATCTGCAGTAGATGTGAATTTAGATCATTAAATATCGATTTCGGCAGAAAAAATTCTAAAAAGTACAGGTAGCGTAAAAAATCTGGGGGTTCGCCCAATTTTTAGAATTCTAGAACCTGAATTCATTCAACTCTTGAAATGTTAAAGAGCTTGAGACATTTGCGACTTGGCATTAAAAAAAAAAACGATTTCGTTCGACATTTTTCAAGAAAGCGGGCTTCATTTAAAGCTTAGGATTTTCGAAAGCTAACTTCATTCAAGTGTCAAAATTTTATGAAACCTTCCGGTCTTCTCACATATCTAGGCTTTGAGAGACCCGGCCTCATCTGAATGCTATAAATTTTGTAAGTTAATTCAGTTTGACTACTGAAATTTCGGAAAGCCTAGAATTTTAGAAACTAATGCCGTCTAAAATTTCGAAATGTCGACTTCGCTTGACTCTTGAGATTCTAACAAGCAGACCACGTTCGAGTTCGGACCTTTTAGCAGTTAAATTTTGTTTGTGTTTTAGGGTTTTTAAAAGACTTTGAACCTAAAAAAAGTTGATATTTTTTATTTTATCTTTTAGAATAAATTATGGACGGAGTTTTTCCAAGAATTCACGAAAGACGATTCGATCTGATTCCTAGAATTGACGGTGGCGAATCCGTCACTAAACTTCGTTCGTCTCACAAAAGCTTAGAAAGCCAAAGACGGCAGTGTTTCACGCTTGCGCCTGAGTTTTAGAAAACTTTCTCCGTAAGATTTTATAGAATTTCACATAGACAGTTTTCTGCCGAGTTCTACAAATTTTGGAGAGCTAACCGCCGTCCGATTTCTTACAAAGACACCACCATAAAATTTTCAGAAATCAAACTCCGACGGTGAAGGACTTTGGTCAGAAAAGTTGACTTATCCTTTAGAATTAAGTTCGGCACGTCCAATATTTTCATTTGAGTGTAAGACTTACTGTGTGTACATTGCAGAAGGGGAATTTGTCTTCAGTCACCCTTAATCCCTTAATCAATTGCGAGTATGGTATGCTCTTTGTAACAAGTTGTTCTTGTTATTGTTTTTTTTTTTTTTTTTTGCTTCTACTTTTTAATTTTGAAATGTCACGCGGACTTGATGATGATTCTTTTCTCTTATTCTTCTTCATCTATTTGCTACTTCTGTCACTTCAGCTTCTTTTTATGCTACCTCAATAAATAAATACCGTTAACTTTACTATATAAGCACGAGCTTTAATTTGAGGCATAAACAAGAACAAGCAAGGGATAGAGTTGGGGAAAGAAACAAGGGAGAACTCCGCTATAATTTTTACCCCTTTACGAGTTGCGTGAGGAAAACTTGTTTTTTTTACGCGCAAAAACTCGTTTGGTCAGTACGTGCTATAGAGAGAGAGATGGACAGATGAACCGACGGACAATTGAACGGATAGACGTTGCAGTAAAGTGCGTTTATTACGCTGACGACAAGTTAAGGGAAGAAGCTGAATAGAGAAGCAAGAGCAAGCAGCAGCTTGACCACCAACCGATTTCTGCCCTTTTCCGAAAAGGGGTGGATAGCGCGCGCACATTATACACATGAGCGCTACTACTTTGTAGAGGTAGTGGAAAATCCGGTTTTACATTTGAACGTTGCTATGCAGTGCGTGTGTGTTTGTGCATATGATGCGTGCCAAACAAGCTGACGCGTGTTTCATAATTTAAAGCTTAAGCTCAATGATAACATCTGCGGTGATTCCAGTTTCTTTCTTTGTTTTGGTGTTTTGTATTGCATTGTTTTTATGCTTATCAAATTTACAATCATTATACAAATTATGCGCATAAGTAAGAATATGGAGTTATTGAAATAATATTATTATTATTTGATTGGGGAACATATGCGAATGTATTTATGTATGTAAATGCCCCCACTGCAATCTGATAGCAATTGAGCTTGAAAGGGGGAAGAGTTTTATCACATGCAATTGTTTTAAAATGAATTTCGACCTTGAACAAAATCGTACATAACGAGCTGAAAGAATACAGAAACCCGTCTAGTTTTTACTTAGTTAAAAGTCCGAATTAATGTCAAGATCGAGGTTTAAAATATCATCGGAATTTAGGAATTTACGAGAGAAAACTTTCAAGAAAATCGGCTTCATTCGTTCTCTAGAATTTTTCTATACTACCGCATTGGAAGCTGTTTGGCCCTCTATGATTTTAGGACAGCTAGTCTAATTTTGCAAAATTTTCCATATCCAATATTCGGAATGTCAAGACCGAGGTTCGAAATATCGTTTGAATTTAAGAATCCACTAAAAAAAACTTCGAAAACAAGTCGTCTTCATCCATACCATCCTGCTCGTTTCATAGGTTTTCAGGAAGTTTTCTTGCTCCGTCTCCGAAAATCAACTATTTCGCCTTCTAGAATTCTTGTCCTTCTAGAGGCAAGAAAGACTCATTGCCTCCTATGATTTTAGGACAGCTAGTCTAATTTCGCAAAATTTTCCATATCCGGTAAACGGACAAGCTGCTTTCTCAATAGCAAAAATCTCTGCCTGAAAAACGCTGCAGGAAGACGATACTACCTCCTTAGCTGCAGGTGTTCGGAGTAGAGACCAGCTCCAGTTGCATACTTCATCTTTGAGCCGTCGGCAAAGATGGTAATACTAGCATCACCTGTTACCGAACCCGATTCTCAGTTTTCCCTGGTAATATCCAACCATTGGAATTCTAGTAATAAAATCTAAATTTAAAATCAAATAATCCGTGGCCACATCTAAATCAGCTTTGATTCCATTTTTACCGCTCCGCTTTATCCC
Organism: Toxonevra muliebris; assembly: GCA_963691655.1. Taxonomy (NCBI): domain Eukaryota; kingdom Metazoa; phylum Arthropoda; class Insecta; order Diptera; family Pallopteridae; genus Toxonevra; species Toxonevra muliebris. Next base: position 76,836,148 of record OY829328.1, read on the forward strand.
ACTCAAAATTGTAGAGTGTCCATAGTTTGCTGATCTCCACACGTTGGATTCTTTAAGTGTGAGAGTTCCTTTTGCTGTACAGCCTTGAACAAATACCCTTAATGGTAAGAGATGAAATATCATATTCAGATCTTCCTGAGGTGCACTACTCACAGCCCCTGAGATCCCTAGGCTTGCAAGTCTCTGTATTTTTTCCCATGCGAGCTTGGTTGGTCTTTTTACCCAACGCCTGCCACCAGACGAGGGACCCATGGGTGATGATGGGTCGAATGATTGTGATGTACATTCCATGAATAACGTACGGTGACAATCCCCATCTTTTTCCAAAGGTCCTTTTATAGGTATAGTTTGCAGCCCTGTCCCTTCAACGTTCTCTCTTCGATATTCCTTTTCTAATTAAGTTTTGAATCCAGAATGATACCGAGATACTTTGCTTCCGACGACCTCGATTGTCTAGTGGATAGTGCACTAGACTTTCATTCAGAAGGTTGCGGGTTCGATTCCCGTCTTGGTCTGGTGGTTAATTCTCATAAACTTCTTATATTCACTAACGATATGAAGTGGATGAGAATTATAAGAATGTGTACAAGTACACGCCTTGGTTGGTAATGGCAAAACCACCGAGCTGATAAAAAATTGCCACACAGCCGTTCGGAATCGGCGTTAAACTGTAGGTCCTATCATCCCCACTGTCAAGGCCGTATTTAGGGGGAGGATTTTGGGGGTTCTGACCTCCCCCCCCCCCCCCCGAAATGTGGAAACTTTATTCTAATTTTTGAGATTAATTGCCAATGGATGGAAAAAAAGTCAAAATAAAATCTATTTAACAATATTTTTTACTTCCATCGGTTTTTTTTTTCTAAAAAGTCAAATATAAACAAATAAATTTGAAATCTTAATTACACTATGCGATCAAATCCGATTTGTTTTCTTCGACATGAGGTTTGACTACGGATTCAAAAAGAGAAGGTGATACTGAGCACTCCTGCATTCATAGTTTTTCTAGGTCAGTAACTGTTTTTGATTTAAGGTTTTGTCCTGAATCAGTTTAAAAAGTTTAAAAATTAATAAAAATATAAAAAAATTATCGGATCCTTGTAAAATAAGACTTGCTTGAACCCCAATTTTTTCCTTAAACGTGACGTGATGGGAAGTTTTTGACCTCAGATTCGTGTTCAACGTGAAAAATTGTTTCGCAAAAACTTCATCTTATTAGCAAAACCAATCTTAAAATTAATTTTTTAACGCATTATTGCTCAGAGCACCACGACTAGAAAGATCTCTTTCAATGCTGTGACTTCACGAATTTAGGGAATATAAGCCAACCTCGTCCGGGTTCCTTATCATTGATAATGGCTCAAATTCCCAATGATGATCATTTGAAAAAAATGAGCCTTTACTATTTTTGGTAATTTTTTTGAGGTTGGGTACATCATCAGTAGTGGGAAGTCAATGAGTTAATGAAATTATGTCCCTCACGATAAAAAAAATGCACTAGAATGCAAATTGAATAATATTTATTTGAAAAAATTTAATTTGACTATTCTGGGAATTTTTTGTTACTTTTGGCCATTTTTTTGAGGTTAAGAATAAAAAAAATCGGAAAATTTTTCCTAAAATTTTAATTTTATAGGGTCCATCAAATGTATCATTGATTTAATTTATTGTATTTCAAAATCAGTTTGATAAAAATTATTTATGAATATTTTCTTCGAATGAAAACCCCCCCGAAAAAAATTTCTGGCTACGGCCCTGCCCACTGTGGTCTAGTGGCAGAGTGCCAGACTCTTATCTCTGGAGACCCGAGTTCGATTCTCGGCTTGGGTATGTTTCTTATCTATCTTTCTTTCTCTCTGCCTTTCTTTCTTTCTTTCTTGGGGCTTTGGTACAATAGATCTGATAGGTCGCAGTGCCTGACTTTCGAGTCGTCCTCTTTCAAATAATAATAATACCTTGCTTCCGAAGAAAGATTCAGTATCACTCCATTCAACTTTGGTATGGAAAATTTAGACTAGCTCAATCTTAGTAGGATTAACTCCTAAGCCGTTCCATCCAGCCCAGTCTGAAATTTCGCTAAGTGCTGATTCCATTAGCTCACTAATCGTCGATAAGAATTTGCCAGGGATTAATATTGCTATGTCGTCAGCGTAGGCTACAACCCTAGTTCTCTTTTCCTTGAGTTTGGATTTGGTAATAGGTGAATTTAAAGCCAACAAAAAGTAGGTACGATTTAAGGAACTGTCCAGCCGATTAGATTGACGCTCGGTTATGGTGATCTATACGAAATAAAACGCAAGTTAATCTTTTCCCAACGGCAAAAATGCCACTCGGGGGAAGAAAATGCATTCAGTTATGAAATTGAGGGTCAATACAAAAACGGACGCGCTTCAATACTTCAAAGTGTGAAAAATGCAAACAAGAAACCTTATCTACACTACTTCGTTAACGTTTGATATTTCCGCCAGTGTTAATGATGAAGGAAACCCAGTCGAGCCATCAAGTAACTAACTGAATTGTAAACATCATTTTCTACAATCAAATAAAACACTTAGTGTCTTCCACATTATAAATAGGATTTAACTTTAACTTCCCCCCCCCCTATACATAGTTATTTGTAAATAAAAACTTTTCTATTTTCTTTAATTTTTCCCACTTTCCTTTCATTTTCACATTTGGGGTTCCTTTAATTTAATTACAAATTCAATAGAATTTTCCAAGTATTTTATCAAAACAAAATGTTTTTCTTTACAAAATACAAACCATAAAAATAAATACTTGTGTGTTGGTTCGGAGGGGTGGCAATGTGGTGTGGTGTGGCATGGTGCGTTCACAGTTTACAACGGAGAGAGAGAGAGAGAGAGAGAGAGAAAGAGAGTGAGTGTTGGTGTGTTCTGCTGTGGTGTTGGTATGGTATAGAAAATCCCGACGACGACGACAGCGATGCCAGACGGACAAACTTCGGTACTGTGTGTGCTTTTGTTTTTTTTTTTTTGGTACTCGTTTGGTTTACTGCATGCTGAGTATACAAAATTACTTCACTGCGTTCGTTCGTGCATTCGTTTGTTTGTGTGTTCTTTCGTTCGTTTAGAAATATGTTCGTGTTCGTGTGTTTGCGTTTTTTTTCGTGATTCTTAGTTTAGTCGGGTCGTCGGGTAATGTTGCAATGGATAGTTGATACTATGTAGATAGGTAGGTAGGTCGTTCGTTTCGACAGACAGACAGACAGACATACGACCATAGTGCGGACAGACAGTTGAATATTTTTAGATCTTTAATTCGTTTCACTGTTTGGTAGGTAACAATTTCGGTTGTTGTTGTTGTATTCGCGTAACGCTCGGCATACCTACCGGCTGCATGGCTGCATTCATTCGGCGAGTGAATGAGGTCGGTCGCCTGTGTGTATGTGTGTGTGTGTGTGTGTGTTAGCGAGTGCAAAATGTCAAGTTCAGTTCAATAACATTAAAAGAGATGAAACAGGAAGAGTATGAGAGTGAAATTGAGATAGAACGAGTGAACGCGAGAGAGAGAGAGAGAGAGAGGGAAAGAGGGAGAACCAGAGAAACACAATGAAAATAAATGCGTAACTTTATGAGGTAACGACATAACACTGTAGTAAGTTTTTGTTATTGCTATTGTTGTTGTTGTTTTTGTAGAATAACTGCGAGTGGCAAAATGTGAATTGGTGAATTGGTATGTTAAGATTCATATCATTTATTTAACCCACGAACGAACAAACGAACAATGAGTTATGAAGTACTTTAGCGCGGATTTTAAGGTATTTTAGGAATTTGCAAATTGGGTTTTTCAAATGTATTAAATTTCAACAAAAAAAAAAAAAAAGAAAAGAAAAAAAAATAATAGGGGGACGTTCGTTGTCGTTTCAGTCACCTGAAATATGCTGGTTGGAGTTTTACTTACAACAAATTCAAGTTCATATATTGAAACGAATTTGAATTGGATTTAAGATTGCTGGGAAGATCAAACAGAAACCGGGTACCTAAAAGCAAAATCTGAGATGAAGAATAGCGAAAGTAAGTGAAAAATCTCGAGTTTGAGTCTGGTCAGCATCGTTCAAGAGCTCACCAAAGTAGCAAAAGAAAACCTGCTTTAAAATTTGCGGGCACAACTGCTTCAAAGAAAGAATCGGATCGTAAACGGCGACGATAATCCATTACGATAATCCCAAAAGCACAAAGTCATGGGCAATATTCGGACATGTCTCTACGTCGACCGCCAAACCGAAGGTTTTACTTTGCATTTGGTGGGACCACAGCTACGTGTGATATACTACGAGCCACTGAAACCGAGTGAAACCATCACAGGAGATCGGTACCGAACGAAATTAATGCGTTTGAGTCGAATATGGAAGAGAAAACGGCCACAATATCAAGGGAGACGCGACAAAGTTATCCTTCAGCATGACAATAATCGGCCACATGTCACAAAAATGGTCAAAACATACTTGGAATCTCCAGACGTCGCTCCTTCCGACTACCATCTGTTTCGTTCGATGACGTACGGCCTGCCGGATCAGCATTTTCGTTCGTACGAGGAAGTCGAAAAATGGATTCAATCATGGATCGTGTCGCCTTCTTTGTTTTCGAGATGAGATCTGAAAATCGCCGAAGAGATAAAAGAAAGCCACGGACGATACTTTGAATAATACATTTGCAAGTAATTTTAATTCCAGGAAAAAAAAACGGCGGAAGAAAAGCTGCACAGTTCGTGATTGAAATACACGTGTAGTTCGGGTTAGAACGTCGAGACGCATTCAAAATTGAATAAGTATTTCAATCTAAGCTCGTAAACACGACAGCATTAGAGAATAACTAGAAGAACCTCTTAGCATCTTAGTAATAGTTTGGCGAGCTCGCAGACATTCAACATTGAAGAAATTCCACGTGGGCTGCATCATCTACTACAGCTACGTCTACTACGGCAAAACAGCGCATGGAGGGCCTAAGCCGTGTGTAGAAAAATTTTTATTTTTGAGCGAGCCCACATTTGAACCCGAACACCTTTGCGTAGCAGTCTAACACACTAACCACTAAGCTACGCCCACATGGCTGCATCGTCGACTGTAAAGTCAAGAGCTCGCCAATTCTGTCATAGAAAAACTATTGCTACCTTGGGACTTTGACGGAGCAACTAGCAAAAACTGGATACCTCTATTAGGAACGCGGAAGAGCACTAGTAAATTGTTGGCGAATTCGCAGATACTCAAGGAACACGTTTTAAGAAAAGATCTTAAGAAAATATGATGAGAAGGAGCTTAAGTATAGGAGATTTAAAAAAAAAAAAAACAAAATATTCATGGATTTATGGTCTCGGTTAGAAAAGATTTATGGAAGAACAACGAACATTTCGAAGTTTTCAAATGGTTTGCTTATTAAAGTCATCTTGAATGTGTGAATGAAACATAACTACCTAGAATGAAAGAATTCAACACGAACTAGTAATCAGCATAGAAGCGGGCCAACAAAACCGCGTTGGATATGAGATGATTGAACTGACCACACAATGGCTTTCAAAAGTCGAACTAGTCAAAAGATCTAAAGGATTTTTCAATAACTATGTCCGAACTTTGAGTGCTGCACCATTCAACAGCGCATCGAAATTGTTAAAATGTTAAAATTTTTATATAAAAATTCGTGTTCTGTTCGCCCAAACGTCTCACGAGCTACGAAATATTTACGACCGAAATGACCGTCCAACTGAGCGATCAAATGGACCGATTTATCATGAAATTCGAGGAAAACGGTTCGGTTGCTGATCGAGCAGTCCCTGTACGATACCGAAACGCGCGGTCAAACGAAAATATTACTGCTGCTGCTGAAAGTGTGGATGAGGACAAAAACCAGTTGATTCCTCGTCGTGCACAAGGAGTTGGTCTTTCTGTGACGTCAACTTGGCGAATTTTGCGAAAAGACTTGAGCAAGCATTCGTATAAAACTCAATCACGAAACTCGTCGTACGTTCACTAATTGGGCACTGGGGAAGTTGGAAACGGATCCAAAATCGCGAAAAAAAAAATCGCTTTCAGTGATGAAGCACAGTTTTGGCTAAACGGCTTCAAAAACAAACAAAATTTTCACATTTTGGCAGAGATAGAGTCTCCAGTATATAGAAACGGTGAATGAAATCATTTGGGTTGCGGTTGCAGATCGCCAAACACTCCGTTTGCGCTTATGATCGAGTGTGAGCAATCGCAGCGCCCATTGCGTGGATAGTTTTTTCAAATCCAATTATTCATATGAAATGTGATGAACCCGTTCAGTTGAGATGCCTCATCTCAATCTCAGCATCCTCAAGCACTTCCTTTCTCCGATCGCCTTAAATCATTCCATAGATTTTATCGGCGATTTCTGGTGTGACTACCTCATATGGGCGACCTGAACGTTCGGCGTCACTTGTGCTGGTACGACCACAATGGAATTCTGTAAACTACTTCTTAACCATTCAAGTTGATGATGCAGAGTCCACATAGTATTTCTGAAGCCTTTCCTTGGTTTCGGTGATGATTTTTTTACGCAAAAGAAATAAAAAACAAAATGCTCGATGAGCACACGAAATTCACTTTTGCCATTTTTGTCAAAATTCATGAAATTCTCTGCTTTCAATTGCTATCAAATACAAACTAAATGACGCAGCTTTCTCAAAATTCGACACACGAAATTCACTTTTTCCATTTTTGTCAAAATTCACGAAATTCTCTGCTTGGCTTTGGCTCTCAAATACAAACTAAATGATGCAGCCTGCTCAAAATTCGACAGTAGTCTATTAACCGATGGTAGTTGACAGGAGCAGTGTTGAATTTAAAGTTACTACGTGTGAAATTGAAAAAGTCACTGACTTATCCAACTGCCCTAGTAGGTACGAATAGAGATCGGCTTCACCGCTGAACTTCAAGGTATCAAAAATTCATTCAAAGAACTCGATAGGTTCTTACTCATATGCTTAGCTGACGTTATAAGTAATGGGAGGACATGCCCCTTTTCTAAAATTTTGTATTAGGTTCAAGATTTTGTAATCATTAAATCTATTTAGCTTTATACTAAATATTCCCGAAATGAGATTCTCGGGTAAATTTGTTCCATGTCTTTCTTTTCCTATAAGAATATGAAGGAAATAAATAATAAAATTTTCCCGGGGATTTCATTTTGGGAATATTTAGAATAGGGCTGGTTTACACGACGAAATTAGTGACTTGCAATATTTTTAGAATTTTCTTTTGAATTTGACAGTTACATAAGTTTAATAAACAACTTAACGTACATATCACCTTGATTAAAAAGTTCCCGGAATAACCACCGTGTGGCGCTCCCATCGTTCTGATTTGAGTTCTGTTTTTTCTTTTTTAAGTTGGTACATCTGTTGTTGATATTCTTTCTAAATCTTAGCGTCATAGCTTGACATTTGCAAAAGTTGCGTAGCTAAGAGTACATCTATCTCAGTGTGTGTTGGCGATTTAAATTTGCAACAACGAACTTGTATTAAATTTTGCTTAAAAAACGGATTTAATGATGCGCGAGCGTTGGAAATGTTGGAAAAGTGTTTCAGCAATGATTCTCTAAAGAAAACGGTAGTTTACCAGTGGCACGAGCGGTTCAAAAGTAGTCATGAGTCAATTGAAGATGATGAACGCAGTGGCAGACCATCGACATCGAAAACCGACGAAAACATTGATAAAGTAAAAGAAATTTTGATCAATAACCGCAAATTAACCATCAGAGAAATAGCGGAGGACTTGAACATTGTCTATGGATCCGTCCAAGACATTTAGGTTAATAATTTGGTGGGTTTCCGTCGTGTAGCAGTAAAGTTGGTGCCCAAAGACTTCAATTTCATGCAAAAAAGAGACCGTGTTGACGTCGCTAAAGACATGATTTGCGAGGCTGAATCCGATTCCACATTCATCAAAAGGATCATTACTGGAGACGAGACGTGGGTTTATGAGTACGACACACAAACCAGACATCAGGCAAGTGAATGGCGTTCACCAAATGAGCCGAGACCAAAAAAAACGAGGTCGTTTTCAGTCAAAAAAGAAGACAATGCTCACGGTTTCCATGGATTACAACGGTGTAGTGCATCATGAATTTTTGCATTTTTTCCAGAAGGGCAGACAGTAAACAAAGAGTATTATTTGGGCGTTATGATTCGTTTGCGTGAAGCAATTTGCCGAAAGAGATCAAAATTGTGGACAGAAAACTTTTGGATTTTGCACCGTCGCACAGTGCCATCATTATTCGTAATTTTTTGATGAAAAATGCAACGAATACCATCCAACAGCCACCGAATTCCCCTGATTTGGCTCCCTGTGACTTCATTCTGTTCAATCGAGTTAAAAAAAAAAACATTACGGGGAACTCGTTTCAGCAGCCAAGAGGAAGTAATGAAAAAATCGCAAGAAGCACTGATGGACATACCGAAAACCGAATATAAAAAATGTTTCGAGAATTGGATCAAGCGCTGGCATAAGTGTGTTGCGGTCGAAAATGGGGATTACTTTGAAGGGGACAATATAGATTTAGATAAATAAACTGGTATTTTTAATTTTCTGAATAACTTTTGATCCGGGAACTCAAGTTGGATCAAGGTGGTATGTCACTATCCCACCTCTTTTCTCCTCTTTCTCTCTCACTCACTCACTTCTCATACTTTCAAACACAAAAATCAGAGTTGTGTCTGTCATGTCATTTTTATTATACTTTAAATTTACAGCACTCGCTGCAAATTAAGTTAAGAAAAAGTTTGTAAGAAAATTCATGAAAGTTCATGCTTATTTTTAAGGTAATTAACAGGCACTCGGCCAAATTCAGCACCCTCCGTTGAAGTAAAAATAAATAAAAATAAATAGGAAAAACTTAAATTTTTTAGTTCTACATCATGCCATAAAAGGAAGTCCTGATCATTTATACATACAAAGCCCAAAATAAACAAAACGAAACTCCTTAAATTTCCTATATACTTACAAATTTTTTTTTTTTTGCTAAACTCTTCCGACCGAAAGAGCAAGAGAAAGCAAAAAAAGAAAAAATTAGAAAAAAAAAATTATGTGTTATGTGAAAAGAAAAACCCAGTATTTTGTAATGAGTATATAGGAAGTAAATATATGTATGTGTGTGCGAGGTGAATACATAATTCAAACGGGACATTTTCATAACATTTGTACGCTCTTTGGATTTTTCTCTCGGGCTGTGATGTTCTCTCATAATGTCAAACTGTGATGCTCTCACTAATTGACGCTCTCTATTTGGCTGTTTCCATTCGACTCTTTCCATTTGACTCTCTCTTACTATTTTACTCTCTCTCTCTCTCTCTCTCTGTTTTGTATAGCAATACGCAGGTGCAGCAAATATGTGAGTAAAAAATCTAAGCAAAATATTTCGCGCTATGGAAAAATAACAAGCAATGTTAGGAATTTTCTTCCTTTTATGACAGATACAGAGAGAAAGAGTGAGAGAGAGAGAGAGAAAGGAACGAGTAGAGAAAGAAAAGCGGGAAATTTTTGTTATTGAGCTGCTGCCACATGCGGATACATTCACAAACTAAACTTCCCACTAGGGTGTGTTCAACTTTAAATTCTTTTTCCTCTTTTTTTTTCATTCCTTTTCGTTTTTTTTTTCTGCTGCTTCTTTAAAATAAGCTTCAAAATTAAATATATACATACATATATATGTAAGTATATGCACATACAAGTGTAGTGCAAATAAAGTTCTCACGCTTCTGGTTTTTATTCATACAAAAAAAAAAAAAAATAAAAATAAAAAAAATAAAAAAAAATCCTTCTTGTTTTGTGAGCTCCTAGTACTATAGAATTAGCGTTGCGCGCGCATTTTCCTCTACGAAAATCATTTTATATTTCCCTATTTCCGCCACGCCACGCCGCGCCGCGCCGCATACACGACTTTGGCTCGACAAGGCTCAAGTCTCAACTTTGTTTAGAGAATTCCGCTGTCGGGCAGGATACACACAGCATATAGTACAGGACAACATATAGAAAAATCATTCATCATCATACTTCACCGCTTATAAGCTGTGAAGCTTGTGCCAAAAAAAAAAACAAAAAAAAAATACTAAAAAAGAGTGAAAAAAGAGGGGCTTCTTTCTAGTACAAGCGGCGAAACATGCAAAAGTATGTACATATGTTTGTCTGTCTGTATGAATACATGTGCTTGAGGGCATGATTTTGCAAATGTAAAGCGCCAGATGTTGCCTTCCTTATACATATATATATATATATATATATATAGAAAAACAAATATAAATAGGTATAGGTAAATGTACTAGATATATAAATGAAAATGATTCTCAAGTTCAACTGCTGCTCATCATGGCTGTGTGGTTGTTGTAGCATTAAAATGAAGTAAATGAGGCTCTCCAAATAATAGACAGTACAGTAGCAGCAGCAGCAGCAGGAGGCAGATAGCTATACAGCAAAGTAAAAGCAGAACAAGGAGCTATAACTACAGCTGCTGGTGATACTTGCTACTACAGCAATTTGCATTTAAAGTATGGTCCTGAAATTATTTTTATAAATTCAAAACACTGTATAGCTCGATGAACTGTAACTTTGTGGAAAATTTTAATTTGAATTTAGTAGGCCTAGAATACAGGGTGGCAATCGTAAAGTGACGCACACATTTCAGCAGTTATTTTCAAAAGGACGTACTTCCATTAAGTACAATTAAGTGTTAACATTGCTGAATATATAAGCATTCATTTGAACCCCACCTCATTCAATATAACCTCCTTTAACCTGCACACATGCCTTCAATCGATCCGGAAATCGTAGGACTGTTCGCCGCAGGACTTCCTGATCAATTTCAGTCCAGGCTTTCTCTAATGAATTTGTCAGCGACTCCAGACTGTGGTGTTGAAATGCACAAGCCTTACTCTCTAAAATACTCCAAATAGAGTAGTCCATTGGATTCAAGTCTGGGGAGTATGGTGGCCATTCTTGAGATGTTATGAATCCAGAAAAATTTTCTTTTATCCATGTTTTGCGTTAATTTTGCCATGTGGGAAGGTGCAGAACCTTGCTGGAAAGTCCAGTTTTCATTTCCAAATGTATCTTGTGCCCAGGGAAGAACATGTTCATTTAAAATGCTCCGATAAACAACAACCTGGTCAATTTTAACACCCTCTTCAACGAATATTAGAGGGGTTCTGGCATTAGCGGAAACTCCAGCCCATTACCATAACTGAAGCTGGCTTTTGAACTCGGCCAACAGTCCTATTTTGTTGCGACATCATCAATGTTAGCCACATTCGGTCATTTTGTGCATTGAAATGTTGTTCAACCGTGAAAATTTTTTGCATCTATAAACAAGATATTTTCAACATTTTTTAACACGGAGGAGCGTAGCAACGCCTTGCATCTTTGCAGTCGCAAATCTTTCTTTTTTTTGTGTCAGATCTTGAGCTTTTCGGAGCTTGTACGGCTTAAGATTAAGCTTTGATTTTGCAATGATTCGCACTGTTTCACGGTTTACTCCCACTTCCTTAGCGATTTTTCTCATTGAGCGCCTTGGATTTCGCTTGATTCGTTTACGAATTTTTTCTGTTAAACCAGTAGCGGCAACTGTTGAAAATTTTCCCCGGTCTTTATCTTCAAAACCCCCAGTTTCATTATATCGAATAATAGCTCGGTCTACCGTACGACTTGACAAATTTAAAGCCTTTGCAATTTGACGGCTACTATAATTTGCCAAATGAAATTTCATAATTTCACGACGAATATTTTCCTTGTCCATTTTTATGGAAATTTCAAAATGTAATAACAAAAATTCAAATGAAATTAAAAGCAAAGCCAATGATGAATGAATTTACTTTTTAAATTAAAGTAACGGTAAATGGCAAAGCTTGCTGCAGAGTATTAAACTTGCGTCACTTTACAATTGCCACCCTGTATGTAGATTTTCAATCAAGTTTCAATCGTTTTAAAATTTCTAACTAGAGTTAGTAGTTGCCAAGATGTCGCTATCGAATCAAGAACGTCGCGAAAAAATTTGTAACATTTTTATCAAAACTAAATTGTGTATTAACGAACACAAGGTAGAAATGAAACTTCTTGTGAACTAAACGAAACACAAGCAAATAACAAGCAAATGAAATTTTTCAATCGCTAAATTTTTTACTTCATTGGCTTGTGTTTTTTAATTTCATTTGCTTGTGTTTCGTTTAGTTCACAAGAAGTTTCATTTTTACCTTGTGTTCGTTAATACACAATCAATTTTTTCTTTTAGGATTAGTGCTAGAACAAAAATTGCAACTCTGTACCGGTAATTTCGATGACAATTGTAGACGAACTCTTTTTGTGTGCGACATCTTCATGTAATTCCTTGGACATTTGCGCCGCCATCTGTATGTGAAATGTATAACTGTCATAAACTTTAAGATGGCGACGCTACATGTTATATTGAATTAAAACTATTTATGAATCGTTTATTATATAGTTTGCTCGTGATTTCATGCACATTGCTCGACAAAATTATGTCGCATTGCAAACTTACGCGCGACATCACATCCGGTTGGTTTTACTCTAGGACAAGAGAATAGAAGTTTCACTTCAAAAATAAAAACCTTACGTACACTGAAATGGCAACGAGAGCAGGAACATCAAGACAAACAGCTAGAAACTGTATTCATAAGTTTCTAAAAGACAAAACCACATTGCAAAAGAATGGAGGAGCTGATCGAAAAATCTAATTTCAGAACCCAAATTTGGTAAAGCGAATCGTCAATTACTGGACCCGTCAATCAAACGTTTCAGAGCGAGATGTTGCACAAAAATTTAACATTTCAAAAACGTTGGTACACCGAATTAAAGTTCGAAACGGCTTACATTCTTATAAGAAGCAGATCGTGCCGAATCGTAATGATTCCATTGACAAAAGAGCGAAAACTAGAGCCCGTCAATTGCATGACAAATTGTTGAGTGGTTTTAAAGGTTGCCTAATAATCGACGACGAAACATACGACAAAGCTGATTTTGGTCAAATTCCAGGCCAAAGTTATTATGTGGCGATTACCAGATTACCAGATTTTATTTAAGCAATCAAAACCAAGCAAAATTTCCGAAAAAATTCATGGTTTGGCATACCTTCTGGTAACATAAATAGCGAAATTTATATCAATATGTGCCTTCAAAAGTTCTTGCTGCCTTTTTATAATAGGACTACACCATTATTTTGGCCTGATTTGGCAACTTGCCATTATTCCACGGCGACATTAAAGTGGTACTACAAAAATAATATAAAATTTGTCCCAAAGTTGTACAGTCCGCCGAATTGCCCAGAGCTTCGCCCAAACGAGCAATATTGGGCTATAATTAAACAGAAGCTTAAAAAATATTCTAAACCAGCAAAGGACAAGCCAGACTTCGCTAGAAAATGACAAAAAGCCACCGAATCCATCGATAGAACTTGTGTCAAAAAGCTAATGGCTCATGTGAAGAAAAACGTACGTAATTTTGCCAAGTCTCCACTAATAGAGTAAAGTTTCTATGTAAAATTAATTGACAATAAAAAACTGAAAAAATTACCAGAAAAATGTATATCTTTAATTTTGAAACTTTAGGAGATATTTAACATCGAACTTGTAAAAATAATTTCAGGACCATACTTCATTAATTTTTTAAATTTATTCTGTTTTGTGGATATTTTCAAATTCGTAATGATTTGGTTTGAGGTTCGCGAAGATACTAAATAAACTTCCATAACTGCGTCAGTATAAAAGACATGACGTAGACTCCAGGGCGGGAGTATGATTTCTGGACTTAATCATCGATCTCGTTTCGAGAACCTGACATCATATCTTCTACCGCAGCAGATGCAAGGCACACTATAGTCCACGAGCATCGAGAACAGTGGGACATATATTGACAACTGGTATTCCATATTCAATTCGTCATGCCAGAATCCGTTTAGCTTGAGTCTGTAGGCCGCTTTCATCGTCTCCTTACAGATAACAAAAGATTCCGAGAAAGCAAATCAAGTATGGCATTGAAAGCATATGAGCTAACGAGCATCCACTTGAATCTTTGGTCCAAAACCTTGAACCGAGACAACCAAAACCATTGAGCCTACTCAGTTGGTTGAGGGCAACAACACGGAACTGTTGGTTAGAAAAATTAATGTCAAGTGCAGTTGCCTTTGTCAAAATAATTCTTCCCCAACCTATTAACTAAAACAAAAACCACCACCACTTTCGCGAGTGAATATAGAGTTGCAAGTTCGAGCTCCGCAGCGTAGCCATGATATTTGTACGGTTACCGTTAGAATTCCAGTTTCCCAAACTATTTCCCTCGTTTCGTCGTTCATTTTTCTCGATAATAAATGCGAATTAGCTTAGTCGTTGAGTCAATGCCATTTTAGTCGTGTCGTGTCATGCCGTTTAAATGTCAAGTGTCAATATTAAGGATGGAAATTATTCGTAAGCATTTGAACTAGAATTATCTCCCAGAATATTTTCTCTTCGTGAGATATGTTCACTGTTGTTTAACCAAGTTTTAAAGGCTGTTGATAGCCGTCATCTCAGTCGTGCCGTGGGTAAAGTCCGAATCAAGTTTATGAACCAAAGCCGGCTTCAGTTGCACAGTTTACTCTACAATAACGATTTTAAGCCAAAGGATTCTCTACATTTCGATGTTTTGCAATCCCAAAATGACGGGATTTGAAAGTACTCGCCCACGCTTCTATGGTAGATTTGGAACTAGTCTAGCCGATTCCACTAAATGGATCGGAACCGGTAGGCCAAGTGCCAAGTGGAATTAGGATTAAAGTGTTAGGTCCAATGACACCAGAACCTCAATCCATTTTCGAACCGTCTCAATACACCAGTTGAAAGTGAAGGCACCGAATTTGAAGAATTTGACATTTCAATCGAGCATCGGAAAGATGATAACAAATTTTCGGCCGAAGCTAAGATTCATAGTTATAAAATCTGAGACAAAGCAGATTAGAGTATTAGAAAATGACCAGTGGTATCTTTTAGTAAGTTAAATGAAACTTGTAGCATCAAAGCTGAAATTGCAGAGGCCTTCTTTACGAAATCAACACAGTCCGGACTGTTAGTTTTCTCGGGCACCGATCGGGGGAAGGGCTCGCTAAAATTTCACCGTTAAAAAAAAGAAGAAAACAAAAATGAAAAATGACGTGCAGAAGTATAAGTCTGATCATCATTTCAATCGCAGGAGTAGGACAAGTACGCATATGTGATTGAGAGACAGGCAAGCCTTTGTAGCTTGTTAAGTTTTGGTGTTAGCCGAGCTTTGCATGTCTTTGGGCCACCACACTAGTTTAGTATATAGCTAGAAAATCATCTTAGGAGTAATATCCGACTTCTTTTCAAAGAGTTTCCTGCAGGGCTAGAAAGCCCTATTGGACACTCCAACTACTTAAGTCTTTCATCGAGTGTGATATTCAAGTATTTGACTTCTTCAGGGTATTCAATAACCGTACTGTGCACAGATATACGACCACTTTCCACTTTGCACCTTCTGGAGAGGGGGATAAGAACAGCGTTGTTGTGGTTTGGCACCAGTCAAGAACCAGTTTGAGAGCTGATTTCATTATCGCTATTGAATCAAATTTTCCATAGGAAAAATTTGTCTTGTAAACAAACTAAAGGACAAGACAGGAGATCAGTCTTTCTCTCTCTCTCTCTCTCTTTACCCTTTAGCTCCTTTTCCTCAACAAAAGCCCGTCTTCAATTCGCGAACTCCCGCGGATTTCTATTGGACACTTTCAAGTATCTTTAGACCATCCGAATCTCCTGCTTTCTTATCCTTCTATTCCAATGATTGACGGCAAATTTCGTTGGGGGGCCTACATAAAATTTGGCTGTTCAAATTTCCATTTTCTGGAGCATCCGAATCTCCTGCTTTCTTGTCCTTCTATTCCAATGATTGACGGCAACTTTCGTTGGGGGGCCTACATAAAATTTGGCTGTTCAAATTTCCATTTTCTGCGGTTAATGTGGACAGCGATAGGTTCTTCTTGGCAGCAAGTTACCAAGATAGTTTTGGTTAGCATACGAAATGGTTCTTTTTATGAGATATTCAGCAATTTATGTTTTTGGGTTTTTGGTATTTAGATAACCCAGCTGACTTAGGTACTCGCGGATGCAAATCACAAGACTTAGCAACCCATTCTCTATGGTTGAAGGGTCCCGAATGGCTACAGAAAGTCCCTCTTCAATGGCCACAGCCCTATCAATCCACAAAATCTCTCCCTGAAGTACGTAAGGTAGACGTTTTCCATGCAGTTGAACGTGCCGACATCCGCGAGCGGTTCTCTTCGTTCTCTCGTGAAATACGTGTTCTTTGCCTCGTATTTCACTTCTTCCATAAGCTTAAGAAAGTTTCTATTTCTGAGGTCTGCAATATAACCCAGTTAGAAGTACAATTTGTCAAAACTCGTTTGATAAAACTCATTCAATCTCAGTATTTCAATACTGAATACTTAGCGCTTTTGGCGTCATTACATTTCAACTGGACTAAGAACAATCACAGCAAATTTCAATGAGCTGGACAAGTTTATAGACGGACATGATTCAAGTTCCGCTGGACTAATTTTTACTTAACCTTTTACAAATTTTTTCGCACGATAAATGATTTAAAGTTAGGAAGAGAGTAAATTATTATGTCAACGGTACACAAACTTTACATCCTGTTTGTTGTTTGAAATATTAAATATTTATGTAAGAATTTTTGTTTTTGAAACCATATGATTGATAAAGGTTGTAACCGCAAGTGAAATGTCTTGCAGCATGCATGCAACTGCTGCATGCTACTGCTGCTGTTGCATGCAAAAAAAAAAAAACAGAAAACGTTCTTTTTCTTTCTCTCTTTGCATGCGATATCAGAAAAAAAATGGAATAAAAACAGATGATTTTAAGCAAAACAAAAAAGAAGAAAACATCACAAACTCGTAAGCCGCCGCCGCTCCGGCCTCTGCCGACCGACAATAAACAAAAAGTCAATCAAGTTTTTTTTTTATTTTACTTTACAATTGAAGTTCGCCCTTCAAGGAAACGAAGAAACGAGGAAACGTATGTAGATATATAAACGAAAAACAGCTGTCAAACAGAACAGACAGACAGACAGACATACGAAAGTACTACGTAGTAGTTTCAACGTTTTGTAGGGCAAGGTGCAAGCAGCAGACGAACTCTTTATCTACATGTGAACACAACAAGACAACAACAAGAAAAAATTAAAAATAAACAGAAGCTATCGATAATGATAACAAAAACCAAAAAAAAAAAAAGAGGAAAAATCGACAAAAAAGAAAAGGATACCCTCTCATCCTCCTGCTCCCGCTCGTATCAAAACATGAAATTACGTTGCAGACATGTGCAGCAATCAGCAGCAGTACTCAGCAACCGCAACCAACATACAACCAACAAAAGCAACACAACAACAAAACCTAAAGTAAAACCTAAAAATACCTGCACTGGGCGTCTGCAATTTTGTTTTTTTTTTCTTGAGCCTCATATTTTTATATTCAATACCTTTGCAAACCTTTTTGTTGAGCTCGTGATTGTTGTTTTTCTTTCTTTCTTTCTTCAATTTTTTTTTTTTTTTTTTGTTCAGCTCTCATCATAAAATGATCGAAATTTTGATATGACAGGACAGGGGACCGACCGACCCACCACCATCTTTTTGAAAAGCATCCCGAATTAACAACAAAAACAACAACAAACATTAAAGTAAGACCAACAGTCAGAACTTGTTAGCTCAAGAAACAGCAGCTGCAGCTGTTTTTGAGTCGCGGCTGCTTGCTTTTCTTTAGTTTTGAATTGAATTTGGTAAATTTGTTTTTATTCAAGGAGTGTCGTTTTTTTTGCCATCGGGTAAGCTTAACTTCTTTCTAACTACACAAAACAAACCATTAACTATTTATAATTGTTGTAAAAGGTTATGGTTGTATTTGCTTGTTTAAAGAAATCTCTTTTTAAAATCTCTCACTCTCTTGCTTTTTAATCTTTAAATGAAAATCCCGAATTTCTATTTGACAAATACAAATAGTTAGCTAGCTAGCTATGGATGTGTGTATAAATATTTTTATATATAGTTTTGTGTGTTCTTGTGTGTGTTTAGTGTTATTGATAAATGGATTAATCTTGTTCTGTACAGGTTAAATTCCTAAAAGTCTCTGTTTGCATGAAAGTTCCCAATAGGAAATGTAAAGGCTAGTGACATGAAACATCAATAAATTGAAATTGAGGAGTACATTCTTTTCAGTCACAAATAGAGGCTCTTTCCGAAATCAAACATACTCCAATTTATCCACTACAAAATTTCCTAATCTTGAATAGATGACGATTGGCTCATCAATAAAGATTTGTCTAAGTTCACACATCCTTTCCGAAAGTAACCAGGACATTCTAAAATGGAATGCCCTGGAGTTTTATCATCTTGAAAATATATTTCACATAGGCGCCACTGTAGGTCCAGCCATCATTTCTATAGTCTAGTTGCAGTATGCCAGACTTTTGTGTCTGGAGTCTCGACTACTATTACCGGCTAGGTTATGGTTTCTTATCTATATTTTTTTCTTCTTTTATAACTTGGGGCTTTGGCCCAATAGATCTTAGAGATCCCAGTACCTGAATTTCGAAATTCGATCACATTCTTGAAATTTAAAAAACTACCTACCCTACTGTTAAACAATTTTGTACTGTTTGAATATTAAAATGAAAAAAACTACTCTACTGTTAAACGATGCTGTACTTTTTGAATGTTAAAATGGAAAAAAACTATCTACTGTAAAACGATTCTGTATTGTTTGAATGTTAAAATAGAAAAAAATACTCTACTGTTAAACGATTCCATATTGTTTGAATGTTAAAATGGAAAAAACTACTCTACTGTTAAACGATTCCGTATTGTTTGAAAGTTAAAATGGGGAAAAACTACTCTACTGTTAAACGATGCTGTACTGTTTGAATGTTAAAATGGAAAAAACTACTTAACTGTTAAACGATACTATATTTTTGGAATATTAAAATGTAAAAAGCTACTCAACTGTTAAACGATTCAGTATTGTTTGAAAGTTAAAGTGAAAAACTACTCTACTGTTATTTTCGTTCTGTTGTACACACGCGACTTCTCACCTATTTTTACCTGCGTTAACGTAAATTCGCATAAACTTGTATTATATTATGCTTCACCGCTTTACCTTTACAACGATATAAGTTTCATGCAAATATGTTGACATTAATATAGGTGCAAAGGGAGGTGAAGTTTTTCCTTGGCGTACTAATGTACCACCTTGATCAAAAAGTTCCCAGAATAACTACCGTGTGGCGCTCTCATCGTTCCGATTTGAGTACTGTTTTTTTTTTGTTAAGTTGGTACATCTAGTAGTTGATATTCTCTCTAAATCTTAGCGTCATAGCTTTTGCATTTGCAAAAGTTACGTAGCCAAGAGTACATCTATCTCTGTGTGTGTTGGCGATTTTTTACAATTTTATTAAATTGTATAGTATTAAATTTTGCGTAAAAAACGGATTTGATGGTATGCGAACGTTGGAAATATTGGAAAAGAGTTTCGGCAACGATTCTCTAAAGAAAACGATCGTTTACCAGTGGCGCGAGCGGTTCAAAAGTGATCGTGAGTCAATCGAAGATGATGAACGCAGTGGCAGACCATCGACATCGAAAACCGACGAAAACGTTGATAAAGTAAAAGAAATTTTGGTTAATAACCGTAAATTAACCATCAGAGAGATAGCGGAGGACTTGAACATTGCCTATGGATCCGTCCAAGACATTTAGGTTAACGATTTGGTGGGTTTCCGTCGTTAGCAGCAAAGTTGGTGCCAAAAGATCTCAATTTCATGCAAAAAAGAGACCGTGTTGACGTCGCTAAAGACATGATTTTCGAGGCTGAATCCGATCCCACATTCATCAAAAGGATCATTACTGGAGACAAGACGTGGGTTTATGAGTACGACACACAATCCAGACATCAGGCAAGTGAATGGCGTTTATAAAATGAGCAGAGACCAAAAAAACCACGTCGTTTTCAATCAAAAGAGAAGACAATGCTCACGGTTTTCATGAATTACAACGGTGTAGCGCATCATAAATTTTTGCCAGAAGCCCAGACAGTAAACAAAAAGTATTATTTGGGCGTTATGAGACGTTTGCGTGAAGCAAAGCAATTCGCCGAAAGAGACCAGAATTGTGGATAGAAAGTTCGTGGATTTTGCACCATGTCAACGCACCGTCGCACAGTGCCATCATTATTCGTAATTTTTTGACGAAAAATGCAACAAATACCATCCAACAGCCACCGAATTCACCTAATTTGGCTCCCTGTGACTTCTTTCTGTTCAACTATTAAGGGGAACGCGTTTCAGCAGCCGAGAGGAAGTAATGGAGAAATCGCAGGAAGCACAGATGGGCATAAGTGTGTTGCAGTCGATGGGGATTACTTTGAAGATGAATAAACTTGTATTTTTAATTTTCTGAATAAATTCCGGGAACTTTTTGATGCCATCTTGGGCTTAAAATCTTGAAAAACTTACTGGCACTTTAAATAGGTTTCTAAGCTCTAAAAATTAATAAGAGATTCGAATGTTTTACGTTAATTTAACATTTGCTTACATTCCGGAAAATATTTTTATATTTAGGGCTTTTTTGACATCAGTCAAGGCTTGATACAAAACTCTTCCATTGGATCCGCTAATGCTGCCGTCAATATAGTCACAAAATCCCTGAAGCCGTCTGGAAATATGTGTATACGAGACTCAAGTGCTTGACGCGATTTTCAGACCTATTCAGCCTTTGAAAAAATCTTTGTATATATGACTTTTCTGACATCATTCGAGGCATAGAATTTTTGAAGAAATATTTGGAAATCCAGACAGATTTTCTAGCCACACTTTTACCGATTTTTTTCGACACAATTACTCTTCAGAAAATGTTTCGTATTTTGGGCTTTTCGACGTCAATCAAAACATGGTTGGTTGTTTGTTTAAAGTGGCTGTCCCACAACAGACCCACTGGGTGAATCACCATTAGGGCTATAGCGTCGCTTTTAAAACACTTTCTCAGCGAACAGAAATGAATGCTGGACTCTTACTAAACTCACCCCGTGAAGTTCAGGTATCCTCGCACAGATTCTTTGTACTAACTTCCGAGCAATCGGACAGGAAGGTTGTCGAGGAAATACTTTCTCAAGTATGTCTTCGCCCAGGCTAAGCATTCACCAAGAAAGTGGGAAAATCGGAACATGAGATCGGTAGAGTTTTAAATAGGTTTCCAAACCAATAAAAAAATATATGAAATTCGGTTACTGTATATCGTTTTCGAGCCCGACTCTAAATTAATATTAAGGATGCGAATTATTCGTGAAGATTTGAATTAGAATTCCCTCACAAGTTATTTTCTTTTCGTAGGTTATTGAACTGGGTTTTTTATTCAGAAATTCAGAAATTTGGAGGGTCTTTCAAGTCTCTTAAAAGTTTGCGAGACTCTGGAAAATGTTTGGATTCTTCAGAAAATTTTTGATATCAGGGGTTTTTTCGTCAGTTAGTCAGACCATGGAATCTCTGTAGAATTATCTGAAAATTTGAACGGGTTTTTAATTCTCTGAAAAATATATGAAACTCGGATATTTCGTGTCGCTTTTGTACTTAGTTTAGCTTGCGGAAAATTGTTGATAATTAAGATTCGTATATGAGAGATATTCTGCCTGACGAGCTCACTAAAAAATTATAAAATTTTAGTGGGCTGGCCTAACTATTTCCATGAAAGTTATGAGGAAGAATAATGGATTTTCAAGGTTCTATCAGTCAATTTGATTTTTTGATCTTCGAAACTTATGAATATATTGAAAAGTTAATCAAATTTAACAGGCTTTCAAGCCTGTACTGAAATTTCAGGGTTCTTCAACCAATCTGATACGTCTCCGGTAGGTATTTTTTAGAGCGAATTAACCATTTGAAAAACATGGAATTCTTATCTAGAATACTTCAGAAACTGGTGCCTTACTTACTCAACTTTCATTGGGTTTCAAATTAAATCAATCAAGGAATCTTCGATTATCAGATATTCAGACTCATGGTTGCATTTTTCACGAATAGTTCAATGAAAATTTGAGCTCTATATTTTACAGCTGTTGAGAAATGTTTTCTACAAAATAAAATATACTCAAACTAGAATCAGCTGGAATATCAACTGCCTCAGGTTCAACTCCCAGACAGGGAATAATTGCTAAATTAAATATACATTTATCCGTTCTTCAAAGTCATCCATTTTTAAATCAATTTCAAACCTGATGCTTAAATTTCCTACTGGGTAACATTAATCTATGCATGTATGCATTTTTTTTTATGATGTTTGTTGTGTGTAAATTATATAGAAAAATACCTGCTGATATTATTATGGGAACAGCTGTTTTTTTCATCATCACCAACATCGCCATCGTAAATATTTTCCATTTGTGTACTATTGTTGTTGTTGCTGCTGATGCTTCTTCATACAGCGTAATAAATAAGTATGTAGCGGCGAAACAAGTTTCATTGGAATTTTGTCTCTATTTCTTCTAGTTTTTGTGCTGTTTGTTTGAATATCGTAAAATATTTTAATGCAGTTTCATTGAAGTGGGGTCGTTTGGTTTTTTTTTTTTTTCTATGTATGAGTTTTGTTGTTTTTGGATTTTTTTTTTTTTTTGTTTTTTATTTTCACAAAATTCATTCAACTGGAAATTTCCATTTATATATTTTTTAGAATTTGTATGTGAAAATTTTTATTTTCTGTTATTAAAAAAAAAAAAAAAAAAATAAATGATCTTCCTGAAAAGATAATGATTGGATAACTCATGATGATTTGCCATCCTTCTGCTTTGTTTAATTAAAAAAAAATTTATCTTTTTTTGTTTGTAATCCCACTGTGCTGTAATTATTGTAAACCGCTTTAGATCAGAGTTTTTTTTTCCTTATCTACGCCCTGAAAACCTTTGGGAGGAGTTACTTTTTAATATTTTTGAATTGAAACTTCTTTAGCGAGGGTAAATCGAAAATTTCGCAACGTAAATCGTGTTGTTGTTGCACTCATACCAAACTAATAAGAAACGAAGTTATGCTGTTGTTAGTGTTTAGCGAGCGAGCTCGTATGTGGATCGGTTACATACAATCATGCAGAGAGACGACTTCTCGCAGTTTTATCTCATAACCGAGCCAAGATTTCTCGACGACTGATTTTGAACGATATGGACAAATTTCATTCACTCTTTTGTTTTGTACAGTGTTATCGAGGCCAAACATTCTTCGCCGTAGCCCAGGACATTAAACTTATGACACGGCAATGCAAGTAATCTCTTCAATTTAAAAACAGAGTATGAGCTGATGGTAATTTGTAAGAACCAGTACAGTCAGGCCCCCTTTTAGCTGATTTTTCCTAAAGAGATTGGGACAATTGACTTTTGCGCGTTGCACTCCATCGTTACTCAAATAGAACACACTTTTGTTTTCTTTCTTTCGCTCAATCAAATCTTGACAATCGCGTGATTCTTGCGAGTTTGAATTTGACTTTGAGCCGTCGTCAGTTTCATCATATTCGATACACGTCGTTCTTGAGAAAAATTCTTCCCTCAAATCCTCCCATCAACCTCTAATCTCAATACCGCAATATGTATATTAGATCGTGAAGTATGAAAAGCTTACAGACCTTCGTTTTCACCCACCACAGGTTCTGTTTCTCAACGGCCTCCTAAACTTATAGTAAAACCATTTTACTCATACTTATTCTTAATCTCTAGGCTTACATATGTAAGAGACTTCTATAAACCAACTTAGGTTACTTAAGTTGGGAAAATTTTACATACTTTATAAACATTAAACTACAAGCATGGCATTGGACGCATTGGCCCCATTATCTGAACACACACATACAAACGCAATTAGCGCCATAAGTGAAGTGGAATATTATTTAATTCCGGCATTCATAAATTCAACATTTTACATTTTAATTACTTGAGACCACTCAAAGTGAAACCATTGTGCCGTTTTCAGTCTTCTTCATTAATGAATATAATTTCATTAGTACTATGATTAAAATCTTGATGGAATAATAAAAAAAAATATATATGCAATTAAAACAAAATAAGCCTACCTGCCTCCCTACTTACCTACCTACTTGATGTTGTTAAATTTCAGAACAAAAGATTACGCTTAAAATCGTAAATGAAAATAATAATAATAAAAATTTTATAGATATATAGGACTTTTCTCTCTCCTCTCTCTCTCTCTCTCTCTCTACATATACATTTGAACAGAAATACCCCTGGCAACCCGTCGCAATTCCATAAATTTCCATCTTGTTTGTACTTAAATGTTATTCCGTTACCAAATGCCGACGGAAAGTGATTAAAGTCACATTTAGGCTGATACTCAACAAAATTTTGAATAGAAGTAAAATAAAAGTGAAAGAAGAAAGTAGCTACCAACAACATGCAACCCTGCAAATAATCAGAAAAGTCTGAGACAAAAATGAAAAAATTTCGAAAAATTTGTTTCAGTTGAAAACGTTGTAAAAACTCATAAAACGTTTAAAAAACACAAGAAATCGGAAATAAAAAAATTTTTCCATGCATCCCCCCCCCTTATGAATTTATTGAAAAATTTAGGTCGAACAAAATTTTTTTTTTTTCATTTTTTTTTTGTTAAAAACGTTGTTGAATTTCATAAAACGTATAGAAAACACAAGATATCGAAAAAAAAAAAGTTTTTTCTATGCAACTCCCTCATGAATTTATTGAAAAATTTAGGACGAAAAAAAAATTTTTCACAAAAAATGTTAAAAACGTTGTAAAAACTCATAAAATGTGTAGAAAACACAAGAAATCGAAAAAACAATTTTTTTTCCTATGCATCCCCCTTATGAATTTTTTTAAAAATTTAGGTCGAAAAAAAAAAAATATTTTCAAAAAAAATTTTTCTGTTGAAAACGTCGTAGAAACACATGAAAAGTGTAGAAAATACAAAAAATCGGAAAACAAAATTTTTTTTCCATGTACCTCCGCTTATGAATTTATTGAAAAATTTAGGTTAAAAAAAAAAAATTTCCAAAAAAAATTTTTCTGTTGAAAACGTCGTAGAAACTCATGAAACGTGTAGAAAACACAAGAAATCGGAAAACAAAATTTTTTTTCCATATAGCCCCCCTTATGAATTTATTGAAAAATTTAGGTCGAAAAAAATTTTTTTTTTGTGAAAAACTTTTTTCTGTTGAAAAGGTTGTAGAAAGACATGACACGTGTAGAAAACACAAGAAATCGAAAAAACCACATTTTTTTCCATGTACCCCCCCTTATGAATTTATTGAAAAATTTAGGTCTGTTAAAAACATTGTAAAACCTCATAAAATGTGTAGAGAACACAAAAAATCGAAAAAACAAAACTATTTTTTTATGTACCCCCCCTTTGAAACGTGTAGAAAACACAAGAAATCGAAAAAATAATTTTTTTTCCATGTATCCCTTATTGAAAAATTTAGGTCGGAAAAAAATTTATTTGTGAAAAATTTGTTTCTGTTAAAAACGTTGTAAAAACTCATAAAATGTGTAGAAAAGAAAAAATATCGAAACAAAAAAAAATTATGAATTTTTTGAAAAATTTAGGTAAAAAAAAAATTTCTTTTTCAAAAAATTTCTTTTTCAAAATTTTTTTTTTTGTTGAAAACGTTGTAAAAACTCATAAAATGCGTAGAAAACACAAAAAACCTAAAAAAAAAATTTTTTTCCTACGTACCCCTACCTTACCATTTTTTAAAAAATCGTAAAATCATTGATTTCACAAGAGTTCGACCTGACCAGCAACTAATTTTTGTAGATCAGCATCGAAAACCACGACAAAAAACCCATATAAGAACTCAGAAATTTTTTCGTATTATATAGTGTAATTAAAAAAAAACAAAAATTATTGAGCAGAAGCAGAGCTTAGGTTGAAAAGGATCGTCTTTCAAGCATCCTTGCGAATTTTTGGAACCGAGTGAACTGAATTCTTAAATAGCCCTGACCTGGCGATGGTTCTGGATATTGATTGACTATAAGTCTTCCCTGCAAATTGGTTTCAATGAAAAACTTCTATCAAGGGGAGAATGGCTAGTAATCAGAAAATAATTTCGCCAGCCATTTCAACATCTAACGAGCGAATTACCGAATAATTTTCCGTGATCCAAGATGTTTACAGGGTACATTAATGTATCTATAAGTGCATATGTAAGAAACAAATTGACTCACACACAGATAAAATCATGTATTTATGTATATGAGGTATATGAGCACATATCCGTTAAGAAGTTATTAGAAACATTAAAGTGAAGATGGTTTTTACTTTTGATGTTCATAAGTATATGCAGATGAATGTGGTTTAAAAGCCGTAGGAATATTTGATACTTTTTTTATTTAATGTTTTTTTTTCTCGTCTTGCCTCGAAGTTCATAACTTCTTTATTTTCTTCGTCTTCTTTTTTCCTCGTTTACGTGCTCGAATTTCTCCCTCCTCCATCCTTTCGCTTGACAGGATTCAACAAAAGAATAAAACATACACGCTTGCACACAAATTGAAATAAAATAAAACTGACAGCAGTACAAGCTAGAAACATGACTCCATTTTTCGTAGTAGTTAGATATTTTTATACTAGATATGCCAAAATAGAAAATGCGCTTGATCCTAGTTTCCTTCTTCTTCTTTTTTCTTCACCCTCACCCTCGGTTTTGTTTTTGTACTCATATATCGCCGCACGTAATGTCATCCAATGAAGCATAAATGTTTCTTAACTTTTTGTTGATATAAACATGAAATTTACTTCCTTTCGGCGGCATGCAGCGATGCGCAACGCAGTGCCTAATTTAGAAGTTTTTTTGGGGGGGGATTAAAATTCACAATGACTTCAGTTTTTGGGTTTTTTGAGAAAGGGGCCTGCGGAGAGTTATTTCATTTCTTTGTTGTTTATTTTTATTTATAGATTTTTGAATTTTGCAAACATGGATATACCCAGTGGACAAAATCTTAGTAAACGATATCGTTTACGAGAGTGTGGCGAAACTTTTGCGGACAAATCTATAGCGACCGGATCTGAAAACGAATCATATGACGCTCAGTTTGTGGCAGCAAAAGTTACGTTTACGACACTCGCAAAAGATATCATTAGCAGCGAGCCTTTTGTAAGCCTTTTGTAAGCCTATTGTAAGCCTTTTGTAAGCCTTTTGTAAGCCTTTTGCAAGCCTTTTGTAAGCCTTTTGCATGGAAGATGTAGAATGACACATCCAGAATCTATACGGCTGAAATTAAGTATATAGTCTTATTATATCTTAGACTCCTAGAGAGAGAGAGATTCTAAGTTTTTAACTAAATTCGACTACAGAAGCTATCATAGTCCTAAAAACTTACAAATGTTAATAGAAGATCCTTGACAAATTCTACGAAAATTATCGAATCAGACTATGATCACAACAACTTCGAGGCGTGGGAGGAGAAAGAAAGTGCTGTCCGCAAGGTTTCGTTACATGCTTTCGAGTCGTTTCAATAAAAGCAGTGAAGAGGCGATACGATGAAGGGCATATGTCGAAAATAATATCTAAGATTTATAGCCCAAAATAACAAGAGTTGAAGTGAACGAATCAGTGTTACGTAGGGTGCCCAGGTTCAAGGATCGGCAGGTAAAAAAATAATTGAAAACTAAATTTTTTTACACGGCACCACCTTGACCGCTGATCACGAATCTGTAAAAGTATTTGTACGGGTTAGGTCAGGTTTCATTTATAATCGTAAATCTTCGTTTTACGATTTTTTTTATTAAAAAATCGTCGGATGCTAATTTCGTAGATTAAATGCGATTTTAGAACAAGTGTGATGAAATCAGTATCAGTATTTTATAGCAGTATCCGGACAGCTCGAGTTGTTGTTTGTTGTAGTTGCTTCTTGACGTTCCTGCGGCAAATCAAGGCGTTTACCCAATCGTTTATAGAATTGCAGCTCGAGTTCGAAACCTATAAATTCAATTTTGTTCGAAAAACATAAAAGGAATAACACATCACTTTATGGATCCATAATCTTAAACGGCAATCCAACCATTTGGATGAAAAATAACCTTAAAGTTCTTCAGAAAACTCAAATGGCATTTAAATGACATTTTCATATGCTAACTTCAATCGCTTTAATGTGCAGCAGTTTCTTTTCGTCCTCACACTTTCACCCGCTATAATCGCACGAATTTGTTATGCATGTCTGTCGATCTCTGTCTGTCTGTCTGTCTCTCTATCTGTCTGTCTCTTTGTCTGTCCGCCTGCCTGGCTGTGCTTTATATAACGGTAGTAGGAAATCATCTCTGTCGTTTATTTTGCGATGACTTTTGTATGTATGCCAGCCACAACGACAGGATTTTCATACGTGTCGAATTGCATTTTCAGGTATCAAGCTCCTGCTGTTATTGCTCGGCTGGCTTGCTGCGGCTGCTACTGTCTAACTATATATGGCTGGCTGCTTGCTTGCCTGCCTGCCAGTCTGCCTGCTAACTTGCCTGCCTGCCTGACTTTGCCTGTCTATCTCTATATTTGTCTGTTAATACCCTTTTCTTTTTTTTTTCAATTTTACCTGCCACATTCATTTCTATACAGTACCGTATACCTAGTAATGCAATGCAGTGTTGAGTATAGATGAGGGGAGTACCGGGTATCGGGTGCGGGTACGAGTACGACGAGTACAAAGTATGCAACATCAACTCTCGACGAGTGTGTCTAATGAATTTTATAGTGAGGCAGGAAATTATTATCTCAACATGTTTTTACTCTTCTTCTCACTCACTCCTTCTCTCATTGCTCTTCTCTTCTCTGACATATACTCGCTATATTGCTATCTCTTTTTCACATTTATATAAATAGTATTGACATTGGTTTGTTTGTGTGTGTGTTTGCTTTGATATTGCTATTTCATTCTGTTACTCATTCCCATTCCCTTAGTTGAATCGTGTGATGTGATACGAATTGAGTTGACAGGGTACGAGTTGAAATTGGCAATTAACAAACCATTGAATCCAATAAACAGGATTTTAACATTTTAGACAAATAGTGGAGAAAGGGTTCTCTAGGTTTTCTGGTTTGTTTTCTTTTTTTTTCTTTATATTTGTTTGGTTGATTTTTTGCTTGCCCTTGCGTTTAAATTTCATTCGTTGAGAATGTAAAATGATATGAAATTAAAACATCGAAGTAAATTTTAATATTATAGCGTTGAAAGAATTTATATTTTTAAGTTCGAAAAAAAATTTTTTAATTTAAAAAAAAGAAAAAAAAATCGCTTACAAAATTTTTTTGTGATTTCTAAAATTTTTTAGATTACACTGTACAACAGACCGTACCAGAAAAAAAAAACAATTGCGCCGTACACTTTCGGATCCAATTTACTTATGCAAGGCAATTCTGAAAAAAATTTTGTTTTTTTTGACCGAACGTAAGGGTCGCTTTTTTAAATTTTTCGTTATATTTTCGGCATTTATAGTCGGATCTTAAAGTATGATATATCGATGTTTTTCTTTCCAGGAGACCAATTTTTTTGCTTCAGAAGTCATTGACCTCAAGTACCCCGTTTTAGTATTTACCCATCAAATCTCAGTTCCCACCACCCTAATGCACCACCCTAATTTCAGAAAATTAAAGTTCCCGAATAATCATTAAACTTTTGCTAAGAAAGTTTTTCGATATTTCCAGCAGAAGTATTTTAAACTAATTTTGTATTTCTTTTTTGACCGAACGTAGGGGTCGCCTTTTTAAATTCGTCATATCTTCGGCATTTATAGTCGGATCTTAAAGTATGATATATCGATGTTTTTCTCTCCAGGAGACCAATTTTTTTGTTTCAGAAATCATTGACCTCAAGTACCCCGTTTTAGTATTTACTCATCAGATCTCAGTTCTTACCACCCTAATGCACCAACCTAATTTCAGAAAATTAAAGTTCCCGAATAATCATTAAACTTTTGCTAAGAAAGTTTTTCGATATTTCCAGCAGAAGTATTTTAAACAAATTTTGTATTTCTTTTTTACCGAACGTAGGCGTCGCCTTTTTAAATTCGTCATATCTTCGGCATGTAGAGTCGGATCTGAAAGTATGATATATCGATGTTTTTGCCTCAGAGACCATTTTTTTTGTTTCATAAGTCATTGACCTCAAGTACCCTCTTCTAGTACTTACCCATCATATCTCAACTTCTACACATTAATTTAAAAAATAAAAGTAAAATCAAATCTGTCTGATATATAAAAAATATATATTACTCTTCACGGGCAGCACAAATGATCTGTGAAAAAGATTTGTTTCACAGAATCAGACAATTTTGAAGGCTTTGAAAAGTTAAGGATACGACGGGCAATACAGACTTTCAAGACCAAAGGACCTGATGGCATAATTCCAGCTGAAAAGTAGAAAGTTTATGGCGTATTCACAGCCGGGTTAAGTCCCATTTTCGAGGCGAGCTTGCATCTTACTTACAAACCAAAACTATGGACGGAAGTGAGTATAGCTTTCATCCCGAAAGGAGGGCTAATAGATACACATATCAGGGCGAATAACCGAATGAAACTGGCACTCTCTCAACATGCCTATATGAAGGAAGGGCAGATCTGTTGAAACTACGTTACATGAGCTAATACAGCCGATTAAGAAATCCCTGAACTTCAAACAATACACTCTTGCGACCTTTCTTGACATAGGGAGAGAGAGAGAGAGCATTCAATAACAACTCTATTGCGGCTTTTGTTGTCACTTTATTAGAGAATAGGATTGTTAACGCAAAGCAAGGTTCTTCTTCCATCAGAAGGCTTGCGGTCAGGCGGGCACTCCGCAAGGCGGTAGTAAACTCTCTCCGATCCTCTGGAACCTTGCTGTAAATGATCTACTATTGAAGCTCGAAAAGACCAGCATACAAAATGATTGGCTATGGGAATGATATCGTCATTGTCACCTCGGGTAAATTACTTTGTACACTTGACCCGATGACTACACAGTGCAACAAAAATTTTATGCGCGAGATTTTCTAGCATTTATATAGTAATTCGGTTGCCAATCGGAGCTGCTTGCGATCATTGAAGCCGCAAACCTGATAAGATTTAATGCGATACCTTGTAATTATATCTGCATTTTCAACAATAGTCAGGCGGCAATAAAATTCCTTCAATGCCCTACTAATAACTCTATAATTGCCCTACAATGCAAATCGTCATTTAACGAGACAGCCATGAAATTTAATCTTCATCTTATATGGGTGCCAGGGCATAGCGACATTTGAGGAAGACTGTAAAGCTGACAACCACGTCAGACTTGGCAAAACTCTCAGCAATTCACTCATCACTGGTAATGCGGGTATATATTAAGAATGTTTCGTTTTTGCACTTAAATTTTTTTTAATGCACTTTCGCTAGCTACAATTTTTTAATTCGTATTTGTATTCAGCTTATCAGTTTTGGTACACCTACGCATTTATTGTCAGCAATGATGCCACAAAAATTACACATCGACGACAAAATTATTATCAATTATTTTTTTTTTTTCATAGAATATTAGCGAAAAGTTAAATTGAAAAATGTTGTAGTCGAATTATATATTTATATATATTTTTTTGCATAAATAATTCAGCTTGTTTTAAGATTTACAAGATTTTTCCATTGATATTTCTATGAGTTTTTTCTATAAACTCCCATTTTTCATTTTTTTTATTTTTATTTTTTTTTTGACGAATTTTTTAAAGCATACTTTTCAGAGAATATACAATGTACCTGGTCGTATGTATTATATGTAAGTATGTGGTACGTATAAAATTTTGCACAAAAATATTAAAGTTTACTGCTGTGTTGTAACAGCATGCAGTCACTGAGACAGACACAGAGTTACATAGATATTCATACACATTTATATGCATGAACCCAGCAAAAAAAAAAATTTAATCATTTAAAAGAGTTTTAACAAAAATAGTTGTTTACTCTTTTACACTATCGAATTAAGAAATTGTGAAAATGAAAAAGGGGCGGGGAGTGGGTCTTTCATTCTATCCTAAAGTTTTTTTTATTCAGGCGCCACTTCAAAAATGATTGCGACATTTATTCTGAAGCGATCTTCTAGTGACTCAGATCTGGGATCTGGACTCAATGCAACCTGCAGAAAACTGGAAACCTTCGAGGACATTGCAATGACTGACGCTTTCGGAGTAGGAAAATTTTTAAATAAAAAATTTTATAGGTATTTTTTCAAATTTTCAAAAAAAACTCATAAGAGGGGACTATAGGGCGGAAAACAAATTTTTTATGTTTTCTACACGTTTTATGAGTTTTTACAACGTTTTCAATAAAAACAAATTTTTCAAAAAAAATTTTTTTTTTCGACCAAATTTTTTTAAAAGGTTCATAGGGGGGTACGTGGAATAAAAATGTTGTTTCCAATTTTTTGTGGTTTCTACACGTTTTATAAGTTTTTACAACGTTTTCAACATAAACAAATTTTCTAAAAAAATATTTTTTTCGACCAAAATTTTTCAAAAAGTTCATAGGGGCTCAAAAGTTTTTATTTTCCACTTTTTGTGTTTTCTACACGTTTTATGAGTTTTTCACAACGTTTTTAACAAAAAAAAAACCTTTCACAAAAATTTTTGTTTACGACCTTAATTTTTCAAAACATTCATGAGGGGGGTATGTGGGGAAAAAAATTTTGTTTCCAATTTTTTGTGTTTTCTACACGTTTTCCGAGTTTTTACAACGTTTCCAACAAAAACAAATTTTTCCAAAAAAAAATATTTTTTTCGACCAAAATTTTTCAAAAACTTCATAGGAGGTAAAAAATTTTTTTTTCCAGTTTTTGTGTTTTCTACACGTTTTATGAGTTTTTACAACGTTTTCAACATAAACAAATTTTTCCAAAAAAAATATTTTTTTCGACCAAAATTTTTCATGGGGGTCAAAATTTTTTACTTTTTGTGTTTTCTACACGTTTTATGAGTTTTTCACAATGTTTTTAACAAAAAAAAAATATTTAAAAAAAAAATTTTTTTCGACATACATATATTTTTCAAATAATTCATGAGGGGGGGTATGTGGGGAAAAAATTTTGTTTCCAATTTTTTGTGGTTTCTACACATTTTATGAGTTTTTACATGTTTTCAACAAAAACAAATTTTTCTAAAAAAAAAATTTTTTTCGACCAAAATTTTTCAAAATTTTTTTTCCCACTTTTTGTGTTTTCTACACGTTTTATGAGTTTTTTACAACGTTTTTAACAAAAAAAAAAAAAACATTTCACAAAAATTTTTGTTCGACCTTAATTTTTCAAAACATTCATGAGGGGGGGTATGTGTGAAAAAAAATTTTGTTTCCAATTTTTTGTGTTTTCTACACGTTTTCTGAGTTTTTACAACATTTTCAACAAAAACAAATTTTTCCAAAAAAAAATATTTTTTTCGACAAAAATTTTTCAAAAAGTTCATAGGAGGTCAAAAATTTGTTTTTCCAGTTTTTGTGTTTTCTACACGTTTTATGAGTTTTTACAACGTTTTCAACAAAAACCAACTTTTTCTAAACAAATTTTTCCAAAAATTCATTAGGGGGGGCTCATGGGAAAAAATGTTTTTTTTTCGATTTTTTATGTTTTCTACACGTTTTATGAGTTTTTACAACAAAAACAATTTTTTCGACCAAATTTTTCAAAAAATTCATGAGGGGGCGATAATTTGGGATAATTTTTTTCGACATTTTATGTTTTTTCACGTTTTATGAGTACAGCGTAATTTTTTAAAAAACAATTCCACCAAATTTTCTTCTTTTTTTTTTGCTGGGTTTGCTGATATACGATATATAATTTCATGTGAACCACATGTTCACACACTTTGACTCCTGACAGAAAAACACCAACACACACTCACTCACTCAGTCATTCAAACAGACACACACACACATGCATACATATAGAAAGTACTCGTATACTACACACGACAAAGTGACAGAAGAGTAGACAATCTGACAGATTAAGAGACAGGCAGCCAAACGGACAGACAAACAGACAGACAAACAAATGGAAGCATGAATAAATGGATGAATAGATAGATGAATGGATGGATGGATAGAATATGAACTGAACACATAGAACACACACAAACACACACATATATATACACACACATAAAGTTAGTAGCAGTTATCATTTTGTTATTGCTGCCTGCCTGCTTGCTGCCTTGCTGCTTGCTCCTGTTTTCGAAGGGCAACAATTTTAGCTGTTGGTTGTAATGATTGTGTGTGTGTGTGTGTGTGTGTCTGAATGCATGTGAATATGTGTATGTGTGTGAGTGTGTGTTTTATAAATGAATTATTTACATAGTTTTAAAGGTGCTTGGAGCATTTATGAATTCATACAATCGCGCATACATACATACAAAGGTTTTGTATATGTATGTATTTGAATAGGTATGTATGGCATCCGTGTATTTCTGATTGTATGCATTTATAAAAGTGAATTTGTGAACATATTTGATTATTTATTGTGTATGAGTGTGTGTGTGTGCCTGTGCTATTGTGAATTTAATGCACCTTCGAGCATTCAATTTCTATTATCATGATGCAAAAATAGCAGCAACAAACAAACAAACACACAAAAAAAAAAAACGATTATATTGAAATATTAAAATATTAAAGTGATGATTGGGGAAATTCCTTCTTTTTTTTCAATAAAAATTTACATATTTTTCAATAGAAAATTCGTATAATTTATTAATAATTTCATATTTCGAAAATAATATTTGATTGTATAAATTATTATGGAAATTCTAATGTAATACGGAAAGGTAATTTGAAGTGTTTGAGTGGAGTGTGGTGCTATTATTTGAAGTAAATTTAAATAACCAATTATTATTAATTCGTACTTCATAAGCTCAATAAAAGCGGAATTGTGATATTTAATTTTCAGAAAACATTAATTTGAATTCAATATTGTTCTAAATATCTAATTTCAAATTGACAATTTTTGAAATCATACGCTTTCTGAAACCATCTGACTTTTTCGGTTTCCATTTGATTCGATTTTAGAATGCTGAATTTGATTCAGCAAAATTTTTTCTCTTTCTACATAATTTTTTCTACTTGAACTAATGATTTTTAAATAACTTCATACAAAATTTTTCACGCTGAATTCAATTCAGCGCTATTTTTTCTTTTAAAATAGTTTATTTTACTTAAATTATAAATTTCTAAACGGGTTCCTATAGATTTTTGTTTGTATATAATTTCCTCTATTCAAATTAGTAATTCCCTATCGAATCCCAATAGATTTTTGCCCGCTGAATTCCATTCCTATAAATTTTTGATGGCTGAATTCAATTCAGAAAACTTTTTCACCTTTTAAATAATTGTTTTCTTCGACTATTAGTGATTTCTGAACGATTTTTCATAGATTTTTGACGGCTGAATTCGTTTCAGAATTTTTTTTTTGCTTTTCAGATAATTTTTTCTGCTTGAATTAGCAATTTCTGAACAATTTCTTTTAAAATTTTAATCACTGAATTCTATTCAGCGGCATATTTCTTTTTGAGATAACTTTTTATTTGCTTTTCATGATGGTTTTTCCACTCAAATTATAGATTTCTGAAAAAATTGGATAGATTTTTGATGGCTGAATTTGCTTCCGCAGTGTTTTATCTCTTTTTAATAATTTTTTTCTACGTAAATTTCAAACAGCTCTACTTAAAGTTTTGCTAGCTGAAATCAATTCAGCAGGACTTTTTCTTTTGTATAACATTTGTACTCAAATTAGTGGGTTTCCATTGTCTTATTTTAGGTTTTTGATTGCTGAGTTCAATTCAGCAGGTTTTGTTTTTTAAATTTTTTTTTTTTTTCTGTGAATAAAATTTTTTGAACCAGGTCTTATAAATTTTTGATCGGTGAATTCAATTCAGCAGAAGTTTTTGTTTTTAAGATTTTTGTTTCCAGTTAAATACAATTTTCTGACCGTTTTCTTAAAAATTTTTGATCGCTGAATTCAATTCAGCAAAGTTTTTGTTTTTAAGATTTTTGTTTCCAGTTGAACAAAATTTTCCAATCGTTTTCTTAAAAATTTTTGATCGCTGAATTCAATCCAGCAGAAGTTTTTGTTTTTCAAATTTTTTTTTTCAGTTGAATAAAATTTTTTGACCGTTTTCTTAAAAATTTTTGATCGCTGAATTCAATTCAGCAAAGTTTTTGTTTTTAAGATTTTTGTTTCCAGTTGAATAAAATTTTCAAACCGTTTTCTTAAAAATTTTTGATCGCTGAATTCAATCCAGCAGAAGTTTGTGTTTTTCAAATTTTTTTTTCAGTTGAATAAAATTTTCTGACCGTTTTCTTAAAAATTTTTGATCGCTGAATTCAATTCAGCAAAAGTTTTTGTCTTTAAAATTTTTCTTCCCAATTGAATAAAATTTTTGAACGTGTTCTCATAAATTTTTGATCACTAAATTCAATTCAGCAAAAGTTTTTGTTTTTAAAATTTTTGTTTCGAGTTGAATAAAATTTTCTGGCGTTTTCTTAAAAATTTTCGATCGCTGAATTCAATTCAGCAGAAGTTTTTGTTTTTTAAATTTCTTTTCTGTTGAATAACATTTTTTAAACGAGTTCTTATAAATTTTTGATCGCTGAATTCAATTTAGCTGAAGTTTTTGTTTTTAAGATTTTTGTTTCCAGTTGAATAAAATTTTCTGACCATTTTCTTATAAATATTTGATCGCTGAATTCAATTTAGCAGGAGTTTTTGTTTTCTTAAATTTTTTTTTCTGTTGAATAAAATTTTTTGAACGTGTTCTTATAAATTTCTGATCGCTAAATTCAATTCAGCAGAAGTTTTTGTTTTTTAATTATTTTTTTTTCTGTTGAATAATATTTTTTAACAGTTTCGCTGAATTTTCTTAAAAAATTTTTCATTGCTGAACTCAATTCAGCAAAAGTTTTTGATTTTTAAGATTTTTGTTTCCAATTGAATAAAATTTTCTGACCGTTTTCTTAAAAATTTTTCATTGCTGAATTCAATTCAGCAAAAGTTTTTGATTTTTAAAAATTTTTTTTTGTTAAATAATAATTTCTGATCGTTTTCGTATAAATTTTTGAACGCTGAATTCAATTCAGCAGAAGTTTTCTCTTCTCTATATAACTTTCTCTACTCAAATTAAAAATTTCTGAACCATTTCCTATAGATTTTCATTGCTAAATTCTATTTAAATAAATAAATATTAATATTTTCACTCCATATTTTTACTACCATTTTTTTTTTTTTTTGTCATTTACTAAAACCAAAATTTATTTTCTTAATATTTAACCACACGAGACTTGTACTTTATAACTTTATATTAAATGAAATATTTATGGGCATGAATTTTTGAATACTAAACACTAATATTCCATAAATATTTCAAGTGCATATGAATTAAACAGAAAAAGGACGACACTTTTTGCAACGACCCTTAGGGCACTAAGAAAAACATGAAATCTTTTTCTATACCATTTTCTAAATTTTTTTTGGGTAAATCTCTTAGCAATTAACTTAATGCATACGATGAAGCCTCTCAACATAGAGACAGACAGACATACATACAACTAAAAGAAAACTTTTGCACACTAGACTGATTTATATATTTTACAATTTCACTTTCCAGAAATCACACAATTCATAAATGGCACAAAAAAGAACGGAAAAAGGAAGAAAAAAATGTTGTTGTTTTTTTCTCAATGCTGTTTTTTGTTTTTGTAGGTATATGCAACACATACGCAACAGCAAAAATTCAACGGCAAATAATTTTCAGTACAAGTTTGAAAATTGTTGCTGCTGATGGGCATTGGTGATGGGTTGTTGCTGGTGCTATGTTTGCTGGTTGTTGTTGCTATGTTTGCTGGTTGTTGTTGTCGTTGGTTGCTATTCTTGCTGGTGCCGGTTGCTGCTGTTGGTGTTTGCTGCAAAAAAGCGATACCGTTATGAAAACAAGAAAATAACGCTACCAGTTATGCATAAATGAGAAAATGGCTGACTGAGCTAGCTACGGCGCTTTTTTGCACACAAGTAACTTCCGTTTCCGTTGACATTTATTTTGATTTATGGTGACACAATAGTAGCAAAAAAAAAACAACAACAACAACAAACAAGCAACAGCACCAAAGGAATACAAACGTTCAAAAAAAAACTGGTCTATTACTAAAACCACAAACGACAAAAGTAATAACAGAAAAACGCTAGAGGTTTTCTATTTCAGATGGAACGCGGAGGGGGAGAATTGAGAGAGGAGAAAGGACTCATTATTACGGCTCGTCGCTAATAGCGAAAACAGAAACAGAAAATATATTTGTTGCATTTAACAAAAAAAAAAAAAAAATATTTATAATAATTTTTACTGCTAATCACTGAATATTGCTAGTTTTCAATGTTGTTGTTATTTGTGGTTAGATCGTAAAGCACTTAGCTAACACACACACACACACACACACATATCGCTTTACACATAAATACCCATAGCCATACACATACAACCACAGCTGCTAATAACGTTAATAAAAGCAATAAAATACCACATAAACTATAACGCAAAATATGCTGACCCCAACAACTACACACATACATATATACATACACACACACACATACATACTTACATACATATATAACTGAAAAACTGTTGAAGTCATCCAAAAGTGTATGCCAGCTAGAGGGTGACAGGAGCAAAATGTGTCGGGCTTGCTAGTATTTTGGCACTTTGCTTGTAGATTTTGTAGCTTTAAACCACAAAAAAAATGATCAAATAAAATTGAAAACACACAAAAAACCAACAGCTTCAGGCAGGCAGGCAGGCAAACTGAATAGCTATACGCATTCAATTCATATAGTACATATATTTTGTATACATATGTGTGTGTGTGTGTGTGTATGCTTGTTTGTGTGTGCTTTTTTGTATGACCATTGCTGGGTGTGAATTTTATGTGAAAATATACTTTTGGGTGGTAGCAGCAAATAAATGAATTGTAGAGACTCATACACACACACACACACGAACACATACTAAAAACACAACCATGCATTGCTATAACCCAAGGGTAAAGAGGTGTGGATCAGAATCAGTTCTGATGTCAAAGTGATTCGAACTAAAACAATACTATGGGTATTCACGAGTTGATGCAACATGCCATTGCGACGTTGCGAAAAAGCGGATTGCGAAACTTTGACACCTTTCTTTCTGCCTTTAAATTCGTAAGAAGAATCCAAAATATTTTCATTTTGACAGTTCAACTATTTCGCATCTCCTATATTTGCAATTGGACACTCACATCTTAGCGCTTTAAGTCGCACTTTCGCAATTTCGCACTTTTGCAACAGCGCGTGAATACCCATACTGAATTGTTTTCTATTTCTTGCTTTTTATGTGTAAACATTTAAATGCGAAAGTAATAAAAAATCTGTAGGCTAAAGTAAGGTGGAAAATGTGAAAGATGACAGCGACTGGTAGAGAGAGGTAGGTATGTAGAGCGGCTACTCCCTTCAGGGGGAGCACAATTAGCGCCGTTTTGTTAACTGGTGTTTGCTATTTATCTAGAGCCGGTTCGTGAGATTAAGAAATTTGAGGAGTTTTCCAGTTTCGAGTTTGGAGATCTTGGTTATGTGGTCTAGAAAATGTTCGTGGAATAATTTTAGTCTGGTCCTAGCATAAGCCGGGCAATGACAGAGAAAGTGGGTTAGAGTCTCTCTCTCTCATCAAGGTTGTTGCAGCTTCTAGAGTGCGTGTTGTGTGGGATGCGGAGTCTGGCCGCATGGTCTCCTATTGCCCAATGACTCGTCAGTACTGCAGTCAGTCGGGCTACATCAGATCCAGTGTGGCAAAGAAGGTCCCTGGTTCTGCTACGGTTTTTGGTTACGGCGCAGGTGGAAAGATTTTTCCATCTTCTATCTGCAAGGGTAAGGAAGCGAGAGAGTTTATCAGCCTTGATTTTTATTCAGGGGAATTGCTATAGATTGCGCCTGAGTTAAATCCAGAGCTGAACCTCGTCTTGCTAATTCATTGGCCCTCACATTGCCTTCGATGCTCCTGCGACCAGGAACCCAAATGAGGCGAATGTCCAGCCTGTGTCTTAGAGTGACGAGTAACTCCCTGCATTGGTTGACTAATTTAGAATATATTATGTCTGAGCCTATAGCTTTAATTGTCGCTTGGCTGTCTGTGAAGATAGCTACTTTAGCCCTCCTTTGAATTTTGGTCAGTGCTTTACAGGGAGTCTAAGAGATTCAGCAATATTTAGCTGCTCTGAGTAGACTCCCGCACCGACCCCATAGTCCACTTTTGACCCGTCGGTGTAGAGTTCTATCTCAAGATGAGCTCCCACACGTTTTCTTCTCCAATCCGATCTTGTTGGAAACAAGGTGTCGAAGGCCTGCTTGAAGTTTAATTTGGGTAGCATGTAGTCAGTGTTATGTTGGTTTGATATATTCGGTATTTGTAATAGAATTCTGCTGTGTCCGCAGGTTTTGGCAGTCCAGCACCCTATTTCTCTGAGTTTGACTGCGCTTAAGGCTGTGGTTGCTGTGGTGTATAGTTCCATAGGAAGGAAGTGCACTAGCACGTTTAGGGCTTCCGTCGGGCATGAGCGGATAATCCCTGTAATGCTTATGCAAGCTGACCTTTGAACTCTGTTGCTTAAGAGACTGATTGTTTGAAGAATTGGAGGACCTGACGAAGATTTCGGCAACGGACCTTGTATAATTCATCAAGAGTACTGGTTTAAAGAGACCTCTTTCTGAGGAGGGTGCGGAGGATTCCACAATCCCATTATATTGGCATCATAATGGATCAAATTTTTGGTCCCCGTAGATACTCAGTTTTTTTGTACACTTCCTTTTAAACTAACCTAACTTAGGTCTACTTTTGGTCTGAATTTTTGTCAAGCGTTTCGTTTGAGTTTTGGGCTGACCTTTGGTCCAAATATTGGAATGATTCTTGGTTTCAATTTTGGTCTGAATTTCGGTTTGAATTTTGCTGTGAATTTTGTCTGAATTTTGTTCTCAATTTGGTTTGAATTTTGTACTGAGTTTTGGTTTGAATTTTGGTCTGAATTTTATTCTCAATTTTGGTTTGAATTTTCTACTCAATTTTGGTTTGATTTTGTTCTCAATTTCGGTCTCAATTTTGGTCTAAATTTTGTTCTTAGTTTTGGCTTGAATTTTGTTCTCAATTTTGGTCTGAATTTGGTACTGAATTTTGGTTTGAATTTTGTTCTCAATTTCGGTCCGAATTTTATTCTCAATTTCGGTCTGAATTTTATTCTCAATTTTGGTTTGAATTTTGTTCTCAATTTCGGTCTGAATTTTGTTCTCAGTTTGGGTCCGAAATTTTGTTCCCAATTTTGTTCTGAATTTCGTTCTCAATTTTGGTCTGAATTTTGTTCTCAATTTTGGCCTGAATTTCGTTCAATTTCGGTCTGACTTTTCTTCTCAATTTTGGTTTTAATTTTGTTCTCATTTTTGTTTGAGTTTTTGTTCAATTTCGAACTGAGTTTTGCTCTCAATTTTGGTCTTAATTTTGTTCTCAGTTTTGGCTTGAATTTTGTTATCAATTTTGGTCTGAATTTGGGACTGAATTTTGGTTTGATTTTGTTCTTAAATCCGCTCCGAATTTTATTCTCAATTTCGGTCTGAATTTTGTTCTCAATTTTGGTTTGAATTTTGTTCCCAATTTCGGGTTGAATTTTGTTCTCAATTTCGGTCCGAATTTTCTTCTCAATTTTAGTATAAAAATTGACCTGATGTTTGGTCTACTTTTGGACTAAATAGCAGGATAATTTTTGGTATTCTTTCTATTTGAGTGTTGATCTAAATTTTGATCTACTTTTAAGCCGAATCTTTGTTACAATTTTTTATAAATTTTTCATTATGATTTTTCTCTTATTCTTTGGAATATTTAAATACAATTTTACATATTCAATGTTCAATGGTTTTCCTTAATATAGCCAAATCAGCCGCCCCCAAACTCAAATCCTATATTCACAACTACTACTACGCCTGAAAGTTAACAATTTATTGTGAGTGCATACACTTAACTCTAAAGAAAAATAGAAAGCAGTTAGCGCTTGACAAGAGCTTCAAATGCGCATTAAATATTACCGATGGGTGAATAAATACATATATGTACACATGTGCGTTATGCATTTCCTGTCCCATAGTTGTTGCTGTGTGAAGTTGATAAAGTTGGGAAGAATAGTTTATTGTGCGAGCGCCTTTTATTTTTATTTTTTTTTTGGTTTTTGTGTGAGTGGGTGGCTAAAGTGCAGGAACAGGGGGAGCTACTTTTTTTTTTATCTGACTACTACAACACTCATGTCTTTTTATATGTATGAATATATATGTTCGCATGTGTTTATGTGTGTGCTATTTATTATCCTGCTCCGCATTATTACCAAGCAAAAATATGAACGGAAATGCTGAGAATCAAAGCAAACAAATGAAGCTCTTAAAAGCAATTCTTTAGCGTTTTTTGTGTGTTGCTAGTTGGTACGGTATTTGTTTGATTCTGCGTGTGTGTGTGTGTCTGTATTTGTGTTTGCATTTTGGCGGGTTAATAACGTATTTCAGTCAAGCTTGGCATATAAACAAAAAAAAAAAACAAAAAACAAAATGCAGCAAAAATAGTTTGAATTACCGAACATTTTCATTCATATTGAAGTGGCGCGCCCGTTTTTTTCCCCATTCATATTACAATTTGAATTTGCCTTTTGGATTAAAGTCAGTCTGAGAGACACAAATAGCTTAGTCATGAATGAAAAATATATTTTAGTTTAATAGTAGGCACCTAGGTTGAAATAAATTTGTTTAAGTTGTATTGATTTAAAGTTGAATATACGAGAAAATTGCTATAACTTCTGCTAGTCTAAATTAGAGTTGATATTTTTTAGTATAGGCAGCAGTGTGGCCAACTTTTGTTTCTCAAAATCCGCTAAAATAAAGAATAAAGCGCGTATTTTCTTTAAAAAAGCGCTACATTTTTTGCTCAATACATTTAAACTTTTTCAGTAATACACTCACACATTTGCTACTTCTAGCCAATGAAAATTTCTTTGATTTTTCTAAGATAATACATATTCTCAACTTACAGCAGTTTACTTGAATGTTTATGTTGTAAAATGAAGTAAAAAATTACTATGTTTCGGTTAAAATTTTGTTAGGATTATTTAGGAAATGGATTATTTAGTGGAGCATTGCATTTAGTGTCTCTTAAATTGAAAAAATGCGCTAAAAAACTCGCTGACCGCTAAATTCCTTTTTTCTCCGCTTTTTAATTTTCAAAAAGCACTAAATTTAGAGGAAGAAGCGCTGAGTTGGCCACACTGATAGGCAGAGAGAAAAAGAGAAAAAAGAGAGCGATCATCTCGCGCCATATATCAATTGACCAATCAGAAACGTTGGCGTCTCTTTGAGTGAGATCAAGAACTCTTATTGGTTAATTTAAAGCAGTCATTTCCAAAACTTATACAGACGCATTTCAGTTCAATGATTGAATAAATATGCGCGAAATTCATTTAATTCATTTATTCTACGTGTACCACAAATTGCTTGAATTTTTATCGCTAACAAGTTCTCTCAATTTACATGTATTAAATACGTGTCAACTTACGCTTAACATTTGCCCGCGGCCAGTGATTATATATGTGTGAGTTTACGCTCAACAATTGCCCGCGGGCAGTGTATTAAATATGTGTGAACTGACGCTCAACATTTGCCCGCGGGCTGTGATTAAATATGTGTGAGCTTACGCTCAACATTTGCCCGTGGGCAGTGCATTAAATATGTGTGAGTTTACGCTCAACAATTTCCCGCGGGCAGTGTATCAAATATGTTTGAGTTTACGCCCAACATTTGCCAGCGGGCAGTGTATTAAATATGTGTGAGTTTGCGCTCAACATTTGCCCGCGGGGAGTGTATTAAATATGTGTGAGCTTACGCTTAACATTTGCCCGTGGGCAGTGTATTAAATATGTGTGTGTTTACGCTCAACATTTGCCCGCGGGTAATGCATTAAGAATGTGTGAGCTTACACTCAGCATTTGCCCGTGGGCAGTGTATTAAATCTGTGTGAGATTACGCTCAACATTTGCCCGCGGGCAGTGATAAAATATATGTGAGCT
This sequence comes from Toxonevra muliebris, assembly GCA_963691655.1. NCBI lineage: Eukaryota > Metazoa > Arthropoda > Insecta > Diptera > Pallopteridae > Toxonevra > Toxonevra muliebris. The sequence goes on from OY829328.1 coordinate 76,880,318, forward strand.
TACGCTCAACATTTGCCCACGGGCAGTGTATTAAATATAAGTGAGATTACGCTCAACATCTGCTCGCGGGCAATGTATTAAATATGTGTGAACTGACGCTCAACATTTGCCCGCGGGCAATGTATTAAATATGCGTGGGCTTACGCTCAGCATTTGCCCGCGGGCAGTGTATTAAATATGTGTGAGCTTACGCTTAACATTTGCCCGCGGGCAATGTATTAAATATGCGTGGGCTTACGCTCAGCATTTGCCCGCGGGCAGTGTATTAAATATGTGTGAGCTTACGCTTAACATTTGCCCGTGGGCAGTGTATTAAATATGAGTGAGCTTACGCTCAACATTTGCCCGCGGGCAGCGTATTAAATAAGTGTGAATTGACGCTCAACATTTGCCCGCGGACAGTGTATTAAATCTATGTGAGATTACGCTTAACATTTGCCCGCGGGCAGTGTATTAAATATGTGTGAGTTTACGCTCAACAATTTCCCGCGGGCAATGTATTAAATATGTGTGAGCTTACGCTTAACATTTGCCCACGGGTAGTGATTAAATATGTGTGAGCTTACGCTCAACATTTGCCCACGGGCAGTGTATTAAATATGAGTGAGATTACGCTCAACATCTGCCCGCGGGCAATGTATTAAATATGCGTGGGCTTACGCTCAGCATTTGCCCGCGGGCAGTGTATTAAATATGTGTGAGCTTACGCTTAACATTTGCCCGTGGGCAGTGTATTAAATATGAGTGAGCTTACGCTCAACATTTGCCCGCGGGCAGCGTATTAAATAAGTGTGAATTGACGCTCAACATTTGCCCGCGGACAGTGTATTAAATCTATGTGAGATTACGCTTAACATTTGCCCGCGGGCAGTGTATTAAATATGCGTGGGCTTACGCTCAGCATTTGCCCGCGGGCAGTGTATTAAATATGTGTGAGCTTACGCTTAACATTTGCCCGTGGGCAGTGTATTAAATATGAGTGAGCTTACGCTCAACATTTGCCCGCGGGCAGCGTATTAAATAAGTGTGAATTGACGCTCAACATTTGCCCGCGGACAGTGTATTAAATCTATGTGAGATTACGCTTAACATTTGCCCGCGGGCAGTGTATTAAATATGTGTGAGTTTACGCTCAACAATTTCCCGCGGGCAATGTATTAAATATGTGTGAGCTTACGCTTAACATTTGCCCACGGGTAGTGATTAAATATGTGTGAGCTTACGCTCAACATTTGCCCACGGGCAGTGTATTAAATATGAGTGAGATTACGCTCAACATCTGCCCGCGGGCAATGTATTAAATATGCGTGGGCTTACGCTCAGCATTTGCCCGCGGGCAGTGTATTAAATATGTGTGAGCTTACGCTTAACATTTGCCCGTGGGCAGTGTATTAAATATGAGTGAGCTTACGCTCAACATTTGCCCGCGGGCAGCGTATTAAATAAGTGTGAATTGACGCTCAACATTTGCCCGCGGACAGTGTATTAAATCTATGTGAGATTACGCTTAACATTTGCCCGCGGGCAGTGTATTAAATATGCGTGGGCTTACGCTCAGCATTTGCCCGCGGGCAGTGTATTAAATATGTGTGAGCTTACGCTTAACATTTGCCCGTGGGCAGTGTATTAAATATGAGTGAGCTTACGCTCAACATTTGCCCGCGGGCAGCGTATTAAATAAGTGTGAATTGACGCTCAACATTTGCCCGCGGACAGTGTATTAAATCTATGTGAGATTACGCTTAACATTTGCCCGCGGGCAGTGTATTAAATATGTGTGAGTTTACGCTCAACAATTTCCCGCGGGCAATGTATTAAATATGTGTGAGCTTGCGCTCAACATTTGCCCGTGGGCAGTGTACTAAATATGTGTGAACTAACGCTCAACAATTGCCCGCTGAAAGTGTTTTGGGAATGACTAATTTAAAACCACACCAAAAAATATTTTCAATATCAAAGCTTTTTAAACGAAATTAGCAATTAATTCCCTAATTCAATTTACTTTAAATATACTCAAATTCTTAAAGTTATTACAAGTTCTAGCTAAACTAATTTAAGAGTTAAAAGCAGTAGATTTTCTGTAATTATTTTATGAAGAAACCATTCATAATAAGCTTATGCAAAACTTCTAAATGAAAACGTTTTTAATTGTATATGTAAAAATACCAAAACAAAAACTTCTTAAAATTTTAATTATTAGTTAAAAGGGTAGTAGATAGACTAAGTAAATGCATTTGACTTCTATACCAACTACTTACTAGTAACTTTCACAAAACAAAAATGAATACATACACTCATTCATACTGGTGTTGTATATATGTTTTCCAGAGAATTGCTATCATAAAGCATATATATTTAGTTAAACTTTTTCCGAAAAAAACATTTTGAGATTTATGAAAATGCAATTACTCAAACCTTTAACAAACAAAATACAACAAAACAGAACAGAACAGAAAGTATTTTCATTTCATAAACATACAAATATATTTTAAAGGAAGTAACAACAGCAGCAATAGCGACTTAAAAAAAAACATCAAAAACCCAGAAATATGGTTTGAAAAACTTTATTCTTTTTCTAAAACTAAAAATAAAACAAAAAACCTAAAACTAAAAACACTTGAGAAAACTTTTCTCTATTCATACTTTATAGTTAGTTATATTCTCTAAAACTGAGCTCAAAAAGTAACAAACGAATATTTTCATTAAATAAAAACCACACAAAACTACTTTACCACTTCAATACAATTTCAAAATAAGTAAAAAACAGTAAGTAGTAGAAAAAAGGAACAGGAAACGGAGCTAAAAATCAAGTGTGTTGTGGTTAGGGTTAGTAAAAGTGGTTAGGGTTAGGAAATAAGTAGAAAGTGTGGGGTATACTCAACGAAAAATAATTTTTAGAGTTTAGTAAAATTTTTTTTTTGTTGACTTGACTATAGGAATTAGGATTTCGCTATTTTTCAAGTACTTGAAACCTAGGTTAGGGCGTAATCAATTAATTTTTGCAATTAACTGATTAGTTCACTAAAATATTAAACAAAACTAACGAATCATGATTAACTTTAGTTGCGATTAAATAGTATTTGATAAGAGAAATCATGGAGTGCAGGCAGAGCTGAGAAAATGGACCTCACTAGTCAGAGAAGGGCGCTATTAAGTAATTTTTTCAGTTAATTAATCAGTTAGATTAATTAACTGAAATTTTAATTAAAACTAACGATAAATGACTAAATTTATTCATAACTAAATAGTATTTAATAAAAAAAAATTGTGGAGTTCAAGGAGAGCAGGCGAAATGGATCTCACCAGTTAGAGTAGGGCGTAATCAACTAATTTTTTTCAGTTAACTGTTTAGTTAAATAAAATTTTAGTCATAACTAACTAATATAATTAAATAGTATTTAATAAAATAAATGGTGGAATGTAAGCAGAGCTGCCAAAATGGAACTCAGTAGTCAGAGTAGGTTGTAACCAACTAATTTTTTTAATCAACTGTCAAATGACTAACGAATAATAACTAAATTTAATCATGATTAAATAGCATTTGATTAGAAAAATCATGGAGTGTAGGCAGAGCTAGAAAAATGGATCCAACTACTCAGAGTAGGGAGCAATCAACTAATTTTTTCAATTAACTGATTAGCTAACTAAAATTTTAGTCATAACTAAGGAATCATTACTAAATTAAGTAGTGATTGAATAGTATTTGATAAGAAAAATCGTGGAGTGCAAGCAGAGCTAGGAAAATGGATCAGAGTAGGGCTTAATCAACTACTTTTTCAATTAACTGATTAGTTAACTAAAATTTTACTCATAACTAACGAACTATGACTAATTGTAGTCATGATTAAATAGTATTTAATAAAAGAAAGAATTGAGAGCAGGTAGAACTAGCAAAATGGATCAGAGATGGGGTTTAATCAACTACTTTTTTTTCAACTAACTGACTAGTTAACTAAAATTTTAGTCATGACTAACGAATTATGACTAAATTTAGTAATTATTCAATAATGGTTAATAAGAGAAATCGTGGAGTGCAAGTAGAGCTGGAAAAAGAGAATCTCATTTAGTCATGATTATATAGTCAAAATCACCAATAAATAAATTAGTAATTAATCAATCCAATCATTAGTTTTAGTCGTATTGAGAATGGTATGACTAATTTTAAGCTGAAACTTATTAAGTAGAATAATATATCGTAATCATCATTTGAATTGTAGTTACAACTAAGATTTTGATTCATTAGGCAATAATACATGACTAAATGATTAATAAAACTTAGTTAGTAGTTTGTGATTGATGATTGATTTTATTTAGTCTTAACTTTTCACTACTAATTAATCAGATTGAAGTTTGCCCAGCAGCTGTCAAAAACTGTTTCCTTTCAAAGCCTGGTTCCTCTATCAATTTAGCCAAGGATCATTTAACCTTACACTTTGGCAGCCCTAAGTCTTGAATCTGCTTCGGATCTTATCGGAGTGTACTGCTCTCTGTTCGACCACGACTGTATGACAAGTTTACGATCTCAACAATCAAGATCTCGTTTCTAACGACCAGGACTCGAACTTCTAAGTCAAGCATTGCAATTTTTTTTAGAAACTGGGTATACAGTTCGAAAAGATTACAGCACTCAGAATAAACTTAGCTTTCTCCTGTGTGTTGAAAGCAAGAAATATCCATAAGCAGAACTGACCAGCATTCGTGCCATAAAATACTACAATAGTTAAGAACTTTTTCCTTGGCTGTAGTATCATCATCATCAACATCTTTATGTTTCAGCGCGCTCACATATGAGATTTTGAGAAATCAAAAGTTTTTTCATTTATTTTTTTCGCCGTGTTAGAATGATTCAAACTCATTCCGGTTACAGATATGTGAACTTTTGGCAAACAAACAAAAAATTATAAGTTTCGCAAAAGGCATGGAGGTTGTGGAAAACTTTTTTGTTGTACTTCCCCCACACAGAATGAAGAAAATCATGCATAAGGATGTTGTAGAGTAGGTAAAAGAGAAATGAACGCGGAAAAATTCGACAGCCAGCAGGGTGAATTCGGTGGCGAAAAATACAAAACGAAAAAGCGGCGATGCGAATTGCTACTGCGAACAAACCAATTAAGTTTATTACTTTTGCGTTTTCAAGTGATTTAGAGTGTTTTGTTTGTTTGTGTGTGTCTGTGTGAGAGTGTGTGAGTGAGTTTTACTCGAACACAATATGAAGTGGCTGGGCTGCTGTATGTGTGGAGTGGAGGCTGTAGTAAATGGGGGGCAAGGGAGAGCATGGTGGTGGTAGCATAAAGCACGGCAGGCAGCAATTGGTGAGTGCTCATGTTCTGTGCCACCGCCGCCGCCGCCGCCGTCACCGCTTGGTAACATTTAACACACTTGCTGAAAACTTTTGTGGCAACACACTTCAAACTTACTCTACCTACTCGATGAACTGCTTGCTTGGCACGTTTGTGAAAGCAACGTAAAATGTGTGGTGTATTTGTGTGCGGGTGTAATCTATAGCGCCAATGGTGGGGCGGGGTGGCTTTTACAAACACGCCGCTGAAGATGATGCTCTGATGGTTGGAAAAATACTGTGCAACAGATTTGTCAAAGAAATTAATAAATTTCGAATGCTATGAAATGAAAACGCTGTGTGAAATGTACACATTTTTGGATATTTTGTATTGAAGCTGAAAAATATCCATGAAAAATCTTTGTTTGCGGTGTGTGGGGGGAGGGGGGAGAAAACAAAAAACAGCAACAGCAAGACAAATAGCTGCAGGTGCGGTACTCCCGTTGCTGCTGATGTTTTTTTTTTGGTGCTGCCAGGGAGCTAAAGCAAAGAAAGCAAGAATGAAGCTGTATGTGTGTGGCAGCACGTAAAGTGAAATTAATTTCACTTTTACTTGACAAAGAATTTTGGACAATTAGAGAAATTAACTTTTACCGCTGAAAGATTAACACACACACACACCATACAAAAAAAAAAAAAAATGAAGCGTCAAAATAAAAAAAAAACACTTGGCAACCACCTTTAAAAATATACAGTAATTTCTGCGTTGCCAACTACATAAAAAATATATGAAAAAGAATTTAGCTCATTGGGGGGTGAAGCAGACGGACGGCTAAACGACTGTGCGAAGCTGAGCAGGTCTGCTTTTGCCTGCATGCTTGCGGTGTTCACTTATCGTCCGTCGTTGGACGTTTCGTTTCTTCGCGTCGTTCCCTCTTCTCCCTTGTTCCTTCTCACTCATTCCACTGCATTTTCATTCCTACTCATTCCCTCTTTGATGCCATCTACATTTTTATTAAGGTGATTTATCATTTTAAGAGCTTCTCATTAATTTTTTGATTGCCAAAATAGCAACAACAACAAACAAACAACAGGAGCAGGCCAAAAGCATGTGAAGCGCATTTTTGGTCGTTCTTAGTATAGCTTCCAAAAAAAAAAACAACAACAACAAAATTGTTATTAATGCTCTGGTGTAGTAATTTTTATTGTTGTTGTTGTTGTTTTAGTTATACCATAGAGTTCATTAATGCTACTTTAGGTTTTTTGGGTTCTTAGCTTGGGTTCGGGTTTTTTTATTTTAATTTTTACTGACTGTCATCACAATATGTCATGACACCATGAATGTGAATATGTCGTCAGTGGTGGGTACTTAGTTTCTAACCAACCAACCAACCAACCAACCAAAAAAGTTAAACGTCGAGAAATTGGCTTCGGCGTGAAAGGTAGAAGTTAGCCGGTATCTGCCTAATTGCTTTATTGATTTTTTTTTTTTTGTATTTGCTTATTATAGTTAAATAATGAAGCACTCTGTTAACACTTGCAATGCCAGTTTTTTTTTTTTTCATTTGTGAAAAAATTTGTAATGAAACTTAGGGAGAAAAAACTAAAAGGTCGCTTCCGCACTCGTCACATGTTGTGATAACATACTTTCCCTGCATGCAAGACAGGGCTTATAGAAACTCCAACAATACAAATACATATAGCATTATTATAATTTAAAAAAAAAATTAAACTTGTAGGGATTAAACTTAAAAAAAAAAAAATTGTGGGCTTTGAATCTTGGCGACAAGTGAAGATGTTATCATATCAAAAAGAATTTCAAAGCCTTGAAGCTTTAACAACAAATTTGTGTAGAATAATTCAAAATAAAAACAAACATTAAAAATGAATATCTACTTGAAATATGTTGGTTGAAAATTAATCTTTTCTAGATATCTTAAAAGATAAGTAAGTTTCTAAGTTAGTTACTCCAATCGATTTAAAAATAGCAACAAATAACAACCCTGTAATCTGAAATTCAGACTAAAAACTCAAAGCAAAATTCAGATCAAATTTAGACCAAAAATCAGACCGAAATTCTGAACAAAATTCAGATCAAATTTAGACCAAAAATCAGACCGAAATTCTGAACAAACTTCGGATCAAATTTAGACCAAAAATCAGATCGAAATTTTGAACAAAATTCAGATCAAATTTAGACCAAAAACAACACCGAAATTCTGAATGAAATTCCGACCAAATTTAGACCAAAAACTAAACATGAATTCTGAACAAAATTCAGATAAAATTTAGACCAAAAACCAGACCAAAATTCTGAACAAAATTCTGAACAAAATTCAGATCAAAATTAGACCAAAAATCAGACCGAAATTCTGAACAAAATTCAGATCAAATTTAGACCAAAAATCAGACCGAAATCCTGAACCAAATTCAGATAAAATTTAGACCAAAAACCAGACCAAAATTCTGAACAAAATTCTGAACAAAATTCAGATCAAAATTAGACCAAAAATCAGACCGAAATTCTGAACAAAATTCAGATAAAATTTAGACCAAAAATCAGACCGAAATCCTGAACCAAATTCAGATCAAATTTAGACCAAAAATCAGACCGAAGCTCTGAACAAAATTCAGATCAAATTTAGACCGAAATTCTGATCAAAATTCAGATCAAATTTAGACCAAAAATCAGACCGAAATCCTGAACCAAATTCAGATCAAATTTAGACCAAAAACCAGACCAAAATTCTGAACAAAATTCAGATCAAAATTAGACCAAAAATCAGACCGGAATTCTGAACAAAATTCCACTCAAATTTAAACCAAAAATCAGCCCGAAGTTCTGAACAAAATTCAGATCAAATTTAGACCAAAAATCAGACCGAAGCTCTGAACAAAATTCAGATCAAATTTAGACCGAAATTCTGATCAAAATTCGGATCAAATTTAGACCAAAAATCAGACCGAAATCGTGATCAAAATTCGGATCAAATTTAGACCAGAAATCAGACCGAAACTCTGAACAAAATTCAGATCAAATATAGACGAGAAATCAAACCGAAATTCTGAATAAAATTCAGATCAAATTTAGACCAAAAATCAGACCGAAGTTCTGAACAAAATTCAGATCAAATTTTGACCAAAAATCAGACCGAAGTTCTGAACAAAATTCAGATCAAATTTAGACCAAAAATCAGACCGAAGTTCTGAACAAAATTCAGAGCAAATTTAGACCAAAAATCAGACCGAAGTTCTGAACAAAATTCAGATCAAATTTAGACCAAAAATCAGATCATATTGTTTTTAAAAAATTTAATTGCATATTCATAATTAACGACCTTGAAAACTCCCGGATATACATTTTCAGACGATTCCAAAAATTTTTTCTAAAAATTGGGCACCATATTGAATCCGCCATTTTGTTTTTCCAAAAATGAAGTTCATATTCATAATCAGCGACCTTAAAATTAAATAATATTTTCTACTTTTGGCTAGCTTTTTCGGAAAATTGGCCACTGTGCACTGTTGTGAAAAAGGAAAAAAAAAACGCGATGTTTTGTATGTAGAGAGTGTTCCAACTTAGACGACATTCCCCTATTTATAGAAAGAATTCATATCTAATACTAATAACATCTGTATTTGAACTCAAAACAACTAGAAATTATCAAGGCAAAGTAATTCATATTTCAAGTAATTCGACATCAACAATTTCTAACTAACTCAATTGAACCAATCACCCAAGCACACCCTATTCCTACTCTAATTTATTAGTTCCACATGAAGATTTCTTGCTTCATGTGCATAATTACTATGTAACAATGTAGTAAAAAAATATCAAGCGCTTAGCTTTTATCGGATACCAGCAGCAGGAACAACTTGATTTCGCATACTTTGCCATCATGGCTTACAAAGTAACCGATAAAGTCAGTGAGTGCACGGATGAGTAGTGTAAAAAATTGTAGCATGAGATACATGGAAATAGATTAAATTTTTGCAATAAGATACGATAATAAGGTAACTTACGGCAGGAAGGCAAATAGCTAGAATCGCAGGATACTAGGTAAGAAAACCAGAGTATGAAAGATTGAACTGATTGAAAGACGCTTACCTGAAACGAAAGAGAAATAAAATTGTAAAATGTTAATAAACACGTCATATATGAAGCGGATAGAAAAAAAAAATAAATATGATAAGATTTCTAAAAAATTTATGAGATTGTTAAAGATTTTTTTTTATGAGTATGTGAAGAGTTTGTGAATATATGAGAAAGAATTTCTGATGAAAAATTCACAACGCGTTGTCGCTAGCTTCAAAGAAAAAGGTTCTTGAAGGTTATTGTTAGGCCTAGGGTTTTCTTTGTTGTATTTAACCGTGCCGGTCATTGTCTGCAATGCGTCAAATAAATCTTGACTTCTTGCACTGCTGCTCTTTTAAAGAACCATACAACAAATGAACGAATCAACTCCCGCTTCACGCTCAGCTCTCATCATCGCCATCATAAAGACGAAAGTCGAAAGAACGTAGGAATGAACTACTTTATGATTTAATCTGTCTGTCTGTCTGTCAAGCAGTCTGCTTGGTAGACTAAAGATCTGTCTGTCTGAATGTTTGCCTAAACTTTAACGCTATAAAAGGCAATTCTTCAAAACTCTTCAAAGAAAACAAAAAAAAAATTTTGACAAACAAAAGACTAAGAAAACAAAGGGAATCTCGCTAGATCGCTCTTTCTCTATCACTTACTCAAGAGCTTGTGTGTGTTTTGCGCTGCCTGGCCTGACTCTGGGCTTTGATTGTAATAGTAATAATAATAATAATGAAAACTGGTTCTGTTTTTTTTGTTTTTTTTTTTCTGTTCGAAATGAATCACCTGGAATGAAAGGAATGACTGTGAAGTATGAAAAGAACAAGACCATTCCATCCAACTTTATTGAAAAGCAAAACAAAAAAGCTGAAATACTTTAAAGCAGATAAAGTAAAAAAGGTAAAAAACAGGAGAATCTTATTCCCAAGTTTTATTAGTTTTTTGTTTGCTTTTTTACTTGCAATTTCTTTTGCCTCCTTCTTCATTTTCTGCAGACTTTTGTTTACTTGCACAGTTTTTTTTTTTAGAGATTGAGCCTTAAAGAACTTGGTTGTAAAATAATAAAAATCCAGTTTGTTGCAGTTACCAAAAATAAACAAAACAAAACCGAGAAGGAAGAGAAAAACACTAAAAAGAAGAAGAAAAAAAAAACAAAACAAAAAAAAAAAAAAAATGAGGAGGAAAAGAAGGCAGAGAAAAACAAAATGAAAATGAAGAAGAAGAACAAAATGAAGACTGCAGACGAAAAATAAAACGAGGAGGTAGAAAAACGAAAAACAAAAACAAACTGAATGCAATATAGACAACAAAAAAAACAAAGAGAAGTGCAGTAGTCTTAACTTAAAATTATGCGAAAAGTTCTAAAGTATATGAAAAGTAGAAGAATATGGCAAGAAGCTCAGAAAAAGCAGCAGAAACAGAAACATTCGAAGAAGCAGACGCACCAATAACTAACTGACACTCAGCCTCTTTTGCATGTTTTGAATTTCAGGTTAAACCAGTGCCTGCCTGGCAGTGTATATGACGTAAGTAAGTAGAAGAAGAAGTTGGCAGATAAAGGTAGATACTGCTAAGGCTGCTCGTCTTCCTGCTTAATTGCATTGCCTTGCTGCTTCATTGTTATTATTATCATCATGACGACCTCGATAGCCTAGTGGATAGTGCACAGACCGAATTCAGAACAAAAATTAGACCGAAATTCTGAATCAAATTTAGACCAAAAATCTGATCGAAATTCTGAACAAAATTTAAATCAAATTTAGTCCAAAAATTAGACCAAAATTCTGAACAAAACCTCAAATCAAATTTAGATCAAAAATCAGATCGAAATTCCAAACAAAATTCAGAACAAATTTAGACTAAAAATCAAAATGAAATTCTGAAAAAAATTCAGTTCAAATTTTGGACCAAAAATCAGACCGAAATTCTAAACAAAATTCACATTAAATTCAGAACAAAAACCAGACCGAAATTCTGAACAAAACTTGAACCAAATTTAGACCAAAAGCCAGACCGAAAATCTGAACGAAATTCATATCAAATTTAGACTAAAAATTAGACCGAAATTTCAAACAAAATTCAGAGCAAATTCAGAATAAAAATCAGACCAAAATTCTGAACGATATTCAGATCAAATTTAGACTTAAAATTAGACAGAAATTCTGAACGAAATTCAAATCAAATTTAGACCAAAAATTAGATTGAAATTCTAAACAAAATTCAGATCAAATTCAGAACAAAAACCAGACGGAAATTCTGAACGAAGCTCAGATCAAATTTAGACAAAAATCAGACCGAAATTCTAAACGAAATTCAGATCAAATTTAGACAAAAAATTAGACAGAAATTTTAAACAAAATTCAGAAAAAAATCAGACCGAAATTCTGAACGAAATTCAGATTAAATTTAGACCGAAATTCTGAACGAAATTCAGATCAAATTTAGACCGAAATTTTTAACAAAATTCAGATCAAATTTAGACCGAAATTTTTAACAAAATTCAGATCAAATTTAGACCGAAATTCTGAACAAAATTCAGATAAAATTTAGACCAAAAATCGAACAGAAATTCGAAACAAAATTCAGAGCAAATTCAGAACAAAAATCAGATCGAAATTCTGAACAGAATTCAGAACAAATTTAGACTAAAAATCAGAATGAAATTCTGTTCAAATTTAGACCAAAAATCAGACCGACATTCTAAACAAAATTCAGATTAAATTTAGACCAAAAGTCACACTAAAATTCTGAACAAAATTCGGATTAAATTCAGACCAGCAATCAGACCGAAATTCTGAACAAAATTCAGATCATATTTAGACCAAAAACTAGACCAAAATTCTGAACAACATTCAGACTGAAATTCTGAACGAAATTCAAACCAAATTTAGACCGAAATTCTGAACAAAATTCAGATCATATTTAGACAAAAAAATTAGACCGAAATTCTGAGAAAAATTCCGATCAAATTTGGACCAAAAATCAAACCGAAATTCTGAAAAAAACTCAAATCAAATTTAGACCAAAAATCAGATCGAAATTCTAAACCAAATTCAGATAAAATTTTTGATCAAAATTCAGATCAAATTTAGACCAAAAATCAAACCGAAATTCTGAACAAAATTCAGATCAAATTTAGACCAAAAATCAAACTGAAATTCTGAAAAAAATTCAAGTCAACTTTAGACCAAAAACTAGACCTGAATTCTAAAAGAAATTCAGATCAGATTCAGGCCAAAAAATCAGACCGAAATTCTGAACAAAATTCAGAACAAATTTAGACCAAAAATCAGACCGAAATTCTGAACAAAATTCATTCAGATCAGATTTAGACCAAAAAGAACAAAATTAAACCTAAAATTTTGAACAAAATTCGGAACAAATCTTCAGTGATGAAGCTTCGTAAACCAGCGAAATTGCCGCATTTTGGCAGAGAGTAATCCACAGCAGCATCAAAAGTCTCTATTGCACATCTGGAGAAACTTACTGTTTGGTGTAGATTTTGGTCAGGTGGTGTCATTATGATCAAGCGGTTACATTTTCCGAGCGTGGAAGATACTCATTTTAGTTTTTAATATACCACAGTGATTCAGAGAGTCTGGCTTTTGAGTTATTTTAAGTTCGGCAGCTCATTATAGCGTCTTCTTTATCTGAAACTGTTTTGCAGGATTATTTTCTCCCACTTGAAATCGAAAGGTCATGTTTAACTCATTCATTATCTGCCGCCAAATAAATAATTCCTCATTGGCTTTTTATGACTTTTGGTGTCATTAGAAATATTAGAAATATTTTCTGAATATATTTCTTCTTTTCAATTGTTTAAGTTTTGATTTATTCAGCCAATAAATATAAATGAAATAAAGGAACATTTAAATTAAGGATATTAAGTAGAGTCGTTCACTGTTGTTGCCTCTGTCTCTCTTCACCACCCCCGCCCGCTATAAATACACACAAAAAAAAAAATGGTCTTAATTTACATTTTTAACTACTTAACTTCAGTTTTCATTTACTTTATTCTCTGATTTTTCCCCTCAATTTCCTTTTTGATATTGTGATTTGTCAACACACAGAAAGGTTCAATTCACCTTTTTTCCAACAACAACTACAGCAACAAAATGCGCATAAACTTTATAAAAAGTTTGTTTCTCTTCTTCTTCTTATTTTGCATAAAACTTTTTCATACCAAATGTAAATAACGAGTTGACTCTTAGAGACCTTTTACACACTGTACACTGTGTATACCACTGTGGAATCATAAAGATTTATTAATAAATAATGTCTGTTTTTCAGTTTCTGTTTGTTTGCAGATTTATTTTGCAAAAATAATATTTAAATTTTAATGTTCTAACTTGAAATTCATTAAAGCTTTAAAAAACAAAAAAATTATGCAAAATTTAAATTTCAATAAAAACTTTTTAAAACCATAACTAAAACTTTTAAAATGACTAGAATTTAAACACTTGTTAAATATACTTAATTACTAAGTGCAAATAAAATTACAAAATAATTGACTACAAATTTCCGGATATTCGCAAAACTTAACAACTTTAACTAATTCTAAAAATATTTTAAAATTATCTAAACAATTGAAAGTTTTAAACTTTGTTAACAGTTTCAACTAAAGTTCACCTTCCTCTTCCCTTTCCCAACTCCTATTCACAGCGTTGATTTTACAACTACCCTCTCAGCAGCAGAGTTACCAAAAGTCATGGCACACACAGCTGTGTCCATTTTATAAACACACACACACACACACCCACACATGCATATGTATACTGTATACATATACACGCTCAGTGTGTGATAAAACTTTTTATTTTTTTTTCTAGATGCTTGACGTAGCATTAGCTGCCAACCAACATACGAGCGACAACCTGCTGAGCTCTTCACTATATTTATGCGTTGGTGCATGCATTTGGCAACTCTAACTTTGTCTTTTTAGGATAGGGTAGCCAGATTTTGTAAGTAAAAAATCAGTACATTAAACTTGAATTAAATTGAAAAATCAGTACATTTTCCAATACAGTTTTGCTTGTTATTTTGAGATCACTTTTTTCCTCTAAGAAGTGACACTATATTTCTGTCTACATTTTCATTAAAAGATTTTAGAATATTGGCACTGTACAACAACAAAAAATATCTGAGTTCTGGCCCGTTTTTTGCGTGTCTTTTTTGTTTTTCTACACGAATTTTGTTGGGTGCTTTCAAACTTTCAAAAAACGAAGATTTACGAATAGACATGAAACCTGATCAGACACGAAAATTTTTACAGATTCGTGAACAGCAGCTACTACTGTTTTAAAGCCTCATTTTAGATTAGGGTAGGTTAGGCAAGGTAAGGTTAGGTTAGGTTGGATTAGGTTAGGTTAGTTAGGTTAGGTTAGGTTAGGTTGGGTTAGGTTAGGTTAGGTTAGGTTAGGTTAGGTTAGGTTAGATTAGATTAGATTAGATTAGATTAGATTAGATTAGATTAGATTAGATTAGATTAGATTAGATTAGATTAGATTAGATTAGATTAGATTAGATTAGATTAGATTAGATTAGATTAGATTAGATTAGATTAGATTAGATTAGATTAGATTAGATTAGATTAGATTAGATTAGATTAGATTAGATTAGATTAGATTAGATTAGATTAGATTAGATTAGATTAGATTAGGTTAAGTTAGGTTAAGTTAGGTTAAGTTAGGTTAAGTTAGGTTAAGTTAGGTTAGGTTAGGTTAGGTTGGGTTGGGTTGGGTTAGGTTAGGTTGGCAAGATGAAAACAGCCAAAGAAGGATTCACGTGGGTCAAAGTAGGTGGAATCTACTTTTTCAGCTGCTACGCTCCACCTAGTATGAGCGAGGAAGCTTTTGAGACCATGGTGACAGCATTAGTGGAAGAAGCACGCGGAAAGCATCCACTTCTTATCGGCGGGGACTTTAATGCATGGTCTACAACATGGGGTAGCGCCCGCACGTGCCGACATGGCCACATACTCCTTGAGAGCCTGGTTCCCTTAGAGCTGGAGCTACTAAATGAGTTCGGGGCATACACTTTCGACAACGGCAGAGGTAGGTCCATAATAGACCTCACCTTTGCGGACAACGTAGTTGCGCGCTCTGCCAAATGGAGCGTTAGCAACATGTACACGCATAGCGATGGGCACAAGGCCATCATCATCGACGTGGATAACAAGGTGGCACCCCTCGCGGTTCGGATACAGAAGGCGCAGCAAAATGGATGGAAGAGGCAAGCGTTCGACGCGGACACGTTCAACATAGCTTGGAGAGATGCAATGTTCCAGACCAAACCAGCTGCAGACATGGCAGTGCATATCATCGCAGCACTTTCCAGAGCGTGCGATGCCCCGAAGACGTGCAGTCTTGATCAGAAGACCAGTGTACTGGTGGAATGAGGAGATAGCGGCAGCCAGGAAGAAATGCCATCAAGCACGCAGGAAAGCGCAGAGAGCTCGCTCTCTTCCCGCGTGGGAAGCCCTGCAGCTCGACTATAAGGTTTGTAGAATCGAGCTCAAGAAGGCCATCAGAGACAGCAAAAACATCTGTTTTAAACAGTTACGCGACAGCGCAGAAACCGATCCATGGGGGATGGCATATACAACGGTTATGAGGAAGGTCAGAGGGTTAAGGGCCCCACAGCCCACCTGCCCCACACTGATGCGAAAAGTGGTGACCACACTCTTTCCCCCCCAGGAAGAACTTGCTCCACGACAACATAAGTGCGTGCAAGCACCAGAAGTCACCGCCAGCGAAGTGCTGGCAACGCTACGAAAGATTGCGGATAACAAGGCCCCAGGACTGGATGGCATTCCCAACGTTGCGCTCAAGGCGGCGATCAAAGCTACACCGGAGGTGTTCGCCAAACTTTTCAGCGCATGCTTGACAGAAGGAGTTTTTCCAGACCCATGGAAGCGACAGCGGTTAGTCCTCTTACTAAAATCAAAGAATCCGCCGGATGAACCGGCATCCAACCGCCCGTTATGCATGCTGGATACACTGGGCAAAGTTCTCGAACGCATTATAGGGGACAGGCTCCAGGAGTGGCTTGAAAAGCCAGGAGGGCTATCAGCACGACAGTTTGGATTCAGAAGAGGACGATCCACGGTCGACGCAATACAAACGGTGATGAATATTGCACGCGTGGCCACCAGCGGCAACCAATCTGGAAACGGCAAGAAGAAGTACTGCGCCGTAGTGACGTTGGACATCAAAAATGCCTTCAATTCGGCGAACTGGCCTCAGATTATGAGTGCACTGAGAGGATTCGAAGTACCGGAATACCTGTTGCAAATAATCGCAAACTACTTCGACAACAGAATTTTAATATACGATACTGATGACGGCGTGAAGCAGTATCGTGTCAAAGGAGGCGTTCCGCAGGGCTCCGTTCTCGGCCCAACACTATGGAACGCAATGTATGACGGCATCCTCAAATTGGATCTCCCGGAGGATACAACAATCGTAGGATATGCAGACGACATCGCGATAGTGGCAGTAGCCAAGAACCTGGACTCGCTACAGGCTATATGTAACGATGTCATCTCAAGAGTGAGAAGATGGCTGTACAACTCGAAGCTGGAATTGGCGGAGCAGAAGACGGAAGTCGTGGTATTGAGTACCAGAAGAGCACGTGCAGAGCTGGTCATCACGGTTGGTGATCATAACATCACCTCGTGTCCACACATTAAGTACTTAGGAGTACTTATAGATTCTAGAATGACGTTCAAGGATCACCTGAAAGCTGCTAGTGAAAAAGCAGCACGAATAAACAGCGCATTAACACGCATCATGCCGAATATAGGAGGCCCGCCCGCCAACTGCTTTCAACGGTTACTACGTCAGTAATCTTATATGCAGCACCTATTTGGACGGACAGCAAGAAAACACACCAGAACGATATCCGTGCGATAGGATATCTCTAATAGCGAAATTATTGCTGTCATCTATCTCCATTAAGCAGCTGTAAGCTTGTAATACTTTGGATATCTGTAACCAAATAAATAGTATTTGCAGCTTTTATGCTATACAACGACACTCGAAATCAATTCATAATTTAATTTACATAAATACGATAAAATTTTCGCAGATTATGGCATACTTCAAAAGCGGAATCAATTTAAAGTAAATTCACACCCCCACCCCCTCCACACTTTGTATTCCACCATTTCCATAATACTAAAATGTATTTGATAACACATCAAAAAAATATTTGCAATTTGTCAAAAGTGACTAAAACATGAGCGAGCACTCACATCACGCTTACGACGACACACACACACACACACACACACACACACAACTGACTACAACATTGCTCTCAACGTTGCCATAACAATTTAAGTACCCCTTCTTTTCTTCGTGCGGTTGTTCGTATCGGCAAAGAGTAAAATTTACATAATCTTAAGTGACAGAACGATGGCGATGGCGATGATGACGAAAACGAAAACGAAGACGACGAGAGAATTGAACACCACTTCAGAACAACAACAACAACAAACAACAGTTAAACATGAATGACAGCAGCACAAGCAGCAACAACAACAACAACAGCAAAATAATACAATAAATATACATAACAAACAGGCGAAAACACTTGAGAGCAAGGAAACTTGAGAGAAAAGAGAAACCGAGGGAGAGAGAGAGGCTGAGGAAGAAGAACATAGCAGGCAGGAATGCATTTGAAATGCAGCATATTTTAACATTTTAACACTTTGTCAAAATTCAACAGAGCATTAAAAATTAAAAAACCAAAAAAAAAAGAAAACAACAAAAAGATGACAAAAATAACAACGAAAGGAGTAGCGAATTCTTAAAGCACATAAATTTCGCTACACTAAAGGATAAAGGAAACATAAGAAAGGAATAAAAGGATACAAAAATTTGCATAGGGAAATGTGCAAATAATTGAGAGACAAGTACAAATAGCAGAGTAAAGGAAGGTGGTGGAGGAACTAATGTCAGCGAAGTAGCTGTGAACAAACGTAGCAGTTATTCACGACAAAAACAACATCTTAAAAGGATTAAATTTGATATATTTCTATTTTCATTCATTTTTTCTTCTTTTTTTTGCCCAAAGGGTTAGAGTAATTGTCTTAAAGGACAACTAAACACACAGCAAACGAGAGTGAGTACTAAAAGTCAATTGCCTGCAAAAAAAAAAGGTGTGCGGTAGTGGCTGACGGTGACGGTGGTGGTGGCGGTAATGTCACCCCTTTTTCCGTTTTTCCGACGATACATTTAAGTGGCATTTACACACAGTAAACCAACTATTAACACTACTACCCGCCCTCCCCTCTCTTATGTTACAAATTCAGAAACTCAAGATGCTGATTACAATGAAATTTAGAAATTTAACCCTTTTCTTTTGCTACTACTGCCAAATTCTACCAACCAGCTTCTACTATTCGACATCACTTCTTTCAAACTGATATGAAATTGCCCCGTTGATGGTTTGTTTGTTGCCTCTTAGTTGGAAAACCCATTATTATATTTACGAGTGTGTTGTTTTTGTATTTGGCCTAAACGCAAATAATACTACGAACATATAAAACTTTTTGGGGTGAGTTTTCTTTTGTGGTTTTTGTTAGTAAAAGCAAAAAAAAATAAACAAACGGCAACAATAAAAAAGATGTTGCCACCGATATTGCAACAAAACAATTGACAATCGTTAGTATAATTATTGAGTACATGCGACATGCGACGACGACACGACGAACGACGTCTGTGGCGGCTTTTGCGGATTTGTATATGAAATCCCAATAAACATTTGCATGGCTGCCACTGAATGTTTTTGCCTACTACTAACGTGAAATGATGACACCGACTACTTCTGACCGACTGTAACTGCCTGCGGACAACTTTCTTTGTGTCTGCCCCGCTTTCTGCCAGGACAGAGTAAGCATATTTGGTACTGGAGTGTTGGGCGACGAACACCTGAGCTCTCTAAAACTGCAGGATCTGCAAAGATTTATTAATAAGTCTGGTAGATTTAAAGAATAGCAAAAGGGAACACAGGATATACTACAATGGACGTAAAACTTGTCTGAGTGCTGTATTCTTGAATACTTTTTTTGTCTGTTCCAACAAAAAAAAAAAAAAAAAACTTCCGACTTCCGCTGATCATCTTTAACTACATCCGACCGACTACCTTCGACTTCCATTGGCTTAAATCAATTGCACTGACTACTTCCAACTCCTTGACTATCTTCGATTGCCTCTGAATGTCACCGACATCTTCTATAACTGTCTCCGACTTTGGCGGTCTCTGATGTCTTGTGACTACTTCCGATTGCCTATGACTGCCTCTGGCTATCACTAATTTAAGAAAATGCTAACGGCCACTGACTACCTGCAACTCTCGTTAACAGTCTCCGATGTCCTTTTATGGTCTCCGATAATCTCCTACTACCACAGACTTTTGATGATAGCACGGACGGCCTTTGACAGCCTCTAACTGCCCGTGACTTTAACTGTCTTCATAGGATTGACTGCAGCTTCCACTGGCTTGAGGTGATGGCCCTGCCCTGACTACATCTAACTGCCTATAACTGGTTTCAAAGCCTTCAGCAGTTCTTTGCCTGCCTCCGATCGCTTCTCAACTCACCACTGGCTTGAGGTGATAGACCTACTGCCTCTGATTATTCTTAACTGTCTCTGACTTTGATTGTCTCCAACGTCATCTGACTACCTCTGATTCCCTCCGACTACCACTGACTTTGAGTAATGACCACGACGTCTTTTGATGACCTCTAGCTACCTCCGATTGCCTCTAGCTACCTCCAACTGCCACTGCCTTGAGATGATAACGCTTGCTGCCTTTGACTGCTTGTAATCTCCTATGGTTCTGTCTATCTTCGAAGTCCTTTAATAAACTCTGACTACCTCTGAGTGCCACTGGCTTAAGCAGATAGCTTCGACTGTCTCTAATTGCCTGTAAATGTCTCTGACCTGGACTGCTTAAAACTTCCTTCGATGACCGCTGACCATCATACGATTGCCTCCGACTGCCAGGTGATGGCATTGAATTCAGCTGACTGCTTGTAAGTTCCTATTACTGTGACTGTCTTCAAGGTCTTTTGGTAAACTCTGACTAACTCCGATTACCTTTAATTGTCACTGACTTGAGGTGATAACTTCGGCTACTTCTGATCACCTTAGATTCTCACCGTTGTTCCATGTTAACTTCGAAACTACCACTGATTGCAACTGATTACCAGAGACTTTCATTATTTCTAATTTTCTCTTACTTTGGCTTTCTTCGATTGCATGTGAATGCCACAGACTATCTATGATTTGAGGTGATAGTCCCGACTGCATCAATAATTGTCTCCGACTTCGGCAGTCCCTAATGTCTTGTATCTACTTCCAATTGTCTATGACTACTTCAGGCTACCACTCAATTGAGAAGAAGCCGACGGCCTCTGACCGCCTGTAACTTCCGTTGATTGTCTCCGACGTCCTTTAAGCGTCTCTAACTACCCTCTACTACCACCGATTTTTGATGATGGCCTGGACGGCCTGTAACTGTCCATGGACTTTGACAGTCTTCGACTTCCACTGACGCCTTCTGACTATATAAGATTGCTGCCGACTTTCCCCTGACTTGAGGTGATGGCTCTGACTACATCTGACTATAGCCTATAACTGGCTCCGACGCCCACGGCTGTTCTTTGCCCGCCTTCGATTGCCTCAGACTTTTTCCAACTACCATTGGTTTGGGGGGATAACTGACTTCGACTGTCTCTGATGTCCTGCGACAACCCCTGATTTGGGCTGTTTCCGACGTCTTTTGAGCGCCTCTGATTACCTCCGATTGCGTCCATGTGCCACTGGCTTGAAGCGACTGCCAGTAACTTAATATGATTTTGTCTGTCTCTTATGGACTCTGGCTACCTCCGATTGCCTTCTGGCTGTCGCTTACCTGAAGTGATAGCCCCGATTGCCTGACGACTGACTACATCCGATTTCTTCCGACTGCCAGATGACTCTGACCACCTCCAATTGTATCTGACTTCAGATGTTAACCCTAACTACTTCTGGTTGCCTGTAAATCTCTATCTCC
The DNA here is from genome assembly GCA_963691655.1 of Toxonevra muliebris. Taxonomy (NCBI): domain Eukaryota; kingdom Metazoa; phylum Arthropoda; class Insecta; order Diptera; family Pallopteridae; genus Toxonevra; species Toxonevra muliebris. The sequence goes on from OY829328.1 coordinate 76,901,740, forward strand.
GACTACTTCCGTCGCTCTCTGATGTCCTCGGGACATCCTGCGTTGGCCACTGACTGCGACTTCACTTCCTTCAACTATCTCTGACTATGACTACTTCCAAATGTCACTAACTTTCTCTAATGATTTCCGACTACCCCTGTCTCTTATTGCTGACTTCTTCTTTCTACCTCCGACTGCCTCAGTTTAGGGCTTAATTGCCTCTGATTTTCTTTTAATAGCTTTGACTACGCCAAAATTATTAACCCTTATAAATTTGCCCGACAATTTCCAATCAAATGCAAATGTTCATTGGTATACAGCAAAACCAACGAATGGTGAAAACCAAAAACGCAAAAGGTTTTCCCATTTTTTAACTTATGTAAGTTTTATGCTACCGCCACCGCTTGTTGTCAAAAAGGCATGAATGAAACAAAGTACGAGCGAACATGTACGGCTATGCAGAAAGTGTAATACTGTCATTGGAAATGACAATGACACCCTCAAAATTTATGTTCTACATTTTTTTCTTCATACATTCATTTGAATTCTCTTGTGCACGAAATGATGAGAATAGTAATCGTAGTAGTTGTTGTTGTGCCCAGTGGTGAGGAATTGAAGAAAGCATTCGAAGTGAACAGGAAGTAAAATACGACTGTACGCGCTCGGTTGGGGGCGAGTTGACTAAAGGCTTAAGTACCGAGCTCAAATTTGATGATTCGAGCCTTCTAGAGCTCTTGGTTTTCAGGGTTTTATAAAGAATATTTTTTCAATTGTAATAAACCCCGAAAATTTTAGAGCAGAAGGAGTAAGAATCGTGAAACTATGAACGCATGGAGTCGTGGGTTCGTAAAATTTTAGGTTCGAAAAGTCATGGGCCCGTAAAATCGTGGGCTCGAAAAGCTGCGAGGTCGGAAATTGCAGGTATATGAAATTGGGGATTTGTAACGTCGTGGATTCTTAAAGTTGTGAGTTCCTAAAGTCCCCAGGCTCGTAAAATCGTGGGTTCGAAAAGTTGTGGGTTCATTAAATCTCAGGTTCGTGAAGTTACAGGCTCGTTAAATCGTGGGTTCGAAAAGTTGTGAGCTCGTGAAATCAGGGGTGCATGAAGTTGAGGATTCGCAACGTCGTGAGTTCTTCAAGTTATGGATTCGTCAAGTAGCACGCCCGTAAATTTTCGTTTTCGTGAGTTTGGAATTTGTAAAGTCACGAATTCTTGAAGCTATACAAATTATAGAATCACACTCATTGTCTTCCAGAAAAGTATCTATATTACAGAAGGGGAACTGACATTAGTTTAGAGTAAAAAAGTTTCACCCACTGGGTAAACTTAGTTTCCTTTTAACGATTGTCAAATCTGTTATGGAAATTTGAGCTGAAATATTCTTACATGTGTGCTGTATATATGTAAATATGTAACTCTATATTAAAGAAATAAAAACTGGGCGTTGACATCAGTACTTTGACACTGGGGAAAGAGTTTTGACAGTTATGTCAGTTGGCGGAAATAATGATCATGACCATGATGATGATAATCTAATTGTGTGGAGACCTTTTTTCAATGAAAAGATTTTTGTCATTGTTAAGAAATATAAGAAAATTGCTAGTTTTGAGGACGAGAGCGGGAAAATTCATGCAGCTGTTAATTTCATTAAAATAATACTGCCCAATTGGGAATATTAAATACTTTAGTTTTATTATGCCTTCAAAGTCGAAATTTTTAAAAATGTTCAGTCTGAAAGATTGTCCAACCGAGGTATCGCGAAATTAGAGCAAAACGGTTCGGTTGCCGATTGAGCAATACGACGTCGAAACACGCGGTCAAGCGAGAATATAGCTGCTGTTGCTGAAAGTATGGCTGAAAACTCAAAACCCCTCGACTCCTAATACTGCAGAAAGAGTTGGCCTTTCTGTGACCTCAACTTGGCGAATTTTGCGACAAGTCTTGGCCATGCATCCGTATAAGATTCAATTTACACTGGAACTGAAGTTCCAAGGCCACTAAGCCCGTCGTAGGTTCGCTGATTGAGCTCTAGGGAAGTTGGAAGCGGATTCAAATTTTGACGAAAAAATCATCTTCAGTGATGAAGCAAATTTTTGGTTGAACGGGTTCGTGAACCAGCTACGTTGCTGCATTTGAGAACGACATGGCGGACGAACTTGCCTGAGCAGGGTTATCAATGTCTCCCCTCAACACGCTACTATCACCGTTTTGTGTTACAGTAGGAGGGACAATAGAAGAGTAGTTAACTGAATCCTTAAACAGAGCTTGGGCGGCCAGAGGTGATTGCAGGATTAAACGTACCTTGCGGCCACGACTAAACATTAAAAGGACTAAAAGTATTTTGCGACTCGACAAACTTGCTGTGCACATGGTGTCAAGTGAAATCATTGGTCTGTGGGCGTAATTCTATGCAAAGGGCGGCTATCAACCAACGATATATGCAGAAGCTATGAAGACGAGGGCGTTGTAGAGTCGGTCGAGCAGTTGCTACACCATTGTCTTTCATTTCAGGAACGACGGCTCTGAACTCTCGGTTATTTGGCGGACTAACAAACAGACATAGCTGGTACACAGAATTCAGATCTCCACAGCTTTCTCGTCAAGACTGGGTGGTTTCCAAAGGATGCAGTCTGAATTCGCAGGGAACCGAGCAAATAGGGAAGGTCACCCAAATATAATTGAAGGGTATTAAAATGGGCCTAGAAGGACTTCCGAGTGAAAGTGCATAGCGCACACCTCTTTTTTAACCTGACCTAACTTATACTCTTAACTTTCTCAATTTCCAGCTCTCTGATTTTCTGAACCGAGGTGGATTGCAAGTAACCGAAGTTGACAAATTTAAGAAGTATTGCGCTGTTATGACGGAGGACTTAAAAAACGCCTTCAACTCTGCGAGCGGGCGCCAGATTACGAGTGCGTTGCGACGTTTCGAGGTGCCGGAGTATCTGCTGAAAATTATCACAGTTTACTTTAAACATAGAGTGCTTCAATATGATACGGACGACGGCGTTAAATAGTACGAGGTCACAGGAGGGCTCCGTCCCACATTGTGGAATGAAATTTACGATGGAATTTTTAAATTTGATCTTCCCGAAAATGCCACACTCGTCTCGAATATGCCGGCGACATAGCTATGGTAGTAGTAGTCAAAAAAGTGGACTTACTACAGGCTAACAGGAGGTTGAGAATATGGCTAAATAGCTCGAGACTATAGTTGGCAACCCAAAAAACGGAGGTCTTGCTATTGAGTACAAGGAAATAGCGAAAAGAGCTGGTAATCACTGCATTACCTCACAGCCACACCTGAAGTACTAAGGGGTACTCATTAACACACGGATGACATTTGAGGACCACTTAGAAGCCGTCAGTGTTCAATTGCGAGGGTGACAAGATGGCTAAATAGCTCAAGACTAGAGTCGGCAGCCCAAAAAACGGAGATCGTGCTATTGAGTACAAGGAAATAGCGCGAAGAGCTGGTAATCACAGTTGAGGATCACTGCATCACCTCACAGCCACACCTGAAGTACTAAGGGGTACTCAACAACACAAGGATGACATTTGAGGACCAATTGGAAGCCGTCAGTGTTCAAGCGGCTTGGTATTGTTGAGGAATATCGGAGGTCTACGTGAGGGCAGGCATCAGCTACTTTCAATGGTGACCAGCACTGTGATACTGTATGCAGCACCCACATTTGGGCGGACATAAAGAAGACACATCTGAAGGGCATTCGATCGTTTTAAAGGGCCCAGTGGACTGAGGGTAGTCAGCGCCTATCGTACGGTGTCGGACGACGCCATTTGTGTTATGGCAAGAAAAGTACCCATTGATTTACTAGCAATAGAGATGAAGCGCCTTTACAGCATAACTGGAAAAAGGCCAACAAACGTCAGGAAAATAGAAGAGAATGGCAGCGAAAACGCGAAGCAGTCTGCAAAGGGGCGTTGCATCTTTAATCTGATTCCAAATATAGATGGATGAAAGGAGCGCAAACATGGAGAAGTCGATTACTTCATCACCAAAATGCTCAGCGGGCATGGGTGTTTTAAATAATATCTACACAGATTCAAACTTGAAGAAGATCCGTTCTGCTCGAAGGAACTTGGGAACTCATTACACATCATCTTCCACTGCCAATGCTTCAACAGCATCAGGTAGGAACTAGAGAGAGCTTTTGGGGAACTCCCCACGGTAGCCAACTTGACAGCACAGTTGTGCGAAACTGTAGAGAAGTGGAATGCAGTATGCAAGATGGCGGAAAATATTATGGCATCATTGAGGAATGCGGAATCCGCACGTAAAACCGAACGTACGCAACGAGTCGGTAGGAGTCCGACATAACCGGATAAGAACAGGAGTTTTACGGTAAGCGGTAATTATGAAGATTTCCACCAGCCAACGTACAAAAAAGGTCAAAATTAATGGGCATGCCAAATCCAAATAGAATATAAATAAATCGATCTAACTCTTCATTTAAACACTTTTACTTGTCTCATTAAATAAAATTTCTAAGAACAAAAAAAAAAGGAAAAAAATATGCATACTTCGCAATAGCGGCGGCTGCATCATTTGCATCGCTGCGGTTGTCGTCGTCGTCGCCGTCGTCGTTGTTGTTGTTGTTGTTATTGGTAACGGTGGTGGTTGTTGCTACCAACATGGCGGTTATGTTAACAATGTTATCTAGTAATTATACACCTCAGTGATTATACGAGTCTAATTCGATTGTCTCAGAAGCAACAGCAGCAGCAGCAGCAGGCGGCAGCTACCGACGGCAATGCAGCACACACAACACATTTGTGACACTTCATACGCACGCACACACACACACACATACACACCAGCACACATACTTAAAAAACAAGGCAAGGATTCAGAGATTCAACCGAGATTCAAATGAAATCATTTGGTATTTTTCAGTCATCTCGTTAGTTAGTCTAGAAGTTTGTCTGCCCTGTCTGTCCTTCTAGTGCCGTTCATCTGATGTTTTCTATACGCTATCTACTACCATCTATGCGTTGTTCATCCATTTATCCTTTTGACATCATGATTTTCATTTTCATAGACGCACAAGGACACTTGTATATTGTATACTGCTGTTCGGGCTATTGCTATGTTGGTGTTGCTGATGTTGCTCTGCTGTGTCGTTGTTATAGTTGCAATAAATAAATTTTAATGTACACTCTTCAGCTTTTTCTCTATAACGGGTTTTTACAAATATTTTCATTTTATTCGAATTCGTTTTTCATATCCCAAAGGATATTAATGCTGCTGCTGCTGCTCCTCGTTGGTACTTGATATTGCTGATGTACCATACAGGGCCGTAGCCAGAAATTTTTTCGGGGGGGGGGGGGGGTTATCATGCGAAGAAAATATTCATAAATAATTTTTATCAAACTGATTTTGAAATACAATAAATTAAATCAATGATACATTTGATGGACCCTATAAAATTAAAATTTTAGGAAAAATTTTCCGATTTTTTTTATTCTTAACCTGAAAAAATTGCCAAAAGTGACAAAAAATTCCCAGAATAATCAAATTAAATTTTTTCAAATAAATATTATTCAATTTGCATTCTAGTGCATTTTTTTTTTATCGTGAGAGACATAATTTCATTAACTCCTTGACTTCCCACTACTGATGATGTACCCAACCTCAAAAAAATTACCAAAAATAGTAAAGGCTCATTTTTTTCAAATGATCATCATTGGTAAGGAACCCGGATGAGGTTGGCTTATATTCCCTAAATTCGTGAAGTCACAGCATTGAAAGAGATCTTTCTAGTCGTGGTGGTCTGAGCAATAATGCGTTAAAAAATAAATTTTAAGATGGGTTTTGCTAATAAGATGAAGTTTTTGCGAAAGAATTTTTCACGTTGAACACGAATCTGAGGTCAAAAACTTCCCATCACGTCACGTTTAAGGAAAAAAATGGGGTTCAAGCAAGTCTTATTTTACAAGGATCCGGAACTTTAAATCAAAAACAGTTACTGACCTAGAAAAACTATGAATGCAGGAGCGCTCAGTATCACCTTCTCTTTTTGAATCCGTAGTCAAACCTCATGTCGAAGAAAACAAATCGGATTTGATCGCATAGTGTAATTAAGATTTCAAATTTATTTTTTTATATTTGACTTTTTAGAAAAAAAAAACCGATGGAAGTAAAAAATATTGTTAAATAGATTTTATTTTGACTTTTTTTCCATCCATTGGCAATTAATCTCAAAAATTAGAATAAAGTTTCCACATTTCGGGGGGGGGGGGGGGTCAGAACCCCCAAAACCCTCCCCCTAAATACGGCCTTGGTACCATATATAGAACTGTTGCTACTGCTAGTATTCTATTGAAATCAACATAATGTTCATATTGTTATTGTTGTTGTTGTTGTTGTTGCTGACAGGAAAGGTTGAAGAGGCAACAGGATGTGAAGGATATAACTGCAATTGCTTTTTGTAGCTTCAAGTAAAAATTTGAATTTAAATTGTAAGGAAATATATAAAGTAGCAAAAGCAGACAGTTAGTCAGTCAGTCAGCCAGCCAAGCCAGTCAGTCAGGCAGCCAAGCCAAGCCAAGCCAGTCAGTCAGCCAAGCCAACCAAGCCAACCAAGCCAGCCAACCAGCTCGCCCCTCAACCAGCCCGCCCGTCAACCAGCCCGCCCGTCAACCAGCTCGCCCCTCAACCAGCCCGCCCGTCAACCAGCCCGCCCGCCAACCAGCCAAGCCAGCCAGCTAGCTAGCTAGCAGCACAAGGAATACAATAAATTTGGTTTTCTTTTTTTTTTTTCTACATTTCATTTAATTTGAGTGGTGGTGCTCTTTGCAAGGATTCATCTTCTTTTTTTTTTTACTTCTAAATGAAATGATTGCTTGAGCTCGTTCGAAAACTTTCCCCCTTTTTCGCCTGTCAGTTTTCGGTTGCTTTTTTTTTTTTAAACCCTTTTCATCTTTCTAATGCTTCATAGTTAAGGTTTTTTGTTGCTGCCGCTTCTGCTGCTATTGTAATCAAATAAAAATCAATGGTTTGTAAAATTTAAATCAGAAAATTTCTATATGAAGTTTTTGAAGTAGAAGTTAGAGAAAACAAAAAGAAATGAAGTTAATGATCTGTAGACGCGCGTCGTTCGTCGTCTACTTAAGTAAATAGCATTTTTCCTATTGTTCACACTATTTGGTATAATATTAAGCGTTGAAGACCTTTTGTCGATGTGTGCAGAGGCATAAGTTTTTATCGTTATTGCATGCCCAAGGTTCAAGGATTGTTCAAAAACGGTTAGATTATTTGCGGGACGGATAATTGACGACTTTGAAGGGTCATAGCGTTACCTTAATTCACAAAGGCCGTAACCAACAATTTTTTCGAAATTGCTTTTTTTTAAAGATTTTGGTTAAGGCTGTTGAAATACACCTCTACTGATTTCAAATTTCAAAGTGCTAGTGTCAAAAATAACGAAGTTATAACAATTTTTAAATAGCACTGATATTCTTGAAAGCAAAATGCCCTAATTATAATTTTCGCATTAACAAGTAGCATTACAAATTTGAATGAAAATTTAATAGGCTTTGAATTTTCAAATTTCAAATTCCAATGCAAACTCAGTAAGCGTTGAATTTTACATTTTGTTGTGCAATTTTTTTTGTGCAAATATTTTAGTTTCGCTGTGCTTCGCGTCGGGTGTAGTTCATAAAAAAAATTCGTTTCGCCTATTCATAAAAGAAGTGAGCAAGATGAGTAAAGTTGAGCATTCTGCTGGCAATATATGGAAATTAATATATGAAAATTAATATATGGAAAAGAAATCGCATATCGAAAAAAAAAGGAATGGCAGAGAAAAAACGTAAGCACGGTGAACAATACAGGGTGACAATTGTAAAGTGACGCAAGTTTAATACTCTGCAGCAAGCTTTGCCATTTACCGTTACTTTAATTTAAAAAGCAAATTCATTCATCATTGGCTTTGCTTTTAATTTCATTTGAATTTTTGTTATTACATTTTGAAATTTCCATAAAAATGGACAAGGAAAATATTCGTGGTGAAATTATGAAATTTCATTTGGCAAATTATAGTAGCCGTCAAATTGCAAAGGCTTTAAATTTGTCAAGTCGTACGGTAGACCGAGCTATTATTCGATATAATGAAACTGGGGGGTTTTGGAGATAGAGACCGGGGAAAATTTTCAACAGTTGCCACTACTGGTTTAACAGAAAAAATTCGTAAACGAATCAAGCGAAATCCAAGGCGCTCAATGAGAAAAATCGCTAAGGAAGTGGGAGTAAACCGTGAAACAGTGCGAATCATTGCAAAATCAAAGCTTAATCTTAAGCCGTACAAGCTCCGAAAAGCTCAAGATCCGACACAAAAAAAAGAAAGATTTGCGACTGCAAAGATGCAAGGCGTTGCTACGCTGCTCCGTGTTAAAAAATGTTGAAAATATCTTGTTTACAGATGAAAAAATTTTCACGGTTGAACAACATTTCAATGCGCAAAATGACCGAATGTGGCTAACATTGATGATGTCGCAACAAAATAGGACTGTTGGCCGAGTTCAAAAGCCAGCTTCTGTTATGGTAATGGGCTGGAGTTTCCGCTAATGCCAGAACCCCTCTAATATTCGTTGAAGAGGGTGTTAAAATTGACCAGGTTGTTGTTTATCGGAGCATTTTAAATGAACATGTTCTTCCCTGGGCCCAAGATACATTTGGAAATGAAAACTGGACTTTCCAGCAAGATTCTGCACCTTCCCACATGGCAAAACTAACGCAAACATGGATAAAAGACAATTTTTCTGGATTCATAACATCTCAAAAATGGCCACCATACTCCCCAGACTTGAATCCAATGGACTACTCAATTTGGAGTATTTTAGAAAGTAAGGCTTGTGCATTTCAACACCACAGTCTGGAGTCGCTGACAAATTCATTAGAGAAAGCCTGGACTGAAATTGATGAGGAAGTCCTGCGGCGAACAGTCCTACGATTTCCGGATCGATTGAAGGCATGTGTGCGGGCTAAAGGAGGATATATTGAATGAGGTGGGGTTCAAATGAATGCTTATATATTCAGCAATGTTAACACTTAATTGTACTTAATAGAAGTACGTCCTTTTGAAAATAACTGCTGAAATATGTGCGTCACTTTACGATTGTCACCATGTATACTGGTATATCACAATCAAAAACGACGTTAGATCAGCCTTGTATCTCACACTTCTGCGAAAAAGTATGCATTTGCTTTGCTTTCATTTTGTATTAGAATTAATATGTATATCAATCGAGCATACCACTTTGATCAAAAAGTTCCCGGAATATCCACCGTGTGGCGCTCTCATCGTTCCGATTTGAGTTCTGTTTGTTTTTTTTTTTTATTAAGTTGGTACATCTGTTGTTTGATATTCCCTCTAAATCTTAGCGTCATAGCTTGACTTTCGCAAAAGTTACTTAGCCAAGAGTACATCTATCTCTGTTTGTGTTGGTGATTTTTTACAATTTTAGACATGGATTTAAATTTGCAACAACGAACTTGTATTAAATTTTGCGTAAAAAACAGATTTAATGGTGCGCGAGAACGTTGGAAATGTTGGAAAAGTTTTTCGGCAACGATTCTCTGAAGAAAATCTAAGAATGGTTTACACCTTCCATGGCGAAAAATGAAACCCTGCATTTCGAATAGAGCGTTGTTTTTCACTCGCTTAACATGATTTAGCCAGCGATGCCGTTCGATACCGTCCATAGTATTAAGTATTTTCTTCAAGACTCTGGGCACTTTTTCGCTGTCGCAAGATATTACGGGGATGACCTCGATAGTCTAATGAGTAACGCACTAGACTATCACTCGGAATTGTCGATTCAATTCTCATCTTGGTCTGGTGGTTAATTCTCATGACCTTCTTATATATTCATTATCGATAGGAAGTGAATGAGAATTATAAGAAAATATACAAATACAAGTCATGATAGGCGATGGCAAAACCACTAAAGGCCAGCAAATTGGAATCATTCGAAATCGGCGTTAAACTGCCCAAGCATGTAGTACCGGAATGGGCCGTTCTGGCCTGGGTATGTCCCTAGACATCCACTCTAACCTAACCTAAGGTGTTACGAGTTTTTCTCCTTGACATCTAGCGGTCAACTCAACTAGACTCTTTTACCAGTCCAACAACAAAAAGCTACACTGACTATCCTCATGTTGAAGTCAATAATGCCCACTCCTTTCAGCAAAGTTTGAATGTCAAAAATTGAAGAAAAAAAAATCTAAATTCTCATATATTTATAGGTGGATTAAAAAAGTTACGCTTCACACTTTCAACACTTCGCAAACACCCCCCCTCTCCCCACAAAAAGTGCACAAGTGACAAACTTCATGAAAAATTCATGCAATGACAGTAAAATACAAAAACTAAATATATACGGATGTTGTTGTTGTTTTTTTTTAAGTGTACAATATACACATTTCAAGTGTGCTTCAACAATTTTCTACAACTTTTCTGTGTTTTTTTTTTCTTTTACTTTTTTGTTTTTTTTTTTTTTTTGATGGCGTACGTTAATTTGTAATTTAAGCTAATTTTATTGTAATTCATGGTTTTGTTGTTGTTGTTTCATTTTTGTGTAACAACTTTTTACAACAACAATTTGACTTATCTAAATATGGTCTCGTGTACCTAAGTGAAGGTAAAAGTTTTCAATGGCAGTGGCGGCGGCAGCGATGATGTTGTTGTTGCCGGAATGATGCTGCTGCTGCTGGAATGCTCGGGCGTTTTTGTGTCTGTGTTTTTTGCATTGGTGTGAGAGTAAAAAGCTTTTTCCTATATCCTGTCACATTATTTTCGTTGTCATTTTGACATTTCAAGTTTGCATATAAACGCAAATATATTGTACTTTATTGTTGCTATGTTGTTGCTATTGTTGTTGTTGTTGTATAATTAAAATTGCTAACATTACAACAAAGCAAATGTTGTCTCATTTATGTTGGCAGCGGTTAATTAAAATGTGACCAGCTTATATTAAATCTTTTTTGTTTTTTGTTTTTTTGTTTTAATATTTGCTAATTAGATGAAATAATGAAAAGGTGAAATGAAAAGTTTTTTGAAGTTTAATATGTGTAAATATGTATTTATATCTTTTAAAAAATTTATATAATTTCAGGGTTCCAGTCAGGCCCATTAAGGGCTACAGTGAATTACTTTCATTTGGATTTATCTAAACTTTGCCTGCAACTTCAATTCATAGAACGAGTTTTGGTTTCTATTAATCGCCTTCAAATATTCGTTGATTTCGCACTCTTTTGATTTCTTTAAAAATTCCTATCAATAGCGGTCAAGGTTTTACTATATCTAATAACACTGTACAACAGAATGGGCTTAAAAAAAAAATCAAAAAAAAATTGGAAAAAAAAAAATTTTTGAGTTTTGGAAAAAAAAATTTATTCTTAAATTTTTTATGTTTTCTACACGTTTTATGAGTTTTTCCAACGTTTTCAACAACATCAAAATTTAAAAAAAAATTTTTTTTCGATCTAAATTTTTCAAAAAATCCATAAGGGGGGGAAAAAAAATATTTTTCGAGTTTTTGTGTTTTCTACACGTTTTATGAGTTTTTACAACGTTTTGAACAACATCAAAATTTAAAAAAAAAAATTTTTTCGATCTAAATTTTTCAAAAAATCCATAAGGGGGGGGCATACATGGAAAAAAAAATATTTTTCGAGTTTTTGTGTTTTCTACACGTTTTATAAGTTTTTACAACGTTTTCAACAAAAAAAAATTTTCCAAAAAAAAAATAGTTTTTTTCCCAACTTAAATTTTTCAAAAAATTCATAAAACGGGAAATACATGAAAAAAAATATTTTCGATTTTTATGTTTTCTACACGTGTTATGAGGGTTTCTAACGTTTTCAACAACAACAAAATTTAAAAAAAAAATTTTTAAACGTTTTATGGGTTTTTACAACGTTTTCAATAACAACAAAATTTAAAAAAAAAAATTTTTTTTCGATCTAAATTTTTCAAAAAATCCATAAGGGGGGGGCATACATGGAAAAAAAATTATTTTTCGAGTCTTTGTGTTTTCTACATGTTTTATGAGTTTTTACAACGTTTTCATAAAAAAAAAAATTTTCAAAAAAAAATCGTTTTTTTTCTAACCAAAATTTTTCAAAAAATTCATAAAGTGAGAAAAACATGAAAAAAAATATTTCCGACTTTTATGTTTTCTATACGTGTTATAAGGTTTTCTAACGTTTTCAACTCAATAAAAATTTTCTTTTTCTACCTCAACTTTTCAAAAAATATTTTTTCCCGAGTTTTTGTGTTTTCTGCACGTTTTATGAATTTTTTTTCAACGTTTTCAACAATAACAAAATTTAAAAAAAAAAAAAAATCAAAAATTCATGAGGGGAGAACACGGAAAAAAATTTTTTTTCGAGTTTTTGTGTTTTCTATACGCTTTATGAGTCTTAACAACGTTTTCAAAAAAAAAATTCACAAAATTTTACCTAAATTTTCCAAAAAATTCAAAAGCGGAGAAAAAATGTTTTTTTTCGAGTTTTCGTGTTTTCTATACGTTTTATGAGATTTTACAACGTTTTTAATAAAAAAAAAAATTTCAAAAAATTTTACCTAAATTTTTCAAAAAATTCACAAGGGGAGGGGCTACATGGAAACAATTTTTTTTTCTATTTTTTCTGTTTTCTACATGTTTCATGGTTTTTACAACGTTTTCTATAAAAAAAATTTTAAAACAATTTTTCAAAATAAAAAATACGTTACAGAAATTTGTTTTTGAAAAATAGGTTTGAAATTTTTAATTTTTTTTTTTTTTTTGATTAAGATTTGATGTGAGATTTACACTCTACCCTCAATAAACTAGGTCTAATTTAACTTAGACTAATTGTGAATAATACAGTTTTTTGTTCATTACGGATTCATGCTTCAAGAATAATCATCTTCATAAGGAAAACCAGACAAAGTTCCATCCACCACCAGCAGATACTTCGCTCAACTTCAAGCGGCAAGTAATTCACGAAGAAATAAAATAAAGTATCTACGCCAATTGCTTACTTTTTTTTACAATTATTTTTAATCATAATTAAATTAATGCGCTCAGTGAACTAAAAATTAAATAAAAAAGAACATGTAAGCTAAAAAAATCTCAAAATTCGACCAAGTAAGATATTTTTACTAATAAAATGTTTAAGGAAGAACCAGTAAAGGTTGAGCAAGATAAACTTGAAATTATATTATATAATACCGTTATTAACGTCTGTCTATCTCTCAGCTATTAAGAGCTTATAAAAAAAAAGCGTAGGCACATACAAAAAAAAATCTTGCATATATTAAAATATAAAATTGCGTACAAATTTTAAGAGGAATCCTTAGCAGAATCAACAGCAGCAGCAACAGCAGCCAACATTTCTAACCACAAATGTGTTTTGCTGCGGCATTTTATAGCTTAGGTACACATACTAAAATACCAAGAGAATACATGCAAACTCAACATACAATACAAACAAATGCAACACTGGACAACATAAGATACAATACAGCAACAACAATAAGAATGAAATAAAAAAAAAATAAAAACAAAACACTGCGAAAAAAAAGACAACAGACAAAGTCAAATCAAAAGCAACAGTAAAAACAATAAAAAACAAAGTATAAAAAAATTCAAAAAAAAAAAAATAAAAAACGAAATAAAATTCCCTCGAGTCCTTTCCAAGAATTGCCTGCAGGTTATACATTTTCATGCCAGTATTGTAAAAAGACGAAGCTGATGATGAAAATAAGAACAATAACAAATGGAACAAGAAAAAACTAAACAAGCATAAATTTAAAAAAACAAAAACCATACATACTTACACACTATATATTTATGCATTTTAAAATGCAAAAAACAAAAACAAAAACAAAAAAAAAACAAAATTCTAGTATATAAAAGAAAATAAGATTTAAAAAAATGGAAAGGTACAAAAAACGAATGTAAGGTAAAAAATTCAAAAAATGCCCAAGTTCCTCCCTTTCTGATAACTTGTTCGTTTTTCTGTTTAATGGAACAGGTCTGTTGTAACTGGGATGAGAGAGAGAAAGAGAGGATGAGCAATTGTGGTCTCGTGAGTATAATTTCTATTAAGTAGAATTCTTCTGGCTTACTTCATTAGAGCTGATATGATCCGAGAATACAAATTTGTACTGTAAAATGTGTAAAAGTTCCTTGTAAGTTCCCTGTACAAAAAAAAGAGGTTCACAATCACCATGAACATCAAAACCTAATGAGTAATGATATTATTGCAGGATTTACTTCAATGAGAAGAGAGAAGAGGCAATCACTAACCGTCCCTGCAACTTCTTTTGTAACAATGAACTGGATTGAACTTAATAGAACGGGAAAAACTGAACTAAACTGTACTGAACAGAACAGAACAGAAGAACAGAACAGAAGAAGAGAACAGAAGAACAGAACAGAAGAACAGAAGAATGGAACAGAAGAACAGACCAGAAAAACAGAACAGAAGAACAGAACAGAAGAACAGAACAGAACAGAAGAACAGAACAGAAGAACAGAACAGAAGAACAGAACAGAAGAACAGAACAGAAGAACAGAACAGAAGAACAGAACAGAAGAACAGAACAGAAGAACAGAACAGAACAGAAGAACAGAACAGAAGAAGAGAACAGAAGAAGAGAACAGAAGAAGAGAACAGAAGAACAGAACCGAAGAACAGAACAGAACAGAAGAACAGAACTGAACAGAATAGATGCGATCAGAACATAACTGAAAATAACTTAACTGAACTGAACAGAATATGAAAGCACTGAACAGAATAGAAAAGTACTAACTGAACAGACCACAATAATAGCATTGAGCTAAAGAGAGCATTAAAATAACTGAACAGAACAGATGAGAAAATACCTGAACAGAAAATAACTGATCACAAAATAATAGGAAAATCTAAAAAATACTGAACATAAGAGAAAAGTATTAAACTGAAGGAAGCATAAAAAACTGAACTGAAAAAGAACTGAAAAGAACAATACAGAAAAGAAGTATACACAACACAAAGGAAGCTGAACAGAACAAAAAAATAACTATTAAAAAAATGACAGAAAAAAGCTGAAAAACCGAACAGAAGAGAAAGAAGAAGAGCCAAAGAAAGCATAAGAAACTGAACAGAAGAGAAGAAATAAGAACTAAATGTAACTACGATGAAGTGAACACAACAAAAAAGGAAGTGAACAGAAAAAAAAAAGAACTGAACAGAACAAAGAATAACTGATCAAAAACTGAAACAATTGAACGGAAGAGAATAAAACTGAACAGAACTAAAAAGAAGTGAACAAAACAGAAAAGAAGAAAACACAATAAAAAAAGAACTGAACGGTACAAAAAAGGAAGTGAACAGAAGAGAGAGCTGAACAGAACAGAAAATAACCGATAAAAAAATAATAGGAAAAAACTGAACAGAAAAGATCCGCACTGAGCTGAAGGAAGCATAATAGAAGAGAACAGAATATAAGAGAAAATAACTGAACTGAACTAAACAGACAGAACCAAAAGGAAATAAACACAACAGAAAAAGAATTGAACGGAGAAAAAAAAGTAGAGAACAGAAAAGAAAAGCACTGAGTTGAAGGAAGCATAAAAAAGTGAACAGAGGAGAAGAGAAAAGAACTGAACAAAACTAAGAATAAGTGAACAAAATAGAAAAAAAGTAAACGCAACAGAAAAGGAATTGAACGGAAAAAAATTAGGAAAAAGGAATTGAACGGAACAAAATAAGAAGAGAACAGAAGAAAGAACTGAACAGAATAGAAACTAATCAAACAGACCAGAAAATAACTGAATAAAACAAAGAATAACTGATCAAAAAATGACGTGAAGAAGAAAGTATAAAAAAAGCTGAACAGAAGAAAAGAGAAAAGAACTGAACAGAACTAAAGAGAAACGAACGAACCGGAAAAGAAGTAAACACTTTTCCGTTGTGACTGAATGGAAGAAAATAGTAAGTGAACAGAGGAGAGAAGAACTGAACAGAATAGAAGTCAAAAAACTGAAAGTAAAAGAAAGAACTGAATTGAACTGAATAGAAAAGAACTGAACAGAACGACAAAAAAAACATAAAAAACTTTAAATAGAATTAAGCAGAACTGGAATGAACAGAAAATAACTGAATTGAATCAAAGGTGAACAAAACAGAAAAAAATTAACAAAGTAGAAAATAAACTGAACAAGACAAAATAAAGTGAACGGAAGAACAAAGAACTGAACAAAGAACTGAAAGAAAAAAACTTAACAGAAGGAAAAGAACTGAACAGAATTAAAAACAATTAAACAAAAGGAGAAAAAACAGAACAGAAGAAAAAGGGCTGAACCGAAAAAAAAAGTGAACCGAAGAGAGAAGAACTAAACAAAGAATAACTGATCAAAAAATAGCGGGAAAAAGCTGACAAACTGAACAGAAGAAAAAACAATTGAACAAAAGGAGAAAAAAACTGAACAGAAGAGAAAAGAACTGAACAGAAGAAAAAGAGCTGAAGAGAATAAAAAAGGGAAGAGAACCAAAAAAAGAAGGGAACAAAAGAGAAAAAAAAGTTTACAGAAGAAAGAACTGAACAGGATAAAATAAAGTGAACGCGCAAGAGAAGAACTGAACACAAAAGAAAAGAACTGAACAGAAGAAAAAGAACTGAACAGAAGAAAAATAATTAAACAAAAGGGAAAAAGATTGAACAGCTGAAAAAGAGCTGAACAGAACGAAAAAAAAATGATAATAGAAAAAGGAATGGGAAAAGTAGTAGAAAACAGCCGTAAAGATGTTTAAGAATAGTATAGAATAGTAGTAAAAAA
Source organism: Toxonevra muliebris (assembly GCA_963691655.1). Classification (NCBI taxonomy): domain Eukaryota; kingdom Metazoa; phylum Arthropoda; class Insecta; order Diptera; family Pallopteridae; genus Toxonevra; species Toxonevra muliebris. The sequence goes on from OY829328.1 coordinate 76,918,553, forward strand.
GGTAGTAGGAATAAGAATAGAAAATAGTATTATAAATTGTTGTAAAAAAGTAGTAAAAGGGTAGCAGAAAACGTAGTAGAAAAATAGTTAAACTTGGTAGTACAAAAATAGTAAAAATAGTAGTAGAAAAAACTGTAAAAAAGTAGTAAAAACTAGTAGAAAAACATGGTAGAAAGTAGTGTTACAAAATAAAACGAAATTGTAGAAAAAGTGTATTAAAAAAGTAGTAGAAAAAAGTAGTTGTAAAATAGTAGTAGAAAATATTAGTTGAAAAAGTAGTAGAGAATAAGAGGAAATTTTAGAAAAAAAGAAGCTTAAAAGTAGTAGAAAAAACTGTTAAAAGTAGTAAAAATAGTAGAAAAGATAGTAAAAAGTAGTGGTACAAAATAAAAGGAAATTATAGAAAAAATGTATTAAAAAGGTATAGAAAAAAGTAGTAGAAAAAGTAGTAGAAAAACGTAGTAGAAAAAGTAGTAGAAAAACGTAGTAGAAAAAAGTAGTAAAATAGTACTAGAAAATATTAGTTGAAAAATTAGTAGAAAATAAGAAGAAATTGTAGAAAAAAAGTAGTAGAAAATAGCAGTAGAAATAGTAGTAGAAAATACAAGTGAAGCATGGTGCCACACCCACTAAGCCAACAAACTGAAAGAATTCAAATTTTAGTACCGTACCATAAATGGCTCCTAAGATATCCCGTAATGAAAATTCAGGTTATATGGAAGGTGCCACACCCCCTTTGTCAATCCCACCCATATTTTTGTTGTATTTAGCATGTGATTGTCAATTCTCGTAATTGTACTAAATTTCTGTATTGTGCTATAAATGATTCTTGAGATATACCTAAAAAAAGTATTAGGATTGTATGGGAGGTGCCACGCCCACTTTTCTAAAAGCCATTATTATTAGTTATGTTTCATCTTCTCGTTCAAGAAAATATATTCTGGAAATATGATTTCAGTCGTTCAGAAGTTACACGATTACAAAGATACACACAAAACTCTATGATTATAAATATAAAGAAGATTTAAACTTTAAGGACGAGTCACACTTGCTTGAGTACACACTTTCATGAGTTGCAACATCGGAAAACTGACAAATTTCTTTAGATTTTATTTCTTGATTTCTATGGCTGAGCTGGAGACTGGAGGCTGAACTGCTGTCCTTAGTTATTTTTAGAGAGTATGAGCAAAACTGACGACTTTTTGAAGTTTGAACGCTGTTGTATTGGATTCTGTTGAGAATAACGGCAACCATCTGCAGCTTGATACAACATTGTGCATTTGGAATTTTTCCCTAATTTAAAAAAGACTGAACCACCGTACTTAGTCATCACTGTATAAAAAGAACTCAATCAGGAAACTGAGTTCGAAATACTCACTAAACTCGGGTGGACAATATTAGGTCATTTGGCAGAGTCCTGTATTTGCACCTTATACCACTAGGTATACACTCGTATACTTCAATATTTGTATGTAGTATAAAGTAGAGACCTGTTTTGAATATTCTAAGCCAACAAACTCTAAAGTTGAGTTCGTTTTTGTGTTGGATTTTTTTCTTTTTTGTTTTTTTTTTTTTTTAGTCTTTTTGTTGTTGCAAATAAATGCAGGCGCAAGTTTTTTTTTGTTTTTGTTTTGTTTTTTACTGCTGCTGTTTTGTATCCTAAAGATGTTTCTTTGTTGTTGTCGACTGTTGCAGCTATTATTACGGATGATGCTGTTGTTGTTGTTGTTGCTGTTGCTGCTACCACTTCAAAATGATTACTTTGTTGTCTCATACTGTTTTTTCTTTTATGATTTTAGTGATGTAAAAAGACAAAAAGCTAAAGCAGTAGAAAAAGAAGAAGAAGAAGAAGATTATGGATGAAGTTAAAGCAACAAGACTGCAATTTTTTAGTACGGAACTTTCAGAATAGAATTTTCATTGAAAAGAAAAACAAAAAAATAGTGAAAGAAAAAAAACCAAAAAGGAGTAAAACTGAACTGGAAACAGAAAACAGAGAAAACATTTCCTGCAACATCATCTTCAAATGTAGTAGCAGCAGTAAGCAGCAGCAAGCAATAGCGGCAACAACAACACAACCAGAGCACGGACTCGACTTCTATAGAAAGCAACATTAATTTTCTTAAAGTATCTGAGTATAAAGTTTGCACTGTCATCTACTTTACTTTTTACTATGACTACAACAACAATCAAGCAACTGCAGCAGCAGCAACAGCAACAGCAAAAGCATCAATAACAATAACAACAGCAAGAGCAACAACATCATTTATTTGTATTGCTGTTTACTTTCTTGCTTGGTTGCTTGCTTGCTGTTCTTTTATGTTGATATTTGGCTGGCTGTTGTTGTTGTTCTTTAGTTGTTTCTTTATTTTTTTTTCACCATCATTATCATTGAATGTGTTAAAGAAACATATTAGTTTCGGGTAGTTTTCCACTGAATTCTTTAGTTTCTTCATTTTATTTGAAAAAAAAACAATTTTTTTTTTCTGTTGTTGCTCAACTTGTTCATTATAAACAACAACATCAGCATTAATACTAAACAAGAAAAGAACAACAACAACAATAAAAAAAATAAAACGTAACGTAATCATCAACATTATGTTCAAGAAGCAGCAGCTACAGCATCATCATTAACGAACAGATGATTGAGAAAATTCTATACAAAAAAAAAAAAAACAAAAATGTATATAAATGAAGCAGGAAAATGAAGTGGTTGATGTTTAGGGTATACGTATAAATAGCAACCTGAAACCAATCAGTCAACTAGGCACACAGAGGAGGGAGAGCGAGCAGCAACCAGCCCGCCAGGCAATGATGGCTCAGCCAACAGCGACTAGCCAGGCAGGAAGGCTTTTTTTTTCTCGCAAAAAAGAATTATATCAAAGAATGAAGAAGAGGAATGCTTAAAGTAGTCAGCAGTAATCATATATACTTATTCTATTGGTGATATGCAATTCAAACTGTGTATACAGCAGACAGTCAGCTGTTTAAGTTTCATGTTCTAGAAGTGTAATAAATAATATACAGAGACAGTGAGAAAATTTCAAACCAAATTTAGACCAAGTTTAAACCAAAAACATGATGAAAATTCAAAGAAAATTTCAAACCAAAATCAAACCAAAAATCGTACCGAAATTCAGACCAAAATTCGAATCAAAATTTAGAACAAAACTCGAATCAAAATTTAGACCAAATTCAAACCAAAATCAGATACAAATTTACAGAAAATTTCAAACTAAATTCAGACCAAAAATCATACTGAAATTCAGACCTAAATTCGGATCAAAATTCAAACCAAATTCATATCAAATTCAAACCAAAACCCGATGAAAATTCGGAGCAAATTTAAAATCGAATTCAGGCCAAAATTCGGATAAAAATTTAGAACAAATTCAATCCAAAATCAGATGAAAATTCGGAGAAAATTTTAAGCCAAACTCAGACCAAAAATCAAACCGGAATTCAGACCAAAATTTGGATCAAAATTTAAAACAAATTCAATCCAAAATAAGATAAAAATTCAGAGAAACCAAACCAAAATCATATAAAAATTCGAAGAAAATTTTAAACCGAATTCAGACCAAAAATCATACCTAAATTTGGATAAAAATTTAGACCAAATTCAAACAAAAATCAGATGAAAATTCGGAGAAAATTTCAAACCAAAATCAGAACAAAAATTATACCCAAAATCAAACCTAAATTTGGAATAAAAATAGACCAAACTCAAAACAAAATCAGATAAAAATTCGGAGAAAATGTCAAACTAAAACCAGATTAAAATTCGGAGAAAATTTTAAATCAAAGTCAGACTACAAGTCATACCGAAATTCAGACCAAAATTTGGATAAAAACTTAGACCAAATTCAAACCAAAATCAGATAAAATTTCAGAGAAAATTTCAAACCAAAGTCAGACCAAAAATCAAAATCAGATAAAAATTCGGAGATAACTTCATAACAAAGTCAGACCAAAAATCATACCTAAATTTGGATAAAAATTTAGACCAAATTCAAACCAAAATCAGATGAAAATTCGGAGAAAATTTCAAATCAAAGTCAGACCAAAAATCATAGTGGAATTCTGAACCAAATTCGGATCAAAATTTTGACCAAATTCAAACCAAAATTAAACTCGGAGAAAATTTCAAACCAAAGCCAGGCCAAAAATAACACTAAAATTCAGACCAAAATTCGTATCAAAATTTAAACCAAATTCAAATCAAAATCAGATTAAAATTTGGAAAAAAATTCAAACCAAAGTCAGACCGAAAATCATATCGAAATTCGGAGCAAAATTTAAACCAAAATCAGATGAAAATTCTGAGAAAATTTCAAACCAAAGTTAGACCAAAAACCTTCCCGAGATTCAGACTAAAATTCGGATCAAAATTTAGACCAAATTCGGCCCAAAATCAAACCATAGTCAGAACAAAAATCATACCGAAAATCAATTCTTAACTGATCCTAAATTTTATGGTTTAATATAGTTTAAGTATACATAATAATTTTTTGAAAAAGTTTTCTCTTTTTGTTTTGAGCCTTAAGGGCCTCAGCGTTACTTGAAGGAAGCTTCGAAGAACGCGTTACCTAACTAATCCCTTTTAGAGTTAGAGTTGAGGATAGTGTAGACTAAACTAAAGCACTCAGTCTCAAGAATCATTGTACTATACTCGAGAAAGAGTCAGTAGAAGAAAGTAAAAGGACAGGAAAGATATGTGAGAAGATAAATGGGAAGTAGAAAAGTGTAACATTTCCCTACCTCGAATTTTTTGTTACACTGATGAATCTTATAAGTTCAAGAAGAGGACTCAAAACATCACCATCCAACAGCCTTACTATAGAAGAGGGGGAAAGTATGTCCCCTTAGGGACATCCTTTATAAACTTCGACCGTGATACGATTGCTTCTACAGCATATCGTCTGGCCGAAGAGCATATTGAGTCGAAAGTAGCCTAATTGAATAATCAAACGTCTTGAGCGCAAAAACGCAATAATGAAAAATTTGGAGCAAAAACGAATTAGCAATATTTCAGAGCAACAACAGAACACCACGTATTTCGTTTTTTGCGCTGAATGTATTTTATGTTACTTTTGCACTCAACTGGAGTTGTTTCATTAAGCTCTCAGTTATTGTTATTTCGTTTTTACTCTCAAATATTTTTATATCACTTTCGCTAAACACAATTTTTTACATTGTATTTTTTTCCAGCCTGCTATTCAGTTTGAGTAGAAGTTATTAAAAATAAGATTGTCTCAAAATTTTTCATAGTTTAATTTCAAAATCCATAACTTCTTCTTCTCCTATTTCCAGCAGAACTAAATCATCTTTAAATTGCATTTTATTTCATATGTTTTCTAATGTGTCTGCAACAGCAACCGCAACCAACTACACACTCTCACACTTACTCTCTCCTCCTCTCTCTCTCTCGCTCTCTCTTTATAGTTTACTGCTCGTGTGCTGCTACGTTAATCTACGAAACATTCCAACTAATCTGCCGCAACAAAACCGTTTATAATGGGTTTTAATTTTCATCCATGAAAGAAATAATAATAATAAATAAAAAATAAAATGAAAACATAGTAGAATAAAACTACAAAATAAAATGAAACTAAAATGAAATGAAAGAAACATGTGCTTGCTTGGTATTGGTAGTGGTGATGGTGAAGATGAAAATGGTGGGAGACTTGGGGATATTTATACCACACGGCCAACAACAAAAATTGATGCTACTCTCTGTGGTTTTTGTTATTGCTATTGCTACCAAGTATTACTGTAGTTTCAATCATACTACTCATTTTGTTGTTGTTGTTTTTATTCTTGATGGACAGAGCCCAGTACTCGTATTAAATGCCTGGCACGATGTGTGCTCCGAGGTGCTGCTGTATTGGTGAGAAATTGTGGAGAGTAAATGGCAAAGGATTTTCAGAACGTTAGAGTGAGAGAAAGAGAGTGAGTATGAGTCTGGATACGAGCAACGAGAGCAGCAAAAGTGCTTTACAAACTGTCGCTAGACATTTTTATGGTTTCATTGACATTTTATTTCGTTGTTTTCATGTGGTTGTTGTTGTATTTTTTTCTTTACTGTTAGTTTTTGTTTTTACGTGCCAATTTTGCCATTTTGTATTACATATTTGCTTGCTGAATGTTGTTTTGTTTGTGTTTATGTTTCGTTTCATTCCAACGTTATTGTTGTTGTTGTTTGATTGTTTATTGAAAATTCATTGAATTTCATTTTGGCGTTATTATTGTTATTATTGTTGTACTTTTTTTTTATTATTGTTGTTATTATTATTCTTGTTGTTGCTGTACTTTTGTTGTTATGTTTATAAATTTTTGCTTTCTTTCAAGTGTTTACATTTTGCAAACAAAAGTAAACCAAAAAAAACATTGAAATCAAAAATGAAATTAAATTTTTTTTTTATTTAGTTTGTTTTATTTATTTTTCGCTGTTCATACGAGCGTAAACTTGGTTTGTTTATTTTTATTGTAAATGATATGAGATTCGGCAATTTTTTTCCCCCTGTTTCAATAAAACTAAATTTATTTACTTTTCTTAAGAATTAAGACAAAATCAAAGCCAATGAGAAGTGAAATAAAATTTTTGTTCGATTCTAGTCGTACCTAAAATAAATTCCTCAGTTGGATTCGATTTCCTTCAACACTTGGCCGCGTATCCAAATTTTTAACTCTGGTTTAGTCGAATTAGCCATATAACGGGAACGGAAAAGGGGTAACTTTTGTCCCCCTAAATTTTATGCTACGCTACTCAATATACAAACACTTTTAAACTGTCTAACTATTTTCAAACATTTTTCAAAAACTAACCTCTCCCAGCCTCCCCCCTCTCCCTCGACTACTTTTTGAGATGAGTCAAACTATTTATTTGATTTCTAAGACGCTGGTTATAGGGCCCATCCACTGTCGTGTAAGGATGCGCATTCTTACCAGCGGAAATAAAAATTTTTATAAATCACGCATGCATGAATGTGCGTTTTTTGCCATCCACCACGAGCATTCTTGGTTACGCAACCACAAATTGAGCGTCAGTGGATGGACCCCTTTACACGAGCTCAAAGTTGAACGTGCTTTAACAGATTTCATCGCCATGACCGTTATCTTTTGTTGAACGTCATGAGGAACGCGGAAATGAACCTCAACTACCATAATTTTTTGAAAACGAAAAGTTCAACTATGCGCCAAGTTTTATGTTTGAAAGCGGATTTTCGACGCATATTTTCTTTCTTCTTCTAACTACCTAATTCTCTATCGCTTTCTTTTACTCAGTCTTTGAATTCACTAGTGTAACCAGCGTCTAAAAGAGTTATGATTAATTTGAACATTTTCGGTTTCCAGGTTTCCGAATTTCGCGTTTTGTCTATTTTTTTTGTAAATGAACTTTATCTCCAAATTTCGAGTTCGCAGCCGATTTCCCGTTGTGGACTTGACTGCACTTGCGCTTACTGGCTGAGACACATTGTAGAGGTAACTGGTGTAGTATATTTATTGCAACCAAAACCTATCGCCGATCCTAGTTCCAACTAGTCAAGTAAGATAGGAACTCTCAGAAATAACGCTGAAATGAAGCAAAAAAAAAATTCAGTTGCCTCTGCGGAACTTCACCTGGTAAGAGTGATTAAAAATTCTTGAAGAAGGGAATTCTCAATCTGCCTCTGATTGATTCTGGCGACATCTAACTGCTTTTGATTAGAAACAACAACAAATTCGGGATCAAAAATATCAACAACTGAACAGGGATCAGAAATAGCAACAAGAGATTTGGGATCAGAAATAGGAGCAACTGAACAGGGTTAAGAAATATCAAGAAACGATTTGGGATCAGAAATAGCAACAACTGAACAGGGATCAGAAATATCAAGAACCGATTTGGGATCAGAAATAGCAACAACTGAACATGGATCAGAAATAGCAACAACTGAACTGGGATCAGAAATATCAAGAACCGATTTGGGATCAGAAATAGCAACAACTGAACATGGATCAGAAATAGCAACAACTGAACTGGGATCAGAAATATCAAGAACCGATTTGGGATCAGAAATAGCAACAACTGAACGTGGATCAGAAATAGCAACAACTGAACAGGGATCAGAAATATCAAGAACAGATTTGAGATCAGAAATAGCAACAACTGAACAGGGATCAGAAATATCAAGAACAGATTTGAGATCAGAAATAGCAACAACTGAACTGGGATCAGAAATATCAAGAACAGATTTGAGATCAGAAATAGCAACAACTGGACAGGGATCAGAAATACCAAGAACCGATTTGCTATCAAAAATAGCAACAACTGAACATGGATCAGAAATAGCAACAACTGAACAGGGATCAGAAATATCAAGAACAGATTTGAGATCAGAAATAGCAACAACTGAACATGGATCAGAAATAGCAACAGCTGAACAGGGATCAGAAATATCAAGAACAGATTTGAGATCAGAAATAGCAACAACTGGACAGGGATCAGAAATACCAACCACAGGACAAGGATCAGAAATAGCAACAACTGAACAGGGATCAGAAATATCAAGAATAGATTTGAGATCAGAAATAGCAACAACTGAAGATGGATCAGAAATAGCAACAACTGAACTGGGATCAGAAATATCAAGAACAGATTTGAGATCAGAAATAGCAACAACTGAACATGGATCAGAAATAGCAACAACTGAACAGGGATCAGAAATATCAAGAACAGATTTGAGATCAGAAATAGCAACAACTGAAGATGGATCAGAAATAGCAACAACTGAACTGGGATCAGAAATATCAAGAACAGATTTGAGATCAGAAATAGCAACAACTGAACTGGGATCAGAAATATCAAGAACCGATTTGCGATCAAAAATAGCAACAACTGAACATGGATCAGAAATAGCAACAACTGAACAGGGATCAGAAATATCAAGAACAGATTTGAGATCAGAAATAGCAACAACTGAACATGGATCAGAAATAGCAACAGCTGAACAGGGATCAGAAATATCAAGAACAGATTTGAGATCAGAAATAGCAACAACTGGACAGGGATCAGAAATACCAACCACAGGACAAGGATCAGAAATAGCAACAACTGAACAGGGATCAGAAATATCAAGAATAGATTTGAGATCAGAAATAGCAACAACTGAAGATGGATCAGAAATAGCAACAACTGAACTGGGATCAGAAATATCAAGAACAGATTTGAGATCAGAAATAGCAACAACTGAACATGGATCAGAAATAGCAACAACTGAACAGGGATCAGAAATATCAAGAACAGATTTGAGATCAGAAATAGCAACAACTGAACATGGATCAGAAATAGCAACAACTGAACAGGGATCAGAAATATCAAGAACAGATTTGAGATCAGAAATAGCAACAACTGAAGATGGATCAGAAATAGCAACAACTGAACTGGGATCAGAAATATCAAGAACAGATTTGAGATCAGAAATAGCAACAACTGAACATGGAGCAGAAATAGCAACAACTGGACAGGGATCAGAAATATCAAGAACAGATTTGAGATCAAAAATAGCAACAACTGAACATGGATCAGAAATAGAAAAGTACAGATTTGGGATCAGAAATAGCAAGAACAGATTTCAAATCCATTATATCTCGATGGTTTTTGACTATCTAAGAAATTATTAAAAATTCTTGAAACGAAAAAGTTGCGGGCAACTCGTTACCCTCGTTGGCTTAATTCTCTTCGACGCCTAACACCTGGATGCACTTCCTTTTAAGTAACACCGATACACTCTGATCTGACTGTCTGCCTCTGACTGTCATTGTCTGAATCCGATTGGCACTGACTGTTTTTGTTTACTTCTAAATGCTTTTGCGTGTTTTGGACTTTTTTTTGTGTGCCTTTGACTGCCAAAAGAATGATTTAAAGTTCTTGAAAATACAAATTTCCAGTGGAAATTTTGACTCTCATTGGGTTAACAGTCAGTGATCGGTTTTTGAAAAACTCTGAACGCTTCAGTCTATCGCTGATTATCTCAGTTGGTCTTTGATTGATTCTGAATGCCTTTAATTGTTTCTCACTCCCTCTAAGTTCTTCTTACTGCCGCTGGGTATTTTTATTTGGAACTGACTGTCTTTCTTGTCAGCTTCTGATGTTCTATTGGGAGTATGAATATATAAACTCGTATTTTTTTCGTAATTTGGACATTTATTTTGGAAAAGTGATTATAAATTTATTCTTTAAAGTATTGTACATCGTTAGCCACAACCTTTTCCCATCTTTCTGGTAGCATACGGATTCCGCGTCGAAAGAACTCCTCATCTTTCTTTTGAGGCTATCCACGAATCGACCCATTTTTTGAGTTCTTCGAATGAACGGAAGTGCTGTTCAGCCAGGCCATGTGTCATCGATCGGAACAAGTGGTAATCAGAAGGAGCAATGTCTGGAGAATACGGCGGGTGGGGTAGCACTTTCCATTTCAGCGTTTCCAAGTATGTTTTTACTTGCCTTGCAACATGCGGCCGAGCATTGTCGTGCTGAAGAATAACTTCGTCGTGTCTATTCTCATATTCTGGCCTCTTATCCTTTAATGCTCGGCTCAAACGCATCAATTGTAGTCGGTAGCGGTCGCGAGTGATCGTTTCATTCGGTTTCAACAGCTCATAATACACGACACCTTTCATATCCCACCAAATACACAGCATGAGCTTGAATCCATGGATGTTCGGCTTTCCGGTTGATGTTGATGCATGTCCGCCCGTTCTCATGATTTTTTACGCTTTGGGTTATCGTAACGTATCCACTTTTCATCGCCAGTCACAATACGATGCAGAAAACCCTTTCTTTTCTGTCGTTCAATCAGCAGTTCACATGTGAGAAATCGTCGTTCGACGTCTCTCGGCTTCAATTCGTACGGCACCCAATTTCCTTGCTTTTGAATTATTCCCAATGCTTTTAATCGTTTAGAAATGGTTGATTGATCAACTCCTAAAGATTATGCAAGTTCTTGTTGCGTTTGACATGAATCTTCTTCGAGTAATGCCTTCAATTCTTCATCTTCGAACTTTTTCGGGCCGCTTGAACGTTCCCTGTCTTCAACATCAAAATCTGCACTTTTGAAACGGGCATACCACACCTGACATATTCTAACGTCTATAGCACAGTCAGGATAAGCTTCTGTGAGTAAACGATGTGCTAATGATGAGCAAATTAAAACTTCCCGCAAATGTTGTTTTGTTGGCACGAAATTCGACATTTTCAGCTATAGTAAAACACTTTTGTAAAATTATGAGAATTATTTGACAGATCAATTCTTATAGTATTTTTGGAGCTCTTCGAGATAAAATAGCTGTCAAAAAAAATGTCAAAAAAATGGCGCGTATGATAGATATGAAGTTAGTCACAATTACGAGTTTATTTGATTGAAGATTTTTGAAAAGACCAAATTGTGGTTGGAACTTTTACTCTCGTTGACTTAATTCTTTTTCCGACTACCTCTGTCTGACCTCTAACTGATTATTTCTCCCTTACTTTTACTAGAAGAAACTATCTCAAACTACTTGAAACTATCACTGACTGTGATTGAAAGGGAAAGGGGAAAAATTGTGGTTGGAACTTTTACTCTCATTACCTTAAATTATTCTATAGCTTGCTCTAATTACTTCTAATTACTTCTAATTACTTCTGATTACTCCTACCAGCCACTGACTAACTCTAATTGATAGTGACCAACTCCGATTGATTCTGACTGCCTCCGTCTGTCTCTAATTGATTCGAACTGCCGGCAACTGCTCCTAACCGCCCAAGCTCTATTTAAAACTTGCATGAACTTAAAAAAAACATAACTAATCAGGCCAAATTCATGACTTAAGATTAATGATCAATTCAGTTTTGCATGGCATGCTTTGTTTGTAATATAATTCGCTACATGATTTATTACAAAAGTACGCATAATAATAATTCATTATTCTAACAATTGCGTCAGAAAGCAAAAGCAAAAGCAAAAAAAAAATCATTTAAATAAAATTATACTCGTAAATGATTTTCAATTGTAATAATAACAATTAAATTATAATTGTTTCGATGTCAGTGGTTGCGGTGACGGCGTGCGTATAACTATAACAATTAAGCTGAGGTGGCAGTCATGAATGTCAGATAGACAGATAGAGAGAAATATAACACACAACGCGCGTTTAACGTTCATTTAGCGAGATAATCAAAAGCAGAACAAGCAACAGCAGGCAAGGCAGGCAGGCAAATGGAAAAGCAAATAAAGCAACAAAAACGCATGGTATGTAAATAAAAAATCGTTTAATTTTATTAAGTAAAGACGGCAGCGGTACTGGCGATGATGACGACGACAACGATGACGTTGATTCTGATGACGATGTGGTGGCGGCGACAGCGGTGGCGGTGGCGCACCAGTTCTCAAACGAAATGATCATAAATCATTTGAATCATCACACTCTGCCATATGAATTGGCACACCAACGAGCAATAATAAAAAATAGCAACAAAAAAAAAAAAACTATTAAAGTGACTTAATTATTTATTCATAATAATTAATTTGCATAATTCACATTCAATTGGAGGTGAATGTAAAATCGAGTAAGAAAGAGATTAAACAAAAGTGGGCGTATAATCGTTAAGCGTTTCTTTAATTAAAATTTTATATAAAAAAAAAAAAATAGCAATTTCTTGCGAATTTTTATTTCTCACACTTCAAAAGCTTAACTTAGTCAGCCAGTAGTCGTGTGTAATGCCTTGAAAATGTCAATGCCAGAAACCCCAATCAATTTGGCCAGTTTCGCCCGTCAGTTAGTTCGATGGGTTGACCTGTCTGAACCCTCTCGAAAACACCATTAAGCTAATTGACTCAGCTAGAGTTGGAGAATGGTTGGTACGGCCAGTTGAAGTTAGATAAAATTGAAACCTATGAAACTGGCGAATTCCCATAGAAACCGTTGAAGGAAATTGAATTTTTCATAGACTTTCAACGAGAAAAAGATTTCGACAAGCTCGTGGTTCATTCGCATAAACTGTTTGAAGCAGAGCATTCGCGAACTCCCAAAGAAACCGCGATAGTAAATCCGATCTTTCATAAAGTTTCAACGAGAAAAAGATTTCCACAAGCTCGCGGTTCATACTAGGTTCATTTGCATAAACATCCGCGAACTCCCAAAGAAACCGCGATAATAAATTCGATCTTTCATAAAGTTTCAACGAGAAAAAGGTTTATTAGACGACAGCCTTATGAAGCTTATTTGATTGCTACCGACATTGATCCGTTTTCGTAAACTGATTGAAACCAAACTTTCATGAACTCCCGAACGAACTTTTCTCCAACTATTTGCGAAAGTTTCAGCGGGAAAAATATTTCGACGAATTCGTAAACGGCAGTCTGGTTAAGCTTTTATGACTTACCGACACTGAAGACATTGGTATTTATCTCACAAACTTTCGCGGGCTCGAATTTTATACAATTGTTTCATTAATTGTCGTGAGGAAAAAGTTTTAATGTACGCGCGTGAGATGACTGAGTCCGAGCTTTCGCGAACTCCCAAAGAAACCGCGATAATAAATCCGATCTTTCATAAAGTTTCAACGAGAAAAAGGTTTATTAGACGACAGCCTTATGAAGCTTATTTGATTGCTACCGACATTGATCCATTTTCGTATACTGATTGAAACCAAACTTTCGTGAGCTCCTGAAAGAAGTTTTCTCCAACTGTTTGCGAAAGTTTCAGCGAGAAAAATATTTGGGCGAGTTCGTAAACGACAGTCAGGTTAAACTTTTATGACTTACCGACACTGAAGACATTGGTATTTATCTCACAAACTTTCGCGGGCTCGAATTTCATACAATTGTTTCATTAATTGTCGTGAGGAAAAAGTTATGATGTACGCGCGTGAGATGACTGAGCCCGAACTTTCGCGAACTCCCAAAGAAACCGCAGTACAATTCTTCCATGAAGTTTTGGCGAGAAAAAGGTTTAGACTTGTTCATGGAAAACAGTCGCCGATCGCTTTGGATGGTAAATACATTGGTGCCGTTGAGATTTTAATTTCGTGAACTCTCAAAAGAAATACACACACGAATTCGAGTTTTACAATTATATGAGAGAGTTTCAGCGAGAAAAAGATATCGACAAGTTCGTGAACAACAGTTACGTTTAACTTCTATGAAACACAAACTTTCGCGGGCTCAAACTTTAACGAACTCCTTAAGAAACTTATGAACATTTAAAGTTGTTTACAAATTACTTGTGAGGAAATGATTTTGACGTGCTCACGTGAGATGACTAAACCCGAACTTCTGCTAACTCCCAAAAAAAAAACCGTGGGAACAAATTGAATTTTTATACAATTTTTCCGTGAAATTTCGGCGAGAAAGAGATTTCGACTTGTTTGTGGACAAAAGTTGCCGATCACTTTCGATGGTAAATACAATGATGCCGTTGATATTATAATTTCGCGAACTCCCAAAGAAAGCGTGCAAGCCAATTGGATCTTTTACAACTACTTGAGAAAGCTTCAGCGAGAAAAGGATTTCGACGAGTTCGTGAACGCCGTGACTGTGACTGAGCTCCTATAACTTACTGTCACTGAAGACTTAAATGTCTTAATCATAAACTTTCGCGTGTTCGAACTTTGGCGAACTCTTTAAGAAGCTATTGACTATTTAAATTTATCCATTTTGCTCATAAATTGTCCGTGGGGAAAAGGTTTTGATGTACTCGCGAGAGATGACTGAGCCCGAATATTCGCGAACTCCAAAAAAAAAAACGTAGTACCGAAATGGATTTTTCATACAACTCTTCCATGAAGTTTTAGCAAGAAAGAGGTACCGACTTGTTCGCGGAATGACAGTCACATGAAGCTTATATGATTATTACCGGCACTGCCTCGTTTTCGTGAACTGACTGAACCCGAGCTTTCATACCCATACTTTTGGACCCGAAATTTCTAAATTTTCGAGAACTAGTTCACCTATAAATCTCCAATAACTATCACCGATGCTAAATACATTAATTAGTGAAGTTCGAACTTTCGTAAACTCCAAACCATTCGGATTTTTTACAACTGTTGCGGTTGAAATTAAAGTTTCACAAACTCCCAAAGAAAACGTACAAACCAATTGGATATTTTACAGCTCTTTGAAAACGTTTCAACAAGAAAGAGACTTCGACGAGTTCATGAACGAGAGTTACATGAAATTTCTATGACTTACCGCCATTGAAGACTTAAGTGTCCTTCTCACAAACTTTCGTAGGCTCGAATTTTAGCGAGCTCCTTAAAAAACCGAGATGACTGAGGCCGAACTTTCGCGAACTCTCAAAGGAACCATAGCAAAAAATTGGATTTTTCATACAATTTTCCATTAAGTTTCAGCGAGAAAAACATTTCAATTTGTTCGTGGACGACAACCATACGAAGCTTATGTGATTGTTGCCGAGACTGATCCCTTTTTGCGAACAGACTGAACCCGCGCTTTCATATCCGTATTTTTGAGCCCGAGATTTCAAAGTATCCGTGAACTAGTGCACATATAAATCTCCAATAACTGTCACCGATACTGAATACGTATGTGTCGTTAACTTAAAAGTGTATGAAGTCCGAACTTTCGTGAACTCCCAACCAATCTAATTTTTTTTACAACTGTTGCCGTTGAAATTAAAATTTCGGAAACTCTCAAAGGAAACATACAAATTGATTCAATTTTTTACAACGTTTTGAGAAAGTGTCAGCGAGTAAAAGATTTCAACGAGTTCATGATCGACAGTCACATTAAGCTTCTATAACTTACCGGCATTGAAAACTCCAGCGTCCTTCTCTCAAGCTTTTGTGGGCTTGAAGTTTGACGAACTCCCTACAAAAACCGTTGATCAAATCAAGTTTTATCCAATTGTTTCATAAATTGTTCGTAAGAAAAAGGGTTTGACATACTCTTGACCGAACCCGAGTTTTCGCGAACTCTCAAAAAAAAAACATAGCAACAAATTGGATGTTTGCAAAAGTATCTGCAAGAAAAAGAGTTCGTGAGCAACAGCTATGTCATATGAAGCTTTTATGATCGCTTTCGACGGTAAAAACATTGGTGCCGTTGAAATTATTGTAAAATTTCGCGAACTCCCAAAGGAAATGTAGAAAAACAAATTAGATTTTTTACATTTATTTGAGAACGTTTCAGCGAAAAAAAGGTTTGGACGAGTTCGTGAACGACAGATAAGTAAAACTTCTACGACTTATTGTCATAAAAGACATTAGTATCGTTCTCACAAACTTTTAGCGAACTCGAACTTTGGCGAACTCCCTAAAAAACCATTGATCAATTCAAAAATTGCCCGTGAGGAAAAGGTTTTAACGCGCTCGCGTGAGATGATTGAAGCTGAATTTTCGCAAGCTCTCAGATTTGTACGACGAATCATTGCAAAATGCTCAGAACTGTAACCGAAGAGCAAGTAATTTTTTATTAGTATAAAACCGAAGATGAGCTTGAATTTTGAACTCATTACCAACGCTTCGTAGTCACTCGGTTTGGGACTGTTAGACATACAGCTGCTTCTAGTTGCTTCAAGAAGTTATCTGAGTGGAAGAAGTTTTCGAAGAGTTTAACACCTAAGTTGAAGAGCTCTCGTAGAATATCATTTCCGAGAGAGGAAACTGAAAATCTTTAGGTATCAGTGCGTTTAACTAATTCGAGTCTAAAATCGCCGCTAGCCTTTAAGTAAAACTTAAACGAACGTTAATTTCTTATACAAATTTGTAATATGTCTGGAGTGCGAAGTTAATAAGCTTATTAAAAATGAATAAAAGGTACACAATAAGTAAAACAAAAGTCTTCTCGTTGAAATTGATTAACAACGGCTAAAAAAAAGACGGAAGGAAAAACAAGAAAGCGACAATGCAAAATTACAACTTCAACTGTTTGAAAATCAATTAAAAAAGTTTAAATACGCGCAATAATGGAAAAAGGATTAAAAGGATGACTAAATTAACAAAAAAAAATCACAAAAATATTGTGATGAAGGAAGAATATAAAAAAGAAAAAGAAAAAAAAAAAGAAACGGACAGCTAGATTTACAAGGATATACATAAATGCAAGGATATAATAATTAAATTTCGATTTTAATCACACAAGAAAAAGGAAGAATTTCTTTTGAGACTAAAGCAAAAAGAAAAGGGCTTCAGATTAATTTTTGCAAGGGAAAAACTTAAAAAAAAAAGAAGAAAAATATTTAAATTATACTTTCGAATGATTTTATTTTATTTGTATGTCTAAAGTACTTTTCTTCTGTCTGTCTCTCCAACTGTCTGTTCGGTTATTTTTTTTTTCTTATAAAAGGAAGTATAAAACTTTTAAAACTTTTTGTCTGACATTTTTAAGCGCTTAAGAATAATTTTGCATTTGAATAACTGTAAAAGAAATAACCTTACAAGCAACAACAATCCTGGGTTGCTATAACGAAAGGAACGACGATGATCACGACGGTGAAGCTGATGATGACGATGTATGGGCATAGAGTGGGCTTGAAAGAGAGTAGTAGTAGGCTGACTTTTTGGTACTTTTTATGTGCATAATTAAAAGTCAAGTGAAAAATCGCATTTGTACGCAACTCAGCATAAAGTCAGTCACAAAACACAGAAGAAGTTAATGTTAAAGTGTTGCCAACACAAAATATGAAAACATCAGGATATGAAGCTGAATGTGAAGAAGGGAGTGAGTGAGTGAGTGAGTGGATAGTGCGTAGCTGCTTGGAGTGTGTAAGCTGAATGGTAGTAGTAGAAGTAGCGTTGTATGCGAAGCGCAAGGATGCGTACTTAAGGAATGTTTTTCTTTCAGCGGCATAAATTTGAATGAAATATTTAATTTGGAGTTTTTGCCTTTCTTTCAATTAAAAGCACAGAAAAATTAAAAACAAGCAGAATTTGTATACATAGAAAGAACCACTAGGGGATTCAGAGATTCCCTGAGAGGGGGGGGGGCGGGGGGGGAGGCGAGGAGGAATTTAAATTTTTTGTCTCTCTAAAATGTTTTTTTACCCGACCAGTGAACCTAGTAACGATATGATATTGAGCAAAGGAAATTTTGGGAAGCTCCGATATCGACTGACATGAGTAGACGAGACTCAGGGACTAGATTACATTAGATTAATACGGAGGTGGGCAATAATTTCCCAGATCACTGCGGCCATCTAGGGCCTATTGTGATATACCTCAAAGATTATTGAGTTTATAGTTCTCCTATGAGTTTATTTCCTTTGAGGAAATTTAATATCTCTTTAGGAGAACAATCCGCAATGTCTTGCGGTTGTAGGATAGAGTTTCCCAAGTAACGAAGTCGGGTCCTCATTAGACCTTCACAGTGGCATAAAATATGTTCTGCTGTTTCTTCCTCCTCGTTACATATTTGGAACGTATCGTCTTGTGCTAGACCCAAGTTCGATAGGTGTTTTTTGACCCTACAGTGCCCTTTATAGAATCCTGTGGCAATTCGGATTTGGTTCCTGCCTAAATTAAGCAGTTGTTTAGTTCTGCGTTGACAGATCTTTGGCATGAATGATTTAGCTTGTCTGTTACCGGAGGTTTCCCTCCAGTATTGTAGCGAGTTACTGTCCAGCAAATTTTTTAAACTGATTTTAACGGAACTCCATGGTAGACCGCAGAATGGTCGTGGTCCAGTGAATTCACTGGATGATCCTTTCCTTGCAAGTTCGTCTGCCATTTCATTGCCTACATGTCCTCTATGCCCTGGTACCCAAATGAGTTGTACTCTGTTATGAGAAGCTAGACAGATTAGGAGCTGTAGGCAGTAGACTCAGGGACTAAGGCTATCGAAATTTCGAAAGCTTTAATTCATTTTTCCTCGCTAGCTTTCCGATTCTTTAGTGGATTCGATGATCTAAGACCTTAGCCTACGTCTGATTCCTATCCGTTTCAAAATTTCTCCAAAGAAAGAAGAAGTAAAGGAGATTTAGAACTCTGAACGTTTGGAAGCCGTTAACAGCTCACTAAAACTTACTAAATAACCTGCTTCCGATGTTGGTAATTTAGAATTGGTGGTGGTTTTCTGATATGGATTTTTGTTAGTTTCTGTCGGTCGTATAAAATAGAAAGGTTGTGAGAATGTTGGTGGGCAGATTCGTCTTAGTCTCACCTTAGCAAACTCAGTTTAGTTCCTGAGTGAACTAACCATACTCGTGTTCAATACTTCTGCCGATGTAACACTCGATTTCTGGTTTAATGATGAGGACGGTGATTGATACAAAAGGCAGTCGAATTTTTACTGCCCAAGACATGAACAATGTAAATTTTTGGACGAGACGACGAGATTGTTTTCTGGCGGAGTTCGCGAGATCAGATATCGATTTCTGGCAGAGTTCGCGAGATCGATTATAGTTTGATTTGGAACGGTAGATATAGGAAACGGTTTATCGTTCAATTTATTGCTCGGTTGGCCGATAATTTCGGTCGTAAATTTTTCATAGCTCGCTAACGCTAAGTTTGGCTAACAAAACACGAAATTTTATAAAAATTTTTAATAATTTCTATACGTCGTTGAATGGTGTACCACTCCATGGTGAAATGGTGACTATGATAAAACACAAACGTCGAAAAATTACAATGCTGCCACCTGAGACGCCAGAGAAAGCAAGCTGTCAAAGTTTAGACATAACATAGCTATTGAAAAACCTTTTAGTAGGTAATGAATAGTCCAAACATCATTAATCGTGAACTCAGAGACTGAGGTTATCGAAAATTAGACTACCAAAAGAAATCCCTTTCCTCTTGATGGTGTCTCGCACTCTCTCACTAGGAAGCAGAGTAAAATGGTCAAGCATTACGAAAAAAAAAGTTGCAAAGCCGCCAAAAGTTTTAAACTGATCCGCTATACCGTCGGTGTGAGGACTTACGGAAACCGAAAGATCCTCGTGTTTTACAACCAAACGGTAGCTGTTTGAAGATTGTAATAATGGAAACAAATTGAACCGAAACATAAGACGGACCTCGGTTCTCATTGGTCTTGTAAACCTAAACTCCGTTGACACTGGAGAAATACGGAATTGTAACTAATGAGCTTGGAACTGATATCGAGGAGATACTTATAGTTTTTCCAAAAATATTTAAAACCTTTAGATGCGAACACAAAGACTGAGCGTGGTGCTAAGCTGGCAAAATTTCTCAAAACAACTTTTATATACTTAGTCTCAATCATCTCGATCTCTTCAGACAGTACAGTAATTTATTCGCGAAAGTGAGCTACGAATATCGCGAGAAGGCCGCTGAACTTAGTGTTTCAACATCGTCGATGAGTTTGCGTGACTGGTGACGAGAAACCCTCGTGTTCTACATGCATTTGGATGCATAGAAAACGACAAAATCGGCAGTCAACTGAAGTCAAGAACTTTTCCCAAGAAAACGTCTAATGATAGAGATACGGATGCCATACGGATGTTTAGCGAGATAAGGATTTGAGCAAAACATCTCAAGTACCCTCAAGCTCTGTAAGGTTGTCAAGAGAGTAGGTTGGTTGGTTTATGTGCAACAGTCCACGCGAAAATCACAATTAGCGCTTTTACGCCGTTTCGATCTACTAACCCTCCTAACGATTGTGGAGTTAAGTAGCTAGTTCGGCTACATTTGACAGCCGAGAAGTCGTCGGATAGGTCTAGAAAATAATTTCCTAGGGTTTTGTTTCTTGCAGCTAGCTGCTAAGGCTGGGCATTTGCAAAGGAAGTGGATTAGTGTTTACTTCTCGTCGGTCGGAATTTCCGCAACTTCTACAGTGTTTATCGAAAAGTATGTGCAATCTCTGCTCTGCATGAGTTTCTATAGGCCAGTGACCAGACCGCAGTAAGTTGGGCGATGTCTGTACGGTCCCAGGTGATAAGTTCCCTAGACCTTACCTATATCGTACATCGACCAGAAGGTATTGCATGAATTGACGAGATAAGAGTGAGTGTCCTCCATCTCCTGCTAGCTAAGGAAAGACAGTGCATGTTGTTGATGCCTGTCTTGATCAACTCGAGTGAAACAGATGCCAGTTCCGCATGGGTTGGATCAAGAGAGGTTCCTTTGCGTGCTAATTCATCTGCTTTCGCATCTGACGGACAAGTACGTAAGCACCCCGTGACGCCGATACACGATTCAAAGAGACCAGAACTTTATTGAGTTTCTGAATATTCTAGTTCTAGCCTAGAGCTGGTCACCATACTACTGAACAGTAAGTTAGTATTGAACGTACAATTGCCTAATACATCCCCATTTTTTTTACCATTCTTTTATACGAGTAGTAGATTACGTAAGCTTTCCTGACTCACAACTTGATATTGGATCTCCCGTTTGGCTTGGGGTCCAATATAACTCCTAAGTATTTGGCTTTATCTGATAGTTTTAACTGTTGTCCGTTAAGAGCCGGGAGTTTAATGGTCGGAATTTCGGATTTAGTAGTGAAGAGCATCAGTTCGGTTTTTTTTTTCAGGATTAACCCAGCTTATTACGAGAGAGCTACTTAAACACCGCTCATGAGGATTCGAACTGGTGATGAGCTGTTCTCAAGTTCTTTATATGGAATTTGTTCAGATAGAAGGTAAAAAACCGACGACAGTAGTAACGAAGTCAAGAGGTCTTTTCAAAAAGTAATTTCTTCCCAGGAAGAAATGTTCTACGGGTTCTATGGAAACTAATAGCGTAACAAGACAAGATAGCGATCTTTCAGATGATCGAAGTTTTTCAAAGATCGCGGTCTTTCAGATCATCAAGATCTTTCAGAATACTCAGGTCTTTCAGAATATTGAAGCCTTTCAAAAACCCCAGTCTTTCAGATTATCAAGATCTTCCAGAATATTCAGGTCTTTCAGAATATCGAAGTCTTTCAAAGACCGCGGTCTTTCAGATTATCAAGATCTTTCACAATATTCAGGTCTTTCAGAATATTGAAGTCTTTCAAAGACTGCGGTCTTTCAGATTATCAAGATCTTCCAGAATATTCAGGTCTTTTAGAATATCGAAGTCTTTCAAAAATCGCGGTCTTTCAGATTATCCAGATCTTTCACAATATTCAGGTCTTTCAGAATATCGAAGTCTTTCAAAGACTGCGGTCTTTCAGATTATCAAGATCTTCCAGAATATTCAGGTCTTTTAGAATATCGAAGTCTTTCAAAAATCGCGGTCTTTCAGATTATCCAGATCTTTCAGAATATTCAGATCTTTCAGAATATCGAAGCCTTTCAAAGACCGCGGTCTTTTAGATTATCCAGATCTTTCAGTCTCTCAAAGACTGGGTCTTTCAGATTAACCAGATCTTCCAGAATATTCAGATCTTTCAGAATATCGAAGCCTTTCAAAGACCGCGGTCTTTTAGATTATCCAGATCTTTCAGTCTCTCAAAGACTGGGTCTTTCAGATTAACCAGATCTTTCAGAATATTCAGATCTTTCAGAATATCGAAGCCTTTCAAAGACCGCGGTCTTTTAGATTATCCAGATCTTTCAGAATACTCAGGTCTTTCAGAATATTGAAGTCTCTCAAAGACTGGGTCTTTCAGATTAACCAGATCTTCCAGAATATTCAGGTCTTTTAGAATATCGAAGTCTTTCAAAGACCGCGGTCTTTCAGATTATCAAGATCTTTCACAATATTCAGGTCTTTCAGAATATTGAAGTCTTTCAAAGACTGCGGTCTTTCAGATTATCAAGATCTTCCAGAATATTCAGGTCTTTTAGAATATCGAAGTCTTTCAAAAATCGCGGTCTTTCAGATTATCCAGATCTTTCACAATATTCAGGTCTTTCAGAATATCGAAGTCTTTCAAAGACTGCGGTCTTTCAGATTATCAAGATCTTCCAGAATATTCAGGTCTTTTAGAATATCGAAGTCTTTCAAAGACCGCGGTCTTTCAGATTATCAAGATCTTTCACAATATTCAGGTCTTTCAGAATATTGAAGTCTTTCAAAGACTGCGGTCTTTCAGATTATCAAGATCTTCCAGAATATTCAGATCTTTCAGAATATCGAAGTCTTTCAAAGACTGCGGTCTTTCAGATTATCAAGATCTTCCAGAATATTCAGATCTTTCAGAATATCGAAGCCTTTCAAAGACCGCGGTCTTTTAGATTATCCAGATCTTTCAGTCTCTCAAAGACTGGGTCTTTCAGATTAACCAGATCTTCCAGAATATTCAGGTCTTTTAGAATATCGAAGTCTTTCAAAAATCACGGTCTTTCAGATTATCAAGATCTTTCAGAATATTCACAACAGAACCCGAGTACTGAAGATGACAGCCCATGAAGTCTTCTACACCAATTCGTTCCGACTTAAAGCGACCTAAGCGACAACTCGAATAACAAAATGAAGATTTCTTCCTAAAAAGGTTAGCAAATCAGTTAAAAAAAATGCCGTTTCTTTCGAAAAACAAAACAGCAACAGTAAAGAAAAAAAAAAACAACGTCAAATTAAAGAATTTATATTTAAGTCTCTCAATTGCGCTCTTACTGTCAAATGTTAAAATTGCAAAACCTTTTTATGCAACACAAAATATGTACAACAGAAGTAGGGAGGGGGGAAAGAAAAGAAAAAAGAGACTTTACAGCTTAAGCGCCTAAAAGCATGCTTTACATTTTTTCGTTGTGTATAGTTAGTCTGGCAAATACGTTTGTAAGTATGCAAAGTTTCTCATAAATTTTAACGCTACGAGCCCCGCGCGTCCTTTTTGTTTTTTTCTTGTTCTCTTCTGTTTTATCACTTCTATTTTTCATCCGCATTCATACTTCAGTTATTTTCAATGCGAATGGTTTTTGTAGTCAGTTGGATTTTCTTTTTTTTCTTCTCTCTTACATTTCTTAAATATTTTTTTTTTTTTTTTTAACAGGGAAAATCTATTTTCTTAGTTTGTTGTTGTTGGCGTCTCCCTTCTAATATTTTTCTATTACATACTTATATAAAAAAAAAATATTTTTTTCTATTTTTTTTTTTTTTTTGCATTTGTGATTTTCTTTTCCTTTTTTTTTACTTATGTACTTCTTTTTTTTTGTATTCCTTGCTGTCACTTTTGTGTCTGTTCGTGATATCGTCGTCATTTTTATGAAGTGTCTTGCCAATTCGTTGCATGATTTCGTTTCATTCTTTTTATTTTTATATATATTCCTTCACATTAACATCATCATCATCATCATTGTTTTCTCCTTTTTCTTTTTTTTATATTTATATTTTTTTATATTATTTATTATTGTTGTTGTTGCTTTTTGTTTTCTTCATCATCATAATGATTATTGTAATTTTCTCCTTCTCTTTGAATTCGTTTTGTTTTTTTGTTTGCTGTTGCTTTTTAACAGGCAAATTGTTTGCTAGCTAGCGCCCTCTTTTGTTGGGGTGTGCATGAATGAAAAGAAGCCTTCAATTTATATGTTAACTCAAGTGGTTGTGAGCAAAAATAATGTATGCGGAGGAGTAGAGAGTGTGGGAATTTAGTTTAATCTTTTTTAAAGGGGTATCAAAATTTAAAATTAAATGACAGAAAATAACAAAACTTGCTATAAAATTATTAAATTTAAAATAATTTAAAAATAATTTAGCTTCAGGAATTTTTTGTGCTGCAAGCATTAAGACTTTACTTAGTAATTGGTGGAAAAAATCTTTAAAGAGAATGTAATAGTTTTTCAGGACACTCATGTCTCTCAGAATTTCCAGAATATCAAAGACTTTCGAAAAAAAGAGATTTTTCAGAAAGTCTGAATCTCCTGGAATATCCGAGTTTTTTTTAAAGAATATTCAGGTCTTTCAAATTACCTGAGGTTTTCAGAATACCAAGATACTGCCCAAAATTCAAGTCTTCATAAACATCCGACGTTTTCCAAATATGCAAAACTTACAGAATATTCTAGGCTTTCAGAAAACTGAGATTTCTCAAAAAAATTCAGATTTTTCAGAATAACCAGATCCAGCAAAATCTCTTTCTTTCACAAAATCAAGATCTTTCCAAATATTTAAGACTTTTGAAAAATCGTCTTCAATCGTCTTTCCATATCTTTCAGGTTAGTTTCAAATTGTCAAAGTCTTTTAAAAAACATTACAGGTCTTTCAGATGTCCAGAAAGTTCAAGAGATTCAAGATTCAAATATTCAATTCAGTTTTTTAAAATCAGAAAATCCAGGTCTTTCAGAATATCGAAGTCTTTCAAAGACCGCGGCCTTTCAGATTATCCACATCTTTCAGAATATTCAGATCTTTCAGAATATCAAAGTCTTTCAAAGACCGCGGTCTTTCAGATCATCCAGATTTTTCAGAATATTCAGATCTGTCAGAAAATTGAAGCCTTTCAAAGACCGCGGTCTTTCAGATTATCCAGATCTTTCAGAATATTCAGATCTTTCAGAATATCGAAGTCTTTCAAAGACCGCGGCCTTTCAGATTATCCACATCTTTCAGAATATTCAGATCTTTCAGAATATTCAGATCTTTCAGAATATCGAAGTCTTTCAAAGACCGCGGTCTTTCAGATTATCCAGATCTTTAAGAATATTCAGATCTTTCAGAATATCGAAGTCTTTCAAAGATCTCGGTCTTTCAGATTATGCAGATCTTTCAGAATATTCAGATCTTTCAGAATATAGAAGTCTTTCAAAGACGTCGGCCTTTCAGATAATCAAAATCTTTCAAAAAACTCAGATATTTCAGAATATCGAAGTCTTTCAAAGACCGCGGTCTTTCAGATGATCCAGATCTTTCAGAATATTCAGATCTTTCAGAATATCGAAGTCTTTCAAAGATCTCGGTCTTTCAGATCATCAAAATCTTTCAAAATACTCAGATCTTTCAGAATCTCGAAGTCTTTCAAAGACCGCGGTCTTTCAGATTATCCAGATCTTTCAGAATATTCAGATCTTTCAGAATATCGAAAACTTTCAAAGACCTCGGTCTTTCAGATCATCAAAATCTTTCAAAATACTCAGATCTTTCAGAATATCGAAGTCTTTCAAAGACGTCGGCCTTTCAGATAATCAAAATCTTTCAAAACACTCAGATATTTCAGAATATCGAAGTCTTTCAAAGACCGCGGTCTTTCAGATGATCCAGATCTTTCAGAATATTCAGATCTTTCAGAATATCGAAGTCTTTCAAAGATCTCGGTCATTCAGATTATGCAGATCTTTCAGAATATTCAGATCTTTCAGAATATAGAAGTCTTTCAAAGACGTCGGCCTTTCAGATAATCAAAATCTTTCAAAACACTCAGATCTTTCAGAATATCGAAGTCTTTCAAAGACCGCGGTCTTTCAGATTATCCAGATCTTTAAGAATATTCAGATCTTTCAGAATATCGAAGTCTTTCAAAGATCTCGGTCTTTCAGATTATGCAAATCTTTCAGAATATTCAGATCTTTCAGAATATCGAAGTCTTTCAAAGACGTCGGCCTTTCAGATAATCAAAATCTTTCAAAACACTCAGATCTTTCAGAATATCGAAGTCTTTCAAAGACCGCGGCCTCTCAGATTATCCACATCTTTCAGAATATTCAGATCTTTCAGAATATTCAGATCTTTCAGAATATCGAAGTCTTTCAAAGACCGCGGTCTTTCAGATTATCCAGATCTTTCAGAAAATTGAAGCCTTTCAAAGACCGCGGTCTTTCAGATTATGCAGATCTTTCAGAATATTCAGATCTTTCAGAATATCGAAGTCTTTCAAAGACGTCGGCCTTTCAGATAATCAAAATCTTTCAAAACACTCAGATCTTTCAGAACATCGAAGTCTTTCAAAGACCGCGGTCTTTCAGATTATCCAGATCTTTCAGAATATTCAAGTCTTTCAAAATATCGAAGTCTTTCTTGTGAAAGAAATGAATCGAAATCTAATAATAATTTAATATAAATATTAAAATGGGGTCATATATTTGAATCAATTCTGATTAGACGCCATGCTGGGCGGATGCCAATAGGATAGATGCACCTCACAGTGCAACTGGTTATTAAATACATTCAGACTACATTGAATTTACAATTGCAATGCCAGTCTTACTTTTAGAAAGCTTGATAATGGTCTAGTTTTTGGATTGAATTTTGTACTGAACTTTAGTCTGATATTGGCTTAACTTTTCCGTTTTTGCCCGTTTTTGATATGAATTCTGGTTTGATTGTAAGTCAGAATTTTGTTTTATTTTAGTTTGAATTTTAATCTGAATTTGGTTTCAGTTTTAATCCATGTTTGGTCTAAATTTTGATTTGCTTTCCAGCGTTTGCAGACCAGCGTTTGATCTGATTTCTGGTCTAAATTGTGGTTTGCTTTTAATTTGTATTTGGCGTATTTTTAGCCTCAGTTTTAATCTCACTCTTAGTTTGAATTGTGGTTAATATTTTCGTCTGAATTGGCTTGATTTTGATACTATTTTGGTCTGAATTTCGGTCCGAAATCGGTCTGAATTTTATTTTAAAATTTGGTCTGAATTTGGCTGGAATTTTGGTTTAGTTTTTGTTTAATTTAAGTTAAAATTTTTTGATGTAAATATTTATCAGATATTCCACTAGTTTTTGGTCTGAATTTTGGGTTACTTTCGTTCGATATTTGGTGTCTTTTTGATCTAAAGTTTTGTCCAACTATTTGAGCTGTGGTCTAAATTTTTTTTTGAATTTTGGAATGAATTTTAAAACTGATTTTAGTTTTGATTCGGTCTGAATTTTGGTTTTTTAGTCTAAGTTTTGACCTGAATTTGATCACATTTTGGTCGATTTTTGTTGGGATTTTGGTCCAATTCGTGGTCTGAGCATTATTTTTTTTCTAACCGGTTGTTGCCCGGTACCCGAAAGCGTGTACGGATCTCGTTAAAGTTTAAAATGTATTGGTTTTTTTGTCAAATATATTTACATTTTAAGTAATGGTTTAAAGAACGTATTTAATTTTTCATAAAAATGAAGTGCTTGGTTATGGAGTTGTGAGATCGTAAACTCACCACCTGGCCGATATTAATAGTGATATCGATGCTAAGAGTGATATGAATATATATTTAAAAAATTCAACTGTTATCTTAATTTAATTTTTTCGGGTTTTTGTTTCGACCAAAAATGATTCAAAAAATAGAGATGTATCGAATTGTTTTATCAAATTTTTTTCTCAAAATAAATCATTTAAATATATAATCAGAAAAGTTATAATCAAGATTTTGATCTGAGTTTGGTCTCATTTTTATCTAGATTTTTGATCTGAATTTGGTTCTTTTCTTGGTTTGAACTTCGATCTGAAAAAAGTATTTGAATTTTAGTTTGAAATTTAGTCGAAATTTCCGCCTAAATTTCTATCAAATTTTAGTTTGAATTTGGCCTCAGTTTTGTTCCAGTTATCTTTTAATTTTTGACCTGTATTTGATAAAATTTTTTTGCACTAGTTTTTGCTCTAAGTCTGGGTTTTGGTCGATAGTGAGTCTGATATTTCTCTTTTAATTTATTAAAATCAGCCCCAACAAACCCAAATCCTAGAACCGCCACTGGATACAATTCATTTATTTTAAATTTTTGGCACTATTTAATCTAATTTTATGCATTTTCCGTAATTTTTTCGAATTAAATTCAACCCAAAACATTGTTTTAAAATTCCCTCAAATATTGGAGTCATTTCCCCATTACCCCAGAGCTTTGCTATTCCCCCAAAATGGGGGAATTTCCCCTCCGAGTTAGCAAGCCTGACGAGGAGAAACATAGTCTAATGGTGAATAACATACAATTTTTTATCTTTCTTCTTATTCCACAGGGTTGCAATCCAATAAAAAAATTAAATGTTAATTACTTAGCAGAAAAAAAAAAAAAAAATTTAAAATGTGTCAACGCGAGATCGAAAAATTTATTGGAACTAAAGATCCAGCGTCAATTGTCTTCTCTAAAACTCAGTGAATTCCCCTATTACATTCTTTTTACCGTTATACTATTCATCTGCACTTTGAAACTCTCTTACTAACTATAACCCATGGCAGTAATTAGTTCTCTCTACATACTTCTCACACCTTGGAGACAAACTTGCGTAAAAATTATTAAAATTATTTCAGCAAACACTTGCAGTAGATAATTTATTACTAACTATAGCGTTAGAAATTTATGAAGCCTAACGGTGAATTCTGTGAATTGCTGAAAATAAAAAGAAAGAAGAAAAAAGCACATAAAAAAATAACATAAAAATTTCTTCTGCTATGAAATTTATAATTTTTGTCGCAGAAGGCAGTAAGCAGTGTCCAAACTATGGTAGTAGTAATTTTTGTTAGTTATTTATAGCAGTAAAAATTTATTGTAGTAAATTTTTTTAGCAACTTTTCTAATATTAGATATTTATAAATTTAATTTTATAAATGAAATGAATAAAATTCTAACAGAATAAAAAATTTATTTATGTATGTTTATAAATTTATGACAAGCAATTAACTTAAGGTCAATAACACTTGACTCACGACAGAGATTACGCATTCCATATATTACTACATACTACTACTTAAAAATATTACTACATATTAATGTTGTGCTATTATTTAAGTAAAACAACAACAACCACTATAGTGTGAAGGCAAATCATATAAAAAAAAAAGTAAAAGCAAAAAGTGAAAAAAAAAAATAAGAAAAAATATCATAATAATAATAATAATAACAATGCTTATCAGTCAGTTGAGTCAGTCAATGTGTCAATCATAATTTACACGCTAATAATGTAAAAAAAAATATAAAAAAATAAATGATAAAGTTGTTGCACGTCGAAAAAAAGAAAAGAAAAATAAAGAAAAAAGAAAAAAAATAAAAATAAATAAAAAAAAAAAAAATTAAAAGAAAAAAAATATGAAAAAAATAAAAATGTTGTCGACATGAATTATTCACAATGCTGAGGACTATTTAAGGAAACGAGGGGGCAAGAGGGCACGAGGCAACCGATTAACAACATATCAAAAAAAAAAAAAAATTCAAAAAAAAAAAAAACAATTTTTAAATCAACTTACAAGATGTTTAAAAATAACAACAACAAAATCACTAGGTGGAGAGTTACGAGTACATTAAAAATTGAAAACGGTAGCCAAATCAACAATACACAACAGCAATTCAATTACAACAACACCAGCACCATCACCACAACACAAGCAACAACAACAACTACGGTAACAAGAAAAAAAAATTGAAAAAAAAAACCAACCGACAACCTCAACAACGAACGGCAACAGGAAAAAAAAAATGCAATCAGCATGCAATCGCATTGCAACAATCACAGCACTGAGCCAAACTAAAGTAAGTAACGAAAAATACAACAACAAAAAAAAAAGCATAAATAAATTTATAAAGCGCGTGTTTTTCATGCGCTTTTAGGGTAAATGAAATAATATGCTGCGGGCCTAGCCAGGCCCCCTTACCCCGGCAACACACGTTCTCCTTACTCAGAGCATAACACTTTAGCAAAACAAGCAAGCAAGTAAGCACAGCTTCGAGCTCAAACAGCAACGATGACGATGACGACGACCACGACAACAACGTCAACGAATTGTGAAGGCGCGCGCCACACCAAAATTTGCCACAGTTCGTCTGTTTATAATGTTGCTGCTGTTGCTGTCATAAGCGAAACGATACGACGAGACGGCAAAATATGTGCATCAACAACATCAATGCTTGGTGAATGCCTGCGCTCTGCACATCAGACCGAATGTTGACGATGATGATGATGATGAGAATGAGGATGATGATGACGATGATGGTAGCAAACGATGGTGAAGACGAACGCCAGTGATATGTATGCATATGCATGCATGTTGCCATCACTGACGACGACGACGAAGTAAGTAAGCAATGCAAAAAAAAAAAAAAAGCAAGCAGCATACAAGGCACAGCACGGCAAGGCAAGGCAGCAGACATGGCAAATAAGCAGACACGGCAGGCAAGGCTGGCAGTTAGGCAATCAAGATTCATCATACTCGTTTCCGGCGTCAGCACTGAGGTCGATCGACGAACACGATGCAGCACACAGCAGACAGGAGGGATAAAGTGACAGAGAATCTGGAAAACTGACGAAGAGGCTGAAAAACTGACAGAGATGCAGACGAACAGACAAAGATGACGACAAACTAACGAAGATTCAGGTGAACTGACGAAGATTCAGACAAAATGATGAAGATGCAGAGACAAACTGACGAAGATGACGACAAACTGACGAAGATGACGACAAACTGACGAAGATTCAGACAAACTGATAGAGAATCAGAAAACTGACAGAGAATCAGAAAAACTGACAGAGAATCAGAAAAACTGACGAAGATGACGACAAACTGACAGAAAAGCAGACAAATTGACAAAGATGTCGACAAACTGACAGAGAAGTTGACGAACTGACGAAGATGCCGACAAACTGTCAGAGAATCAGGCAAACTGACGAAGATTCAGACGAAGTGAACTGACGAACTGACGAAGATGACGACAAACTGACGAAGATGACGACAAACTGACGAAGATGGCACCAAACTGACAAAGATGACGACCAACCGACGAAGATTCAGACAAACTGACAGAGAATCAGACAAACTGAAAAAAGATGACGACAAACTGACAAAGATGACGACAAACTGACAAAGAAGTTGACGAACTGACGAAGATGCCGACAAACTGACAGAGAATCAGGCAAACTGACGAAGATTCAGACGAAGTGAACTGACGAAGATGCAGAGACAAACTGACGAAGATGCAGAGACAAACTGACAAAGGTGACGACCAACTGACGAAGATTCAGACAAACTGACAGAGAATCAGACAAACTGACAAAGATGACGACAAACTGACAAAGAAGTTGACGAACTGACGAAGATGCCGACAAACTGGCAGAGAATCAGGCAAACTGACGAAGATTCAGACGAAGTGAACTGACGAAGATGCAGAGACAAACTGACGAAGATGCAGAGACAAACTGACGAAGATGACGACAAACTGACGAAGATTCAGACAAACTGACAGAGAATCAGACAAACTGACAAAGATGACGACAAACTGACGAAGATGCAGAGTCAAACTGACGAAGATGACGACAAACTGACGAAGATGCAGAGTCAAACTGACGTAGATGACGACAAACTGACAGAGAAGCAGCCAAACTGACGAAGATGACGGGAAACTAACGAAGATTCCGATAAACTGACAGAGATGTAGACGAACTGACGAAGATGCAGAGACAAACTGACGGAGGGACGAAGAAACTGAAGGAGTTACAGGCAAACTGACAGAGGTATGAACAAACGCTGACGAAGGCATGAACAAACCGACGAAGTTATGAACAATCCAACGAGGGTACGAACAAACCGAAGAAAGTACAAACAAACCTTCCAGAGGTACGAACAAACCTGACAGAAGTATGAACAAACCTGACAGACAAAAGGGATCGACCAACCGGCATACAGAGTGACAAATCGACAACCCGATGAACGTACGATATGGAACGATAAAAGTTTGTATGCTTGACAAAAAAATAAAAAAATGATGTGCTTGTCGAACTACTACTACATGAAAGTACCTCAACGTCTCTCGTTCTGCTGCTGGATGGATGGCTGGATAGCTGGCTGCCTGGTTGGTGTATTGCTCGTTGGTTGGTTACGATTTATTGCGGTTGAATGAACACACCCGCAAGCAACAATAAACACAAAAAAAAAAAACACAACAACAATAACTGCAACAGCAGCAACATCATCGCCAGCACCATCGGTACCACCATCACCACCAGCGAGACTGTCTACATACATAGGCATAATTATTTACAAAAATCAAAAAAAAAAAAAAAAACAGAAAAAAAACCGAAGTAAAAAGTAAAACAAAAAAGTGTTGTGATAAATGTTTTTTGTTGTTGTTGTTTTTTTTTGTCTTAAAGCTTAAGTGAAAAATTTTGTAAAATGTGACAAACAAGTTGACAGCGATTTAAGTCAATTTTATTGTCATTTCATTGTAGTTGAGTTGACAGTTTGAAGAGTTTTCTGTTTTTGTTGTATTTATTCACACACACACACACACACACACACAAGCAAAGGTTTTCGATTCCACTGCTTAAATATGCTTGCAAATTTATAATATAAGTTTTTTTAATATAATCAACTCGGCAGTTTACTTGGAAGGTGTTCAGTCGGTAAAGATTTCTACTCTTATCATTAACAAGTTTCTAGAAATCAATGATTGTTCTCATCATCTCGCCCTAATCGAATACAGTTGCGTGATATCCCGTCATCTGAAATAGCGAACCGAATACTTTTTTGCGATATCCCATTATCAACTGGTGAAATAGCGAACCGAGTTCTCTATCGGGGGAAAAAATTAAGCAGTTCGATCAACTAGAAACTGAACACAGTTTTACTCGTCGAAGCTAACACTCTCAAAAAAAAAACACCCCGTCGAGCTGATGCTTGAAGTATATCAAATAAATTGGAACCCCAACCTCGACACTCAGAATTTTCCTCCGATTTTCGTCAGCGAAATCATTTCCCGTTCTGAACTCCAGAAACCGAGAAACCGACAGCTAAGTTTGACATTGATAAATGAAATTAAGCAGCGATGTCGTGAAGTGCACTTAAAAGTTGACCAAATATTTCCTGCTTGTGGCAAAAAAAACTGTGAAAATTTTGATACCAAAAACTAATCAATGTAAAGTCGTTCGTTATGCGGATGCATCCATCGTGTGACTGGGCGGGTAAGTGGGTCACCGAAAACATATAAAATCCAACCAAATCTTGGCAAAGCATTGAAAGTTTGATCAGCTGAACAAGGTTTCCCTTCACAAGCTCATGCTTAAGGACTGAAACGAAATATGATTTTAAAGCAATCATCTCTTGTTTAGAAATCGAAAAATCTGAGGTTTGGTAGCTGGGACTCCAGTCTCGGACTCATTCATTAGACCAACAAGGTGACTTCAAAACATGAGATCTCAAGAAGAAATACCGACCTTCTGCCATTGTGACGCAATAATGTAAATTTTAATTTCAGCCTTTATTAATATTGGGCCAATTCAATCACTGATTACCGATATCAAAATCTTTCAAATAAATCCAAGCAAAGCCACAACGAACTGCAGTTGACTCAACAATCTTCGTAAAGTGTTTGACGTTGCACTAGATGAAATTATTTGAGAATTTTTTACTTTTCTGCCGTCACGACCGCAAAAATTAGTTTTATATCTCTAAGAACTAGGTACAAGTTTACGAGGGCGAGCTTTCAATAAGAAATTTTGATATCCTACCGTCATGATAGGGAAAAAAGTCTTTCATTTGTAAGGATTATATAAAATTTTTCATAATAATGCGAAACTTTGATATTCTGCCGTCACGACAACGAAAAGAAGTTTCACTTCTGAAAAGACAAGAGTAAAAGTTTTAACCCTGAGTTCTAAGGACTAGAAAATACCTTTTGTAGTTCAGTTTTCCAAAGGAAACTCAGATATTCTCTCGTCACGACCGCAGAAACAAGTTTCACATCTGTAAAGACGAAACCAAAGTTTTTACAGCCGAGTTCTTTATAAAAAATTTCGATATCCTCCCGTCACGACATTTAAATCAGCTTAACATCTCCCAGATTTAGATAAAAGTTCTCACTGTTGATTTTCAATAAGAAATTCAGATATCCTACCGCCAGAACTTGGACTAGGAGTCATCTTACATTAGAAAGTTCCCGATAAAAGTGCTTATTGCTGAGGTTTCCGTCATCAATTCCGATTTTCTACTGCGACGGATGGCAAAAAAGAGCTTTACCCTTCTAACGACTAGAGAAAAGACTTCACAACTGAGTTTTCAATAAGAAATTCAGATATGCTACCATTATGATGGTAAAAAATTCAAGATTAAATAAAAATTCTTACTGCTGAAATTCCAATTCAGATATACGGATTCGGAAATTCAGATATCTTGCGGTCATGATGGCAAAAAGAAGTCTCACATTTATGAAGACTAAATAAAAGTTCTCACAGCTGAGCTTACAATGAAAAATTCCGATATCCTGCGGTCACGACGACAAAAAGAAGTTACACATCAGTAAAGACGAAACAAAAGTTTTAGCAGCCGAATTCTTCCCAAGAAATTTCGATATTTTCCCGTCACGATGGCAAAAATGAGCCTGAAACTTCTAGAGATTAAACAAAATTTTGCCACTGCTAAATTTTCACTAAGAAATTCAGAAATCCTGATGCTACGACGTAAAAAAAGATCTTAAAATCTTTCAGAATTTGCTGAAAGTTCTTACAGTTGAATTTTCTATAAGAAATTCAAATACCCTACGGTGACAATGTCGTCTAGTAGTCTTACATTAGAAAGTTCCGGATAGTGGTGAGGTATCAGTGCTCAGCCACCCACCGTTCTCTATTGCTATCGTCGAAAATTAAATCCGACAAGCAAAAAGTCACCAGAAATAGATATATGAACTCGCGAACTCATCTAGAAAAAAATCTCGTCGTCTCGTCTAAAAATTTACACTGCACCTGTCCCCTACCACTTCTTTCATTAAAAGTTCTCAAAAAGGAACCTATCACTTCTAAAAACCAGAGAAAACATTTCGCAGATGAGTTTTCAATAAGAAATTTAGATATGTTGCATTTTTGACGGCAAAAAGTAGTTTTACTTCTCTCAGACTAAGTAAAAGTTCTCAGATCTGAATTTTCAATTCAGAAATTCGGAATACAAATATCTTACCGTCGTGATGGTAAAAAGAAATTTTACATTTGTGAAGACTAGATAAAAGTTCTCACAGCTGAGCTTACAATGAAAAATTCCGACATTCTCCCGTCACGACGACAAAAAGAAGTTACACATCAGTAAAGACGAAACAAAAGTTTTAACAGCCGAGTTCTCTATAAGAAATTTCGATATCTTCTCGTCACGATGGCAAAAATGAGCCTGAAACTTCTAGAGATTAAACAAAATTTTGTCACTGCTGAATTTTCACTAAGAAATTCAGAAATTCTGCCGTCACGACGTAAAAAAGATCTTAAAATCTTTCAGGATTAGGTGAAAGTTCTTACAGTTGAATTTTCTATAAGAAATTCAGATATCCTACGGTGACGATGTGGTCTAGTAGTCTTACATTAGAAAGTTCCGGATAATGCTATGTCAAAAAGCAGCCACCCACCGTACCCTATTCCTATCGTCGAAAACCAAACCCGACAACCAAAAAATCACCAGAAAAAGTTATGTAATCTCGCGAGCTCCGTTAGAAAAAAATCCCGTCGTCTCGTCTGAAAATTTTCACTGCACCTATCCTCGGCTGTTTCTATCAACGTCGGCAGATATCAGCCACCGTTTCCTTTATTAAAAGTTTTCACAGTTGAATTTTCAATAAGAAATACGGATGGAGGAAAAAGAAGATGGACGGCAAAAAGTAGCCTTACACTTCTAAAGACTACGGAAAACCTTTTACAGTTGAGTTTTCAATAAGAAAACTTAGATATGTTGAATTTTTGACGGCAAAAAGAAGTTTTATTTCTCTCAGGGCTAAATAAAAGTTCACAGATCTGAGTTTTCAAATCAGAAATACGAATTTCAGATATCCTGCCGTCAAAAATTTAAAAGGTAGTTTTACATATCTTAAGAGTAGATAAAAGTTTAATTCTCACCATTTTTACCTTAGAGATTTAGGTTAGAAATTCCATTCACAAGTTATTACCAATTCAAAGCTTACCTGTAAAGAGAAAAGTGAAATTATTATTTGTTGAAGTTTTATTAAGTTATATTAAGATTTAAGCTAAAAGATATATAACGATATAAGAAAATCGTTAAAAAAGAATCTAGAAAATTAAATTATAAATCGTTTGACACCGTCGCATTTTACCTTTTCCTCCCCCATTTCATCGCAAGCTCTTCTAACTTGCATACACAATTATATTTATGTAATTAATCCTAACATAATACAAGCAGATTAGTTAGCACCCCAAACAACGCAACGTAGACTGTTGTTCAAGTCTTCAATTTTACGGCTCATAATATCTAAAAATTACTAACTCTTTTTTTTCTTCTTCTAGTTATACGATAATAATAATCTCGACGCGAAAACTCTACAAGAAAATTCAATTATCCAGGCAGTAAAATGTAAAAACAGGAAAGAAAAATTTAATTACACACAAGTTCATAATTAAAAATTTTGTAATTATAATTTCTTAGTAAATATTTTCCTAAAATATTATAGTACTCGGGAGTAAGTATTTCTTTCTTTTTCTAACGAGGCACAGGCGAAGTAATTTCCATTCTCTCTTTCTTACTTTTGTGTTATGGAAAAAATTCAAACATCACTAGGATTTGTGAAGTACTTTGGCGTAGAGGTTTTACAACTTGTCTCCCTTGACACATAATCACACGTACATACATATATACTAGGTATACATTCTATACATATGTATGTACCTTGTACAAGCTATAATCACATGACAAGCGTAACGAAATTAAATTAAGCGCTCAGCTTATAACAGCAACAACAACCACCACCACCACCACTACCACTACTACTTACTATTATCACCTATGAAGAACGAAAGAAAAATCCTACGAGGCGAGGAAGAATAGAGGGGAAAAAGGAATGAAAGAGGGCAAGGAATGGAAGGCATACAGGAAGTCAAGATGAAAGTAATAAGAAGAAAAAAAAAAAATCAAAAAGAAATCACACGAAACAGTGACAGCGCTCATTTATTGCAACCCTGCGTATGTATGTATATTATAACGGAAATAATACCATTCTTCATTTAACGTTATTATTGTATTTGTAGTTTGTGTGTATTTACAGTTAGTTACCCTAAGGTACATAACTACTTATGCTACAACAGCTAACTACATACAGCTTCTTCCGTAGCAAGGATAAAAGTTTCTCACTTTTTTTGCGCTAGTAAACTTTTGTTACAACAACAACTAAAACATGAGGAAGAAGAAAACAGTTTTCACGTCTAGACACAACCAAATAAACTTAAAACGAATACGAAAGTAGCAAAGAATTAGAAAAAAAAAAATTGAATATGGGAGCACACGAACTGATGTGCTTGCGAATTTTCACAAACCGAGCCGCGCTGACTGAAGTCGCTGAGTAGAAAGTAATGAAGAAAACAAATATTTCTTAGCGTTGTTTGCGAAACTGAAGTTAACGCCTCCTTAGGTCTCTTTCTTTGGGCTGTGCTGTTCAAACAAATAACTTAAAAGCTTGCAATATGTAAGTATGCTTCACGCCTACATCAAGTGAATGTGATTATTGCAAAATAGGGAAACCTAACATTCACTCATAAAGTGAAGATGATTGTAAGGTAATGCCGCTGTAGTTGCCACAATCACAAAAGACACAAATGTTTGAAATTATTAAGAAAACGAGGGAAAAAATCGCAAACCGAATGCAGTTCTGGACACGGCATCAGAAAACGGAAACCAATTCCAATCCAAAATCGCCGACAACTCAAACTGAACGCAGATAACTTGCATTAAATCACACATTGTTCTCATCATCAGCAACAAAAAAAAAGAGAATCGAAGCAACTACCGAGCCATTGAACAAAAGACCGACGTTGAAAATTATAATTCACGATCATTCCCATCGGAAACCCCAGAAGTCAGTTAAGATTATCGGCGTCTCATATCGCAACCGTCCCCTATTCCTACCGTCAAAAATCAAATCCAACAACCAAAAAGAAAATCACTAGAAAACGGTAGTTGATCTCGCGAACTCCATCAGAAAACAATCTTGTTGTCTCGTCCAAAAATCTATCTTAAATCACATGAAATGGGAAATTCCGATATCCTGCCGTAACGACATAAAAAAGAGCCTAACACCTCCCAAGACTAGGTAAAAGTTCTCACGGCTAAATTTTGAAAAAATGCGATATTCTACCGTGACGTCGTAGTCTTACTCTAGGAAGTTCTAGATAAAAACGCTTACTGCTGAGGTTTCAATAAAAAATTCCGAAATCCTGCCGTGGTGGCCGGGAAAAACGAGCCTTAACCTTAAAAATCTAAATCTGACTCTATTTGGTGCGGCATTAATCTGCCGAACGTAGTTCACTGTTAATTGTTTTTCGCCAAGTTTGAGCTGGAGCGACAGGGTGTCTGGATCCTTGAAGATTCCAGCGAAGTGCTTGCAGGTTTACTGAGTGTATGTCTTATCCAGCGCTATTTGTTTCGCTTTATCTCGACAACTGACAATTCTTGCTGCGTACGTCTCATCGTTACTAATCAACTCATCGTTGCTAATCCGCTCCAGCCATCTTATAGCCAGAAACTTCCGTAAATAAAATTTTTTGCTTATATACTTTCGGATCCTATCCATTTTTCTGCCCCGTATGGGAGCACGGATGCCTCATTAGATACGTACTTTAGTTCGTGTCGTTATTTGACTGGATTTCCAAATATGGTTAAGCATGCCAAAGACAGATTTTGCCTTGAGTTTTCTGGTTGCAATATAATGATCAGCGTCGGTATAATTGATCTCGCAAACTCTGCCAGAAAACGATATTTGATCTCGCGAACTCCGCCTGAAAGCAATCTCATCGTGTGGGCCAAAAATGTATACAGCTGCTGTCTTCGGCAGTAAAAATTCGACTGCTATTTGTTACAATGACGCCGGTCATCGACCACCA
Source organism: Toxonevra muliebris (assembly GCA_963691655.1). Lineage (NCBI taxonomy): Eukaryota > Metazoa > Arthropoda > Insecta > Diptera > Pallopteridae > Toxonevra > Toxonevra muliebris. Next base: position 76,958,101 of record OY829328.1, read on the forward strand.
TTCTCATCATTAAACTAGAAACTGAGTGTTGCATCAGCAGAAGTATTGAGCACGAGTCTAGCCAGTGTACTCAGAAACTTTTGCTAAGGTGAGACTAAGACGAATCTGCTAAATAATATCTCATTGGAAAATGCAGTCCGATCTCGTCAGCTTTCTACTTTATACTACAGTTTCTATAAGAAATGCCTGAATCTGGCGAAAATTATCATCATGTCATTTGGAAACGTAGTTCGAAATATCAAAAAACAAACACCAGTTCTCATTTTCCAACATCAGAAGCAAAACCCGATAAACACTGTCGTTTTCGACGGCAAAAACTAAAAACTAGTGCAGTAGATCTTCAGCGACCCCATGAAGAAACACAACCAAACCTTCGCAGTTCTTATCAACTTGGTAGAACCGAATACCGACTCGTTATTTCTTCCGTCATCAACGGTAAAACTCAGAAGGAATTGAGCACCGGTGTCGTCAATGCAGCTTGGATCTAATCACAGTTCCCGTCTACGAAGCTTTGAAGAATTCTATGGCAGTTTTTATACCAGAAACTAGCCAACGTTTTCGTCGTCTAATCGGAAAAATTAGTAAACTTTCAATTTCTTACAAGGGCCTCTAATCAGAGAATTCAGTTCAACCTCGTTAACTCTGTCAAAAACTCAACTTCGTTGCGCCAGTACCCGATTTCTGCCATCGAAATCCAAATCCATACAACGTTCTTCCTCTCTATGGCAGAAGCCTACTGGAATTTTTATCAGCGATGCCAGGCACCAACTACAGCTTTACTATTTCTAGTATAAAGTTCCGTCTTAGACATCTTTCATCATCAGCCGACCATAGTTTTCGTTCTTGCCGCTAAAAATCTGCGGCAGTCCCTATAAGCGACGACAGAAAATCGCCCACAAAACTCGTCAACTCTGTCAAAAACCCAACACCGCCGTAAAAACTTCCGATTTCTCTCATCAGAAGCTAAATCTACACAACGTTCCCATTCTCGATGACAGAAATCTACAGCTAGGCATCAACCACAGCTCTACTATTCCGAGTATACAGTTCCATCCATGGCATTTTCCACCATCGTAGAAAGAAGTCGACTATAGTTTTCGTTCTTGGAGCTAAAACTCGACGGCAGTTCCTGTTTTGCTAACAGAAAACCCACACAAAACTCGTCAACTCTGTCAAAAAACCTAACACTGTCGTACAAACTACCGATTTCTTTCATCAGAAGCCAAACCTATACAAAGTTTCCATTCTCGATGAAAGAAACCTGCTGTAATTTTTATCAGCAATTCCAGAAACCAAACATAGTTTTAATATTCGTCCGAGTATACAGTATACAGTCCCGTTTTTGGAACCGTCCATCATTGAAAGAAGACGAAGCCTGCCACACTTCCGTCTTTTTGGACCAGAAATTTAAGGCAGTTCCTGTTAGAAATGCCAGAAAACCCACGCAAGTTTCGTCATCTCAACTGAAGCCAAACATCGTTTCCGTTGTCGACATCAGAACGCCGTCAGTACTTCTGTCAAAGTCTGGGGTCCAAAGTTGATACTTTTGCTAAAAGCTAAGTCGTATTACCGTCATCGACGACTAACCGAGCACAAATTTCGTTGCCGACAATAGAAACTGATTAAGTGATTATTGAAAAACCGTGAAACGATTGAAATCACTTGAAAATTATCACAAGTTTCGAGAAATACATCATAATCATTGTTGGCATGATGGTTCTAGTTGAACCTTGGTCTCGTACTCTCAGGAGATACGAGGATCCCAGTTGAACCTTGGCCTCGTACTTTCAGGATATACGAGGGTCCTAGTTGAACCTTGGCCTCACACTTTCAAGAAACACGACAGTCCTAGTTGAACTTTGGCCTCGCACTTTCAGCAGATACAAATATGGAAAATTTGGGATTTCATCAGACTTAAGAATCAAAATAATATTTCCTACGGAGGTTTTGAAACTGAGGATTTGTATTTCACATCAGAGTTGTGAAATGAAGGGAAATGAAGTCGAATTGGAATTCGGGATTAAGGAGAAGCTAAAGCCCATACTTGTTTGAGTTTGTGGTTTCAGTTATCGCCAAATTCAAGTTGATTAAGTGATTAGTCTCCGATTCTGGCGCAGGGCTTACCAGTTAACCTACGAGGGCAGGTTATACTCGCTATAGCTAGGTTAAACAATCACGAGTATTCTGCAGGACTACTTTGGTTCTAAGGTGTAAAAAAAAACCCAGGTCTGCCTCAGAAATTCTGTGGCAGCATTGTAAGCACAAAAAATTCAAAGGTTCCCTTATCAGTAGCACACGCCACAAACAGGCATGCGAATGTGCAAAAAATAGAAGAGTATTGAAAGTACTCATACAAGGGAACATAAAGGCAGGATACGAAAAACCGGAAGGAAGACAGCACACGTACAGACATACAAACATCCATACGACAAAGAGCAAACGAACGAACGAATATTCGAACAATGAGAAGGAGAATGGAACATACACATGTGAATTTGCGGAAAATATAAGTAGACAACTAAAGCGAAAATCGGGAAGAAAGGGGGCAGGAAAAAAGGTAGAGGGTTTAAGCAGAAAAATACAACTACACACAAACCAATAAAAGTATGAAAAAAAAAAAAAATACAAAACAATAAGAGAAGGGAAAGGAATGAGAAAAATGCTCATTCACCTCTTTAATAGCAGTCAGTGTTGTTAACTTAAATATTTTATGGGGTGTCGGCAGTGATGGCAGCAACAGCAGCAGAAATGAGAACGGCAACGATGAAGATGATATTAAGTGCGGATGAGTGAGGGTGCGGCAACGACAACTACAGCAGCAGCGGCAGCAAGCAAGATGAAGAGCACGGAGGTAAAGGATGAGGAAAAAGTTGATGTGCGGTTATGTCGCCGCATTGGGTGTGCATGTGTGTGTGTAGTTGAAGTAATTTCAAAATGATGATAAGAATCGTAAGCATTTTCTTCCCCCCCCCCCCTGCATGTTCTTATTTTCTTTTAGCTTAGGGGGAGTTCATAGAAGGGAAAACTAAGAATAGAAGTTAAGCACAAATGCTTAGACGCATATGAGTTGAGCCGAGCCGAGCTACTAACTTCACTGACTGCGTAGAATAGAATAAATAGAAGAACAAGAAATTTTATATGAATTTCAAAGGAAATGAAGTGAATGCATAGAAATGAAGAAATCTGATATGTGAAAATGTGGAATTGTGTGTGTGCGTGCGTGCGGCAAAATGTAGGAAAAAAGGTGCAAGAGGAGGAGGAGGGAAGGAGGTGGAAAAAGAGGAGGAACAAAGAGAAGAGGGTTCGAGAAAAAGGTCCCATTACCGTTTGCAATGAAGTCAATTGAAATTAAAGAACATATTTAAGAAGTTTTATTTATTTGTACTGAAGATTGAAGAGAAAGAAAAGTGAGACGAGGATAATCGCTGGGAAATTTAAATGAGGCACTTTAAAAATTTACAAATTTAAATTGGCATATACGAAATTTCGTAGATGGAGACGAGATTTTGATAGCGTGAAAGCAAACCAAGCATTTGTAGATCTTTATTAAGCGCTTTGATATTCTGCTCTACTGGAGTTGGCATTAAATATTCATGTATTTTAATGTAGAAAGTTCTTATGAAAAACCGCGATTGATGAGGAAGATTTGTTGGTATTGACTAAACGTTTAATCTTGAAAAAGTCCTGAGGAGAGTGAGGAGCACTCACCCCTCGAGGTTTTTGCTTCCGTATGCGTTTCTGTTGAAGGAACCGGGTCATTCGCCTTTCGGTCGGCTGAGCGGGAGGTGAGATGGGTTACGAACCCGAAAACACATGTTTGCTAATCATAAACCGTCTTTGGCAGCTAGATTTTCTCATCCCCCATCTGAAAACGCAATTCGATCTCGTCAACCTGTCTGAAAAAAAACAATTGCCGTAACGTCATCAGCTTCATTGAAAACCTAATGGTGCACAGGGTCTCTACGAAACATCTTCAGCGTTTTCGGTTGTCAGCTAGTGCTTTCACTTTACTCCAAGTTTTCCCTGTTTGCTCTATGGCCTTTAGTAGACTCCGTTTTTTCGTGACATTTGGGCGTCCTCGCTTTCTAGAACCCTGCAGATTCCAGTTGAATTTGGCGGCAAATTTCATCATGATCTGAGTTTTATTTGAACTGAAATCCGGTCCACGTTACATCTTCGGCATAAATTTGGGTTGCTGAACCCATTCGATCATCAAACGCGTAGTATCCGAGATAAGTTGTACGGTTATAGGTTGTATGGTTGCAAAAGAGTTCTATTTTTATTATCGATGACCCAAGCACTGTTCTTTCATCTCGTATTCTTAAGGGTGAAACCCGGAAGCTGTATGCTGCTACATTGACCGAAGAAATTAAGTTTAAATGTCGTCCACGGCAGACAGAAATTGACGACAGTTTCATCCTCAAAGCGTATAAAGAATCTTACGGCAAATATCCTGCTGTCAACTAAAATTCTCGTCTTCTTGTCTAAAAAGTTAAGCTTTCTGTTTTCTACTACTCTTTCTCATCTGAAAAAGTAGATCAAACTCGTCAGCTTTCTGTAAGAAAACGGGCACCGTCGTAACTAAGCCCAATTTCTAACTATCCGAGAGAGCAAAAACTAACCGAGTTTCCCGTTCTCAAACGCAGAATACCCACAGCAGTTTCCGTTAACCTACAGGTCAGGCACCGACCGTCGTTTTTATGAACTCTCCAGAAAAGTAAGGCTGTTATGCCATAAGTCACTCAAGTGAACTAACTTGTGCTTGGATACCGTGCCGCAATTGACTTTCTAATGGAAGTCTGGTCTATCACGTTCACGCGGTGACGGCTGGTAACTAGTGCACATCAGATGGCTGGTATAAATTCTAACTGATAATAGGGCACATCGGACGTCTGATGTGCAGTTGGGCAAAATAGGCCCAGTGGGTTATGCGACCCGTGTCTATTGGGTAAGTTTGGCAGTCAAGGTATTAACCCGTATTTTCGACCAACCTATGCGGGCATGGCGGTTTCTTTTCACATAATATGTATGTGGAACCAATACGACAGTCTCGCGTACGTTGAGTTTAAAAAACCGGTTAAGAATTAGGCTGACTTTAAACGGAGCCTCTCCGATACCGGGCCGCCTCGGAGAATAACAGTGACCTTACCATGGCATAGGGCATGCTGGACCTTTCAGAGCCGTACTTGGTCTGAGACCACTCGGGGCAGACAGCCATACGAACAAGATGATGTCCTCAAAGAAAACAAAAAAAAATTCGGATAGCCGTAGCGAGCTCGGTACAAGCTCCGAAGACGAGCTTCTGGCCTCTAGCAACAAGTTCGCAACCGCTGGTAGCAGACAGTCTACTTCGTTTCCAACAACAACAAATAATGGTAGAAGTAGTAGCAGTACACCAATATCACCTACTTTGGCGGTGACAGTCCAACATACAAGCGAGTCAACTTCAAAACCAAAAGCAAATAAGCCCAAATCGAAGGCACTGATCAGGAACAATCGGTACTACAAAGCCCTCTTTATTATTGGCAAAATTTGCCAAAAATTAAGTGGCGCGATCGGTACACGAGTTCGACCAGGCCGATTGGGCGAAATATCAATCGGTAGTACGATGAGTACGTCAGAGACCAGGCCACACATCCAGAACCGTCAACAAGCAAGGCGGCGAAGCAGAATCGGTTTCAGGGCGAGACGATTCTTGCTACACGTGACATTAAACTTGCCAAACTGTCAATGTCAGCACCGTCGAAAAGTGTTAAGAGGTAATACAACAATGTGTAGCCATAAACACATTTCATTCCAGACCCCAGAAACCAACTTCAGTTTCTGTCGGTAATACCAAGAAGCAGCTGCTGTGCCAAACCTTCTACAGTGCTTTCGTTCTTTCTTCTATCTCGACTATCAAAAGTTCGCTTAGTTGCCTACAAGGAAAAGGCCAAAAACGAAATTTTTTAAGCCAGTAGACCCACTTGGCAATTTATCTGCTCATTATTACCGAAAACCTTTCCTGGTGCTGGACGAATTTCTTCAATCCTTGAGAGCGCAATGAAGTTGTTCATACTTACAGTAGTCTGAGCTGGAACTGGGAAGTTATGGTGATGTAAAAAGTAGAGACACAGTTCATCTTTCTGGTTTCCCAACAAATTTTCGAAAACTTTTGGTAAGCAGATTTCAGTCTACTACCAAACAGCTACTTGAAGAACCAAGCTTCATCATCTGTTATAATTTTATTGAAGGTGCTTGACTTTTCATTTCAAATTTTTAGAGAAAATATTGGGCAAAACGCACAAGCGCTTTAGTTAAAATTCGGGGAACCTATCGTGCTGATTTTTTTGTGTATCCAAAATGATTCCTAAATATTTGCGATACAACCCTGGCATTTAAGCACAATTCCTCAGCAACCATTTCTTGAGTCAATTTTAGATTTTCGTTAATTTTGGACTTCGCCAGATCCGAACTTACGTCATCAGTCAAATATTTTGGGCGACCTTCACCATATTCGTCCTTCATAGAAAAGCACCCAGTTTGGAATCTCCGAAACCACTTCGAGACGGTCCGTCCACAAGCGATTTTGGATTCTGTCTATATACTACTTATTTAGCAGTAATTAAATATTTCCACAGGGGCTTGAGGTTACGCCAAAATCCGAAAAGAATGGCAAACCGAATCTCCTGTTGTGATGGCGGTCGAATTTTCACCGACTCTTACTCAGTAGCCACGTTGACTATTTGGGGTGAGAGTTAGAAAACGCATTTTTTTGATTTGTCAAAAATTTATTCAGTGTTGCCAACTAAGCGAACTTTTGTTAACCCCCTCGTATATGTATGAATGTGTGTGTTTCGCTCAGTTTAATTATAAAAGTTTTCAAGCCTTTTACATTAACATATTTTAAAGATACTTCATTTCAATAGATATAGATTGAAATATAATGTATGTATGAATGTAAATTGCTTACACTTCATAGGGAGATACATACGTCAAAATGACAGATAAATGAGACAAATAGTCGCATAGCAGCATAAAAGCGTATAGAAACATATAAACGCACAAACATAAATACAATACAAACTAGAGATGGGCGCGTGATATGAATTCTACATGACACACGTGAACACGCACTCACGCACGTGACATAATTTCCTCGTGAGTATGATTTGGTTTCTATAATTCTTCGTGAACATGCGTGAGTATGATTTGATTTCTATAATTCCTACGTGAACATGCGTGAGCGTACGAATGTATAAACTCGTAATTGTGACTAACTTCATATTTATCATACGCGCCATTTTTTTGACATTGACAGCTATTCTATCTCGAAGAGCGCCAAAAATACTATAAGAATTGATCTATCAAATAATTTTCATAATTTTCCAAAGTGTTTTACTATAGCTGAAAATGTCGAATTTCGTGCTAGCAAAACAACATTTTTCAAAAAATTTCAACGTGCGTGAACATGCGTGATTTTTTTTTTTTTAAATGCCAGCATGCGAGAGCATGAGTGATTAGTATTTTCAAAGCCGTGACCATGCGTGAGCGTGAGTCAAAAAGTACTCACGCGCCCATCTCTAATAAAAAAACAATTGTAAATTAAGGCTGAAATGAATTTTATAGTTAATGTGAAGTGTGAATATTTTGACAATAATAATTTACAAAGCTCATGATGGGTTAAAGAAGTTTGACAATTCTCTCACTCTCACTCTCTCTCCTTCCTTTCTCTTTAAGAGTTTGAGAGTTTATTGTTATTTCGTTTTGTATTGCGGTTAACATTTTTGAATGTATGCTAAGAGAGTGAGTGGGAAAAGAGATGTGGTGGGGGGTAGGAGTGGAGTGTGTGTGTGTGTGTGTTGCCATTTTAAGCTTCTTATTTGACATAATTAATGACAGTTATTAGCAGTTGTTGTTGCTGCTATTGTTATAAGCCTGATGAGTTGCCGTTGCTACTGCTGTGGTTTTTTGAGGGGTTGGAATTAGGTTAAGGTGGGAGGAAAAATTCTTTGTTTGATGGGTGAAGGAATATCACAGCTTTAAAGATTTTTCTATGAATCATAGAGAATAGTTAAGTAAAAACAGGTTTCAATAGCTTTCCACTCTTTTCCGCTACTTCCTCATGATTTTGATAAATAATGCAGCTGAGAATGTTTGCTGCCAAAAAAAAAAGAAAAAAACATATTACTAGTTTTAACATTATAAAGACATTGACAAGTAAAACAGACGCAGTTTCTGCTGCTGCTGCAGGCATTACCATTTTTCCTCACTCTCTCTCTCTCGCTGGCTCTCTACACCCGGTATTCATTGCGTCTTTGTCATTATTTGCAAATATTTTTGCTTTGCTTTTGTTTTGTTGCTCTGACTGTCTGGCTGGCTGGCTGGCTGGCTGGCAGCAAGCAACAAATGATTAATGCAATGTGAATTAAATTGACACGTAATTTATTGTTGTAATAATGTAAAGACAAAAATAACAACCTGAACAAAAAAACTCAAAGACAGCTGCATTATGAAGTTGCTGCTGCTGTTGTTGCTGCAGTGTAATGCTCAAAAAGAAAGAAAGAAAAACCTTAAGAAGTGCACAGTTTCGGCTGCAGACACACACGCATGTTACACGCACTGGCAATTCACACATAGCTTGACTGACAGAGAGACAGCCAGCCAGCAGACAGACAACTAGTGAATCAGGCAAGTTTCTGCGCCGAGCAACGGGTTGCATGGATGCATGGATGGATGGATGGACGGATGTATGTATGTATTTTTGTTGCTTTTGCCATTGATATATTGTCAATATTCATTGTGTTTAGACACACAAGAGACGACGACGATGACGACGACGACATAATTGCCTGCAACATGTTATTGTGCAAATTACAATTGGGTAATTGCATACTTAAATTTATATTGCCACCTTTTTGCAATTTAACGAAATGAGCAGTAATAAATTTTAAAGATCTGAAAGCAGTTAAGAAATATGTACAGACATTAAAAAAACTAACAAAATGGAAAGCTATGATCGAAATTTAAATACTCTACACTCACTCATTGCATTCAACGGTAAGTGGGCATGGTTATTATTAAGTTTTGATGACTTTTGCATGAAATACTTTATTTATTAACTTAATTCTCTATACCAAATTTCATTGTATTTTTAACAATATGTGACGAGTGCGGAAGGTACTCATTTTAGTTTTTGCTATATCCTTGTATTAACAGTGTTCAATAAAAACAATAACATATCATCGCCTTTGGTTTTAATGACAGATGACAGGCTGAGAGGAAAAGCAGGCTAAAATTTATATAAGAGCAAAAGTGAAATAATTTAGAGTGTCAGTCCAAGAATGGCATAAGTAATACGGTTTAAAGTGAATATGAAACGCCTTAAAAGTAAGAGCAAAAATGGTATAACAATTCTTTCAGAGCAAGAACAGCATAGTTTTTTATTCCGTTTTCGCTCTGAACATATTTCGTTTAACTTTTGCTCTGAACATATTTCGTTTCACTTTTGCTCTGAACATATTTCGTTTTGCTTTTGCTCTTAAGTAAAATTATTCCACTTTTTTCTGAACGTAGAAGTTATACCACTTTTCCTCTCAACCTCTCAAATGAGGACGATTCGGTTTTATATCACTTTCGAATGATAAATGACAGGCTGAGAGGAAAAGCGGGCTAAAATTTATATAAGAGCAAAAGTGAAATAATTTAGAGTGTCAGTGCAAGAATGGCATAAGTAATACGGTTTAGAGTGAAAATGAAACGCCTTAAAAGAAACGTAAGAGCAAAAATGGTATAGCAATTCTTTCAGGGCAAAAACAGCATAGTTTTTTATTCCGTTTTCGCTCTGGACATATTTCGTTTCACTTTTGCTCTGAACATATTTCGTTTTGATTTTGCTCTTAAGTAAAATTATTCCACTTTTTTCTGAACGTAGAAGTTATACCACTTTTCCTCTCAACCTCTCAAATGAGGACGATTCGGTTTTATATCACTTTCGAATGATAAATGACAGGCTGAGAGGAAAAGCGGGCTAAAATTTATATAAGAGCAAAAGTGAAATAATTTAGAGTGTCAGTGCAAGAATGGCATAAGTAATACGGTTTAGAGTGAAAATGAAACGCCTTAAAAGAAACGTAAGAGCAAAAATGGTATAGCAATTCTTTCAGAGCAAGAACAGCATAATTTTTTATTCCGTTTTCGCTCTGAACATATTTCGTTTCACTTTTGCTCTGAACATATTTCGTTTTGCTTTTGCTCTTAAGTAAAATTATTCCACTTTTTTCTGAACTTAGAAGTTATACCACTTTTCCGCTCAGCCTCTCAGATGAAGCCAGAATAAAGCATTTTCATTTCCATAGAAATGTTTGCTAATAATGGATACTCAAGCTGGAATTCGAAAAATCATTGTGAAAGGTTTTCAACAAAATTCGAAATGGAGTCACTTAAAAATTTACCAAAACTTTTCCTAAAGTGCCTCGTCAAACTGTTAGCCGAGTTTTCAAAAACTTTAAAAGCAATCTAAATATTGATCTGAAGGTGTGATCTAACAGAAAATGTGGATCGGGAGACCTACACCGCGCTAAACGTGTCAATGACATTTTTCATAAAAATCCAAATGTTTCGGGCAGAAAAGTAGCTCGAAAATGCAGTTGCTCTGAGTAATTTGCCCTCAAAGTGTAAAGGGAAACTGGCCAAAAATCGTACAAAGTTCAGAAAGTCCCAGATCGGAATGCTATGAAAAATGCTATGCAGACAAACTTTGTAAGAAATTTCAGTGTTGCATCATGAATGGCGAAACTTATGTATTGGCAGAATTTTCGTAGCTTTCAGGTAACGACTTTGACGTAGTGGATCAGTGGGGGTATGTGTCAGAAAAGTACAGAACCCGAAAAAAAATTCAAGTTCTTTAAGAAATTTCTCATGTGGCAGACCATATGCAGCTGCGGTAAAAGAAGCCAGCCATATGTAAATTCTAGGTTAATCAACACGAACTGGTGAATGATTGCAAAAGAAGGTTACAACCATTTCTATTCAACTTCTTTTGGATGAAGTGGTACACCAGCAATAACAACAATATTGTAACTAGAGAGGCTTATGTGTCAAAGCGCCCAGAACTGAAACCAGTGGGACGTTATTGGGCTCTAATTAAGCATAAACTGAAGGAATCGAAAGGTATATCGAAGGACATAAGGCAATTTAAGATAAAGTGGACCGCAGCTTCCAAAAACATTAATGAAAGCACCATAAAGACCTTGATGGAGAAAATTCCTGAAAGAGTTCTAAACTTCCTTAACCCTTTCGGTACCATGATGACACCGGTATCACAAGAATAATTTTTGTGATTTTTTTTCAAAGATTAAGTAAACTGCAGCTACCCAAAACATGAAGGAAAGTTCCATAAACGCCTTGATGGAGGGGATTCCTGAAAAAGTTCTAAACTGCCTTAACCCTTTCAGTACTATGGTGACACCGGTGTGACAAGAACAATTTTTGTGATTTTTTTAAAAGATTAAGTGAACTGCAGCTTCTAAAAACATTAGTGAAAGCACCATAAAGAACTTGATGCAGAAAATTTCTGAAAAACTTCTAAATTTTCTTAACCCTTTCGGTACCATGGTGATACCGGTATCACAAGAATAATTTTTGTAATTTTTTAAAAACTATCCAAACAATTTTTATAAATTTAGGGATTTGAAAAGAAAAATTAATGGTATGTCAATTTCAATTAAAAAAATTTACAAATTATTTTTTGATAACGGTACTTCAGCGGATTAAATTGAAAGAATTGTGTTATTTTTTTTTTTTGTTAATTTTCAATCACTCACAATTTTTATAAAATTTGTGGAAAAAACTATTTACTCAAACATAATTTTCCATATTTTTAAATTTTTGTTTACTTTTTTGGATATCTAAGTTTTTCATGGGTCACCGGCGACCCTAAGATATTCAATGGAAACTTTTTAAGAACTTTTTTACAATGAAATAAGAGTCGAAAAATCCGAATATGTACTCGATTTTGCTCTATCAGTTCAAATTTCCTTATGGTCAAGAAAGGGTTAATTGGAAAATTAATGCTAAGTTACTTTGTCTATCTTTAAGACAATATCTAATAAAAATATACAAAAAAAGTTCATGAAAAAATCCCATTGAGGGCCACAGGGTCACGAGTGACCCATGAAAGTTTAAGCCTCAGATCTGTTTTGATTAAAAATTTTAATAAGAAATTTTAATCAGATAATACGATCCTGGTTTTCTTAATTTAAAAAAACTATCGCATAATTTGGATTCAACGCTTCATTAATTTTTTGATTTTTCTATGTTACAGTTTTTTCGTGCGCTTTGAAGGTTTTTCCTATATGCGAGGTAGGCGTGGTTATTAACAGCTGCTTAAAATTTTTATAATACTTTTTTCTAGAGACTATTTCAATGAAGTGCACCAAATTTGGTTTAATTTCATTCACTTTTCTCCTTTTGATATCACTTTTTGAAAATTTTGCCTGCTTGGATGGTACCAGACCAACTTAACCAACTTTGCACATTTCCGAATTCGACCAATGTTTTGCTATAAAAAATTCATGTACTAAGTTTGCTTGAGATTACTCAAGTTTTGTTTGATTCATAGCGATCACGTTCAGGCGGTAGATTTCACTTGTATGGGAGGTAGGCGTGGTTATTTCCAAATGTTGAGAACTTGCTCAACGAATTTGGCATAAATTGTTTCCGTATTTCCTTCCCTTGTATTAGAGCTACCTTGCCCACTTGCTCGATTTTTACCCATTTCTAATTCTGCGCTATCCAAAACCAAAATTCCTATTTTTTTTTATACTTTCAAAATAGAGGTTTCTCATTTTGAGCCCAAAAATTTTGTGTCTACAGTTCTTTCAATACAAAATTAACTATTTCAATTTCATAACTCTGTCCTGAAATCGCAGCCTACTTAATTGCATTCTCTTTATCCGCTATAAATATTTGAGGAAATACTAAACGAAACTGAACTTTCTAGTAAAACGTTCCCTTTTCGTTTCGTTCCGCACACACTGAAAGCAAATACGAAATAAGAATATGTAGCTAACAAAAGGGCATTAAAAATGTTTGAGAGCAAAAACGAAACAAAAATTTCCATTCAGCCGGCTTTATTCTACTTCTCCATGCCTAATTATTTCGTTTCGTTTTTGCGCTCAAATATATTCAATGCACTTTTGCTAGCAACAATTTTTTACTTCGCATTTGCTTTCAGCCGCCAGTCAATTATAATAAAGTTCTTTATAAACTTTATTATCTCTCAAAATAATATAAATTTTATTTTTCAAATTCATTGTCCTAATTTATTATTGCTGTATTTATTTATTGTTGTTGTTGTTTGGATTTTTCTTGCCTCATTACAGGAAAATTTCTATGACTTCGTTTTATTTATTTTTTTTTTTTTATTTTGGGCTTAGTTATTATGAAAACTTAAATCCAAACAAATTCATTTTCCCTAATTTATTTCCATTTGGCTTTAAGCCAATTAAATTTGTGTCTTTTGTGCTTAAAATATTGAAATATGTCAACAATTTTAAAGAAATTTAAAATAGAATTTTCTAAATTCTAAAGAGAGAGGAAAATTTGAATGTTGTCTATATATTTGTTTGCAATGCGTTTAATTGTGGTAATATTTGTTTTTTTTTCTTTTGTGGCAGTAGTAAAATATTTACAGTTAAAGAAGAAATATTTGAACTAATTTCTATACGCGAAAAAAGGAAGCAAATTTCTTATAAAATGTCAATTTCATCGGTTTTTAATTTTTTTGTCCACCACAATTTTTTTTTCGAATTTACAAACGCGAAATTCGCGATGATAAAATCTGCGAAAAGTTTTGTACATAAGAAAAATCGGAGTAGTAAACTTATTTTTAGTATGAAAAAATCGCTTGTAACAATTTTCGTAATTTTTCTCATCACGAATTTCGCGTTTTAAAATTTCGCGAAAAAATGCCTGATATGTCTCCTGGACTAGAGAACCACTGTGAATTTTTTTCAGATTTTTTCCTATTATTAGTAGGACTAAAAAAAGCAAACAAAAAACAAGATTCTCCATTACTCATTAAAAATCGCAGATATTGTGTTGAAAACTTCGCCAAATCATGCTTAATTTAAGTCAAATACTTTAACAAGATCCATGCGAAACTTGATTTGATTTGTGTGCATTTTTAACATGAAAACTCGGCTATGTCTTTTATAATTACATTTTCTCATTTAAAGCTGTCTTGAGTCATCGGAAGACTTCGGGATTACTACATTTGAATATTCCTCATTCAATGAACCAACGAACTAATCATTCTTATTTTTCAAAAGCGGATTGAAATCCAAATTCCACTCTATAATTAATTGTGAAATAATTTTTCCCAGATTTCTCGAAATGTGTAAAGGTTTTTTCGATTTTTCAAGATCTTTTTCGTAAAAGAATTTTGAGAAATTTTGAATTGAAGGTTCTCGATATTTTCACTACAACCTGAAACAAAATTAGAGTGAACTTTATAAAAATTTATTGTGAATATGTCAAAGATACACGATGGAAATCTTTTTGGAAAATCTTTAAACTATTTTGGGTAAAAAAATCCCAGAAATTTCAAAGGCGGATTGAAGTCCTAATTTCACTCTAAAATTTACAGTAAAATAATTTGACCCAGATTTTTCGAAAAGAGTAAAGATTTCAACGATTTTTCAGAAATTTTTAGGTCTTCTTTCTTTTAAAAAAAAAATTTAAGAAATTTAGACATGAAGGTTCCCGATATTTTTACCACTACCTGAAACAATATTAGAGTAGACTGACTCTATGAAAATTTATTGTGAATATGGTATGTCATAGATACTCGATGGAATTCAATTGTAAACAATTTTTAGACTTTCTCCGACTTTTTGGTTAAAAAAATATAAGAAATTTTGAAGACGAATTGAAGTCCAAATTCCACTCCATAATTCACAGTGAAAAAATTTGCCCCAAATTTTTCGAAAAGTGTAAAATTTTTCCGATTTCTCAAGATTTTTTTAGATTTCCTTTTTCTCAAAAAAATTTTAAGAAATTTGGATATGAAATATTCAAATTCCGAAATATTTACCACTACCTGAAACAAAATTAGAATGAAAAATTTTTGGCCTCTACCCGACTTTTTGGGTGAAAAACCCACGAAGTTTTGAACGTGGATTGAAATCCAAACTCCATTCAATTATAGAATGGAATTTGGAAATCACTCACCGTGAAAAATTTGCCCCAAATTTTTCGAAAAGTGTAAAATTTTTCCCGATTTCTCAAGATTTTTTTAGATTTCCTTTTTCTGAAAAAAGTTTTAAGAAATTTGGATATGAAGGTTTCCGAAATTTTTACCACTACCTGAAACAAAATTAGAATGAAAAATTGTTGGCTTCTACCCGACTTTTTGAGTGAAAAACCCACGAAGTTTTGAACGTGGACTGAAATCCAAATTCCATTCGATAATTAAATGTGAAATAATTTGTCCCAGTGTTTTCGAAAAGTGTAAAATTTTTCAGATTTTTTAGATTTTTTTTCTTTTCAAAAAACTTACAGAAATTTAGACATGAAGGTTCCCTATATTTTTACCACTATCTGTAACAAGATTAAAGGGGACTTTATGAAAATCTATTGGGAAAATATTTTAACTTTCCCCGACTTTTTGGATAAAAAAACCCAAGAAGCATATGTTTTTGACATATCAGATTTTTTTAAGATTTTTTAAGAATTATCCTGAAACCCTAGCTAAGTTTATCCTGACAAAGACAAGGATCTGTATAGGGAAAATTAGAGAAATTCGTAAGGACCTCATTGGAAGTTTAGCCTATTACTTCATGAGGCCTACATGATGAGGCCCTAGCAAAGTATACTTCCCGGTCGTCCGACTTTCTGCAGAAAAATATCAATTTCATTTTGAAAATCATTTGTTTCAGCTTTGGAAAAGGTTAAGAGTTTTTTGAAAACTCAACAAAAAACACTAATTTTTTCTTATATTCGCAAATTTCGGAATAATTAGGAACGAAATTTTAAACTTGTGTACATCATTCGTCAAAATATGAGACGATCGCTATTAAAATTGATTCCCCAGATATTTGCACATCATTCCCGATTCTCGATATCCGAAAAGAATTAAAATTTTTTTGACATTTTTCCTTACACGTTTTCGCAAAATTTTAAAAGAAAAATCGGAGTAGTTAACCTATTTTTACCATGAAAAAATCGCATCTAAAAATTTTCGCAATTTTTTTTCATCGCGAATTTCGCGTTTGAAAATTCGCGAAAAATTTTTTGGTTTTCAGAAGTTTTGGGACAAATTTAAAAAAAATTTCCGTGAAAATTTATTGCGAAACTACTTCTCCCTCTCTCCTTTCCCCCTCGCCCGACCTTTTGAAAAGTATTCAGATTTTTTAAAATTTTTCAGAATTTTATATTAATTCCTACCATATTTATCAAACATTTTTATCAACTTGAGAATGAATTTCGCGAGTTGAAAATAGAAGAAAATTATCATGGAATTTTATTAGGGGAAATCATTTTTCTCTTCCTCACTTCCCATTGCCGGAAGTGAAGGCAAACATTGGAAAAACACTAAAAAAAAAAATATCAGAAGTACAAAACAAAGAGCTAACAAAATGGTATTAAAAAAATATTAAAAAAAAAGAAAATGCAAGAAAATAAAAAGGAAATAAAAAACAAAAACGCCAAAGAATGCAAATTAAGCTAGTGGTATGGATAGAAGAAGGAGCTAATGTGAGAGGAGAAAGAAGGAGACGAGGGTTAAAGTTTTTTTATAGTCGTAAAAAAAAATTAATGTAAAACTTAAGCGTGCGTTTTCTGGATTTTTTGCTGCTGATTATTTAAACACCAATGCTTTTTAAAGTTTTTATTGTTGTTGTTGTTTTTGCTTTGTGCAATTTCAGCAACAATTGTAACTTTTGCAATAACCACTTTGGCTATTTAAGTTTTGCACACCACAAGCAAAACACACACACAAAAAATCAGCAAAAAAAAAAACTTAAAATACCATGTAAAAGCAACAGCTATGGGCGTACCAGCAAATACAACGCTGTTTTCTTTATGCAACAAGGATTGCTAGAGTTGCCAACTAGCATATAATTTCGAATAATGCTCGCCAAAAAACATTTTTCGGAATTGTATTTGATTTAGACCAATTGACAAGCTGGAAACAAAAATACAATGTAAAAAATCGTGTTCAGCGAAAGTGACTTAAAAATATTTGAGAGCAAAAACGAAACAACAATAACTGAGAACGAAGTGAAACAACGTCAGTTGAGTGCAAAAGTTAAATAAAATAAATTTAGGGCAAAAACAAAATATGCGGTGTTCTGTTTTTGCTCTTAAATAGTGTTATTCCGTTTTTGCTCCGAATTTTTCATTAGTGCGTTTTTGCGCTCAATACATTTTTGATTATTCAATTAGGTATTAATATATAGTTGGATCTAGAGTTCACAAGTTTTTCGAAATTTGAAGAATTTCTAAACTTGAAGTTATGACCAAGAGTGGATAAGTTTTAAATTTTTAACTTTAAGCTTTTTTTTCAAGCAATTCAATGTGGAATTAAAGGATCAAGCAGGAACTTCATTATATTTTTCTTTATTGAAAAGAATAAAATATTATGGTTTTTACAAGAAAAAGCTTCTAATGGCAAGCTCAGTTAAAAAGTAACCCAAAAAGTCGAGAGAGGGAAACAAGGATTTCCTATACTTAGGTTTTTGGTCTACCGCGATTTCTGGTGCCCTGTAGTTTCCAACGCTGATCGACTTATTATCGAGAGTCTGTTCTTTACAGCATTTGACCCAGGTCACGACTGATTCTAGTCAATAATCTCACAAGCAATTCGTTATGGAATAGAAAGTAGATCAAAATGAAATTCACCAAGAAAATTGTCAACAAAAATTCTATAATTTTGAGTCTAAAATCTCAATTCTTTCTAATGGCAACTCAGTCAGTAAAGAAGTCAGAGTGATTAAGTCAAGGAAACAAACACTATGGAGAATGGTAGAACAATAATTGTCATGTATAATTAAATGTAAAGTTAGTGTACAGAAAGCAGAAAAGAGCAAATCTAGCAAGTAGTAGTAGCAACAACAACATTTACAAATGGCAATTGCAGCAACAACAGCAAAAGCAAACATTACTTTTAATTTAAAATTAATGTCGACTTTTATTAATTTATGCAAATAAATTTAGAAAACAAAAAAAAAAAAAAACAGAGAACAAATATACACACTAAAGTGAGTGGGTATAATTTTTTTTTTTTTTGAATGTTACCAGCAAAATTTGTTGCACATTTTTTTTGCAGTTTTTTATTTTTTGCATTTTAAAAGGAAGTTGTATTTAAATTTGTTGTAGCAACGCGTTGATTTATGTTGCACATAAAATGCCAAATGAAATTAGTAGAAAAATATTTAATACCACGACGACGACGGTGTGGCAGTCCCGGCGGAAGTGGAAATGAAAAGTCAAAAGGGCAAACAAACCGTTGAAAAATTATGCTAGTTAATTAAACTTAAATTCAAAATAAATAGTAGGTAAATAATTACTGAAAACTACTAGCAACTATTTCACAAGGGGAGCAATAATAACACTGTACAACACGAAAACAAATTTCTCAGCAATCATATGGTTTTTCAGTTGGAAGTTGGAAAAAAATTCTTTTTAAATTTTTTGTGTTTTCTACACGTTTTATGGGTTTTTGTAACGTTTTCAAGAAAACAAAATTTTTTAAAATTTTTTTTTTTTCCAAAATTTTTCAAAAAATTCATAAGGGGGGGACATAGGACACGATTTTTTTTTTTAAATTTTTTATGTTTTCTACACGGTTTATAAATTTTTACACGTTTTCAACAAAAAAAAAAACTTTTTAATTTTTGGTTGAAAAAAAATTTTGAGAAATTTTGGTCGAAAAATTTTTTTTGTTCAAAATGTTGTAAAAACTTATAAAACGTATAGAAAACAAACCAAAATCGAAATAAAAAAATTATTTTTTTCATGTATCCATTAATTCATTCATTTTGGTCGAAAAATTTTTTTTTCTTGAAAACGTTGAAAAAACTTATAAAACGTGTAGAAAACACAAGATATCGAAAAAAAAAATTTTCCCCTATGTATGTCCTCCTCTTATGAATTTTTTGAAAAGTTTAGGTCTAAAACATATTTTTTTTTTTTAAATTTTTTTTGTTGAAAACGTTGTAAAAACTTATAAAACGTGTAGAAAACAAAACAAAAAGAAAAAAAAAATTTTCCAATCCCATATATCCCCTTCATCAATTTTTCGAAAAGCTTAAATCGAAAAAAGAAAAAATTTTTAAAAAAAAATTTTTTATTAAAAACGATGTAAAAACTTATAAAAAGTGTAAAAAACGCAAAAACTCAAAAAAAAAAAAAAAAATTGTTTCCTGCTGAAAAATTTAGGTCGAAAAAAATATTTTTCTTTTTTGCTGAAAACGATGTAGAAACTCATAAAACGTGTATAAAACCCAAAAATTTGGAAAAAAAAAATTTAAAGATTTTGGTCGAAAATTTTTTTATTTTTTTTTTAATTTTTTTTTTGTTAAAAACATTGTGCAAACCCATAAAACGTCATTATTTTGCTCAGGGATATATGGATTGAACCCGAGCAATATCAAAATCAGACACTCGCTTATTACACGGTACAACAAAATGGGATTTTAAAGCAGTATTTGAGAAGTGGCTCGGTTATTCCGGACTGATCACTAAACTGAAAATATTTTTTTTATGTCACGTTAGGTTAAGATAGGTTCATGGATGAACATTTTTTTTTCTGTTTCTTTTTGCTTTTCTACACGAATTATGCAATTTCAGAAGTTTTGGGCGAAAAAAAATTTTTTCATGACATATAATTTTTTCTGTGTGGTTTTGCTTTTCTTCACAAATTATACAATTTCAGAAGAACGTACAGAAAACACAAAAAATCCAAAGAAACATTTTTTTCATGTACCCCCCTCTCCCTTTATGAATTTTTTGAAAAATTATAAAATCACCGATATCACAAAAGTTCGAACTGACTAGAAAAAAAATATTTGTAGATTCGTGATCAGCATCGAAAATAACTCCAGAAAAATCATAACTCAGAATTTTTTTTTTAGGCCCATTTTGTTGTACGGTGTACAGTGTAATATATACAATTGACACCTTTGTAGTAAGAAAATAAGTAAGTAAGTAAGTATTTCCTTTCAGCTATAACTGCAACCACAAACAAACAAAAAATAAAACTATGTTGCCAATCAAGTTAAACCGCCAAAAAAAAAAAAAACAACAACAACAACAACAACTTTGTTTATATTAGCAAAATAATACCCAATATTCACTTATTGTAAGTATGCTGTTGCAGTTAAAGTTGCTTGCATGCTGCAGTTGTTGCTTGCCTGCTTGCTTGTAGTTAGTGGAACAACATTGAAATATTGTTGTTAAAAATTTGTTGTTGTCAACATATACTTGTACATACATGCTTGCTACAAGCTTGAAAAAAAAAAAACTTTTAAATAAATATTGCTTAATTTCTAAGGCAGCAGAAACAGCAATAGCAGCAGCAGCAACAGCAACAGTTGCTATTTGTTGTAGCCAAACATGCAAAAACCATATGTGGTCAGCAACATTTATATAGCAGCATATCTGCTATGAATATAAATTTTTCATATGCAAAATATGCAACAATTGGTAAGCAAAATTAAATTACGTAGCTTGGAAGTAAGTAGCCGTAAGTCAGAGGAGTCTGAGTTGTGGATTTTCTTACATGAAAAACTAAAATAAAAATTCATTGAATTAAATTAAATTTGCATAAAATTGAAAAAAATATTTTTAAAGTTATAAACAGATATCTTTAAAACTAACTCAGTGACACCGTTTGATTCAAAAATTCATGAAAATGGTTCATGTATTTACTATTGGAGGGAGGCTAGAAATTTAAGAGTTGGAAAAATCCAGAAGAGTATTCAATGCTTTTAAAAAGAAGTTGTTCTTTTGGTCAATGGAGTTGTCTAGAGCCAAATCGGGAGATGAATGATTCGAAAAACCTCGCAATTCCAATTTCTGAGATCTCAAAAAGCTTTGTGGAATGTGTAGAGTTTGATCTAAGAGTCGGAAAATGGTAGAGGAAGTGAGAGAAAGTTCACCTCTCTTCTTGAAACTCCTGCAATGTGTATTATCTGCCCATATGTTTCCCTTAGTTCCCAGTGCCCCGGCATTACTACAATCAGTCTGGCTGTACCAGGGCGGGTGTGTTTAAATAGATACTTGGTTCTGTTGTGGTAGTATTTTTAGTATTTTCCATCTGTTATCTGCAGTGTTATGGAAATAAGAGAGTTTATTTTGTCATTATTTTGCTCAGGGATATATGGATACTGATTGATCCCAAGCAATATCTAAATCAGACCCTCGCTTATTACACGGTACAACAAAATGGGATTTTAAAGCAGTATTTGAGAAGTGGCTCGGTTATTCCGGACTGATCACTAAACTGGAAATATTTTTTTCGTGTCACGTTAGGTTAAGATAGGGGTTCATGGAAGAAAATTTTTATTTCGGTTTGTTTTTGCTTTTCTACACGAATTATGCAATTTTTTGAGTTTTGGACGAAAAAAAATTTTTTCATGAAATATAAATTTTTCGGGTTTTTAAAAATTTTATAAGGTAGGGGCTGATGGGTGAAAATTTGTTTTCTGCTTCTTTTTGCATTTCTTCACGAATTATGCAATTTTAGGAGTTTTGGACGAACAATTTTTTTTTTTTCATAAATATTGAATTTTTCATGTAGGTGAGATCATGGGTGAAAATTTTTTTTCTGCTTCTTTTTGCTTTTCTACACGAATTATGCAATTTTAGGAGTTTTGGACGAAAAATTTTTTTTTTCATAAATATTGAATTTTTCATGTAGGTGAGATCTTCCTTTTTGAAAATTTGATAAGGCAGGGGCTCATAGCTGAAAATTTTTTTTATTGCTTCTTTTTGCTTTTCTACACGAATTATGCAATTTTAGGAGTTTTGGACGAACAATTTTTTTTTTCATAAATATTGAATTTTTAAGTAGGTGAGATCTTCCTTTTTGAAAATTTGATAAGGCAGGGGCTCATGGCTGAAAATTTTTTTTCTGCTTCTTTTTGCTTTTCTACACGAATTATGCAATTTTAGGAGTTTTGGACGAACAATTTTTTTTTCATAAATATTGAATTTTTCATGTAGGTGAGATCTTCCTTTTTGAAAATTTGATAAGGCAGGGGCTCATGGCTGAAAATTTTTTTTCTGCTTCTTTTTGCTTTTCTACACGAATTATGCAGTTTTAGAAGTTTTGGGCGAAAAAATATTTTTTCATGAAATATAAATTTTTCGTGTATCTTCGTTTATGAAAATTTGATAAGGTAGGGGCTCATGGGTGAAAATTTGTTTTTCTGTGTGGTTTTGCTTTTCTTCACGAATTATGAAGTTTTAGAAGTTTTGGACGAAAAATTTTTTTCATAAAATTGAATTTTTCATATTCAAAAAACAAAGATCTACCAAAAAGCACAAAAAAATTAAATTTTGTGAAATATATTTTTATCTAAACCTCTTGAAATTGCTTAATTTGTGTAGAAAAGCTAAAATCAAAAAAGCAGAAAAAAACAAAAAAAATCCTTAAAAAACTTAATTAAATTTTCAAAAAACGAAGATTTACGAATATACATACATACACGAAATCTGAGGCGATCTGAAAAATGTTTTTACTCATTCATGAACAGCAGGCAAAAATACTCCAGAAAAACTGAGCCACAACTTAGATACCATTTTTATTACTATTTATTATTAAAGTAATGTGGGAAACCAAAAGTGCCAGGCACTGTGACCTATGCAAACGATATTTTGTGACAGCCTTCAATTTTTCAAGATCAAAAAGGCTTTATTCCACTTATTGGGCTTCTTCGGTTAATCGGAAGAGCAACCAGTCAACCACTCAAGCTAACCCCAATTTTATGCCGCCTAGGCTTTACTGAGCTAACCAAGACCTGAAAATTATTTGTGGAAAAGGATTTACTACATTAACATCAAGGAAAAACTTTCCGAAAATTCCTCTTCAGACCCGAGCCAGGACTGGACATTCACACAGAATATGAGTTGCCGTCTCGTCATCTGCTAAACAAAGGCAGAATTCTGTCTAATTAGACAGTCCTTTATATATTATTTAGATGATATCAGAGGTCAAGATGCTTTTCTCTGGGGCTACGATAAGATGCTGGCTTATGCCATCAAACTAACAACAATTAACCAACTGGAGAACAAAATCATTCAAATCAGTTGTGGTGAGATCCAGCCTGACTTATACAACAGAGTCATACAAAATTAGACGAGAGGGATGGAATCGTGTAAACCAAGCCGCGGAGGCTATTTTAATGAGCTGTTCATTTGACGGTGATAAACTCAAAAACTAACCATCCGATTGATCTGAAACTTCACAATGTATTCGTTATGAGGCCTGAAGAGGATTTGGGAAGTGGGTGTGGTACCTCCCAAGTAAACCAGAATTTTCATCTCACGAACTGTTTGTAATATGGCACTAAGATTTGGTATGAAAGTAATATTTGTTCACGACATTCTGTGGGAAAATTCAGGGTGGGCTTGGAAAAGTGGGCGTGGTACCTCCTATAGAAATCTTAACCTTATTTAAGTATATCTCTGGAACCATCTACAATATAGTACAACGACGTTGATCGACAATGCCATACTACAGAAAAAATTTGAGTGGGATAGGATAGGGGGGAGGGGGGGGGGGAGGGGCAAAGAGGTGTAACACTTCCCATATGATATCAATGTTCATTTTGAGATAACTAAGGAAGCATTTGTAGTACTGTACCTAAGGGTTGGTATGCAAATATTATTTATCAATACTGAAGCTATAAGGGAGTGTGAGTTCTTAATGCCAAGTGGGCGTGGCATTGCCCATACAACCTATGGAATATCTGAGGAACCATATATGTACAATCCAGTACTGAAATTTTGTACAATTACCTTTTTAATACTATTTTTTACTACTTTTGACTCCTTTTTTACCACTTTTTTACTACTTTTTTACCACTTTTTTACTACTTTTTTACTACTTTTTTACTACTTTTTTACTACTTTTTTACTACTTTTTTACTACTTTTTTATTACTTTTTTACTACTTTTTACTACTTTTTTTACTACTTTTTTACTACTTTTTTTACTACTTTTTCGTACTTCTTTATACTTTTTAGTACTTTTTTACTACTTTATTACTAGATCTTTTTTCACTAATTTTTTATTACTTTTTTCCTACTTTCTTCACTACACATTTTAATATTTGTTTACTACTTTTTTACTACCTTCTACTTTTAGTACCTTTTTTGCTACTTTTTTCCTGCATGTTTTACTACTGATTTTACTAATTTTTTACTACTATTTTTAGTACTTTTTTACTACTATTTTTAGTACTTTTTACTACTATTTTTAGTCCTTTTTTACTACATGTTTTACTACTAATTTTACTACTTATTAACTACTTTTTTTCTATTTTTTTTTATAAAATTATGCATTCCCCAAACTTTGCCAGCAGACCGAACATCGGAGCTGGACAAAGCCAGGATAGTTTCTGTAATACTATTTTTTCAACTGGACCAAGGATAGGACCTAGACATTGGGCTTTCTTCAATTCGAGTAAGAGTATGATCATTCAACGTGCCCAATTATTAAATAAATTCATAATCTCATTGCGAACAAATCTAAAATTATAATTATCACATTGTCGGCTTATACTGCGATATGAATCTTCTTTCTGTTGAATTCAGAAAGTACAATGCTTATGAATATTAACCATAATAATGGTGACTTGTGACTTACCATTCATACAATATGCAAATCCAAGTTTTACTACATTCAATTTTTCAAGCATTAAGCCACCTCAAAAAATAAAAAGACAAAATATGCATCCAAAAGGATGTCAAGGTCTTTGCAGTCTCCATAGAATTGTTAGAATAATAAAATCTTAATCTAACTAAATCACGTTTATTTTCTATTTGAGCGTAATAGAAGTAGACGCCAAAAGTTAGTAACGTCTCCACACGCTCCATTATGGCACCCATTGCTGGCTTGCTTGCATGTTGTTGCTGTGACCCTCTAATTTGCCATTCTTCTTTGGCATTTTAACATAGAAAAAAATTGATTTTCTGTTAAGATTTGAGAAAAACCTAACGTTTTTTATTTGCAGTTTTCATGAAACTACCTTGTTTGTTTGACTTAGCTTGGCTGGGTTTGGGTTAGCTTGATGTGGTGCAAATTGCGTTGACGGCTGATATTGCAATGTTGCATGCAAAAGGAAAAAAAAAAATCGTGCAACCAACACTAAAGTTGGCAGTTGTTGTTGCTGGTGTGTGTTTGCTTTTTTTTTTTTTCTTCTATTGGCACAGCTGCAATTTTTCTTCTTCGTCTGTTTTTTTTTTTTGCCATTTTATTTTTGAATTTTCCCAAATTTACGACAGCAAAAAAATTATAAAAAATTTCAACAAGAGTTCTTGTTGTTGCTGTTGATTCACATTGCAGTTTTACGAGTTTTTAAAATTAATTTATTTTTATTTTTTTTTTTTTGTACTATTGTTGCTGGTTTTTGTTGTTGTCGTTTGCATTTGTAACTTGCATCAGATTTTTTATGTTTTTATTTTTTTTTAATTTCGATCTGTTGTTGCTGTAAATTTTTTATTATTTTTTTTTCTATTTGTGTATTTTATTTTATTTTTTTTTTCATTTTTTGGTAATTTTTTTTGGTTGAATTGTTGTCCAGTTTTTTTTTTCCATGTACATTTAGTTGTTATTGCTAAATGTTACTGTTGTTGTTATTCTGTTGTTCTTGTTGATGTTGTTAGTTGTTATTTGTGGCACACACACACACACATGCACATGAAGGTCATATAAATTTTTGAAAGTAAATTTTAGTTTTTTATCTATTACCCAAAAAAAAATTAAATGGCGTTTTTTTAATTTTAAAATTTTTAATTTTTAACTTTATTACCTCTAAATGATAATATTAAATTAAAATATTGTTAGGTTAGGTTAGGTTAGGTTAGATTAGGTTAGGTAAGGTTAGGTTAGGTTAGGTTAGGTTGGCTTGAAAAGCCAGGAGGGCTATCAGCACGACAGTTTGGATTCAGAAGAGGACGATCCACGGTCGACGCAATACAAACGGTGATGAATATTGCACGCGTGGCCACCAGCGGCAACCAATGGGGAAACGGCAAGAAGAAGTACTGCGCCGTAGTGACGTTGGACATCAAAAATGCCTTCAATTCGGCGAACTGGCCTCAGATTATGAGTGCACTGAGAGGATTCGAAGTACCGGAATACCTGTTGCAAATAATCGCAAACTACTTCGACAACAGAATTTTAATATACGATACTGATGACGGCGTGAAGCAGTATCGTGTCAAAGGAGGCGTTCCGCAGGGCTCCGTTCTCGGCCCAACACTATGGAACGCAATGTATGACGGCATCCTCAAATTGGATCTCCCGGAGGATACAACAATCGTAGGATATGCAGACGACATCGCGATAGTGGCAGTAGCCAAACACCTGGACTCGCTACAGGCTATATGTAACGATGTCATCTCAAGGGTGAGAAGATGGCTGTACAACTCGAAGCTGGAATTGGCGGAGCAGAAGACGAAAGTCGTGGTATTGAGTACCAGAAGAGCACGTGCAGAGCTGGTCATCACGGTTGGTGATCATAACATCACCTCGTGTCCACACATTAAGTACTTAGGAGTACTTATAGATTCCAGAATGACGTTCAAGGATCACCTGAAAGCTGCTAGTAGAAAAGCAGCACGAATAAACAGCGCATTAACACGCATCATGCCGAATATAGGAGGCCCGCGTGAGGGCAGGCGCCGGCTGCTTTCAACGGTTACTACGTCAGTAATCTTGTATGCAGCACCTATCTGGGCGGACAGCAAGAAAACACACCAGAACGATATCCGTGCGATATATAGGCTCAGTGCCCTGAGGGTTGCTAGCGCGTATCGCACAGTATCGGACGATGCTATTTGTGTCATAGCAAGTAAGGTGCCCATAGATTTACAGGCACAAGAGATGAAGCGGTTATATGGCCGTGACACAAAATCAACCGAAGCCATAAGAAGAGAAGAAAGACAGCGTACCATCATGGAATGGCAGCGAAGATGGGAGTCATCCGAGAAGGGTCGATGGACCTACAATCTCATTACGGATATAGAAGAGTGGATATCACGCAGACATGGTGAACTGAATTACCACATTACGCAGCTGCTTAGTGGCCATGGGTGCTTCAAGCAGTACTTGCATAAAATCAACACCGGAGAAGAAAACCCGTTTTGCCCAAGATGCCCAGAGGAACGGGAGAACGCGCAGCATATACTTTTTATATGCCCACGTTTTAACAAAAACAGAGATGAGCTGGAGAAAGCCTTTGGAGAACCCCCTACAGAAAGGAATCTGACGACACAGATGTGTAACACAGCGGAAAAATGGAATGCAGCATGCAAGGTTGCTGCAGATATGATGACCACTCTGTATGATGCAGAACGTGCGCGCAAAGTCGAGCGCACGGCAAATACTACAAATATGGAGCCAGATATCGTCAACCGACGATAAAACCGAACAGAATTGGACAGAAACCAATACTGACGATTGAGCACTAAGCTCCTTACGGCCTTCCGACGTAATACCTAACGGTGGTTCCGAGAGGAATATCCGTACGGACGAGAGTTGGTTTTAGCGTGAGAATGTCACTCACTGACTTGGTGGCTACTCGTTAAAAAAAAAGGTTAGGTTAAGTTAGGTTAGGTTAAAATGGCTGCCTGCGAGCGCCTGTACACTTAGGCCAACAAGTCCCATTGTGATACCATGTGAAAGGAGCTAAGCCCCTATCTCTTTAATTCAGGCCATTAGAACCATTGAGTACTTTTCAGGAATTTCAGCTAAATAAGTGTCAGATCTGAAGATTAGTCAAATCTTTAAAGTCATCGAAGACAAAGCTGTCCAGATATTTCTTACGGAATTACAGTTTCCTGTTCTTCTTTGTTACCACAACTACTGCAGTTCTATATGGAAGACCCAGTCTTTCTACATATTTTTCCAATGGGGCAATGCTCAGTAATCACCCAAGCCGCAATACTGTTGAAATGCCAGTTGATATGTATCCGGTCGCTTGTCCGTCGACTATCCAGATTTGGTCAAATGAGGATCGTAGTTTTGGTTACCATAGGGACGACCCTTGCGGGGTTCCTTGTTACGGAAGAGCTCCCCAATTTCGCCTTGATAACCATCCTCGTAAGTACAGAGTGTATTAGTTTCCTCAAAAAAGCCTTCACCGCAAGGGTCTCGAGAACATGAATGATCTCTTCAGGAATAAAATTGTTGAAGGCTCTCTCGATGTCAGGAAATGCTACCAAAGTGTATGCTTTGAAGTGAAGCGCCCGTTCAATAGTAAAAACTAGAGAATTCAGGGCCGTTTCAATCGATTTACCTTTGCCTGTGATAGTGCAACTCGATCGATCTTATGCCGAATAATGGTTTCTATCAGCTAAACCTAACCTAAGGTTTTTGAAGAGTTTGCTATGAAAGCATTTCCCTGCCTAAGGCAAAAAGGTAGTAATAATTCCATTAAAATTTCATCTTCAATTTAAAGAAATTGTTGTGTGCAATTTGTTTTTTCAATTTCATGGTAAAGGAATTGATTAGTTTTGTGAAACCCTCAGCCGATTTGCAGATCAATAGAAATGTTTTTGAAGAGACTCTTGGTCTTAAAACGCCGCTCTGTTCCATTTTGAACAGCTACCAGAAATCATGATCCAATATTGCAAATTTTCAGAACGCTATTTTTAAATACCTCCAATATCAGTGATTGATAATGATTACTTTAGGAATTGAATTCCTCCTCAATTACATATCATTAGATTTGCAATTTGTAATTAAAATTTCCAATTCCTTAGTAATGAAATTGATTTTCTTTGTCAATTCATTTCTGGGGAATTGTAATTAGTAATTAAGATTTCCAATTCCTTAGTAATGGAAATGGAAAAATCTTCAGTTACATTATTGCGTTGTAATTTGTAATGTAAAATAATCAATTCCTCAAAGAAATTGAAAAAGTATTTGAAAAGTAAGGAATTGCTCTGTTCCTGTGTAATCAACTACTAATAATAATTCACCGAAAGTAGTTAATTACATTTGCATTGAATTCCAAAAAGCTAAATTGATTGTGTTTGTTTAGGGCTCTCTAAAGTGTATGGACTGAGTACTGAGGACAGATCAGAGAGAGATAAAGTAACTTTTGTGAAAAAACTCCAACGTCTTGAATCTAAATAAATACAAATTCACTTCAGTACCCGAGACTATTTTATATAAGTACTTATTATTATTATTATTAGTTCGGGGATTAGCCGAATCAGACCCAGGTGGGTCTCTTTTCGTCCCCACCGCCTAATGTCTCTACTCTAAGCACTCGTAAACGAGCATGCTCCGAGAATCGGTGTCCTGCGTCAACGCGAGCATGTGGCCAATCTCAGATTCATCAACGTATCGATGACCCAAGATTGCCAACCTTCTGCTCGCCAATGCTGGGCATTGGCACAGTAAATGCTCCGCCGTTTCCAGCTCCTCCAGACACAACCTACAGGTATCAAGTTTCATCATCTTGAGGCGATAACTGAAGGGACCGTGACCTGCAGTCAGCGCTGTTAGCCAGCTCAAAGTCGTCCGGTTTAGTCCGACGACTTTCGCTGACTCACTGCACGACCACTTCACGGCCGTCTTTGCCTGCCTGCAGTCAGTGGCATCTTTCCATCTTTTACAATGTTCAGATTTAATCCACTGTCTTATCAGGCCTTCCGCCAATCCATCACCAATGGTCTACAAAATTCGTCTGCTGAACCTTTTTCACCCAAAAGATAAGCAGTTTCATTTTGCTCTATGCCTGAATGTCCCCTCACCCACATCAAAGTAAGCACGTTTACACGAGCGCACTCGTTGAGTTTTTGGACACACTCCAAGGCCAACCTAGAGGTTATTGTATCTGTCCGCTGCATGCACTTAATCACCGACTGATTGTCAAGGGCAATGACAATTCTCTTGCCATTGACCTGATTCTCAATAAGGTGGTCCAGTGCATGCACTAAGCCCAGCATCTCTGCCTGATAGACGGACACATATTTTCTCAACCGTAGAACACAGGACAAGTTTAACTCATCTGAGAAAATACCTGCCCCAGCTCTATCTTCCAGCAGAGAATCATCAGTGAAAATGGTGATATCGCTATCCTCAATTTCCACGTTGACGGTTCCATTCGCTATCCGAGTCTTATAACGTTGCTCAGTTATTTTGACTTTTTTCATGCCGTCCATTGGCATACGCGTCTCCTGAATATCTTTGTATAATTTGATATCCAGGATTCGCATGTGTCCATGCAGGGCCGTCGAGTTATGCCATGTGGCATTCATCAACATCCTAAGGGCTGTAGTTGCTGCCATTTTCTTTATTGCTAAATCCAGTGGCAGCAAGCCTATCAGCACCTGAAACAAAACCCTCTTAGCCTTCTGAATCTTATCCTTAACATGATCGTTCCAAGTTAGTTTACTATCCAAGGTTACCCCAAGATATTTGACCTTCCTGGGCAAGTTAATTGTAGATCCTAGAGTCTAAGTGGTTCTCTACTCAGGCCAACTCTCTTACGAGTGAAGAGTATGTTGTCTGACTTCCCTGCGTTGATGCTGAGGCCTTGTTCCCCGCACCATTCCTCCACCATTTTGAGTGTTCCACTCATGATGTCGGATTTGGTGTGAATGAACTTGCCACAGACAACAACCGCAATATCGTCGGCATGCCCAATAGTGTGTATGCCTGACCGGTCCAGTCTTACTAGAAGAGTGTCTACAGTTACGCTCCACAAGGTGGGTGGGCAGCCCCTGCTAACTCTACCCCTAGTCTTGTCTCTACCATGCTGCATATTAACCGCCCTCTGCCTGAGCAAGTTGTTATAATTGGACTGACATCACGCTCGGTCAGAGCTCGATGTAGCCTACCAAAGCAAATTTTATCGAATGCACCTTCAATGTCCATGAAAGTGGCCATTGCGTTGCCTCCGGAAAATAGCTCCTTTTCCACTACCCTAACTAATTCGTGCAGGGCAGTCTCCGTAGATTTGCCAGCCCTATAAGCGTGCTGGCATCTACTCAGCGGCTTATACAGTAACGAGGTACTACTCTCAAGACTATCCACCATTACCCGCTCCATCGTTTTCAGATGGAACGAGGTAAGGCTGATTGGTCTAAAGGACCTTGCCTCTGTATAGTCCTTCCTCCCTGGTCTTGGAAGGAAGACCACTTTGGCCTCCCTTCAATTCCTTGGGACATATCCAGTCGCTAGACAAATGACGAAAATACCCCATAGCCTTGGTACAATAAGATCCTCCCCCCTTTGCATCAATGCCGGGAATATTCCGTCTATCCCTGGTATTTTAAACGGATCAAATGAGCGTACGGCGCTCCTTACTTCGTCCATAGTGACGATCCTTTCAGTTTCCAGTCTGTCTTCTCTGTTCATCCCCTTCTTCAGGGGTAGCCAGCAGTCATCAGACCTAAAGCTTCCAGGAAATTGCACTTCCATCAGGGCTTGCAGCGATTCATCCATATTCTCTGCCATAGTTCCGTCCGTTTTGCGGATCATCTTCTGAAGCCTACAAACTTCCGAAGTAGTTTCCAAATCAGAGCAGAAATCTCTCCACGACTACCTTTTCTGGCGTCGTATGAGTTTTTCCATTTCTCTCTTCTTCGCCTTGTAATCTTCCCATGCATTCGGGCTTCCCTTTCGCATGTGTCGATTAAAGGCCTTTCTGGCCTGCTTATTTATTGACTCAAGTTCCCTACACCACCAGGGTGTTGGGTCCTTTTCGTCAACAGTAGAAGTTGGGCTTACTTAAGTACTTTATTTTTTTTAATTGCAAATTAAATTTATGAATTTTGGGTGCGGTTGGTTGGTTGATTATCAAAGAATATCTATCTACAGTTAGGAGTGAGTGAGTGAGTGAGGAGGAGTGGTGCTACATCATAAAATCATTGAGTTGTTAAAGATTGAAGTTGATGTTGATGCTTCTCCCAAATCTCACGAATGATGAAACGAATGCCACTCACTAATGATGTTGGCTAATGCTTGCGTTTGTTGTTGCTGTTTACTATATTCTCATTGTTGCATTGAAGCGTAATGAAGTTCTGATTGCAATCATTTTGATATTCTAACATTTATTGAAAGCTATAACAATAATACATAATAATTCTAATAAAATAATAATAACAAACATGTAATTTATAGATGTGTATAAAAGTTTTTTTTTTTTTTTTTTGCTATTCTGTATTTATGTTTGTAATAAATATAAAATTTGTACATAAATAATGATTTCATAATTGCAACTTAAGTGTTGTTATTTGTTGTTGTCGGATTTACTTGTCGGATCTTTTTTTTAAATTTTTTTTTTTTTTTTTTTACCCGTAAGTATTTTTCAACCTTGTATCTATGCGATTTGCTAGTATGCAGCTGCCCAGTAGGAAATAAAGCAATCAGTCTTGCAAATTAAATGAATTAAAATCGACTTTAATGTTAGTATCGACTTAATTTGCTATTGGACCCACACAAAAATAAAATTAAAAAGTCGATTCCAATCATTAAGAATCAAGATTTCATATTAACCCTTTGGTGACCATTGGTCACTGGTGACCCAAAATACGTTTTATTAGTTTATTTAAGAACTATTTCACTGATTTTTATAAATTTCGTTATTATTAAAAAAAAAAAAGAGTTTGAAATTGTCTCCTGATTGATGGCATTAGAGTAACCCAAAGTAAAAAAAAAAAATTAAATTTTTTTACCTATTTCCAATCACTCACAATTTGAATAAAATCACCCAAATACGCCAAATTCTTATTATGTTATGGGAAAAACTCAAACATAATTTGCCCTATTTTAAATTTATTTTTTACAATTTTGGAAATACAAATTTTGCTATGGGTGACCGGTGACCCTAAGATCTGCAATGGAAAAATTTTAAGAAATTTTTTACAATGAAATAGAGGTTAAAGAATGTGAATCTAGACTCGGTTTCATTCTATTATTTCTATTTTCGTCAAGGTCAAAAAAGGGTTAAGTGAAAAATTAATACTAAGAGACTCTGTATACCGTTAAAAAAATATCTAGTAAAAATGTTCAACAAAAGTTCGTAAAAAAAAAAAAGTTCCACTGAGGGCCATAGGGTCACCGGTGAGCCATGAAAGTTCGGGCTTTCAGAGGCGCAAAATGCCTTTTTTTTTGTCAAAAATTTGAATCAGACA
Source organism: Toxonevra muliebris (assembly GCA_963691655.1). NCBI lineage: Eukaryota > Metazoa > Arthropoda > Insecta > Diptera > Pallopteridae > Toxonevra > Toxonevra muliebris. The sequence continues at coordinate 76,991,463 of OY829328.1, forward strand.
ATACGAATCCTGATCCCGTTTTGCACTAACTCCTTTGGTTTCGTTACAATCCCGGAAGGGGTTAAAGCTTCAAATATTGGTTAAATATCAGGATGATCTAAATTTCTAAATGATATGTAAGCATAGCTTCAAAATATCCGGATGTTTCGAACTATTCGGATACTTCAGACTATTCGAATACTTCGGAACTGAAATTCAAATCTCCAAAATTTTGGGTGTTGTGTCTTCGCTTTATTCGAATAAAAATTCATTTTTTAAATATTTTTCAAAAACGTAGGTATAAAATCAGTTAGCCATCATTTTGAAAAATTGAGAAGCCTTTGAAAGCCTACGTGAGAAATATGTGGCCCTATTAGGGGGGGAGGGGGGTCCAGATCTGTTTCGTATATTCGAAGCTGCAAAAGTTCAGATTACTAAAGGCACCAATTCATATATATGTACTCAAATTGGATCAAGTACCTGAACATAGAATGATTATTTTTCCATCACATTTTCTCAGGATCATGGTTTAACCCATCTGAAGAACCAGAGCTGTAATTTTCCTATCAAATTTTTTATTCTAAATTCAACTCGGTTTTATATATTTCAAAAAAAAATCTGGCGTACAAAATTTCAACAAAATCGAGAGGTCCATAAATGGCGTTTCAGTACAAGGAAAAATTCCACTTCTCACTAATTTATGCTGTGCACATAAAAAAAATAAAAAATGCAGTTAGAAGCTTTTTTTTTAAGTCACCGATTGGTTATTCATTTAGACAAGTCTTTTCTGGAGTCAAGGGAGAATGCAAATCTTATGTCTTCAAAATTAGGACTGCTTTGATGTCATTTGAAGTCAGTTGAAATTACTTGGAATCACTAGAAGTCAATTGGAGTCTCTTGAAGTTAATTGGCTTCAAATCACAATTAACTCCAAGTGACTTCAAGGGACCCCAATTGACTTCAATTAAGTTAAATTGAATTCAAAATTCCAATTTAATCAATCAAAATTCAAATTGACTCCAAGTGACTTCAAGTTCGATAAACTCAACTTACTCCAATTGAATTTAAAATCCAAGTGGCCCCAATTTACTTCAAAATTACAATTGACTTCAAATGACTGCAACTGACTCCAATTGGCTTCAAAATCCCAATTGACTCCAAGTGATTACAAGTGACTTCAAGTGGTTCGAATTGACTTCAAAATTACAATTGACTTCAAGTGACTTAGAGTGACTCCAATTGACTTCAAAATCCCAATTGACTCCAAGTGATTACAAGTGACTTCAAGTGGTTCGAATTGACTTCAAAATAACAATTGACTCCAAAACCACAATTGACTCCAAGTGACTTTAACTGACCCCAATTGACTTCAAAATGCCAATTGACTCCAAGCCATTCCAAGTGACTTCAAGTGGTTCGAATTGACTTCAAATTTACAATTGACTCCAAGTGACTTCAAGTGACTCCAATAGACTTCAAAATCCCAATTGACTCCAAGAGACTTCAACTGACTCCAATTGACTTCAAAATCACAATTGACTCCAAGTGACTTCAAAATCCCAAATGACTCCAGTTGATTTCAATTGACTTCGAAAACTGAACTTACTCCAAATGACTTCAAGTGACTCTAATAGACTTCAAAATCCCAATTGACTCCAAGTGACTCCAAAACCACAATTGACTCCAAGTGACTTTAACTGACCACAATTGACTTCAAAATCACAATTGACTCCAAGTGACTTCAAGTAACTCCAATAGATTTCAAAATCCCAATTGACTCCAAATGATTACAAGTGACTTCAAGTGGTTCGAATTGACTTCAAAATCACAATTGACTCCAAGTGACTTCAAAATCCCAAATGACTCCAGTTGATTTCAATTGACTTCGAAAACTGAACTTACTCCAAATGACTTCAAGTGGCTCCAATAGACTTCAAAATCCCAATTGACTCCAAGTGACTCCAATTCACTTCAAAATCACAATTGACTCCAAGTGACTTCAACTGACTCCAATTGACTTCAAAATCCCAAATGACTCCAATTGACTTCAATAGACTTCTAAATCCCAACTGACTCCAAGTGACTTCAAGTGGTTCGAATTGACTTCAAAATCCCAATTGACTCCAAGTGACTTCATCTGACTCCAATTGACTTCAAAATTTTAATTGACTCCAACTGACTTCAAGTGGCTCCAATTGCATAAGTCCAACCAAAACTTAGTAACTATCACCATTACTGGAATTCCTACTGGGCACATACATATCTCTATATTAATTTGTTATTTGTGTTATTATAGCTCAAAAATTTTGAAGTTTAATGTTCCTTTATTTTATAATTTTTTACAAATTTTTTTTTCAAATTTTTTCGCAAACTTTTTGCAAACTTCATTTCTATTTTTTGCACACTAACCTTTTATATTTTTTTTTTTTTTTTGTTTGCAATTTAAAGTCATTATTATAAAATATAATCATTTCGGTGTTTTTTTATTTTTTCTCAACTTCTTACTATTAATATGTTGCTATTGCTGGCGGTTGCTGGTGGCTGCTGGTGGCTGCTGTTGGCTGCTGCTAACAATGGTGCAGTAAATTTGCACACTTCAAGGTCGATTGCGATCACTTTTCTACCTTATATTGGATTTTTTTTTATTATTATTTTTTTTTCCCCCTTTACTACTTCTTGTTTGTGTTTTTTTTTCCTTTTTTCATTTTTGCTAATTTGATGTATTTTTGTTTCATTTGCAAAGGTTATTTAAGTTTTTTGCAGTTTTTATTTGATTTTTTTTTTTTTTGCATTTTATGGGAAATAATTTTTTTTATTTTTTATTTGACTCATTGCTAAGCTGAAATGATTTTTTATACCTGCTGCTGTAGCTGATAAAGCTGAGTTGGCAGCAGCAGTAACAAAAACACAGAATTCAAGTTAAAATGTGTTTTATGTGTTGCAAGCTGTGGAAGTTGAAGCTGAAGCTGAGGCTGCTGCAGTCGAGTTTCAAAGATAGAAATTTACAAGGTCTTTTAAGTTTTTTTTTTCGCTTGTATTGTGGTGTGATGATGGTTGTTTATTTGTTTGTACACTATATCTCTCTGTTGTTTTTTGCAGTCATGAAGTAAAATAAAAAATTATAGAATCTAAAAGAATTCAAGCTTGAAAAAGGTTTCAAAAGATACTAAAAGCCAAAAAAAATGTATGTATGTATGTTCTAGAAAAATGTATGTACGTTTAGTTCGTTTCAAAAGAATTAATATTTACAATCATGCTCAGAACGAGAGATAGAGAGAGAGAGAGAGAAACGATATTTCAATTGACCAATCACAGTTGTTGATTTGCTTTGAGAGAGAGTAAAATTCTCTCAATTTTCATGGTTGAAAAACTAAACTTAGTGGAAATGAACTACACAGAAATTAAAGCATCCAAATGCAAGTGTAAACGATTAGCACGTATGTAAGAATATTCACTGAGAACACGAACCCGAACTACACGTGTATTTTAAACGTTAATTAATACACGTGTAGTTTAAAGTTCGTGTATTTTTTTTTAAATTTTTTGCGTTTTCTACACGTTTTATAAGTTTTTACAAAGTTTTACAGAAAAAATAATTAAAAAAAAAAATTTGTTTCGACCTAAATTTTTCAAAAAACTAGGAAAAATTTTTTTTCCCATTTTTTTGTATTTTCTACATGATTTATGAGTTTTTACAAAGTTTTCAACAACAAAAAAATTCGGGGGAAAAAAATTTGTTTTTGGATCTAAATTTTTCAAAAATTTCATGTGGGAGTACATAGAAAAAATTTTTTTTTTCGGGTTTTTGTAATTTCTACACGTTTTTACAACGTTTTCCACAACTCCACAACAACAAAATTGGGGGGGGGGAAAAATTTTTTCAAAAATTTCATATGGGGGGGTACATAGAAAAAAATTTTTTTTTTCGGGTTTTTGTAATTTCTACACGTTTTACGAGTTTTTACAACATTTTCAACAAAAAAAAAATTTAAAGAGAAAAAATTTTTTTTCGACCTGAATTTTTCAAAAAATCCATAGGGGGGTACATGGCAAAAAAAAAATTGTTTTTCGAGTTTTTGTGTTTTTTACGCGTTTTATGAGTTTTTACAACGTTTTCAACAACAAAATTAAAAAAAATTTATTTTTTTTTCTATCTAAATTTTTCAAAAAATCCATGAGGGGGGTACATGGAAAAAAAAATTTTATTTTTATTTTTTGTGTTTTCTACACGTTTTATGAGTTTTAACAACGTTTTCAACAAAAAAAAATATTTGAAAAAGAACAAATTTTTTTTCGAGAATTTTTCAAAAAACATTTAAGACAAAGTCCTGCGCGCCGCTATACTGTGGTACCACAAAGAGCTAGTAATTGTGCTAAAGTGTGCTTTCAAGCAGAAGGCTACTATGTCCACTTCAACCTAACCTAAAGCACTCCAGAAAAGAACAGACATTAAGTATATTATTGAAAATATACGGGTTCAATAAATTTCTATAGACGCTTCAGGAAATTGTAAATAATTGGATTTCAATTCACTCTCACACTTTTACCATATTTTTATTTTCAACAAAAACCAAATAAGTCCTTTTTCTTAAGCTAGCTAGAAAATATTAGTAGAAGTCAAGCAAAATATTTCAAAATTCCAGAACAATTTTGGGTTTTCAATAATTTTTTAGAACCAAGAAACAAACAGATTCTTTTGCATTCTGTCATACAAAAAACTAACATCAAATTCTTATAATTTCCCTTTTTTCTTTTCTTTTTCATTCTTTTCTTATTTTTTGCTAAGTTCTTTTTTTTTGCTATTTTTTTCGTTCAAGTGCAAGTTCAAAAATTTGACTCAAGTTAAAATTCCGCCCTGTTGACAGCTCAAGTGTTAAAACGATTTCAATTTTGCAATTCCATAACACCCCAAACCAATTCCCCTTGAACTCACTCATAATTCTTTCAGTTACCATTACAAAAACACACACGAGAAAAAATAAATAGAAAAAACAAAAAATACAAAATACTTCCTTTGCGTTTAAACGCTTTTACTCGAGCTTGCTTTCCTCTTCCTTACTCCCATCCCCGTTCACCCCTAAATTCTGTGTAGTTGTATATGCATTTCTAAACCAATCCGGATATATACTTGTAAATATTTTTTACATTTTTATGATTTATTATTTTGTCGCACAATGTCAGCAAAAAAAAAAAAGAAGAAAAAAAATGAAAATATAAAAAAAGATTATTTGTTTCTCGGGGGCATCGATTTGGAAAAAGAAAGAGGTGGCGGCGGCAGCGTGAGAAGGCGGTGGAGTGCGGTGTTGAAGCTTCAGTTCACATGCATAAAAATGCGGGATATCAAGTAATGTTTTTTACTGCTGCTATTTGTTACCATTTTTGTTTTTTTTTTTTGTGATTGTATACATGACGACAACGACGACGCCGACGCCGCTGTCAACATACAGAACAAACAGCAAAACCAACACAAGAACAATTCAACAGTTACAGCAACAATTGAAAATTGAATAATATCAAAATTAAGCATATTTTTGTTTGTTTCGGTTACTGTTGTTGTTTTTGTGGTTGTTGTTGTTGTTGATATTGTTACTTTGCTGCTACTGCTGCTGCGGCAATATGACATTGTTGACATTTTTATAAAAGCCATTGAGAC